>JAILYB010000010.1:5000665-6263831 GCA_021437785.1 Rhodomyrtus psidioides | reverse complement strand
CTAATCATATTTTAATATGAATTACAAGATGGGTTCGAAAATTTGTTTACACATTCTCCACTTTCAAACTTGTGTAAGGTGATCCACTTGCTATTTACAATTAATATTAATTCTTTTCTTTATATCAAGAGTTTTTGTTTTGGTCGAATATATCAAGAATTGAATAGCACGGAATTTCATGTTTTTTTTCCTTTACGTATTTATCCTTTGTTAATAAATATCTAAATATAAATATGTTCGACATTTTTTTATGCTTTTAACAAAGGGCGACACTATTTTCACTCCCATTTTAACTAAGACACTCTTTTTTGCTTGTTAACTTACTAGAATACCCTTCTATTTCATCAATTAAATGTTTCATTTTGCATCAAGCTAATCCACAAATCTACCTTTATTTCTAGTCGATCTTGATAAAATCAGAAAAGTAAAATTGATCACAAAATGGAAAAGATTAATTTGTTAAAAGCATAAAAAAATGGCGAACATATTTATATTTAGATATTTATTAACAAAGGATAAATACGTAAAGGAAAAAAAACATGAAATTCTGTGCTATTCAATTCTTGATATATTCGACCCAAAAAAAAAAACTCTTGATATAAATAAAAGAATTAATATTAATTGTAAATAGCAAGTGGATCACCTTACACAAGTTTGAAAGTGGAGAATGTGGAAACAAATTTTCGAACCCATCTTGCAATTCATATTAAAATATGATTAGATTAAAAAAAGCACAAATAAGCGATTTGTAACTTTAGAAATTACAAGTCTATTTAAAAATTACCCACAAGATCAAAATCTACTTTATATTATATTGGATTTTAAATTTCAACTTCGTAATACAGTTTCCCTCAAACAATTTCCTAAAAACTATATAGTTAATTGTGTGTTCATAAGTCGTTATAACTAGAAATTTCTAACATATTGCGTAGCTTTTCTAATTAAAAGCATGAGGTCATAAAATAAGAATAATGAACTTCTCTAGGAGAAGTGATAACATGATGCATTATAGATGGATATTTAATTGGGAGTAATTTGACATTTATATATTGTGAATTTGATATTTAAAAGGAAAAATAGAAATAAAGGCATTTTTGTTGGTTAGATTGATTAAAAAAAAAGGAAACAATAAGTTGAAAAAAGAGAAGGGCATTTCGGTCTATTGATTGAAAAGAGGAGTGCCTTAGCCAAAATGGGAGTGCAAATAGCACTACCCTTAACAAATTAATCTTTTCCATTTTGTGATCAATTTTACTTTTCTGTTTTTATCAAGATTGGCTAGAAATAAAGGTAGATTTGTGGATTAGCTTGATGCAAAATGAAACATTTAATTGATGAAATAGAAGGGTATTCTAGTAAGTTAACAAGCAAAAAAGAGTGTTTTAGTCAAAATGGGAGTGAAAATAGTGCCGCCCTAGTTTTCAATGTCTTGCTAAGCCTTTCAATTAGTTGAGGGGTGGGACAATATGAATTTATGAGATGTTACCACCTAGTTTTCAAGTTTCATCTTTCAAGGCTTTGATGAATTTGTCGAAGTTACCTTTTTTGTGGCGATATACATTCAACACGGGATTCATACTCTTATATTCGTAGTTGGTTCGGATTCAATCTAAGAAATAATATTTCTAATCTCTCAAACTGGATTGGATTATCTACCACATGATTCTATACATTAATTACCCTATGACTAGGATTGCCTTAGAGATATTTTTATGTTTATAGTCTTTGTTGATTGATTCTAATTTATTAGTGTTGCTATTTTAATAATTAGTTGTTATAGATAGCATTCTGGAATAGCCCGTTAACCATTGCCTGTTGATTGATGTTTCTCCATTTTGTTGTTGTTGTTTTTTTCCCTTGCAAAACGAACATCACCATCAGAATTGCTGCACTCAGACGACTCAACCCCAAAAATTTCGTCGTCAATAGAGCTCATAAACCACCTCAAGCATTGCCTCGCACCTACTCGTTGCTATTTTGCCGTCGCCGTCCTCTGCAAGTCCACTTTTCGACATCATCCGTTGGCTTTTGTCCACAACCAACACCATAGATAGGTTCCTCATCCGTCGCCGAGTCCAACCCAACAAAGGCCACCGCCGAAATAGTCCCCATGTGCCTTCATGCGCCATGGGACTCCTCTGCAATTAAGATCCACGCGCGCGTGCCTAGCACATGACCAACAGTTCTGCTGAGATTCTGACATGTCAGCTCCACATCATCTAATCGTGTCATTCGTGTGCATTCCACGTGTCATCCATGTGTTCATGCGTTGACCAAGCAGTAGAACAATTGATGTGCGATTTCTTGGAAAAACTTGATCGCCAAAAACCGGCGCGGCTTCACACATAAATCTGATTTTGGGTCAGGCAAGCTCAGATTGCGCTCAAATTCGATCGGTTGAAGTGAAACGGTCTTTTGATTCAAACTCACTACCTTTGGCTATGAACTGCGATGTATTTTCGCATTTCGAGATCATTTAAACCACTTTTCAGGTAGTTTTTTTATTTTTAGATAATTTTGTAATTTAGATAATTCGCAATCTTTGATTTAAATTCTAGTTAGATTTGATTCATTTTATGTTATTTTTGAGTAATTCTATTTTCTTTAGGAGTCCTATCCATATAAAGGACGTTCGCTCTTTGTAATCTTCATACTATTATCAATTCAATTACAGTTTATCTATTGGAAGAGTATTCCAGTTATCACTACCCCGCATCACATTGACCCACGTCGACCATCTGTTGGCCGTTATTGACTGTTGTTGACTAGCGATTATCGGTGTTGAGCGTATAGCTTCGCTTTGCTTTTCTGATCGGGTCGGCCATTTTTAGATTGATTCTTGGAGATTTCAGACCAGTTCCTAAGGTATTTAACATCCTAAACCTATTTTTGGGATTATTTTCTCCAGTCGGACAAAGGGTAATTTTTCAATTAAAAATTAAAAATTTGCATTCAAAGCCCCTTTAGAATGTTGTTTTTACCAAACACTATTCAACCCAAAGCTCATTTTTGAATAAGATTAAACATAATTAGCATTTTCCTCAACCCCTTTAGGTTGAAAGTATTTGCATTTCTCCAAAGTTCATTTCAAATGCTGAACCAAACCCATCCTTATATGTGGATGACATGATTATCACAGCCGACGATCACCATGGTATTACGATACTACAATAGTATTTAAGTCAACAATTTGAAATGAAAGATCTTGGATAGTCAGTTATATTTTGGACCCGGAAGTTACCCCGGACTCTATGCCATAGATCTTCTTTCTTGGGCAGGACTTACTTATATACAAGATTGCTACAACTCCTATTGAGACTAATGCCAAATCTGATGACAAAGACAAGCCTCATCTTTCGAATCCTACACTTTATTGACAACTCGTTGGCAATCTTATTTACCCAATAATTACCCATCATGATATCGCTTATGTTGTTCACATAGTAAGTCAATCCATGATCACACCACGAAGTAGTCACTTCGTTGCCGTTCTTCGCATTCTTGGCCACGTAGAGGGTACGTTATTTCATGATCTTAATTTTATGCTAACTCAACATTAGAGTTGATGGTTCATTCAAATGTTGACTGGGCTAGTAATCCTCTTAATGGTCGTTGTACTACAGGCCACTGATTCTTCATAGGAAGCTCGCTTATTTCCTAGCAAAGCAAGAAACAGACTATTGTCGCTCGTTCTAGTACAGAAAGAGAATATCATGCTCTTGTGATACAACATCGTAACACTCTTTCATAATTTTACTTGAAGTCGGATTCATCTATTTTCTAATTTATCTGGATCGTTCCTGTCTAGAATCGCCACAAAAACTTTTTCATACACTTAAAAATCAAAGGGCTACTTTTGATGAAAGATATTTCTTCAAGAGTAATTCCAACGAAACACATGCTAATACTTCGAAGGACCACCAAGGTGGCTGGTCGAGTTGATTAATTTTTTTTTTTTTGGTGGAAGAGTTGATTACGGTTTTCTTTTAAGGGATTTGGAGCCCCTTTGTCACCAGTTTGAATCTCCTAGTCGCTCATCAATTTCAGGAAATCCAGGTTCTTCCGTGGCATTCGTTTCGACTTTTTTTTGACAAGACGCATGAATCTCTTCGGCTTTACCACAACTCGCATATGGTGGTTCGATGCTCGCTCAAAACTGATCAAGTACCATGACTCAAAAACCAACATTCTGATCATGAGACGAGCAAGTACTATGACACAAAACGAAACATTCTGATCACGAGATGTGAAACCCTGTTGTAAGTCCTAGGAGGTGGTCGCCCATGTCAGCCGCCCTTTCCAACCATGTTCTTATTATCCAAAACTAATGTTTTCAAACAGCATTTCGTACATGACTGGGGAAAATTCCCAAAAAAAGTCTTAAACCTATTGTAGGAATGTCAATTCAGTATTAAATTATTTAATTTGATCAACTTAGTCCTAAACATTTTGACAATATAGTTCACCTGGCCAATTTTAGCCGGCACTAATTAACATGAACACCAATATGATTGGGAAATTATTTCTTTATTCAAATTCTGCACGGTTGTGTGTAATTGTTGGTAGAGTGTTATATTTTCATTGTACAATCCCATCGATCAATCATGGAGCTCAATGTTCCTTCACAAATTCATTTTTTTATCTTTACTTTCTTGCAGTTTACATGGTTGGCCATAATTATCTCCGACCTTTGGACCTTTAATTTTCTTGCCATTTACTTTGGGTTCAAAACCAACAAAGGACCATTAGCAACCTTTGTCGGTTCATCATTTTTGGCGAACCAAATGCATAAATGACATTTTTGTGTGCAGTTAGTACCTATGTGTTTGTCAACGAATAAAAATGTCTGGGTGAAATTACAAGAGAAAAATAACCATAAATTTTTCAGGATATATCAACTAGGGTGTTATATATCTGCCTTAGCGGACTTATTCATTATTTTTCTTTCCTTGAGAGGCAACTGCAACATCAAGAGACTCAAAAAGCTTAATGAACAACCGGGTTTGTAATCACTGTATAAAACAAATCTGCACATCTGAACAATTACCCCTAATCAGGTGATCTCGGCTGCATTTTGTACATGGCTTTGTCCATTACATTCATGATGAATAGCAAGCAATAAGACGTGCAGAGTTCAAAGTAATAGAATGCCTGAAGTTCCTATTTCAGATACGTCCGACATAAGACATGCAGTACAATTTGGTCGACTATATTTCTTCGCGATAAGAAAGAATGATTAAGAGAGAATGGTATTGTTCTCTAATAATGGTGTGTGAAACAATGTACATGAGAAGCCCTTATATAGGCTTAGAAGAGGTAAAGAGCTTAGTGCTCTTCCTATGTGGGACTAAAGAGAAAGAAGGAATGTAAGAGAAAGCTATAAGACTACAAGGCTATACAAGTATGTCTAACACCCCCCCTCAAACTCAAGGTGGATCAAACAACGAGAGTTTGGAAAGAAGAAATTTAAAGCGTTGTGATGTAAGAGCCTTCGTAAAACAATCTGCAAGTTGATTCTCAGTTCCAACAAAAGGAAGAGAAATAGTGCGAGCTTGAAGATGATGACGAGTCAGATGACAATCGATCTCAATATGTTTTGTACGCTCATGAAAGACTGGATTTGCACCAATATGGATGGCACTCTTGTTGTCACAGTGTAGAGGAGTGGGATCCGGAAGTGAAACACCCATGTCAGCAAGTAAGCGGCGAAGCCAAACAATCTCAACGGTAGTGTCAGCCATAGCACGATATTCGGACTCTGTAGAGGAGCGTGAGACAATTTGTTGTTTCTTGGCACGCCAGGAAATAAGAGAATCGCCAAGAAAAATGCAATAGCCAGTGATAGATTTGCGATCAGACACATTGGAAGCCCAATCAGCATCAGAATAGGCACGCAACTTGAGAGCAGAAGAAGATGGCAGAAATAAGGAACGCGATAAAGTGCCTCGGAGATATCGCAAGATCCTCAGAACAGCAGCATAATGAACTGTGCGAGGAGCAGCAACAAACTGACTGACAACATGAACAGCATAAGCAATGTCGGGTCGGGAGATAGTAAGATATACAAGGCTGCCAACCAAAGTTCGATAGCGGGTCACATCAGAAAGAGGCTCCCCGTCATCCGAGCAGAGCTTCTGATTCAGCTCAATAGGAGTAGCAGCAATGCGTGCATCCGAGAGAGCAGCCCTAGAGATAATATCAGCAGTATATTTTTGTTGAGAAATAAGGATACCACGTGAACTGCGAGCAATTTCAAGCCCAAGAAAGTAGCGCAGTGGTCCAAGATCCTTCATGGCAAAATGTTGCTGAAGGTGCCGCTTGGTATGTTCAATATGGTCGCGATCATCTCCAGTGATAACCATATCATCAACGTAAAGAAGAAGAATAGTGCAACCAGCAGAAGAGGTATGAACAAACATAGCATGATCAGCCTCGCTTTGAGTAAAACCAGCAGATCGAATAGCATCACTGAACTTCTCAAACCAAGCACGAGGAGCCTGTTTAAGACCATAAATAGCCCGTCGCAAGCGGCAAACCTGTCCAGAAATATGACCAAGACCAGGTGGAGGTTGCATGAAGATATCCTCTTGAAGATCCCCATGAAGAAAAGCATTCTTGACATCAAGCTGAAAGAGGGGCCAATTACGAATTGAAGCAATAGCTAGTAAAGCTCGGACAAATGTCATCTTTGCTACGGGAGCAAACGTCTCCTCATAATCAATGCCATACTCCTGCGAGAAACCTCTGGCAACCAGACGTGCTTTGTAACGTTCAATACTGCCATCAGAACGGGTTTTAATCTTATATATCCATCGGCATGATACCAAGGAGCGGCCTGGAGGGAGAGACACAAGCTCCCAAGTACCAGTACTTTCCAATGCCCTGAGCTCCTCAGACATAGCTTGACGCCACTCAGTATGCTGAACTGCCTCACGATAACTAGTGGGTTCTTGTACAGCATGAACAGCAGCCAAAAAAGAGCTAAACTCAGTAGAATAAGAAGTAGAAGCAACATACCGAGTAGGCGGACGTCGATCCCGAGGAGGATTACGGCGTGGCTCTAGAACTGCAGAATCGTCGAGGGCAGGTAGAGTAGGAGGTACAGCAGAACGGGTAGGAGAAGATGGGGACGGTGGTGATATATCTGGTTCCGAGGTGAAAGCAGAATAAGGAGGATCAGGAAAAGGATCAACAGGGAAATCCATAAATGGAACATGGGTCGAGACAGGAGGTGTTACATTTGTAGGGAAGAAGGGAACGTGTTCATGAAAGGTAACATTGCGAGAAATACGTATACGTCGCGCATTTGGGTCATAACAGCGATAACCCTTGTGCTCGGTGCTGTAACCCAAGAATGCACACGAGATGGAGCGAGCGGTGAGCTTCGTACGTTCGGTGGGTAGAAGAATGACAAAACAAGTACACCCAAAAACTCGAAGATGATTATAGCTGGGAGATCGAGAATAGAGACGCTGGAAAGGGGTGTCTTGATGAAGAACAGACGAGGGTAGGCGGTTAATTAGATGAACAGTTGTGAGAAGTGCCTCAGCCCAGAACTCAGTAGGAACAGATGTCCCAAGTAAGAGAGCACGAGTGGTATCTAAAATATGACGGTGCTTGCGTTCAGCAACCCCATTCTGAGCTGGAATCCCAGGACAAGATAGTTGAGGAAGTGTACCATCGCTGGCCAAGAGGGAACGAAAAACAGTAGAAAGATATTCTCCTCCCGAGTCTGAACGAAAAACTTTGATTTTTGTATTAAATTGGGTGGAAATCATGGTAGTAAAAGAATGATAGATGGAAAAGAAATCACTGCGTTGACGCATAAGATAGACCCATGTGTAACGAGAGTAATCATCAATAAAAGAGACATAATATTTAAAACCACTCTTTGAACAAAGTGGGGCAGGACCCCATACATCAGAATGAATAAGATCGAAAATTGCACTAGATCTAGAGTTACTAATAGGAAAAGGCTTAGCATATTGTTTGGCCAAGGGACATACAGAACATGGAGGAAGATTACCAGAAGAAACAGGACCTAAAGCACCTCGTTGATGAAGGACGGTGAGACGAGAAGAAGGAATATGTCCGAGACGTTGATGCCATCGGGCAAGTTCAATGGTAGCCAACACAGGAGAAGGAAGAGAAGAAGTTGGAAGGTGGAGATGCTGCATAATATAGAGTCCGTCCCGTCTACTACCTCTCCCAATCATCCGACCACTCAAACGATCCTGCACAAAGCAAGAGCTATTTGTAAAGCTTACAGTACATCCAGCATCAGTAAGTTGTCCAACGGATAATAAATTGAGAGCTAGAGATGGAACATGTAACACGTTAGGGACATTGAAATCTTGAGAGATGGTGAGAGTACCCCGCCGGGTAGCTAGGAGAGGAGAGCCATCAGCAGTAAAGAAATGTGCTGGATGCTTGAGCTCAGAGAGCTGAGTGAGACAAGCAGCGGAACTAGACATATGTCTAGCAGCTCCTGAGTCAAGTATCCAGGTAATAGAAGTGTCACCTGAAGATGGAGTGGCTGCAGCAGTGTTTCCTGTAGATGAAGAAGTTGTAGGAGTACTGGAATCGGGAAAAGACCCAAGCAAAGAAGGGTTCAATCGAGCAAGCTGTGTTTCAAGGGCAGCAATCCGATTATCCGTAGAAGAAGAAACCAGAGTAATAGGTCGAGAGTGTGGAGATGTCACAGAATACTGAATAGAACGCGGTGTTGCTGAAGGGCGTGAAGCTTCCTTCTTCTTTTGCCAACAGTGTGGCTCCTCATGTCCAAGACGGTGACAATAAGTACATACAAGGCGGCGAGAGCCACGTGCAGAGGGAGGTCGTGGTGAAGCAGCCAAAACAGCAGGCGGAGCACGTGGTGGAGCAGCTAAAACAGCAGCGGAATCAGCAACTGCAGAGGAGGAAAGTAGACCCAGACGAGTTTCCTCAGACTGCAATTCTTTGATAGCGTCAAGGAGGGACGGTCTAGGAGAGCGATGGAGAAGCTGGCTGCGAACACCTTCATAAGGAGAGCCAAGCTTCATAAGGAAAGTATGTAGACGGTGTCTATCTTGAGTTTGAAGCCGAGTAGATGGACACCTAGTACAGTTCAAGCATGTCGAGCAAAGAACAGGAGCAAGAATATCTAATTGACTCCAAAGGGAATGCATATAATTGTAAAAGTCTCGAATAGAGCGAGACCCTTGCGTAGCACAGTAAATTTCTTGCTCCAACTGATAAACCCGAATGTCCCCGGTCTGAGTAAACATCTCGGCGAGCTGATCCCACAAACATTTCGCTCCAACAATATGAGAAAATTGTGGGCGAAGAGCAGGATCAATAGAGCCAAAAAGAATAGCCCATGCCTTCCGATCAGCAACTGTCCATGCTCGAATTTCAGCGGTACGCTTTACAACCGCCTCAGATGAGGCACTTTCCTTAGGAGCATCAGGACATAGACGGAAACCTTCAACATGCTCAAATAAATCGCGGTAAACAAGAGCCGCCATTGCCGATGGTTTCCAAAGTGAATAGTTTGAACCATCAAGCTTGATATCTATGCGGTCACTAGAATCGCCCATGACAACAGAAAAATCACTAGCGAAGCTAGAAAAGTGGGTTGAGGTGGGAAAGCTGATCAAAAGGATCGAGAGACACAAATTAGAGACGCTAGCAAAGCTGGGTGACGGCTCAATAGCCCAAAACTCATTATCTTAATTTCTGATGCGGAAGATCCAATTTATGGCAACCGCAGAGCATACTTTTAAAAATAATGAGCTCATTATCTTAATTTCTGATGCGGAAGATCCAATTTGTGGCAACCGTAGAGCATACTTTTCAAGACAATGATCTTGGCTCTGATACCATGATAAGAAAGAATGATTAAGAGAGAATGGTATTGTTCTCTAATAATGGTGTGTGAAACAATGTACATGAGAAGCCCTTATATAGGCTTAGAAGAGGTAAAGAGCTTAGTGCTCTTCCTATGTGGGACTAAAGAGAAAGAAGGAATGTAAGAGAAAGCTATAAGACTACAAGGCTATACAAGTATGTCTAACACGCAGTACAGCTTCCAATCGACAGACTGTTCATACTTGAAGACATGCTTGTGCCTTTCGATAATCTATCCTGAAATTTACTGCTTTAAACATCACAAACAATTATTTTAAATACAAAGAGAAAGAATGTTGAAGCAGCATATCTTCATGATGAATGAGGTGATCTCGTATCCATCAAGAGGACTACTTGTTTCTTGGAATTTTACTACTAGTTGCTGTCATGTCATTACTTGCTGCTGCTTCCATTTCAAAAAGAGTATAGCAATTTCCACGCTTTGAGATGCATATTTTTTCCTTGCATTTCCTTATCCGTAATGATGACATCTCCTTTTTGAGTTATGTGGCTGGAGTTCGTTCTGGATGCCGTAGTGGACATGGAAGGCATGTTAGACAGCTTGGATCTCGCGAAAGAGAGTCTGAAAATTACTGTGACCAGTTGCCCCTTTTTTTATCTCGAGATTAAAGCTGGAATTTAGTTGTAGGACCAGAACAAGGTGCCATGAGAACTACCAATCAGGAAAGCTCTTGTAGTCGTTTTTCGTTTTGCAATTAATTATTTATCGCATTATATTGGTACTGCCGAGAGCAGGATTCTTTATTCGTGCATCTGTTTCTTCTACTTGCTTGATGGTCATTTACTTCGTTTATTAGTTGTTTCGTAGTTAGGATACCATGGAATGAAATCTCTTTCACATAAGCATGGATAGTCTATCGTTTTTGAATATGCCGAACTGAAAAGTGCTGCACGGATTTGCTTCAATTTTGTGCCTTTTTACAGTTTTTTCTGGGTATCCTGAAGTGACATTTGAAATTGGATTTTTATCTTGTATGTGGCTGCACAGGGTGTTGTCTCTTTGAAACAAAATTCATTACATGATAACAACTGACCATCTGATTGACTCCTCTCACGAAGGAGTCCTGTCGTCATTCCACCTCCTGGATGCTTCATTATTCCTCCAAAGTAAATTTTCTGCCACGTTAGCAGAAGAATGGAGAGTGTTCCTTTTTTGTAATTGTCAACCGAAAGAGTCGGGTGTTTTTTGCTGTATAAAATTCATGGTTCGAGGAATTAGTCTAAGAGGAGGATTTCTCTAGTTGTCGCTGACTCGAAAGAAAACTATCGATCGTATGAGCTTAGTAACTATTCTGCTGCTTGGATCATAGCATCCCAAGTTGCTATATTTTTGTTGCTGCTTAAGATTTTAGATAAATTTTGTTGAGGCTGGGGTTGCTCTTCATACTTCCTGGTGACGCAAGTTTGAGACTAACTTGTCAAACATTTTCCATTGCCTTTTGATGTTGGTTGTGAATATTCTTCCAACTGTCGCATGGGATCAAGGGTTTGTAAGCCCTTCTAATGGTCCTTTGTGTTTTACTGACAACAAAAAATGAACTAATTTTATTTTTTGAAACTATGAACAAAATGGATTCGATGTACTAAAATTGAAAGGAAAGGGCTAAAATCTGCAGCCCGAAACATCCTGAGTTTCTTCCCTATGCAGTAGTGAAAAGTGAGTTCTTTTCAACTCTCGTTAAGTTTTTTTTCCCTCTCCACTGCAAGGGCTGGGTAATGATGATCAAGATATAATTTCTTTCTTGCGAAACGGTGCAGCTGCTGAACACGCCTTTGCTATCCGCAGGCTTTTAGTACTTTGAAACCGTTTCAGTCACTAGTCCTAAAAATGCAGCAAAGGGGATATTCTAATTTGTAGCAAATGCAGACCGGTCGTGCAAATGGCCGAGAAATGCCCCAAGACTTGCTTTGGCTTGGACCCCTAGGGTTTCTTTAGGGTTTTCTACCTAATTCTATAACATTCCAGAACGTTCCTAGGACGGGTGAGTCGGTAATTTAGCTAGAGCTCTAGAACATTCCTACTTAATATCGATGGTTGGGAAGATGAGAGATGTAATCCTAACCATCCGATCAAATCTAGATCAACAATTGTAATCAGAAGCCCCATCCTATATAAATGGGAGTCCTTCTAGTCATTTGGCATCCACTTGTAGTGTCACTAGAAAATTCAAAGTAAATTTGCAGGGCCATTTTTTTATTCATGACAATGGGGCTTAATCATATAATTAATACCGCTTAAAAGAGAAATTGTAATATACATTGGATGCAAAAAGTCAAAATACCACGCATCACGTAATATACCATATCAATATCGATTAAATTGAACACAAACAAAGAAATTAGTAACTAGTCAGCATGTATGATAATAATGGTCTTGCATGAAAAACTCTCAATCGACTTGAATCTGATACAATCTGGGCGCGAAATCAAAATCTATATTGCAAAATGTAGATAACGCGTTAAATGGAAAACGGACTTTGGACCGGTCCATGAATAACTTGGGTTTAGGCCCATTTATCGTGCAGCCCATTTGTTCGGTGGGCCAAGTCTTTTCTTTTCTTCTGTCTCACTCTGTCTCCATCTCTATCTCCCTCCGCGGGGTGGCGTGTGTTTGCTCTCCTATTCTATGAGACTGCATCCCTTAACCAATTCTGACAAACAGCATTAGCAGACGCAGGTCAAGGTGATATCGCGTTCCACGGACGAATTCACCCGAGAGCGCAGCCAGACCTCCAGGTGAGCTACTGCCCAATTTCGCTGCGTGTCGGCTTCGGTCTCTTCATCATCACGATCTTTTCGCTGAAAAACTCGATTCGAATTCGATCAGAAGGTGTTTCGCAACTTCGACCCCAATCTTAAGAGAAGGCCGTCGAATACGTCCGGGCTCTTAATCTGCTAAATTGGACAAGGTGAGCTTTTGTTTAGGCATTTTATGCGCTGCAAAGTATTTCATCAGCTCCGTTTTCTGACCGGCTGCTTCTATATGATCTAAATTTTCCGTTTTCGCACTGACGGCTTATAATGTGGCTGTTCGTTCGTAAATGTTTAGCTTTCTCTGTTCATAACTGACTAGATTTTCGCAAGGCCCTTCATTGGAACTATGGATGGTCACGTTGATTCAACTGTGTTATGGATGCTCAACTAATATAAATCACCACTTTCTTTTGTCTCAATCAGCTTTTACTTTGATAAGTATATGTCCTTTGCTATTATGTATAAGGCAGCTTTCTTTTTCCTTGCGGTGAACGCATTATAACCCTATCATGAGGGTAATTGGGGAATTCGTCACTTCAGTCTTATTTTGGAAGTGAATTTTTTTACAGAAACAGCGAAATATGAACGCACACGACTTTATATGCAGTTGATTGGAGATTATTTGAAGAACGAGTTATTCAGTGACATACAGTTTTAGTTATGTAGTCATTCCTAACTCAGCTCTTCCTGTTTTCGGACAAAAACTAATGCTATTTCTTGGAACCCAATGGAGCCAATGAACTTCACTTCTGTAAGCATAGCTGTTACATCTTTTTTGTGCTGTGTTGCAATTCTCTTTTAATAGCTTATTCATTTGATTGGGAGTGTTCTCTAGAATTTGCTTGGGCAAGCATATTTTTCCAGAAAAAATAACAACAATTTGAAATTTTTTACATGTAAAAATGTTTTGGCAGATTTTCTTGACCATAAAAGTGACTATATTTTTACTGTTTGAATTGTAGTTTCATTGCATCCTTTAATAATGCCCTTATCGAGTGTTGTCAGTTTGCAGAGAAGAGTACAGTAAATATGACAAAAGAAGACCTCATGTTCCCATAAGTATGTTTGTTGTTGGGTAGAAAGAACAATAATCAATATTCCACTGAGAGTGGATGCTGCATTGACGACTGATGTTATGGTTTCCTTTGGCCACCGATATTTCTTCAGCTTGCAGGTGTGTTTGGTGAACAACATACTGCAGCGTAAAAAACTCATCTTACAAAAAGAAAGGAAAAGAAAGGAGACGAGTGGCCCCAAAAAGAACTGACTATAATAGCCTACAACGCACATCCTGTTCATCCTGAATTGGATAGCAGACTTCAGGGAAGAAATGAAGAGGTATCTGCAAAAGCAGAAACCAGAAATGTCACCACATATCTTGCAATAGTTTTAATGACATAAGCCAATAAATCTTACCTTTTTAGTCTGACGATATTCTGCCATAAAAATTTCGCGTTGGTTAGGTTTTAGTACTTGAAGAGTCTTTTGAAAGGTCTACTGTAGCAGTTATAGAAAAGCCGATAAATGAAGTCCATAAATTGTAACTCAACAGAGAAAGAAGGGATAAGAAGGCGAATACGTGATAATCACGATCCCCAACGATTACTTTGCAGCCAAGCTTCTTCGCTGATTTATCGAGCTCGATAAATCAGCGAAGAAGCTTGGCTGCAAAGTAATCGTTGGGGATCGTGATTATCACGTATTCGCCTTCTTATCCCTTCTTTCTCTGTTGAGTTACAATTTATGGACTTCATTTATCGGCTTTTCTATAACTGCTACAGTAGACCTTTCAAAAGACTCTTCAAGTACTAAAACCTAACCAACGCGAAATTTTTATGGCAGAATATCGTCAGACTAAAAAGGTAAGATTTATTGGCTTATGTCATTAAAACTATTGCAAGATATGTGGTGACATTTCTGATTTTTTGCTTTTGCAGATGTCTCTTCATCTATTTCTTGGAGTCCGCTATTCAATTCGGGATGATTGGGAAGTGTATATGGCATCAAGACCGAACAAACTTGCGGAGGAGCATAGTTCCATAGTTGCTGTGGGGGGCTGAGCCCGTCTGAGCGGCATGGAACTCATCCGGAATTGGTAAGGCGTTTTCCTCGGAGCGAGAGTGGTTCGATGCGTCAATGCTTGCTTTTAATTTTTGTTGTTCCTTTTTTTTGGTAAATTATTGGGAACTGATATGACGAGATGCTCGTTCGAGATAGAGCATCCCCTTGGTTAGTCTTCTAGTCCCCGTTGAGATTTCAACTCTGTTGTTACATCCCTTTGCATATTTGCGTGTTACTTTTCATGATCAACATGAGCTAATGACAAGGAACATTGGAGCCATCGTGAGGGGAAGTCGCTTTTGCACTCTGCGAAGTGGGAATGCATTATTTTGGATGAGTTGAGTGAATGAGAGCATCTTGTTGTGATATGAATGTGCAGTGTCAAAGTCATTTCTTCATGCATGTACCTACTTTTGTGGTGGGAATGTGGAACTTTCCTGTGGATGAAGAATTTGTATACTAGACGCGGTAATGGTATGAGCACAGGCCTGCCAAAGCTTTGTATTCACACCTGTTGCAGCAGTGTGTTATTTTGGGCATTCTTCCATCAAGATCATTGTAATCATGTCTATGATTTGCTAGGGATCTGTATCTGGAAATAGGTGTTTGTTTGCGATGCATGTTCAAATGGTGACTTTAAGTAAAAATTCAACAGGTAATTACATGCACCCAATTTGTCTTCAATATTGCATTTGGCCTTAGCAATAATGTCACAAGTTTGATGAAGTTGAGTCGTGCAATCATAGATGATATGGTGCGTTTATGCTCTCATTTATCGTTTTATTTTGAAATCGGCCTATTTTGTGGATCTTATTTTTGGGCCGGGTGAGCTCTAAAAAGAGTGCATAAATAGTGTTGTCTTCAAGAATGCACTCTCGGTGGAATATTTCATTGGATAACTTCAGATTCAAATTTGTCTTCTTCTTTTTCTTGAGTTGGGGCTTGTAGGTGAATGAAAATCTGACTTATCCATAAGCAATATATGCATTGTAGACTATTATAGTCTGTTCTTTTTGGGGCCGCTCGTCTCCTTTCTTTTTGTAAGATGAGTTTTTTTATGCTGCAGCATGTTGCTCACCAAACAACTCTGCAAAATCGTTCCGCGTTGGTCTCAGCCAATAAGCAGTTTTGAATGGGTACGGACAGAGTCATTTATTTAAAATTCAACCCTGGAGAACCTAATGTATTGGCAACATCGGGAAGGTATGTATGCATTCTGTGTCCCATCCTTACCCAAATGTTGGCTTTGTTCATTCTTGTCATGTGCTCCATAAGATGTTTATTCAAGGTTTCACATCTGATTTTGTTTTCCAGCTGTTATAGTTTGTTATTTGTCTGTGTCGTCTATGTTATGGTGCTCAACTAATATAAATCACCACTTTATTTTGTCTTAATCAGCTTTTACTTTGATAAGTATATGTCCTTTGCTATTATGTATAAGGCATGTACTAATAGCTTTCTTTTTCCTTGCGGTGAACGCAGTATAACCCTGTATGACTTGCGCATGTCTTCCCCAATAGGAAAAATTATCATGAGGGTAATTGTGGAATTCGTCACTTCAGTCTTGCTTTGGAAGTGAAATTTTTTACAGAAACAGCGAAATATGAACGCACACAGCTTTATATGCAGTTGATTGGAGATTATTTGAAGAACAAGTTATTCAGGGATGTACAGTTTTAGTTATGTAATCATTGCTAACTCAGCTCTTCCTATTTCAGACAAAAACTAATGCTATTTCTTGGAACTCAATGGAGCCAATGAACTTCACTTCTGTAAGCATAACTGTTACATCTTGTTTGTGCTGTGTTGCAATTCTCTTCTAATATATTATTTTTTATTCTTCTCTGTTGTCTTAGACTGCAGCTGTTGGGCTGACCTAGGGTAGTCCACTAGTGGCTGAAATTAGCTTTTTTCCATTTTATCGATTCCTGTGTGGCTAATAACAAGAGGATATTTGATAATAAAGCATTTAACTAAATGTGGAGTTTGGTCGACAATTTTTAAGCTGTGCAAGGCAGGACTATGTAATTGGTGGAAGTTTATTTGTACAAGGCTCTATGTAGATGTGATGATCTTGTAGGTAAGTTGGAACCTAATAGACACTATTGATTGCTACATCTCAAGAAAAGGCAAGAGATGGCGGCTGCTGATGATGAAGGAATATGACTTATTTTAGAGATTGAGAAGCGGTTTAGACTGATTCTCTAAATTTAACAAATACGATGTTGCTGTGCTGCTTTCAAGTCTGTGATATATTTTGCCTACTGCTTTTGCAGGTTTTAGGATTATAACTCCTGATGTTTGGCAGTCTTTTAGGAATGAACAGCTAGTTTGGGAGTGTTCTCTAGAATTTGTTTGGACAAGCTTCTTTTTTTCAGGAAGAATAACAACAATTTGAAATTTTTTACATGTAAAAATGTTTTGGCAGATTTTCTTGACCAGAAAAGTGACTTTATTTGAATTGTACTTTCATTGCATCCTTTAATAATGCCCTTGTCGGGCGTTGTCAATTTGCAGAGGAGAGTATAGTAAATATGACGAAAGAAAACCTCATGTTCCCATAAACATGTTTGTTGTTGGATAGAAAGAACGATAATCAATAGTTGAAAACTGGTTTAAAAGACATCTCCTGGCCAGCCTAGATTTTCTTGGCCAACAACATAAACATGCTTATCTTCTGAAAGGGAAAAAGATTGAGAGAGGCATCCCTTGAACTGCGGTCGTTAGGCGACTGCTTTTATCTAACCTTGACATGTGCAGCAACTGACTGTGGAATTGCTATGTCATTTACGTGCTTAGGAAGAGATGTTATTTTGTTTCCATACATGCCACTTCAATTCTCAGCATTGTGAAACTTATGGTAAAAAACCGTCATGTGCAATTGCTACAGCTATGATGCAAGAAAGTTGGAAGAAGCCAAATGTGTGCACAAGGATCATGTTTCTGCTGTGTAAGATGATGGATTAGTAGTTTTAGAGACCAGTTAATGTCTTGAGTGTCAGTGCGGATTCTTTGGAATTGAAATCTGTCTCACTTTCCAGTATGGATATCGATTACTCACCCACTGGTTGAGAATTTGTAACTTGATCCAATTATAGAACAGTAAGTCCAGTATCTCATTTACTTTGTGTGAATAAAAATGTGGGGTTGGTAGAATCACAAAAACTCTTGCTATTTCTCGGGTAAGAATTTTTCAGTATTATGGAGGTCACAGTAGGGAGGTTTATCATACGAAAAGAATGCGAAGTATACCCAACTACAGAGCTTTTGGTTTATAATCTCTCTCTCTCTCTCTCTCTCTATCTCTCTATTTGCTTAACCGAGCCTTTAAATGAATATGGTCTTATTCACGTTGGAATTCCATGGGGGTAGGCTCACTCTTATGTCTTCTGACAGAGTTGCGTACATGTAGGGTATTCTGCGTCAAGTTCAGTTGTGATGCAAGTTATGTTATATCTGGGGGTGATGACACACCACCAACTTGAGGCTTTGGAAGGCTAAAGCCTCCGAACAGCTGGGAGTTGTAAGTCTCTATCGACCTTATAGTCTCTGAATGTGTACGTCTGCATAGCAGAGCCAGTGCATGAGCAACTGGACAGAGGACACATTCCTATCACAATTAACCATCTTGATTAGCCAAATAATTGTCATTATCATGCACACATGTAAAAAGGTCATTGATTGGGCATTGAATTCAGAATTGAGGCATGGCTGGAAGTTAATTGTGTGATTGTCAAAAATGAATGGAATGAAGTTGATTCTCCTTAGAATGGTAGTCTGAATCAGCAAATCGAGTTCCTCACCTACTATTTGGCATGGCATAGGTCCTGCCAAGAGAGTGCAGGAAGCATGATTATCATGGAGCTGTCAAGAACCGATAGAAGCACCTCCCTGAAGTGAGGCGCATTGTGAGGTAACAATATCTACTTCCAATTCATGTGCCGTGCCGATTTGATCGTCGCGCTTGTGTTTGTAAATGATGCCAACGGTTCTGAAAACACTTCTTTCTGTTTTTAGTGTGAAACAAACTCATCACTCTTTTTTTTCCCGGCAAATTTCTTGATTGGATATGCAGGCAAAGGCTTTTCTGAGAGGAACAGTGAATGATGCGGAGAAAAGGAAAGAAGAAAGAAGAAGAGCACATAGTTGCCCCTGGATCTAGTTCAACAGAGCCATTACGTAGAAGAAGAATCATCAAAGAAGTTGAGTGATGCTTCTATTAGCATGTTGTGCCACATGGCATAATACCTGCTTGGACGGGCCATCTTTCTTAAGGAGTTTGCCTTTGAGTGAGAAGTTGCTTCACCTCAGAGAGGAGAGGACGACGATGCACAAGGTCCTCTCAGTCGGAATATGACGGTCCGTTTTCCCGAAGAGTGGCTCCAGGGTATGCAGATTTTTGTTTGTGGAAGCGTTTGCCTGTTCGAGCAAGCCAGCAAAGCTTTCTAATAGTCATTTCCGATTTATTGGCCAGTTATCAATACTTGATACGTAGGTTATTTGATTGTATCATAAACTTTGATCATTGATTCATTTTAACAGGAAGTGGGGGAATTTGGTTACTTGTGAATCAAGAAAAAAAGAATTATCTTTTGTTGTATGTAGAATTGGAGATGAAATCAATGAATAATCATTGCTCTTTATATTTCGACAGATTTCAATTCCAAAGCAATGCTATCTACCGGAAATCTCGGTATCTTCCTCTAGGGCAGCATCTCAAGGAAATTCGATATATATATATATATATATATATATATGGCATAAGAAAACTCGTACCCACAACGAGATCACAGGGTATCAAAATGTCGCAGGAAATGGACCAACATAAATAATTTGGCGTCATAAAAAGAGAGAGTATAAAAAGACCATAGTACGAAGAGCATATGTCGCGACTTTCGATATTATATTATAGAGCCGTGGTGTGGAGACAACGAACTATCCTCTAGCCTTCTGCTAAAGAACAGCAACCAGAGCTGCCGGCTGAAATCATTGCTAATGAAATCTAACACGGAATGTAGAAATGCTTCTTGTGATTTTAGAAGCAAATTTTGTTCGAGCTAGGACCGCGATGTGTTTCTGGTAGATAGCATCGAGATTTCCCTTCATCAAGAAAGTCGAAGCTGCCAACTCCTGCCAGCCTTACCTCTGATCATTTAGCTGATTGGGATATTGCTCCTTTGGTTGTTGAATCATCTGGTTGTTGCTTTGTACCCACGCCATGGAAACCTTTCCCAGCTATTTCACTACTTATTGCTAAACCATGATTAACGAGCTATAGGTTGAACTAGTCGTTCCTCTTTCCTAAAGCTCCAAATAAATTTTTTAACCTAGTCCAGCCGACCAAATTTAGGTTCGAACCGCTGACGTGACACTTCAATTAGGGCCGACGCTCCTAAGTTTGTGATTTTCTCGACATATAAACCTGTGTATGGCATGTGTTCATTTTCCTTTAAGTCCTCTAAGATCGCCGGTTCCTCTTCTCGTGCGATCTTCGCTTCGTTCCCCTATGATTTGTCATTTCTGTTTTGCATGTCAATTCGTGCTGTTACAAAAAATCAGAGAAATGGAAAACATTTGGTTTTTTTTTTTTTTTTTGCTGTAAATCAATTGGGCGTGTTCTAGCATTGACCAAATTAACAAGGGCCTCAAAGACAACTACAAAGTCTGTGATACCCCAAGTGCCCTTGTCCTCTTTCCCCCTCCCACTCATCACACTCTCACTTTTCTCATTCTCTTTCTCCCTTTCCTAACGTTCAACTCTCTCTTTCCCTCGTTATTTTATTCACTCACCTCTCTCCACTCATTTCTCACCAACGTTCCTCTCTTCTTTTATCTTCTACGACACCCCCTCCCCTACCAAAGCTCCACCTCCATATCTCATCCTCTTCCGTTCGATTTGCCGAGCCATCTCCTCACCACCGCCTACCTCCATCTCCAGCCATGCTGCACCGTCGCCACTGACACCTCCGGAGCCGTTGCTAGTCGACGGACGACCGAAAACAGCCTCGAGAAGCCTCGGTGCCGAACTCCTCTGTTTTGCCCCTGTTCTGACCGTGAAATTCCAGCCTCTTCCGGTCATTTTTCGGCGATGCCGCCACCTCCCACCACATCACTAAAGTCCCTCAGTCTCCTCACAACCTTCCCGAAGCCACCTCGCCGATCGTTGCCTGCCGGAACCACCGCAAATCTCCACGGAACCGCCGATACTCTATTTTGGAGTCAGTCGCAGTTCGATTCTATTTTCGTCCGAACCGGCCGCCACCATCGCTCACCACCGCCGCCGACGACTTCCTAGAACCCCTCACGAGTTCCCCTTAGCTCGTGGTCGCTGCACGTGGGGCCCGGATTCAACCCCGAACAGCCTCCCCTGTTTTCTGCGCGCGAATCCTCTATTTTCGCCGGTTCTGTTCGCTGCTGTCCCGTCGCCTTTGGCCGCCTTCCTCCGGCCCCAACCGATCCCCTTCGACCCCTAGGTGAGTCCCCGAGCATTGGCCGACCTCGCCTCAGCCCGTGGGGCCCAAAACCGCCTCAAAATAGCCCGTTCCCTTATTTTAACGATGCTGTCCAAATTCTGTTTTAGGTCGCCGGAGTTCGCCGGAGCTCCACCGTCGCCGCCACCTCCTTGCCGAACCTCCGTCACGTGTCCTAGTTGGTGTCGGGTCGTGACGCCTCTCGAGAAACCTTAGAACCGAGGCTTAACCGTGTTTTATCGCCGAGAACCGTCGCCGCCGTCGCTCGTTGCCGCCGCCGTCACATTGTTGATTTTGAGTCGGCCCGAGCTTAAATAAATTGTGAGTTGACCCTAAACCTTGGTTAGGGTGCTAATTGCGCCTAGGGTTAGTTGGATTAGCCATTAGGGTAATAACGTTAAGCAATTACGGTCGGTATAGTTAGAAATCCCGGTTTAGGTTAAATGACCGTAATAGACTAAGTTAGCTTAGTTAATTATATTATCTATGGATAATTGTGATTGATTGAATTGATTGATCGTGGATTATAGCTCGATCGCAGACGAGCGATAGGTTAAAGATGAGTGATCGATCGACAATTATAAATTAAATGGGCTAATAAATGATTATTATTCGAATCGAGTTTTTATATTGTCTAAATGAAATTAAATGCTCGTAACTAGTTCGATGATTTTCATTGGTGTGATTATCTTGTTGGATGGTTTGATGGTGTGAATGGAATTACTATTGGATGTTAATCGCTACCTGGGGATTTATCGCCCTATTTATGATTGGATGCCTGAAATGTTTGAGTGAATTGACATGTATTTGAGAGTTATTCGTTCCGTGATTGCAATGTCTAATTGATAGTCTATATATGCATATGACCGTGTACGAAATCAAAGAATTATGTTTTAGCATGAAAACGGCTGTGGGCCGAGTCTTTGAGCACGTCGTGTGAGGCTGTGAGCATCCGACCTAAATAAAAGAGAATAAAATTTATTGATATGGCGGGTGCATTGTGTGGTCATATGACGGAATGATGATGGGTTTTTCCTGGTAAGTTCGTAGTGTACTAATAGTACACCAGTACCAGTCATGTGGGACCATACGACTTACCAAAAGCACGACAGTCCTGCCTCGTGCCGGGTAGTACGGGCGCAGGGCTGATCGGATGCCGGTCGCAGCTTGTTATGGACCGACGCCCCGTATAGGGATGCCTACTTGCCGTACCGTGCAATGGGTGCACTGGAAGACCGCTTGTAGTAGCCGCTGCCGAGAGGGGAAAAAGGAGCGTAGCACGGTTCATCCGGATGAGTATGGGATCGTACTATTTATGAGAGTCGAATCACGCCAGTCGCGTAGATCCTCTCATGGTGCCGTTGACACGATCATTGTTAATAAATGGACTCGCGTGGTGTCCTGTGCATACTTGTGGATGCGATGCTTGTTTTGAGTGATTGACTTATTTCACTGCTGAGTCGGGTCAAGCATTGCATTATGTGTGGCTGAAGGCCGGTAAGTATACATGTGGTTTATTAGTATATGAGGGCTATACTTGGGTATTTTATGTGATTGTATGATTCTGTGAGCTCACCATTAGGATACCCCCGGCGAATCAGTTTCCTAATCGAGCTTAGGCTTAATTCACTGAGATTTATTTCTCACCCCGTCGTGGGATAACATTTTTCACGTCCCAAGTGATGAAGCCCGTGGACGCCAAGGATTGGCGGTAGGAGTGATCTTTTGAAGTAGATGGGAAGTTAACCTTACCCGACCGAATACCCTTTTGAGGACTTAGTGAGCTGCCCCGAAGTATGGGGTTGTTTATGTCAGCTATAGCTCAATAGGGTTAATTATCATCAGTTGTTTGGTTTAATGTGTGTGATGATCTTTTTGTGAACTGTCTTTGTATTTATCTCCTACTAATGTATCCATGTCCAAATTTATGTTGTCTAGGAGTAAACCGTTTCCGTATGCGTAATATACTGTCGTGGGTCGGTAGCGAACCTGGGACACTATCCCTTATGACCCTTGGGACGATTTGATCGGGATGTCGCGTGCTCGGGGTTTGGGGCGTGACATCCTACCCGATTTGGTATCAGGGCAAGGTCAGCCTGGTCCATTTGGTCATTGGCCTGGAGTGATAAGGAGCGTTGGGAAATGGGATAGTTAGTAGGATTTTTATCGCTATGCTTGTGATTGTTAATTGTGTGGTGAGTTTTAGGGTTGCCTTCTGACCGCGTTTTTCTATGGGGTAAGCAGGACTCCGTATCATTCATGCATAATGAGCGGACGCAGTAGAAAAACACCTCGAGCCCCTCGTAGGAGGAATGTGAGCCAATTGAAGAGATTGTTAATCTTGGAGGACCACCGCCTGTCGCAGCTCCTGATGCTGAACCTGCTAGACGTGAGCCAACCATGGCTAAAGTGATGCAAGCTTTGGGAACCATTGGAGATTTGTTGGGGCAACAAGTAAGGAATCAAGCTGCTGCTACTGTTGCACCTGCTAAAGCCCCACCTATGGTACCACCTGTAGTTCCGCCAGTAAATCCACCACCTGCACCTGGGTATGAGGAGCATAAGGCTCAAAAGCTGGTAGAACAGTTCCTCAAGTTGAATCCGCCACAATTCACTGGAAACGGAGACCTTGAAGCTGTCACCCGTTGGATTGAAGGGTTAGAGAAAGCATTCAACTTATTGAGATGTTCCAATGAAGTTAAAGTTTTCCTGGCTGTCTATCAACTCGAAGGGAATG
Source organism: Rhodomyrtus psidioides (assembly GCA_021437785.1). Taxonomy (NCBI): domain Eukaryota; kingdom Viridiplantae; phylum Streptophyta; class Magnoliopsida; order Myrtales; family Myrtaceae; genus Rhodomyrtus; species Rhodomyrtus psidioides. The sequence goes on along the minus strand of JAILYB010000010.1, from coordinate 6,239,900 downwards.
CCAGTACTTGGTGGAGAGCCGTCAAGGATAGGATTTTCCCAGAAGGTACAGTTCCAGTATGGAATACCTTCATGGATGCTTTTAATAACAAGTATTTCTCGAAGACAGCTAGAGAACAGAAGATGGCTGAATTCTTCCGCCTCAGCCAAAATCAGATGACAGTCGACCAATATGAAGCCAAGTTTTCTAAACTGTCCAAGTATGCCCCGAGATTGATTGAGGACCCTGAGGATAGGGCCAGAAGGTTCAGGGATGGACTGAATCCCGAGATTAAGAGTATACTGGCGCCATTCAATCTTCAAGACTACGATGACCTCTATGAAAGGGCACTGATAGTGGAGCAGGACTTGACTGAGAGAACCGCCGCATCTGGATCGCGGTTCACTTCCTCAAATAGATTTGAAAGGAAGCTAGGAAAGAAGCCGATGTTTGGAGGCAAGCATCATATTCCACCGAATCGTCGAGGAGCGATCAGTAAGCCTACTTTCTACCCAAATGAGGTGTGCAATATGTGCCGCCAGAGGCATGGACCTGGTCCGTGCCCGTTTAGAGGAGGTGATTGTTTTGGATGCGGTCGTTTTGATCATCAGGTGAAGGATTGCCCGCAGAGGCAGTAGGGTAGGTAGATGCCACCACAACAAGGAGGGCCACCTAGAGGAACTACGCCACAAAACTTTCAAAACCGTCCGCCGGCGCAGGGAAGAGTGTTTGCTGTCACCCGAGAAGAGGCGAAGAATTCGTCGACCGTTTCAGGTACGGTCCTCTTGCATAACCAAGTAGCTTATGCTTTGTTTGATCTGGGTGCCACACATTCGTTTGTTGCGGATCAGTTTGTTAAGTTGTATGAATTGAGCTTGGTACCTTTGGATGTTGTGTTTAAAGTATCTACACCATTAAAGGATAGTGTAGCTGTCCTGATTGTAGACTTGTTATGGATGGTCATGAAAGCAAGATAGATCTGATTGTGCTAGAAATGTATGATTTTGATCTGATTGTGGGAATGGACTGGCTGACAAAGCAAAGAGCCACGATGGATTGCTTTAATAAGGTGATCCGATTTAATCCGTTGAATGGGACTAGCTATGAATTTGTGGGTAATCGAGGTGGAACCTCGACAGAAATGATATCGTCATTAGAGGCGACCTGACTATTGAAGAGTGGATGCCAAGGTTATTTGGCTTCTGTGGTGAATACGTCTGTTGAAGAACTTAAGTTGGAGAATATCTCTGTTGTATGTGAATTTCCAGATGTGTTTCCTCAGGACTTACCTGGTTTGCCACCAGAAAGGGAAATTGAGTTTGTTATAGAGTTAGCTCCTGGGACGGAGCCGATCTCTAAAGTGCCGTATAGGATGTCATTGTTTGAATTGAAGGAACTCAAAGTACAGATGCAAGAATTATTAGATAAAAGGTTCATCTACCCTAGTGCATCGCCTTGGGGAGCGCCTGTTTTGTTCGTCAAGAAGAATGATGGATCTTTGAGGTTGTGCATTGATTATAGACAGTTGAATCGAGTGACGATTAAGAATAAATACCCACTGCCGAGGATTGAGGATTTGTTTGACCAGTTGCAAGGGGCATCGGTATTTTCTAAGATCGATCTACGAACGGGATACCATCAGTTGAGGATCAGAAAGGAAGATATACCAAAATCGGCGTTTAGGACACGTTATGGACATTATGAGTTTACTGTAATGCCATTTGGTTTGACGAATGCTCATGCTGCTTTTATGGATATGATGAACAGAGTGTTCAGAGAATTCTTGGACCGTTTCGTGATCGTCTTTATAGATGACATCCTGGTGTACTCGAAGAATCCTGAAGATCACGAACAACATCTTAGGATTGTGTTAGAAACCCTGAGAGTGCATCAGTTGTATGCCAAGTTTAGCAAGTACGAGTTTTGGTTAACTCGCGTAGCATTTCTGGGTCATGTAGTATCTGGTGAAGGAATTGCCGTGGATCCATCTAAGATTGAAGCAGTTATGAATTGGCCAAGATCGACGACAGTTATAGAAATTAGAAGTTTCTTAGGATTGGCGGGCTATTACAGACGTTTCGTGGAGAGGTTTTCATCTATAGCCTCATCTTTGACCAAGCTACTGAAAAAGGATATGAAGTTTAAATGGACGGACAAGTGCGAGCGTAGTTTTCAAGAGCTTAAACATAAGCTAACTATGGCTCCTGTTCTAACAATTCCATCTGGTCCTGGGGGATTCGAGATTTATAGCGATGCTTCGCTTAGAGGACTGGGTTGTGTTTTGATGCAGCATGGTAGAGTAGTAGCATATGCATCTCGCCAGTTGAGACCGCATGAGTTGAACTACCCGACGCACGACCTGGAATTGGCTGCGGTCGTGTTTGCATTGAAGATCTGGAGACATTATTTGATCGGAGAAAGTTTTCAGGTGTATACCGATCACCAGAGTCTGAAGTACCTGTTCTCTCAGAAGGAGTTGAATATGAGACAGCGCCGATGGATGGAGCTACTTAAGGATTATGATTGCGAGATCTTGTATCATCCGGGTAAGGCGAATAAGGTTGCCGATGCCTTGAGTAGAAAATCAGTGATTGCTCAATTACAGATGCATGAATGGCGTTTACTTGAGCAAGTTAGAGACTCAGATTTCAAGTTAGAAATAAGTCGCTTGTCGAGTCTTGTGGCTACCTTGAGAATCGAGCCGGAAGTTCAGGTTAAGATCAAGACCCTGCAGTCTACTGACCCCACTATTCAAAAGATCATTCAGGAAGACTCAACTAAACGAAGAGTCGACTTCCAATTGGCCAAGGATGGGATACTGAAGTTTAGAGGACGTTTGGTAATGCCTTCCGACGAAAGCTTAAGGGAGGAGATTTTATCGGAAGCACATCGTAGTAGTTATAGTATCCACCCTGGGAGTACGAAGATGTATCAGAATCTGAAGCAGCACTATTGGTGGAATGGCATGAAAGCGGATATAGCCAAGTATGTGGCTAAGTGTTTGACTTGTCAGCAAGTCAAGGTGCAACATTGTAAACTTGGAGGATTGTTACAGCCTTTAGAAATTCCAGAATGGAAATTGGAGCATATCACAATGGACTTTGTGATGGGTTTGCCAAGGAGTCAGAGAGACCATGATTCAATTTGGGTTGTGGTAGACAGATTGACGAAATCAGCACACTTCATTCCAGTGAGAAAGGACTTCGCTTTGGATAGATATGCAGAGCTGTATGTGAGGCACATTGTGAGGTTACATGGAGTGCCAGTAACGATCACTTCTGATCGAGATCCTAAGTTCACTGCCACGTTTTGGAAAAGTCTACAGACTGCTCTGGGAACGAAGTTACAATTCAGTACGGCCTATCACCCGCAAACTGATGGACAGTCTGAAAGGACGATTCAGACCTTGGAGAACATGTTGAGGGCATGCGTACTGGATTTCAAAGGTAGTTGGGAAGAACGGTTGCATCTGGTAGAGTTTTCCTATAATAACAGTTACCAGCAAAGCATCAAGATGGCACCTTTCGAAGCTTTGTATGGAAGAGCTTGTAGAACGCCAGTCTGTTGGGAAGAAGTTGGTGAAAGGAAGATCACTGGACCCAAATTAGTGGAACAGTCAATGGAATCAATTAAAGTAATTAGAGGCAGACTGAAGACGGCACAGAGTCGCCAAAAGAGTTACGCTAATAGAAGACGCAGACCATTGGAGTTTCAGGTAGGCGATCATGTCTTTCTGAAGATATCGCCTATGAGAGGGACATCTCGTTTTGGCAAGAAAGGAAAGCTGAGCCCAAGATATGTTGGACCATTCGAAATCTTGGAACGGATTGGAAATCTAGCTTATCGTCTTGCGTTACCGCTGAGACTTACTCAAGTGCATAACGTCTTCCACGTGTCGATGTTGAGAAAGTACGAACCTGACCCCGCTCATGTACTGAGTTATGGAGAGATTGATCTGGATGAGCGAGCATCATACGTGGAGCGACCAGTCAGAATTGTGGAAAGGAAAGAGCACATACTCCGGACCAAGACGATTCCGTTGGTCAAGGTGATTTGGCAACAACATGGTACCGAAGGAGTTACGTGGGAAAACGAGGAAGCCATGAAGAGTAGTTATCCATATCTTTTTGAGCAGTTGTAACTATGTTGTAATTTCGAGGACGAAATTTCCTAAGAGGGGAAGAATTGTGATACCCCAAGTGCCGTTGTCCTCTTTCCCCCTCCCATTCATCACACTCTCACTTTTCTCTTTCTCTTTCTCCCTTTCCTAACGTTCAACTCTCTCTTTCCCTCATTATTTTATCCACTCACCTCTCTCCACTCATTTCTCACCAACGTTCCTCTCTTCTTTTATCTTCTACGACACCCCCTCTCCTACCGAAGCTCCACCTCCATATCTCCTCCCCTTCCGTTCGATTTGCCTAGCCATCTCCTCACCACCACCTACCTCCATCTCCAGCCATGCTGCACCGCCGCCACTGACACCTCCGGAGCCGTTGCTAGTCGCCGGACGACCGAAAACAGCTTCGAGAAGCCCCGGTGCCGAACTCCTCTGTTTTGCCCCTGTTCTGACCGTGAACTTCCAGCCTCTTCCGGTCATTTATCGGCGACGCCGCCACCTCCCACCACCTCACTACAGTCCCTCAATCTCCTCACAACCTTCCCGAAGCCACCTCGCCGGTCGTTGCCTGCCGGAACCACCGCAAATCTCCACGGAACCGCCGATACTCTATTTTGGAGTCAGTCGCGGTTCGATTATGTTTTCGTCCGAACCGGCCGCCACCATCGCTCACCACCGCCGCCGACGACTTCCTAGAACCCCTCACGAGTTCCCCTTAGCTCGTGGTCGTCGGTCGCTGAACGTGGGGCCCGGATTCAACCCCGAACAACCTCCCCTATTTTCTGCGCGCGAATCCTCTCTTTTCGCCGGTTCTGTTCGCTGCTGTCCCGTCGCCTTTGGCCGCCTTCCGCCGCCTTCCTCCGGCCCCAACCGATCCCCTTCGACCCCTAGGTGAGTCCCCGAGCATTGGTCGACCTCGCCTCAGCCCGTGGGGCCCAAAATTGCCTCAAAATAGCCCGTTCCCCTATTTTAACGATGATGTCCAAATTCTATTTTAGGTCGCCGGAGTTCGCCGGAGCTCCACCGTCGCCGCCACCGCCTTGCCGAACCTCCGTCACGTGTCCTAGTTGGTGTCGGGTCGTGACGCCTCTCGAGAAACCTTAGAACCGAGGCTTAACCGTGTTTTATCGCCGAGAACCGTCGCCGCCGCCGCTCGTTGCCGCCGCCGTCACATTGTTGATTTTGAGTTGGCCCGAGCTTAAATAAATTGTGAGTTGACCATAAACCTTGGTTAGGGTGCTAATTGCGCCTATGGTTAGTTGGATTAGCCGTTAGGGTAATAACGTTAAGCAATTACGGTCAGTATAGTTAGAAATCCCGGTTTAGGTTAAATGACCGTAATAGACTAAGTTAGCTTAGTTAATTATATTATCTATGGATAATTGTGATTGATTGAATTGATTGATCGTGGATTATAGCTCGATCGCAGATGAGCGATAGGTTAAAGATGAGTAATCGATCAACAATTATAAATTAAATGGGCTAATAAATGATTATTATTCGAATCGAGTTTTTATATTGTCTAAATGAAATTAAATGCTCGTAACTAGTTCGATGATTTTCATTGGTGTGATTATCTTGTTGGATGGTTTGATGGTGTGAATGGAATTACTATTGGATGTTAATCGCTACCTAGGGATTTATCGCCCTATTTATGATTGGATGCCTGAAATGTTTGAGTGAATTGACATGTATTTGAGAGTTATTCGTTCCGTGATTGCATAGTCTAATTGATAGTCTACATATGCATATGACCGTGTGCGAAATCAAAGAATTATGTTTTAGCATGAAAACGGCCGTGGGCCGAGTCTTTGAGCACGTCGTGTGAGCATCCGGCCTAAATAAAAGAGAATAAAATTTATTGATATGGCGGGTGCATTGTGTGGTCATATGACGGAACGATGACGCGTTTTTCCTGGTAAGTTCGTAGTATACTAATAGTACACCAGTACCAGTCATGTGGGACCATACGACTTACCAGAAGAACAACAGTCCTGCCTCTGTAGGGTAGTATGGGCGCAGGGCTGATCGGATGCTAGTCGCAGCTTGTGATGGACCGACGCCCCGTATAGGGATGCCTACTTGCCGTACCGTGCAACGGGTGCACTGGAAGACCGCTTGTAGTAGCCGCTGCCGAGAGGGGAAAAAGGAGTGTAGCCCGGTTCGTCCGGATGAGTATGGGATCGTACTATTTATGAGAGTCGAATCACGCCAATCGCGTAGATCCTCTCATGGTGCCGTTGACTCGATCATCGTTAATAAATGGACTCGCATGGTGTCCTGTGCATACTTGTGGATGCGATGCTTGTTTTGAGTGATTGACTTATTTCACCGCTGAGTCGGGTCAAGCATTGCATTATGTGTGGCTGAAGGCCGGTAAGTATGCATGTGGTTTATTAGTATACGAGGGCTACACTTGGGTATTTTATGTGATTGTATGATTCTGTGAGCTTACCATTAGGATACCCCCAGCGAATCAGTTTCCTAACCGAGCTTAGGCTTAATTCCCTGAGATTTATTTCTCACCCCGTCGTGGGATAACATTTTTCAGGTCCCAAGTGATGAAACCCGTGGACACCAAGGATTGGCGGTAAGAGTGATCTTTTGAAGTAGATGAGAAGTTAACCTTACCCGACCGAATACCCTTTTGAGGACTTAGTGAGCTGCCCCGAAGTATGTGGTTGTTTATGTCAGCTATAGCTCAATATGGTTAATTATCATCAGTTGTTTGGTTTAATGTGTGTGATGATCTTTTTGTGAACTGTCTTTATATTTATCTCCTACTAATGTATCCATGTTCAAATTTATGTTGTATGGGAGTAAACCATTTCCGTATGCGTAATAAACCGTCGTGGGTCTGTAGCGAACCTGGGACGCTATCCCTTCTGACCCTTGGGACGATTTGATCGGGATGTCGCGTGCTTGGGGTTTGGGGCGTGACAAAGTCAATGGTAACCTAGAAAACACCGAAACTCTCTAGGGGCTTCCGTGTCACGTTCAATACTCCAACACTCTTCGGCAAGTAATTAACACGTGACCAATGCTCCAGAAAAGCCAGCAACATGCTAGTCCAACATCCCAACACCTCTCGACACGCATGAGTCAATTTTGAGCATTTTTAATAAAACCTATGTATGGCTTGTGTTCATTTTTGTTTCAGACTTCTAAGGCAAAAATTTTGCAACAGCCTCGCTTTTAAATCAAAGTTCAGGGACCGCTATCACTCGTATAGAAGTCCATCTGTCATGAAGCACCAGATACAATTACAATGGAAACTCAACCATATCTCTCTCTCTCACACACACTGTCCAATCAGTCATCATATGGAAATGCAAACTCAAGGAGAAGGCGAATGAGCCAAAAACATCGACTTGGCTGAGGACGGGGAAGCTCTCGATGGACTTGTAGTAATCCGCGATGAAATCGACCATCCTGTGCGCGTTCTCTCTCAGTTGCTCCACATCCATCGGCTTCAACCCTCCTCCATCCCTGCATTTTGCAACTACCAAAGCAAAGAGATGAAAAGCATCACTGATACGTTCATCACACAAAAGAACTCGAGAGCTCGACTTACATAATTCAGATGAAGCAAGAATGAGAAAAAGAGAGGGGTGATGAGGCGGAAAAAAGAATGGTGCGACGGAGAACTCGAGAGACAGGAAACTCCTGGTTGGTATTCACTGTCTCCCCTACTTGGGGAGTCCGAACAGCAGCGGGTTGTTCGCGCAGGTCGGAGGAGGGAAAAGACATGGACGTTCAGAGTTGACGACGACGTGTCGGACAGAGCGCTCTTGATGAATTGATGCAGACAAGCGTCGCGAACGTTGACCGATTTGACCGGAGAAACGTCATTTTACCTTCAACAAGCACGGATTAAAATATATATATATATATATATATATATATATATGACGTGCCATAAAGATTAATATACGATATAAAAATTGTTTTTCTCGAATAATGAATTTAAATAAATAAATTAAGTGATATTTGAATATAAAAATTAAATTAGAAATAACAGAAAAAATAATGACAACTTTCCATTCTATTTATTCTTATTGTTGTTTCTTACGTAAATGATGAGAGATTCGACCAAAAAAAAAAGAAAAAGAAATGAGGAAAGGGGTATAATATTAAGATATAAAAAAAGAGAGGAGAAATTAACAAAAAATGAAGTAGGCGAGCGAAAGTACTATACTTTTTGGAATCATAAATGTGAATGATTATGTTTTCTCTCTCTTATTAGATTCAGCATTCACCGACTAAACTATCCTTTGATGTTTCTTGTCATAATTAAACATGACCGTGGAATGAGGCAATAAGTTCCTTTGCTTTTTTAAGATTTATATCGTACAACAATCATGGATGTATTAATGGAGGTTGCCTCCATTTGTGCTTTTGTGTGTGTGTGCTTTTTTTTAGCATGGATCATAAGAAATTCTTGCCATCTATGTTTTATGTATTTTCAAGTTCATTTATACCGATACGTTGTTCATACTAAACAAAGAACTTGATACGATATGAAAATATTCGATTTTATTACCACGATTCACCAAACAATGAATATGATATATGAATTTCATATCATATCCTATATAGTCCTATTATAGCTAAAATCCCAGACGACCAAACGACATAAGATTTATTTCCACATGCATTGTCGTCTCTAAACTTTCAATTGATACACTTAAAACTTTGAACTTTTATCTAATGTCCGATATTATCCCTAAATTTTTTGTTGGAATGTTCGATGCTCTCCTCATTTATCAAACATTAATACAATTATCAAACAAGATTGATGTCAGATGGAGAAAATTTTAAGAATGCGAATGTCATATGTACTTGAAATCACTAAAGAAAAACAATAGACACATTCCTTTTCAATGCGTATCATTTAGATAAGATAAACAGTTTTTTCTTGGTTCAATCGCTTTAGACAGGCATTCTTGAAAGTTGAATACTGGACGAAAGTCAATGGGTTTAATTGCACAGATTAGAAATTTAGAAATGGAGTTCCACATTGGACAAAAGTTCATGGACTGATTAGGACGAGGTTATCCCTTTCGAGCCTGCCATGAAATTGGAAATGACAATCTTGTCGTGGCTAATCTAACAGTTGATATCAATTACTTCTAATCCAACTTTACAGGATAATTTTTCATCCCGCGATCAACATTAGAGTTGAAACATCAAACACTAACTTACACTTCTTTCCCTAATCATAACCCTTCTTCACATAAGTAATTTCACATCCTTAATTGGTATATTGACAGTACTATTAGGAGCGTTGCGGCGCAAACACTGGTCCTGGATCCTCTTTTGTCGGGTCCGGCCCGCCGTTAAAAGATTGCACGTGCATTAACACCATTTAATAGATCCGCTTTCAATTTAAGTAGGACCACCCCCCACCCACCCCCAACCCCTTTTTTTTGTGGGGGGTGGGGTTTTGAGGAGAGAGGCGGCGCTTTTGTCTACCCAGATTACAGCAACATGGATACATCATGTCTAAGAAAATTGCCTGATGAATTTTCTCCCAGTAAAAGAGAAGCGTTGAGGTCTCTGCAAACATTAGAGTTGGTCCCGAGATTTATGTCGCACAAGAACATCTTAGTTATTTTGAACAGTAGCCAGCAGCTTAGATGCCTCATCTTGCGGAACCTGCCATGCTCCGTTAACATGCCTCTCTTCTGTCAATGGAGCCCCGACCGCGAAGCGTAACATGTGCTTATCCGAGAGAACCTGCATCAGCATCATACTTAAAGATGGTGACTTTTCTTCACGGGGAAGCAGGAACGCCAAAAGGGCGTTGCTATCTTTCGATGGTGTGACGAAACAAAGTGAACTTACAGTGTGAGAAATGAAGATTTTCCCAATTGTGTTTACCGCATCTAATCGAACGCAGTTCAAGTTGTTTCCTGTATCTCCATCGTTGTAGAGTAGACGGAAATAGACCAGTGAAAATGTTCGAGGGGCGAAAACCTACCCGTACAATGTGGAAAAGAAGTACCAGAATTGGTAAAACATAAAGCTCTAGAGATGATTCTCGCTCTCGCTCCAAATTGCGCGAATATGTCTAAATATCGTCTGCCTCTGGGCGTGCGTAGCAGGGGTCAAATTAGTCAAACTGCGATTTGTGAGAAAACCATTCACTAGTAACCAGACACAGTTACCTCAAATCTAGGATCTTGGCTGACAAGACCTTCAAACTGTCTGGCCAGCTCAATGTGGTTTCTGATGTATTTCTGAAGATTTTGCACACCATACAAACGTAAAACCATCCAAAGTTTCAGCGATCTATAAAGAACAGCATAAATTAACACGACGTAATCCATAAGCTAATAGGATAAAAAAAACCAAGAAATCATTTCATGAACGATCCATGCAGTCCCACAGGCACATCGCATACAGAACCGAGCACTTGTTGAGAAAATGTCGAGAAAATCCACCTAAAATGATGCCCAAGAGGAATTTGCCAGTCTCTGTAGTCCACAACCATGTTTGCTTGTGACGCCTGCAGATAGTCTTGTCACTGTAAAACAGGACAAAGAAGAAGACGCTTCCACGTTTTCCAGTTCGAATTAATTCTACGCAGCATTACTAGCATATAACATGTATGGCACCATCTTATCCATCTTACACTGAGGACAACAGTTCCAGAAGAACGTTGATTCTACTGAAATCAGGAAAACCCCAGACTAAAAAAGTTTATGTTTGCAAAGTGCTGAATGTTCCTAGTGTTGACGTCAGACAAGACCTAACCTCTATAGTGTCTTACAGAATGCATGGTAGTTGCTTCAAAAGCTCATGTGGAAATTTTAGTGAAGAAAGCTATGTAAGAGCTATTCGATAGAATTAGTTCTAGAAGACATGCAGACCCTTGATCTGTACTTTACTCATAAAAACTTTCTGAAGTTCATATGGAAAAAATGCGATTATTTATGGTATATAATGCGATTATTTCTCTTGCATAAAAAGATCAAAACAAGATACGCTAGCCAAGACGTAACGCGTAGACTACATACTTGTGGTCCTGTGGATCTTTGCATTTCTGTCTTAACATTAAAGGTTTGGGGAAAAATGTACTGCAAAAAATTGCAGCATAAAGGACAATGCAATAATGAGAAAATAGAGGGTAGTGATGAGCTAATGGTAGACTGATTCAATATCTAGATTTCCATGAAACTTCAAGGACATAGCAACACAAAAATCTTCACAAAACGTTACCTTGTTATCTCATGCAAGTTAGGGCCCCCTCAAGCCTTATAAGGCAACCCAAGACCTCCCTCTAAGCAATGTGGGACTAGGGGGGAGGGATGTTACAATCTCCCCTAAGCAATGTGGGACTAGGGGGAGGGATCCCCTAAGCAATGTGGGACTAGGGGGAGGGATGTTACAATCTCCCCCCTTCGGACACAACGTCCTCGTTGTGCCCGCACCTCACCCACTTGTGGGACTAGGGGGAGGGATGTTACAATCTCCCCTAAGCAATGTGGGACTATGGGGAGGGATGTTACAATCTCCCCCCTTCGGACACAACATCCTCGTTGTCCCCGCACCTCACCCACTTGTGGGACTAGGGGGAGGGATGTTACAATCTCCCCCCTTCGGACACAACGTCCTCGTTGTGCCGGCACCTCACCCACTTTTGGGACTAGAGGGAGGGATGTTACAATCTCCCCCCTTCGGACACAACGTCCTCGTGCCTCACCCACTTGTGGGACTAGGGGGAGGGATGTTACAATTTACCCCCTTCGGACACAACGTCCTTGTTGTGCCCGCACCTCACCCACTATTGGGTCAACCTCACCCACTTGTGGGACTAGGGGGAGGGATGTTACAATCTCCCCCCTTTCGGACACAACGTCATCGTGCCTGACTAGGAGGGAGGGATGTTACAATCTCCCCACTTCGGACACAACGTCCTCGTTGTGCCTGCGCCCGCGTCCTCAGGGTTTACATGCGGTCGGGGGTCGGCTCTGATACCACTTGTAATGGCCGACTAGGGGGGAGGGATGTTACAATCTCCCCCCTTCGGACACAACGTCCTCGTTGTGCCCGCACCTCACCCACTTTTGGGTCACAGTCGCTCGATCTCGGCCCCGACTGCCCTCGTTGTGCCCGCACCTCACCCACTTTTGGGTCACAGTCGCCCGATCCCAGCTGTCGCGACCCTCTTGAGGTTGTCGGGCTCTCGAGGGCTAATGGGCCGTCCTGTCTGGTCGGACGCGGGCCTCTCCCAAGGCCCATTACCCAAATCGCAACGGAGGTATGCGTGATCGACTTTCAGTGTGGTCTAGTGACAAGTGCTAAGTATGCATGCCATGGAGTCGCCACCAATCATTTTTTTAGGGTATGATTGGACCACCCAATCGAATAGTTGGGAGTTTCTATTCAATTCTGCGAGAACCAGAGAAATGGTTTCGGGGACTTAGTTACACCAACTGTCAGAGTTGACGCCCTTTCGGTACCTAAGTTGACTGAATTTTCTAGCCTGAGATTCATGCGGATGAGTAAGGTATGAACCCTAAATCTAGAAATTCATGTAGATAAGAGTGATTATCCTAGCAATCACAATCAGTAATAAAATGCCCAACTCAAGGAATCTAGATATGCAAATAAATCACATGGCATTCCTAGTAAGGTCCTATTTATCAATCACAGCTCAAGAATGATTTAGCTTTCCTAGCCATTCTACACACGATCTAACCTAAGAAAAGCATTAGGAAGCATCGAAGGAGTTCGAGAGTACTCACATGGGGTTCGCCGTGCCCTGGTTTGGTCTTGGACGAGCTATCGAGCTCATGCCGACCCGATTATATTTGGGGATCCACTCGGCGTTTTACACCATGAAATCATGTGAAACAAAAACGAAAATATTCAGCAAGGGGCATTTATTGTAGATGGTGGTCGATCTAATTGGACGTCAAGACTAAAAAAGATGTAGAAATTTACAAATTAAAATACTCGAATGACATTTTTTTGCTAAATTCAACTCTATGCGTCGTGAAGAAACACATGCAATTGAACTTGAATTTTGACTATTTATGAGTTCAAAATGTAAAAGAAATTAAAATAAAAATATTGACTATTTTTCTATATTTTTACGACAGCGAACGCTATTTTTCTTCATTTTTCATGTATTTTTCTATTTTTGGAAAATATTAAAAAATATTAAAAATTATGAAAAATTATTTTTTATCAAAAATGGTTCCTTTAGCTTGGTCAAGGCTACCAAAGATGATTTTTTAATTTTTTTAACTTTTTATAGATTTTTTATGAATTTTTTAAAAATAAACTATGAAAGACTGATCAAAAATCAGGTGTCAACAGCTGCCCCTCTTTGAGAGGAATTTCGTCAGAGGTTTCTCTCAAAGACAAGGTGACACCTGTGTTCCGATCAACTCGACTGGGAAAAGAAAAGAAATCATGACATCCAATTTTCATGCCCATCAATGTGTGCTTTTCCTTAAAAAGAGATGTGCTCATTCAATTCCCTGATATGATGTAAGAAAGTTAAGGAGTAGATAGACTTCCCTGCCCCTTACCTGCCGAATGCTTGCGGCATTTGCTGTGTCTGATGGGTTCAAGTAGATTCCTAAGGACTTGTCATCGGAGTGTCCTGGGGATGTTAAGCTCTGACCTGTATGGTAGGTCAAACCATAATGGGATTCCTAACTGATAGGAACCTAAGGAAGACGCATCCCACATTTGGGAATTTGCCAAGGGTTTTGATCCGTGTGGTGGACTAAACTAGAAATGGCTTGCCTAATGTAAGGCTTATTAGGGAAAACGACTCCTCCCGCGTTCGGGATTCATCAAGGTTTTGATCCGTATGGTGGATCGGACCATTGGGTTGATCCTTCAGGCGGTCTCTACCAGTCCTTTGACCCTTCAGGCGGTTTCTACCATTCATTGACCCTTCATGCGGTTTCTACCATTGGTTGACCCTTCAGGCGGTTTCTACCATACATTGACCCTTCAGGCGGTTTCTACCATTGTTTTGACCCTTCAGGCGGTTTCTACCATTGGTTGACCCTTCAGGCGGTTTCTACCATACATTGACCCTTCAGGCGGTTTCTACCATTGTGTTGACCCTTCAGGCGGTTTCTACCATACATTGACCCTTCAGGCGGTTTCTACCATTGTGTTGACCCTTCAGGCGGTTTCTACCATTGATTGACCCTTCAGGCGGTTTCTACCATTGAGTTGACCCTTCAGGCGGTTTCTACCATTTATGAGATTCCAAATTGATATGAATCAAAGGATGACGTACCCGCTCTTCGGGGCTAGTCGGAGACTCGATCATTCTGTGGATCGGTCTTAGAAAAGATTTGCCTACTAAAAGGCTTCACCTAAGGATGACGCACCCAGTCTTTGGGGTGGCCAAAAGTCCTGCAGAAAGCTTAGACCTGAAAAAATTTTCCTCGCCAAGAAGATATTAGTAATCTTTGGGAAGACAATAATTGTCTAACTGACAAAATTCTACGACTTAAGTTTTAGTCATGAAATGTGCATTTTGATTGTTGGAGGTTATCCAAAACATTCATGCCATATACAGATGTGATCATAAATTCCTTGCACGGAAACTCTAGATCAAACAATTTGAAAATTTCAAAAAGAGTTTGCTCAAAACATCCATTGGAGTATTTCTCACCCAAGAAGGCTCCTCACTGCTCTGTGATAATGATCTTTAATAGGGAAAGTGCTCAATTTCCTACCGACCTGTGCCTGGGTTTCAGGATCATTCGCAACGCATACATTTCGACCGATTAGGAGGTCTTTCACGGGACCGTAGTGTTAGGCTTGGATATCGGTTTCCAAGGGGGACTCACTTTTGAGTCAAGGCCGTTGAACGAAATTTTTCACTATCTGATCCGGGTTTACAAGTCAAGAACCCTGCAAAATGAGAAAGAAATAGTCTTGCTCGTACTTCTTTGAGCTAAGTTATACATTAACCCAAGTGTCTTAGTCAGATAAGACTACTTCAGGGTTGTAACATTGGAAGGATTGGGGACCGAAAAAGGCTTATTTTTTGCCCAGAAATTGTGAAGGGTTTGACATTGGTGATCATTGCAAATTTGCCACATGTCCTTCGAAGAACATCTCCATTTCTTGAAGTATACACTCCTCTTTTAGAGCGCACAAGGATGTTTAAAAGCGTCTCTTGTTACATTAAGAGACCGTCTGTTTGTGTGTTTGCAATTTGAGCACGACAACATTTGGAGAGTAGTCATCTTGATCTAACTCCTTTGCAGGGTCTTTTCATCGTCTCTCTAGACTTTACTGGGGATATTTTGAATAGACATCAGCCTTGCTTTTTACCAGGCACTTTGCTTTTTCTTGATGTCTAGGGATTTTTCTTTTCCCCTTTTTTTTAATCCCGTGTTTTTCTTTTCTTTTGGAGCTAGGATTTTCGGCAATCATGCTAGATATGCAACTTAAACTTTGGCACGCTTCCATTCCTAGAGTGATGTTGCCTTTGCTTTGGAATATGCAATGATCACCAATAGGTTGATGAAATGAATTTGCTGGCTCAACTTGGTTGTGCAAAGGATAACAGTGTGTAGGATAGAGAAATGAATCATTCTCGTCATCCTATGACACTTGGATTATCATATAAACAACACACAAAGATTTATGTTAGTCCGAGCAAGAAAATTTCTAACCGTTTACTTTCTGATACTGTTGGACTAACCTTCATTTGCCCCAATGTGGGGTGGTTCTTGACAGGGTTGAGAATGAAAATCGTCGTTCAATGGGGTTCTCAATGGGCATCTGTAGTGTTTGGAATGAAGAAATAAATGCCTCTGTCATCTCGATCCATGTAATCGTTGCGAATGACCCTTATATCCATAGGTTAAGGTTTCGCTATCATTTCCAATCTCCTCATCTCTCAAGTGTGTATGGGACGTGTTTGGATTAGGCTCGCTTCTCTTATGAGAAAATACCCTTTTGAACAGTTCAAACGACTCTTATTGGAAAAATTCATTTCATTTCATCAAGATTTATCCTTCAAAGGGATTTTATGATGCACCATACATGTGTAATTCATGTTCAGACAATCTCATGTTTTAAAACATGAATGTCAATGAAGTAAGAATTCTATGTCTTTTTAGATGTGAGAATCGAATTAATTCTGAAAGTTTTTAATCTCCAATGAATTGGGAAAAGGGATACTTACCTGCCCATCGAGGCTGGAGATCCTGGAGATATAAAAGGGATATGTCATTGTATATTCTAAAACTTTACAAAAATTGGAACGATACATCTTACCCTTGGTCATATGCTCCAACGAGTGTACAAGGGTTGTGAAAATCTGCACTTCACATAGTAACACAAGATTGTTGGGTGTTCTAAAGTTCTTTCGACTTCTTGGTTTTTGGAGAAAAATGAAACTTACATGTCTGCCCTGATGGCGAGCTCCTGCCAAGGATAAATATTAAGCATTATTTTGGGTTTCCAAATTCAAAACAAATTGGGACGATACTACTTTACTCTTGATTTGAATTCCATTCTGCATGCCAATGTGCGGATTGTAGAAGCCGGCCCTCAAGCTTGTGGCCATGATTTCTTCGTCTGGTTGGGCAACGAATCCACCTCGAGGATTTACGTCGGAGGAGATTCATTCATCTTTTTGGGCGTGTTTCATGCACTGTTTTGTTATTTGAATGCATGGCTTCTTGGGTGCCTCATCTATGTTCATCACCTGAGAGGAAAATGAGAGAACATTATCCCCGCATCTGATTGAAAATCATTTAGGAACGATACGTTCTTTTTACCAAATGGGTGGCTCCGCGGCCAAATGTGTTTTACATTGAAAGGATGGATTCCATTACGCTCTGCGGATGATAACTATCGCTTCGAGGACTTGCCCCACGGATCAAACGATGAATTTGATGTCTTCAGCTTCGACATGCTTTCCAGATGTAGGAATGGTTTGCCCCCATTTTCAGTGGAGATGGGTTTTGTCGAGTGGGCAAGATCAAAAACTCATCCTAGATTTGGCTTTAGTCGAAGGTTGAAATCCCGACCTTGGATAAGCGAATCATGATTCATCTCCTTCTGCTTCGGATTTGTCATTTGCGTGCTTCACATTTTACAATACCAACTTCGCCGCTTGATGAAAATGAATCGATGATTTTCGAATTGCCCCAAGTTCTATAGTCATCTGCGTCGAATCTCTTTGAACTTCATCGGGTGATAGACAAACTGATAAAATGATTTTTCAATCTTGAGATCGAACTCCTGACGTTTCGTACCACTTCCAGTTCACTGACTACCAGGACACAGCACTATTGGCGTCCCTAACTGGTTCATTTTTTGTTATAAAATTCTTGAAGCAGTTAGCGACCCCCATCGAGAATGAAACAAGCTCAATTTAGAGTTCATAACGACTAAAGGTCCCTTAGAACGATACAGAGCTAACCGTCTTTGAGCTCGCTCGGGCTTTTGCTCGCATTTTCCTATGTTAAGCCTTTAAATGTTTTTCTTCGTGGCGTTCAATTGATTCGCCTCGACTCTAATCTAACAAGGGATTGTCGTACTCAAGCATGATGATGCTCGCAGGTAGTACTGATCGCTGCCCCGGATTAACTCTAGGCATTAAGGAAGATTATCTTGCATGGAAGACTTTATGACAGAAAGATTAATGATACATCCATTCACATGTGCCTAGTTCCCTTGAGGATTCTCGGTGATCAGCCAGCTACACCATGAATCAGACATATAATCGTCATTTTGGATCATAACTTCATAAGTCCATCAGTTTTAAACTGATCGATCCAGATATGGAGCTCCTCATCAAGGAAATCTTTTGATTCTTCGAGCAACTGATATTCGGGTTGACCATCATCGCTTGGCGTTGAAGGATTCATGTTTCTGTTGTGAGCGATCTGATTCTTCGAGCTAGAACCTTCGTCGTTGCTCGAGATTATAAGAGGATGATTGATCGGTTCACTATCAAAAGCACCTTCCATTTGGGAATGGGATAAACAAAAATCCTCAAAGCATCCGCCCGCTTGATCTTCCGAAATCATATGCCCAAGCCGGGCAGATCTTTGAACACTAGGCGCAATATGTTGATCGGGGATAGGAAGAGCACTAGCGAAAAGTTGCTGCTCAAACCAAGGAGTTCGTACCTGCTGCACTTGTGGCATATACTCTTGAGGGGTGCTGAGATGATTCGGGGGAATATTCTGATTAGCGCCCAAGTAGTCGATGGTGCTGCTACCAGCTTGGTCGGTGCCTAGATTCGGCAGGGTATTTCTTACTTCAGGGGCATTGTAGTTATAGCCATGCCTAGTGTTTAGGCACAAGTTGAGTTCTTTCAGGTTCAGTGCTGTGTGGCGCTGTCTTAGCGCCCTTCTGTAGCTCTTGAGGTGACTCGCGACTCCATCTTTAGTGAGTCCTGGTATGTTCATGATCTCAAGTATGCGCGTTGGATATGCTGAGTTGATCCCTAGTTGCTGAACCGCACTAAGGAACTTGAGATGAAGCTCGGGGGACCAATTGACCCTCGTCTTCTTGCGACCCGGAACAGTGTTGACAACTTGGCTATTGCTCTCTGGCCTATTTCCAGTAGAATTTGATCGAGCCGGAAGTTGTTGTGGAGGGAATTCATCAGCTTTGGATTGGTCGGTCGTGATAGTAAGCTCATCGTTAAGGAAACTCCAATCATGGTGACGCATATCACATCCTTTAGAAGGCATCGATATTGACTTCGTAGAATTGATTTGTTCATGCATATCTCCAACAAAATCCGATTGTATCGAAGATGGTTCGAGGGAGTGGGGTGGTGAATGAGCATTTTCAATCCTCATATAAGGCTTATCAAGGAACATTTCGCCGAGAGTGATAGGGCCACCGCAATTAAGGCAAGCGATAGTGCTGGGAGCTTTCTTATACCTCATGTTCTCCGCTCGAAGCTTTTCGTTTTCCTCCTTTAGAATCGCAAGTTCTTGACGTCTGTGTTGAGCCCTCAATTTGGCTCGCTTATTTTGAAACCAAAACTTGACCCTCAAAGGTTTCATCCCTAGCTTCTGGCCCAATTCATTTCTTTGTTTCATGTTCGGGAGAGGGCATTCACTAAAGAAAGCTTCAAGCTCTTGGATTTCATTCTGAGTGTGGCACTGGCGACGTTTCCTTTTCCGAGATTGACCATCGCTGCTGCTGTTGTCGTCGCTGCTGAGATCCTGAACTTCGTTGCCGAAAGGGTTGGGTTCTGTGGTTCTGGTACCAGACGCCATCCTGGAATCTTCGAGATCTCTCAGTAGTTCATTTTCTGAGATTTTTGGATCAGTCGCCTCTAGCAACTGATGGTAACCCTCAAACATGTTGGATCGAAAAATGTTCGATCAATTTTTGCTCACTCAGGGTTCTCTACTCTCTCATGTATGCTCACTCTCTCTAAATGTTCTTTTGAGTGGTTCTGTATGCCCATGAAACGTTCTTTAAACATGGATGAAGATCGTCAGGCAAGCGTTGCTCCCAAGATTTCGTATTTCCCGCTTTGTCGTCTTCTTTCTTCTTTTCAACGTGGAGGGACACCAAATCGATTTCCTTTTCTCGATATCTATGTCTGTCTCCCACTTATTTTCAAAAAGGTGGAACTACGCTCGCCTCCTGCTCAGTTTTTTAATATGATGGGACCGCCAAATCCTTTCGCAACTTTTTTCGATAGTTGTGCTTAACTCCCGCTCAATTTTAATATGGTGACACCGACATATCTTTTTACAACTTTTTTAGGTTTATCAAGCCTGAAATCGCGGACTGGGACAGATCTGATGGTTCACCGAAAGAGCCACCACTGCTTTACCCAATTAACTTGGCTCCACGAGCATTATTGCTGTGCCTTTCTTCATTCTCGAGTTGCTATAAAAGGAGGAGTTAATGCAGAGAAGATTAACACTCTTACATAATTGCCTTTTCTTATTTTAATCACTCTACCACACTCATCTTCTTCTCCCTCACTCCAACGAAAATGACCTCCTCTCCTATTCACGCTTTCTCGGCCGAAATTTTGGCCCAGTGGGAAAAACTCTATAACCTCCTCGGTCGAGGCTATGCTCATATAGCCGATCACCCAGAAACTGAAGATGAAATCCGCATTTTGCTCGTGGAAATAGACACCACCTCCATCGAGGGCACTAATTTAGAGAGGGAATATAGAATCTTCCCAACCCTCTTTATAAACTTTTTAGAGACTTACCGTGTCGCTCATCGAAAAGCTACCGTGGCTCACGTTTTGCGAGCTCGCTATGAGGATCGGTCCAACTGCTTGGTGTTGGCCAACCTTGTGGCCGATAGTCACAGAAAGGCTGTTGAGTTCGCCAACAAGCGAGTCTCGATGTTGCTTCGCGAGAGGGGAAATTTGGTGGAGCGCTTGGCCTTATCCCTGACCACCTATGAGCACGACCGTCGTAATGTCGTGTTGAAGTTTCAATGTGAGTGGCAGGAAGAAAGGCTTGACAGCATTACCGCGGATATAGCCCATGGGAGAGGACTAGTTCGGGACCTGGAAATAGCCGCCGAAGATCACGGGACCAAGGTTGCCGAGCTTAAAGGGGAATGTAAACGCCTTCTTCTTAAGCTTGCAGATCTCGAGTCTCGAGGTGGTGAGTATAAGCAAAGCATCAATAATATGGAGGGCCAACTTGGTTCCTTTGTGATGCTAATTAGGGCTCATTGCGGTTTTATGTTTCCACCCCGATGATTTGTATGATCTGCTTTTAAGGTCCCTCGATTGAGCGAAATGAATGAAAGCTCTAATGTGTGTGTCTCAACTTCTGTATGGCTGACTTTCTCGAACACCTGACCACTCTCAACCTAGGCAAGCTGCGCTTTGACATTGATGATTCGAGCGTGTACATCTTGATTTTTTAATCTTGCTTATGATCGGATAAAGGAACCTCCCACCGCGATTATCCACAAAAAGACTTCTCTTCTCTACTTGTTTTTAACCTGTTTCAAATGAAAAGGCAGAATCAGAAGAAAGAATTTGAAAAATAAAGCATAAATCCTTTCAATTTTATGCTTACTTGTGATTAATAGGGATAAGAGCTTTTACAAGGGTTTTGGCCTTGTGCAAAAGCTTTTATCAATATTCCTCAAAGGAAAGCATATCATTGAAAGGAATGTAATTCACGATAATCGCCTTTGATCAATTCCAAGAAAATCAATGGAATGTTCAAAAGTACACAATTACGATGTGTTTTAAATTCAATTGAAGATACGGTATCCAAATTAAAGCTGTTTGCTAAGAACGAGAGTAATTTGGATATCTATCTTTTCATTAAATTTGAAAAACACGAATACTCTTGATCAATTATTGTGGATTACCAATGATGCAAAACATGCATGAACCAATTCAAGTTTATAGTTCCTTCTGGCGAAATTGGGATTGTATTGCCCTATACGGCTAAAAGGTTGTATAAGACTTCCAATTTCAATTTCATCCAAAGGAATTATAAAATTGATTTTGGAGTATTCGAGTGATTAGAAGAAATGCCACCATCACATTCCAATGACAAGTCAATAGAAATACAACAAATTTCAATCTGAATGTATATAAACACAAATAGATTCCTAATACAATCAATATAAGGGATCAGATAGAGAGGATCTCAGCAAAATAAATCCTATACAAGAAGGCTAGAAATGAAAATTAAAACAAAGGAATGTGATCTTAATACTTAGAGATGCCCCAGTTTCGATCTTTGAGACGTGACTTCAGGATCACCTATTCCAAATCGTCATCTTCATTAGATGATACCTCAATGATGTCCATAGCAGGCTCTTCTTGTCCATTTGGCGCTCGTAATGGGATGACACCATCTTCATCTTTCATCAAGAACATTGGGAGGAAAACACACATATCTATCCTCAAAATGGCATTTAATCCAATCACTGGAATTATGCAATGAATATAATGATTAAGAGCTGTAACAAGTTCGAGGGATAGAAAAGTCTTACCAATCAAACTTAAGAGAAAATCAAGCTTCTCTGTATTTTTAGCAGTGTTAGGTATACTAACCTTCCATAGACAAACGCATGAGACAAGTGAGGGAAAACTCCTAAAAATCAAAAGATAGGGCTTGGTACCTAAAGCCAAGGTTCTCACCTCGAATTCTGGGAAGAGCCGATTCCATTGCACAACTATCGTTGCATTGGGACTCAATCCATAGTTCGAAGTGAGCGGAATTGAAAAGTGGATTACCCCATGTTTTTCCTCACGGAGATTCCATTTTCAATTCCTTCTATTGTGTTCCTAAAGAGGGCGCCTGGGGTTTTAGGCGCAATTGTGTGTATTCATTGTGTCGTGCTAAAGCAAAAGACATGCATTTTATTTAACAATCACCGCTTCAATATAAACATCCACACAATCATACATCCAAAACTCCTGCCTGCATAAAACAAAGTTAACAAGCACTTCACCCCTTATTTCTCCCGTCTACAAAAACATCTAACACATTCGTTAGCATATACACCTCACTTTCGAGAGCATCTGCATAAAATTAGGTTAGAAGAATCAATCAACTTTTTAATCGGCTCAAGTCCACTAAATGGTTAAGAACCAGTCCCCAGTGGAGTCGCCAGTCTGTCGCGACCCTCTTGAGGTTGTCGGGCTCTCGAGGGCTAATGGGCCGTCCTGTCTGGTCGGACGCGAGCCTCTCCCAAGGCCCATTACCCAAATCGCAACGGAGGTATGCGTGATCGACTTTCAGTGTGGTCTAGTGACAAGTGCTAAGTATGCATGCCATGGAGTCGCCACCAATCATTTTTTTAGGGTATGATTGGACCACCCAATCGAATAGTTGGGAGTTTCTATTCAATTCTGCGAGAACCAGAGAAATGGTTTCGGGGACTTAGTTACACCAACTGTCAGAGTTGACGCCCTTTCGGTACCTAAGTTGACTGAATTTTCTAGCCTGAGATTCATGCGGATGAGTAAGGTATGAACCCTAAATCTAGAAATTCATGTAGATAAGAGTGATTATCCTAGCAATCACAATCAGTAATAAAATGCCCAACTCAAGGAATCTAGATATGCAAATAAATCACATGGCATTCCTAGTAAGGTCCTATTTATCAATCACAGCTCAAGAATGATTTAGCTGTCCTAGCCATTCTACACACGATCTAACCTAAGAAAAGCATTAGGAAGCATCGAAGGAGTTCGAGAGTACTCACATGGGGTTCGCCGTGCCCTGGTTTGGTCTTGGACGAGCTATCGAGCTCATGCCGACCCGATTATATTTGGGGATCCACTCGGCGTTTTACACCATGAAATCATGTGAAACAAAAACGAAAATATTCAGCAAGGGGCATTTATTGTAGATGGTGGTCGATCTAATTGGACGTCAAGACTAAAAAAGATGTAGAAATTTACAAATTAAAATACTCGAATGACATTTTTTTGCTAAATTCAACTCTATGCGTCGTGAAGAAACACATGCAATTGAACTTGAATTTTGACTATTTATGAGTTCAAAATGTAAAAGAAATTAAAATAAAAATATTGACTATTTTTCTATATTTTTACGACAGCGAACGCTATTTTTCTTCATTTTTCATGTATTTTTCTATTTTTGGAAAATATTAAAAAATATTAAAAATTATGAAAAATTATTTTTTATCAAAAATGGTTCCTTTAGCTTGGTCAAGGCTACCAAAGATGATTTTTTAATTTTTTTTAACTTTTTATAGATTTTTTATGAATTTTTTAAAAATAAACTATGAAAGACTGATCAAAAATCAGGTGTCAACACCAGCCACGACTGCCCGCCCTCAGGGTTTACAGGGGTCGGCTCTGATACCACTTGTAATGGCCGACTAGGGGGGAGGGATGTTACAATCTCCCCCCTTCGGACACAACGTCCTCGTTGTGCCCTCATCTCCCCCACCCTCAGGGGTTACAGGGGTCCAACGTCCACGTTGTGCCCGCACCTCCCCCACCCTCAGGGGTTACAGGGATCGGCTCTGATACCACTTGTAATGACCGACTAGGGGGGAGGGATGTTACAATCTCACCCCTTCGGAGATAACGTCCACGTTGTGCACAGACCTCACCCACTTTTGGGTCACAGTCGCCCGATCCCGGCTGCCCGCCCTCAGGGTTTAGTCCCGATCCCGGCTGCCTGGCCGGGGTCCCACTAGCACGATATTGTCCGCTTTGGGCTTTGCAACCCGCACGATTTTGCTTTTCCCGGCACTCAGCCGGGGAAAAGGCCTCATGCAAGTTAGGGCCCCCCTTAAGCCTTATAAGGCAACCCAAGATCTCCCCCTAAGCAATGTGGGACTAGGGGGAGGGATGTTAAAATTTAGGTACTCTGGATTGGTAGCAAGGGCCTGAATCAGCGCATTTCTTTCCTGATAAAGAAAACAAATGGCACTTGAAAGGAAACACAATGGCAAATTACATGCAATTGCATTATTTGGATAAAAGAATGTTCCTCGAGGATGTCAATGTCCAAAGGAGGACAAGAATCAAGGAATTCACATATATTCCATGACTTTGCACAAGTGTAGTTTCTCTGCAGAATTGTCAAGGAGGATTTCAGATAGCAAGACTTAATGACTGGGCACTAAGGAATTTGATAATAGTTTACAGATCATGGAAAATGACTTGTGGAGAATTTTTTTTGTCTTCAATGTAGAGCACTTTGTGTATGAGACTAACGGTATTAGCCTAAACATAGGAAATTTAGCTTTGTCCTAATTCGTCAACCTCATAAAGATGCATGCACAGCCAGTCTTCTTCCTGAGGTGAACCATGCCAAGACAACCATCCTCTTCTTTGGTAACAATGTTTACCACCTTGATCCCCATCATTATCTCATGTAACTTTCCTGTCTCTCTGGCCGAGTTTTGTACGGAGTATATGTCAACTTCAATCAGGTTTAAGTGCTTGATTATATCTGTAGCAGGAATGAAGCCAAGATGCTACTAATTTCTTTCCCTTAGCCAATGGGGCAAGATCTATCTATTTAGAAGATGTACATATGGGCTTATCTAACAGCGGAATGGATGCCTCCGTAGATGCCAAAAATTGCCGATGAACTTTGTCAATATATATGTTCACTCATAAAAAAGATCAATCTTGATCATGGTATTGCATTCTTATTAGATGAGCTATACTAGGAATCAATCTTGTAGAACAAGAAAATGAATCTTATATCCTAGGGAAGCTTTAAAGCTCGTGCTAAAAGAGACAACTAAATATCTTCCGAGTTGGATAACCGAATAACAGAAACCATGCTCCAATCCCGCGCTATTTGTAATTTGACTAACCATTTGAGTGGAGAATACAATAAACTCATTCCCTAGAATGCAGTGGTAATGCTGTTGCTTGCACCATGTAGAGTTCAAAGTGTTCCACGCTCTATTTTCTCACATGTTTAGCCACTGCTCGCGATGAAAAAGACTCGTTCAGTACCATGTAATTGTATTAAAACGTACCCTTGACTACTTTAAAGGATATCTTCAATAGAATCTTAAGAGAAGATAATTTAAGCATGACAAGTTCACTTTGACTGTCATCACAAACACAAGGCTAAGGAGCATCTACCTCATCAACATATGAGCTATAGAAATCATATGGCTTGCTTTTATCCAGAGTGCCGAGCAATCAAAATTTGTCAGAAACCACTTATGTGCATTCATGTTGAATGAATCAGCATCTTCAACGCCATCAATGTGAGGCTGATGTTCGGGACAAATACAAGCACTTCCGGCATTAATATGGAACCACATTCCATTTCTCGGGAAAAATTCATAAAATACCCCATTCAGATATGCATTTCTCATACAATGAATGGATCATACAACCATAATGCAAAAGAACCTTTAGGTTAATTGAAAGCTTGCTCTGGTAAACCCTGATCAAATCAGCTCTGGTACCATACAAAAACACTAGTCGACTTATGTTTGAAAATAAATAGTTCTTTATAAGCTGATAATTACAAGGAAAGGGCAAAAATATGGTGAAATGTTGGAGTATATATTCGATGCCGGGTGCCTCAACGAGCAATGGGTCAAATAAGGAGTGTCTAAAGATTGTAAGAGTAGAGTGAAGGAAGGGGTTAACGATACTGGATTATCCTGCCCTGCCATTCTTTAGTAAAGAAGCAATTGCATTCAACAGAGAACTTCTCACCTTGTTAGAAGGCCAAAATTCAAATCAAGAAAAGAGATGCAGAGTATTCCAAATTAATAGCTGGACAAGAAAATGGCATTTTTCCAAAAGGCATTTCTTCATCCAAAAGTGGCATTTCTACACAGGATACAATTATCTATTAAAGCCTCTTAATACAGCAGAAATCCACTGATAGGATTTTTGGAAAAAATGCTAGCTTTTAAAAGATTCATAAGGTAGAATACAGGTTGCTAGATGGTGTCAACTTTGAGCAATAAGTTTAACCTTTGGAATGTGGCACCAAGTCAAAGCATTTAAGACATGTAGAGCATAAAGAAAGTACAATGCTGAATCAACCTTAAGACATTACGAACCAGGTTTGACAACTTTGGCCAAAGTTTAGACTTTCATAAGAAACACAAAACAGCACAATATCAGATGCCTCACCTTAGCAACTGTAGCTAGTGCAGGCAAGGGTCAACTGCTGTAGAAGAGGTTGTACCAACCCGAACATAAATTGAAGATTCTCAACTTGATTGATATTTTAGTGTAGATAAGTAGAAAATGAATCCAAACTAGATAGCATTCAATTGCCAAAAAAAAAATTGTCACTACTATAAAACCTAACAACTAAGATTTAATGCAAAAGACTTCACTATACCAAGTCAAGTCAAGGAACAATAACAGTCCATTGATCACAGAATAGGCCAATTTATAAATAAAACGATAAATGAGAGCATAAAGCACCATATCATCTAAGATTGCACGATTCAAGTTCATTAAGCTTGTGGCATTTTTTGCCAAGGTCAAATGCAATATTGATGACAAATTGGGTGCATGTAATTGCCTGTTGAATTTTTACATAAAGTCACCATTTGAACACGCATCATTAAGAAGTCGAACAAACACCTATTTCCAGATGCAGGTCCCCAATAAATCATACACATGATTACAATGATCTTGATGGAAGAATGCCCAAAATAATGCTTTGTTGCATGAGGTGTGAATACAAAGCTTTGGCAGGCCAGTGCACATACCATTACCATGTCTAGTATACAAATTCATCATCCACAGGGAAGTCCCATATTCTCACTGTTAGCACCTAAATTTTAATTTTTAGAAAATTCATTTATATCATAAAATGAGAGTTAATCTTAATTCTCACAAAAAAAAAAAATCATGCATGCCGCACCTCACCCACTTGTGAGACTAGGGGAAGGGATGTTACAATCTCCCCCTTCGGACACAACGTCCTCGTTGTGCCCGCACCTCACCCACTTGTGGGACTAGGGGGAGGGATGTTACAATCTCCCCCCTTCAGACACAACGTCCTCGTTGTGCCCGCACCTCACCTACTTTTGGGTCAACCTCATCCACTTGTGGGACTAGGGGGAGGAATGTTACAATCTCCCCCCTTCGGACACAACGTCCTCGTGCCTCACCAACTTGTGGGACTAGGGGGAGGGATGTTACAATCTACCCCCTTCGGACACAACGTCCTCGTTGTGCCCGCACCTCACCCACTATTGGGTCAACCTCACCCACTTGTGGGACTAGGGGGAGGGATGTTACAATCTCCCCCATTCGGACGCAACGTCCTCATGCCCGACTAGGAGGGAGGGATGTTACAATCTCCCCCCTTCGGACACAACGTTCTCGTTGTGCCCGCGCCCGCGCCCTCAGGGTTTACATGCGGTCGGGGGTCGGCTATGATACCACTTGTAATGGCCGACTAGGGGGGAGGGATGTTACAATCTCCCCCCTTCGGACACAACGTCCTCGTTGTGCCCGCACCTCACCCACTTTTGGGTTACAGTCGCTCGATCCCGGCCGCGAATGCCCTTGTTGTGCCCGCACCTCACCCACTTTTGGGTCACAGTTGCCCGATCCCGGCCGCGACTGCCCGCCCTCAGGGTTTACAGGGGGTGCGCCCTCAGGGTTTACAAGCGGTTGCGGGTCGGCTCTGATACCACTTGTAATGGCCGACTTGGGGGAGGTATGTTACAATCTCCCCCCTTCAGACACAACGTCCTCGTTGTGCCCGCACCTCACCCACTTTTGGGTCACAATCACTCGATCCCGGTCGCGAATGCCGTCGTTGTGCCCGCACCTCACCCACTTTTGGGTCACAGTTGCCCGATCCCTGCCGCGACTGCCCGCCCTCAGGGTTTACAGGGGTCGGCTCTGATACCACTTGTAATGGCTGACTAGGGGGAGAGATGTTACAATCTCCCCCCTTCGGACACAACGTCCTCGTTGTGCCCGCACCTCACCCACCCTCAGGGCTTACTGGGGTCGGCTCTGATACCACTTGTAATGGCCGACTAGGGGGAGGGATGTTACAATCTCTCCCCTTCGGGCACAACAAGGCCGATTGGGGGGGAGGGATGTTACAATCTCCCACCTTCGGACACAACATCCTCGTTGTGCCCGCACTTCACCCACCCTCAGGGCTTACTGGGGTCGGCTCTAATCCCACTTGTAGTGGCCGACTAGGGGGAGGGATGTTACAATCTCCCCCCTTCGGGCACAACAAGGCCGACTGGAGGGAGGGATGTTACAATCTCCCCCCCTTCGGACATAACGTCCTCGTTGTGCCCGCACCTCACCCACTTTTGGGTCATAGTCGCCCGATCCCGGCTGCCCGCCCTCAGGGTTTAGTTCCGATCCCGGCTGCCTGGCCGGGGTCCCACTTGCATGATATTGTCCTCTTTGGGTTTTGCAACCCGCACGATTTTGCTTTTCACGGCACCCAGCCGGGGAAAAGGCCTCATGCAAGTTAGGGCCCCCCTCAAGCCTTATAAGGCAACCCAAGACCTCCCCCTAAGCAGTGTGGGACTTGGGGGAGGGATGTTATAATTTAGATACTCTGGATTGGTAGCAAGGGCCTGAATCAGCGCATTTCTGTCCTGATAAAGAAAACAAATGGCACTTGAAAGGAAACACAAAGGCAAATTACATGCAATTGCATTATTTGGATAAAAGAATGTTCCTCGAGAATGTCAATGTCCAAAGGAGGACAAGTATCAAGGAATTCACATATATTCCAGGACTTTGCACTAGTGTAGTTTCTCTGCAGAATTGTCAAGGAGGATTTCAGATAGCAAGACTTAATGACTGCGCACTAAGGAATTTGATAATAGTTTACAGATCATGGAAAATGACTTGTGGAGAATTTTTTTTGTCTTCAATGTAGAGCACTTTGTGTATGAGACTAACGGTATTAGCACAAAAGTATTAGCCTAAACATAGGAAATTTTGCTTTGTCCTAATTCCTCAACCTCATAAAGATGCATGCACAGCCAGTCTTCTTCCTGAGGTGAACCATGCCAAGAGAACCATCCTCTTCTTTGGTAACAATGTTTACCACCTTGATCCACATCATTATCTCATGTAACTTTCATGTCTCTCTGGCCGAGTTTTGTACCGAGTATATGTCAACTTCAATCAGGCTTAAGTGCTTGATTATATCTGTAGCAGGAATGAAGCCAAGATGCTACAAATTTCTTTCCCTTAGCCAATGGGGCAAGATCTATCTATTTAGAAGATGTACATATGGGCTTATCTAACAGCGGAATGGATGCCTCCGTAGAGGCCAAAAGTTGCCGATGAACTTTGTCAATATATATGTTCACTCAAAAGAAAGACCAATCTTGATCATGGTATTGCATTCTTATTAGATGAGCTATACTAGGAATCAATCTTGTAGAACAAGAAAATGAATCTTATATCCCAGGGAAGCTTGAAAGCTAGTGCTAAAGGAGACAACTAAATATCTTCCGAGTTGGATAACCAAATAATAGAAACCATGCTCCAATCCCGCGCTATTTGTAATTTGACTGACCATTTGAGTGGAGAACACAATAAACTCATTCCCTAGAATGCAGTGGTAACGCTGTTACTTGCCCTATGAGGAGTTCAAAGTGCTGCATGCTCTATTTTATCACATGTTTAGCCACTGCTCGCGATGAAAAAGACTCGTTCAGTACCTTGTAATTGTATTAAAACATATCCTTGACTACTTTAAAAGATATCTTCAATAGAATCTTAAGAGAAGATAATTTAAGCATGACAAGTTCACTTTGACTGTCATCACAAACACAAGGCTAAGGAGCATCTACCTCATCAACAGATGAGCTATAGAAATCATATGGCTTGCTTTTATGCAAAGCGCCGAGCAATCAAAATTTGTCAGAAACCACTTATGTGCATTCATGTTGAATGAATCAGCATCTTCAACGCCATCAATGTGAGGCTGATGTTCAGGACAAATACAAGCACTTCCGGCATTAATATGGAACCACATTCCATTTCTCGGGAAAAATTCATAAAATTCCCCGTTCAGATATGCATTTCTCATACAATGAATGGATCATACAACCAGAATGCAAAAGAACCTTTATGTTAATTGAAAGCTTGCTCTGGTAAACCCTGATCAAATCAGCTCTGGTACTATACAAAAACACTAGTCGACTTATGTTTGAAAATAAATAGTTCATTATATGCTGATAATTACAAGGAAAGGGTAAAAATATGGTGAAATGTTGCAGTATATATTCGATGCCGGGTGCCTCAACGAGCAATGGGTCAAATAAGGAGTGTCTAAAGATTGTAAGAGTAGAGTGAAGGAAGGGGTTAACGATACTGGATTATCCTGTCCTGGGTCCATTCTTTAGTAATGAAGCAATTGCATTAAACAGAGAACTTCTCACCTTGTTAGAAGGCCAAAATTCAAATCAAGAAAAGAGATGCAGAGTATTCCAAATTAATAGCTGGACAAGAAAATGGCATTTTTCCAAAAGGCATTTCTTCACACAAAAGTGGCATTTCTACACAGGATACAATTATCTATTAAAGCCTCTTAATACAGCAGAAATCCACTGATAGGATTTTTAGGAAAAATGCTAGCTTTTAAAAGATTCATAAGGTAGAATACAGGTTGCTTGATGGAGTCAACTTTGAGCAATAAGTTTAACCTTTGGAATGTGGCACCGAGTCAAAGCATTTAAGACTTGTAGAGCATAAAGAAAGTACAATGCTGAATCAACCTTAAGACATTACAAACCAAGTTTGACAACTTAGGCCAAAGTTTAGACTTTCATAAGAAACACACAACAGTACAATATCAGATGCCTCACCTTAGCAACTGTTGCTAGTGCAGGCAAGGGATCAACTGCTGTAGAAGAGGTTGTACCAACCTGAACACAAATCGAAGATTCTCAACTTGATTGATATTTTAGTGTAGATAAGTAGAAAATGAATCCAAACTAGATAGCATTCAATAGCCAAAAAAAAATTATCTCTACTATAAAACCTAACAACTAAGATTTAATGCAAAAGACTCACTATACCAAGTCAAGTCAAGGAACAACAACAGTCCATTGATCACAGAATAGGCCAATTTCAAAATAAAACGATAAATGAGAGTATAAAGCACCATATCATCTAAGATTGCACGATTCAACTTCATTAAGCTTGTGGCATTTTTTGCCAAGGTCAAATGCAATATTGAAGACAAATTGGGTGCATGTAATTGCCTGTTGAATTTTTACATAAAGTCACCATTTGAACACGCATCATTAAGAAGTCGAACAAACACCTATTTCCAGATGCAGGCCCCCAATAAATCATAGACATGATTACAATGATCTTGATGGAAGAATGCCCAAAATAATGCTCTACTGCATGAGGTGTGAATACAAAGCTTTGGCAAGCCTGTGCTCATACCATTACCGTGTCTTGTATACAAATTCAACATCATTTGAACACGCATCATTAAGAAGTCGAACAAACACCTATTTCCAGATGCAGGTCCCCAATAAATCATAGACATGATTACAATGATCTTGATGGAAGAATGCCCAAAATAATGCTCTACTGCATGAGGTGTGAATACAAAGCTTTGGCAAGCCTGTGCTCATACCATTACCGTGTCTTGTATACAAATTCATCATCCACAGGGAAGTCTCATATTCTCACTGTTCGCACCTAAATTTTAATTTTTAGAAAATTCACTTAATTCATAAAATGAGAGTTAATCCTAATTCTCGCAAAAAAAAAAATCATGCATGCCGCACCTCACCCACTAGTGGGACTAGGGGGAGGGATGTTAAAATCTTCCCCCTTCGGACACAACGTCCTCGTTGTGCCCGCACCTCACCCACTTCTGGGACTAGGGGGAGGGATGTTACAATCTCCCCCCTTCCGACACAACGTCCTCGTTGTGCCTGTACCTCACCCACTTTTGGGTCAACCTCACCCATTTGTGGGATTAGGGGGAAGGATGTTACAATCTCCCCCCTTCGGACACAACGTCCTCATGCCTCACCCTCTTGTGGGACTAGGGGGAGGGATGTTACAATCTCCCCCTTTCGGACACAACGTCCTCGTTGTGCCCCCACCTCACCCACTATTGGGTCAACCTCACCCACTTGTGGGACTACGGGGAGGGATGTTACAATCTCCCCCCTTCGGACACAACGTCCTCGTTGTGCCCGCGCCCGCGCCCTTAGGGTTTACATGCGGTCGGGGGTCGGCTCAGATACCACTTGTAATGGCCGACTAGGGGGGAGGGATGTTACAATCTCCCCCCTTCGGACACAACGTCCTTGTTGTGCCCACACCTCACCCACTTTTGGGTCGCAGTCGCCCGATCCCTGCCGCGACTGCCCTCGTTGTGCCCGCACCTCACCCACTTTTGGGTCATAGTCGCCCGATCCCGGCCGCGACTGCCCGCCCTCTGGGTTTACCGGGGTCGGTTCTGAGACCACTTGTAATGGCCAACTAGAGGGGAGCGATGTTACAATCTCCCCCCTTCGGGGAGGGATGTTACAATCTCCCTCATTCGGACACAACGTCCTCGTTGTGGCTGCACCTCACCCGCCCTTAGGGGTTACAGGGGTCGGCCCTAATACCACTTGTAATGGCCGACTAAGGGGGAGGGATGTTACAATCTCCCCCCTTCGGGCACCCACCCTCATGAGTTACAGGGGTCGGCTCTGATACCACTTGTAATGGCCGACTAGGGGGAGGGATGTTACAATCTCCCCCCTTCAGGCACGACGAGGGCGACTATGGGGGAGGGATGTTACAATCTCCCCCCTTCGGACACAACGTCCTCGTTGTGCCCGCATCTCACCCACTTTTGGGTTACAGTCGCCCGATCCCGGCTGCCCACCCTCAGGGTTTAGTCCCGATCCCGACTTCCTGATCGGGGTTCCACTTGCATGATATTGTCTGCTTTGGGCTTTGTAACCCGCACAGTTTTGCTTTTCCCGGCACTCAGCCGGGGAAAAGGCCTCAAGCAAATTAAGGCCCCCCTCAAGCCTTATAAGGCAACCCAAGACCTCCCCCTAAGCAATGTGGGACTAGGGGGAGGGATGTTACAATTTAGGTACTCTGGATTGGTAGCAAGGGCCTGAATCAGCGCATTTCTGTCCTGATAAAAAAAAATGGCACTTGAGAGGAAACACAAAGGAAAATTACATGCAATTGCATTATTTGGATAAAAGAATGTTCCTCGAGGATGTCAATGTCCAAAGGAGGACAATAATCAAGGAATTCACATATATTCCATGACTTTGCACCAGTGTAGTTTCTCTGCAGAATTGTCAAGGAGGATTTCAGATAGCAAGACTTAATGACTGGGCACTAAGGAATTTGATAATAGTTTACAGATAATGGAAAATGACTTGTGGAGAATTTTTTTTGTCTTCAATGTAGAGCACTTTGTGTATGAGACTAACGGAATTAGCACAAAAGTATTAGCCTAAACATAGGAAATTTTGCTTTGTCCTAATTCCTCAACCTCATAAAGATGCATGCACAGCCAGTCTTCTTCCTGAGGTGAACCATGCCAAGAGAACCATCCTCTTCTTTGGTAACAATGTTTACCACCTTGATCCCCATCATTATCTCATGTAACTTTCTTGTCTCTCTGGTCGAGTTTTGTACCGAGTATATGTCAACTTCAATTAGGTTTAAGTGCTTGATTATCTCTGTAGCAGGAATGAAGCCAAGATGCTACTAATTTCTTTCCCTTAGCCAATGGGGCAAGATCTATCTATTTAGAAGATGTACGTATGGGCTTATCTAACAGCGGAATGGATGCCTCCGTAGATGCCACAAATTGCCGATGAACTTTGTCAACATATATGTTCACTCATAAGAAAGATCAATCTTGATCATGGTATTGCATTCTTATTAAATGAGCTATACTAGGAATCAATCTTGTAGAACAAGAAAATGAATCTTATATCCCAAGGAAGCTTGAAAGCTCGTGCTAAAAGAGACAACTAAATATCTTCCGAGTTGGATAACCGAATAATAGAAACCATGCTCCAATCCCGCGCTATTTGTAATTTGACTGACCATTTGAGTGGAGAACACAATAAACTCATTCCCTAGAATGCAGTGGTAACGCTGTTGCTTGCCCCATGAGGAGTTCAAAGTGTTGCATGCTCTATTTTCTCACATGTTTAGCCACTGCTCGCGATGAAAAAGACTCGTTCAGTACCCTGTAATTGTATTAAAACGTACCCTTGACTACTTTAAAGGATATCTTCAATAGAATCTTAAGAGAAGATAATTTAAGCATGACAAGTTCACTTTGACTGTCATCACAAACACAAGGCTAAGGAGCATCTACCTCATCAACAGATGAGCTATAGAAATCATATGGCTTGCTTTTATCCAGAGCGTCGAGCAATCAAAATTTGTCAGAAACCACTTATGTGCATTCATGTTGAATGAATCAGCATCTTCAACGCCACCAATGTGAGGCTGATGTTCAGGACAAATACAAGCATTTCCGGCATTAATATGGAACCACATTCCATTTCTCGGGAAAAATTCATAAAATTCCCCATTCAGATATGCATTTCTCATACAATGAATGGATCATACAACCAGAATGCAAAAGAACCTTTATGTTAATTGAAAGCGTGCTCTGGTAAACCCTGATCAAATCAGCTCTGGTACTATACAAAAACACTAGTCGACTTATGTTTGAAAATAAATAGTTCTTTATAAGCTGATAATTACAAGGAAAGGGCAAAAATATGGTGAAATGTTGGAGTATATATTCGATGCCGGGTGCCTCAACGAGCAATGGGTCAAATAAGGAGTGTCTAAAGATTGTAAGAGTAGAGTGAAGGAAGGGGTTAACGATACTGGATTATCCTGGCCCGGGTCCATTCTTTAGTAAAGAAGCAATTGCATTCAACAGAGAACTTCTCACCTTGTTAGAAGGCCAAAATTCAAATCAAGAAAAGAGATGCAGAGTATTCCAAATTAATAGCTGGACAAGAAAATGGCATTTTTCCAAAAGGCATTTCTTCACACAAAAGTGGCATTTCTACACAGGATACAATTATCTATTAAAGCCTCTTAATACAGCAGAAATCCACTGACAGGATTTTTGGAAAAAATGCTAGCTTTTAAAAGATTCATAAGGTAGAATACAGGTTGCTTGATGGAGTCAACTTTGAGCAATAAGTTTAACCTTTGGAATGTGGCACCGAGTCAAAGCATTTACGACATGTAGAGCATAAAGAAAGTACAATGCTGAATCAATACCTTAAGACATTACGAACCAGGTTTGACAACTTAGGCCAAAGTTTAGACTTTCATAAGAAACACACAACAGTACAATATCGATGCCTCACCTTAGCAACTGTTGCTAGTCCATTGATAGCATTCAATAGCCAAAAAAAAATTATCTCTACTATAAAATCTAACAACTAAGATTTAATGCAAAAGACTTCACTATACCAAGTCAAGTCAAGGAACAATAACAGTCCATTGATCACAGAATAGGCCAATTTCAAAATAAAACGATAAATGAGAGCATAAAGCACCATATCATCTAAGATTGCACGATTCAACTTCATTAAGCTTGTGGCATTTTTTGCCAAGGTCAAATCCAATATTGAAGACAAATTGGGTGCATGTAATTGCCTGTTGAATTTTTACATAAAGTCCCCATTTGAACACGCATCATTAAGAAGTCGAACAAACACCTATTTCCAGATGCAGGTCCCCAATAAATCATAGACATGATTACAATGATCTTGATGGAAGAATGCCCAAAATAATGCTCTGCTGCATGAGGTGTGAATACAAAGCTTTGGCAGGCATGTGCTCATACCATTACCGTGTCTAGTATACAAATTCATCATCCACAGGGAAGTCCCGTATTCTCACTGCTAGCACCTAAATTTTAATTTTTAGAAAATTCATTTATTTCATAAAATGAGAGTTAATCCTAATTCTTGCAAAAAAAAAATCATGCATTACATATTTCTTTTGTCTATCATGCATTGGCCGTCAGTCGCAGGCGATCTCGATTGAGCAAAATTTAACAGGCAGCGGAACCGAAATCAATTCGGGAATTTTCGATCATGAAAGGGAGAATTACCGAAAATTATAATGGCCTCGATTTTAAATCTCATTCGGTCCATTTTAATTTTGTGAAAATAAGGCTTTTAATTAATTATTCGTTTAATTAATTAAAGCTCACTTAGGCCTTAAGTCCGCACGAATGAGCCCATCTGAGAAACCCTAGCCCGATAGGGTTATTCAAGAATCATTGAGTTATGATCCTACGGTGCATATCGCGTCGAAAATGTTTAGAGTCGACCGCTTGGATTGAATCTTAGAGCACAACCCTAATATTCACTATATATACCTCGTTAGATCTAGGGTTGCGGGGGACGGAAATTTTTTTTCGGAGACTCTCTCTCTCTCATTTCTCGTCACTTTCCCTCTCGGACAATAGGCTCGCTTCATTTTTTTTTTCTCTCAAGAAATCCTTCGCCAACATCTCTCTCTGGTCATTCCCACTATCAGACATCTTTTTCAACCATTTTTTTTCTCTATTCTCTCCCCCTCTCGTTCACAAGCCACCACAACTACTCCCATTTGGATCTCTCTCCTTGATCCATGCTCTTATGTAGAGGTCAACACACGATAAGACAGGCGGAGAAAAAGAGGATCGTGAGAGACGATGGAAAGAGAGAGGTCGAAGAAGAAGAACTCACGTTCTCCAAAAGGCCATACGCTTCATTCATAGATCATTGGAAAAGAGAGTCACCTGCCGCAATTGCACCTGTTCGTCATCAGCAATACCAGTCAGTCCGTATCATCCCAACATCTTTCAAGCGTGAAGCAGCCTTCACTCGTGTGCCTTCTAGTCCGATAGGCGACCCCAGCAACTTGTGATCGACCACAAGTCCAACCATTCTGAAGCCAGCTTTCGGCCGACGTCTTAACCATTGCGGTCATCCCAGTCGCGTAGATTGCACGATCTCCTTGGCCATGAGCTGCAATAGCCCTGACGCATCACATTTTCCTTCAAAGCAATTAAGCATGGCGCTCATAAATTTTCCTCAAGGCAACAACAAAGAGTAAACCGAATAATCATCTCGCAAAGTCAGGGGAGTTCTCAATTCTTTGTTATATTTTTACTTTTTTTTTCCTCTGTATCACATCTGAGCACTTGAGGACAATAGAATTTAAAAATCATGAGAAAGCCAATTGCCAGAATAATGCGTGTCAATCACTAGCATGAGTCATGGATTTGTCTTTTTTTTATTTTGTCCAGGTGTCATAGAATGCACGAGAACTCCTACAAGGCAAAATCGGTCTCGCATCTGCGTCAAAGACATCCACGAAGTTCTCGTCGAAAGTTCAACAGCAGATCCAACGAAACTGTTCATCCATAAACGCCCTGACCCAAAGCACTTTGATTACGAGCATAGCCATGAATATGCCGAGTCCTCGGGTCAAATCAACCCCTTTTTCATCCCGTAGGCTAAGGTAACGTCAAACACATTATGGGTTAATCTGGGCATGTCTTTTTTGGATGATTTAATGTTTGTTTTTATGGTTTGCTCGCTGTCCTCGCATGATTCGTATGTTATTTTCGTCAAAAATGCCACGTTATGCGTGCCTTAACAATCGTTGAATGTTCTAACGTCGTTCTTCGTGATGCCGACATTAAACGAATCGCGGATCCTTTTTTTTTGGGAATACCAAGTAATGAATTTTTAACCAGAACCGTTGGAACATAATTTTGTCAAGAAAATCTTGGATTTAGTCAATCTGACCTATCACCGTTTAGGTCCGATTTGCTATCTCCGGAAATAAACCAATCTTTAATTCGAGATCTGAATATTTTTTGGAAAAATTCGAAGAATATGGTGTTTGGGACGTTGGCGGTCGTGATTCTGATTGAATGATTGATCGGCGGGCTGTTTGATTGATTGCCTAATTAATTGATTGATTGGTTGATTGATTGACTTTTGCCATATCCAGAAAATTTCTAAAAAAATAAATGACAGTTGCAATTTGAGTTGACAGATTGTTATCCTGATTATGGATTGATTAATGGATGGATTGATTAATTGATTTTTTCCATGTCTAGAAAATTAGTTGCCGAGGATAGGATAGTTTCTTTCTCTTAAAAAATCCGAAAATAAAAATAATTGCACGTCATCTTGCCATGTCATTCATACATGTCATTCATGTCATTTTGCCACGTCATCTTGCCATGTCATTTTACCATGTCATTTAGTCATGTCATCTTGTCATGTCATTTTGCTACGTCATCTTGCCATGTCATTTTGCTACATCATTTTTTTATGACATTCTTCCACGTCATTATCCATGTCATCTTGTTATGTCATTATGCCATGTCATGTCATCTCACGTGTCATATAGTTAGGTTTCATCAGCATCATAGAGAAAAATAATAAAAAAGACAAAAAAAAAATCTGCTCATTACCTCATCATAACTTTCGAAGATTACACACATGCATCACCCATTTTTTTAAAAATTATGTACATTACATTATCATTTCTCATGCCTCATTGTCGCATGTCATTATCGCATGTCCATGTCGCATTCATATGCCATGTAATTTCGCATGCCTTAATTAATTAGTTAATTGCATATAGGGTAATGTGACCTTTAACTT
This sequence comes from Rhodomyrtus psidioides, assembly GCA_021437785.1. Classification (NCBI taxonomy): domain Eukaryota; kingdom Viridiplantae; phylum Streptophyta; class Magnoliopsida; order Myrtales; family Myrtaceae; genus Rhodomyrtus; species Rhodomyrtus psidioides. The sequence goes on along the minus strand of JAILYB010000010.1, from coordinate 6,200,692 downwards.
GCACGGTTTGCATATCATCCATAGCATTCATGCATTGCATATAAAAAGTGAAAATCCAAAAAGAATTACTTTTTCTGAGATTCAAATTGATTTAATCTGAGTCGTCGATTTTAGGACATCCCACATGGAATCAAGGTACCGAAAGGGCATTAGTTTTAATTAACTAGTGTAACCAAGTCCCCGAATCCATAATCTCTGGTTCGTAGAAGTAAAATAGTCCTCCCTCTATTTTACTTAGGTTTCTAATCAACCTACCAAAAATGATTAGTGGCGACTCCAAATTCTAAATCATTCTGATTAATTTAAGTTGCGATTTGGTAGGGCTTGGGAGAGTCCGTATTAGGTTACTCATTAAAATTAACCTGATAATCCATTCACCTAAAATCGATTTTTTTAGGTCGCGACACTCACCACAAAAATAGGTGCATGCATGAAGAAATGACTTTGACACTGCATATTCATATCACAGCAAGATGCTCTCATTCACTCACCTCATCCAAAATAATGTGTTCCCACTCCACAGAGTGCAAAAGCGACTTTCCCTCAGGATGACTCCAATGTTTCCTGTTACTAGCTCCACGCTCGATCTCGAATGAATCATTTCCTCAATAATTGACCAACAAAAGAAAAAAAAAAGAAACAACAAAAATTAAAAGGAAGCATTGAAGCATCGAACCACTCTCACTCTGAGGCAAACGCCTTACCAATTCCAAATGCATTCCATGCCGCTCAGATGGGCTTGGCCCACCACAGCAACTATAGAACTATGCTACTCTGCAAGTTTATTCAATCTTGATGTCATAACACATCTCGTTCTTGTCGAATTGGATAGAGAAGTTCTTCAGGGAACAGACGAAGAAGCGTCTGCAAAAGCAGAAACCAGAAATATCACCATATATCTTGCAATAATTTTAATGACATAAGCCTATAAGTTTTACCTTTTTGGTCCGACGATAATCTGCTTGAAAATTTCTGCGTTGGTTGAGTGTTAGTACTTGAAGAGTCCTTTGAAAGGTCTCCTGCAGCAATTATAGAAAAGCCAATAAATGAAGTCACATAAACTGTAACTCAACAAAAAAGAAAGGATAAGAAGGTGAATACGTGATAATCGCGGTCCCCAAGGATTACTTTGCAGCCAAGCTTCTCCAATTCTTCATTAGCGGCACGGCAGTCGCTTTCGAATTTTGCAAAGAAATGCATCCTACCTTCACACAATTCCAAAAAAAAAAAAAACTACTTGCAATCAAACAGGAACATTGAATCTTAAAATATTCGAAAGCATTTAAAAAGAAAATTGCACAATGCCCCTCAATTAGCTAGCATCAATACCATGGCTATCAGGTGATTGATGACGCCGAAACTTCTACGTAAGATAGCTACAAGCAATTACAATTACAAAGATAAATAACTTTTCAATTTTCGTGAATTCAAAAATTAGAGCTTGAAGTCGCATATACTTACCACAGTCCGATGTCTAAGTCCAATCAGGTGATGTGGTGCCACTTCCCGCCCTTGAATGGAGTGGGGCGGGTGAGGTGTACCATCCACCTAGTCAGATGTGAGGGTAAGTAGGCCTCTCACTATTTTTCTCTATCCCTTTTTTCGGCTTTTCGACCAAATCTTGATCCAAATCTTTATCAAGCTTGGTGACGGTCAAGGAGTAGCTGCATACGGAGCATCTGCGAAAGTAGAAGAAGAGGGAGCCGGCCGAGAAGAATGGGGAAAATACGTAAAGCGAGCGATTCACGAACCCAAATGAACAGAGTGAAATGGAGTGATTGGGTGAGGCGACCGGGGTAATGCGAGTCGTATGTGGGCAAATGGCACACCTTGCCCGATACTCCATAAAATTTTTCTTTGCACCATCGCGTCGACGGTTGATTTTTCTAGTTTCTGATTGTTGGATGACGTTAATCATGCTAAGAATTTCGTAGTACATCGAATAAGCTTCGTTTGGAATATAAAATCACTTAAAACGAAGCTTGGTGGAGGGAATTATGGCATTAATAAGTTCGGTGTGTGGTCTATCCATAGCGGACAACAAGTATTTGCTATGGGCAAGCTTCTATTGGCACGCAGTGATCGTTTTTTTTTCTTTGTAAAATAAGTGTAGTTTAATTAAATCGTGTGTTTTACATGATTTTGATTCATTTTTCTAAATATTTGATAGGAATTCGGACGGGTTGGCTTGAGAAACCCTTTGTAGTTGGATTTTGGCTTTATCAGGTGAGTAGCCATTATCGTTACTAGTATACAAATTCATCATATGCAAGAAAGTCTCACATTCTCACCGCGAAAGCAAGCACATGCATGAGTAAATGACTTTGACACTGCGCATTCATATCACACCAAGATGCTCCTATTCACTCACCTCATCTAGAATAATGTGTTCCCACTCCAAAGAGTGCAAAAACGACTTCCCTCAAGATGGCTTCAATATTCCCCGTTACTAGCTCCATCTCTATCTCCAACGAATTATTTCCCCAAAACCTGACCAAAAAAGAAAAAGAAAAAAAAAGTGAACTTACCTTTTTGGTCCGACAATAATTTGCTCGAAAAATTCTACGTTGGTTAGGTGTTAGTACTTGAAGAGTCATTTGAAAGGTCTCCTGTAGTAGTTATAAAAAAGCCAATAAATGAAGTCACATAAACTGTAACACAACAGAAAGATAAGAAGGCGAATACGTTATAATTGTGGTCCCCGAGGATTGGTTTGCAGCCAAATTTCTCCAATTCCTCATTACTCGCTTTCGGATTTTACAAGAAAATACCTCCTACTTTCACACAATTATAAAAAAACTACTTGCGATCAAATATGAACATTGAATCTTAAAATATTCTAAAGTATTTAAAAAGAAAATTGCATAACGCCCCTGAATTAGCTAACATGAATACCTTGAGTATCAGGTGATTTGTGACACCGAAACTTCAACACAGGATAGCTGCAAGCGATTACAATTACAATGTTAAATAACTTTCAATTTTCATCAATCCAAAAATTAGAGTTCGATGTCGCACACACTTACCACAGTTCGATGTCTAACCCCGATCAGGTGCATGTGGTGGCACATCTCACCCTTGAATGGAGTGGGACGGGTGAGGTGGACCATCTGCCTAGCCAGATGTAAGGGTAAGTCGGCCCCTCATTATTTTCCTCTATCCCTTTTTTCGGCCTCTCAACCAAATCTTTACCTAAACCCTAGTTTAAATCATTACTAGGCATAGGGACAGTTCAGGAGTAGCTGGCTACGGAGCATTTGCAGAAGTGGAAGAAGAGGGAGCCGGCCGAGAGGAATGGGAAAAATGCGTAAAGCAGGCGATTCACGAACCCAAATGAATAGAGTGAAATGGACAGATTGGGGGAGGCGACTGGGGTAATGTGAGTCGCATGCTTGCAAATGCCACACCTTGCCTAATCCTCCATAAATGTTTTCTTCGCACCATCGCGTCAAAAGTTGATTTGTTTAGTTTTTGATTGGTGCGACAATATTTTGCTCGAAAAAATCTACGTTGGTTAGTTGTTAGTACTTGAAGAGTCCTTTGAAAGTTCTCATGTAGTAGTTATAAAAAAAACCAATAAATGAAGTCACATAAACTATAACACAACAGAAAAGATAAGAAGGCGAATACTTGATAATTGTGGTCCCCAAGCACTGCTTTGCAGCCAAGCTTCTCCAATTTCTCATTAGCAGCACGGAACTCGCTTTTGGATTTTACAAGAAAATACCTCATACTTTCACCCAATTATGAACATTGGATCTTAAAATATTCTAAAGTATTTAAAAAGAAAATTGCACAATGCCCTCAATTAGCTAACATCAATACCTTGAGTATCAGGTGATATGTGACGCCGGAACTTCAACACAGAATAGCTGCAAGCGATTACAATTACAAAGTTAAATAACTTTTCAATTTTCATCAATCCAAAAATTAGAGTTCGATGTCGCATACACTTACCACAGTCCGATGTCTAACCCCGATTAGGTGGATGTGGTGGCACACCCACACTTGAATGGAGTGGGACGGGTAAGGTGGACCATCCGCCTAGCCAGATGTAAGGGTAAGTCGCCCCCTCACTATTTTCCTCTATCCCCTTTTTTCGGCCTCTCAACCAAATCTTTACCTAAATCCTCATCAAAATCATTACCAGGCTTGGGGATGGTTGAGGAGTAGCTGGCTACGGGGCATTTGCGGAAGTAGAAGAAGATGGAGTTAGCCGAGAGGAATAGGGAAAATGCGTAAAGAGGGCGATTCACAAACCCAAATGAATAGAGTGAAACAGAGAGATTGGGCAAGGCGACTAGGGTAATGCGATTCGCATGCGTGCAAACGGCACACCTTGCTCGATCCTCCATTAAGTTTTTCTTCACACCATCGCATCGAAAGTTGATTTGTTTAGTTTTTGATTATCGGATGACATTGCTCATGCTATGAATTTTGTAGTACGTTGAATAAGCTTCGTTTGAAATATAAGATCGCTTAAAACGGAGCTCGGTAGAAGAAATTATGGCCTTAACAAGTTCGGCGCCCTGTCTGTCCATAGCGGGCAATGAGTATCCGCTATGGGCAAGCTTCTGTTGGCACATAATGATCGTTTTATAGTGAAATAACTGTAGTTTAACTAAATTATGTGTTTTACTCGATTTTGATTCATTTTTCTATATATTTTATAGGAATTCGGACGTGTTGGTTTGAGTAACCATTTGTAGTTGGATTTTAACTTATCAGATGAGTAGTCATTATCGTTACTAGAATACAAATTCATCATATGCAGGACAATCCCACATTCTCACCGCGAAAGCATGCACATCCATGAGTAAATGACTTTGACATTGCACATTCATATCATAGCAATATGCTCCAATTCACTCACATCATCCGAAATAATGCTTTCCACACTCCAAAGAGTGCAAAAGCGACTTCCCCTCAGGATGGCTCCAAGGTTCCCCGTTACTAGCTCCATCTCTATCTCGAACGAATTATTTCCCTAATAACTGACCAAAAAAGAAAAAAAAAACAACAAAAATTAAAAGGGAGTATTAACGCATCGAACCACTCTCGCTCTAAGGCAAAGGCCTTACCAATTCCAAATGCGTTCCATGTCGCTCAGACGAGCTCCGTCCATCATAGCAACTATAGAATTGTGCTCCTCTACTAGTTTATATAATCCTATTGTCATAAACACACCTCGTTCATGCCGAATTGGATAGAGGAGTTCTTTAGGGAATAGACGAAGAGGCATCTGCAAAAGCAAAATATCAAAAATATCACCACATATCTTGCAATAGTTTTAATGTCATAAGCCAGTAAATCTTACCTTTTTGGTCCAACAATATTTTGCTTGAAAAATTCTACGTTGGTTAGGTGTTAGTACTTGAAGAGTCCTTTGAAAGGTCTCCTGTAGCAGTTATAAAAAATTCAATAAATAAAGTCACATAAACTGTAACACAACAGAAAGATAAGAAGGCGACTACGTGATAATTGTGGTCCCCAAGGATCGCTTTGCAGCCAAGCTTCTCCAATTTCTCATTAGCGGCATGGAACTCGCGTACGGATTTTGCAAAGAAATGCCTCCTACTTTCACACAATTCAAAAAAAAAAAACTACATACAATCAAACAGGAACATTGAATCTTAAAATATTCTAAAGCATTTAAAAAGAAAATTGCATAATGCCCCTCAATTAGCTAGCATCAATACCATGGGTATCAGGTGATTGATGATGCCGGAATTTCAACACAGGATAGCTGCAAGCAATTACAATTACAAAGATAAATAACTTTTCAGTTCTCAGGAATTCAAAAATTAGAGCTCGAAGTCGCATACACTTACCATCGTCCGATGTCTAACCACGATAAGGTGGATGTGGTGGCACTTCCCGCCCTTGAAAGGAGTGGGGCGGGTCAGATGGACCATCTACCTGGCCAAATGTGAGGGTAAGTCGCCCCCTCACTATTTTCCTCTACCTTTTTTGGTTTCTCGACCAAATCTTGACCTAAATCATGATCCAAATCTTTATCAAGCTTGGAGACGGTCGAGAAGTAGGTGCCTACGGAGCATTTGCGGAAGCAGAAGAAAAGGGAGCGGGCCGAGAAGAATGGGGAAAATACGTAATGCGGGCGATACACGAACCCAATGAATAGAGTGAAATGGAGTGATTGGGCGAGGCGACCAAGGTAATTCGAGTCGCATGTGTGCAAATGGCACACCTTGCTCGATACTCCATATAGTTTTTCTTTGCACCACCATGTCGAAGGTTGATTTCTTAAGTTTCTGATTGTCGGATGACGTTGATCATGCTAAGAATTTCGTAGTACATCGAATAAGCTTCGTTTGGAATATTAAATCACTTAAAACGAAGCTTGGTGGAGGGAATTATGACATTAATAAGTTCAGCGCACAGTCTGTCCATAGCAGACAACAAGTATCCACTATGGGCAAGCTTCTGTTGGCATGTAGTGATCATTTTTTTGGGTGTAAAATAAGTGTAGTTTAATTAAATCGTGTGTTTTACACGATTTTGATTCATTTTTCTAAATATTTGATAGGAATTCAGATGGGTTGGCTTGAGTAATCCTTTGTAGTTGGATTTGCCTTTATATGGTGAGTAGCCATTATCGTTACTAATATACAAATTCATCATGTGCAAGAAAGTCTCACATTCTCACCGCGAAAGCAAGCACATGCATGAGTAAATGACTTTGACACTGCGCATTCATATCACACCAAGATGCTCTCATTCACTCGCCTCATCTAGAATAATGTGTTCCCACTCTAAAGAGTGCAAAAATGGCTTCCTCTCAAGATGGCTTCAATATTGCCCGTTATTAGCTCCATCTCTATCTCGAACGAATTATTTTTCCAATAACTAACCAAAAAAGAAAAAGAACAAAAATTGAAAGGGAGCATTGACGCATCGAACCACTCTCGCTCTAAGGCAAACAACTTACCAATTCCAAATGGGTTCTATATCGCTTAAATGAGCTCCGTCCACCACAGCAACTATAGAACTACGCTCATCTGCAAGTTTATTTAATCATATTGTCATAAACACATCTCGTTCATGCATAATTGGATAGATGAGTTCTTTACGGAATAGACGAAGAGGCATCTGTAAAAGCAAAATATCAGAAATATCACCAAATATCTTGCAATAGTTTTAATGTCATAAGCTATTAGATCTTACCTTTTTGGTCCTACAATATTTTGCTCGAAAAATTCTTCGTTGGTTAGGTGTTAGAACTTGAAGAGTCCTTTGAAAGGTCTCTTGTAGCAGTTATAAAAAAGCCAATAAACGAAGTCACATAAACTGTAATACAATAGAAAGATAAGAAGGCGAATACGTGATAATTGTGGTCCCCAAAGATTGCTTTGCAGCCAAGCTTCTCAAATTCCTCATTAGCGGCATGGAACTCGCTTTCGGATTTTACAAGAAAATACCTCATACTTTCACACAATTATAAAAAAAAAAAAAAAAACTACGCGCAATCAAATATGAACATTGAATCTTAAAATATTCTAAAGTAATTAAAAAAAAATTGCACAATGCCCCTCAATTAGCTAACATCAATACCTTGAGTATCAAGCGATTTGTGACGCCGAAACTTCAACACATGATAGTTGCAAGCGATTATAATTACAAAGTTAAATAACTTATCAATTTTCATCAATCCAAAAATTAGAGCTCGATGTCACATACACTTACCATAGTCCGATGTCTAACCCCGATCAGGTGGATGTGGTGGAACATCCCATCCTTGAATGGAGTAGGACGGGTGAGGTGGACGATCCGCCTAGCCAGATGTAAGGGTAAGTCGCCCCCTCATTATTTTCCTCTATCCCTTTTTTCGGCCTCTCAACCAAATATTTACCTAAACCCTAATCCAAATCAATACCAGGCTTGGGGACGGTTGAGGGGTAGCTGGCTACGGAGCATTTGCGGAGGTAGAAGAAGAGGGAGCTGGCCGAGAGGAATGGGGAAAATGAGCAAAGCTGGCGATTCACGAACCCAAATGAATAGAGTGAAATGGAGAGATTGGGCGAGCCGACCGGGGTAATGCGAATCGTATGCGTGCAAATTCCACACCTTGCCCGATCCTCCAAAAAGTTTTTCTTCGCACCATCACGTCGAAAGTTGATTTGTTTAGTTTTTGATTGTCGGATGATGTTGATCATGCTATGAATTTTGTAGTACATCGAATAAGCTTTGTTTGGGATATGAGATCGCTTAAACGGAGCTCGGTGGAGAAAATTATGGCCTTAACAAGTTCGACGCGCAGTCTGTCCATAGCGGGCAATGAGTATCCGCTATGGGCAAGCTTTTGTTGACACATAATGATCGTTTTATAGTGAAATAACTGTAGTTTAGCTAAATTATGTGTTTTACTCGATTTTGTTTCATTTTTCTATATATTTGATAGGAATTCAGATGTGTTGGCTTGAGTAACCTTTGTAGTTGGATTTTAACTTTATCAGATGTGTAGTCATTATTGTTATTAGAATACAAATTCATCATATGCAGGACAATCCCACATTCTCACCGCGAAAGTAGGCACATGCATGAGTAAATGACTTTGACATTGCATATTCATATCATAGCAAGATGCTCCCATTCACTCACATCATCTGAAATAATGCTTTCCCCACTCCAAAGAGTGCAAAAGTGACTTCCCCTCAGGATAGCTCCAACGTTCCCCATTACTAGCTCCATCTCTATCTCGAACGAATTATTTCCCTAATAACTGACCAAAAAAGAAAAAAAAACAACAAAAATTAAAAGGCAACATTGACATATCGAACCACTCTTTCTCTAAGGCAAACGCCTTACCAATTCCAAATGCGTTCCATGTCGCTCAGATGAGTTTCGTCCATGACAACAATTATAGAACTATGCTCCTCTGCAAGTTTATTTAATCCTATTGTCATAAACACATCTCGTTCTTACCGAATTGGATAGAGGAGTTCTTTAGGGAATAGACGAAGAGGCATCTGCAAAAGTAAAATATCAGAAATATCACCACATATCTTGCAATAGGTTTAATGTCATAAGCCAACAAATCTTACCATTTTGGTTCGACAATTATTTGCTCGAAAAATACTACGTTGGTTAGGTGTTAGTACTTGAAGAGTCCTTTGCAAGATCTCCTGTAGCAATTATAAAAAAGCCAATAAATGAAGTCACATAAACTGTAACACAACAAAAAGATAAGAAGGCGAATACGTGATAATTGTGGTCCCCAAAAATTACTTTGCAGCCAAGATTCTCGAATTTCTCATTAGCGGTATGGAACCCGCTTTCGGATTTTACAAGAAAATATCTCCAACTTTCACACAATTATAAAAAAAAAAAACTACCTGCAATCAAATATGAACATCAAATCTTAAAATATTCTGAAGTATTTAAAAAGAAAATTGCACGATGCCCCTCAATTAGCTAACATCAATACCTTGAGTATCAAGTGATTTGTGACGCCGGAACTTCATCACAGGATAGCTACAAGCGATTACAATTACAAAGTTAAATAATTTTTCAATTTTCATCAATCCAAAAATTAGAGCTCGATGTCGCATACACTTACCACAGTCCAATGTCTAACCCCGATCAGGTGAATGTGGTGACACATCCCACCCTTGAATGGTGTGGGATGGGTGAGGTGGACCATCTTCCTAGTCAGATGTAAGGGTAAGTCGCCCCTCACTATTTTTCCCTATCCCTTTTTTTCGGCCTCTCGACCCAATCTTTACCTAAATCCTAATCCAAATCATTACCAGGCTTGGGGACGAATGAGGAGTTGCTGGCTACAGAGCATTTGTGGGAGTAGAAGAAGAGGGAGCCGGCCGAGCGGAATAGGGAAAATGCATAAAGTGAGTGATTCACGAACCCAAATGAATAGAGTGAAATGGAGAGATTAGGCGAGGCGACCGGGGTAATGCGAGTCGCATGCGTGCAAATGCCACACCTTGCCCGATCCTCCATAAAGTTTTTCTTCGCACCATCACGTCGAAAGTTGATTTGTTTAGTTTTTGATTGTCGGATGATATTGATCATGTTATGAATTTTGTAGTACGTCGAATAAGCTTCGTTTGAAATATTAGATTGCTTAAAACGGAGCTCAGTGGAGGAAATTATGACCTTAACAAGTTCGGCGCGCAGTCTGTCTATAATGGGCAATGAGTATCCGCTATGGGCAAGCTTCTGTTGGCACATAATGATCGTTTTATAGTGAAATAATTGTAGTTTAGCTAAATTTTTTATTTTACTCTATTTTGATTCATTTTTCTATATATTTGATAGGAATTCGGACGTGTTGACTTGAGTAACCCTTTGTAGTTAGATTTTAACTTTATCAGGTGAGTAGTCATTATCGTTACTAGAATGCAAATTCATCATATGCAGGACAATCCCACATTCTCACCGCGAAAGTAGGCACATACATGAGTAAATTGTTGTGGAAATTCTCCTCATATTTTTATTCTGCCAAAACTATCAAAAAGTGTTGTATAATGTTTTGTGATGCAGAAAGAATGAGTAAGCAGTAGGTTGTGTGGATTTGCTTTTGGACGAAGAGTCAGATAGAGTGCATCTGGACGAAGGGTCAGATGGAGTGCTTCTGACGAAGGTTCAGATGGAAGTGCTTCTGACAAAAGGTCAGATGGAAGTACTTCTGACAATCTACATACAGTGACAGATGGACCACAACAAATCTCCGTATTACCATTCCAACTCAACTGATCAAGTTAGGAAAGATCTTTTGAAAGACAAAACCCAAGAAAAGTCAGTCTCTGCATTTCCAAAGCATGAAGACCCACGAATGGCAGGTTGCTGACCAAGGCAAGGTTCCTTATGGAAGTTGTGATATTCGATTGCCCTGATGTCCCTTCTAATCAATCAAGGGACTTTCTACAATGGGATATTACATTCTAAAGAATATTCTTTCGGGAACCAACACGAACTTACCACACTTATGGAAACTGGAGATTTAGTTGTATTGGCGACTGAATCAGAATGGTTCAATATCTTCCTCAAAGGTCTGCATATCTTCTAAAAATACAGTCTCGTTCAATCACGATTGATGGCGTCCAATCAAGGATTGAAGAGCGATTCCTTGGCCAGGTATCCAACGGCTAGTTTGGAGGCATGGGAGTATAAAAGAAGAACCATGATGGACTGAAAAGGAGAGAAGAATAACAATCCAAAGTGCAAGCGTGATCCGAGTGTAACCCAAAAATATTCTAAGCATTCAACATTTCATTCACTGTGAGAATCTGTGAGAGAGAAAAACCAAGTGGTTGAGTGATAGTAATTCTCTCGATTTTTCATAGTGAAATCTAACCGAATCGGCTGTCATCGTGGGAGAGTGGACGTAGGCTTGATAAGCCGAACCACTATAAACATTGCGTGCATATTTCTCTTCCCTGATCTCTATCGCTGTGATTAGCTTATACTGCGTATTGGTCATGTTCCTTAATCACGAATTGAAATTGTTTCTTTTAAAATTCCGCGAGTAATTTCATTTTAGTCGTCGATTCACCTATTCACCCCTCTCTAGGTGATATTGCTAGACCCAACAATTGGTATCAGAGCAGGTTGCTCATATTTACGAAGTGTTTATTGACTTCAGAGCGAACGATCTACTATATCTAGCAATCACTCTTCAGGAACAAGTGATTCGCACTTTGCCAACAAGCCACCATACTTTGATGGGAAGGACTACAATATGTGGAGTAACAAGATGAAATGGTTCTTCAAAGCTTATGATGATTTGATGTGGGATGTCGTTACAAATGGCATAGTACTTGTAACTGCCACAAATCCAACCTCTGTTGATGGAACAAATCATGTCACAACAATGACCGACACTGAATAGGCTAAAAGACGAAGCCTTGATTCTAAAGCTATTAACGCTCTTTTTTGTACCTTATCTACTTCTCTTTATAATCGAGTCTCAGAGGAAGAGTCCTCTAAGGCAATATGGGATAGGCTTCATATTACATTTCAAGGAACAAATTGTGTGAAAGAAATAAAGCTCAGTATTTTACTGAGTGATTATGAAGCATTTCAAATGAAATCTGATGAATCTATTGCAGATATGATAGACAGGTTTCAAACACTGGCAAGTGGACTTGCAAGACAAGGTGCACACATTGCTGATCCAATGCAAGTCAGGAAGATACTGCGTGGACTTACTGATGAATGGAATTACATCAAACCATCGATTCAAGAATGCCAAACAATCAGACTACTCTCGATGGATGTGTTAGTCGGGACACTACAATCTTATGAAACCGAACGAGCAAACAAGAAGGGAGAGAAAAAAGGTAAAAAATCAATTGCTTTAAAAATTGAAATTGCTCAATGTTTGTCTGATATAGATGATGAAGATGAGGATGATGAAGAACTAGCCCTCATGGTGAAGAAGTTTATAAAGATGGCTCGAAAAGCTAGAAATATCAAAGGGAAGAAACCTTGGAAGAAAAATGACATGAAAGTATCAAATAACGACTTTCAAGAAAGCAAAGACGTAATTTGCTTTCACTGTAAGAAAGCAAGACATATCAAATCAAATTGTCCAATTTTGAAGAAGGACAAGCTCAAGTACGAGAAGTACAAGAAGGCCCTAAAGAAAGATACGTTGAGTGATTTTGATGAAAGTGAAGATGATTATGCAAACATCTGTCTCATGGCTAGATCAGATTCAAGCTTAGATTCAGAAACTAAGGTATGTTCATCTGAACTCCCTGATGAAGTTACTGAATATATTGATGAATTGTGTAGAAGTTATAAAGAAGCTCTTGAAAAAGTTTCTGCTTTGAAGAAGTAAATCTCGTCTTTAAAGCAGCAAAATTTGTCTCAAAAAGAAAAAATAGATTTTCTACAACAAGAGTTTCACCAGTTGAAAGAAAACCATAACTCTGTTTCAAATGAGAATGTGTCCCTAAAAGAAAAGATTTGTGATATCTCAAAAAGGTTTTCACAAAACTCAGAAACTCTGAATAATATTATTTCAAAACAGATTCCCTTCAATGATCGATCTGGGTTAGGTTTTAAAAAGGAGGGTAATCTCAAAAATTATTTTATTAAAACTGAATTTTGAAAACCAACCTTCTATGCTTACAGGCATCATTTTCATAAACATTTTATTAGATCTTATACTCGACAATCCTGTATAAATTGTGGTGATCCTAGTCATACTAAGAATTATTGCAAGAAAGTCTGAAGACCCGTTAAAAGGTCAAATACTACTAACGCAGAAGGACCCAAGAAGGCATGGGTACCAAAGAAACAGTGAGTTGCTTACTTTTTACAGGTACCAAAGAGAAGAAAGAACAAGTGGTTTCTGGATAGTGGATGCTCGAGTCATATGACTGGAAATCCAAAAGTATTTATATCTCTTTCAAAATATGATGGTAGAAGCGTGTCATTTGGAGGAAAGAACAAAGGACAAGTCATTGGAAAAGGCAATGTCAAAATTGGAAATCTAACAATTAAAGATGTCTCTATCGTCAAAGGATTGAACTACAACTTGATATACGTAAGTCAACTCTGTGACTCTGGCTATGAAATTTGCTTTCGAGATCTAAAATGCACAAGTATGAGCAAAGGCAAGAAGCAATCTTTCACGGGACGAAGGCATGGGAATATTTATCTTTTAGATATTGATACTAACAATGCAAAGTGTCTTATTTCTGTCAAGGATGAATCTGATCTTTGGCACAGAAAGTTAGGTCATATTAGTATAAAACATATGTTAAAGCTTTCCAAGAAGGGACTTGTTCGAGGGCTACCTCAAACGAAGTTTGAGAAAGGAGGACTATGTCATGCATGCACACTAGGCAAACAGGTAAGAAGTTCTTTTAAGTCCTTAAATCAAGTTTCCGCTAAGCAATTCTTGCAGCTGCTTCATATGGATATCTTTGGACCAAACAGAACCTTAAGTCTTGGAGGTAAGAAATATTGTATTGTTATAGTAGATGATTTCTCTAGATTTACATGGGTGTTATTTCTTGCTCATAAAAGTGAGGCTTTTACATCCTTTTCAAAACTAGCAAAAAGAATTCAAAATGAAAAGGGTTACACCATTTCTAGCTTGAGAACGGATCATGGGGGAGAATTTGAAAATCAAAGTTTTTCAGATTTTTGCAATGATTTCGGAATTAAGCATAACTTCTCTGCACCTTATACTCCTCAACAAAATGGGGTAGTAGAAAGGAAAAACAGATCCTTGCAAGAAATGGCCAGAACTCTTCTGATTGAGAGTAAAATTGCATCTCATTTTTGGGCTGAGGCCGTTTCCACAGCCTGTTATATTTTAAATCGAATTTCTCTCAGATCTTTTATTGAAAAAATCCCCTATGAAATCTTCAAAGAAAGAAAGCCTGATGTTGCATATTTTCATGTATTCGGTTGCAAATGCTTTATTCTAAAGAATGCTAATGATCGAATTGGAAAGTTTGATGAGAGATCAGATGAAGGAATTTTCTTGGGATATTCAACAACGAGCAAAGCCTACAGAATCTACAACAAGAACACTCGTGTTGTTGAAGAGTCGGTGAACATCAAGTTCGATGAAAGCTATCAGAATGATGAACCTGAATCCATTCAAGTGCATACACTTCCTCAAGTCCCAGACTCACAGGAAGATTCAGATACAAAGCAAGACTCAGATGTGAATGTTGGTTCGGGGAATATTCAGAAGGAAACTCTCTCAGTTGAAGAAAGACCAGAAGATGAACAGAATGAACCCACAACATCCTCAAGTGATTACTTCGACAAAAACTGGAAGCACAAGTCAAGTCATCCAAAAGAACTTATCATGGGAAGCATAAGTGATGGCATAAAGACAAGATCTAAGTTCAAGCAAGCAATGAGTAACATAGCATTGGTATCTGAATTGGAGCCAAAAAGGATTGAAGATGCATTAGCAAATGAGAACTGGATAAATGCAATGCAGGAAGAGCTACATCAATTCAAGGTCAACAATGTTTGGGAACTAGTCAACCGACCTAAAAATCGTCCAGTAATTGGAACAAAATGGGTATTCATAAACAAACTAGATGACAAAGGAAAATTGTAAGAAACAAAGCAAGACTCGTAGCAAAAGGCTATTCTCAGGAAGAAGGAATTGACTACGATAAGACCTACGCATCAGTTGCCCGGTTAGAAGCCATAAGGCTACTCCTTGCTTATGCTTGTTATAATGATTTCAAACTCTTTCAAATGGACGTGAAAGTGCTTTCTTAAATGGCTACATCAAAGAATAGGTCTATGTTGAACAATCCCCTGGTTTCGAAGAGCCTAGAGGAAAAGATTTGGTATATATATTTAAAAAGGCTCTATATGGATTAAAACAAGCACCTCGTGCTTGGTATGAAAGGTTGAGTAACTTTCTCTCTCAACACAACTTCACAAAAGGTAATGTAGACACTACCCTTTTTATTCAAAGATAAGGTAAAGATATTCTTCTAGTCCAAATCTATGTTGATGATATAATATTTGTTTCTTCTAATGAGCTACTCGGTAAGAAATTTTCTAAAGTGATGCAGGATGAATTTGAGATGAGTATGATGGGAGAATTGCGATTCTTTCTTGGTCTTCAAATTCATCAATCTCAGAAAGGGACCTTCATATATATAAAAAAAAAAGTACGCACTGAAAATAATGAAGAAGTTTGGTCTGGAGAACGGCAAGAAAACAGAAACTCTCATGTCTCACTCCTCAAATCTAGACAAATATGAAGATGGAAAGGAAGTTGATCCCAAACTATATCGAAGTATGATTGGATCACTACTCTATCTCACAGCATCAAGACCAGACATCCTATACAGTGTCTGTTTGTGCGCAAGATTTCAATCAAGCCCAAGGGAATCACACCTATCAGCCGTCAAGAGAATAATCAAATACATTAGGACTCATCCCAACTATGGTTTGTAGTATTCTAAATCTTCTGATTTTATACTAAAAGGTTATTCAGATGCAGATCTTGCAGGTTGCAAAATTGATAGGAAAAGCACATTTGGAACTTGTCAGCTCATGGGAAACATGTTTGCCTCATGGTATTCCAAGAAACAAAGTACAGTGGCACTCAATACAGCTGAAGCAAAATACGTATCACTAGGAAGTTGTTGCGCCCAAATTCTTTGGCTGAAACAGCAGCTCAAAGATTATGGTGTTGAAGATACAAATGTGAAAATCAAATGTGACAACACAAATGCCATAAATCTTACAAAGAATCCCATACTTCACTCAAGAGCAAAGCACATTGAGATTAAACATCACTTCATACGTGATCATGTACAGAACGGTGATGTTAACATTCAGTACATTGATACAAAAAATCAGCTTGTAGATATTTCCACTAAACCTCTGGACAAGACAACTTTTAACTTTATCAGAAATGAATTAGCCATCACTAATCCTTTGTTCTAAGTATAGAAGTATAGTTAGAAGAATGTCAGAAAGAGCGTCAGAAGGAATGCCAGAAGGAGCGTCAGAAGGAACGCTAGAAGGAACGCCAGAAGGAACGTCAGAAGGAGCGTCAGAAGGAACGCCAGAAGGAACGCCAGAAGGAACGTCAGAAGGAGCGTCAGAAGCAACGCCAGAAGGAACGTCAGAAGGAGCGCCAGAAGGAACGTCAGAAGGAACTGTTGACACCTGATTTTTTTTTACCATTTATTATTGTGATTTTTATTCTTTAAAATTAATTAAAAATACAAAAAAGGTCATAAAATCACAAAATCAACTTTGGAAGCCTTGGTTTAACCTTAGGAACCAATTTTGAACAAAAAATAGTTTTCGGTATTTTTAATATTTTTCGAGTTTATTTAATTATAAAAATACCCAAAAAATCAGAAAAATACCATTCGTGGTCAGAAAAATACCCAAAAATATTCGATAATTTTGTTTTAATTTCCTCTTCAAGTGTGTCACTTTAAATCTCAAAAATTCGGCTCGGGTCAATATGTTCCTTCACAAACATAAACCCGAACCGAGCCTAAAAAAAAATCATTTTCGAGTCTTTTAGTTTTCAATTCTCACTTTTTATAAGCTATGACATTGGATTCTAAAGTCTTAAAGTGCAATTAGGTCAATTTGCCCTCCAATTTAATCAATTTTTACCAAAAGGGCTTAATTGCACATTTTTCTTTCAATTAGTCCCCGGTTTCACGGATGTATACGTATGCTCTACGTATTTATACGTCATACGTATTTATACGTTATGCATATTTGTACTGTTTGGTAACCTCTTTAACTCTTGTAATAATAATAATGGTTATTATTTTTAACACCTTTGTTAGTGCCTTTTTTTTTTTTAGCATTTTTGTATTGTGAGTGCTATTGCTAGTGCTATTTTTAAATAGCATTTTTTGTATTATAAATTGTGAGTGCTATTGTTAGTGCTATTTTTAAATGACATTTATTTATCATAAATTGTGAGTGCTATTGTTAGTGCTATTTTTAAATGGCATTTATTTATCATAAATTGTGAGTGCTATTATTAGATAGAATTTATAATTGTTAGTGCTATTTTTAAATAGCATTTTTGTATTATAAATTGTGAGTGCTATTGTTAGTGCTATTTTTAAATAGCATTTTTGTATTATAAATTGTGAGTGCTATTGTTAGTGCTATTTTTAAATGACATTTATTTATCATAAATTGTGAGTGCTATTGTTAGTGCTATTTTTAAATGGCATTTATTTATCATAAATTGTGAGTGCTATTATTAGATAGAATTTATAATTGTTAGTGCTATTTTTAAATAGCATTTTTGTATTATAAATTGTGAGTGCTATTGTTAGTGCTATTTTTAAATAGAATTTTTGTATTATAAATTGTGAGTGCTATTGTTAGTGCTATTTTTAAATGTCATTTATTTGTGAGTGCTATTTTTAGATAGAATTTATAATTGTTAGTGCTATTTTTAAATACAATTTATTGGAAGGTATTTTTGGCTATAAAAGGATGGCAAGAGTTTTGAGGTTGAAGGGGGAGACATTTTGTAGAGTGTGCAAATTTTTGAGAGCTTAGAGAGAAGAACACAAACACTCTCTATATTCTCATCATCTTGAGTGAGCAAAATATACTAAGTTCGGAATATTGATTCCGCATATTGCTAGCACAATTGTTGTGGAGTTATTAGTCGTCTCCCCGTTCGTCAATTGGTGGTGCGTCCGAACTAGATGCCTAACACTTGTGGAGGCTAAGATCGAAGAACATCGAACCGACACCTCCGTTCAAGCACGCTACGAGAGGTAATCTATTTACTCCCTTTGAGGCTTTGTGATTTTTTTTTCGATTGAAATGCACGAAGTACGCCTCTGGAGATACATGTATGGGTTGTTATTTATTTCCGCTACGTGTTACGTGGATCCCAACAGTGGTATCAGAGCCAATCCTTAGGCGTTTTCGTGCATTTAATTGATTTTTGCAATTTTTGCAATACTATGGCCAATATGTATTAACGAATTGTTCGTCTTACATGGCTAATGGATGTTGATTGTTTTTATATGATAAATTAATCAACGTAGCAAAAATTGAGACTAAATCAATTTTGAATCGAAAATTTATGGCTATCTTATTTTACGTAAAAATTCTGAATATGATTCAACGTAGAATTTTTATTGTGCCTTCCTAAGTTTTAAATTGTGAATTTATTACTTACGTGAAAGGGTGGTGATCATGGAAAAATCCCTAATCAATGTGATTGATGTATATATGAATGTATGATGATTATTTATATATTTGGGGTTGTAATTATTAAATGGAGACTGCGTACTCCTTTTATTTTTCATGTAATCTTTATTTTTAGCATAGTCAATTGTTGATGTAAATGCTACGAGGATTACGTGGAGGAGCCGTTTACGTCGGCGAGCTCTTTGGGGCCCAATTCTTGAAGAGTTCAAGAAACCAAGAAGAAGCGAAGAGCGGCTCTCCGTTATTAAAATATTAAAATGATTAAATGTGGTCTCATTGGCTCGAGACCCATTAAATCATAATTCCATGATCACCACGTAGGATAGATGTTTATGTGATTGGCATCTATTTATTTATTATGATTACGTGAGCATGTTAAACTGGTTAATGTGCAAAGTCAGACTTACCTCACCCAAAATTGCGCCTGCATGAAATCCTAGTTAGGGAAAATCACTCGCGTTAGGTACCGAAAGGGCGTTGGTAATGACATCAACGTAACCAAGTCCCCGAACCCAAAATCTCTGGTTCCGCAGAATTGATCGATCTCTCCCAATCGGTCAATAAGGTTTCCGGTCTACCCTCCAAGAAAGACCGGTGGCGACTCCAAATGCATGCACAAGTTGCACATGCCACCACGACCACACTAAGGTCGAAAGCGATCGACTCTTATCGTCGAAGAATACTCCCGCCGCGATTTGGTATGGGCCTGGGAGGGCTCGCGCCGATCCAAGACCCGCGATCGGTAATCCATTAGCCGCGTCCGCTTTCGGACGGGTCGCGACAGCTGGCGACTCCGCTGGGGACACTGTGTTCTAGAACCTATGGTTCTAGACCCCAAGTGGACTTAGGCCGTAATTAAAACGCTGAGTGATTTTTCTAACCATGCAGGCGCTCGTGAAGGTGAGGTAAGTCCGCTTACGATAGGTGTTATATGTTTTTGCAGATTGGAGAAATAAGGGGTGTAGTCCGTGATTAACATTGTCTTATGCAGGTTGGGCGTAGGAATGTATGTTGTGTGGATGATTTGAAGTGCTGATTGATAAACTGCTATGCATGAATTGCATTGTGATGATCACAACACGTGGACACACAAAACCGCGCCTAAAACCCCGGGCGTCGCCTATAGGAACACAATAGAAGGAATTGAAAATGGAATCTCCGTGAGGAAAAACGCGGGGTAATCCACTTTTCAATTCCGCTCGCTTCGAACTATGGATCGAGTCCCAATGCAACGATAGCTGTGCAATGGAATCGGCTCTTTCTAGAACTCGAAGTGGGAACCTTAACCTTAGGTGCCAAACCCTCTGATTTTTAGAAGTTCACCATAACTTGTCTCATGCGCATGTCTTTGGGCGGTTGGTACACCTAAAACCGCACATAAGTCGACGAGTTTGGTTGGTAAGACTCTCTATACCTCGAATCTATTACAGTTCATATAAATATAGGCATTTCATTCATTGCATTCTGGTGATTAGATTAAATGCCATTTCAAGGATAGATGTGTGTGTTTTTCCCAAACGTCCTTGATAGAAGACGAAGAGGATGATATCCCATGACAAGCACCGAGTGAGCAACAAAGGAGCCTACTATGGACATTATTGAGATATCGTCCAATGAAGATGACGAGTTGGGGCAAGTGATCCGGAAGTCACAGATCGAACTTGGGGCATCCTTAAACGTTAGGATCACATTCCTTTGTTTCATTTTCCATTGCTAGTCCTCTTGTATAGGGTTTACTTTTATCGAGGCTTTCTCTATCTCACCCCTTAGAGTGATTGTATTAGGGATCTATTGGTGTATACATTTAGATGGAACTTGGTTGTATTTCTTTTGACAGGTCATGGGAATGTGATAGTGGCATTTTCTCTAATCATCCGAATACTCCCAAGTCAAGTTTATAATTCCTTTAGAGAAAATTAAAATTGGAAATCTTGCACGACCTTTTTGGTCATATAGGGTAATCCAACCCCAATTTCGCTAGAAGGAATTATACACTTGAATTGGTCCATGCATGTTTTACGTCGCTGGTAATCCACGATAATTGATCGAGAATATCGGCGTTGTTTTGAATTTAATGACGAGATAGATGTCCAAATTACTCTCGTTCTTAACAAAACGGCCTTGATTTGGATGCCGTATCTTCAATTAAATTTAAAACACGTTATTATGCCTCGCACTTTTGAGTAATTCGTTCCTCTCGAAATTGATCAAAAGCGATTATTGTGAATTACATTCCTTTCAATAGTATGCTTTCTTTCGAGGAATATTGATAAAAACTTTTCGCGCAAGATTAAAACCCTTGTAAAAGTTCTTGTCCTTATTAATCATGGGCAAGCATAGGATTGAAAGGGGTTTTTGATTTCTTTTTCAAATTATTCCTTCTGATTCTGTCTTTTTATTTGCAGGTAAAAAAAATAGGTAATAGAGAGAAATCTTTTCCTGGACAAGTCTAAGGCTATTATCTCATCTGATCATGAGCGAGTTATAAAATCAGGACATATTTGCTCGGCTTACTGATATTATGGTTCGGCTCACCCAAGTTGAAGATGTTCGGATGCTCGAAGAAATGAACCATACAGAAGTTAAAACACACACACAAGAGTTCTCATTTATTTTGCTCAGTGGAGGGTTTTCAAAAGCAGGTCATACAATTCGGGGTAGAAAAGTAAAGCCGAAGTGAGCCCTAATTAACGACACGAAGGAGCCCAACTGACCCTCCATGTTATTAATGCTCTGCTCATACTCCCAACTCCGCATGTCATGGTCGGCAAGCCTGAGGAGAAGACTTTTGCATTCTCCCTTAACTTCGGCGACCTTGGCCTCATGTTCTTCGGCGATTGTTTCCAGGTCTCGAACCAGTCCATTCCCGCGAGCTATGTCCGCGGTTATTTTGTCGAGCCGTTCTTCCTGCCAGTCGCTCTGAAGCCTCAACAGGACATTGCGGCGGTCATGCTCGCCGGTGGTCAGGGATAGGGCCAATTGCTCCACCAGATTTCTCCTCTCGCGAAGCAACGTCGCGACCCGCTCATTAGCAAACTCGACGGCCTTTTTGTAACTATCGGCCAGATAGTTGGTCAGCACCAAATGATCAGATCGATCCTCATAACGAGCTCGCAAGACGCGAGCCACGAGAACCTCCCGATTAGCAGCACGGTAGGCCTCTAAGGAGTGTGCAAAGAGAGTCGGGAAAATTCTATATTCCCTCCCCAGTGTAGTACCTTCGAGAGAAGTGGTATCAAGGTCCTCGAGCAGGACACGGATTTCATCCTCGGTCGCAGAATGATCGGTTATGTGTGCGTAACCGCGACCCAGTAGGTTATAAAGCTTTTCCCACTGGGCCAAGACATCAGTTGAAAAAGTGCGTACGGGAGAGGAGGCCATTTGCGTTGGGTTGGCTTGAGAATAAGACGAGTTTGACAGAGAGATTAGAAGGAAGAAGCTGATTATGCGAGAACGTTAACCTTCCATACATTAATTCCTCATTTTATAGCAACTCGAGGATGATGAAGGGTCTCAGTAATAATGCCGGTGGAGCCTAGTTAAGGGGTAAAGCAGGAGGTCCCCTCACGAGAACCATTGGATTCGTTTCGGTCCGCGATTTCCGGCTCATCAATTAAAAGATGTAAAAGATTTGTCGGGATCACCATTATTAGAGTTAGGTGGGAGGTAAGCGCAACTATCGAAGAGAGCCCTAACAGGATTTGGCAGTCCCATCACGATTGAAAAGCTAAGCGAGAAATTCAAAGTCTTGAGGGGGAACGTTTGCCTAATGATGCTTGAAGAGCGTCTCCTGAACATACGAAGTCACTCGAAGAAAACTTTATAGGGAGTGAGCATACATGAGAGAGTGGAGAACTCTGAGTGGGCAAGAACCAATCAAACATTTCTCAATCCAACATATTTAAGAGGTTATTGTCAGCTGCTAGAGGCGACTGACTCAAAAATCTCAGAAATTGAACTACAGAGGGATCTCGAAGATTCCAAGATCAAGTCTAACGCCAAAACCATGGAGCCCAACACTTCTGGCAACGGAAATCAAGATCACGGCGACGACGACAACGACATCCACGATGTTCAACTCGGGAAAAGAAGACGTCCTCACCAATACTCTCAGGAGGAAACCCAAATGCTGGAAACCCTTTTCAGTAAAAGCCATTACATGAAAAAGAAGTGGAGAATTGAATTGAGCCGGGAGTTGGGGATTAATCAGTCGAGGATCCAGTTTTGGTTTCAAAATAGGAGATCCAAATCGAAGGCTCAACGCAAACGTCAGGTGGTCGAGATTTTAAAGGAAGAAAACCAAAAGCTGCGAACAGAAAACATGAGGTATGAAAAAGCTCTCAATATTACCGTTTGCCCTCATTGCGATAACCTCGTCGCCCTCGGTAAGATATTCCCCGATAAGCCTCACGCGATGATTGAAGACGTTCATTTACCACCCTACTCCCTCGGGGCATCTCCTGCTCAACCAGATTTTGCCGGAGTCACGCATGAGCAGGATGATCCTACGAAGATGATACAAATGCCTCCTGGGGGATGGGATTTGCATCGCTTTGATTGGAGTTACAGTTTCAAGGAGCTGGATGTTACCGCCGACCAGCTCAAAGCATATCAGCCTCATGCACAACAATTTTCGATAGGGTCGGGTCCTGCTGGAGATGAGTTAATCAGTCGTCAAGCCATCGATGCAATTTTGGGCCACGATAAGAGGAGGTTCGCTTGGCCCCCTGAATTGCATTCCAGATTCCTAGACGTGGTTCACCAAATGGGGATCGACTCAGCAACTCCGACGCGCATATTTAAGGCCATGAATGTACCGGGGCTTAGTAAGGAGCTGGTCAGGAATCACCTTGCTGCCTACAGAAAGCTATTAAAACAACGTCGAGCGGAGCTAAACCGGGAGGAATCCGTCTCGAGCTCAAAAGCTAGGGGCAACCGCCATTGTAATGCTCAGGCATCAAGAGATACCCGGCCAAATCTAAGCATCAATCAAGCTAGCAACCCGACCACCGGCAAACTAAAAGCTGATCAGAATGTCCTCCCGGGCCATTTCAACATTTCTCAAGAGCGCGTGTCACAAGTACAGCGAGTGCGAACTCCTCCATTCGAGCAGCAGTCTGCTGGTGCTCTGCCTGCTGCTGGTCAACCCACGACAGACGATTTCTTCGATGAGGGGCTCGATGCCTTGTTCAATCAGTGGGAAGCTGGCATGCTTGGACAACCATGATCTAGCACCTGACTCGGGGCACGATGGGTCGGTCACTACGAACACCCATAGAAAGAAGAACATGTTCACGAGTAGATCACTCATTTTATCGTTGTAAAGTTCCTACGGGAACATTTTTCTTTAATGACTATAGTTAAACCAACGCTATCGACGAACATCGTCATGCTCAGTTGTGATGATCCCTTGTTAGATTAAGTCTGAAACCAGAGACGGTCTTTAAAATTTTGAGTGGCCACGAACTCATTCCTCACCAAGCGCCCGGGATGCTGAAATGAAGAGTAACAGCATGCACAGGGAAAATGCCACTTTCGTTTGAACGATGAAAAGGGGTTGAGAGAAGATCATAGCGTTAATTCCCATGGAGCTAAATGAATTAAACGGAGTCATTAATTGCGGGTCCACCGCTGCTCCCCACGTTCTCGGGCCTAGCAAATCATAAAAGGCGCCGAAAGATTGTAGACCCACCACTTTGTAGACTGAACTAGGGGACGAGCGCAATACTCGATGAAACCGAATCAATGCAAGAGAGTTTGTGATCCTATCACGAGGAAAAAGAAAGGGGAATACAGACGATGAGTAATTGCAGGATCTCGGGAGGAGCGCTTGCTTGCTGGTCTTCATATGCAGCCTGAAGGATGGTTCCAGGACACGCACAATCACTTGAGAAAATTTCTAGAGTGAGCAAACACGTAAGAGCGAATTGAGAAAGCTGAGTGAACTAGATCAGCCCGAGATACCCCGATCCATCATGTTTAAAAGTTATTCCCATCTGCTAGAAACGCCCGACCTGGACATTTCTGAGCACGAACTGCTGGGAGACTTTGAAGATCCTGGAGCTGAATCCTGCCCGAAGGCCATAGAGACTGACTCCTCCAGCGATGAAATTCTAGGTTTCAGCTACGAAGAAGGAGTATACAATGATGACCGGAGTCGGAAAAGGAAGCAACTACAACGCCACACTCCAGGCCAAATCCGAGAGCTCGAAGCTTTCTTCAACGAATGCCCCACTCCAAGCAGACAACAGAAAATGGAGTTGAGCCGAAAAATAGGATTGGAGCTTTCGAAGGTCAAGTTTTGGTTCGCCAACAAACGAACCCGGGTGAAACAGCAATACGCAGACCATGAGTTACTGGTCCTGAAGGAGGAGAATGAGAAGCTTCAAGCTGAAAGCGCGAGATATAAGGAAGCTCTGACCAAGGCCACCTGCCTTAATTGTGGTAATCCTGTTGTCCTCGGCGAGGTGTTCCTCGATGAACCGTCCCTGTTGACGAATAACGCTCAGCTGTTACCGTATTCTCCACAGCATTTTCCGACACAACCAGATATCGCCGGAGATCTGCATGAGCAAGTCAACACCATAGGATCAACACTAACATCCTCTGGGAAATGGGATATGAATCATCACAGGGGGAGTTCTCTCAATGACGAACTCGCTGTCACAGCCAGCCAATCCAAAGTCGGTGAGTCCCTCCCTGGATAACTTTTGAAACGACTAGATCCCGTAGAGAATAGCTACCGAAGTATTGACGATATTTTGGGTGATAAGAGAACAAGGTTTTACTGGACCTATGAACTTCACACCAAATTTGTTGATGCAATTCGAGAGCTGGGAGTTGATTCGGCTAGCCCACTACGCATACTTGAGATTATGAATGTGCCGGGGCTCTCTAGAATTAACGTCGAGTCTCACCTCAAGTACTATAGGAGATTGCTAAGGGATGGAAGGATAGCGTTAAACCATCATAAAGCCAGTTGGAGCTCAAGTGCCGGGCAGAGTTACAACCACGATGATTGGAGAGCCGAGAGCACCGAACCGTGTTTCAGCAATTACGGGACCAGCAGTCGTGTCAGCGACTCCTCTAACCCAAATCAGAATGCTCCGCCGAGCTATCTCAATACTCCTCAAGAGTATATACCGCAGTTCCAGCACATAGGGATTCCTCAGTTTGAGCGCGATTCGGTCATTAATGCTGTCCCTGAAGCGGATCTGGCATTGGTAGAGAGTGCACATATAAACCTGCCGGTCATTGGAGGAAGTTCCAATTCGAGGGGTCAAGTTGCTCACGGCGAGAGCAAAGAGAGGAATCCCTCGCCTGCAGTCGACGACAGCCAATCTGGGCACCAAAGGCTAGAAAGAACAGGCGATTTCCTTGAGGAGGAGCTGGACACTTGGATCAATACTCTTCAGGAATGTATGTCTCGACCCCAACAGGGCAATGATGAAGGTTCCAGCTTAAAGACTCCAGTTCCTCACAATGAAGGCGATGAAGGAAATCTGCCCCCAACAATTGTTGATACCCAACTTGAACATCAATGGCTCGAAGACCCGAGCAATTTCCTTGGCGATGAGTTCAATCTTTGGCTCGATCAATTTGGAGCCGGAGGGCCATCGCAGTGGTGACGCAAGGCAGGTGACCAAACGTCTGATGCAAGGCATGGTTACTCGATGAAAAATGCTTAGACGAAAGGGGTGGAACACTCCTATTGAATATGTTGTTGATCGCACTGTAAGGTTCCCACGGGAACATCTTTCATTAATGTCTAGAACTAATTGCGCGTGAGTGTCAACATCACCCTTTGAGCATCTTCAAGCCGATGGCCGTGGATTAATCGCTTAATCCGTGGAGCAAGTTCCCCGAACAATGACTATCACCCGCGGAGTATAATGGGATCTACCCCTTCAATACGAAATACGTTTGGCCGCGAAGCCACCTATTTGGTAAAACGATGTATCGTTCCTAAACGATCTTCAATCGAATACCGAAGTAATGTCTCATTTCTTTCCCTTCTCAGGTGATAAACGTGGATAAATCACTCAAGGAGCCATTTGTTCGAATAACAGAACAGACGTTGCCTAACTGGGGGCAGATGAACAATTGATGTTGCAAACACTCCAAGAATGGATAGGCGGATTTGATAGATGTTGTTCATATCAATACGCAATATCAGAACGGGATGAGAACCAAGAGTAAAGTTGTATCGTTCCAATTTGTCTTGAATTTGAGAATATGAATTGATACTCGTTATTTATCCTTGACAGGGGAATCGCCTTACAGACGAACAGGTTTTCACATCCCATGTATTACCCGTTAGAATACATGACCAAGGGTAAATTGTATCGTTCTAATTTTTTGAAAAATTCGTGAACGTACAATAACATGTTTCTTTCGCATTTTCAGGATCTCCAGCCGCGGGGGACGGGTAAGTATCCTTTTCCCCAATCCATTGAAGATGTTAAATAAAAAACAGAGAGAAAAAGAAAAGCTTTCAGAATCTAATGTCTAGAAAAGACATAGAATTCAAACTTCATTGGCATTCATGTCTTAAAACAGGAGGTTATCTGAACATGAATAAGAACATGCATGGTGCATCATAAAATCCCCTTGACGGGTAAAATTTTTGGAGAAAATGAAAGAGATTTTTTCCAATCAAAAGTTCAAAACTTTTAAAAGGACGTTTTCTCAAAAGAAAAGAGGCAAAGCCTAGTCCAAACACGTCCTACACACACTGGAGAGAAGTGGAGCGGATCAGATAGCAAAATCTGGACCTACGGAAGTAGGGATTATTCGCAACGATTACATGGGTTGGGATGACGGAGGCATTCGTTTCATATCCCTCAAACACTACAGGTGACCGTTGATAAACCCTTTGAACGACGGTTTTCATTCTTAACCCTGTCAAGAACCACCCCACATCGGGGCAAAATGGAGGTGAGTCCAGCGGTATCAGGAGAAAATGGTTAGAAATTTTCTTGCTCGGACTAACATCAATCTTTGTGTGTTGTTTATATGGTAATCCAAGTGCCATAGGATGACGAGAAGCATTCATTTCTCTATCCCACACACCATATCCTTTGCACAGCCAAGTTGAGCCTGCAAATTCATTTCATAAACCCCTGTTGGTGATCATGGGATGTTTCAAGATGGAAACTGCATCACTCCAAGAACGGAAGAAATCAAGAGATGGGATTTATAGAAAAATCTCATATCGGCGTTTAAATGTGCTATGATTCAAGTTGTATATCTAGCACAATTTTCTGAACATCGTAGTTCCAAAGGAAAAGAAAAGGCGGGATTTCAACAAAGAAAAAAATCCCCAGCATCAAGAAAAAGCAAAGTGCCTGGTAAAAGCAAGGCCGATGCTCGTGAAAACTGTTTGATTGATCCCCAATAAAGCCTAGTTGGGAAGAGAGAAAAACCCATAAAGGAGTCAGATCAAGAAGACTGCTCCCAAAATGATGTCAGCCGAGGTGCAAAAACACGGACAGAATTGTCAATCTCTTAATACCACAAGAGACGTTCTCTAAAGGACTTGTGCACACCTCAAAAGCGGTTGCACACCTCAAAAATGGAAGATGCAGAATGGAAAAGACATGTGACAAATTGGCAATGATCACCAATGTCAAATCCTTCGTGATTTTTGGGCCAAAAACAAGCCTTTTTCGGTCCCCAATCCTACCAATGTTACAACCCTGAAACAGTCTTCTCTGACTAAGACACTTGGGTTAACATATAGCTTAGCTCGAAGAAGTACGAGCAAGACTCTTTCTTTCTCATTTTGCAGGGTTCTTGACTTGTAAACCCGGAGCAGATGGTGAAGATTTTCATTCGATGGCCTCGACTCCAAAGCGGGTCCCCCTTGAAAACCAATATCCAAGCCCAACATTACGGTCCCGTGGAAGACCTCCCGACCGATCAAAATGTATGCGCTGCGAATGAGCCTAAAACCTAGGCACAGGTCAGTAGGGAATTGAGTGCATCCCCTAAAAATCATCACCTCAAAACAGGTGAGATGGCCTCCTTGTCGAGAAATATTCCAATTGATGTTTTGAGCAAACTCTTTTTGGAAATTTTCAAACTGTTGATCCAGATTTTCCATACAAGGGATTTGTGATCACATTTGCATGTTGCAAGAATGTTTTGGATAACCTCCAGCATCAAAATGCACATCTCATGACTAAAGCTTAAGTCATAAAATTTTGTCAATTGGACAATTGATATCTTCTCAAAGATTACCAATATTTTCTTGGGGAAGAGAAACCCTTAAAAAAAAAAAATCCTTTTCAAAATCAGACAGTCTCATTGGACGTGGAGAACCCTCGTCATGAGACCCATTTTCAAAATTTAGGTAGTCTCATCGGACGTGGAGAACCCTCGTCATGAGACCCCTTTTCAAAAATCAAGCAGTCTCATCGGACGTGGAGAACCCTCGTCATGAGACCCCTTTTCAAAATTTAGGTAGTCTCATCAGATGTGGAGAACCCTCGTCATGAGACCCCTTTTCAAAAATCAAGCAGTCTCATCGGACGTGGAGAACCCACGTCATGAGACCCCTTTTCAAAAATCAAGCAGTCTCATCGGACGTGGAGAACCCTCGTCATGAGACCCCTTTTCAAAATTCAGGTAGTCTCATCGGACGTGGAGAACCCTCGTCATGAGACCCCTTTTCAAAAATCAAGCAGTCTCATCGGACGTGGAGAACCCTCGTCATGAGACCCATTTTCAAAATTCAGGTAGTCTCATCGGACGTGGAGAACCCTCGTCATGAGACCCCCTTTTCAAAATTCAGGAAATCTCATCGGACGTGGAGAACCCTCGTCATGAGACCCCTTTTCATTTAGGCAGTCTCATCGGACGTGGAGAACCCTCGTCATGAGACCCATTTTCAAAGTCAAAACTGATGGTAGACACCGCCTGAAGGGTCAAACAAAGGTAGATACCGCCTGAAGGGTCAAATGAAGGTAGATACCGCCTGAAGGGTCAAATCAAGGTAGATACCGCCTGAAGGGTCAAAATAAGGTAGATACCGCCTGAAGGGTCAAATCAAGGTAGAAACCGCCTGAAGGGTCAAATCAAGGTAGATACCGCCTGAAGGGTCAACTGAAGGTAGAAACCGCCTGAAGGGTCAACTCAAGGTAGAAACCGCCTGAAGGGTCAAACCAAGGTAGAAACCGCCTGAGGGATCACATTAATGGTAGAAACCGCCTGAAGGGTCACATATGGTAGAAACCGCCATAAGGGTCAATTCATTGGTAGAAACCGCCATAAGGGTCAACTCATTGATAAATATCGCAGTAAGGATCAACACAAAGGTCTGATCCACCATACGGATCAAAATCCTTGGCAAATCCCAAAGCGTGGGATGCGCCTTCCTTAGGTTCCTACAAGTTAGGAATCCCATCATGGTATGACCTACCATACAGGTCAGAGCTTAATCTCCCTAGGATATTCTGAATGACGAGTCCTAGGCATCTTCTTGAAAGTCGTCGCAACCGGCAGCATCCGACAGGTGAGCTTCAGGTAAGCCTCTCTCACTCCGGCCCATGTTCAAATTGTTAGAGCAAACCGGGGATTGATTTGAGCTTTTATCAATAGGCTTAAGGATCCGATGTCATAACATTTCTTCTCTTATTTTCCCAGTTGAGTCGGTTAGGAATCATGTGCCACCTTATCTTTGAGAGAAACCTCTAACGAGATTCCTCTCAAAGAGGGGCAGCTGTTGACACCTGATTTTTTTTTACCATTTATTATTGTGATTTTTATTCTTTAAAATTAATTAAAAATACAAAAAAGGTCATAAAATCACAAAATCAACTTTGGAAGCCTTGGTTTAACCTTAGGAACCAATTTTGAACAAAAAATAGTTTTCGGTATTTTTAATATTTTTCGAGTTTATTTAATTATAAAAATACCCAAAAAATCAGAAAAATACCATTCGTGGTCAGAAAAATACCCAAAAATATTCGATAATTTTGTTTTAATTTCCTCTTCAAGTGTGTCACTTTAAATCTCAAAAATTCGGCTCGGGTCAATATGTTCCTTCACAAACATAAACCCGAACCGAGCCTAAAAAAAAATCATTTTCGAGTCTTTTAGTTTTCAATTCTCACTTTTTATAAGCTATGACATTGGATTCTAAAGTCTTAAAGTGCAATTAGGTCAATTTGCCCTCCAATTTAATCATTTTTTACCAAAAGGGCTTAATTGCACATTTTTCTTTCAATTAGTCCCCGGTTTCACGGATGTATATGTATGCTCTACGTATTTATACGTCATACGTATTTATACGTTATGCATATTTGTACTGTTTGGTAACCTCTTTAACTCTTGTAATAATAATAATGGTTATTATTTTTAACACCTTTGTTAGTGCCTTTTTTTTTTTTAGCATTTTTGTATTGTGAGTGCTATTGCTAGTGCTATTTTTAAATAGCATTTTTTGTATTATAAATTGTGAGTGCTATTGTTAGTGCTATTTTTAAATGACATTTATTTATCATAAATTGTGAGTGCTATTGTTAGTGCTATTTTTAAATGGCATTTATTTATCATAAATTGTGAGTGCTATTATTAGATAGAATTTATAATTGTTAGTGCTATTTTTAAATAGCATTTTTGTATTATAAATTGTGAGTGCTATTGTTAGTGCTATTTTTAAATAGCATTTTTGTATTATAAATTGTGAGTGCTATTGTTAGTGCTATTTTTAAATGACATTTATTTATCATAAATTGTGAGTGCTATTGTTAGTGCTATTTTTAAATGGCATTTATTTATCATAAATTGTGAGTGCTATTATTAGATAGAATTTATAATTGTTAGTGCTATTTTTAAATAGCATTTTTGTATTATAAATTGTGAGTGCTATTGTTAGTGCTATTTTTAAATAGAATTTTTGTATTATAAATTGTGAGTGCTATTGTTAGTGCTATTTTTAAATGTCATTTATTTGTGAGTGCTATTTTTAGATAGAATTTATAATTGTTAGTGCTATTTTTAAATACAATTTATTGGAAGGTATTTTTGGCTATAAAAGGATGGCAAGAGTTTTGAGGTTGAAGGGGGAGACATTTTGTAGAGTGTGCAAATTTTTGAGAGCTTAGAGAGAAGAACACAAACACTCTCTATATTCTCATCATCTTGAGTGAGCAAAATATACTAAGTTCGGAATATTGATTCCGCATATTGCTAGCACAATTGTTGTGGAGTTATTAGTCGTCTCCCCGTTCGTCAATTGGTGGTGCGTCCGAACTAGATGCCTAACACTTGTGGAGGCTAAGATCGAAGAACATCGAACCGACACCTCCGTTCAAGCACGCTACGAGAGGTAATCTATTTACTCCCTTTGAGGCTTTGTGATTTTTTTTTCGATTGAAATGCACGAAGTACGCCTCTGGAGATACATGTATGGGTTGTTATTTATTTCCGCTACGTGTTACGTGGATCCCAACAGTGGTATCAGAGCCAATCCTTAGGCGTTTTCGTGCATTTAATTGATTTTTGCAATTTTTGCAATACTATGGCCAATATGTATTAACGAATTGTTCGTCTTACATGGCTAATGGATGTTGATTGTTTTTATATGATAAATTAATCAACGTAGCAAAAATTGAGACTAAATCAATTTTGAATCGAAAATTTATGGCTATCTTATTTTACGTAAAAATTCTGAATATGATTCAACGTAGAATTTTTATTGTGCCTTCCTAAGTTTTAAATTGTGAATTTATTACTTACGTGAAAGGGTGGTGATCATGGAAAAATCCCTAATCAATGTGATTGATGTATATATGAATGTATGATGATTATTTATATATTTGGGGTTGTAATTATTAAATGGAGACTGCGTACTCCTTTTATTTTTCATGTAATCTTTATTTTTAGCATAGTCAATTGTTGATGTAAATGCTACGAGGATTACGTGGAGGAGCCGTTTAAGTCGGCGAGCTCTTTGGGGCCCAATTCTTGAAGAGTTCAAGAAACCAAGAAGAAGCGAAGAGCGGCTCTCCGTTATTAAAATATTAAAATGATTAAATGTGGTCTCATTGGCTCGAGACCCATTAAATCATAATTCCATGATCACCACGTAGGATAGATGTTTATGTGATTGGCATCTATTTATTTATTATGATTACGTGAGCATGTTAAACTGGTTAATGTGCAAAGTCAGACTTACCTCACCCAAAATTGCGCCTGCATGAAATCCTAGTTAGGGAAAATCACTCGCGTTAGGTACCGAAAGGGCGTTGGTAATGACATCAACGTAACCAAGTCCCCGAACCCAAAATCTCTGGTTCCGCAGAATTGATCGATCTCTCCCAATCGGTCAATAAGGTTTCCGGTCTACCCTCCAAGAAAGACCGGTGGCGACTCCAAATGCATGCACAAGTTGCACATGCCACCACGACCACACTAAGGTCGAAAGCGATCGACTCTTATCGTCGAAGAATACTCCCGCCGCGATTTGGTATGGGCCTGGGAGGGCTCGCGCCGATCCAAGACCCGCGATCGGTAATCCATTAGCCGCGTCCGCTTTCGGACGGGTCGCGACAGGAACGTCAGAAGAAACGCTAGAAGGAGCGTCAGAAGGAACGCCAGAAGGAATGTGATGCCCTGGAAATTCGCCTTCTTGTAAATCGTCTGAATTCGATTAAGGGAATGAAATTGAATTTCAGTCGATATGAAATTCTGGACCGTAAGGAATTAAGAGACAAATTGTTGGACGATCCTCGAAATTATCTGTCAGTTAGATTAGGCTTCGTAACTTTAGTCGTCGCGGATTAAGATCTAAATCCTTACGCCCGAGCCAAATCCTGGTCGAGTCTTTCCGCGAAACTACCAGATTATCCCTCTGTCAGTCGAGCTATATTTCGTTCGGTCTTGAATTATTGGATTACCAAATTGCCCCCAGTAATTCACTCACTAAAAACAAAAATATTCAAACTCCTAGGTGGGCCCCACAAGTCAAAGTCCCACCCACCCAAGTCAATCAACCACCTACTCTCTCTCTCTCTCTCTCTCTCTCTCTCTCTCTCTCTCTCTCTCTCTCTCTCTCTCTCTCTCTCTCTCGACATACTCTCTTTCCCCCCTGCTCTTCGCGCGAGACCCCCCACCGAACGTCTACCTCCTCCATGCTTCTCCTTCTTTGGTTCGTTTGCGCCACCACCCCCACCGAACCTCATTCGCTCCTCCACCAACCTGTTGCCGCCTCGCCGGCCTCTGTCCGACCGCCACACGCCGCCGGGGAACCCTAGCCGACCTCGGCCTCTTGCTCTATTTTCGGGACAGAGGCTGTCCAGGCTTCGCTAGCTCTTGTGGCCGCTCCCGGCCGCCACCAGCCGTCGCCCCACTGTCCCCTACCTCCCTCGACCACCCCTCGCCGTTCGTCGCTATCCAGAGCCGCCGCAGATCCCTGGAGACCCGAGAACAGACTCGGTGCTCTGTTTTGGGCCTGGGACTGCTCCGCCATCCTTCGTCCTTCTCCGCCGCCTTCCGCCAATCACTGACCACCCCTCACGACACCCTCGACTCCCTTGACATTCCCCTCGAGCCGCTGGGAGCAGGTCGACGTCGGTAGAGCCCGATTCAACCCCGACCCGAACCTCCCCTATTTTTCACCGATTCTGGTCGTGGCCGTCTCCGCCGCTGCTGGCCGTCCTCCGCCGCTCACGGTCGGTCCTGACAGTCGCCTTGAGTCGTCCGGTGAGTCCTCTAACCTCTTCCAGCCTTGCCTCAGCTTGTGAGGCTAAGGAACTCCCGAAAACAGACCCGGTTCCACTATTTCTAAATCTGACCGGTTCTGTTGTGCCCTAGCCGCCAGTCGTCGAAGCTCCGCCGCCGTCGCCGCCCTCTTACCGGACCTCCGTGTTGTGTCCTAGCCGCTGTGGGGTAGTATCGCCACTTGGTGAGCCGTGAAATTGAGTTGTCCAAAGAGAAAACCGAGAACCGTCGTCCCCGCCATTGTCGCCGGACTTCGTTGCCGCTGTTTCGCCGTCACCGTGCCATCGTGGTTGCTGTCCAAGCTTGATTTAGGGGTGAGTCAACCCCTAAACCTTGGTTAGGGCGCTAATTGCGCCTAGAGCTAGTTAATTAGTCAATTAGGATAATTAGTTAGAATAATCGTGGTTGGTTTAGATAGAGACTGGGTTTAGGGTAAATGGCCGCGATTAAGTAAGTTAGTTGACTTAGTTAGGTTGTCTATGGCTAATTGGTGGTTAGAATTGATTGACTGACTGATTGGGCATTGATTGCCATTGCTTGGCCGCGAGCGAGCGATAGTACAGAACCGAGCGATCGATATATAATTTGATGAAATTGGGATTAATCAATGTCGTTTAATTAATTGAACTGGATAATCGATCGTGTCTTGATTTCTTGACTGATTGCAGTTGATTGGTTGTGATGTGATGTAATTGAATTTCTGAATGTTTCATCGTCCATGTCGGGCGCAAGCCTAGCTATGAGGTTATGCATTCATATGACCTGTGTGAGCTCAAACTGCACGATTTAGCATGAAAACGGCCTGAGGTCGAGTCTTTGAGCATGTTTGTATGAGCATCCGACCTAAATCAAAGATGATAAAATTGATTGATTGTTGGGTGTCATGTGTGGTCATATGATTGGACGATGAGATTCCTGACAAGATTGTACCGTGACGATCGGAAAAATATGACTTGTTAGAAGCACATCATTCTGTGACGTCAATTTGATGGATGCCGGTCGCAGCTTATGACGGACCGAAGCCCTAGAAGGGATTCCTGGTAGTTCCGTACCGTGACGATCGGAACCACACGAACTACTAGAAGCAGTCGCCGGAAGTAAGGGACGATGCCTGGCACCGCCAGAAGAGTACCAACTGACTAGTCTACTAGGCACCAACTGACCAGTGTGCCGGGCTGACATGCCCTGGGTTGACATGCCCTATCTCATAATAAATGGACTACGTGTGTCGTCATGTATGCCAGTTTGATGTGATGCTTGCCTTGATTGGGCTGTTTGACTGTCATGTCGTGTCGTGTCTGCATCGCATTTCGTGTGGCTTTTTGGCGGGTAAGTTGCATGTGGTTGGATATCTGTATTGGTTGATATGCTGTGTCTGATTGGTAGGATGTCTTGGGTGAATCGACGTCCTAACCAAGCTTAGGCGTTGACTTCACTGAGATTTATTTCTCACCCCGTCGTGGGATAACAATTTCAGGTCGCAAGTGACGGAGCCTCGAGGTTGCTGAGGCGTGACCTTTTTGGAGTAGCCCTTTGGAGTAGATATGGAGTGAACCCTACCGACCATTGTCTCTTTTGAGGTCCTAGAGAGCCGCCCCGAAGAATGGGGTTGTATGTTATTAGCTCTATAGGGTTAATTAGTATCTGCTTTTGATTTCAGGGCCGAGCTTGTCTTTGATGAATTGACTGAATGATTGTTCCTGTTGTCCTATCCCATGTTGATCTTGTTGTTTGGGAGTTTGGCACGTTTCGCATGCCTATTACGATTGTGGGTCGATAGCGAGCTTGGGACGCTATCCTTTGTTACCTACGGGTGTCAAGGTAGGGATGACGTGTTCTCGAGAGTCGAGGCGAGACAAGGAACGTCAGAAGGAACGTCAGAAGAAGCGTCAGAAGGAACGGTAAAAGGAGCGTAAGAAGAAATTCATTTTTTTTTGGAAAGTTCATAAATCAAAGTCAGTTAACTCCTAAATTTGCTTTTAAGGTAAGGTTCTTACATGTATATATATTTGCGAATATTTGATTGACGGTGACTAATTGATTTATTAAAGGAATTTTTTTTATTTCTTTTTAAATTGATTTTGTTTCCAAAAATAACCACCACCTTTATAAAACACCGAACCGTCACCTCTGTTCTCTCACTTTCAAATCTTTCTCAAATCGAAACCCTAAACTGTATTCAAGATCTCTCTTGCTCTTGATTTCTTCCTCAAAACAACACTCTATCTTCCAAAGTTTCAAACTTTCTACGTCTCCATGGCTCCGAAATCAGCCTCTGACTCGAAGAAGACTCCTCAGATGAAGAGGAAGTTCTCCACTTCAACAGCAAACACCATCGAACGTACGGAAACTGAAATCAACGAACAACGCGATGCACTCCGTTTGGCAAAAGGTTTGTCTTTATCCACCTTTGAAGGGAAGGAAGCTATAACACATTCTATTAAGCCAATGTACGATAGTATTAAGGCAGCAGGGGACTTTGGTAATGAACTTAGAAAATTGTTGAATGCTCACAAGTTCGATAGTGAAGGCGAACTACTGGAGTTTCTTAGTTTTCCTAGAAAGATCGTTGAACCAATTGCTGTTGAAAAACCTGAATCTGCCTCTAGAAAATGAAAGGAGAAAGTAGCAGAGCCAAGTTCGAAAGTAACCACACGAAAACCCTCTCCAATTAGACCTGGCGGCACTAAGGCAAAGGTCGAAGATGATGATGATATCATGTTCAATGACTTTGTGAAGAATATTGAGTTTAATTTGGATAAAAGTTTTCCTGATCCTATGTTCCAGAATCAAGCTCACAAAGACAAGTTTGAATCCTTGAAACAGAGAGGTGTTATACCTCACAAGGTGTTTGAGCTAAAATACTTTGACAAGAACGGCATCTATCTGAGGAAGCATCTTCAAAAGGTCAGAATAGAGAAATTCATAACACATAGGGGTTTCACCTTTCCTGATCTGGTAGCCTACTTTTACTCGAATCTTCACTTTGTCAACTTCAACTTCTTGGCTTTTACTGTGAAAAGAGTGCAATATGTACTGCATGGTGATGAATTGGCATCCATTATGGGAACTAGAAAAAGGGCCTTCACACCTTTGGATGTTACTAGAGAAGAAGTTTTTTGCTTCTTAACTGGAAAATCAAGCTTCTCAAGGGAATCGAAGTTGCATATTGCCTATAGTGATTTTCCTTTGAAACACATCATGATACACAAGGTAATCATTGAATGTATCAGACCCAAGGCAGCCTCTAAGACAGACATCTCGAAGTACGAGGCAAAATTGTTGTGGGGCATCTTGCAGGGAAAGAAACTTTCTTTTGCTCACACAGTTCTACTTCACATGTACAGATAAGCTCTCAAGCCAAAGGGACAATTACCTTATGCTGCTCTGATCTATAGAATAATGGATCATTTCAAGATCAGAGGTCCGGGCACTCTTGTCAAACAAGATATCCCCTTGATGATTGCTGGTGAAACTATGGTAACCAAGATGGGATACAAGATGACTCCTACTGGATGGAGGACAAAGAACAATGAACCAGTCATTGTAGAATTCGAGGATGAGTTAAAGCAGAAATCTCCAAAAAGGAGAAAGGTTATGGTTGTAAAGGGACAACAAGAAGACAACTCAGAGGAAAGTGAAGAAAGAACATGAAAGTCTGATTCTGAAGCTACTCAGTCTCAAAGTGCTTCAGATGAAGAACGTGGCACTGAGGATCAAGGTGCTGAAAGCATTGACGAAGAAGGAGATGAAATTGAAACACAACCAGAAGAAAAAGTTGGGTACACTTGTGATCTGACTGAGGAAGAATTTCTCACTATGTGGACAGAGGAGGATGCTTCCAGAAATGAGAATGAAATAGAATATGATAATACTCTTGTCAATTTTAATCATGAACAGTTGTTAGCACAAGTCCTAACTCAGCTGGTCTCAGAAGAGCAAGAGGCAGAGCCAGATGACATTGAGGCTTATTCTATATCCTCTACCCAACTCACAATTCACAGAGCTGCTCCAAGCTTGGCATCAGAAATTGCACGAGAAGATCAACTATCGAGTGCTCAGTCCATACCAATGGACATTGATGAAGATGTAGAATTTATGCCCAGCTTAAGAGCTAAAGGGAAGAAGGCTATAACTCATGGGGAGCCCTTGCCTGCAACCTCTGATGTATTTCTGACAAAAGTTTTTGCTTCTAAAGCCTTTCCTAAAGCTCAATCTGAAAGGGAGAATTTAGCAATAAAAGGGATTGACACCACCAATCAAGAACCAACTCCTACAGTACCACATGTGGAAATTCAGCAGCAAATGGAGAATCTTCAACAAATTCTCATCCAGACTTTGACTGCTATGGAAACCAGGCTAGATCAGAAACTGCATAACTTTGAACTGAAGGTTGATGGAAAGTTGCAGGGCATGGCAAATCAGGTGACAAATCTAGAAAAGTCTATTGATTTGTATGGCAGAATGTTCTGTGCTGAGATTGCAAATCTCCCTTCATATACACTTGTGAGGACTGACAGAGCGGCTTCAGCATTACCTACATCTCAAGCTGTCAGGAGTCATGCTTAAGGAATGGGAGAAACATATGTCATACATTCTTCAGTAGAGACTGATACAGAGCCTGCAGATATTCCTTCCTCATCCAAAATGCCACCACCCTCTTAATTTTTTTAACCACAAAGATGTCATGAACCTTCAATTTTTTTAACACTTCCTTCTTATTCCTTCTTCTATACATTTTTTTTTATGTTGACAAAAAGGGGGAGAGACTTTTTTTTTTTACCATGATGCAGGATATTATTTGTGAGATATTATTATGTGCAAACTATTATTTGTGATTTCTAATTATGTTTGCCCGCAGGAGGAGCTATTGAGTGATGTTATTTGTTTACAACTTTTGAACCACTTCTTGACATACAGTGTTTCATTAGATTTTGTAGTTTTGTCACCATCAAAAAAGAGGAGATTGTTGTGGAAATTCTCCTCATGTTTTGATTCTGCCAAAACTATCAAAAAGTGTTGTATAATATTTTGTGATGCAGAAAGAATGAGTAAGCAGTATGTTGTGTGGATTTGCTTCTGGACGAAGGGTCAGATGGAATGCTTCTGGACGAAGGGTCAGATGGAAGTGTTTCTGACAAAGGGTCAGATGGAAGTATTTCTGACGAACTACAAATAGTGACAGATGGACCACATCAAATCTCCGTATTACCATTCCAACTCAACTGATCAAGTTAGGAAAGATCTTTTGAAAGACAAAACCCAAGAAAAGTCCGTCTTTGCATTTCCAAAACATGAAGACCCACGAATGACAGGTTGCTGATCAAGGCAAGGTTCCTTATGGAAGTTGTGATATTCAATTGCCCTGATGTCCCTTCTAATCAATCAATGGACTTTCTACAATGGGATATTACATTCTAAAGAATATTCTTTTGGAAACCAACACGGACTTACCACACTTATGGAAACTGGAGATTTAGTTGTATGGGCGACTGAATCAGAAGGGTTCAATATCTTCCTCAACGGTCTACATATCTTCTGAAGATACATTCCCGTTCAATCACGATTGATGGGGTCCAATCAAGGATTGTAGAGCGATTCCTTGGCCAGGTATCCAACGGCTAGTTTGGAGGTAGGGGAGTATAAAAGAAGAACTATGATGGACTGAAAAGGAGAGAAGAACAACAATCCAAAGTGCAAGCGTGATCCGAGTGTAACCCGAAAATATTCTAAGCATTCAACATTTCATTCACTGTGAGAATCTGTGAGAGAGAAAAACCAAGTGGTTGAGTGATTGTAATTCTCTCGATTTTTCATAGTGAAATCCAGCCGATTCAGCTATCATCGTGGGAGAGTGGACGTAGGCTTGATAAGCCGAATCACTATAAACATTGCGTGCATATTTCTCTTCC
The DNA here is from genome assembly GCA_021437785.1 of Rhodomyrtus psidioides. Classification (NCBI taxonomy): domain Eukaryota; kingdom Viridiplantae; phylum Streptophyta; class Magnoliopsida; order Myrtales; family Myrtaceae; genus Rhodomyrtus; species Rhodomyrtus psidioides. Next base: position 6,160,361 of record JAILYB010000010.1, on the reverse strand, counting down.
CTGATCTCTATCGCTGTGATTAGCTTATACTGCATATTGGTCCTGTTCCTTGATCACGAATTGAAATTGTTTCTTTTAAAATTTCTCAAGTTATTTCAATTTAGTCGTCTATTCACCCCCCCTCTAGGTGATATTGCTAGACCCAACATAAATGACTTTGACATTGCACATTCATATCATAGCAAGATGCTCCCATTCACTCACCTCATCCGAAATAATGCCTTCCCTACTCCGCAGAGTGCAAAAGTGACTTTCCCTCAGGATGGCCCCAATGTTCCCCGTCACTAGCTCTATCTTTATCTCGAACAAATTATTTCCCTAATAACTGACCAAAAAAGAAAAAAAAAGACAACAAAAATTAAAAGGGAGCATTGAGTATCGAACCACTCTTGCTCTGAGGCAAACGCCTTACCAATTCCAACTGCGTTCCATGTCGCTCAGATGAGCTTCGTCCACCACAGCAACTATAGAACTATGCTCCTCTGCAAGTTTATTTAATCCTATTGTCATAAACACATCTTGTTCATACCGAATTGGATAGAGGAGTTCTTTAGGGAATAGACGAAGAGGCATCTGCAAAAGCAAAATATCAGAAATATCACCACATATCTTGCAATATGAATTTATGAGATGTTACTACCTAGTTTTCAAGATTCATCTTTCAAGGCTTTGATGAATTTGTCGAAGTTACCTTTTTTGTGGCGATATACATTCAACAGGGATTCATACTCTTATATTCGTAGTTAGCTCGGATTCAATCTAAGAAATAATATTTCTAATCTCTCAAACTGGATTGCATTATGTACCACATGATTCTATACATTAATTACCATGTGACTAGGATTGCCCTAGAGATATTTTTATGTTTATAGTCTTTGTTGATTGATTCCAATTTATTAGTGTTGCTATTTTAATATTTAGTTGCTATAGATAGCATTCTGGAATAGCCCGTTAACCGCCGCCTATTGATTGATGTTTCTCCATGTTTGTTGTTGTTGTTTTTTTTTCCCTTGCAAAACGAACATCACCATCAGAATTGCTGCACTCAGACGACTCAACCCCAAAAATTTCGTCGTCAATAGAGCTCAGAAACCACCTCATGCATGCCACGCACCTACTCGTTGCTATTTTGCCGTCGCCGTTCTCTGCAAGTCCACTTTTCGACATCATCCGTTGGCTTTTGTCCACAACCAACACCATAGATAGGTTCCTCATCCGCCGCCGAGTCCAACCCAACAAAGGCCACCGCCGAAATAGTCCCCATGTGCCCTCATGCGCCATGGGACTCCTCTGCAATTAAGATCCACGCGCGCGTGCCTCGCACATGACCAACAGTTCTGCCGAGATTCTGACATGTCAGCTCCACATCATCTAATCGTGTCATTCATGTGCATGCCACGTGTCATCCACTTGTTCATCCGTTGACCAGGCATTGTGATGTAGAACAATTGGCGTGCGATTTTCTTGGAAAAACTTGATCGCCAGAAATCGACGCGGCTTCACACATCAATTTGATATCGGGTCGGGCGAGCTCAGATTGCACTCAAATTTGGTTGAAGCAAAACGGTCTTCTGATTCAAACTACTACCTTTGGCTATAAACTGCGATGGATTTTCGCATTTCGAGATCATTTAAACCACTATTTAGGCAGTTTTTGATTTTGAGACAATTTTGTAATTTAGATAATTCGCAATCTTTGATTTAAATTCTGGTTAGATTTGATTCATTTTATGTTAGCTTTGAGTAATTCTATTTCCTTTAGGAGTCCTATCCATATAAAGGATGCCCGCTCTTTGTAATCTTAAGACTATTATCAATTCAATTACAGTTTATCTGTTGGAAGAATATTCCAGTTATCACTACTCTGCATCACATTGATCCACGTCGACCATCTGTTGGCCGTTATTGACTGTTGTTGACCAGCGATGATCGATGTTGAACATACCGCTTCGCTTTGCTTTTCTAATTGGGTCGGCCATTTTTAGATTAGTTCTTGGAGATTTCAGACCAGTTCCTAAGGTACTTAACATCCTAAACCTATTTTTGGGATTATCTTCTCCGGTCCGACAAAGGGTAATTTTTCAATTAAAAATTAAAAAATTGCATTCAAAGCCCATTTTGAATGTTGTTTTTACCAAACACTATTCAACCCAAAGCTTATTTTTGAATGAGATTTTACCAAACGTAATTAGCATTTTCCTCAACCCCTTTAGGTTGAAAGTATTTGCATTTCTCCAAAACTCATTTCAAATGCTGAACCAAACACATCCTTATATGTGGATGACATGATTATCACAGCCGACGATCACAAAAAATGGACCTGGAAAGTTATTTGGATAGTCAACATTAGAGTTGATGGATAGTCAGTTATTTTTTGGAAGCTATTTGGTTTACCCATTTTTTTGGATAGTCAGTTATTTTTTGGACCTGGAAGTTACCTCGGACTCTATGCTATTGATCTTCTTTCTCGGGCAGGACTTACTTATAACAAGATTGCTACAACTCTTATTGAGACTAATGCCAAATCTGATGACAAAGACAAGCCTCATCTTTCGAATCCTACACTTTATTGACAATTGGTTGGCAGTCTTATTTGTCTAATAATTACCCATCCTGATAGTGCTTATGTTGTTCACATAGTAAGTCAATCCATGATCACACCACGAAGTAGTCACTTCGTTGCCATTCTTCGCATTCTTGGCCAGGTAGAGGGTACGTTATTTCATTATCTTAATTTTATGCTAACTCAACATTATAGTTGATGGTTCATTCAAATGTTGACTGGGCTAGTAATCCTCTTAATCGTCGTTGTACTATAGGCCACTGATTCTTCATAGGAAGCTCACTTATTTCCTAGCAAAGCAAGAAACAGACTATTGTCGCTCGTTTTAGTACAGAAAGAGAATATCATGCTCTTGTGATACAACATCGCAACACTCTTTCATAATTTTACTTGAAGTCAGATTCGTCTATTTTCTAATTTATCTGGATCGTTCCTGTCCAGAATCGCCACAAAACCTTTTTCATACACTTAAAAATCAAAGGGCTACTTTTGATGAAAGATATTTCTTCAAGAGTAATTCCAACGAAACACATGCTAATACTTCGAAGGACCACCAAGGTGGCTGGTCGAGTTGATTATTATTATTATTATTTTGGGTGGAAGAGTTGATTAGGGTTTTCTTTTAAGGGATTTGGAGCCCCTTTATCACCAGTTTGAATCTCCTAGTCGCTCATCAATTTCAGGAAATCCAGGTTCTTCCGTGGCATTCGTTCCAACTTTTTTTGACTAGACGCATGAATCTCTTCGGCTTTACCACAACTCGCATATGGTGGATCGATGCTCGCTCAAAACTGATCAATTACCATGATTCAAAAACTAACATTCTGATCATGAGACGAGCAAGTACTATGACACAAAACGAACATTCTGATCACGAGATGTGAAACCCTGTTGTAAGTCCTAGGAGGTGGTCGCCCATGTCAGCCGCCCTTTCCAATCATGTTCTTATTATCCAAAACTAATGTTTTCAAACAGCATTTCGTACATGACTGGGGAAAATTCCCAAAAAAATCTTAAACCTATTGTAGGAATGTCAATTCAGTCTTAAATTATTTAATTTGATCAACTTAGTCCTAAACATTTTGACAATTTGTCAATATAGTTCTCCCGGCCAATTTTAGCCTATGCTAATTAACATGAACACCAATATGATTGGGAAATTATTTCTTTATTCAAATTCTGCACGGTTGTGTGTAATTGTCGGTAGAGTGTTATATTTTCATTGTACAATCCCATCGATCAATCATGGCGCTCAATGTTCCTTCACAAATTCATTTTTTATCTTTACTTTCTTGCAGTTTACATGGTTGGCCATAATTATCTCCGACTTTGGACCTTTAATTTTCTTGCCATTTACTTTCGGTTCAAAACCAACAAAGGACCATTAGCAACCTTTGTCGGTTCATCATTTTTGGGGAACCAAATGCATAAATGACATTTTTGTGTGCAGTTAGTACCAATGTGTTTGTCAACGAATAAAAATGTCTGGGTGAAATTACAAGAGAAAAATATACCATACATTTTTCAGGATATATCAACTAGGGTGTTATATATCTGCCTTAGCGGACTTATTCATTATTTTTCTTTCCTTGAGAGGCAACTGCAACGTCAAGAGACTCAAAGAGCTTAATGAACAACCGGGTTTGTAATCACTCTATAAAACAAATCTGCACATCTGAAAAATTTATCCCTCATCAGGTGATCTCGGCTGCATTTTGTACATGGCTTTGTCCATTACATTCATGATGAATAGCAAGCAATAAGTCGTGCAGAGTTCAAAGTAATAGAATGCCTGAATGTTCCTATTTCAGATATGTCCGACATAAGATATGCAGTACAATTTGGTCGACTATACTTCTTCGCAGTACAGCATCCAATGCGACAGACTGTTCATACTTGGAGACATGTTTGTGCCTTTTGATAATCTATCCTGAAATTTACTGCTTTAAATACAAAGAGAAAGAATGTTGAAGCAGCATATCTTCATGATGAATGAGGTGATCTCGTATCCATCAAGAGGACTACTTGTTTCTTGGAATTTTACTACTAGTTGCTGTCATGTCGTTACTTGTTGCACAGGGTGTTGTCTCTTTGAAGCAAACGGTTTCAATTATATTATGACAACTGGCCATCTGATTGACTCCTCTCACGAAGGAGTCCTGTCGTCATTCCACCTCCAGGATGCTTCATTATTCCTCCAAAGTAAATTTTCTGCCACGTTAGCAGAAGAATGGAGAGTATTCGTTCCTTGTAATTGTCAACCGAAAGAGTCAGGTGTTTTTTTGCTGTATAAAATTCATGTTTCGAGGAATTAGTCTAAGAGGAGGGTTTCTCTAGTTGTCGTTGACTCGAAAGAAGACTATCGATCGTATGAGCTCAGTAACTATTCTGCTGCTTGGATCATAGCATCCCAAGTTGCTATATTTTTGTTGCTGCTTAAGATTTTAGATAAATTTTGTTGAGGCTGGGGTTGCTCTTCATACTTCAGGGTGACGCTAGTTTGAGACTAACTTGTCAAACATTTTCCATTGCCTTTTGATGTTGGTTGTGAATATTCTTCCAACTGTCGCATGGGATCAAAGGTTCGTAAGCCCTTCTAATGGTCCTTTGTGTTTTACTAAAAACAAAAAATGAACTACTTTCATTTTTTGAAACTATGAACAAAATGGATTCGATATATATACCAAAATTGAAAGGAAAGGGCTAAAATCTGCAGCCCGAAACATCCTGAGTTTCTTAACTCACGTTAAGCTTCCCCCCAACACCTCCCCCCCCCCCCCCCCACACACACACACACACACTGCAAGGGCAGGGAAATGATGATCAAGATATCATTTCTTTCATTGTGTGACCTTTCGAAAATAAGAGCGAGGCACGAAATGGATGGAGAAGAATCTGTATATTGGAGAACTTGATTTTTGGCTTCTCACACTCTTGCATTTTTACAATACAACACTCAAGTATTTATAGTAAAACTTCTAACACACTTATGAGGACAACAATCAACTTGCTTCTCCTAGGACAACAATCAACTTGCTTAACCCAAGACAACAATCAACTTGCTTAACCTAAGACAACAATCAACTTGCTTCAATCAATTTTATTAGTATTTTAATAGCCTCCCTTAAAATTGATTTTCCATACCAAGCATCTTCTTCAATTTTTCGAACGAATCCGCCTTCAAGGGTTTCGTCAGAATATCTGCAAGCTGATCTTCTGATCTGCAGAAATTAAGATCGATTTCACCATTTTTGACTCGCTCACGAATGTAATGATACTTGATGTCGATGTGCTTGCTCCTGCCATGAAATACAGGATTCTTGGCTAATGCAATAGCCGACTTATTGTCACACATCATTTTAATAGGACCCGTTTGTTCATGCATCAATTCATGCAGCATCCTACGAAGCCATATCGCTTGACAAGCCGCTGAAGCTAATGCCATGTATTCTGCTTCAGCTGTCGAGAGAGCAACAACTTGTTGCTTTTTGGAAGACCAAGAGAATACTCCTGATCCAAGAAAGAAAGCATACCCAGATGTACTCTTTCGAGTCTCGGTATCACCTGCCCAATCACTGTCTGTGTACCCCACTAGACCAAAGTTGTCAGTATAAGAATATAAAATTCCATGATCACGAGTTCCACTGACATACCGTAAAATTCTCTTTGCTGCTTGCAAATGTGACTGGTAAGGTTTTTCCATGAACCTGCTAATAATACCCACTCCATAGGTAATATCTGGCCTTGTAGAAACCAAATATCTCAAACTGCCAACAATGCCTTTAAAATAAGTGGGATTTACCAGCTCACCGGTTCCTTCTTTCTTCAGCTCCAATCGTTCTACTACGGGAGTTCGGATGGGCTTCAGCGATTCCATTTTAAATCGCTTCAAAATATCATTAGCATATTTCTGTTGGGAAATAAATATGCCATCATCTGTTTGCTTCACTTCAAGACCAAGAAAATATGACATCAGTCCCAAATCAATCATCTCAAACTGGCTAGTCATAGCCTCCCTGAATTCAGCAAACATTTTTTCACAGCTCCCTGTAAATATCAAGTCATCAACATAAATGCACACAATTAAGATGTCACCGTTAGTATTTGACTTGATATACAGTGTATGCTCATAAGGGCACTTTTGAAAATCATGCTCCAACAGGTATGTGTCGATACGTGTGTACCAAGCACGTGGTGCCTGTTTTAATCCATACAAAGCCTTCTTCAGTCTGTAAAACTGATTTTCATGCCCTTTCTTCTCATAACCCTGTGGTTGCTCCACATATACTTCCTCTTCAAGGAAACCATTGAGAAATGCTGATTTCACATCCATTTGATGGATCTGCCAACGGTTTTGAGCTGCAAGTGCTAAGACCATCCGAATAGTATCCATCCGGGCAACTGGTGCAAATACTTCAAAATAATCAATACCTGGCTTTTGCTTGTAGCCTTTTACAACCAGTCTGGCCTTGTAACGGTCCACCTGACCGTCGGGTTTGTACTTTGTCTTGTACACCCACTTGACACCAATAGGCTTTTTACCATGTGGTAAAGAAGTCAACACCCATGTGTCGTTCTTCTCAATGGAGTGAATTTCTTCATCCATTGCTTCAATCCACTTTTCATCTACAGCTGCTTCATCATAGGTTACAGGGTCACAATCAGCAAATAAACAAAAGTTTACCAGTGTTTCATCAGTGATTTCGCTATCACTGTCTCTATTTCTTGTGACCACATAATCTCTGAATTTAGCTGGCGTCTCCTTCAGTCGTTGTGAACGACGTAGTTGTGGTTCTGAAACTGCTGTTGGTGAAGATGTACCTCCAGTTGAAGATGATGAGGAAGATGGATCACTCGTTGAAGATGATGGAGGTGTTTCTGTCTCACCCGCCAGTGGTTCATCTTCGATGATGATGTTTTTCTGGTCACCCTTCTGGTTCCAGTCCCAAGCCTCATCTTCTAAAAACTGGACATCCCTGCTGATAATAACTTTCTCAGTGACCGGGTTATACAACTTATAACCTTTAGTTGTATCACTGTAGCCGATAAAATGCACTTCTCGCTTTTGTCATCCAGCTTTTTCTTCGCTCGTCTGGTATATGGGGATATGCCACGCACCCAAATACTCGTAGGAACGAAACATCTGGTTTGTTTCTACTCCAAGCTTCTTCTGGAGTTCTTCCAAGAACACTCACTGTTGGACACCTGTTTAGTACAAATACAGCACAAGCAACAGCTTCTGCCCAAAATTTCTTGGGCAAATCTTTAACTTTCAGCATACTTCTTGCCATTTCAAAAATTGTCCTATTTTTTCTTTCTGCTATACCGTTTTGCTGAGGAGTATAGCTGGCAGTCAACTGACGTTTGATTCCATGAATTTTACAATATTTGTGAAATTCATTTGAGGTAAATTCTCCACCTCTATCCGATCTCAACGCCTTCAATTGAAAGCCACTTTATTTTTCAACATAGACTTTAAATTCTTTAAACTTGCCAAAAGTTTCAGATTTTTCCCTCAAGAAGTGTACCCATATTTTTCTGCTAAAATCGTCGACAAAAATTAGCATGTACCTTTTTTGTCCAAACGATTCCACCTCAACAGGGCCACATATGTCGGTATGTACCAACTCCAGTGGTTGGTTTGCTCTTCTGGCTTTTCTAACTGGAAAAGAGTCTCGGTGCTGTTTTCCAACGAGACATCCTTCGCAAGGACGCCCTGGATCGTTAATCAATGGCATGCCGGTCACCATCCTTTTCTGGACTAATTGCTTCATTCCACGAAAATTTAGATGCCCAAATCGAAGATGCCACAGCCAGCTGCTGTCTTTCGTCATCGCTTGAAAGCTCAAGAGATTCTTCGTCTGAAGAGTCAGGGGAAACATCCGGTTCTTCGTCATTTGTACCGTCGTGATCAACTTGTTGTTTACACCTCTGATGGTGCAAACTCCATTTTCAATGTGAACTTTGTGGCCTTTTTCGGAAAGTTGCCCAACACTTAGCAAATTCCAAAAAAGTCCTGGCACAAAGTAAACATCTGCAATAGCAACATTAGTACCATCTTTGGATTTGATATTAATGTTACCTTTGCCCATCACGGGAATTTTTTATTTATTCCCAAAGTTGACTTCGCCACGGCTTGTCTCATCCAGCTGTGAGAATAACTCCTTTCTTCCGGTCATATGGTTGCTACACCCAGTATCTAGATACCATGTGTTGGTATCCACGATAGTTGAATCATCCTTCGCACATGCTAGTACCATGTACTCTTCAGCATCTGTGGCATGTGCATGTTCCGCCGGCACGTACGTCGCCTTTGCATGACACTCGGATTTGTAGTGTCCGAATTTATTACACTTAAAACACTTGACTTTTGATTTGTCGGGTGTTCTAAATTTTCTGGTGAAATTTGAATTCTCACCTCTACATCGGGCTCCTCCAAGACCTCGACCGCCTTAATAGCCTCCTCGGTTTGGTTGAGCGACCCGGCTTTGCAATGCTTGCTCGGGAACGGAACCCGTAGACTTCTGGTTCATTCTTTGCTCATGGGAGCATAATGAACCCATCAACCGCTCCAATGTGAGAGTTGATACGTCTTGTCCTTCCTCGATCGCTGCGACGACGTAGTCAAATCTTTCGGTCAAAGACCTCAAGATTTTTTCTACGACACGAACATCTTGAAGTTCTTCACCATTAACCCTCAATTGGTTAACGATGGCCTGCACACGATCAAAATATGCCGATATTGTTTCCGAGTCATTCATGCGTAAAGACTCGAAATCACCTCGAAGAGTCTGAAGCCGCACCCGCCGGACACGATCATCGTCTTTGTAGGATTTCTGCAAGATATCCCAAGCAGCTTTCGCGGTCTCGGCACTCGATATTTTTTCAAATATCGTTTCCTCCACGGCTTGAAAAATCGCATATAATGCTTTCTGATCTTTCTTCCGGGACTCCACCAGAGATTCTTTCTCCTCCTTTCTCAAAGCCTCGAATGCTTCGGCATCGGCTACTTCGTTGTAGCCACTTTCAACCAGATTCCACAAATCTTGCGATTTAAACAGAACCTTCATCTGGACAGCCCAGTTGTTGAAATTCTTTCCGTTCAACTTTGGAAGCTGCATTTGAACGGAACTAGTAGATGCCATTCTAGCTCTGATACCAAATGTTGGAACCGAAAACACAATACGGGTGACCTTTCGAAAATAAGAGCGAGGCACGAAATGGATGGAGAAGAATCTGTATATTGGAGAACTTGATTTTTGGCTTCTCACACTCTTGCATTTTTACAATACAACATTCAAGTATTTATAGTAAAACTTCTAACACACTTATGAGGACAACAATCAACTTGCTTCTCCTAGGACAACAATCAACTTGCTTAACCCAAGACAACAATCAACTTGCTTAACCCAAGACAATAATCAACTTGCTTCAATCAATTTTATTAGTATTTTAATACATGCCTTTGCTATCCGCAGGCTTTTAGTACTTTGAAACCGTTTCAGTCACTAGTCCTAAAAATGCAGCAAAGGGGATAATCTAATTTACGTAGATCAAGGCATCGTTTGACCCCTAGAACAGTCAAATTTGCAGCTTTTCTTGTTCTCTCTCTGGAGGGAGATGAAGGCCTAACAATACTCGAAGTTGCTGATAGGATTCAGGTGAGACTGGATTTATTGGCTGAAACATGTTTGATCGTTTTCTTCATTTAAGGTATTAAATATTTTCTTCATGATTTCTCTTGGAAGAAATGTGGACTAAGAGATCTTACTATGAGAGGACTCCCGAAGCATCTGTAGCTGCTGCTTTGTCAAGAGATACTAAGCTTTCCAGGAGTAACTGCTCCGTCAACGTATTGTGTCCGCCTTACTTACAGAAAGGATCCTGCTGATGCTGAGGCTATACTTTCTGCTGCTAGGGAAAGGATTCCAGAAATTAAAAGTGAGTTTGTTGATGGAGAGAAAACTGATGATGCTGAAAGAGATGAAGACTCTGAAAGCGAAAGCACGGAAGACCCTGAGGCGGAAGATTTAAATGCTGAATTGAATTCGCAGAGGGAGGTCTCCCAAAGAGATGTTGATCTATTTGAGGGGAAAATTCTTACAGGTAATGGGAAGGATGATGCTGATGTAATAGACATCTCACAGAATGGCATGGAGACAGCAAATGGGGAGTTATCTTTGAAGTGTCCTGAAGACTTGATCAAGGATGAAGATGCCAGGGCTCCTGTTGATGGAGATGGTGGTGTCATTCAGGATGAAGCAACGGATAATCAGCAATACAACGATATTGATGAAAGCAATCCTGGGGAGCCATGGGTGCAAGGACTTATGGAAGGAGAGTACTCAGACCTTTATGTTGAAGAGCACCTCAATCCTCTGGTTGCTATTATTGGTGTTGCAATTGAAGGGAATTTGATGCGTATTGTTCTTGAGGTAAACTATTTGTCTCTTTTCGTCAACCTTCGGATATGATTATTGTACCCCTGTTTGTGGTCTGAATTGTGAGCGACTTTTCAGGAATGCCGGGAAGCAGCGACTGCATTGAAGAAACAGATGTGGGCACAACTTGGTAAATGCCGAACAAAAGAAGACTACTTGATGAAGATTCACTATCCATTCCAAATGGCGAGTAAAACTGAACCTAACCTCACAAATCTATCGTCAGCTGAGGGAAAGCTGACTGGATCCTGAGATGCCACTGGATCCTGCTATTCAGGGAGATGGCTAACATCTTTCTTTTTCCTTGATATACCTTCGGCACAGTTCTAATCTATCGGTGTAATGCATGCAGGGTTTCAATTCGTTGTCAGCATCTTTAGACGTACGTGGGATGGGGGAATCATATCTTAAGGATGGAGTCATCATTTAAAGAATCTGTTAGGAGAAATGCAACCTGCATTGGTGGCAAGAGATCATGTGAAGAAAAGTCAAGCTACAGGCTCTTATATATAATGATTGATCTGGAATGATGCTCGAAAAGGAACAAGTGATTAAACTGAAAGGAATTGAGGGTATACTATTGAGTTTCTACTTATACAACGTTGACATCACCTGTTATTCCAGTGTGCACTTATTGTCTGTATAGGACGGCACTCGCAGGAATTATAACAATGCTTCATGGGTGCCTTCACATGAAAGCCATCATCATGGGGAAATATCATTATGTTCTTTGCTTCCTTATTCTGAAGTACTGTAACTCTCTCCGTGGTAAAAACTTGTTTTTCAACTTGGCCATGTGCGGTGCCGTTAATCTGCGACCGTTTCTTGCAGGCTTATTCCGCTCTCTTCTCTCCTATTCTTGAAGGTTTTGTCATCTTGATCACAGTGAAGATCACTAGTTGGCCTATTGTTAGGCAAAATTCTACACCCTCATGGCCCTAAATCTTCTAGGAAATCAAGTAACTCGTCTGCGTCCAACTTGGATTGAACTCTTTTGACGGTATCCTCAAGCATCTTTGCTCTTCAAAGAAGACAGGTGAATCAGTGAGTTGGACATGGACCCACAGAGAATAGGCCTCTTGATTGCTCCCGCAGGAAAAAGTCACCTTGTTTGTCGCGGAAGAATGCTTCATAATGCAGTGATTTAGATTATCTCAACAATACAGATAGCAGAGATAATTCCTTTTTGGGTTTGAGTTATTCTTGTAATTGATTCAATGCTCCAATCGCGATGCTTTCATGCGATTCTTGCGATCGCATGTCCAATTATCTACGGATTGATATTCGTGGACCGCCTTTTTTTCACGCAGAGGGAATATGCTACGAAGGTACAATTTGAGGGGAGTAATGTGAGAATTTATCCAAAAATCAACAGAGAAAAGTGACTGCGATGTGTTGCAAGTGTTTGGGCTGGTGTCGATACAAGGTGGTCTTACTGAGACCCCCGTAATGATGCTGAAAAAAGAATACATCCCACCCACATTCCGACGTGATGGACATCTTTTTGATTTGCGAGTTTCTCGGATTTTTAGTAGCTATGGTTCTCTCGTGAATTACAAGTTTTCGTGAAAGGTAAGGCTATTTGGTGTGTACTTCTATCAGATCTGTAAATTGTGTTAACATGGAAGCAATTAAAAGCAATTATGTATATTGAGTAATGGAGTCGTGGATTTGTACTTCAGTCATGCAAGTTGAGTACGGGAATGCTTTGCTTTTAAAAGTTTGCATTGAGACGGACACTTTTAGCCTCATCCAAGTTGCTGTGGAAGCTAGTGATCTGAGTCAGATTGCTTTTATTCGAAACAGATAGGATTTAAAAGGTGTAAAATACTATAATAGGAAGCAATATCCCAAAATATGAAAAAGAAAATCAAGAGAAGTGTACATGCGCTTTCAAATGACCAACAAGCGCGGGGTAGCGAGACCACGGCCATAGGGCGTAGGCTCGCTTGTAGTTGCGTGACCCTATCGAGCCACTTTGCACCCGTTGTTTTGCAACCCTTGTGAAGTTTGCTTGGGTTTGTGAAGCCTTAGCTAGGGGCACCCGGGTTACGCAGTCCCAACAGGTCTCTTGGAGGGTGGCGATGATAGGGGGTTTGTCGAAAGCTAGTTGTGGAGGCAAAACCCCATGTAGTGTCACTAGAAAATGCAAAGTAAATTTGCAGGGCCATTTTTTTATTCATGACAATGGAGCTTAATAATATAATAAATATCGCTTAAAAGAGAAATTGTAATATACATTGGATGCAAAAAGTCAAAATATCACGCCGCACGTAATATACCATATCGATATCGATTAAATTAGACACAAACAAAGAAATTAGTAACTAGTCAGCATGTATGATAATAATGGTCTTGCACGAAAAACTCTCAATCTGTGCACGAAATCAAAATCTATATTGCAAAATATCTTATACAATCTGTGCACGAAATTAAAATCTATATTGCAAAATCTCGATAACGCGTTAAATGGAAAACAGACTTTGACCGGTCCACGATTAACTTGGGCTTAGGCCCATCTATCGTGCAGCTCCTTTTCTTCTCCCCACTCTCTCTCCATCTCCATCTCCATCTCCCTCCGCGGGGTGGGGTGCGTTAGCTCTCCTCTCTGTCCCCCGATTCTCTCTCTAGGGTTTTTCCAGCGATTCAGTGAGACGGCATCCGCCGGTTAAGTTTCTGAAAAGGCTTGTTCTGGACAAGCAGCATTAGCAGACGCCGCGATGAAGGTCAAAGTGATGTCGCGTTCCACGGACGAATTCACCCGAGAGCGCAGCCATGACCTCCAGGTGAGCTACTGCCCAATTTCGCTGCATGTCGGCTTCGGTCTCTTCATCATCACGATCTTTTTGCTGAAAAACTCGATTCGAATTCGATCAGAGGCTGTTTCGCAACTTGGACCCCAATCTTAAGAGAAGGCCGTCGAATACGTACGGGCTCTGAATGCTGCTAAATTGGACAAAGTGAGCTTTTGTTTAGGCATTTTGTGCGCTGCAAAGTATTTTATCAGCTCCGTTTTCTGACCGGCTGCTTCTATATGATTTAAATTTTCCGTTTTCACACTGTCGGCTTATAATGTAGCTGTTCGTTCGTAAATGTTTAGCTTTCTCTGTTCATAACTGACTAGATTTTCGTAAGGCCCTTCATTGGAGCTATGGATGGACACGTTGATTCAACTATGTTATGGATGCTCAACTACATAAATCACCACTTTCTTTTGTCTCAATCAGCTTTTACTTTGATAAGTATATGTCCTTTGCTATTATGTATAAGGCATTACTAATAGCTTTCTTTTTCCTTGCGGTGAACGCAGTATAAACCTGTATGACTTGCGCATGTCTTCCCCAATAGGAAAAATTATCATGAGGGTAATTGGGGAATTCGTCACTTCAGTCTTGTTTTGGAAGTGAATTTTTTTTTACAGAAACAGCAAAATATGAACGCACACAGCTTTATATGCAGTTGACTGGAGATTATTTGAAGAACGAGTTATTCAGTGACGTACAGTTTTAGTTATGTAGTCATTGCTAACTCAGCTCTTCCTGTTTCAGACAAAAATTAATGCTATTTCTTGGAACCCAACGGAGCCAATGAACTTCATTTCTGTAAGCACAGCTGTTACGTCTTTTTTGTGCTGTGTTGCAATTCTCTTCTTATAGCTTACTCATTTGATTGGGAGTGTTCTCTAGAATTTGCTTGGGCAAGCTTATTTTTTTCAGAACAAATAACAACAATATGAAATTTTTTACATGTAAAAATGTTTTGGCAGATTTTCTTGACCATAAAAGTGACTACATTTTTACTGTTTGAATTGTAGTTTCATTGCATCCTTTAATAATGCCCTTATCGGGTGTTGTCAATTTGCAGAGAAGAGTACAGTAAATATGACCAAAGAAGACCTCATGTTCCCATAAATATGTTTGTTGTTAGGTAGAAATTACAATAATCAATATTCCACCGAGAGTGGATGCTGCATTGACGACTGATGTTATGGTTTCCTTTGACCACCATATTTCTTCAGCTTGCAGATGTGTTTGGTGAGCAACATACTGCAGCGTAAAAAAACTCATCTTACAAAAAGAACAGACTATAATAGCCTACAACGCACATCCTGTTCATCCTGTATTGGATAGCTGACTTCAGGGAAGAAATGAAAAGGTATCTGCGAAAGCAAAAAACTAAAAATGTCACCACATATCTTGCAATAATTTTAATGACATAAGCCAATAAATCTTATCTTTTTAGTGTGATGATATTCTGCCATAAAAATTTTGCGTTTGTCAGGTTTTAGTACTTGAAGAGTCTTTTGAAAGGTCTCTTGTAGCAGTTATAGAAAAGCCGATAAATGAAGTCCATAAATTGTTAACTCAACAGAAAAGAAGGGTTAAGAAGGTGAATACGTGATAATCACGATCCCAAGGATTACTTTGCAACCAAGCTTCTTCGCTGATTTATCTGCATGGTGAAATTCGCTTTTCTGCTTAGAAAGGAGGAGGCATTTCCTTGCAAAACCCAAAAGCGAATTTCACCATGCAGATAAATCAGCGAAGAAGCTTGGTTGCAAAGTAATCCTTGGGATCGTGATTATCACGTATTCACCTTCTTAACCCTTCTTTTCTGTTGAGTTAACAATTTATGGACTTCATTTATCGGCTTTTCTATAACTGCTACAAGAGACCTTTCAAGTACTCTTCAAATATTAATACCTGACGAACACAAAAATTTTATGAAAGAATATCTTCAGACTAAAAAGGTAAGATTTAGCGACTTATGTCATTAAAACTATTGCAAGGTATGTGGTGATATTTTTGATTTTCTGCTTTTGCAGATGTCTCTTCATCTATTTCTTGGAGTCTGCTATTCAATTCGGGATGATCGGGATGTGTATATGGCATCAAGACCGAACACACTTGCAGGAGGAGCATAGTTGCTGTGGTGGGCTGAGCCCATCTGAGCAGCATAGAACTCATCTGGAATTGGTAAGGCGTTTGCCTTGGAGCACGAGTGGTTTGATGTGTCAATGCTTGCTTTTAATTTTCGTTGTTCCTTTTTTTGGGTAATTTTTTGGGGAAATGATATGACGAGATCCTCGTTCGACATAGAGCATCCCCTTGGTTAGTCTCTTAGTCCCAGTTGAGATTTCAACTCTGTTGTTATATCCCTTTGCATATTTGCGTGTTACTTTTCATGATCAACATGAGCTAATGACGAGAACATTGGAGCCATCGTGAGGGGAAGTTGCTTTTGCACTCTGTGAAATAGGAATGCATTATTTTGGATGAGTTGAGTGAATGAGAGCGTCTTGTTGTATTATGAATGTGCAGTGTCAAAGTCATTTCTTCATGCATGTACCTACTTTCGTGGTGAGAATATGGAACTTTCCTGTGGATGATGAATTTGTATACGAGACGCGGTAATGGTATGAGCACAGGCCTGCCAAAGCTTTGTATTCACACCTGCTGCAGCAGTGTGTTATTTTGGGCATTCTTCCATCAAGATCATTGTAATCATCTCTATGATTTGCGAGGGACCTGTATTTGGAAATAGGTGTTTGTTTACGATGCAATGTTCAAATGGTGACTTTAAGTAAAAATTCAACAGGCAATTACATGCACCCAATTTGTCTTCAATATTGCATTTGGCCTTAGCAATAATGTCACAAGTTTGATGAAGTTGAGTCGTGCAATCATAGATGATATGGTGCGTTTATGCTCTCATTTATCGTTTTATTTTGAAATTGGCCTATTCTGTGGATCTTATTTTTGGGCAAGAGTGCATAAATAGTGTTGTCTTCAAGAGTGCACTCTCGGTGGAATATTTCATTGGATAACTTAAGATTCAAATTTGTCTTCTTCTCTTTCTTGAGTTGGGGCTTGTAGGTGAATGAAAATCTGACTTATCCATAAGCAATATATGTATTGTAGACTATTATAGTCTGTTCTTTTTGGGGCAGCTCGTCTCCTTTCTTTTTGTAAGATGAGTTTTTTTACACTGCAGTATGTTGCTCACCAAACAACTCCGCAAAATCGTTCCGCGTTGGTCTCAGCCAAAAAGCAGTTTTGAATGGGAACGGACAGAGTCATTTATTTAAAATTCAACCCTGGAGAACCTAATGTATTGGCAACATTGGGAAGGTATGTATGCATTCTGTGTCCCATCCTTGCCCAAATGTTGGCTTTGTTCGTTCTTGTCACGTGCTCCATAAGATGTTTATTCAAGGTTTCACATCTGATTTTGTTTTGC
This sequence comes from Rhodomyrtus psidioides, assembly GCA_021437785.1. NCBI lineage: Eukaryota > Viridiplantae > Streptophyta > Magnoliopsida > Myrtales > Myrtaceae > Rhodomyrtus > Rhodomyrtus psidioides. The sequence goes on along the minus strand of JAILYB010000010.1, from coordinate 6,143,117 downwards.
AGGTGTTATAGTTTGTTATTTGTCTGTATTGTCTATGTTATGGTGCTCAAGTAATATAAATCACCACTTTCTTTTGTCTTAATCAGCTTTTACTTTGATAAGTATATGTCCTTTGCTATTATGTATAAGGCATGCACTAATAGCTTTCTTTTTCCTTGCGGTGAACGCAGTATAACCCTGTATGGCTTGCGCATGTCTTCCCCAATAGGAAAAATTATCATGAGGGTGATTGTGGATTTCGTCACTTCAGTCTTGTTTTGGAAGTGAAATTTTTTACGGAAACAGCGAAATATGAACGCACACAGCTTTATATGCAGTTGATTGGAGATTATTTGAAGAACAAGTTATTCAGTGACGTACAGTTTTAGTTATGTAATCATTGCTAACTCAGCTCTTCCTATTTCAGACAAAAATGGAGCCAATGAACTTCACTTCTGTAAGCATTACTGTTACATCTTGTTTGTACTGTTACATCTTGTTTGTGCTGTGTTGCAATTCTCTTCTAATAGATTATTGTTTATTCTTCTCTGTTGTCTTAGACTGCAGCTGTTGGGCTGACCTAGGGTAGTCCACTAGTGACTGAAATTAGTTTTTTTCCATTTTATTGATTCCTGTGCGGCTAATAACAAGAGGATATTTGATAATAAAGCATTTAACTACATCTCAAGAAAATGCAAAAGATGGCGACTGCTGATGATGAAGGAATAGGACTTATTTTAGAGATTGAGAAGCGGTTTAGACTGATTCTCTGAATTTAACAAATACAATGTTGCTGTGCTGCTTTCAAGTCTGTGATATATTTTGCCTGCTGCTTTTGCAGGTTTTAAGATTATAACTCCTGATGTTTGGCAGTCTTTTAGGAATGAACTGCTAGTTTGGGAGTGTTCTCTAGAATTTGTTTGGACAAGCTTCTTTTTTCCAGGAAGAATAACAACAATTTGAAATTTTTTACATGTAAAAATGTTTTGGCAGATTTTCTTGACCAGAAAAGTGACTTTATTTGAATTGTACTTTCATTGCATCCTCTAATAATGCCCTTATCGGGCGTTGTCAATTTGCGGAGGAGAGTATAGTAAATATGACAAAAGAAAGCCTCATGTTCCCATAAATATGTTTGTTGTTGGATAGAAAGAACGATAATCAATAGTTAAAAACTGGTTTAAAAGACATCTCTTGGCCAGCCTAGATTTTCTTGGCCAACAACATAGACATGCTTAGCTTCTGAAAGGGAAAAAGATTGAGAGAGGCATCCTTGAACTGTTGTCGTTAGGCGACTGCTTTTTATCTTACCTTGACGTGTGCAGCAACTGACTGTGGAATTTCTGTCATTTACGTGCTTAGGAGGAGATGTTATTTTGTTTCCATACATGCCACTTCAATGCTCAGCATTGTGAAACTTATGGTAAAACACCGTCATGTAGGCAAATGAGAATTGCAATTGCTACAGCTATGATGCGAGAAAGTTGGAAGAAGCCAAATGTGTGCACAAGGATCATGTTTCTGCTGTGTAAGATGATGGATTAGTAGTTTTAGAGACCAGTTAATGTCTTGAGTGTCAGTGCGGATTCTTTGGAATTGAAATCTGTCTCACTTTCCAGTATGGATATCGATTACTCACCCACTGGTTGAGAATTTGTAACTGGATCCTATTATAGAACAGTAAGTTCAGTATCACATTTACTTTGTGGAATAAAAATGTGGGGTTGGTAGAATCACAACTCTTGCTATTTCTCAGGTAAGAATTTTCCAGTATTATGGAGGTCACAGTAGGGAGGTTTATCATACGAAAATAATGCAAGTATATCCAACTACAGAGCTTTTGGTTTATAATCTCTCTCTCTCTCTCTCTATAAATATATATATATATTTTGCTTATTCAATTTGTTGAGATAATTAAATTGGAATAGATGGTATTCTTAACCGAGCCTTTAAATGAATATGGTCTTATTCACGTTGGAATTCCATGGGGGTAGGCTCACTCTTATGTCTTCTGACCGACTTGCGTACATGTAGGGTATTCTGTGTCAAGTTCAGTTGTGATGCATGTTATGTTATATCTGGGAGTGATGACCCCAACTTGAGCCTTTGGAAGGCTAAAGCCTCCGAACAGCTGGAAGTTGTAAGTCTCTATCGAGCTTGTAGTATCTGAATGTGTATGTCTGCATAGCAGAGCGAGTGCATGAGCAACTGGACAGAGGACACTTTCCTATCACAATTAACCATCTTGATTAGCCAAATAATTGTCATTATCATGCGCACACATGTAAAAAGGTCATTGATTGGACATTGAATTCAGAATTGAGGCATGGCTGGAAGTTAATTGTGTGATTGTAAAAAATGAATGGAATGAAGTTGATTCTCCTTAGAATGGTAGTCTGAATCAGCAAATCGAGTTCCTCACCTACTATGTGGCATGGCATAGGTCCTGCCAAGAGAGCGCAGGAAGCATGATTACCATGGAGCTGTCAAGAACTGATACAAGCACCTCCCTGAAGTGAGGCGCATTGTGAGGTAACAATATCTACTTCCAATTCGTGTGCCATGCCGATTTGATCGTCGCACTTGTGTTTGTAAATGATGCCAACGGTTCTGAAAACACTTCTTTCTGTTTTTAGTGTGAAACAAACTCATCACTCTTTTTTTTTTCCCGGCAAATTTCTTGATTGGATATGCAGGCAAAGGCTTTTCTGAGAGGCACAGTGAATGATGCAGACAAAAGGAAAGAAGAAGAGCACATAGTTGCCCCTGGATCTAGTTCAACAGAGCCGTTACGTAGAAGAAGAATCATCAAAGAAGTTGAGTGATGCTTCTATTACATGGCATAATACCTGCTTGGACGGGCCATCTTTCTTAAGAGTTTGCCTTTGAGTGAGAAGTTGCTTCACCTCAGAGAGGAGAGGACGGCGATGCACAAGGCGACGGTCCATTTTCCTGAAGAGTGGCTCCAGGGTATGCAGATTTTTGTTTGTGCAATCGTTTGCCTGTTCGTGCAAGCCATCAAAGCTTTCTAAAAGTCATTTCTGATTTATTGGCCAGTTATCAATACTTGATACGTAGGTTATTTGATTGTATCATAAGGTTTGATCATTAATTCATTTTAACAGGAAGTGGGGGAATTTGGTTTCTTATGAATCAAGAAAAAAAAAAAGAATTGTCTTTTGGTGTGTGTAGAATTGGAGATGAAATCGCTGACTAATCATTAATCAATGCTCTTTATATTTTGACCCCAAAAAAAATATCAACGCTCTTTATTAACACCTGTTTCTCAGGTCAGTCTTATAGCGCAGCTGATTTTTTTTTAACTCTCCCCGTTTAGTGCAGTATATTATAGTTCCATTCAAAATGTTTCTCAAGTCAGTCTCATTGTACTTACTTTTCTTGAGAGGACCAGAGCTATTTGGAAGCCAATTTCAAAAGGATTTCTCGATCGGAGTTTTAGTGCGATGTTCTTCTGACCTGAAGAAACAAATTAGAAAAGAGTAATTCAGTTGAAACAGAACTGTTGTAGTTTTTTAAACACAGGAAAGAAGCAAATCTCACTTGTCCACCGATTCGACCGTGGCCGCATTCCCTTCCGTCCTGAAATCCCCAAAATCAAAATCTACATGGTCATCAAGAATGATTCCACATATATATTCGACAGCATCTTCGGTATCTTCCTCTAGAGCAGCATCTCAAGGAAATTCAAAAAAAAAAAAAATGGCAGAAGAAAACTCGTACCCACAACGAGATCAGAGGGTATCAAAATGTCGCAGAAAATGGACCAACATAAATAATTTGGTGTCATAAAAAGAGGGGATGTAAAAAGATCATAGTACGAAGAGCATATGTCGCGATTTTTGATATTATATTAGAGCCGTGGTGAGGAGACAACGAACAATCCTCTAGCCTTCTGCTAAAGAACATATTGCCTCTAAACCACCTGTGCAACCAAGCTGCCGGCTGAAATCATTGCTAATGAAATCTAACACGGAATGTGGAAAGCTTCTTGTGATTTTAGAAGCAAATTTTGTACGAGCTGAACCGCGATGTGTTTCTGGTAGATAGCATCGAGATTTCCCTTCATCAAGAAAGTTGAAGCTGCCAACTCCTGCCAGCCTTACCTCTGATCATTTAGCTGATTGGGATATGCCCCTTTGGTTGTTGAATCATCTGGTTGTTGCTTTAATTGTGCCCACGCCATGGAAACCTTTCCTTACTTATTGCTAAACCATGATTAACGAGCTATATGTTGAACTAGTCGTTCCTCTTTCCTAAACCTCCAAATAAATTTTTTAACCTAGTCCAGCCGGCCAAATTTAGTTTCGAACCGCTGACGTGACACTTCAATTAGGGCCGACGCTCCTAAGTTTGTGATTTTCTTGACATATAAACCTATGTGTGGCATGTGTTCATTTTCCAGTCCTTTAAGATCGCAGGTTCCTCTTCTCGCGCGATCTTCGCTTCGTTCCCCTATGATTTGTCATTTCTGTTTCACATGTCAATTCGTGTTGTTACAAAAAATTAGAGAAATGGAAAACATTTGGTTTTTTTTGGCTGTAAATCAATTGGGCGTGTTCCAGCATTGGCCAAATTAACAAGGGCCTCAAAGACAACAACAAAGTCAATGGTAACCTAGAAAACACCGAAACTCTCTAGGGCTTCTGTGTCACGTCCAATACTCCGACACTCTTCGGCAAGTAATTAACACGTGACCAATGCTCCAGAAAAGCCAGCAACATGCTAGTCCAACATCCCAACATGTCACGTCGACATGCATGAGTCAATTTTAAGTATTTTTAATAAAACCTATGTATGGCATGTGCTCATTTTCGTTTCAGACTTCTAAGGCAAAAATTTTGCAACCTGCCTCGCTTTTAAATCAAAGTTCAGGGACCGCTATCACTCGTATAGAGGTCCATCTGTCATGAAGCACCAGATACAATTACAATAGAAACTCAACCATATCTCTCTCTCTCTCACACACGCTGTGTCCAATCAGTCATCATATGGAAATGCAAACTCAAGGAGAAGGCGAATGAGCCAAAAACATCGACTTGGCTAAGGACGGGGAAGCTCTCGATGGACTTGTATTAATCCGCAATAAAAATCGACCATCCTGTGCGCGTTCTCTCTCAGTTGCTCCGCATCCATCGGCTTCAACTCTCCTCCATCCCTGCATTTTGCAACTACCAAAGCAAAGAGATGAAAAGCATTACTGATACGTTCATCACACAAAAGAACTCGAGAGCTCGACTTACATAATTCAGATGAAGCAAGAATGAGAAAAAGAGAGGGGTGATGAGGCGGAAAAAGAATGCTGCGACGGAGAACTCGAGAGACAGAAAACTCCTAGGTATTCACTGTCTCCCCTACTTGGGGAGTCCGAACTTCGCGCAGGTCGGAGGAGGGAAAAGACACGGACGTTCGAATATGACGACGACGTGTCGGACAGGGCGGTCTTGGTGAATTGATGCAGACAAGCGTCACGTAGGTAGACCGATTTGACCGGAGATTACGTCATTTTACCTTCAACAAGCACGGATTAAAATGTATGACGTGACATAAAGATGAATATACGATATAAAAATTGTTTTTTCTCCAATAATAAATTTAAATAAATAAATTAAGTGATATTTGAATATAAAAATTAAATTAGAAATAACAGAAAAAATGACAACTTTCCATTCTATTTATTCTTATTGTCGTTTCTTACGTAAATGATGAGAGATTCGACCAAAAAAAAAAAAGAAATGAGGAAAGGGGTATAATATTAAGATATAAAAAAGAGAGGAGAAATTAACAAAAAATAAAGTAGGTGAGAGAGCGAAAGTACTATACTGTTCGAAATCACAAATGTGAATGGTCATATTTTCTCTCTCTTATTAGATTCAGCATTCACCAACTAAACTACCCTTTGATATTTCTTGTCATAATTAAAGATGACCGTGGAATGATGCAATAAGTTCCTTTGCTTTTTTAAGATTTATATCGTACGACAATCATGGATGTATTAATGGAGGTTGCCTCCGTTTGCGCATTTGTGTTTTTTTTTTTAGCATGGATCATAAGAGATTCTTGCCATCTATGTTTTATGTATTTTCAAGTTCATTTATCCCGATACGTTGTTCATACTAAATAAAGAACTTGATACGATATGAAAATATTCGATTTTATTACCACAATTCACCAAATAATGAATATGATATATGAATTTCATATCATATCCTATATAATCCTATTATAGCTAAAATCCCAGACGACCAAACGACATAAGATTTATTTCCACATGCATTGTCATCTCTAAACTTTCGAACTTTCAATTGATACACTTAAAACTTTGAACTTTTATCTAATGTCCGATATTATCCCTAAATTTTTTCTTGGAATGTTCAATGCTCTCCTCATTTATCAAACATTAATACAATTATTAAACAAGATTGATGTCAAATAGAGAAAATTTTAAGAATGCGAATGTCATATGTACTCGAAATCACTAAAGAAAAACAATAGACACATTCCTTTTCAATGCGTATCATTTAGATAAGATAAACAGTTTTTTCTTTGTTCAATTGCTTTAGACAGGCATTCTTGAAAGTTGAATACTAGATGAAAGTCAAGGGGTTTAATTGCACATATTAGAAATTTAGAAATGGAGTTCCACGTTGGACAAAAGTTCATGGACTGATTATGACGTGGTTATCCCTTTCGGGCCTGCCACGAGATTGGAAATGACAATTTTGCCGTGGCTAATCTAACAGTTGATATCAATTACTTCTAATCCAACTTTACAGGATAATTTTTCATCCCGCGATCAACATTAGAGTTGAAACATCAAACACTAACTTACACTTCTTTCCCTAATCACAACCCTTCTTCACATAAGTAATTTCACATCCTTAATTGGTATAACGACAGTACTACTGGGAGCGATGCGGCTCAAACGCTGGTGCTGGATCCTCTTTTGTCGGGTCCGGGGGGGGGGGGGGGGGGGAGCGGGGTGGGCGCTTTTGTCTACCCAGATTACAGAAACATGGATACATCATGTGTCTAAGAAAATTGCCTGATGAATTTTCTCCCAGTAAAAGCGTTGAGGTCTCTGCAAACATTAGAGTTGGTCCCGAGATTTACGTCGCACATGAACATCTTAGTTATTTGGAACAGTAGCCAGCAGCTTAGATGCCTCATCTTGCAGAACCTTCCATGCTCCGTTAACATGCCTCTCTTCTGTCAATGGAGCCCCGACCGCGAAGCGTAACATGTACTTACCCGAGAGAACCTGCATCAGCATCATACTTAAAGATGGTGACTTTTTTTCATGGGAAAGCAGGAACGCCAAAAGGGCGTTGCTATCTTTCGATGGTGTGACGAAACAAAGTGAACTTACAGTGTGAGAAATGAAGATTTTCCCAGTTGTGTTTACTGCATCTAATCGTTCGCGGTTCAAGTTGTTTCCTGTATCTCCATCGTTGTAGAGTAGACGGAAATAGACCAGTGAAAATGTTCGAGGGGCGACAACCTACCCGTACAATGTGGAAAAGAAGTACTAGAATTGGTAAAACATAAAGCTCTAGAGATGATTCTCGCTCTCGCTCCAAATTGCGCGAATATGTTTAAATATCGTCTGCCTTTGGGCGTGCGTAGCAGGGGTCAAATTAGTCAAACTGCGATTTGTGAGAAAACCATTCACTAGTAACCAGACACAGTTACCTCAAATCTAGGATCTTGGCTGACAAGACCTTCAAACTGTCTGGCCAGCTCAATGTGGTTTCTGATGTACTTCTGAAGATTTTGCACACCATACAACCGTAAAACCATCCAAAGCTTCAGCGATCTATAAAGAACAGCATAAATCAACACGACGTAATCCATAACTAATAGGATAAAAAAACCTAAGAAATCATTTCATGAACGATCCATGCAGTCCCACAGGCACATCGCATACAGAACCGAGCACTTGTTGAGAAAATGTCGAGAAAATCCACCTAAAATGACGCCCAAGAGGAATTTGCCTGTCTCTGTAGTCCACAACCATGTTTGCTTGTGACGCCTACAGATAGTCTTGTCACTGTAAAACAGGACAAAGAAGACGCTTCCAAGTTTTCCAGTTCGAATTAATTCTATGCAGCATTACTAGCATATAATACGTATGGCACCATCTTACACTGAGGACAACAGTTCCAGAAGAATGTTGATTCTACTGAAATCAGGAAAACCCCAGACTAAAAAAGTTTATGTTTGCAAAGTGCTGAATGTTCCTAGTGTTGACATCAGACAAGACCTAACCTCTATAGTGTCTTACAGAATGCATGGTAGTTGCTTCAAAAGCTCATGAGGAAATTTTTGTGAAGAAAGCTATGTAGGAGCTATTCGATAGAAATAGTTCTAGAAGGCATGCAGACCCCTTGATCAGTACTTTACTCATAAAAACTTTCTGAAGTTCATATGGTAAAAATGCGATTATCTCTGGTAAATAATGCAATTTCCTTTTTTATTGCATAAAAAGATCAAAACAAGAAACACTAGCCAAGACGTAACGTGCAGACTACATACTTGTGGTCCTGTGGATCTTTGCATTTCTGTCTTAACATTAAAGGTTTGGGGAAAAATGTGATGAGCTAATGGTAGACTGATTCAATATCTAGATTTCCATGAAACTTCAAGGACATAGGAACACATAAATCGTCACGAAACGTTACCTTGTTCTTTAGGTACTCTGGATTGGTAGAAAGGGCCTGAATCAACGCATTTCTGTCCTGATAAAGAAAACAAATAGCACTTGAAAGGAAACGCAAAGGCAAATTACATGCAATTGCATTATTTGGATAAAAGAATGTTCCTCGAGGATGTCAATGTCTAAAGGAGGACAAGAATCAAGGAATTCACATATATTCCATGACTTTGCACCAGTGTAGTTTCTGTGCAGAATTGTCAAGGAGGATTTCAGATAGCAAGACTTAATGACTGCTCACTGAGGAATTTGATAATAGTTTACAGATCATGGAAAATGACTTGTGGAGAATTTTTTTGGTCTTCAATGTAGAGCACTTTGTGTATGAGACTACAGTATTAGCACAAAAGTATTAGCCTAAACATAGGAAATTTTGCTTTATCCTAATTCCTCAACCTCATAAAGATGCATGCACAGCCAGTCTTCTTCCGGAGGTGAACCATGCCAAGACAACCAGCCTCTTCTTTGGTAACAATGTTTACCACCTTGATCCCCATCATTATCTCATGTAACTTTCATGTCTCTCTGACCGAGTTTTGTACTGAGTATATGTCAACTTCAATCAGGTTTAAGTGCTTGATTATATCTGTAGCAGGAATGAAGCCAAGATGCTACTAATTTCTTTCGCTTAGCCAATGAGGCAAGATCTATCTATTTAGAAGATGTACATATGGGCTTATCTAACAGCGGAATGGGTGGCTCCGTAGATGCCAAAAATTGCCAACGAACTTTGTCAATATGTTCACTCATAAGAAAGATCAATCTTGATCATGGTATTGCATTCTTATTAGATGAGCTATACTAGGAATCGATCTTGTAGAACAAGAAAATGAATCTTATATCCCAGGGAAGCTTGAAAGCTCGTGCTATAAGAGACAACTAAATATCTTCCGAGTTGGATAACCAAATAATAGAAACCATGCTCCAATCCCGCGCTATTTGTAATTTGACTGACCATTTGAGTGGAGAACACAATAAACTCATTCCCTAGAATGCAGTGGTAACGCTGTTGCTTGCCCCATGAGGAGTTCAAAGTGTTGCATGCTCTATTTTCTCACATGTTTAGCCACTGCTCACGATGAAAAAGACTCGTTCAGTGCCTTGTAATTTTATTAAAACGTACCCTTGACTACTTTAAAGGATATCTTCAATAGAATCTTAAGAGAAGATAATTTAAGCAGGACAAGTTCACTTTGACTGTCATCACAAACACAAGGCTAAGGAGCATCTACCTCATCAACAGATGAGCTATAGAAATCATATGGCTTACTTTTATCCAGAGCACCAAGCAATCAAAATTTGTCAGAAACCACTTTTGTGCATTCATGTTGAATGAATCAGCATCTTCAACGCCATCAATGTGAGGCCGATGTTTAGGACAAACACAAGCACTTCCAGCATATGCAGCATTAATATGGAACCACATTCCATTTCTCTGGAAAAATTCATAAAATTCCGCATTCAGATATGCATTTCTCATACAGTGAATGAATCATACAACCAGAATGCAAAAGAACCTTTATGTTAATTAAAAGCTTGCTCTGGTAAACCCTGATCAAATCAGCTCTGGTACTATACAAAAACACTAGTCGACTTATGTTGGAAAATAAATAGTTCTTTATAAGCAGAAAATTACAAGGAAAGGGCAAAAATATGGTGAAATGTTGGAGTATATATTCGATGCCGGGTGCCTCAACTAGCAATGGGTCAAATTAGGAGTGTCTAAAGATTGTAAGAGTAGAGTGAAAGAAGGGGTTAACGATACTGGATTATCCTGCCCTGGGTCCATTCTTTAGTAAAGAAGCAATTGCATTCAACAGAGAACTTCTCACCTTGTTAGAAGGCCAAAATTCAAATCAAGAAAAGAGATGCAGAGTATTCCAAATTAATAGCTGGACAAGAAAATGGCATTTGTCCAAAAGGCATTTCTTCACCCAAAAGTGACATTTCTACACAGGATACAATTATCTATTAAAGCCTCTTAATACAGCAGAAATCCACTGACAGGATTTTTGGAAAAAATGATAGCTTTTAAAAGATTCATAAGGTAGAATACAGGTTGCTTGATGGAGTCAACCTTGAGCAATAACTTTAACCTTTGGAATGTGGCACCGAGTCAAAGCATTTAAGACATGTAGAGCATAAAGAAAGTATAATGCTGAATCAACCTTAAGACATTACAAACCAGGTTTGACAACTTAGGCCAAAATTTAGACTTTCATAAGAAACACACAACAGTACAATATCAGATGCCTCACCTTAGCAACTGTTGCTAGTGCAGGCAAGGGATCAACTGCCGTTGAAGAGGTTCTACCAACCTGAACATAAATTGAAGATTCTCAACTTGATTGATATTTTAGTGTACATAAGTAGAAAATGAATCCAAACTAGATAGCATTCAATAGCCAAAAAAAAATGTCTCTACTATAAAACCTAACAACTAAGATATAATGCAAAAGACTTCACTATACCAAGTCAAGTCAAGGAACAATAACAGTCCATTGATCACAGAATAGGCCAATTTCAAAATAAAACGATAAATGAGAGCATAAAGCACCATATCATCTAAGATTGCATGATTCAACTTCATTAAGCTTGTGGCATTTTTTGCTAAGGCCAAATGCAATATTGAAGACAAATTGGGTGCATGTAATTGCCTGTTGAATTTTTACATAAAGTCACCATTTGAACACGCATCATTAAGGAGTCGAACAAACACCTATTTCCAGATGCAGGTCCCAGCAAATCACAGACATGATTGCAATGATCTTGATGGAAGAATGCCCAAAATAATGCTTTGCTGCTAGAGGTGTGAATACAAAGCTTTGGCAGGCCTGTGCTCATACCATTACCGTGTCTAGTATACAAATCATCATCCACAGGGAAGTCCCATATTCTCACCACAAAAACAGGTACATGCATGAAGAAATGACTTTGACAGTGCATATTCATATCACAGCAAGATACTCTCATTCACTCACCTCATCCAAAATAAAGCGTTCCCACTTCACAGAGTGCAAAAGCGACTTTCCCTCATATCACAGCCAATAAATCTTACCTTTTTGGTCCGACGATATTCTGCTCGAAAAAATCTGTGTTGGTTGAGTATTAGTACTTGAAGAGTTCCTGTAACAGTTATAGAAAAGCCGATAAATAAAGTTACATAAACTGTAACTCAACAAAAAAGAAAGGATAAGAAGGCGAATACGTGATAATCGCGGTCCCCAAGGATTACTTTGCAGCCATGCTTTTCCAATTCTTCATTAGCGGCATGGCAATCGCTTTCGGATTTTGCAAAGAAATGCCTCCTACTTGCACACAATTCTAAAAAAAAAACTACATGCAATCAAACAGGAACATTGAATCTTAAAATATTCTAAAGCGTTTAAAAAGAAAATTGCACAATGCCCCTTAATTAGCTAGCATCAATACCATGGGTATCAGGTGATTGATGACGCCGGAACTTCTACACAGGATAGCTGCAAGCAATTAGAATTACAAAGATAAATAACTTTTCAGTTCTCATGAATTCAAAAATTAGAGCTCGAAGTCGAATACCCTTACCACAGCCCGATGTCTAACCACGATCAGGTGGATGTGGTGGCACTTCCCGCCCTTGAATGGAGTGGGGCGAGTGAGATGGACCATCCATCTAGTCAGATGCGAGGGTAAGTCGCCCCCTCACTATTTTCCTCTATCCCTTTTTCGACTTCTCGACCAAATCTTTACCTAAATCATGATCCAAATCTTTATTAAGCTTGGTGACGGTCAAGGAGTAGCTGGCTACGGAGCATTTGCGGAAGTAGAAGAAGAGAGAGCCGGCCGAGAAGAATGGAGAAAATACGTAAAGCAGGCGACTCACGAACCCAAATGAATAGAGTGAAATGGAGTGATTGGGCGAGGCAATCCGGGTAATGCGAGTCGTATGTGTGCAAATGGCACACCTTGCCCGATACTCCATAAAGTTTTTCGTTGCACCATCATGTCGAAGGGTTGATTTCTTTAGTTTCTGATTGTCGGATGACGTTGATCATGCTAAGAATTTTGTAGTACATCGAATAAGCTTTGTTTGGAATATAAAATCACTTAAAACGAAGCATGGTGGAGGGAATTATGACATTAATAAATTTGGCGCGCGGTCTGTCCATAGCGGACAACAAGTATCCGCTATGGCCAAGCTTTTGTTGGCACGAAGTGATCATTTTTTTTTTTGTAAAATAAGTGTAGTTTAATTAAATCGTGTGTTTTACACATTTTTGATTCATTTTTCTAAAAATTTGATAGGAATTCGGACGGATTGGCTTGAGTAACCCTTTGTAGTTGGATTTTGGCTTTAATAGGTGAGTAGCCATTATTGTTACTAGTATACAAATCCATCATATGCAAGAAAGTCTCACATTCTCATCGCGAAAGCAAGCACATGCATGAGTAAATGACTTTGACGCGCATTCATATCACAGCAAGATGCTCCCATTCACTCACCTTATCTAGAATAATGCGCTCTCACTCCAAAGAGTGCAAAAAAGACTTCCCTCAAGATGGCTTCAATATTCCCCGTTACTAGCTCCATCTCTATCTTGAACGAATGATTTCCCCAATAATTGACCAAAAAAGAAAAAGAAAAAAAAACAACAAAAATTAAAAGGGAGCATTGACGCATAGAACCACTCTCGCTCTAAGGCAAATGCCTTACCAATTCCAAATGCGTTCCATGTCACTCAGATGAGCTCCGTCCACCACAGCAACTATAGAACTATGCTCCTTTGCAAGTTTATTTAATCCTATTGTCATAAACACATCTCGTTCATGCCAAATTGGATAGAGGAGTTCTATAGAGAATAGACGAAGAGGCATATGCAAAAGCAAAATATCATAAATATCACCACATATCTTGCAATAGTTTTAATGTCATAAGCCAGTAAATCTTACTATTTTGGTCCGACAATATTTTGCTCGAAAAATTCTCCGTTGGTTAGGTGTTAGTACTTGAAGAGTCCTTTGAAAGGTCTCTAGTAGCAGAAGAGGGAGTCGGCCGAGAGGAATAGGGAAAATGCGTAAAGCGGACGATTCAAGAACCCAAATGAATAGAGTGAAATGGAGAGATTGGACGAGGCGACCGGGGTAATGCGAGTTGCATGCGTACAAATGGCACGCCTTGCCCGATCCTCCATAAAGTTTTTCTTCACACCATCGCGTCGAAAGTTGATTTGTTTAGTTTTTGATTGTCGGATGACGTTGATCATGCTATGAATTTTGTAGTACGTCGAATAAGCTTCGTTTGGAATATAAGATCGCTTAAAACGGAGCTTGTGGAGGAAATTATGGCCGTAACAAGTTCGGCGCACAGTCTGTCCATAGCGGGCAATGAGTATCCGCTATGGGCAAGCTTCTGTTGGCACATAATGATCGTTATATAGTGAAATAACTATAGTTTAACTAAATTATGTGTTTTACTCGATTTTGATTCATTTTTCTATATATTTGATAGTGTTGACACCTGATTTTTTACCATTTATTATTGTAATTTTTATACTTTAAAATTAATTAAAAATATCAAAAAAGGTCATAAAATCACAAAATCAACTTTGGAAGCCTTGGTTTAGCCTTAGGAACCAATTTTGAACAAAAAATATTTTTCGGTATTTTTAATATTTTTTGAGTTTATTTAATTATAAAAATACCCAAAAAATCAGAAAAATACCATTCGTGGTCAGAAAAATACCCAAAAATATTAGATAATTTTGTTTTAATTTCCTCTTCAAGTGTGTCACTTTAAATCTCAAAAATTCGGCTCGGGTCACTATGTTCCTTCACAAACATAAACCCGAACCAAGCCTAAAAAAAAAAAAAAAATCCTTTTCGAGGCTTTTAGTTTTCAATTCTCCCTTTTTATAAGCTATGACATTGGATTCTAAAGTCTTAAAGTGAAATTAGGTCAATTTGCCCTCCAATTTAATCAATTTTTACCAAAAGGGCTTAATTGCACATTTTTCTTTCAATTAGTCCTCGATTTCACGGATGTATACGTATGCTCTACGTATTTATACGTCATACGTATTTATACGTTATGCATATTTGTACTGTTTGGTAACCTCTTTAACTCTTGTAATAATAATAATGGTTATTATTTTTAACACCTTTGTTAGTGCCTTTTTTTTAGCATTTTTGTATTGTGAGTGCTATTGCTAGTGCTATTTTTAAATAGCATTTTTGTATTATAAATTGTGAGTGCTATTGTTAGTGCTATTTTTAAATGACATTTATTTATCATAAATTGTGAGTGCTATTGTTAGTGCTATTTTTAAATGGCATTTATTTATCATAAATTGTGAGTGCTATTATTAGATAGAATTTATAATTGTTAGTGCTATTTTTAAATAGCATTTTTGTATTATAAATTGTGAGTGCTATTGTTAGTGCTATTTTTAAATAGAATTTTTGTATTATAAATTGTGAGTGCTATTGTTAGTGCTATTTTTAAATGTCATTTATTTGTGAGTGCTATTTTTAGATAGAATTTATAATTGTTAGTGCTATTTTTAAATGTCATTTATTTGTGAGTGCTATTTTTAGATAGAATTTATAATTGTTAGTGCTATTTTTAAATACAATTTATTGGAAGGTATTTTTGGCTATAAAAGGATGGCAAGAGTTTTGAGGTTGAGGGGAGAGACATTTTGTAGAGTGTGCAAATTTTTGAGAGCTTAGAGAGAAGAACACAAACACTCTCTATATTCTCATAATCTTGAGTGAGCAAAATATACTAAGTTCGGAATATTGATTCCGCATATTGCTAGCACAATTGTTGTGGAGTTATTAGTCGTCTCCCCGTTCGTCAATTGGTGGTGCGTCCGAACTAGATGCCTAACACTTGTGGAGGCTGAGATCGAAGAACATCGAACCGACACCTCCGTTCAAGCACGCTACGAGAGGTAATCTATTTACTCCCTTTGAGACTTTGTGATTTTTTTCGATTGAAATGCACGAAGTACGCCTCTGGAGATACATGTATGGGTTGTTATTTATTTCCGCTACGTGTTACGTGGATCCCAACAGTGGTATCAGAGCCAATCCTTAGGTGTTTTCGTGCATTTAATTGATTTTTTGCAATTTTTGCTATACTATGGCCAATATGTATTAACGAATTGTTCGTCTTACATGGCTAATGGAGGTTGATTATTTTATATGATAAATTAATCAACGTAGCAAAAATTGAGACTAAATCAATTTTGAATCGAAAATTTATGGCTATCTTATTTTACGTAAAAATTCTGAATATGATTCAACGTAGAATTTTTATTGTGCCTTCCTAAGTTTTAAATTGTGAATTTATTACTCACGTGGAAGGGTGGTGATCATGGAAAAATCCTAATCAATGTGATTGATGTATATATGAATGTATGATGATTATTTATATATTTGGGGTTGTAATTATTAAATGGAGGCTGCGTACTCCTTTTATTTTTCATGTAATCTTTATTTTTAGCATAGTCAATTGTTGATGTAAATGCTACGAGGATTACGTGGAGGAGCCTTTTAAGTCGGCGAGCTCTTTGGGGCCCAATTCTTGAAGAGTTCAAGAAACCAAGAAGAAGCGAAGAGCAGCTCTCCGTTATTAAAATATTAAAATGATTAAATGTGGTCTCATTGGCTCGAGACCCATTAAATCATAATTCCATGATCACCACGTAGGATAGATGTTTATGTGATTGACATCTATTTATTTATTATGATTACGTGAGCATGTTAAACTGGTTAATGTGCAAAGTCAGACTTACCTCACCCAAAATTGCGCCTGCATGAAATCCTAGTTAGGAAAATCACTAGCGTTAGGTACCGAAAGGGCGTTGGTAACGACACCAGCGTAACCAAATCCCCGAACCCAAAAACTCTGATTCCGTAGAACTGATCGATCTCTCCCAATCGATCAGTAAGGTTTCCGGTCTACCCTCCAAGAAAGACCGGTGGCGACTCCAAATGCATGCACAAGTTGCACATGCCACCACGACCACACTAAGGTCGAAAGCGATCGACTCTTATCGTCGAATCCTTCTGAAAAATACTCCCGCCGCGATTTGGTATGGGCCTGGGAGGGCTCGCGCCGATCCAAGACCCGCGATCGGTAATCCATTAGCCGCGTCCGCTTTCGGACGGGTCGCGACAGCTGGCGACTCCGCTGGGGACCTTCTGTTCTAGAACCTATGGTTCTAGACCCCAAGTGGACTTAGGCCGTAATTAAAACGTTGAGTGATATTTCTAACCCTGCAGGCGGTCTTGAAGGTGAGGTAAGTCCGCTCATGATAGGTGTTATATGTTTTTGCAGATTGGAGTGATAATGGGGGTAGTCTGTGATTGACGTTGTCTTATGCAGGTTGGCGTAGGAATGAATGATTGTGTGTATGTTTTATATTGAAGCGGTGATTGTTAAATAAGATGCGTGTTTATTGCTTTAGCACGACACCGAAAATACACACAACCGCGCCTAAAACCTCGGCCGCCGCCTATAGGAAAACAATAGAAGGGATTGAAAATGGAATCTCCGTGAGGAAAAACACGGGGTAATCCACTTTTTAATTCTGCTCATTTTGAACTATGGATCGAGCCCAAATGCAACGATAGTTGTGCAATGGAATCTGCTATTTCTAGAACTCAAGATGGGAACCTCGGCCTTAGGTTCCAAACCCTTTTGGACTGTTAGAGTCAAGCCTCACTTGTCTCATGCGCATGTATATGGATGGTTGATATATCTAAAACCACCTAAAAAAAATCGGTGAGCCTGGAGTCACATCTCGAAGACTGGAACTGGGGCATCTCCAAGTGTCCGGACCACATTCCTTTGATTGGTTTGGCACTTTTAATTCTCTTATATAAGACTAATTTTGCTGAGGTCTTCTCTATCTCGTCCCTTAGATTGATTGTATTAGGGATCTATTTGTATTGTATACATCTCGATAAGGCTCATTTCTATCGAAAATAGGGGCAAATTCCCCAAACCTGTGGAGCATAGTGGAATTCGTCCCTTCAGTGCAAAATGCATTTGGCCGCAGAGCCACCCGTTTGGTGAAAGGACGTATCGTTCCTAATTGATTTTTAATCAGATCTGAGGATAAGTTCTTCTCCATTTTTTTTTTATCTCAGGTGATAAAAGAGACAATGCACCCAAAAGCTCATACATTCAAATGACAAAACAGACGTCGCCCAGCTGGGGCAAATGAACCGTAGGCATTGCAAATACCTTCAAACACGGATGGAGGAATTCGATAGATGTTGTTCATATCAATATGCAACATCAAAACGGAATGCAAATCAAGTGTAAAAGGACGTATCGTTCCAAAACGATTATTTCCTTGATATGGGAATAATGCTTCCTTTCTTTTTCCTCTCAGATGATGATCAAGAGCAGAGGACGCAGGATGTAATGCTTTCAAATAATAAACAGGGAACATCAAATACCTCAAACGGCGACTGTGATTGAGAGAATCACCAAACCGCCACATGACGAACCCCAAGAATATCAGGCTATCTCGAGACAGATAAAATTGATCAAGGACTCTGACAATCGGGACGGATGATCAGAATCTGCCAAAAATCAATGGGAGCAGATTCCCCCCATTTACTTTAAGGAGCCAAACCGGGGGCAAACTCTCATGATCCCCCATGAAAGCGCATCAAACCAGGGTCATCGAATCCAGAGATGACAAACAGCAAAATCATGCCTAACGGGGGCAAGTGAATCATTTGTATGCCGGACGTTTCTCCTCTGGCAAAATCAATGGACGCAATAACAGAGTCGCCCGCATCAGAATCAAACCCCAAGATATGAATTTGGGTGAACGGTAACCTTGTATCGTTCCAATTTGGTCTTCGAAGACCACATGCCTAACATGAGTTTTTACTCATTTTGCAGGAAGTCGTTGGCGCTGAAAGCCCCAAATGAAAAGAGCGCGCTAACAGGGAGGCGAATTGAATCAGTGGCCCTAGAAGTCAGAATTCCAGGAGATGGTCTTTGATCATAAGACCTAGTGGATGGTAAAAAGTATCGCTTCCACACTTCATGCTTTGACATACATTCTGATAAAAATTTCATTTTTCTTGAATAAAAGGAACTATGAAGAATGGCGCTGGAATGCGCCCAAAAACACAAATGGATCTCCTTTGGGGCAAATCCTCGAGAATGATTCATCGCCAACCAAACGGAGGAATCGTGGCCGCAATATAGATGGCCAATTTCTGCAAGCCGCGCGTTTGTGTTCAAATGAAAACACCAAGCAAGAACAAGGCGGTATCGTTCCAATTTGTCTTGAATTTTGGAACGCTCCCTTTTTTTTATTTATATATTTTTTAATTTTTTTTATATTTTTTTACTATTTTTTTATTTTCTTTTTTATATTTTTTTTATCTTCTATCCCGCTTCAATATAAAACATACACATAATCATTCATTCCTACGCCAACCTGCATAAGACAATGTTAATCACAGACTACCCCCTTATCACTCCAATCTGCAAAAACATATAACACCTATCATAAGCGGACTTACCTCACCTTCAAGAGCGCCTACAGGGTTAGAAAAATCACTCAGCGTTTTAATTACGGCCTAAGTCCACTTGAGGTCTAGAACCATAGGTTCTAGAACAAAGGTCCCCAGCGGAGTCGACCGAGCCTAAAAAAAAAAAAAAAAAAAAATCCTTTTCGAGGCTTTTAGTTTTCAATTCTCCCTTTTTATAAGCTATGACATTGGATTCTAAAGTCTTAAAGTGCAATTAGGTCAATTTGCCCTCCAATTTAATCAATTTTTACCAAAAGGGCTTAATTGCACATTTTTCTTTCAATTAGTCCCCGGTTTCACGGATGTATACGTATGCTCTACGTATTTATACGTCATACGTAAATTCATTTCATGAACCCATTGGTGATCATTCCAAGACGTATGCCACACCACTTAAAAAATGGAAGAGTTCAAGACTCAGGGATTACGAAGAGAATTCCCGGACTGATATTTAAAGCATGTTTAGACTATATGTCTAACATGATCCCATGAAGATGAGAAAAAAGCGGGATTCCAAAAATGAATCCACCGCATCAAGAAAAAGCAAAGTGCCTGGTAAAAGCGAGGCCGATGCTCGTGCAAGCTGTTTGCTTGATTCCCAGTGAAACTTGGATGGGAAAAGAGAAAATTCGTAAAGGAGTCAGATAAAAAGACTGCTCTCCAAATGATGTCAAGCGCGGAGGAAAGGCGCAGACAGAGTTGTCAACCTTCTTAATGCAACAAGAGACGCTCTCTAAAGAGCTGGTGCACACCTCAAAATCGGTTGCACACCCCCAAAGACTGAAGATGCAGAAAGGAAAGGGCAGGTGGTAAATTTGCAATGATCACCAACGTCAAACCCTTCGTAATTTCCAGGCCAAAAATAAGTCTTTTTCGGTCCCCCAATCCTACCAATATCATAACCCTGAAACAGTCTTCTCTGACTAAGACACTTGGGTTAACATATAGCTTAGCTCGAAGAAGTACGAGCAAGACTATTTCTTTCTCATTTTGCAGGGTTCTTGACTTGTAAACCCGGAGCAGATGGTGAAGACTTTCATACAATGGCCTCGACTCCAAAGCGGGTCCCCCTTGAAAACCAATATCCAAGCCCAACATTACGGTCCCGTGGAAGACCTCCCGACCGATCAAAATGTATGCGCTGCGAATGAGCCTAAAACCTAGGCACAAGTTAGTAGGGAATTGAGTGCATCCCCTATAAAAACCATTATCTCAAAACAGGTGAGAAGACCTCATTGTCGAGAAATATTCCAATTGATGTTTTGAACAAACTCTTTTTGGAATTTTCAAACTGTTGATCCAGATTTTCCGTGCAAGGGATTTGTGATCACATTTGCATGTTGCAAGAATGCTTTGGATAACCTCCAGCATCAAAATGCACATTTCACGATTAAAACTTAAGTCATACGGTTTTTGTCAAATGGACAGCCGTGGCCTTCCCAAAGATTACTAACGTTTTCTTGGTGAAGAAAAATCTTTCAGGCGCAAACTTCTGCAGGATACCTGGAGAACCCAGCTCCCAGAATGTCGCCTCAACAGACTCAAGTGAAGCTTTGTCAAAATAAAATCTTTCACTGCTTCAAAAACTGAATTCCCGACAAACTTCGGGATCTCTAAAAAAAAAGAGGGGAAGAAAATCCCTTTTAAAAGAAAAAGTCCTATCAGACGTGGAGAACCCTCGTCCCAGGACCCATTTTCAAAATATCAAACAGTCCCAGCAGACGTGGAGAACCCTCGTCCCAGGACGCATTTTCAAAATATCAAACAGTCTCATCGGACGTGGAGAACCCTCGTCATGAGACCCCTTTTCAAAAAAAAAAAAAAATTAGGCAGTCTCATCGAACGTGGAGAACCCTCGTCATGAGACCCCTTTTCATAATTTAGGCAGTCTCATCGGACGTGGAGAACCCTGGTCATGAGACCCCTTTTCAAAAAAAAAAAAAAATTTAGGCAGTCTCATCGGACATGGAGAACCCTCGTCATGAGACCCCTTTTCATAATTTAGGCAGTCTCATCGGACGTGGAGAACCCTCGTCATGAGACCCCTTTTCAAAATTTAGGCAGTCTCATCGGACGTGGAGAACCCTCGTCATGAGACCCATTTTCAAAATTTAGGCAGTTTCATCGGACGTGGAGAACCCTCGTCATGAGACCCTTTTTTCAAAACTTAGGCAGTCTCATCGGACGTGGAGAACCCTCGTCATGAGACCCATTTTCAAAATTTAGGCAGTCTCATCGGACGTGGAGAACCCTCGTCATGAGACCCCTTTTCAAAATTCAGGAAATCTCATCGGACGTGGAGAACCCTCGTCATGAGACCCATTTTCAAAGTCAATCAAAGGTAGATACCGCCTGAAGGGTCAATCAAAGGTAGAAACCGCCTGAAGGGTCAAACCAAGGTAGAAACCGCCTGAAGGGTCAACTTAAGGTAGAAACCGCCTGAAGGGTCAAACCAAGGTAGAAACCGCCTGAAGGGTCAATCAAAGGTAGAAACCGCCTGAAGGGTCAAATCATGGTAGATACCGCCTGAAGGGTCAACTTAAGGTAGAAACCGCCTGAAGGGTCAAACCAAGGTAGAAACCGCCTGAAGGGTCAATCAAAGGTAGAAACCGCCTGAAGGGTCAAATCATGGTAGATACCGCCTGAAGGGTCAACTTAAGGTAGAAACCGCCTGAAGGGTCAAACCAAGGTAGAAACCGCCTGAAGGGTCAATCAAAGGTAGAAACCGCCTGAAGGGTCAAATCATGGTAGATACCGCCTGAAGGATCAACTCATGGTAGAAACCGCCTGAAGGGTCAACACAAGGTAGATACCGCCTGAAGGGTCAACACATGGTAGATACCGCCTGAAGGGTCAACACAAGGTAGAAACCGCCTGAATGGTCAAATCAAAGGTAGAAACCGCCTGAAGGGTCAACTCATGGTAGAAACCGCCTGAAGGGTCAAACCAAGGTAGAAACCGCCTGAAGGGTCAAACCAAGGTAGAAACCGCCTCAAGGGTCAACTTATTGGTAGATACCGCCTTAAGGGTCAACACGAGGTAGATACTGCCTTAAGGATCAACACGAAGGTCTGATCCACCATACGGATTAAAATCTCTAGCAAATCCCAAAGCGTGGGGATGCGCCTTCCTTAGGTTCCTACCAATTAGGAATCCCATAATGGTATGACCTACCATACAGGTCAGAGCTTAATCTCCCTAGGATTTTCTGTGACGAGTCCTAGGCATCTTCTTGAAAGTTGTCGCAACCGGCATCATCCGACAGGTGAGCTTCAGGTAAGCCTCTCTCACTACGGCCCATGTTCAAATTGTTAGAGCAAACCGGGGATTGATTTTGAGCTTTTATCAATAGGCTTAAGGATCCGATGTCATAACATTTATTCTCTCATTTTCCCAGTTGAGTCGGTTAGGAATCAGGTGCCACCTTATCTTTGAGAGAAACCTCTAACGAGATTCCTCTCAAAGAGGGGCAGCTGTTGACACCTGATTTTTTACCATTTATTATTGTAATTTTTATACTTTAAAATTAATTAAAAATATCAAAAAAGGTCATAAAATCACAAAATCAACTTTGGAAGCCTTGGTTTAGCCTTAGGAACCAATTTTGAACAAAAAATATTTTTCGGTATTTTTAATATTTTTTGAGTTTATTTAATTATAAAAATACCCAAAAAATCAGAAAAATACCATTCGTGGTCAGAAAAATACCCAAAAATATTAGATAATTTTTTTTAATTTCCTCTTCAAGTGTGTCACTTTAAATCTCAAAAATTCGGCTCGGGTCACTATGTTCCTTCACAAACATAAACCCGAACCAAGCCTAAAAAAAAAAAAAAAATCCTTTTCGAGGCTTTTAGTTTTCAATTCTCCCTTTTTATAAGCTATGACATTGGATTCTAAAGTCTTAAAGTGCAATTAGGTCAATTTGCCCTCCAATTTAATCAATTTTTACCAAAAGGGCTTAATTGCACATTTTTCTTTCAATTAGTCCCCGGTTTCACGGATGTATACGTATGCTCTACGTATTTATACGTCATACGTATTTATACGTTATGCATATTTGTACTGTTTGGTAACCTCTTTAACTCTTGTAATAATAATAATGGTTATTATTTTTAACACCTTTGTTAGTGCCTTTTTTTTAGCATTTTTGTATTGTGAGTGCTATTGCTAGTGCTATTTTTAAATAGCATTTTTGTATTATAAATTGTGAGTGCTATTGTTAGTGCTATTTTTAAATGACATTTATTTATCATAAATTGTGAGTGCTATTGTTAGTGCTATTTTTAAATGGCATTTATTTATCATAAATTGTGAGTGCTATTATTAGATAGAATTTATAATTGTTAGTGCTATTTTTAAATAGCATTTTTGTATTATAAATTGTGAGTGCTATTGTTAGTGCTATTTTTAAATAGAATTTTTGTATTATAAATTGTGAGTGCTATTGTTAGTGCTATTTTTAAATGTCATTTATTTGTGAGTGCTATTTTTAGATAGAATTTATAATTGTTAGTGCTATTTTTAAATACAATTTATTGGAAGGTATTTTTGGCTATAAAAGGATGGCAAGAGTTTTGAGGTTGAGGGGAGAGACATTTTGTAGAGTGTGCAAATTTTTGAGAGCTTAGAGAGAAGAACACAAACACTCTCTATATTCTCATAATCTTGAGTGAGCAAAATATACTAAGTTCGGAATATTGATTCCGCATATTGCTAGCACAATTGTTGTGGAGTTATTAGTCGTCTCCCCGTTCGTCAATTGGTGGTGCGTCCGAACTAGATGCCTAACACTTGTGGAGGCTGAGATCGAAGAACATCGAACCGACACCTCCGTTCAAGCACGCTACGAGAGGTAATCTATTTACTCCCTTTGAGACTTTGTGATTTTTTTCGATTGAAATGCACGAAGTACGCCTCTGGAGATACATGTATGGGTTGTTATTTATTTCCGCTACGTGTTACGTGGATCCCAACAGTGGTATCAGAGCCAATCCTTAGGTGTTTTCGTGCATTTAATTGATTTTTTGCAATTTTTGCTATACTATGGCCAATATGTATTAACGAATTGTTCGTCTTACATGGCTAATGGAGGTTGATTATTTTATATGATAAATTAATCAACGTAGCAAAAATTGAGACTAAATCAATTTTGAATCGAAAATTTATGGCTATCTTATTTTACGTAAAAATTCTGAATATGATTCAACGTAGAATTTTTATTGTGCCTTCCTAAGTTTTAAATTGTGAATTTATTACTCACGTGGAAGGGTGGTGATCATGGAAAAATCCTAATCAATGTGATTGATGTATATATGAATGTATGATGATTATTTATATATTTGGGGTTGTAATTATTAAATGGAGGCTGCGTACTCCTTTTATTTTTCATGTAATCTTTATTTTTAGCATAGTCAATTGTTGATGTAAATGCTACGAGGATTACGTGGAGGAGCCTTTTAAGTCGGCGAGCTCTTTGGGGCCCAATTCTTGAAGAGTTCAAGAAACCAAGAAGAAGCGAAGAGCAGCTCTCCGTTATTAAAATATTAAAATGATTAAATGTGGTCTCATTGGCTCGAGACCCATTAAATCATAATTCCATGATCACCACGTAGGATAGATGTTTATGTGATTGACATCTATTTATTTATTATGATTACGTGAGCATGTTAAACTGGTTAATGTGCAAAGTCAGACTTACCTCACCCAAAATTGCGCCTGCATGAAATCCTAGTTAGGAAAATCACTAGCGTTAGGTACCGAAAGGGCGTTGGTAACGACACCAGCGTAACCAAATCCCCGAACCCAAAAACTCTGATTCCGTAGAACTGATCGATCTCTCCCAATCGATCAGTAAGGTTTCCGGTCTACCCTCCAAGAAAGACCGGTGGCGACTCCAAATGCATGCACAAGTTGCACATGCCACCACGACCACACTAAGGTCGAAAGCGATCGACTCTTATCGTCGAATCCTTCTGAAAAATACTCCCGCCGCGATTTGGTATGGGCCTGGGAGGGCTCGCGCCGATCCAAGACCCGCGATCGGTAATCCATTAGCCGCGTCCGCTTTCGGACGGGTCGCGACAGATAGGAATACGGATGTGCTGGCTTGAGTAACCCTTTGTAGTTGGATTTTAGCTTTACCAAGTGAGTAGTCATTATCGTTACTAGAATACAAATTCATCATATATATAAAAATCCCACATTCTCACCGTGAAAGCAGACACATGCATGAGTAAATGACATTTACATTGCACATTCATATCATAGCAAGATGCTCCCATTCACTCACCTCATCCGAAATAATGCTTTCCTCACTCCACAGAGTGCAAAAACGACTTCCCCTCAAGATGGCTCCAATGTTTCCCGACACTAGCTCCATCTCTATCTCGAACGAATTATTTCCCTAATAACTGAGCAAAAAAGAAAAAAAAAACAACAAACATTAAAAGGGAGCATTGACGCATCGAAACACTCTCGCTCTAAGGAAAACGCCTTACCAATTCCAAATGTGTTCCATGTCGCTCAGATGAGCTCCGTCTACTACAGAAACTATAGAACTATGCTCCTCTACAAGTCTATATAATCCTATATTCATAAACACATTTCGTTCATGCCGAATTGGATAGAGGAGTTCTTTAGGGAATAGACGAAGAGGCATCTGCAAAAGCAAAATATTAGAAATATCACTACAAATCTTGCAATAGTTTTAATGTCATAAGCTAGTAAATCTTACCACTTTGATCCGACAATATTTTGCAGGAAAAATTCTACGTTGGTTAAGTGTTAGTATTTGAAGAGTCCTTTGAAAGGTCTCCTGTAGCAGTTATAAAAGAGCCAATAAATGAAGTCACATTAACTGTAACACAACAGAAAGATAAGAAGGTGAATACGTGATAATTGTGGTCCGCAAGGATTGCTTTGCAGCCAAGTTTCTCCAATTCCTCATTTGCGGGATGGAACTCGCTTTCAAATTTTATAAGAAAATACCTTCTACTTTCACATGATTATAAAAAAACTACCTGCAATCAAATATTGAACATTGAATATTTAAAAATAAAATTGCACAATGCCCCTCAATTAGCTAACATCAATACCTTGAGTATCATGTGATTTGTGACGCCGGAACTTCAACACAGGATAGCTGCAAGCGATTACAATTACAAAGTTAAATAACTTTTCCATTTTCATCAATCCAAAAATTAGAGCTCGATGTGACATACACTCACCACAGTCCGATGTCTAGCCCCGATCAGGTGGATGTGGTGGCACATCCCATCCTTGAATGGAGTGGGACGAGTAAGGTAGACAATCCGCCTAGCCTGATGCAAGGGTAAGTCGCCCCCTCACTAATTTCCTCTATCCCTTTTTCGGCTTCTCAACCAAATCTTTACCTAAATCCAAATCAAAATCATTACCAGGCTTGGGGATGGTTAAAGAGTAGCTGGTTACGGAGCATTTGCGGATGCAGAAGAAAAGGGAGCCGGCCGAGAAGAATAGGAAAAATGCATAAAGTGGGCGATTCATGAACCCAAATGAATATAGTGACATGGAGAGATTGGGCGAGGCGACCGGGGTAATGTGAGTCGCAAGGGTGCAAATGGCACACCTTGCTCGATCCTTCATAATGTTTTTCTTCGCACCATCACATCAAAAGTTGATTTGTGTAGTTTTTGATTGTCGGATGACGATGATCATGCTATGAATTTTGTAGTACGTCAAACAATCTTCGTTTGGAATACAAGATCACTTAAAACGAAGCTCGGGGGAGGATATTATAGCCGTAACAAGTTAGGTGCGCAGTCTGTCCATAGCGAGCAATGAGTATCTGCTATGGGCAAGCTTCTGTTGGCACATAATAATCGTTTTATAGTGAAATAACAATAGTTTAACTGAATTACGTGTTTTACTCGATTTTGATTCATTTTTCTGTATATTTGATAGGAATTCGGACGTGTTGGCTTGAGTAACCCGTTGTAGTTGGATTTTAGCATTATCAGGTGGGTAGTCATTATCGTTACTAGAATACAAATACATCATGTGCATGAAAATCCCTCATTTTCACCGTGAAAGCAGTCACATGCATGAGTAAATGACTTTGACATTGCACATTCATATCATAGCAAGATGCTCCCATTCACTCACCTCATCCGAAATAATGCTTTCCTCTCTTCATAGAGTGCAAAAGCGACTTCCCCTCAAGATGGCTTCAATGTTCCCCGTTACTAGCTCCATCTCTATTCGAACGACTTATTTCCCTAATAACCGACCAAAAAAGAAAAAAAAACAACAAAAATTAAAAAGGGGCATTGACACATTGAACCACTCTCGCTCTAAGGCAAACGCCTTACCAATTCCAAATGCGTTCCATGTTGCTTAGATGAGCTCCGTCTAGTACAGTAACTATAGAACTATGCTCCTCTGCAATTCCAAATGCATTCCATGTCGCTTAGATGAGCTCCGTCTACTACAGCAACTATAGAACTATGCTCCTCTGCAAGTCTATTTAATACAATTGTCATAAACACATCTCGCTCATGCCGAATTGGATAGATGAGTTCTTTAGGGAATAGACGAAGAGGCATCTGCAAAAGTAAAATATCATAAATAATACCACAAATCTTGCAATAGTTTTAATGTCATAAGCCAGTAAATCTTAACACTTTAATCCGACAATATTTTGCTCGAAAAATTCTACGTTGGTTAAGTGTTAGTACTTGAAGAGTCCTTTGAAAGGTCCCATGTAGCAGTTATAAAAGACCCAATACATGAAGTCACATAAACCATAACAAAACAGAAATAAAAGAAGGCAAATACGTGATAATTGTGGTCCCAAGGAATGCTTTGCAGCCAAGTCTCTCCAATTCCTCAATTACGGCATGGAATGCGCTTTCGGATTTTAAAAGAAAATACCTTCTACTTTCACACAATTATAAAAAAAAAACTACCTGCAATCAAATATGAACGTTGAATCTTAAAATATTCCAAAGTATTTAAAAATAAAATTGCACAATGCCCCTCAATTAGCTAACATCAATACCTTGAGTATTATGTGATTTGTGACCCCGGAACTTCAACACAGGATAACTGCCAGCAATTGCAATTACAAATGTAAATAACTTTTCAATTTTCATCAATCCAAAAATTAGAGCTCGATGTTGCATACACTTACCACAGTCCGATGTCTAACCCCGATCAGGTGGATGTGGCGGCACATGCCACCCTCGAATGGAGTGGGACAGGTAAGGTGGACCATCCGCCTAGCCAGATGTAAGGGTAAGTCACCCCCTCACTATATTCCTCTATCCCCTTTTTTCGGCCTCTCAACCAAATGTTTGCCTAAATCCTAATCAAAATCATTACTAGGCTTGGGGACGATTAAGGAGTAGCTGGCTACGGAGCATCTACGGATGCAGAAGAAGAGGGAGCCAGCCGAGAAGAATAGGAAAAATGCATAAAGTGGGCGATTCACGAACCCAAATGAATATAGTGAAATGGAGAGATTGGGCGAGGTGACCGGGGTAATGCGAGTCGTATGCGTGCAAATGGCATACCTTGCCCGATCATTTATAAAGTTTTTCTTCACACCATCTTGTCAAAAGTTCATTTGTTTAGTTTTTGATTGTCGGATGACGTTGATCATGCTATGAATTTTGTAGTACGTCGAATAAGCTTCGTTTGGAATATAAGATCGCGTAAAACAGAGCTCAATAGAGGAAATTATGGTCGTAACAAGTTCGGCGCGTAGTCTGTCCACAGCGGGCAATGAGTATCCGCTATGAGCAAGCTTCTGTTGGCACATATTGATCGTTTTATAGTGAAATAACTGTGGTTTAACTAAATTATGTGTTTTACTCGATTTTGATTCATTTTTCTATATATTTGATAGGAATTCGGAAGTGTTGGCTTGAGTAACCCGTTGTAGTTGGATTTTAGCTTTATCAGGTGAGCAGTCATTATCGTTACTAGAATACAAATTCATCATATGCATGAAAATCCCACATTTTCACCGTGAAAGGAGTCACATGCATGAGTTAATGACTTTGACATTGCACATTCATATCATAGCAAGATGCTCCCATTCACTCACCTCATCCGAAATAATGTTTTCCTCACTCCACAGAGTGCAAAAGCGACTTCCCCTCAAGATGGCACCAATGCTCCCCATTATTAGCTCCATCTCTATCTCGAACGAATTATTTCCTTAATAACTGAGCAAAAAAGAAAAAAAAACAACAAAAATTAAAAGGGAGCATTGACGCATTGAACCGCTCTCGCTCTAAGGCAAACGCCTTACCAATTCCAAATGCATTCCAAGTCGCTCAGATGAGCTCCGTCTACTACAGCAACCATAGAACTATGCTTCTCTGCAAGTCTATTTAATCCAATTTTCATTAACACATCTCGGTCATGCCGAATTGGATAGAGGTGTTCTTTAGGGAATAGACGAAGAGGCATCTGCAAAAGCAAAATATCAGAAATATCACCACAAATCTTGCAATAGTTTTAATATCATAAGCCAGTAAATTTTACCACATTGATCCGACAATATTTTGCACGAAAAATTCTACGTTGGTTAAGTGTTAGTAATTGAAGAGTCCTTTGAAAGGTCTCCTGTAGGAGTTATAAAAGAGCCAATAAATGAAGTCACATAAACTGTAACACAACAGAAAGATAAGAAAGCAAATACGTGATAATTGTGGTCCCCAAGGATTGCTTTGCAGCCAAGTTTCTCTAATTCCGCATTTGCGGCATGGAACTCGCTTTCGGATTTTATAAGAAAATACCTTCTACTTTCACATAATTATAAAAAAAAATTCCTGCAATCAATTATGAACATTGATTTAAAATATTCTAAAGTATTTAAAAATAAAATTAGAATATGTCCCTCAATTAGCTAACATCAATACCTTGAGTATCATGTGATTTGTGATGCCGAAACTTCAACACAGGATAGCTGCAAGCGATTACAATTACGAGGATAAATAACTTTTCAATTTTCATCAATCCAAAAATTAGAGCTCGATGTCGCATACACTTACCACAGTCCGATGTCGAACCCCGATCAGGTGGATATGGTGGCACATCCCACCCTTGAATGGAGTGGGACGGGTAAGGTGGACCATCCGCCTAGCTAG
Organism: Rhodomyrtus psidioides; assembly: GCA_021437785.1. Lineage (NCBI taxonomy): Eukaryota > Viridiplantae > Streptophyta > Magnoliopsida > Myrtales > Myrtaceae > Rhodomyrtus > Rhodomyrtus psidioides. The sequence continues at coordinate 6,112,721 of JAILYB010000010.1, read as the reverse complement.
ATGTAAGGGTAAGTCGTCCCCTCACTATTTTCCTCTATCCCTTTTTTCGGCTTCTCAACCAAATCTTTACCTAAATCCTAATCAAAATCATTACCAGGCTTAGGGATGGTTAAAGAGTAGCTGGCTACGGTACATTTGACGATGCAGAAGAAGAGGGAGCCGGCCGAGAGGAATAGGGAAAATGCGTAAAGTGGGCGATTCACGAACCCAAATGAATATAGTGAAATGGAGAGATTGAGTGAGGCGACCGGGGTAATGCGACTCGAAAGCGTGCAAATGGCACACCTTGCCCGATCCTTCATAAAGTTTTTCTTCGCACCATCACGTCAAAAGTTGATTTGTTTAGTTTTTGATTGTCGGATGACGTTGATCATGCTATGAATTTTGTAGTACGTTGAATAAGCTTCGTTTGGAATATAAGATCGCTTAAAACAGAGCTCGGTGGAGGAAATTACGGCTGTAACAAATTCGGGCGCAGTCTGTCCGGGCAACGAATATCCACTATGGGCAAGCTTCTGTTGGCACATAAATATCGTTTTATAGTGAAATAACTGTAGTTTAACTAAATTATGTGTTTTACACGATTTTGATTCATTTTTCTATATATTTGATAGGAATTCGGGCGTGTTGGCTTGAGTAAGCCGTTGCAGTTGGATTTTAGCTTTATCAGGTGAGTAGTCATTATCGTTACTAGAATACAAATTCATCATACGCATGAAAATCCCTCATTTTCACCATGAAAGCAGTCACATGCATGAGTAAATGACATTGACATTGCACATTCATATTATAGCAAGATACTCCAATTCGCTCACCTCATCTGAAATAATGCTTTCCTCACTCCACCGAGTGCAAAAGTGACTTCCCTCAAGATGGCTCCAATGTTTCCCGTTACTAGCTCCATCTCTATTTCGAACGAATTATTTCCCTAATTGTCGCGACCCGTCCGAAATCAACGGACGCGGCTAATGGATTACCGATCGCGGGGCTTTGGATCGGCGCGGGCCCTCCCAGGCCCATACCAAATCGCGGCGGGAGTGTCTTTTGAGGGATTCGACGATAAGAGTCGATCGCTTTTGACCTTAGTGTGGTCGTGGTGGCATGTGCAACTTGTGCATGCATTTGGAGTCGCCACCGGTCTTTCTTGGAGGGTAGACCGGAAACCTTACTGACCGATTGGGAGAGATCGATCAGTTCTGCGGAACCAGAGATTTTGGGTTCGGGGACTTGGTTACGTCGGTGTCATTACCAACGCCTTTTCGGTACCTAACGCGAGTGATTTTCCTGACTAAGAGTTCATGCAGGCGCAATTTTGGGTGATATAGGTATGAGTCAGGGTTTCATGCAGATTGGAAGACTGGTCCTACCAAATCACAGTCAATTTAATGAAAGCGCAAGTCAAGTGCATAAATAAATCATGTCAATGCACATCAATTTCAATCATTGGCCTCCTAGTATAGCCATAAGGGCTTAGGGAAGGTGTGATTTAGGGCTAGGGGGTAAAATGGGAAGATTCGGGGACAATTAGCCCGAAGGGAAAAATTGTCATTTTTGGAAGCTTTGGATACCGAATTACCCAAAATATTCCATGGTCAGTTGTTTGTGACCATTTCCCATTTTTGGGAGTTTTCCTGAATTTTTTAGAATTTTTTTGGAAGACGGTTTGCCGGAAGGGCAAAACCGTCATTTCGGAAAAGATCGGGGGTCGAAAGACCAGGAACAGGTCATGGCCAGTTGAATGTGGCCATTTCCTATTTTCTGGAATTTTTTAGAATTTTTCTGAATTTTCCGAATTTTTTTGAATATTTTCATGATTTTTCATTTTTTATTGATTTTTTGATTATTTTATTATTATTTATTATTTTTTAATATTTAAAAATATTTTCCGGGCCGGGTCGAACCCGGCCCGACCCTAGGGGTCGGCACCGGCCTAAAACGACACCGTTTTATTTTTTAAATATTTTTTCCTATTTTTTAAACAATTTTTGGATTTTTTATCTATTTTATTTAATTATCCGAAAATTCCCCGGATCCGACGGTCCACGTCGTGCCACGTGGCGTCGTCTCGTGCGTCCGATATTCACTAGATCGAGCGACCCACAGAGAGCCACGTGGCTCAATAATAGCCATCGGATCAAAAATTAATTATTTTCATTTTTTTAGAAAACCTACAAATCGAACGCTCTAGAACGTGCCACGTGGCCTCCTCTGGTGCGTCCGATCTTGTACAAGATCGGATGTCCCTCAGTGAGCCACGTGGCACATCCTCGTCCGCCGGATCGATTATTCGAAAATCATTTATTTAATTTTCCAAAAATTCAAGGATCGCGACACGTGTCGCGATCGTGGCCGTCCGTTTGTTTTATTTGAAAATACATGGATCGGACCCCACCCGGCTGACGTAGCTGCCTACGTGGCACGCCACGTTGGCCGTTAACTCTAGTGTAGTTTAAAGATTAGAACCGCGCAAATAGAGCTCGGGTCGAGCTCGACCGAGAGCCAAAACGTTCGAGACTCCCTCGGGCATTTCATCAAACACATGGTGTGCGCAGAGAAAGATGGAGGTCGGGGAAGATACCGACCTATTCGAAGCTCGCCGACGGCCACCAATGCTTCCTTGATGATCTGTGCAGGTTGCTGAAGGTTCTCGGTGCTCGCCTCTCCCTCGGGTTCGCCCAAAAAAAGTCCCCCTCTCCCTTTTGCCGAGTTCGGTTTTAACCGAATCTCTCCCCCCTCGCGGTGGCCGACCGCCAATTTTTATACCCACGCCTCTGCAACACACGGCCCCCGACGTCTGCAAATGTCCCCCATGCACATAGTCCTTTTTTTTCTTTCCAAAACGCCGCTGCCCACGTTGCTCTGTTTTGTCGCGACCCGTCCGAAAGAGGACGCGGCTAATGGATTACCGATCGCGGGCCTTTTCCCCGCACTGGAGTGCGGATCGCGGGCTTTGGATCGGCGCGGGCCCTCCCAAGCCCATACCAAATCGCGGCGGGAGTATTTTTCAAAGGGATTCGACGATAACAGTCGATCGTTTTCGACCTTAGTGTGGTCGTGGTGGCATGTGTAACTTGTGCATGCATTTGGAGTCGCCACCGGTCTTTCTTGGAGGGTAGACCGGAAACCTTATTGACCGATTGGGAGAGATCGATCAATTCTGCGGAACCAGAGATTTTGGGTTCGGGGACTTGGTTACGTTGATGTCATTACCAACGCCCTTTCGGTACCTAACGCGAGTGATTTTCCTAACTAGGATTTCATGCAGGCGCAATTTTGGGTGAGGTAAGTCTGACTTTGCATATTAACCAGTTTAACATGCTCACGTAATCATAATAAAAAAAATAGATGTCAATCACATAAACATCTATCCTACGTGGTGATCATGGAATTATGATTTAATGGGTCTCGAGCCAATGAGACCACATTTAATCATTTTAATATTTTAATAACGGAGAGCCGCTCTTCGCTTCTTCTTGGTTTCTTGAACTCTTCAAGAATTGGGCCCCAAAGAGCTCGCCGACTTAAAAGGCTCCTCCACGTAATCCTCGTAGCATTTACATCAACAATTGACTATGCTAAAAATAAAGATTACATGAAAAATAAAAGGAGTACGCAGCCTCCATTTAATAATTACAACCCCAAATATATAAATAATCATCATACATTCATATATACATCAATCACATTGATTAGGGATTTTTCCATGATCACCACCCTTTCACGTAAGTAATAAATTCACAATTTAAAACTTAGGAAGGCACAATAAAAATTCTACGTTGAATCATATTCAGAATTTTTACGTAAAATAAGATAGCCATAAATTTTCGATTCAAAATTGATTTAGTCTCAATTTTTGCTACGTTGATTAATTTATCATATAAAATAATCAATCTCCATTAGCCATGTAAGACGAACAATTCGTTAATACATATTGGCCATAGTATTGCAAAAATTGCAAAAAATCAATTAAATGCACGAAAACACCTAAGGATTGGCTCTGATACCACTGTTGGGATCCACGTAACACGTAGCGGAAATAAATAACAACCCATACATGTATCTCCAGAGGCGTACTTCGTGCATTTCAATCGAAAAAAATCACAAAGTCTCAAAGGGAGTAAATAGATTACCTCTCGTAGCGTGCTTGAACGGAGGTGTCGGTTCGATGTTCTTCGATCTCAACCTCCACAAGTGTTAGGCATCTAGTTCGGACGCACCACCAATTGACGAACGGGGAGACGACTAATAACTCCACAACAATTGTGCTAGCAATATGCGGAATCAATATTCCGAACTTAGTATATTTTGCTCACTCAAGATTATGAGAATATAGAGAGTGTTTGTGTTCTTCTCTCTAAGCTCTCAAAAATTTGCACACTCTACAAAATGTCTCTCCCCTCAACCTCAAAACTCTTGCCATCCTTTTATAGCCAAAAATACCTTCCAATAAATTGTATTTAAAAATAGCACTAACAATTATAAATTCTATCTAAAAATAGCACTCACAAATAAATGACATTTAAAAATAACACTAACAATAGCACTCACAATTTATAATACAAAAATGCTATTTAAAAATAGCACTAACAATAGCACTCACAATTTATAATACAAAAATGCTATTTAAAATAGCACTAACAATTATAAATTCTATCTAATAATAGCACTAACAATTTATGATAAATAAATGCCATTTAAAAATAGCACTAACAATAGCACTCACAATTTATGATAAATAAATGTCATTTAAAAATATCACTAACAATAGCACTCACAATTTATAATACAAAAATGCTATTTAAAAATAGCACTAGCAATAGCACTCACAATACAAAAATGCTAAAAAAAAAAGCACTAACAAAGGTGTTAAAAATAATAACCATTATTATTATTACAAGAGTTAAAGAGGTTACCAAACAGTACAAATATGCATAACGTATAAATACGTATGACATATAAATACGTAGAGCATACGTATACATCCGTGAAACCGGGGACTAATTGAAAGAAAAATGTGCAATTAAGCCCTTTTGGTAAAAATTGATTAAATTGGAGGGCAAATTGACCTAATTGCACTTTAAGACTTTAGAATCCAATGTCATAGCTTATAAAAAGTGAGAATTGAAAACTAAAATACTCGAAAAGGATTTTTTTTTTTTTTTTAGGCTCGGTATGGGTTTATGTTTGTGAAGGAACATAGTGACCCGAGCCGAATTTTTGAGATTTAAAGTGACACACTTGAAGAGGAAATTAAAACAAAATTATCGAATATTTTTGGGTATTTTTCTGACCACGAATGGTATTTTTCTGATTTTTTGGGTATTTTTATAATTAAATAAACTCGAAAAATATTAAAAATACCGAAAAATATTTTTTGTTCAAAATTTGTTCCTAAGGCTAAACCAAGGCTTCCAAAGTTGATTTTGTGATTTTATGACCTTTTTTGATATTTTTAATTAATTTTAAAAAATAAAAATCACAATAATAAATGGTAAAAAATCAGGTGTCAACAGCTGCCCCTCTTTGAGAGGAATCTCGTTAGAGGTTTCTCTCAAAGATAAGGTGGCACCTGATTCCTAACCGACTCAACTGGGAAAATGAGAGAAGAAATGTTATGACATCGGATCCTTAAGCCTATTGATAAAAGCTCAAAATCAATCCCCGGTTTGCTCTAACAATTTGAACATGGGCCGGAGTGAGAGAGGCTTACCTGAAGCTCACCTGTCGGATGCTGCCGGTTGCGACGACTTTCAAGAAGATGCCTAGGACTCGTCATTCAGAATATCCTAGGGAGATTAAGCTCTGACCTGTATGGTAGGTCATACCATGATGGGATTCCTAACTGGTAGGAACCTAAGGAAGGCGCATCCCACGCTTTGGGATTTGCCAAGGATTTTAATCCGTATGGTTATTCGGACCTTTGTATTGATCCTTAAGGCGGTATCTACCTCGTGTTGACCCTTATGGCGGTATCTACCAATAAGTTGACCCTTGAGGCGGTTTCTACCTTGGTTTGACCCTTCAGGCGGTTTATACCTTGAGTTGACCCTTCAGGCGGTATCTACCTTGCGTTGACCCTTCAGGCGGTTTCTACCAGTAGTTGACCCTTCAGGCGGTATCTACCTTGCGTTGACCCTTTAGGCGGTTTCTACCATCATGTTGACCCTTCAGGCGGTTTCTACCTTTGATTGACCCTTCAGGCGGTATCTACCTTGAGTTGACCCTTCAGGTGGTATCTACCTTTGATTGACCCTTCAGGCGGTATTTACCTTGAGTTGACCCTTCAGGCGGTATCTACCTTTGATTGACCCTTCAGGCGGTATCTACCTTTGTTTTGACTTTGAAAAGGGGTCTCATGACGAGGGTTCTCCACGTCCGATGAGACTGCCTAAATTTTGAAAAGGGGTCTCATGACGAGGGTTCTCCACGTCCGATGAGACTGGCTAAATTTTAAAAAGGGGTCTCATGACGAGGGTTCTCCACGTCCGATGAGACTGCCTAAATTTTAAAGAGGGGTCTCATGACGAGGGTTCTCCGCGTCCGATGAGATTTCCTGAATTTTGAAAAGGGGTCTCATGACGAGGGTTCTCCACGTCCGATGAGACTGCCTAAATTTTGAAAAGGGGTCTCATGACGAGGGTTCTCCACGTCCGATGAGACTGCTTGAATTTTGAAAAGGGGTCTCATGACGAGGGTTCTCCACGTCCGATGAGATTTCCTGAATTTTGAAAAGGGGTCTCATGACGAGGGTTCTCCACGTCCGATGAGACTACCTGAATTTTGAAAAGGGGTCTCATGACGAGAGTTCTCCACGTCCGATGAGACTGCCTAAATTTTGAAAATGGGTCTCATGACGAGGGTTCTCCACGTCCGATGAGATTTCCTGAATTTTGAAAAGGGGTCTCATGACGAGGGTTCTCCACGTCCGATGAGACTGCCTAAATTTTGAAAAGGGGTCTCATGACGGGGTTCTCCACGTCCGATGAGATTTCCTGAATTTTGAAAAGGGGTCTCATGACGAGGGTTCTCCACGTCCGATGAGACTGCTTGAATTTTGAAAAGGGGTCTCATGACGAGGGTTCTCCACGTCCGATGAGACTACTTGAATTTGAAAAGGGCCCTATCCTCGCCCCTTCTTTTGAAAGATCCCGAAATTTGTCGGGAATTCAGTTTTTTTGAAGCTGTGAAAGATTTCATTTTGACAAAGCTTCACTTGAGTCTGTTGAGGCGACATTCTGGGAGCTGGGTTCTCCAGGTATCCTGCAGAAGTTTGAGCTTGAAAGATTTTTCTTCACCAAGAAAACGTTAGTAATCTTTGGGAAGACCACGGCTGTCCATTTTGACAAAACCGTAGATTTAAGTTTTAATCGTGAAATGTGCATTTTGATGCTGGAGGTTATCCAAAGCATTCTTGCAACATGCAAATGTGATCACAAATCCTTTGCACGAAAAATCTGGATCGAACAGTTTGAAAATTCCAAAAAGAGTTTGTTCAAAACATCAATTGGAATATTTCTCGACAAGGAGGTCTTCTCACCTGTTTTGAGATAGTGGTTTTTGTAGGGGATGCACTCAATTCCCTACTAACATGTGCCTAGGTTTTAGGCTCATTCGCAGCGCATACATTTTGACCGGTCGGGAGGTCTTCCACGGGACCGTAATGTTGGGCTTGGATATTGGTTTTCAAGGGGGACCCGCTTTGGAGTCGAGGTCATTGAATGAAAGTTTTCACCATCTGCTCCGGGTTTACAAGTCAAGAACCCTGCAAAATGAGAAAGAAATAGTCTTGCTTGTACTTCTTCGAGCTAAGCAATATGTTAACCTAAGTGTCTTAGTCAGAGAAGACTGTTTCAGGGTTGTAACATTGGTAGGATTGGGGACCGAAAAAGGCTTGTTTTTGGCCCATAAATTACGAGGGGTTTGACATTGGTGATCATTGCAAATTTACCACCTGCCCTTTCCTCTCTGCAGCTTCAGTTTTTTTTGGGGTGTGCAACCGATTTTGAGGTGTGCACCAGCTCTTCAGAGAGCGTTTCGTCGCATTAAGAGACTGATGACTCTGTCTGCGTCTCTGCTCTACGCTTGACACCATTTGGGGAGTAGTCTTTTTGATCTGACTCATTTAGGGATTTCTTCTTTTCCCATCCGGCTTCATTGCGGATCAATCAAACAACTTACACGAGCATCAGCCTTGCTTTTACCAGGCACTTTGCTTTTTTCTCGATTCATTTTTTTTGAAATCCCATTTTTTTTCATCTTCATGGGATCGTGTTAGACCTACGATCAAAGGTCTAACAAGGTTAAGCATTAACTTAGGAATTTTCTGCAGACCCTAAGTCTTGAACTCCTTCGTTTCTGAAGTGATGCTGCATCCGTCTTGGAATGTGCAATGATCACCAACGGGTTTATGAAATGATTTTGCAAGCTCAACTTGGCTATGCGAAGGATTCGGTGTGTGGGATAGAGAAATGAATGCTTCTCATCATCCTATGGCACTTGGATTACCATATAAACAACACACAAAGATTTAGTCCGAGCAAGAAAATTTCTAACCATTTTCTCCTGATGCTGCTGGACTCACCTCTATTTTGCCCCGATGTGGGGTGGTTCTTGACAGGGTTAAGAATGAAAACCGCCGTTCAAAGGGGTTATCAACGGTCACCTGTAGTGTTTGGGGATAAGAAACGAATGCCTCCGTCGTCCCAATCCATGTAATCGCTGCGAATGGTCCCTACTTCCGTAGGTCCAGATTTTGCTATCTGATCCGCTCCACTTCTCTCTCAAGTGTGTATAGGACGTGTTTGGATTAGGCTTTGCCTCTCGTCTTTTGAGAAAACGTCCTTTTGAAAGTTTTGAACAACTTTTGATTGGAAAAATCTCTTTCTTTTTCTCCAAAAATTTTACCCGTCAAGGGGATTTTATGATGCACCATGCATATTCTTATTCATGTTCAGACAACCTCCTGTTTCAAAACATGAATGTCAATGAAGTTAGAATTCTATGTCTTTTCTAGACATCAGATTCTGAGAGCTTTTCTTTTCTTCTCTGTTTTTTATTCAACATCTTCAATGGATTGGGGAAACGGATACTTACCTGTCCCCAGAGGCTGTAGATCCCTGAAAATGCGGAAGAAACATGTTATTGTACGTTCACGAATTTTTCGAAAAATTAGAACGATACAATTTACCCTTGGTCATGTATTTCCAACGGGTAATACATGGGATGTGAAAACCCGTTTTTCCCTGATGGCAAGCCCCTGTAAAAAACAAACAATAAGTGTCAGTTTGTGTTCCAAAATTCAAGACCAATTGGAACGATACCGCCTTGTTCTTGCTTGGCGTTTTCATTTGAACTCAAACGCGCGGCTTGCAGAATCTGGCCCTCTATCTTGTGGCCTTGATCCCTCCGTTTGGTTGGCGATGAATCATTCTCAAGGATTTGCCCCAGAGGAGATCCATTTGTATTTCTGGACGCATTCCAGCGCCACTCTTCAGAGTTCCTTTTATTCAAGGAAAAAAGAAATTGTTATCGAAATGCATGTCAAAGCATGAAGTGTGGAAGCGATACTTTTTACCCTCCACTCGATCTTGTAATCAAAGACCATTTCTTGGAGTGCTGACTCCCAAGGTCAATAATTTTATTCGCCTCCTCGTTGGCGAGTTCTTTTCTTTTGAGGCTTTCGGTGCCAACGACTTCCTGTTAAGCGAGTAAAAACTCATGTTAGGCATGTGGTCTTCGAAGACCAAATTGGAATGATACAATGTTACCGTTCACCCATATTCGTATCTTGGGGTTTGATTATGATGCGGACGACTCTGTTATTGCGTCCATTGACTTTGCCAGAGGAGAAACGTCATTCTTTGTCCGGCGCACAAATGATTCACTTGCCCCAGTTGGGTGTGATTTGTCATAGCTAGGTGACGCTTGCCCCAGCTAACTTCATTCCTGCATTTTGTTGCAATCCCCATCCTCTTTGGGGGTGTCTTTTCTCTTGGGATTCATGATGACGTCTTACTGATGTATTCCCTTCTTTCGCCGATTATTGACACTTCTCATTTGATGGAGGTCGTTTCAATATCGTATATTGATGTGGATGATGAGTATTGCTTCATCTCGTCTGCATTTGTGGGTGTTGTTCGTGAGATGATTCCTGATTACGTCCAAAACTGCTTTGCCCCAGTTGGGCAGTGTTCGTCTTGGCAACATGCCTTAGCACTTTCCGTGTTTGTTGGCAATTTTGCAATTCAATTTTGACAACGTCCATGCACTCCCATGGGTTTCGCTGATTCTGATCTTCTATCTCAATTGTCAGAATCTTCAATTATTTTTATCCGTCTCTAGGTGGCTTGACGGCCTTGGGATTTGTCGTGTGGCGGTTTTATGATTCTCTCGATCATCGTCGCCATTTGAAGTATTTGATGTTTGCCTGTTGAAGAGAAGAGACCTCATCAGTAAATGGCATGTATAATTGACTATTGGAGTCGATACAATTTACCCTTGAAAATTATCCTGCGGGAACCGGCATTTCTCCCTTTGGGTTCTCTGTATGCAGGATATGTGCATGATATACATGATGCATGTTAGGTATGCTTGCAACGAAAAATGAGTTCGTGCTTTTCACTCTATTCAAAGAAAGCATTTTTATCAGATGTGTCAATCTGCAAAACTTGAATTTTTCTTTTCAAGTGTTCTTTTCACGGAGATTTCTAAATGATGAGAAACTTCTTCAGGTTTTCTCAAAGGTTTTGCTCACAAATTGAGCCATTAGAATGCTCTTGAAAATATTTAGCCACAGTGCATGTCTGAGATGCCATGAAAAGGGGTACTCCCTGTTTGTCATTGGAAAGCACTGCATCATGAGTCATCTGCTTTTGATCATCATCAAATGGATGGCTCCGCTTTAATTGAAATGACTACGGATTTACTATCCCTGCTCTGGTTACTTCTAGCATCCAAGATGCTGGAAATTTTTCAGTGGTCCCATTCATTTTTGTCATCACCTGCAAGAATGAGAAACCATATCAACTCGTGAACCAGTCAATTTGATTTGGAACGGATACAACTTTTCGACTTAGGGAGAGCCAATCCTAATTAGGATGCTCCTTCTTCATAATTTGATTCAATTTGTCATTGCAATCCCAATGGGTGACATCTGCTGAAGGCACATTTCTTTTCGTCTTATAGGGAAGACAAATTTTCCTATGTTTGTCTTTGACCATCCTATCCTGTAGACAAAAGACATAAAGGTCCCCATCAGGTATAATATTCGAAGGGCTTATTGGAACGATTACAGTTTCACCATCGTTCCATTATTATCTTGCATGTGATCGGATGAGGACATTTTCGACAAATGTATGCCATGTAAAACATGTCCCTCGTGTCTATCCACAAATGGATTTTCCTTCTCTACCTGTTTTTCACCTGAGAGGAAAAGATAGGAAATATTATGCCGGTATCTGATTGAAAATCAATTAGGAACGACACATCTTTACACTTGACCCGGCTGCCCCGGTTAGGTGGCGTTTGTCCTAGTTAAGTGGGATTTGCCCCATCAGTTGACTCTCCAGGGTGGTCCAGCGCTTTTCCATGCCATCCTGGTTCGTTTAAACTCGCGATTTATTCTTCACACAAGTCTTTGGATTTTGATTCATAAGCGGCGCTCAATGACCTTTTGGTTTCGAGGTGTACCAATCATTCACATACATGCGCATGAGACCAGTGAGGTTTGACTCTAAAAATCAAAAGATTGGGCTTGGTACCTAAGGCCAAGGTTCCCATCTCGAGTTCTAGAAAGAGCAGATTCCATTGCACAACTATCGTTGCATTGGGCTCGATCCATAGTTCAAAATGAGCGGAATTGAAAAGTGGATTACCCCATGTTTTTCCTCACGGAGATTCCATTTTCAATCCATTCTATTGTTTTCCTATAGGCGGCGCTCAGGGTTTTAGGCGCGATTGTGTGTGTTCATGTGTTGTGAGTATCACAATGCAAGTCACGCACAACAGTTTATCAATCGACGCTTCAAATCATCCACACAACATACATTCCTACGCCAACCTGCATAAGACAATGTTAATCACGGACTACACCCGTTATCTCTCCAATCTGCAAAAACATATAACACCTACCATGAGCGGACTTACCTCACCTTCAAGAGCGCCTGCAGGGTTAGAAATATCACTCAGCGTTTTAATTACGGCCTAAGTCCACTTGGGGTCTAGAACCATAGGTTCTAGAACAGAAGTCCCCAGTGGAGTCGCCAGCTGTCGCGACCCGTCCGAAAGAGGACGCGGCTAATGGATTACCGATCGCGGGCCTTTTCCCCGCACTGGAGTGCGGATCGCGGGCTTTGGATCGGCGCGGGCCCTCCCAAGCCCATACCAAATCGCGGCGGGAGTATTTTTCAAAGGGATTCGACGATAACAGTCGATCGTTTTCGACCTTAGTGTGGTCGTGGTGGCATGTGTAACTTGTGCATGCATTTGGAGTCGCCACCGGTCTTTCTTGGAGGGTAGACCGGAAACCTTATTGACCGATTGGGAGAGATCGATCAATTCTGTGGAACTAGAGATTTTGGGTTCGGGGACTTGGTTACGTTGATGTCATTACCAACGCCCTTTCGGTACCTAACACGAGTGATTTTCCTAACTAGGATTTCATGCAGGCGCAATTTTGGGTGAGGTAAGTCTGACTTTGCATATTAACCAGTTTAACATGCTCACGTAATCATAATAAAAAAAATAGATGTCAATCACATAAACATCTATCCTACGTGGTGATCATGGAATTATGATTTAATGGGTCTCGAGCCAATGAGACCACATTTAATCATTTTAATATTTTAATAACGGAGAGCCGCTCTTCGCTTCTTCTTGGTTTCTTGAACTCTTCAAGAATTGGGCCCCAAAGAGCTCGCCGACTTAAAAGGCTCCTCCACGTAATCCTCGTAGCATTTACATCAACAATTGACTATGCTAAAAATAAAGATTACATGAAAAATAAAAGGAGTACGCAGCCTCCATTTAATAATTACAACCCCAAATATATAAATAATCATCATACATTCATATATACATCAATCACATTGATTAGAGATTTTTCCATGATCACCACCCTTTCACGTAAGTAATAAATTCACAATTTAAAACTTAGGAAGGCACAATAAAAATTCTACGTTGAATCATATTCAGAATTTTTACGTAAAATAAGATAGCCATAAATTTTTGATTCAAAATTGATTTAGTCTCAATTTTTGCTACGTTGATTAATTTATCATATAAAATAATCAATCTCCATTAGCCATGTAAGACGAACAATTCGTTAATACATATTGGCCATAGTATTGCAAAAATTGCAAAAAATCAATTAAATGCACGAAAACACCTAAGGATTGGCTCTGATACCACTGTTGGGATCCACGTAACACGTAGCGGAAATAAATAACAACCCATACATGTATCTCCAGAGGCGTACTTCGTGCATTTCAATCGAAAAAAATCACAAAGTCTCAAAGGGAGTAAATAGATTACCTCTCGTAGCGTGCTTGAACGGAGGTGTCGGTTCGATGTTCTTCGATCTCAACCTCCACAAGTGTTAGGCATCTAGTTCGGACGCACCACCAATTGACGAACGGGGAGACGACTAATAACTCCACAACAATTGTGCTAGCAATATGCGGAATCAATATTCCGAACTTAGTATATTTTGCTCACTCAAGATTATGAGAATATAGAGAGTGTTTGTGTTCTTCTCTCTAAGCTCTCAAAAATTTGCACACTCTACAAAATGTCTCTCCCCTCAACCTCAAAACTCTTGCCATCCTTTTATAGCCAAAAATACCTTCCAATAAATTGTATTTAAAAATAGCACTAACAATTATAAATTCTATCTAAAAATAGCACTCACAAATAAATGACATTTAAAAATAACACTAACAATAGCACTCACAATTTATAATACAAAAATGCTATTTAAAAATAGCACTAACAATAGCACTCACAATTTATAATACTAAAATGCTATTTAAAATAGCACTAACAATTATAAATTCTATCTAATAATAGCACTCACAATTTATGATAAATAAATGCCATTTAAAAATAGCACTAACAATAGCACTCACAATTTATGATAAATAAATGTCATTTAAAAATATCACTAACAATAGCACTCACAATTTATAATACAAAAATGCTATTTAAAAATAGCACTAGCAATAGCACTCACAATACAAAAATGCTAAAAAAAAAAAGCACTAACAAAGGTGTTAAAAATAATAACCATTATTATTATTACAATAGTTAAAGAGGTTACCAAACAGTACAAATATGCATAACGTATAAATACGTAGAGCATACGTATACATCCGTGAAACCGGGGACTAATTGAAAGAAAAATGTGCAATTAAGCCCTTTTGGTAAAAATTGATTAAATTGGAGGGCAAATTGACCTAATTGCACTTTAAGACTTTAGAATCCAATGTCATAGCTTATAAAAAGTGAGAATTGAAAACTAAAATACTCGAAAAGGATTTTTTTTTTTTTTAGGCTCGGTATGGGTTTATGTTTGTGAAGGAACATAGTGACCCGAGCCGAATTTTTGAGATTTAAAGTGACACACTTGAAGAGGAAATTAAAACAAAATTATCGAATATTTTTGGGTATTTTTCTGACCACGAATGGTATTTTTCTGATTTTTTGGGTATTTTTATAATTAAATAAACTCGAAAAATATTAAAAATACCGAAAAATATTTTTTGTTCAAAATTGGTTCCTAAGGCTAAACCAAGGCTTCCAAAGTTGATTTTGTGATTTTATGACATTTTTTTGATATTTTTAATTAATTTTAAAAAATAAAAATCACAATAATAAATGGTAAAAAATCAGGTGTCAACATGTTTGCTGCACATTCTGTACATTCTGCACGTTGTTGCAGACCCGGGTCGGACCGGGTCGGGTCGGGCCGGACCCGACCGACCCGGTTCGGCCAAATCGCCCAAATCGCCAAATTGACCCCCAAATGACCTCTTTTCATGAAATTGATGGCAAAATCGGATTCTTTGACATGTTTTCCATCAAATATGGGTATTTTCGTGAATCAATTTATTGAAATTCTGTGAAAACCCCAAATTGTCCCTAGGATCCGAAATTTAATTTCGCCAAATCGAAGGCCTAAACGATCGAATTAGCCAAAATTGAGCCCACCAATGGATTCAGCATGATGAAAACTGTTGGGTAGAGGTGTTTAATTTTAATGGGTGTGCCCGTGTGAAATTTAATTTCAAAAATTGTGAAACCGGGGACTAAATTGAAAGATTTTTATGCAATTAAGCCCTTTTGGTTAAAATTGATCAAATTGGAGGGCACATTTACCCAATTGCATTTCAATACTTTAGAGTCCAATGTCATAGCTTATAAAAACCGAGAATTGAAAATTAAAAGACTCGAAAAGGATTTTTTAGGCCCGGTTTGGGATTAGGTTTGTGAAGGAACCCCATGAACCACGGATGGTATTTTTTCTAATTTTTTTGGGTATTTTTATAATTAAATAAATTCCAAAAAATATTAAAAAATTCCAAAAAATATTTTTTGTTCAAAATTGGTTCCTAAGGCTAGGCTAAGGCTTCCAAAGTTGATTTTGCAATTTTTTGACCTTTTTTGCTATTTTTAATTAATTTTAGAAATAAAAAACTATAATAACGGATGGTCAAAAATCAGGTGTCAACACTAATAACTGACCAAAAAAGGAAAAAAAACCAACAAAAATTAAAAGGGAGCATTGACGCATTGAACCACTCTCGCTCTAAAGCAAACGCCTTACCAATTCCAAATGCGTTCCATGTCGCTCAGATGAGCTCCGTCTACTACAGCAACTATAGAACTATGCTCCTCTGCAAGTCTATTTAGTCCAATTGCCATAAACACATCTCGTTCATGCCGTATTGGATAGAGGAGTTCTTTAGGGAATAGACGTAGAGGCATCTGCAAAAGCAAAATATCAGAAATAATACCATAAATCTTGCAATAGTTTTAATGTCATAAGCCAGTAAATCTTACCACTTTGAACCGACAATATTTTGCTCGAAAAATTCTACGTTGGTTAAGTGTTAGTACTTGAAGAGTCCTTTGAAAGGTCTCCTGTAGCAGTTATAAAAGTGCCAATAAATGAAGCCACATAAACCGTAATACAACAAAAATATAGGAAGACGAATATGTGATAATTGTGGTCCCCAAAGAATGCTTTGCAGCCAAGTTCCTCCAATTTCTCATTTGCGGCATGGAACTCGCTTTCGGATTTTATAAGAAAATAACTTCTACTTTCACACAATTATAAATTCAAAAAAAAACTACCTGCAATCAAATATGAACATTGAATCTTAAAATATTCTAAAGTATTTAAAAATAAAATTGCACAATGCCCCTCAATTAGCTAACATCAATACCTTGAGTATCATGTGATTTGTGACGTCGGAAATTCAACCCAAGATAGCTGCAAGCGATTACAATTACAAAGTTAAATAACTTTTCAATTTTCAGCAATCCAAAAATTAGAGCTCGATGTCGCATACACTTACCAAAGTCCGATGTCTAACCCCGATCTGGTGGATGTGGTGGCACATCCCACACTTGAATGGAGTGGGACGGGTAAAGTGGACCATCCGCCTAGCCAGATGTAAGGGTAAGTCGCCCCCTCACTATTTTCCTCTATCCCTTTTTTCGGCCTCTCAACCAAATCTTTACCTAAATCCTCATCAAAATCATTACCAGGCTTGGGGACGGTTAAGGAGTAGTTGGCTACGGAGCATTTGCGGATGCAGAAGAAGAGGGAGCCGGCAGAGAGGAAAGGGGAAAATGCGTAAAGTGGGCGATTCACAAACCCAAATGAATATAGTGAAATGGAGAGATTGGGCGAGGCGACCGGGGTAATACGACTCGCAAGCGTGCAAATGGCACACCTTGCCCGATCCTTCATAAAATTTTTCTTCGCACCATCACGTCAAAAGTTGATTTGTTTAGTTTTTGATTGTCGGATGGCGTTGATAATGCTACAAATTTTTTAGTACGTCGAATTAGCCTCGTTTGAAATAGAAAATCGCTTAAAACGGCGCTCGGTGGAGGAAATTATGGCCGAAACAAGTTCGGGGCGCAGTCTGTCTATAGCGGGCAATGAGTATCCGCTATGGGCAAACTTCTGTTGGCACGTAAAGATCGGTCTATAGTAAAATAATTGTAGTTTAACTAAATTGTGTTTTACTCGATTTTGATTCATTTTTCCATATATTTGATAGGAATTCGGATGTGTTGGCTTGAGTAACCCGTTGTAGTTGGATTTTAGCTTTATCAGGTGAGTAGTCATTATCGTTACTAGAATACAAATTCATCATATGCATGAAAATCCCTCATTTTCACCGTGAAAGCAGTCACATGCATGAGTAAATGACTTTGACATTGCACATTCATATCATAGCAAGATGCTCCCATTCACTTACCACATCCGAAATAATGCTTTCCTCACTCCACATTGTGCAAAAGCGACTTCCCCTCAAGATGGCTCCAATGTTCCGCGTTACTAGCTCCATCTCTATTTCGAACGACTTATTTCCCTAATAACCGACCAAAAAAGAAAAAAAAACAACAAAAATTAAAAGGGAACATTGACGCATTGAACCACTCTCACTCTAAGGCAAACGCCTTACCAATTCCAAATGCGTTTCATGTCGCTCTGATGAGCTCCGTCTACTACAGCAACTATAGAACTATGCTCCTCTACAAGTATATTTAATCCAATTGTCATAGACACATCTCCTTCATGCCGAATTGGATAGACGAGTTCCTTAGGGAATAGATGAAGAGGCATCTGCAAAAGCAAAATATCAGAAATATTACCACAAATCTTGCAATAGTTTTAGGCTGCGTTTGGTAACACTCCAGGGATTGTGTTTCTGTTCCAAAAGTATTCTGGGAACACTTTTGGAACAGAAAAGCGTTTGGCAAGAAACTGTTCCAAAGTGTTCCGAAGAACACTTTTAAGAAAAAGAACACTCTTGGTCCAAAAAAAAAAAGAAACCAAAAAAACATGTTTTTTTGTTTCTAGAACACTTTCGGCCTCCGCCACCGACCGTCGGTGGCTGGCCTCCGCCCCCGACCGCCGGACGCCGCCGCCGCCCGCCGGATGCCGGTCGCCGCCGCTGCCCGCCGGTCGCCGGACGCCACCGTCGCCCGCCGGTCGCCGCCGCCGCCCGCCGGTCGCCGCCGCCTATCGTCACCGCCGCTGCCACCGCCGGTCGCCGCTGCCCCGCCCTCCGCCGCCGGTTGCCGCCACCCGCCGGTCGCCGCCGATCATTCCTTTTGGCAAGAAAAGTGTTTTTTTTTTAACTTACCAAACGCGTTTCTATCCCTAAAAATCGTAGCCGGGAACAGAAACACAAAAAAATGTTTATGTTCTCAGGAACAAAAACGTTACCAAACGCAGCCTTAATGTCATAAGCCAACAAATCTTACCGCTTTGATCCGACAATATTTTGCTCGAAAAATTCTACATTGTTTAAGTGTTAGTGCTTGAAGAGTCCTTTGAAAGGTCTCCTGTAGCAGTTATAAAAAAGCCAATAAATGAAGTCACATAAACCGTAATACAACTGAAATATAGGAAGGCGAATACGTGATAATTGTGGTCCCCAAGGAATGCTTTGTAGCCAAGTTTCTCCAATTCCTCATTTGTGGCATGGAACTCGCTTTCGGATTTAATAAGAAAATAACTTCTACTTTCACACATTTATAAAAAAAAACTACCTGCAATCAAATATGAACATTAAATCTTAAAATATTCTAAAGTATTTAAAAATAAAATTGCACAATGCCCCTCAATTAGCTAACATCAATACCTTGAGTATCATGTGATTTGTCGCCGGAAATTCCACATAGGATAGCTGCAAGCGATTACAATTACAAAGTTAAATAACTTTTCAATTTTCATCAATCCAGAAATTAGAGCTCGATGTCGCATACACTTACCACAGTCCGTTGTCTAACCCCGATCAGGTGGATGTGGTGGCACATCCCACCCTTGAATGGAGTGGGACGGGTAAGGTGGACCATCCGCCTAGCCAGATGTAAGGGTAAGTCGTCCCCTCACCATTTTCCTCTATCCCCTTTTTTCGGCCTCTCAACCAAATCTTTACCTAAATCCTAATCAAAATCATTACCAGCCTTGGGGACGGTTAAGGAGTAGTTGGCTATGGAGCATTTGCGGATGCAGTAGAAGAGGGAGCCGACCGAGTAGAAAAGGGAAAATGCGTAAAGTAAGCGATTCACGAACCCAAATGAATACAGTGAAATGGAGAGATTGGGCGAGGTGATCGGGGTAATGCGACTCGCAAGCGTGCACAAGGCACACCTTGCCCGATCCTTCATAAAGTTTTTCTTCGCACCATCACGTCAAAAGTTGATTTGTTTAGTTTTTGATTGTCGGATGAGGTTGATCATGCTATGAATTTTGTAGTACGTCGAATAAGCTTCGTTTGGAATATAAGATCGCTTAAAACGGAGCTCGGTGGAGGAAATTATGGCCGTAACAAGTTCAGGGTGCAGTCTGTCCCTAGCGGGCTATGAGTATTCGCTATGGGCAAGCTTCTGTTGGCACGTAAAGATCGTTTTATAGTGAAATAACTGTAATTTAACTAAATTATGTGTTTTACTCGATTTTGATTCATTTTTCCATATATTTGATAGGAATTTGGACGTGTTGGCTTGAGTAACCCGTTGTAGTTGGATTTTAGCTTTATCAGGTGCGTAGTCATTATCATTACTAGAATAAAAATTCATCATATGCATGAAAATCCCTCATTTTCACTGTGAAAGCAGTCACATGCATGAGTAAATCACTTTAACATTGCACATTCATATCGTGGCAAGATGCTCCCATTCACTCACCTCATCCGAAATAATGCTTTCCTCACCCCCACAGAGTGCAAAAGCGACCTCCCCTCAAGGTGGCTCCAATGTTTCCCGTTACTAGCTCCATCTCTATTTCGAACGACTTATTTCCCCAATAACCAACCAAAAAAGAAAAAAAACAACAAAAATTAAAAGGGAGCATTGACGCATTGAACCACTCTCACTCTAATGCAAACGCCTTACAAATTCCAAATGTGTTCCATGTCGCTCTGATGAGCTCTGTCTACTACAGCAACTATAGAACTATGCTCCTCTGCAAGTCTATTTAATCCAATTGTCATAAACACATCTCATTCATGGCGAATTGGATAGAGGAGTTCATTAGGGAATAGACGAAGAGGCATCTGCAATAGCAAAATATCAGAAATATTACCACAAATCTTGCAATAGTTTTAATGTCATAAGCCAGCAAATCTGGCCACTTTGATCCGACAATATTTTGCTCAAAAAATTCTACGTATGTTAACTGTTAGCACTTGAAGAGTCCTTTGAAAGGTCTCATGTAGCAGTTATAAAAGAGCCAATAAATGAAGTCATATAAACCGTAATACAACAGAAATATAGGAAGGCGAATACGTGATAATTGTGGTCCCCAAGGAATGCTTTGCAGCCAAGTTTCTCCAATTCCTCATTTGTGGAATGGAATTCGTTTTCGGATTTTATAAGAAAATAACTTCTACTTTCACACAATTATAAAAAAAAAAAAACTACATGCAATCAAATATGAACATTGAATCTTAAAATATTCTAAAGTATTTAAAAATAAAATTGCACAATGCCCCTTAACTAGCTAACATTAATACCTTGAGTATCATTTGATTTGTGATGCCGGAAATTCAACACAGGATAGCTGCAAGTGATTACAATTACAAAGTTAAATAACTTTTCAATTTTCATCAATCCAAAAATTAGAGCTCGATGTCGCATACACTTACCACAGTCCGATGTCTAACCCCGATCAGGTGGATGTGGTGGCACATCCCATCCTTGAATGGAGTGGGACGGGTAAGGTGGACCATCTGCCTAGCCAGATGTAAGGGTAAGTCGCCCCCTCACTATTTTCCTCTATCCCTTTTTTTGGCCTCTCAACCAAATCTTTACCTAAATCCTAATCAAAATCATTACCATGCTTGGGGACGGTTAAGGAGTAGCTGGCTACGGAGCATTTGCGAATGCAGAAGAAGAGGGAGCCGGCCGAAAGGAAAGGGGAAAATGCGTAAAGTGGGCGATTCACGAACCCAAATGAATATAGTGAAATGGAGAGATTGGGCGAGGCAACTGGGGTAATGCGACTCGCAAGCGTGCAAATGGCACACCTTGCCCGATCCTTCATAAAGTTTTTCTTCGCACCATCACGTCAAAAGTTGATTTGTTTAGTTTTTGATTGTCGGATGGTGTTGATCATGCTATGAATTTTGTAGTACGTCGAATAAGCTTCATTTGGAATATAAGATCGATTAAAAGGGAGCTCGGTGGAGGAAATTATGGCCGTAACATGTTCGGGGCGCAGTCTGTCCATAGCGAGCAATGAGTATCCTCTATGGGCAATCTTCTGTTGGCACGTAAAGATCGTTTTATACTGAAATAACTGTAGTTTAACTAAATTATTGGTTTTACTCGATTTATATTCATTTTTCTATATATTTGATATGAATTCGGACGTGTTGGCTTGAGTAACCCGTTGTAGTTGGATTTTAGCTTTATCAGGTGAGTAGTCATTATCGTTACTAGAATACAAATTCATCATATGCATGAAAATCCCTCATTTTCATATCATAGCAAGATGCTCCCATTCACATCATAGCAAGATGCTCCCATTCACTCACCTCATCCGAAATAATGCTTTCCTCACTCCACAGAGTGCAAAAGCGACTTCCCCTCAAGATGGCTCTAATGTTCCCCGTTACTAGCTCCATCTCTATTTCGAACGACTTATTTCCCTAATAACCGACCAAAAAAGAAAAAAATAACAAAAATTAAGAGGGAGCATTGACGCGTTGAACCACTCTCACTCTAAGGCAAACGCCTTACCAATTCCAAATGCGTTCCATGTCGCTCTAATGAGCTCCGTCTACTACAGCAACTATAGAAATATGCTCCTCTGCGTTCCATGTCGCTCTGATGAGCTCCGTCTACTACAGCAACTATAGAACTATGCTCCTCTGCAAGTCTATTTAATCCAATTGTCATAAACACATCTCATTCATGCCGAATTGGATGGGGGAGTTCTTTAGGGAATAGACGAAGAGGCATCTGCAAAAGCAAAATATCAGAAATATTACCACAAATCTTGCAATAGTTTTATTGTCATAAGCCAGCAAATCTTGCCACTTTGATCCGACAATATTTTGCTCGAAAAAATCTACGTTGGTTAGTTGTTAGTACTTGATGAGTCCTTTGAAAGTTCTCATGTAGTAGTTATAAAAAAAAAACCAATAAATGAAGACACATAAACTGTAACACAACAGAAAAGATAAGAAGGCGAATACGTGATAATTGTGGTCCCCAAGCACTGCTTTGCAGCCAAGCTTCTCCAATTCCTCATTAGCAGCAAGGAACTCGCTTTTGGATTTTACAAGAAAATACCTCATACTTTCACCCAATTATAAAAAATAAAAAAAACTACTTGCAATAAAATATGAACATTAGATCTTAAAATATTCTAAAGTATTTAAAAAGAAAATTGCACAATGCCCCTCAATTAGCTAACATCAATACCTTGAGTATCAGGTGATATGTGACGCCGGAACTTCAACACAGAATAGCTGCAAGCGATTACAATTACAAAGTTAAGTAACTTTTCAATTTTCATCAATCCAAAAATTAGAGCTCGATGTCGCATACACTTACCACAGTCCGATGTCTAACCCCGATTAGGTGGATGTGGTGGCACACCCACACTTGAATGGAGTGGGACGGGTAAGGTGGACCATCCGCCTAGCCAGATGTAAGGGTAAGTCGCCCCCTCACTATTTTCCTCTATCCCCTTTTTTCGGCCTCTCAACCAAATCTTTACCTAAATCCTCATCAAAATCATCACCAGGCTTGGGGACGGTTGAGGAGTAGCTGGCTACGGGGCATTTGCGGAAGTAGAAGAAGAGGGAGCTAGCCGAGAGGAATATGGAAAATGTGCAAAGCGGGCGATTCACAAACCCAAATGAATAGAGTGACATGGAGAGATTGGGCAAGGCGACTAGGGTAATGCGATTCGCATGCGTGCAAACGGCACACCTTGCCCGATCCTCCAT
The DNA here is from genome assembly GCA_021437785.1 of Rhodomyrtus psidioides. NCBI lineage: Eukaryota > Viridiplantae > Streptophyta > Magnoliopsida > Myrtales > Myrtaceae > Rhodomyrtus > Rhodomyrtus psidioides. The sequence continues at coordinate 6,089,520 of JAILYB010000010.1, read as the reverse complement.
TAAGTTTTTCTTCGCACCATCGCATCGAAAGTTGATTTGTTTAGTTTTTGATTATCGGATGACATTGCTCATGCTATGAATTTTGTAGTACGTTGAATAAGCTTCGTTTGAAATATAAGATTGCTTAAAACGGAGCTCGGTAGAAGAAATTATGGCCTTAACAAGTTCGGCGCACTGTCTGTCTATAGCGGGCAATGAGTATCCGCTATGGGCAAGCTTCTGTTGGCACATAACGATCGTTTTATAGTGAAATAACTGTAGTCTAACTATATTATATGTTTTACTCGATTTTGATTCATTTTCTATATATTTTATAGGAATTCGGATGTGTTGGCTTGAGTAACCCTTTGTAGTTGGATTTTAGCTTTATCAGGTGAGTAGTTGTAACGCCCCGAACCCGGCGAGCACGCGAACATCCCATCTGGTCGTTATAGTTCTATAGTCTCCCAAGATCCATGGCCAACAGCTCAATACTCCTATTTGGTACATGCAAGCGGGAGCAGAAAAATATCTCCGGACAAAATAAAACCAAGATACTGAGGACATAAAATGGTGCACTCCTCAATATTGGCAAATACACTTCAAAGGTTACAGTCGTCCAATACCAATGGTTCAATTGTACATCTATAAATGAAAGTAAAATTTCTAAGACCACAAATGAGTTTATATACATTCTCTCCAAATCACTTCTTCGAATGCCAATCCATGGCAACCTCGGATTTTCATCACTTGGAACCTGAAAAAATGTTGTCCCACGACGAGGTGAGATATATAATTTCAGTAAGCTAATCCTAACCCTAAGTTAGGCACTTAGTACTTCCAGACACTCCCAAACACATGCAATGATCAACCAAAGCACACAAGGTAGAAGGCATGCGACAATTTATAAGGGCATATATTACCACATAATCCTCCATTCTAGGCTAGGCTTCGTACTTTGGCACTTGATCACTCATAGTATATGGGATATTACTCATACTTGATATAATTACACTTTCTGTGGCTAGGTCCGCATATTATCACCTCAGGTTAACCCTGTCAGTAAACCCGCGTCATTTAGGCACATCAGGCAATTCACATCATTCGATCCCGCGTCGTATAGGCGCATCAGGCATTCTCATCATTCGATCCCGCGTCGTATAGGCGCATCAGGCAATTCACAATTTCTCAACCTCGTGTCACAGAGGCACCTCGGGGTGTTTCACAACGTACTACCCCGTGTCATAAAGGCACCTCAGGGTACATTTCATTCTTCAACCCCGTGTCATATAGGCACCTCAGGGTGTTATATGGTCATAAGCTCATAATTCAATTTAATTATAGCTACACGCATACCATTGAACATCTCACCAATTTAAAGCATCATCCGACCATCACCTCCCCAATCTCACATCACGATGCCACATTACCTCAATCAATCAAGCATGGCCATTTTAATACTTCACGATAAAACACAATTTCACGGTATCACTTATCATTTGTCATCATAACCATACAGCCATCACAAGTTCATGAAATCAATTGATCCATTAAACCATAGAATGCATCACCACATTAAGCATGGCCGAATTTCATGAATCAAGGTGGCGTTTGTTGACACCTGATTTTTGATCAGTCTTTCATAGTTTATTTTTAAAAAATTCATAAAAAATCTATAAAAAGTTAAAAAAAAATTAAAAAATCATCTTTGGTAGCCTTGACCAAGCTAAAGGAACCATTTTTGATAAAAAAAAAATAATTTTTCATATTTTTTAATATTTTTTAATATTTTCCAAAAATAGAAAAATACATGAAAATTGAAGAAAAATAGCGTTCGATGTCGTAAAAATATAGAAAAATAGTCAATATTTTTATTTTAATTTCTTTTACATTTTGAACTCATAAATAGTCAAAATTTAAGTTCAATTGCATGTGTTTCTTCACGACGCATAGAGTTGAATTTGGCAAAAAAATGTCATTCGAGTATTTTAATTTGTAAATTTCTACATCTTTTTTAGTCTTGACGTCCAATTAGATCGACCACCATCTACAATAAATGCCCCTTGCTGAATATTTTCGTTTTTGTTTCACATGATTTCATGGTGTAAAACGCCGAGTGGATCCCCAAATATAATCGGGTCGGCATGAGCTCGATAGCTCGTCCAAGACCAAACCAGGGCACGGCGAACCCCATGTGAGTACTCTCGAACTCCTTCGATGCTTCCTAATGCTTTTCTTAGGTTAGATCGTGTGTAGAATGGCTAGGACAGCTAAATCATTCTTGAGCTGTGATTGATAAATAGGGCCTTACTAGGAATGCCATGTGATTTATTTGCATATCTAGATTCCTTGAGTTGCGCATTTTATTACTGATTGTGATTGCTAGGATAATCACTTCTATCTGCATGAATTTCTAGATTTAGGGTTCATACCTTACTCATCCGCATGAATCTCAGGCTAGAAAATTCAGTCAACTTAGGTACCGAAAGGGCGTCAACTCTGACAGTTGGTGTAACTAAGTCCCCGAAACCATTTCTCTGGTTCTCGCAGAATTGAATAGAAACTCCCAACTATTCGATTGGGTGGTCCAATCACACCCTAAAAAAATGATTGGTGGCAACTCCATGGCATGCACACTTAGCACATGTCACTAGACCACACTGAAAGTCGATCACGCATACCTCCGTTGCGATTTGGGTAATGGGCCTTGGGAGAGGCCCGCGTCCGACCAGACAGGACGACCCATTAGCCCTCGAGAGCCCGACAACCTCAAGAGGGTCGCGACAGACTGGCGACTCCGCTGGGGACTGGTTCTTAACCATTTAGTGGACTTGAGCCGATTAAAAAGTTGATTGATTCTTCTAACCTAATTTTATGCAGATGCTCTCGAAAGTAAGGTGTATATGTTAACGAATGTGTTAGATGTTTTTGTAGACGGGAGAAATAAGGGGTGAAGTGTTTGTTAACTTTGTTTTATGCAGGCAGGAGTTTTGGATGTATGATTGTGTGGATGTTTATATTGAAGCGGTGATTGTTAAATAAAATGCATGTCTATTGCTTTAGCACGACACAATGAATACACACAATTGCGCCTAAAACCCCAGGCGTCCTCTTTAGGAACACAATAGAAGGAATTGAAAATGGAATCTCCGTGAGGAAAAACATGGGGTAATCCACTTTTCAATTCCGCTCACTTTGAGCTATGGATTGAGTCCCAATGCAACGATAGTTGTGCAATGGAATCGGCTCTTCCCAGAATTCGAGGTGAGAACCTTGGCTTTAGGTACCAAGCCCTATCTTTTGATTTTTAGGAGTTTTCCCTCACTTGTCTCATGCGTTTGTCTATGGAATGTTAGTATACCTAACACTGCAAAAAATACAGAGAAGCTTGATTTTCTCTTAAGTTTGGTTGGTAAGACTTTTCTATCCCTCGAACTTGTTACAGCTCTTAATCATTATATTCATTCCATAATTCCGGTGATTGGATTAAATGCCATTTTGAGGATAGATATGTGTGTTTTCCTCCCAATGTTCTTGATGGAAGATGAAGATGGTGTCATCCCATTACGAGCGCCAAGTGGACAAGAAGAGCCTACTATGGACATCATTGAGGTATCATCTAATGAAGATGACGATTTGGAATAGGTGATCCTGAAGTCACGTCTCAAAGATCGAAACTGGGGCATCTCTAAGTATTAAGATCACATTCCTTTGTTTTATTTTTCATTTCTAGCCTTCTTGTATAGGATTTATTTTGCTGAGATCCTCTCTATCTGATCCCTTAGATTGATTGTATTAGGGATCTATTTGTGTTTATATACATTCAGATTGAAATTTGTTGTATTTCTATTGACTTGTCATTGGAATGTGATAGTGACATTTCTTCTAATCACTCGAATACTCCAAAATCAATTTTATAATTCCTTTGGATGAAATTGAAATTGGAAGTCTTATACAACCTTTTGGCCGTATAGGGCAATACAATCCCAATTTCGCCAGAAGGAACTATAAACTTGAATTGGTTCATGCATGTTTTGCATCATTGGTAATCCACAATAATTGATCAAGAGTATTCGTGTTTTTCAAATTTAATGAAAAGATAGATATCCAAATTACTCTCGTTCTTAGCAAACAGCTTTAATTTGGATACCGTATCTTCAATTGAATTTAAAACACATCGTAATTGTGTACTTTTGAACATTCCATTGATATGCTTTCCTTTGAGGAATATTGATAAAAGCTTTTGCACAAGGCTAAAACCCTTGTAAAAGCTCTTATCTCTATTAATCACAAGTAAGCATAAAATTGAAAGGATTTATGCTTTATTTTTCAAATTCTTTCTTCTGATTCTGCCTTTTCATTTGAAACAGGTTAAAAACAAGTAGATAAGAGAAGTCTTTTTGTGGATAATCGCGGTGGGAGGTTCCTTTATCCGATCATAAGCAAGATTAAAAAATCAAGATGTACACGCTCGAATCATCAATGTCAAAGCGCAGCTTGCCTAGGTTGAGAGTGGTCAGGTGTTCGAGAAAGTCAGCCATACAGAAGTTGAGACACACACATTAGAGCTTTCATTCATTTCGCTCAATCGAGGGACCTTAAAAGCAGATCATACAAATCATCGGGGTGGAAACATAAAACCGCAATGAGCCCTAATTAGCATCACAAAGGAACCTAGTTGGCCCTCCATATTATTGATGCTTTGCTTATACTCACCACCTCGAGACTCGAGATCTGCAAGCTTAAGAAGAAGGCGTTTACATTCCCCTTTAAGATCGGCAACCTTGGTCCCGTGATCTTCGGCGGCTATTTCCAGGTCCCGAACTAGTCCTCTCCCATGGGCTATATCCGCGGTAATGCTGTCAAGCCTTTCTTCCTGCCACTCACATTGAAACTTCAACACGACATTACGACGGTCGTGCTCATAGGTGGTCAGGGATAAGGCCAAGCGCTCCACCAAATTTCCCCTCTAGCGAAGCAACATCGAGACTCGCTTGTTGGCGAACTCAACAGCCTTTCTGTGACTATCGGCCACAAGGTTGGCCAACACCAAGCAGTTGGACCGATCCTCATAGCGAGCTCGCAAAACGTGAGCCACGGTAGCTTTTCGATGAGCGACACGGTAAGTCTCTAAAAAAGTTTATAAAGAGGGTTGGGAAGATTCTATATTCCCTCTCTAAATTAGTGCCCTCGATGGAGGTGGTGTCTATTTCCACGAGCAAAATACGGATTTCATCTTCAGTTTCTGGGTGATCGGCTATATGAGCATAGCCTCGACCGAGGAGGTTATAGAGTTTTTCCCACTGGGCCAAAATTTCGGCCGAGAAAGCGCGAATAGGAGAGGAGGTCATTTTCGTTGGAGTGAGGGAGAAGAAGATGAGTGTGGTAGAGTGATTAAAATACGAAAAGGCAATTATGTAAGAGTGTTAATCTTCTCTGCATTAACTCCTCCTTTTATAGCAACTCGAGAATGAAGAAAGGCATAGCAATAATGCTCGTGGAGCCAAGTTAATTGGGTAAAGCAATGGTGGCTCTTTCGGTGAACCATCAGATCTGTCCCAGTCCGCGATTTCAGGCTTGATAAACCTAAAAAAGTTGTAAAAAGATATGTCGGTGTCACCATATTAAAATTGAACGGGCGTTAAGCGCAACTATCGAAAAAAGTTGCGAAAGGATTTGGCGGTCCCATCATATTAAAAAACTGAGCGGGATGCGAGCGTAGTTCCACCTTTTTGAAAATAAGTGGGAGACAGACATGGATATCGAGAAAAGGAAATCGATTTGGTGTCCCTCCACGTTGAAAAGAAGAAAGAAGACGACAAAGCGGGAAATACGAAATCTTGGGAGCAACGCTTGCCTGATGATCTTCATCCATGTTTAAAGAACATTTCATGGGCATACAGAACCACTCAAAAGAAAATTTAGAGAGAGTGAGCATACATGAGAGAGTAGAGAACCCTGAGTGAGCAAAAATTGATCGAACATTTTTCGATCCAACATGTTTGAGGGTTACCATCAGTTGCTAGAGGCGACTGATCCAAAAATATCAGAAAATGAACTACTGAGAGATCTCGAATATTCTAGGATGGCGTCTGGTACCAGAACCACAGAACCCAACCCTTTCGGCAACGAAGTTCAGGATCTCAGTAGCGACGACAACAGCAGCAGCGATGGTCAATCCCGGAAAAGGAAACGTCGCCAGTGCCACACTCAGAATGAAATCCAAGAGCTTGAAGCTTTCTTTAGTGAATGCCCTCTCCCGAACATGAAACAAAGAAATGAATTGGGCCAGAAGCTAGGGATGAAACCTTTGAGGGTCAAGTTTTGGTTTCAAAATAAGCGAGCCAAATTGAGGGCTCAACACAGACGTCAAGAACTTGCGATTCTAAAGGAGGAAAACGAAAAGTTTCGAGCGGAGAACATGAGGTATAAGAAAGCTCCCAGCACTATCGCTTGCCTTAATTGCGGTGGCCCTATCACTCTCGGCGAAATGTTCCTTGATAAGCCTTATATGAGGATTGAAAATGCTCATTCACCACCCCACTCCCTCGAACCATCTTCGATACAATCGGATTTTGTTGGAGATATGCATGAACAAATCAATTCTACGAAGTCAATACCGATGCCTTCTAAAGGATGTGATATGCGTCACCATGATTGGAGTTTCCTTAACGATGAGCTTACTATCACGACCGACCAATCCAAAGCTGATGAATTCCCTCCACAACAATTTCCGGCTCGATCAAATCCTACTGGAAATAGGCCAGAGAGCAATAGCCAAGTTGTCAACACTGTTCCGGGTCGCAAGAAGACGAGGGTCAATTGGTCCCCCGAGCTTCATCTCAAGTTCCTTAGTGCGGTTCAGCAACTAGGGATCAACTCAGCATATCCAACGCGCATACTTGAGATCATGAACATACCAGGACTCACTAAAGATGGAGTCGCGAGTCACCTCAAGAGCTACAGAAGGGCGCTAAGACAGCGCCACACAGCACTGAACCTGAAAGAACTCAACTTGTGCCTAAACACTAGGCATGGCTATAACTACAATGCCCCTGAAGTAAGAAATACCCTGCCGAATCTAGGCACCGACCAAGCTGGTAGCAGCACCATCGACTACTTGGGCGCTAATCAGAATATTCCCCCGAATCATCTCAGCACCCCTCAAGAGTATATGCCACAAGTGCAGCAGGTACGAACTCCTTGGTTTGAGCAGCAACTTTTCGCTAGTGCTCTTCCTATCCCCGATCAACATATTGCGCCTAGTGTTCAAAGATCTGCCCGGCTTGGGCATATGATTTCGGAAGATCAAGCGGGCGGATGCTCTGAGGATTTTTGTTTCTTCCATTCCCAAATGGAAGGTGCTTTTGATAGTGAACCGATCAATCATCCTCTTATAATCTCGAGCAACGACGAAGGTTCTAGCTCGAAGAATCAGATCACTCACAACAGAAACAGGAATCCTTCAACGCCAAGCGATGATGGTCAACCCGAATATCAGTTGCTCGAAGAATCAAAAGATTTCCTTGATGAGGAGCTCCATATCTGGATCGATCAATTTAAAACTGATGGACTTATGAAGTTATGATCCAAAATGACGATTATATGTCTGATTCATGGTGTAAATGGCTGATCACCGAGAATCCTCAAGGGAACTAGGCACATGTGACTGGATGTATCATTAATCTTTCTGTCATAAAGTCTTCCATGCAAGATAATCTTCCTTAATGCCTAGAGTTAATCTGGGGCAGCGATCAGTACTACCTGCGAGCATCATCATGCTTGAGTGCGACAATCCCTTGTTAGATTAGAGTCGAGGCGAATCAATTGAACGCCACGAAGAAAAACATTTAAAGGCTTCACATAGGAAAATGCGAGCAAAAGCCCGAGCGAGCTCAAAGACGGTTAGCTCTGTATCGTTCTAAGGGACCTTTAGTCGTTATGAACTCTAAATTGAGCTTGTTTCATTCTCGATGAGGGTCGCTAACTGCTTCAAGAATTTTATAACAAAAAACGAACCAGTTAGGGACGCCAATAGTGCTGTGTCCTGGTAGTCAGTGAAATGGAAGTGGTACGAAACGTCAGGAGTTCGATCTCGGGATTGAAAAATCATTTTATCAGTTGGTCTATCACCCGATGAAGTTCAAAGAGATTCGACGCAGATGACTATAGAACTTGGGGCAATTCGAAAATCATCGATTCATTTTCATCAAGCGGCGAAGTTGGTATTGTAAAATGTGAAGCATGCAAATGACAAATCCGAAGCAGAAGGAGATGAATCATGATTCGCTTATCCAAGGTCGGGATTTCAACCTTCGACTAAAGCCAAATCTAGGATGAGTTTTTGATCTTGCCCACTCGACAAAACCCATCTCCACTGAAAATGGGGGCAAACCATTCCTACATCCGGAAAGCATGTCGAAGCCGAAGACATCAAATTCATCATTTAATCCGTGGGGCAAGTCCCTGAAGCCATAGTTATTATCCGCAGAGCGTAATGGAATCCATCCTTTCAATGTAAAACGCATTTGGCCGCAGAGCCACCCATTTGGTAAAAAGAACGTATCGTTCCTAAATGATTTTCAATCAGATGCGGGGATAATGTTCTCTCATTTTCCTCTCAGGTGATGAACAGAGACGAGGCACCCAAGAAGCCATGCATTCAAATAACATAACAGTGCATGAAACACGCCCAAAAAGATGAATGAATCTCCTTCGACGTAAATCCTCGAGGTGGATTCGTTGCCCAACCAGACGAAGAAATCATGGCCACAAGCTTGAGGGCCGGCTTCTACAATCTGCACATTGGCATGCAGAATGGAATTCAAATCAAGAGTAAAGTAGTATCGTCCCAATTTGTTTTGAATTTGGAAACCCAAAATAATGCTTAATATTTATCCTTGGCAGGAGCTCGCCATCAGGGCAGACATTGCAGATTTTCACAACCCTTGTACACTCGTTGGAGCATATGACCAAGGGTAAGATGTATCGTTCCAATTTTTGTAAAGTTTTAGAATATACGATGACATATCCCTTTTATATTTCCAGGATCTCCAGCCTCGATGGGCAGGTAAGTATCCTTTTTCCCAATTCATTGGAGATTAAAAACTTTCAGAATTAATTCGATTCTCACATCTAAAAAGACATAGAATTCTTACTTCATTGACATTCATGTTTTAAAACATGAGATTGTCTGAACATGAATTACACATGTATGGTGCGTCACAAAATCCCTTTGAAGGATAAATCTTGATGAAATGAAATGAATTTTTCCAACAAGAGTCGTTTGAACTGTTCAAAAGGGTATTTTCTCATAAGAGAAGCGAGCCTAATCCAAACACGTCCCATACACACTTGAGAGATGAGGAGATTGGAAATGATAGCGAAACCTTAACCTATGGATATAAGGGTCATTCGCAACGATTACATGGATCGAGATGACAGAGGCATTTATTTCTTCATTCCAAACACTACAGATGCCCATTGAGAACCCCATTGAACGGCGATTTTCATTCTCAACCCTGTCAAGAACCATCCCACATTGGGGCAAATGAAGGTTAGTCCAACAGTATCAGAAAGTAAACGGTTTGAAATTTTCTTGCTCGGACTAACATAAATCTTTGTGTGTTGTTTATATGATAATCCAAGTGTCATAGGATGACGAGAATAATTCATTTCTCTATCCTACACACTGTTATCCTTTGCACGACCAAGTTGAGCCAGCAAATTCATTTCATCAACCTATTGGTGATCATTGCATATTCCAAAGCAAAGGCAACATCACTCTAGGAATGGAAGCGTGCCAAAGTTTAAGTTGCATATCTAGCATGTTGCCGAAAATCCTAGCTCCAAAAGAAAAGAAAAACACGGGATTAAAAAAAGGGGGAAAAGAAAAATCCCTAGCATCAAGAAAAAGCAAAGTGCCTGGTAAAAAGCAAGGCTGATGTCTATTCAAAATATCCCCAGTAAAGTCTAGATATACGATGAAAAGACCCTGCAAAGGAGTCAGATCAAGATGACTACTCTCCAAATGATGTCGTGCTCAAATTGCAAACACACAAACAGACGGTCTCTTAATGTAACAAGAGACGCTTTTAAACATCCTTGTGCGCTCTAAAAGAGGAGTGTACACTTCAAGAAATGGAGATGTTCTTCGAAGGACATGTGGCAAATTTGCAATGATCACCAATGCCAAACCCTTCACAATTTCTGGGCAAAAAATAAGCTTTTTTCGGTCCCCAATCCTTCCAATGTTACAACCCTGAAGCAGTCTTATCTGACTAAGACACTTGGGTTAATGTATAACTTAGCTCAAAGAAGTACGAGCAAGACTATTTCTTTCTCATTTTACAGGGTTCTTGACTTGTAAACCCGGAGCAGATAGTGAAAAATTTCGTTCAACGGCCTTGACTCAAAAGTGAGTCCCCCTTGGAAATCGATATCCAAGCCTAACACTACGGTCCCGTGAAAGACCTCCTGATCGGTCGAAATGTATGCGTTGCGAATGATCCTGAAACCCAGGCACAGGTCGGTAGGAAATTGAGCACTTTTCCTATTAAAGATCATTATCACAGAGCAGTGAGGAGCCTTCTTGGATGAGAAATACTCCAATGGATGTTTTGAGCAAACTCTTTTTGAAATTTTCAAATTGTTTGATCTAGAGTTTCCGTGCAAGGAATTTATGATCACATCTGTATATGGTAGGAATGTTTTGGATAACCTCCAGCAATCAAAATGCACATTTCATGACTAAAACTTAAGTCGTAGAATTTTTTCAGTTAGACAATTATTGTCTTCCCAAAGATTACTAATATCTTCTTGGCGAGGAAAATTTTTTCAGGTCTAAGCTTTCTGCAGGACTTTTGGCCGCCCCAAAGACTGGGTGCGTCATCCTTAGGTGAAGCCTTTTAGTAGGCAAATCATTTCTAAGACCGATCCACAGAATGATCGAGTCTCCGACTAGCCCCGAAGAGCGGGTACGTCATCCTTTGATTCATATCAATTTGGAATCTCATAAATGGTAGAAACCGCCTGAAGGGTCAACTCAATGGTAGAAACCGCCTGAAGGGTCAATCAATGGTAGAAACCGCCTGAAGGGTCAACACAATGGTAGAAACCGCCTGAAGGGTCAACCAATGGTAGAAACCGCATGAAGGGTCAAAACAATGAAACCGCCTGAAGGGTCAATGTATGGTAGAAACCGCCTGAAGGGTCAACCAATGGTAGAAACCGCATGAAGGGTCAACCAATGGTAGAAACCGCATGAAGGGTCAATGAATGGTAGAAACCGCCTGAAGGGTCAAAGGACTGGTAGAGACCGCCTGAAGGATCAACCCAATGGTCCGATCCACCATACGGATCAAAACCTTGATGAATCCCGAACGCGGGAGGAGTCGTTTTCCCTAATAAGCCTTACATTAGGCAAGCCATTTCTAGTTTAGTCCACCACACGGATCAAAACCCTTGGCAAATTCCCAAATGTGGGATGCGTCTTCCTTAGGTTCCTATCAGTTAGGAATCCCATTATGGTTTGACCTACCATACAGGTCAGAGCTTAACATCCCCAGGACACTCCGATGACAAGTCCTTAGGAATCTACTTGAACCCATCAGACACAGCAAATGCCGCAAGCATTCGGCAGGTAAGGGGCAGGGAAGTCTATCTACTCCTTAACTTTCTTACATCATATCAGGGAATTGAATGAGCACATCTCTTTTTAAGGAAAAGCACACATTGATGGGCATGAAAATTGGATGTCATGATTTCTTTTCTTTTCCCAGTCGAGTTGATCGGAACACAGGTGTCACCTTGTCTTTGAGAGAAACCTCTGACGAAATTCCTCTCAAAGAGGGGCAGCTGTTGACACCTGATTTTTGATCAGTCTTTCATAGTTTATTTTTAAAAAATTCATAAAAAATCTATAAAAAGTTAAAAAAATTTAAAAATCATCTTTGGTAGCCTTGACCAAGCTAAAGGAACCATTTTTGATAAAAAAAAAATAATTTTTCATATTTTTTAATATTTTTTAATATTTTCCAAAAATAGAAAAATACATGAAAATTGAAGAAAAATAGCGTTCGATGTCGTAAAAATATAGAAAAATAGTCAATATTTTTATTTTAATTTCTTTTACATTTTGAACTCATAAATAGTCAAAATTTAAGTTCAATTGCATGTGTTTCTTCACGACGCATAGAGTTGAATTTGGCAAAAAAATGTCATTCGAGTATTTTAATTTGTAAATTTCTACATCTTTTTTAGTCTTGACGTCCAATTAGATCGACCACCATCTACAATAAATGCCCCTTGCTGAATATTTTCGTTTTTGTTTCACATGATTTCATGGTGTAAAACGCCGAGTGGATCCCCAAATATAATCGGGTCGGCATGAGCTCGATAGCTCGTCCAAGACCAAACCAGGGCATGGCGAACCCCATGTGAGTACTCTCGAACTCCTTCGATGCTTCCTAATGCTTTTCTTAGGTTAGATCGTGTGTAGAATGGCTAGGACAGCTAAATCATTCTTGAGCTGTGATTGATAAATAGGGCCTTACTAGGAATGCCATGTGATTTATTTGCATATCTAGATTCCTTGAGTTGCGCATTTTATTACTGATTGTGATTGCTAGGATAATCACTTCTATCTGCATGAATTTCTAGATTTAGGGTTCATACCTTACTCATCCGCATGAATCTCAGGCTAGAAAATTCAGTCAACTTAGGTACCGAAAGGGCGTCAACTCTGACAGTTGGTGTAACTAAGTCCCCGAAACCATTTCTCTGGTTCTCGCAGAATTGAATAGAAACTCCCAACTATTCGATTGGGTGGTCCAATCACACCCTAAAAAAATGATTGGTGGCGACTCCATGGCATGCACACTTAGCACATGTCACTAGACCACACTGAAAGTCGATCACGCATACCTCCGTTGCGATTTGGGTAATGGGCCTTGGGAGAGGCCCGCGTCCGACCAGACAGGACGACCCATTAGCCCTCGAGAGCCCGACAACCTCAAGAGGGTCGCGACAGCGTTTCATCACTTGATCCCCTAAAGTAGCACACGACCAGATTAGGGACTATGGACATTGAGCTATTTTCGTGCATTACAGCACTAATTCATGCCATGGCCGAATGCTCCTAGGCTCGATCAAAGTATTTCATTAACTCAATTAGGCTCCAATAAGCTCTAGCACACCCAATTGCACAACAAGGCCTTCAGTTCATACATGAACACATCCACTAGTCTATCTCAACCATGGTTCTAACATTTCATGAGCCTTAAAGCACCAATGCAATCTGTTCTAGAAAACACAGGTTCGAATTCCATGAAATCTCCCTAGAACGGCCACTAAATCCTTCAATAACTACCTCTCACTCGGTCCTTCCATAATCTAAGGTACTAGCTAAGGGTTAGGGGAAGCTTACCAAGTCCGAAAGTCCAAGAAAACCGGTTGAGGGTGGCGGTGGAGCGGCGCGCGCGAATCTGTCCTCGGCGAACAAATTCGGTTCCTTGAAAAGGAAACACAAATGGCCAAGGAAACTTGGTCAATAACACCCCTAACATAAGTTTCTAACATCCTAACATGTCGATCTAAGCTCTAGAAGTCACTCACCTCAAGATTGAACAAGAATTCCTCAAGAACAGCCTTGACTCTTCACGGTTCCAGGTTGGGCAGGATTGGTCCGGTTTCGATCGGTCAAGAACAATGAGAAATCGGTCCACTAAATCCATTAAAACCCAAACTCAACCTTAAGGACATATTGCTCAACATCTTAGCAAGGTTTAGGGAGTGTCTTACCCAAAGATTTGCCCCAAACAAACTCCCAAGGTCAGATTGTGCAAACTCGGGTCAGACTGGTCTGGTCAACGACCCTTGCCCCTTCAAACGGCTCTACAGGGCCATTGGCAGCGCGAGAGGGAGAGAGTTTGAGAGGAAAAATCACAAATGGAGAAGGAGGAGGTCAGATGGTGGTCGAAAATGAGTGAGGGAGAGAGAGAGAGAGATGTCATCTAATTCAAATCCAAGAGTGAAAGCTTGAGTGGGAGTGGTTGGGGGTGAATGACAATGAATAGGAGCTTGAATGACAAGTTGGTGAAAGTAGTTCACGGGGAAGGCATCAACTCCATCAAGTCCAATCAAAACTCAATAATTCAAGGGCCAATTGACCTCATTGGCCTTCAATTTTTGGCTGCACATGAGGTATGGCAATTGTCTATTTTGCCCTCGCTTAATCTAATGCGAAAGAATGCCAACTTAGGGGTAAAAATGTCATTTCCACTTGTCATCCCGAATTTCACTTTTCTAGTCAATATGGGGCGATCCGCAACCTTAATGGTTCTTGATGAGGCAGCGTCCACCTTATGGCTGTTGGAATTCTCGAATACCTGACGCCCAATTTCGAAGTTCAATCCATGGCTAAAATCCGTCAATGGCAACTCCAGTGTATCTCAAACTAACGGGCGGCTCTTAGGAGTTACGCGTATCGACCCGTGACTAATGTCATGTTTAAGAGTTATTCGAGTCATGGCGACCTTGGTTGTCATGTAATTGCGAGGGTCAATCGCTAGTTCCAAAAGGGCGCGATCGTCAGGAATTGGTTTAGGTTGATTCGCAAATTATACGAGGGTCAAACGGAATCACCCGTGATCCAATTGTATAACACTAGAAAATCGTTCTGTGACCAATCCTAGACCGGCCTCTAATGGCTCAAAATATTCTCTCGGCAATCCTTATTGTCAAGGTATAGATCCATGGTCGAGTACTTTGGTCCACGTACTTAAATCCTACTTAGCCTTTCCCCTTCGGTTAGTCTTCTCCAAAGTGGCCAACTCTGAGCGAGATTTAACTGAAGCGCACTGGCGAGATATCTCGTGAAATCATACTTCGGAAAGGGTCAAATTTCGGAATGTCACAGTAGTCATTATCGTTACTAGAATACAAATTCATCATATGCAGGAAAATCCCACATTCTCACCGCGAAAGCAGGCACATGCATGAGTAAATGACTTTGACATTGCACATTCATATCATAGCAAGATGCTCTCACTCACTCACCTCATCCGAAATAATGCTTTCCCCACTCCACAGAGTGAAAAGCGACTTCCCCTCAGGATGGCACCAATGTTCCCCGTTACTAGCTCTATCTCTATCTCGAACGAATTATTTCCCTAATAACTGACCAAAAAAGCAAAAAAAAAAACAACAAAAATTAAAAGGGAACATTGACGCATCGAACCACTCTCGCTCTAAGGAAAATGCCTTACCAATTCCAAATCCGTTCCATGTCGCTCATATGAGCTCCGTCCATCATAGCAACTATAGAACTATGCTCCCCTGCAAGTTTATTTAATCCTATTGTCATAAACACATCTCGTTCATGCCGAATTGGATAGATGAGTTCTTTAGGGAATAGATGAAGAAACATCTGCAAAAGCAAAATATCAGAAATATCACCACATATCTTGCAATAGTTTTAATGTCATAAGCCAGTAAATCTTACCTTTTTTGGTCCGACAATATTTTGCTCGAAAAATTCTACGTTGGTTATGTATTAGTACTTGAAGAGTCTTTGAAAGGTCTCCTGTAGCAGTTATAAAAATGCCAATAAATGAAGTCACATAAACTGTAACGCAACAAAAATATAAGAAGGCCAATAAATGAATTGGTAAGGCAAACGCCTTACCAATTCCAGATGCGATCCATGTCGCTCAGATGGGCTCAGCCTACCACAGCAACTATAGAACTATGCTCCCCTCCAAGTTTATTTAATATTGATGTCATAAACACATCTCGTTCTTACCGAATTGGATAGATGAGATCTTTAGGGAATAAAGGAAAAGGCACCTGAAAAAGCAAAATATCATAAATATCTCCACATATCTTGCATTAGTTTTACTGTCATAATCCAGTAAATCTTACCTTTTTTGTCCGACGATAATCTGCTCGAAAAATTCTACGTTGGTTAGGTGTTAGTACATGATGAGTCCTTTGAATGGTCTACATGACGAGTCTTCTATAGCAGTTATAGAAAAGCAAATAAATGATGTCACATAAATTGTAACGCGACAGAAAGATAAGAAGGCAAATACGTGATAATTGCGGTCCCCAAGTATAGCTCTGCTGCCAAGCCTCTCTAATTCTCCATTAGCGGCACGGAACTCGCTTTTAGATTTTACAAGAAATTACCTCATATTTTCACACAATTCTAAAAAAAAAAAAACTACCCGCAATCAAACATGAACATTGAATCTTAAAATATCATAAAGCATTTAAAAAGAAAATTGCACAATGCCCCTCAATTAGCTAGTATCAATACTTGGGTATCTGGTGATTGACGACGCCGAAATATCTACACAGGATAGCTGCAAGCAATTTATAAAGTTAAATAACTTTTCAATTCTCTTCAATCCAAAAATTAGAGCTCAAAGTCGCATACACTTACCACACTCCAATATCTAACCCCGATCGGGTGGATGTGGTGGCATTTCCCTCCCTTTAATGGAGTGGGACAGGTGGTCCACATGGCCAGTTGTCAGGGTAACTCTCCCCTCACTATTTTCCTCTATCCCATTTTTCGGCCTCTCGACCAAATCTTGACCTAAATCATAATCCAAATCTTTATTAGGCTTGGTGGCGGTCAAGGAGTAACTAGTTACGGAGTATTTGCGGAAGTAGAAGAAGAGGGAGTAGGCCGAGAGGAATGGGGTAAATGCGTAAAGCGGACGATTCACGAACCCAAATGAATAGGGTGAAATGGAGAGATTGGGCGAGACGATCGGGGTAATGCAAGTCGCATGCATGCAAATGGCACACCTTGCCCGATCCTCCATAAAGTTTTTCTTCGTGCCATCGCGTCGAAGATTGATTTTTTTAGTTCCTAATTGTTGGATGATGTTGATCATACTAAGACTTTTAGACTTCTCGACCAAATCTTGACTTAAATCTTAATCCAAATCTTTATGAAGCTTGGTAACGATCAAAGAGTAGCTGGCTATGGAGTATTTGTGGAAGTAGAAGAAGAGGGAGCCGACCGAGAGGAATGGGGAAAATGCGTAAAGCGAGCATTTCACGAATCCAAATGAATAGAGTGAAATGGAGAGATTGGGCGAGGCGATCGGGCGAGTTGCATGTGTGCAAATGGCACACCTTGCCCGATCCTCCAAAAAGTTTTTCTTCGCACCATCGCATCAAAGGTTGATTTGATTAGTTTCTGATTGCCGAATGATGTTGATCATGCTAAGAAATTTGTAGTACGTCGAATAAGCTTCATTTGAAATATAAGATCGCTTAAAACGAAGCTCGGTGGAGGGAATTATGGCCTTAACAAGGTCGGTGCGCAGTTTGTCCATAGTGGACAAAGAATATCCGTTTTGGGCAAGCTTATATTGGTACGTAGTGATTGTTTTATTATGACATAAGTGTAGTTTAATTAAATCATGTGTTTTACTCGATTTTAACTCATTTTTCTATATATTTTGTAGGAATTCGGACGGGTTGGCTTGAGTAACCCTTTGTAGTTGGATTTTGGCCTTACCAGGTGAGTAGCAATTATCGTTACTAGTACACAAATTCATCATATGCATGAAAGTCCCACATTCTCATCGCGAAAGCAGGTACATGCATTAGTAAATGCCTTTGACATTGCACATTCATATCACAGCAAGATGCTCTCATTCACTCACCTCATCCAAAATATTGCGTTCCCACTCGACAGATTGCAAAAGCCACTTCCCCTTAGGATGGCTCCAATGTTCCCTTACTAGATCCATGCTATATGTCGAACAAATCATTTCCCCAATCACTGTCCAAAAACATTAAAAGAAACAAAAAAGAAACAAAAAAAAATAAAAACAGAGCATTGATGCATTGGCAAACACCTTTCCAATTCCATATGCGTTCCATGACTCTTAGATCGGCTCGACCTACCACATCAACTATAGAACTATGCTCCTCTGCAAGTTTATTAAATCCTTAAGCCATAAACACATCTCGTTTATGTCGAATTGGATAAAGGAGTTGTTTAGGGAATAGAAGAAGAGGCATCTGCAAAAACAAAAAATCAGAAATATCAGCACATATATTGCAATAGTTTTAGTGTGATAAGCCAGTAAATCTTATATTTTTGGTCCGACGATAATCTGCTCAAAAAATTCTACGTTGGTTAGGTGTTAGTATTTGAAGAGTCCTTTGAAATGTCTATAGTTACAGAAAAGCCAATAAATGAAGTAACATAAACTGTAACGCAACAGAAAGATAAGAAGGCGAATACATGATAATTGCAGTCTCCAAGGATGGATGTGGTGGCACTTCCCGCCCTTGAATAGAGTGGGATGGGTGGTCCACCTGGCCAGATGTGAGGGTAACTCGCCCCCTCACTATTTTCTTGCATCTCATTTTTTCGGTCTCTCGACCAAATCATGACCTAAATCTTGATCCAAATCTTTATCAGGCTTGGTAACGGTCGAGCAGTAGCTGCCTACGGAGCATTTGCGGAAGTAGAAGAAACGGAAGCCAGCCGAGAGGAATGGGGAAAATGCGTAAAGCGGCCGATTCACGAACCCAAATGAATAGAGTGAAATGGAGTGATTGAGCGAGACGATCGGGGTAATGCGAGTCGCATACGTGCAAATGGCACACCTTGCCCGATCCTCCATAATGTTTTCTTCGCACCATCGCGTCGAAGGTTGATTTGCACGTATGCGACTCGCATACGTGCATCTCGTCCATGCCGAATTGGATACAGGAGTTGTTCAGGGAATAGACGAAGAGGTATTTGCAAAAACAAAAAAATCAGAAATATCACCACATTTAGTGTAATAGTTTTAATGTCATAAGCCAATAAATCTTATATTTTTGGTCGGGGTAAGAATAGTAGGAGTGCCACAACTTTTGTACGGAGATCACTTGAGTGCCATAACTTTTTTTTGGATCACTTGAGTACCACAACTTTTAAAAATAGACCACTTGAGTGCCATCGGCGATTTGGGTCACTGGAAAATCCGACGTGGCACTAAAATAATGTAAAATCAACCTACGTGGCTCGCCGGAAAGCTGAATCAGCAATAAAAAGGAAACGACGTCGCATTCTTCATATTGAACTTTCACAAAGTGGCCACTTAAGTACTATATCTTTTTAAAAGTGGTCACTTAGGTTCCTCAATTTTTGAAAAGCGATCACTTAGGTTCTTTAATTTTTTAAAAGTGATCATTTAGGTTCCTTAATTTTGGAAAAACGATCACTTAGATTCACTTTAAGAACGACGCACGCTTCAAATTGAACTTTCACAAAGTGGCCACTTAAGTACCATATCTTTTTAAAAGTAGCCACTTAGGTTCCTCAATTTTTGAAAAGTGATTACTTAGGTTCTTTTATTTTTTAAAAGCAGTCACTTAGGTTCCATAATTTTGAAAAATGACCACTTAGGTTCAATTTAAGAACGACACATTGGACAAAAATTTCCACGTCACAATAAAATATTAAGTAGAAAGTCCACGTATGATGTTTGGCCGGAATCAGCACTCAAGTGATCTATTTTGCTCCGATTTGATACTCAAGTGATCCAAAAAAAAGTTATGGCACTCAAGTGATCTCCGTACAAAAGTTGTGGCACTCTTACTGTTCTTACCCCATTTTTGGTCCGACGATAATCTGCTCGAAAAATTCTACGTTGGTTAGGTGTTAGTATTTGAAGAGTCCTTTGAAATGTCTCATATAGCAGTTATAGAAAAGCCAATAAATGAAGTAACATAAACTGTAACGCAACAGATAGATAAGAAGGAGAATACATGATAATTGCAGTCTCCAAGGATGGATGTGGTGGCACTTCATGCCCTTGAATAGAGTGGGACATGTGGTCCACCTGGCCAGATGTGAGGGTAACTCGCCTCCTCACTATTTTCTTGCATCCCCTTTTTCGGTCTCTCGATCAAATCTTGACCTAAATCCTGATCCAAATCTTTATCAGGCTTGGTAACGGTCGAGTAGTAACTGGCTGCAGAGCATTTGCGGAAGTAGAAGAAACGGAAGCCGGTCGAGAGGAATGGGGAAAATGCGTAAAGCGGGCGATTCACGAACCCAAATGAATAGAGTGAAATGGAGAGATTGGGCGAGGCGACCGGGGTAATGCGAGTCTCATACGTGCAAATGGCACACCTTGCCCGATCCTCCATAATGTTTTTCTTCGCACCATCGCGTCGAAGGTTGATTTGCACGTATGCGACTTGCATACGTGCATCTCGTTTATGACGAATTGGAAAGAGGAGTTGTTCAAAGAATAGACGAAGAGGCATCTGCAAAAACAAAAAATCAGAAATATCACCACATATATTGCAATAGTTTTAATGTCATAAGCCAGTAAATCTTATATTTTTGGTCCGACGATAATCTGCTCGAAAAATTCTACGTTGGTTAGGTGTTAGTATTTAAAGAGTCCTTTGAAATGTCTCATATAGCAATTATAGAAAAGTCAATAAATGAAGTAACATAAACTGTAACGCAATAGAAAGATAAGATGGCGAATACATGATAATTGCAGTCTCCAAGGATGGATGTCGTGGCACTTCCCGCCCTTGAATAGAGTGGGACGGGTGGTCCACCTGGCCAGATGTGAGAGTAACTCGCCCCCTCACTATTTTCTTGCATCCCCTTTTTCGGTGGTTTCTCGATCAAATCTTGACCTAAATCCTGATCCAAATCTTTATCATGCTTGGTAACGGTCGAGCAGTAGCTGGTTACGAAGCATTTGCGGAAGTAGAAGAAATGGAAGCCAGCCGAGAGGAATGGGGAAAATGCGTAAAGCGGGCGATTCACGAACCCAAATGAATAGAGTGAAATGGAGAGATTGGGCGAGGCAACCAGGGTAATGCGAGTCGCATACGTGCAAATGGCACGTAGTGATTGTTTTTTTTTTATGAAATAAGTGTAGTTTAATTAAATCATGTGTTTTACTCGATTTTGATTCATTTTCCTATATATTTTGTAGGAATTCGGATGGGTTGGCTTGAGTAACCCTTTGTAGTTGGATTTTAGCCTTATCAGGTGAGTTGCCGTTATCGTTACTAGTACACAAATTCATCATCTGCACAAAAGTCCCACTTTCTCACCGCGAAAGTATGTACATGCATTAGTAAATGCCTTTGACATTGCTCATTCGTATACAACAAGATGCTCTCATTCACTTACATCATCCAAAATATTGCGTTCCCACTCCACAGAGTGCAAAAGCGACTTCCCCTCAAGATGGCTCCAATGTTCCCTTACTAGCTCCATGCTATATCTCGAACAAATCATTTCCCCAATAACTATCCAAAAGCAGTAAAAGAAAAAAAAACAACAAAAATAAAAATAGAGCATTGATGCATTGAACCACTCTCGTTTTGAGGCAAACGCCTTTCCAATTCCATATGCGTTCCATGACGCTTAGATCGGCTCGTCCCACCACATCAACTATAGAACTGTGCTCCTCTGCAAGTTTATTAAATCATCATGCCATAAACACATCCCGTTCATGCGAAATTCGATAGAGGAGTTGTTTAGGGAATAAACGAAGAGGCATCCGCAAAAGCAAAATATCAGAAATATCACTACATATATTGCAATAGTTTTAATGTCATAAGCCAGTAAATCTTACATTTTTAGACCGACGACAATTTGCTCAAAAAATTCTACGTTGGTTAGGTGTTAGTACTTGAAGAATCCTTTGAAATGTCTCTTATAGGAGTTATAGAAAAGCCAATAAATGAATCACATAAACTGTAACACAATAAAAAGATAAGAAAGCGAATACGTGATAATTGCGGTCTCCAAGGATGGATGTGGTGGCACTCCTGCCCTTGAATAGAGTGGGACGAGTGGTCCACCTGGCCAGATGTGAGGGTAACTCGCCCCCTCACTATTTTTCTCTATCCCCTTCTTCTGTCTCTCGACCAAATCTTGACCTAAATTCTGATCCAAATCTTTTTTAGGCTTGGTAACGGTCTAGGAGTAGCTGGCTATGGAGCATTTATGGAAGTACAAGAAGAGGGAGCCGGTCGAGAGAAATGGGGAAAATGCGTAAAGCGAACGATTCACGAACCCAAATGAATAGAGTGAAATGGAAAAATTGGGCGAGGCGAACAGGGTAATGCTAGTCGCATACGCGCAAATGGCACACCTTGCTCGATCATCCATAAAGTTTTCCTTTGCACCATCGCGTCGAAGGTTGATTTGGCTAGTTTGTCATTGTCAGATAACGTTGACCATGCTAAGAATTTTGTAGTACGTCGAATAAGCTTCGTTTGGAATATAAGATCTCTTAAAACGAAGCTCGGTGGAGGGAATTATGGCCTTAACAAGTTCGGCATGAGGTCTGTCCATATCGGACAACGAGTATCCGCTATGGGCAAACTTCTGTTGGCACATAGTGATCGTTTTATTGTGAAATAAGTGTATTTTAATTAAATCGTGTGTTTTACTCGATCTTGATTCATTTTTCTATGTATTTAATAGGAATTCGGACGAGTTGGCTTGAGTAACCCTTTGTAGTTGGATTTTGGCTTTATTAGATGAGTAGCCATTATTGTTACTAGTATACAAATTCATCGTTTGCACGAAAGTCCCACATTCTCACCGCCAAAGCAGGTACATGCATGAGTAAATGACTTTGACATTGCACATTCATATCACAACAAGATGCTCTCATTCACTCACCTCATCCAAAATAATGCATTCCTACTCTAAAGAGTGCAAAAGCGACTTCCCCTCAGGATGACTCCAATGTTCCCTGTTACTAGCTCCATGCTATATCTCAAACAAATCATTTCTTCAATAAATATCCAAAAAAAGAAAAAAAAAGTGACAACAAAAATCAAAAGGAAGCATTGATGCATCGAACCACTCTCGTTCTGAGGCAAACGCCTTACCAATTCCAGATGCTTTCCATGACGCTCAGATCGGCTCGGCCCACCACATCAACTATAGAACTATACTCTACAAGTTTGTTATATCCTCATGCCATAAACACATCTCGTTCATGCCAAATTGGATAGAGGAGTTCTTCAGGGAATAGATGAAGAGGCATTCGCAAAAGCAAAAAATCTGAAATATCACCACATATATTGCAATAGTTTTAGGGTCGCGCTTTTGTCACTCCCAATTTGGCTTAAACACTCCCTTTCATAATGTACTGACCATATTACCCCTTACTTTTTCCTCCTTTAGAATTATATATCCGCAAAGACTCAAATGCGGGGAAAGGTTCTATTTTATTTGTTTCTTATTTTTCTTCCATTTCCTTTTTTTTGTGGTTTTGTTGATTATGGACTCCCGACTCTGAGGATGCCGCCTCCTCTAATCTAAGGATGAACGACAAGAAAAAAATCAACAAATGCGGTAAAATAATTGTATCAACTCCAAACATATTATTTTTGAATTATTCAATAATTACTAGAGATGAGAAGTCGTATTCTTAACGTGAACGAGACTATTTCTAGAATGATTTTGTTGATCTGGTTG
Organism: Rhodomyrtus psidioides; assembly: GCA_021437785.1. Taxonomy (NCBI): domain Eukaryota; kingdom Viridiplantae; phylum Streptophyta; class Magnoliopsida; order Myrtales; family Myrtaceae; genus Rhodomyrtus; species Rhodomyrtus psidioides. Next base: position 6,066,047 of record JAILYB010000010.1, on the reverse strand, counting down.
TTTTTTTTTTTATTATCTAGATGAGTAATCTCAAAGAACTGTTAATTCTGGTAAATTCGAACAATGATATATTCGACTGAATTCATAAACATTCGTAGCAAAATTGACTTCTCATTCGCATTCTAAAAATCACGAATGGATTTCTCATATCACTCCAACCGAGTAATTATGGAAGTCATCGAAGGCGTTCCGCTTGAAACCTATTCGTTGGTGTGCATAGAGATCTCATACGAGGAAGATAAAGAAATCCGCGATACACTTCAATGCAAGTGAGAACAAGAAAAAGGAAAGTGGAAGAAAAAAAGAAAAGAAAAAATAAAATGGGTCCCATATCGAAGGGTAACATAGTCAATACATTGTGAAAGGGAGTGTTTAAGCCATGCAAGGAGTGGAAATAGCGCCGCCCTAGTTTTAATGTCATAAGCCAGTAAATCTTATCTTTTTTGTCCGACGATAATATGCTCGAAAAATTCTACGTTGGTTAGGTGTTAGTACTTTGTCGCGACCCGTCCAAAATCGGACGCGGCTAATGGATTACCGATCGCGGGCTTTGGATCGGCGCGGGCCCTCCCAAGCACATACCAAATCGCGGCGGGAGTATCTTTCAAAAGATTCGACGATAAGAGTCGATCGCTTTCGACCTTAGTGTGGTCGTGGTGGCATGTGCAACTTGTGCATGCATTTGGAGTCGCCACCGGTCTTTCTTGGAGGGTAGACCGGAAACCTTACTGACCGATTGGGAGAGATCGATCAGTTCTGCGGAACCAGAGATTTTGGGTTCGGGGACTTGGTTACGTCGGTGTCATTACCAACGCCCCTTCGGTACCTAACGCGAGTGATTTTCCTAACTAAGAGTTCATGCAGGCGCAATTTTGAGTGAGGTAGGTTGATTCAGGGTTTCATGCAGATTGGAAGACTGGTCCTATCAAATCACAGTCAATATAATGAAAGCGCAAGTCAAGTGCATAAATAAATCATGTCAATGCACATCAATTTCAATCATTGGCCTCCTAGTATAGCCATAAGGGCTTAGGGAAGATGTGATTTAGGGCTAGGGGTAAAATGGGAAGATTTGGGAACGATTAGCCCGAAGGGCAAAATTGTCATCTTTTGAAAGGTTTGGATACCTAATTGTTGACACCTGATTTTTTACCATTTATTATTGTGATTTTCATTCTTTAAAATTAATTAAAAATATCAAAAAAGGTCATAAAATCACAAAATCAACTTTGGAAGCCTTGGTTTAGCCTTAGGAACCAATTTTGAACAAAAAATATTTTTCGGTATTTTTAATATTTTTCGAGTTTATTTAATTATAAAAATACCCAAAAAATCAGAAAAATACCATTCGTGGTCAGCAAAATACCCAAAAATATTCGATAATTTTGTTTTAATTTCCTCTTCAAGTGTGTCACTTTAAATCTCAAAAATTCGGCTCGGGTCACTATGTTCCTTCACAAACATAAACCCGAACCGAGCCTAAAAAAAAAAAAAATCCTTTTCGAGTCTTTTAGTTTTCAATTCTCACTTTTTCTAAGCTATGACATTGGATTCTAAAGTCTTAAAGTGCAATTAGGTCAATTTGCCCTCCAATTTAATCAATTTTTACCAAAAGGGCTTAATTGCACATTTTTCTTTCAATTAGTCCCCGGTTTCACGGATTATACGTATGCTCTACGTATTTATACGTCATATGTATTTATACGTTATGCGTATTTGTACTGTTTGGTAACCTCTTTAACTCTTGTAATAATAATAATGGTTATTATTTTTAACACCTTTGTTAGTGCCTTTTTTTTAGCATTTTTGTATTGTGAGTGCTATTGCTAGTGCTATTTTTAAATAGCATTTTTGTATTATAAATTGTGAGTGCTATTGTTAGTGCTATTTTTAAATGTCATTTATTTGTGAGTGCTATTTTTAGATAGAATTTATAATTGTTAGTGCTATTTTTAAATACAATTTATTGGAAGGTATTTTTGGCTATAAAAGGATGGCAAGAGTTTTGAGGTTGGGAGGGAGAGACATTTTGTAGAGTGTGCAAATTTTTGAGAGCTTAGAGAGAAGAACACAAACACTCTCTATATTCTCATAATCTTGAGTGAGCAAAATATACTAAGTTCGGAATATTGATTCCGCATATCGCTAGCACAATTGTTGTGGAGTTATTAGTCGTCTCCCCGTTCGTCAATTGGTGGTGCGTCCGAACTAGATGCCTAACACTTGTGGAGGCTGAGATCGAAGAACATCGAACCGACACCTCCGTTCAAGCACGCTACGAGAGGTAATCTATTTACTCCCTTTGAGGCTTTGTGATTTTTTTTCGATTGAAATGCACGAAGTACGCCTCTGGAGATACATGTATGGGTTGTTATTTATTTCCGCTACGTGTTACGTGGATCCCAACAGTGGTATCAGAGCCAATCCTTAGGTGTTTTCGTGCATTAAATTGATTTTTGCAATTTTTGCAATACTATGGCCAATATGTATTAACGAATTGTTCGTCTTACATGGCTAATGGAGGTTGATTGTTTTATATGATAAATTAATCAACGTAGCAAAAATTGAGACTAAATCAATTTTGAATCGAAAATTTATGGCTATCTTATTTTACGTAAAAATTCTGAATATGATTCAACGTAGAATTTTTATTGTGCCTTCCTAAGTTTTAAATTGTGAATTTATTACTTACGTGGAAGGGTGGTGATCATGGAAAAATCCCTAATCGATGTGATTGATGTATATATGAATGTATGATGATTATTTATATATTTGGGGTTGTAATTATTAAATGGAGGCTGCGTACTCCTTTTATTTTTCATGTAATCTTTATTTTTAGCATAGTCAATTGTTGATGTAAATGCTACGAGGATTACGTGGGGGAGCCTTTTAAGTCGGCGAGCTCTTTAGGACCCAATTCTTGAAGAGTTCAAGAAACCAAGAAGAAGCGAAGAGCGGCTCTCCGTTATTAAAATATTAAAATGATTAAATGTGGTCTCATTGGCTCGAGACCCATTAAATCATAATTCCATGATCACCACGTAGGATAGATGTTTATGTGATTGACATCTATTTATTTATTATGATTACGTGAGCATGTTAAACTGGTTAATGTGCAAAGTCAGACTTACCTCACCCAAAATTGCGCCTGCATGAAATCCTAGTTAGGAAAATCACTCGCGTTAGGTACCGAAAGGGCGTTGGTAACGACACCAGCGTAACCAAGTCCCCGAACCCAAAATCTCTGGTTCCGTAGAACTGATCGATCTCTCCCAATCGGTTGGTAAGGTTTCCGGTCTACCCTCCGAGAAAGACCGGTGGCGACTCCAAATGCATGCACAAGTTGCACATGCCACCACGACCACACTGAAGGTCGAAAGCGATCGACTCTTATCGTCGAATCCTTCTAAAAAAATACTCCCGCCGCGATTTGGTATGGGTCTGGGAGGGCCCGCGCCGATCCAAGACCCGCGATCGGTAATCCATTAGCCGCGTCCGCCTTTCGGACGGGTCGCGACAGCTGGCGACTCCACTGGGGAACCTTCTGTTCTAGAACCTATGGTTCTAGACCCCAAGTGGACTTAGGCCGTAATTAAAACGCTGAGTGATTTTTCTAACCATGCAGGCGCTCGTAAAGGTGAGGTAAGTCCGCTCATGATAGGTGTTATATGTTTTTGCAGATTGGAGTGATAAGGGGGGTAGTCTGTGATTAACATTGTCTTATGCAGGTTGGCGTAGGAATGAATGATTGCGTGTATGTTTTATATTGAAGCGGTGATTGTTAAATAAGATGCATGTTTATCGCTTTAGCACGACACCGAAAATACACACAACCGCGCCTAAAACCCCGGGCGCCGTCTATAGGAAAACAATAGAAGGGATTGAAAATGGAATCTCCGTGAGGAAAAACACGGGGTAATCCACTTTTCAATTCCACTCATTTTGAGCTATGGATCGAGCCCCAATGCAACGATAGTTGTGCATTGGAATCTGCTCTTTCTAGAACTCAAGGTGGGAACCTTGACCTTAGGTGCCAAATCCTTTGATTTTTAGAAGTTTTATCCTCACTTGTCTCATGTGCATGTCTTTAGATGGTTGATATATCTAAAACCACCTAAAAAAAATCGGTGATCCTGGAGTCACATCTCGAAGACTGGAACTGGGGCATCTCCAAGTGTTCGGACCACATTCCTTTGATTGGTTCGGCATTTTTAGTTCTCTTGTATAAGACTAATTTTGCTTGGGTCCTCTCTATCTCGTCTCTTAGATTGATTGTATTAGGGATCTATTTGTATTGTATACATCTCGATAAGGCTCATTTCTATCGAAAATAGGGGCAAATTCCCCAAACCCGTAGAGCATGGTGGAATTCGTCTCTTCAATGTAAAATACATTTGGCCGCAGAGCCACTCGTTTGGTAAAAGGACGTATCGTTCCTAATTGATTTTTAATCAGATCTGGGGATAAATTTTTCTCCATTTTTTTATCTGAGGTGATAAAAGAGACAATGCACCCAAAAGCTCATGCATTCAAATGACAAAACAGACGTCGCCCAGCTGGGGCAAATGAACCGTAGGCGTTGCAAATACCTTCAAGCACGGATGGAGGAATTTGATAGATGTTGTACATATCAATATGCAACAGCAAAACGGAATGCAAATCAAGTGTAAAAGGACGTATCGTTCCAAAATGATTGTTTTCTTGATATGGGAATAATGCTTCCTTTCTTTTCCTCTCAGATGATGATCAAGAGCAGAGGACGCAGGATGTAATGTTTTCAAATAACAAACAGGGAACATCAAATACCTCAAATGGCGACTGTGATCGAGAGAATCACCAAACCGCCACATGACGAATCCCAAGAATATCAAGCTGTCTTGAGACAGATAAAATTGATCAAGGACTCTGACAATCGAGATGGATGATCAGAATCTGCAAAAATCAATGGGAGCAGGTTCCCCCCATTTGCTTTGAGGAGCCAAACCGGGGGCAAACTCTCATGATCCCCCATGAAAGCACATCAGACCATGGTCATCGAATCCAGAGATGACAAACAGAAAAACCATGCCTAACTGGGGCAAGTGAATCATTTGTACGCCGGACGTTTCTCCTCTGGCAAAGTCAATGGACACAATAACAGAGTCGTCCGCATCAGAATCAAACCCCAAGATACGAATTTGGGTGAACGGTAACCTTGTATTGTTCCAATTTGGTCTTCGAAGACCACATGCCTAACATGAGTTTTTACTCATTTTGCAGGAAGTCGTTGGCGCTAAAAGCCTCAAATGAAAAGAGCGCGCTAACATGGAGGCGAATAGAATCATTGGCCTTAGAAGTCAGGATTCTAGGAGATGCTCTTTGTTTATAAGACCTAGTGGATGGTAAAAAGTATCGTTCCTACGTCACATGCTTTGACATGCATTTTGATAAAATTTTCTTTTTCCCTTGAATAAAAGGAACTCTGAAGAGCGGCGCTGGAACGCGTCCAAAAACACAAATGGATCTCCTCCATGGCAAATCCTTGAGAAGGATTTACCGCCAACCAAACGGAGGAATCATGGCCACAATATAGATGGCCAATTTCTGCAAGCCGCGCGTTTGTGCTCAAATGGAAACACAAAGCAAGAATAAGGCTGTATCGTTCCAATTTGCCTGGAATTTTGGAACGCAAACTGACACCTAATTCCCGTCTTTGACAGGGGCTCGCCATCAAGGCGAAACGGGTTTTCACATCCCATGTATTACCCATTGGAACACATGACCAAGGGTAAGATGTATCGTTCTAATTTTTTGAAAATTTCTGAACGGACAATAACATGTTTCTTCCGCATTTTCAGGGATCTCCAGCCACGGGGGACAGGTAAGTATCCCTCTTCCCAATCCATTGAAGATGTTGAATAAAAAAAAAGAAAAGAAAAGCTTTCAGAATCTAATGTCTAGAGAAGGCATAGAATTCAAATTTCATTGGCATTCATGTTTTGAAACAGGAGGTTGTCTGAACATGAATAAGAACGTGCATGGTGCACCATAAAATCCCCTTGATGGGTAAAATTTTTGGGAAAACGAAAGAGATTTTTCCAATCAAAAGTTGTTCAAAACTCTCAAAAGGACGTTTTCTCAAAAGACGAGAGGCAAAGCCTAGTCCAAACACGTCCTATACACACTTAAGAGAGAAGCGGAGCGAATCAGACAGCAAAATCTGGACCTACGGAAGTAGGGACCATTCGCAGCCATTACATGGGTTGGGACGACGGAGGCATTCGTTTCATATCCCCCAAACACTACAGGTGACCGTTGATAACCCCTTTGAACGGCGGTTTTCATTCTTAACCCTGTCAAGAACCACCCTACATCGGGGCAGAATGGAGATGAGTCCAGCAGCATCAGGAGAAAATGGTTAGAAATTTTCTTGCTCGGACTAACATTAATCTTTGTGTATTGTTTATATGGAAATCCAAGTGCCATAGGATGACGAGAAGCATTTATTTCTCTATCCCACACACCGAATCCTTTGCACAGCCAACTTGAGCCTGCAAATTCATTTCATGAACCCATTGGTGATCATTCCAAGACGGATGCCACACCACTTCAAAAATGGAAGAGTTCAAGACTCAGGGATTACGAAGAGAATTCCCGGACTGATATTTAAAGCATGTTTAGACTATATGTCTAACATGATCCCATGAAGATGAGAAAAAAGCGGGATTCCAAAAATGAATGAGAAAAATCCACTGCATCAAGAAAAAGCAAAGTGCCTGGTAAAAGCGAGGCCGATGCTCGTGCAAGCTGTTTGCTTGATTCCCAGTGAAACTTGGATGGGAAAAGAGAAAATTCCTAAAGGAGTCAGATAAAAAGATTGCTCTCCAAATGATGTCAAGCGCGGAGGAAAGGCGCAGACAGAGTTGTCAACCTTCTTAATGCAACAAGAGACGCTCTCTAAAAGAGCTGGTGCACACCGCAAGATAGGTTGCGCGCCTCAAAGGCTAAAGATGCAGAAAGAAAGGACAGGTGGCAAATCAGCAATGATCACCAATGTCAAACCCGTCACGAATTCTTGGCCAAAAATAAGCCTTTTTCGGTCCCCAATCCTACCAATGTTACAACCCCGAAACAGTCTTCTCTGACTAAGACACTTGGGTTAACATATAGCTTAGCTCGAAGAAGTACGAGCAAGACTATTTCTTTCTCATTTTGCAGGGTTCTTGACTTGTAAACCCGAAGCAGATGGTGAAGACTTTCATTCAATGGCCTCGACTCCAAAGCGAGTCCCCCTTGAAAGCCAATATCCAAGCCTAACATTCCGGTCCCGTGGAAGACCTCCCAACCGATCAAAATGTATGCGCTGCGAATGAGCCTAAAACCTAGGCACAGGTTAGTAGGGAATTGAGTGCGTCCCTTATAAAAATCATTACCTCCAAACAGGTGAGATGGCCTCCTTGTCGAGAAATATTCCAATTGATGTTTTGAACAAACTCTTTTTGGAATTTTCAAACTATTGATCCAGATTTTCCGTGCAAGGGATTTGTGATCACATTTGCATGTTGCAAGAATGCTTTGGATAACCTCCAGCATCAAAATGCACATTTCATGATTAAAACTTAAATCATACGGTTTTGTCAAAATGGACAATCGTGGTCTTCCCAAAGATTACTAACGTTTTCTTGGTGAAGAAAAATCTTTCAGGCTCAAACTTCTGCAGGATACCTGGAGAACCCAGCTCCCAGAATGTCGCTTCAACAGACTCAAGTGAAGTTTTGTCAAAATAAAATCTTTCACTGCTTCAAAAAAACTGAATTCCCGACAAACTTCGGGGTCTCCAAAAAAAAAGGGGAAGAAAAACCCTTGTCCCAGGATCAATTTTCAAAATATCAAACAGTCTCATCGGACGTGGAGAACCCTCGTCATGAGACCCCTTTTTCAAAACTTAGGCAGTCTCATCGGACGTGGAGAACCCTCGTCATGAGACCCCTTTTCAAAATTTAGGCAGTCTCATCGGGCGTGGAGAACCCTCGTCATGAGACCCCTTTTCAAAACTTAGGCAGTCTCATCGGACGTGGAGAACCCTCATCATGAGACCCCTTTTCAAAATTCAAACAGTCTCATCGGACGTGGAGAACCCTCGTCATGAGACCCCTTTTCAAAGTCAATCAAAGGTAGATACCGCCTGAAGGGTCAATCAAAGGTAGATACCGCCTGAAGGGTCAATCAAAGGTAGATACCGCTTGAAGGGTCAAATCAAAGGTAGATACCGCCTGAAGGGTCAACACAAGGTAGATACTGCCTGAAGGGTCAAAACTATGGTAGATACCGCCTGAAGGGTCAACACAAGGTAGATACCGCCTGAAGGGTCAAAATGATGGTAGAAACCGCCTGAAGGGTCAACCAATGGTAGAAACCGCCTGAAGGGTCAAAACAATGGTAGAAACCGCTTGAAGGGTCAACCAATGATAGAAACCGCCTGAAGGGTCAACTCAACGGTAGATACCGCCTGAAGGGTCAAATATGGTAGAAACCGCCATAAGGGTCAACTCATTAGTAAATACCGCCATAAGGATCGACACAAAGGTCCGATCCACCATGCAGATCAAAATCCTTGGCAAATCCCAAAGTGTGGGATGCGCCTTCCTTAGGTTCCTACCAGTTAGGAATCCCATCATGGTATGACCTACCATACAGGTCAGAGCTTAATCTCCCTAGGATATTCTGAATGACGAGTCCTAGGCATCTTCTTGAAAGTCGTCGCAACCGGCAGCATCCGACAGGTGAGCTTCAGGTAAGCCTCTCTCACTCCGGCCCATGTTCAAATTGTTAGAGCAAACCGGGGATTGATTTGAGCTTTTATCAATAGGCTTAAGGATCCGATGCCATAACATTTCTTCTTTCATTTTCCCGGTTGAGTCGGTTAGGAATCAAGTGCCATCTTATCTTTGAGAGAAACCTCTAACGAGATTCCTCTCAAAGAGGGGCAGCTGTTGACACCTGATTTTTTACCATTTATTATTGTGATTTTTATTCTTTAAAATTAATTAAAAATATCAAAAAAGGTCATAAAATCACAAAATCAACTTTGGAAGCCTTGGTTTAGCCTTAGGAACCAATTTTGAACAAAAAATATTTTTCGGTATTTTTAATATTTTTCGAGTTTATTTAATTATAAAAATACCTAAAAAATCAGAAAAATACCATTCGTGGTCAGCAAAATACCCAAAAATATTCGATAATTTTGTTTTAATTTCCTCTTCAAGTGTGTCACTTTAAATCTCAAAAATTCGGCTCGGGTCACTATGTTCCTTCACAAACATAAACCCGAACCGAGCCTAAAAAAAAAAAAAATCCTTTTCGAGTCTTTTAGTTTTCAATTCTCACTTTTTCTAAGCTATGACATTGGATTCTAAAGTCTTAAAGTGCAATTAGGTCAATTTGCCCTCCAATTTAATCAATTTTTACCAAAAGGGCTTAATTGCACATTTTTCTTTCAATTAGTCCCCGGTTTCACGGATTATACGTATGCTCTACGTATTTATACGTCATATGTATTTATACGTTATGCGTATTTGTACTGTTTGGTAACCTCTTTAACTCTTGTAATAATAATAATGGTTATTATTTTTAACACCTTTGTTAGTGCCTTTTTTTTTAGCATTTTTGTATTGTGAGTGCTATTGCTAGTGCTATTTTTAAATAGCATTTTTGTATTATAAATTGTGAGTGCTATTGTTAGTGCTATTTTTAAATGACATTTATTTATCATAAATTGTGAGTGCTATTGTTAGTGCTATTTTTAAATGGCATTTATTTATCATAAATTGTGAGTGCTATTATTAGATAGAATTTATAATTGTTAGTGCTATTTTTAAATAGCATTTTTGTATTATAAATTGTGAGTGCTATTGTTAGTGCTATTTTTAAATATCATTTTTGTATTATAAATTGTGAGTGCTATTGTTAGTGCTATTTTTAAATGTCATTTATTTGTGAGTGCTATTTTTAGATAGAATTTATAATTGTTAGTGCTATTTTTAAATACAATTTATTGGAAGGTACTTTTGGCTATAAAAGGATGGCAAGAGTTTTGAGGTTGGGAGGGAGAGACATTTTGTAGAGTGTGCAAATTTTTGAGAGCTTAGAGAGAAGAACACAAACACTCTCTATATTCTCATAATCTTGAGTGAGCAAAATATACTAAGTTCGGAATATTGATTCCGCATATTGCTAGCACTATTGTTGTGGAGTTATTAGTCGTCTCCCCGTTCGTCAATTGGTGGTGCGTCCGAACTAGATGCCTAACACTTGTGGAGGCTGAGATCGAAAAACATCGAACCGACACCTCCGTTCAAGCACGCTACGAGAGGTAATCTATTTACTCCCTTTGAGGCTTTGTGATTTTTTTTCGATTGAAATGCACGAAGTACGCCTCTGGAGATACATGTATGGGTTGTTATTTATTTCCGCTACGTGTTACGTGGATCCCAACAGTGGTATCAGAGCCAATCCTTAGGTGTTTTCGTGCATTAAATTGATTTTTGCAATTTTTGCAATACTATGGCCAATATGTATTAACGAATTGTTCGTCTTACATGGCTAATGGAGGTTGATTGTTTTATATGATAAATTAATCAACGTAGCAAAAATTGAGACTAAATCAATTTTGAATCGAAAATTTATGGCTATCTTATTTTACGTAAAAATTCTGAATATGATTCAACGTAAAATTTTTATTGTGCCTTCCTAAGTTTTAAATTGTGAATTTATTACTTACGTGGAAGGGTGGTGATCATGGAAAAATCCCTAATCGATGTGATTGATGTATATATGAATGTATGATGATTATTTTATATATTTGGGGTTGTAATTATTAAATGGAGGCTGCATACTCCTTTTATTTTTCATGTAATCTTTATTTTTAGCATAGTCAATTGTTGATGTAAATGCTACGAGGATTACGTGGGGGAGCCTTTTAAGTCGGCGAGCTCTTTAGGACCCAATTCTTGAAGAGTTCAAGAAACCAAGAAGAAGCGAAGAGCGGCTCTCCGTTATTAAAATATTAAAATGATTAAATGTGGTCTCATTGGCTCGAGACCCATTAAATCATAATTCCATGATCACCACGTAGGATAGATGTTTATGTGATTGACATCTATTTATTTATTATGATTACGTGAGCATGTTAAACTGGTTAATGTGCAAAGTCAGACTTACCTCACCCAAAATTGCGCCTGCATGAAATCCTAGTTAGGAAAATCACTCGCGTTAGGTACCGAAAGGGCGTTGGTAACGACACCAGCGTAACCAAGTCCCCGAACCCAAAATCTCTGGTTCCGTAGAACTGATCGATCTCTCCCAATCGGTTGGTAAGGTTTCCGGTCTACCCTCCGAGAAAGACCGGTGGCGACTCCAAATGCATGCACAAGTTGCACATGCCACCACGACCACACTGAAGATCGAAAGCGATCGACTCTTATCGTCGAATCCTTCTAAAACAATACTCCCGCCGCGATTTGGTATGGGTTTGGGAGGGCCCGCGCCGATCCAAGACCCGCGATCGGTAATCCATTAGCCGCGTCCGCCTTTCGGACGGGTCGCGACACTAATTACCTAAAATATTCCATGGCCAGTTGATTGTGGCCATTTCCCATTTTTGAGAATTTTTTGGAATTCCTTGATTTTTCTTCAGTTTTTGGAAGACGACTCGCCCAAAGGGCGAAATCGTCATTTTCAAGAAGGTTCGGGGTTCAAAACACCCGGGATGAGCCTTGGCCAGTTGTTTGTGGCCATTTCCTATTTTTTGGGGATTTTCCTGGATTTTTTTAGAATTTTTTTGGAAGACGGTTTGCCGGAAGGGCAAAACCGTCATTTCGGAAAAGATCGGGGGTCGAAAGACCCGGAACAGGTCATGACCTGTTGAATGTGGCCATTTCCTATTTTTTGGAATTTTTTAGAATTTTTCTGAATTTTCCGAAATTTTTTTGAATTTTTCATGATTTTTCATTTTTTATTGATTTTTTGATTATTTTATTATTTTTTATTATTTTTTGAATTTTTTAAAATATTTAAAAATATTTTTCGGGCCGGGTCAAACCCGGTCCGCGCCTCTCGGGCGCCCGGCCCGACCCTAGGGGTCGACACCGGCCTAAAACGACACCGTTTTATTTTTTTAAACATTTTTCTATTTTTTACAATTTTTTTGATTTTTTATGTATTTTATTTAATTATCCGAAATTTCCCGGATCCGACGGCTCTCATTGCGCCACGTGGCCTCATCCTGTTCGTCTGATCTTCCGCTAGATCGGAAGATCCACAGGGAGCCACGTGGCTAAACCAAAACCATTGGATCAAAAATTAATTATTTTCATTTTTTTAGAAAACCTACAAATCGGACGCTCTAGAACGTGCCACGTGGCCTCCTCTGGTGCGTCCGATCTTGTACAAGATCGGACGTCCCTCAGTGAGCCACGTGGCACATCCTCGTCCGCCGGATCGATTATTCAAAAATCATTTATTTAATTTTCCAAAAATTCCAGGATCGCGACACGTGTCGCGATCGTGGCCGTCCGTTTGTTTTATTTGAAAATATATGGATCGGACCCCACCCGGCTGACGTGGCTGCCTACGTGGCACGCCACGTCGGCCGTTGACCGTTGACCGGCCGGAGGGTCACCTGCGAAGACGATGAACAGTGAAAATTTCGGCGGGAATAGTAAAAATTCCGGCGAGGTCGCCGGAAAATGCCCAAAATTGACCAAAACTCAGAATTTTTTGGAGATTTTTACACCATTAGACTCCCTAACATTTCAACATCATCATACCACAGAAATGAAGGCCATGAACGCGTCCCAAATAGGCAAAATTGGACCTCCCCGAACCCGGCTCCGGCGAGGTGTTTTGCAAAAAAAAAATTTCTTATCAAAACTCGATTCTAAACCATCAAACAGCATCCAAGAGGGGTCTAGAACCTTACCTGAGCTCGTTTCGAGCTCGTCGACCGCCGGAAGTTTCCGTTGAGCTCTCGGTCCGCGAGGTGGCCGGCGAAGCTCCGGGCGTGGTTTCCGGCTCGGTTTTTACGCGCAACAATGCACAAACAAGGGAAATTCGAACTTAGGGATGAATATAATGAGGGTTTAAGGTCCCTAGTACACGAATGGGGCTCGGGGAAGGCACGGCCGAGCGTTACAAAACGAAATGCTCATTGAAGCATTTCGTCGAACACTTGGTATGCACAGAGAAAAAATGGATGTCGGGGAGCTACCGACCTGTTCGGGGATCGTCGGCGACTACTGAAGCTCCGGTGGAGTTCCGTGATGTGCAGGGAAGTCTTCTCTCCCTCCGGTTTCGCTCCTACCCGCGCCCAAAAAAATCTCCTCCCTCTCCCGGCCAAGCTCGGTTTTTTAACCGAGAATCTCCCCCCGTTTCATGGCCGACCGGCTCGTTTTTCGTGCCCATGCCCTGCAGCACACCCTCCCCCGACGTCTGCCATGGTCCCCCACGCCGTGTCACCTTTTTTCTTCCCCAAAATCGCACGCCCATGCCCCCCTGTTTTTTTCTTTTTTCTGTTCTGCACATTCTGCACATTCTGTGCGTTGTTGCAGACCCGGGTCGGACCGGGTCGGGTCGGGCAGGACCCGACCAACCCGGTTCGGCCAAATCGCCCAAACGGCCAAATTGACCCCCCAAATGACCTCTTTTCATGAAATTGATGGCAAAATCGGATTCCTTGACATGTTTTCCATCAAATATGGGTATTTTCGTGAATCAATTTATTGAAATTCTGTGAAAACCCCAAATTGTCCCTAGGATCCAAAATTTAATTTTGCCAAATCGAAGGCCTAAACGATTTAATTAGCCAAAATTGAGCCCACCAATGGATTCAGCATGATGAAAACTGTTGGGTAGACGTGTTTAATTTTAATGGGTGTGCCCGTGTGAAATTTAATTTCAAAAATTGTGAAACCGGGGACTAAATTGAAAGATTTTTATGCAATTAAGCCCTTTTGATTAAGATTGATCAAATTGGAGGGCAAATTGACCCAATTGCATTTCAATACTTTGGAGTCCAATGTCATAGCTTATAAAAACCGAGAATTGAAAATTAAAAGACTCGAAAAGGATTTTTTAGGCCCGGTTCGGGATTAGGTTTGTGAAGGAACCCAATGAACCAAGCCGAATTTCCCAAATAAAGGTGACAATATTAAAGAGAGAATTAAAATAAAATTTCTGAATATTTTTGTTTAATTTTCTGACCAAGGATGGTATTTTTTCTAATTTTTTGGGTATTTTTATAATTAAATAAATTCCAAAAAATATTAAAAAAATCAAAAAATATTTTTTGTTCAAAATTGGTTCCTAAGGCTAGGCTAAGGCTTCCAAAGTTGATTTTGCAATTTTTTTTTACCTTTTTTGCTATTTTTAATTAATTTTAGAAATAAAAACTATAATAACGGATGGTCAAAAATCAGGTGTCAACATACTTGAAGAGCCTTTGAAAGGTCTCCTATAGCAGTTATAGAAAAGTTAATAAATGAAGTCACATAAACTGCAACGCAATAGAAAGATAAGAAGGCGAATCCCTAAGGATTGCTTTGCAGTCATGCTTCTCCAATTCTTCATTAGCGACACAGAACTCGCTTTCGGATTTTGCAAGAAAATGCCTCCTACTTTCACACAATTCTACAAAAAAATTACCTGCAATCAAACATGAACATTGAATCTTAAAATATTCTAAAGCATTTAAAAAGAAAATTGCACAATGCCCATCAATTAGCTAGCATCAATATCTTGGGTATCAGGTGATTGATGACGCCTGAACTTCTACACAGGATAGCTGCAAGCGATTACAATTACAAAGATAAATAACTTTTGAATTCTCATCAATCCAAAAATTAGATCTCGAAGTCCCATACAATTACAGACCGATGTCTAAACTCGATCGGGTGGATGTTGTGGCACTTCCCGCCCTTGAATGGAGTGGGACGAGTGAGGTGGACCATCCAATTGGCCAGATGTGAGGTAACTCTCCCCCTCACTATTTTCCTCTATCCATTTTTCGACCTCTCAACCAAATCTTGACCTAAATCCTGATTCATATCTTTATCAGGCTTGGTAACGGTCGAAGAGTAACTGACTACGGAGCATTTGCGAAAGTAGAAGAAGAGGGAGTCGGCCAAGAGGAATGGAGAAAATGCATAAAGCTGGCGTTTCACGAACCCAAATAAATAGAGTGAAATGGAGAGATTAGGTGAGGCGACTGGGGTACGAGTCGCATGCGTGCAAATGGCACACCTTGCCCGATCCTCGATAAATTTTTCTTCGCACCATCGCGTCGAAGGTTGATTTGTTTAGTTTCTGTTTGTCGGATGACGTTGATCATGCTAAGAAATTTGTAGTACGTCGAATAAGTTTCGTTTGGAATATAAGATTGCTTAAAACGAAGCTCGATGGAGGGAATTATGGTCTTAACAAGTTTAGCGTGTAGTATGTCCATAGTGGACAACGAGTATCCGCTATGGGCAATCTTCTGTTGGCATTCATAATGACTTGATTCTTAGAAACTAAGGATGTTGGTTCATACTCATGAGCGAGCGTATTCCGTGTTGAATACCCATATTGTTTATTTGGTGGTTAAAAATAGAAAGCAAGATCCAGAATTTCAATTCAAACACCAAGAAATTGCCAATTCTATGATTTCTATACCAACCAAACGCCATGAGAAACAATGTTAAGAGAGAGGCTTAGCATAATGTCCAAAACGGAAAATTTACCGAAAAAGTCTTAAACTTATGTTATTTCAATTCAGTCGTGAATTTTTTTTGGGCCAATTCAGTCATAAACTTTTTGTATTTACGTCAATTCAGGCCATCAACAAAGTTTGTCTAGAAATCTTTCTTGTTCTCAAGCCAGAGGCTCACATAAGTTATGAATCAAATAAGTTCGAATTTTTGTTCATCATAACACACTTATATAGACGAGAATGGAACATCCATCCAAGCTTGAGTAAAATAGACTAAGCATTAAGGACGTTGGCACTACCCAAACATTAAATACACTTTAAACACAAAGAGATTTGAACTTTGACCATTGAGAACACAACACACTACTCTTAAAAATTTGGACTAAAAATCGTTAATCTTCTTGAACTTAAATTTATTCAACTTTAAAGATTCACGAACATTAAGGGAAATCATCTAGAATAGTACGATTGTTAACTTGTAAATTAGTAGCCTAGGAATCAGCAACAAGCTTGTAAATTGATAACTTGTTTACCGAAATCAACAACTCTCTGCTGATCGGCAACTCTTTTGTTGAACTTATCGGATTTCAAACGAATGCTCCTCATCATTCTCTTCCATGACATCTGGGAAGAGCAATAGACTTCTAGATAACGCAATTGCTAGGCAGATGCCATAGAAGGAGATGGAGCGGAGAGAACCATGGTACATCCCAAGAGGAGCGTACATTCCCACGTAGTGAAGGCAGAAGGAGAATAGGGCGCTAGCTCCTGTCACCAGGACGAGAGACGCGAGCCAAGTAAGCTTGCTTACGAGCACGTAGCTACCGGCCATAAATGCTGTGGACATTGTTCCCAGAGATACCAACATCGCCACTGATGCAGCTACATGGGCACTTAAAGCAATGTAAGAGTCATCAAGTTGGGTCCAAGGCCAGATGAGAATCGTGCTGATGGCACTGTACGTCGCTACGGTGTTGCAAATGACGAAAGCATGGAACATGCTTCTGTAAAGCAATGTAGTCCTTCATGGGTCTGCTCCAGAAGTGTCGACGTAACCTCCAGGAATCGCAAAGCCAGCTGCAAAGGTCACGGTCGCCACGAGCGTGACCACGACCAGACGGATATTCATCTGCTCGTTCAATGCACCTCCCTGCTGGAGAGCGTGGACCGCCATTGCTGCCAAAATTTTTGGGTCCCTTGGCTTGCACATGGCCAAATCTTTACTTGTAGGCACCCCGGCAGATTTCAAAATGATTGCTGGTAATCTCTAGATGGGCCAAACATGAAAATACAGGCTCATTATTATTGGACGTTGTTGCACACAACGCATGAAGAGAGAAAGGATTGCTTAATTATGTGATTGCCAAATCTTAGTTTTGGAGTTACTAGTGAGTGCACACCTTTTGAAGCATAGAGCCCCTTGTGTTGGTTTGCTCTACCGCAACGTTAAGAGCTGTCATGCATCTGTTGTTGACAACCTCAAGGTCGACTCTTCTGTCCAGCAAGAGATGAAACAAAATCATGGGGTGCCATGGCAATGTGGCCAGATGCAGCGGTGTGTTCCCGTCGTTGTCTCTCTCATTGATGAGCTTCTAGAGGTCGGGATTCTTGAGTATGTACTTCACTGCCGAGGTTCTTCCATGCTTTGCGCAGACGTGAAGGATGTTTTGTCCCCGTTTATTGATAAACTCTGTCGGATTTGACCACTGCCGAAGCAGCTCTTTAATGGCTTGAACATGACCTGCTTTGCAAGCGACGTGAATTGGAAAATGTCCCTCTCTATCGTATTCAACTGCGCTCGAGGTAAATTTTTCTCGCAAGAATCTGATGCCATCACAGTAATTGGTGTATGCGGCCAAATGGAGCGGACTGCCTCGTCTATCATCTTTCAATCCAAACAATTCTGGATTTCTCTCCGACATTTCCTCCAGCATGTCTAGATCAAGTGCCAGATAAAATCATTTTAACCCCACATTCATTGAATAGCTTAAACTCTTAGATCAATTGATGGTGGTTCCATAGAATTTTACAGAGATAGATCTTGAACTCCAATCTTCCTAGACCCCTCATTTGTTAATTGAATTGATTTATGATCAATCTAGTGGTCGGCGTTTTAAATTAGGGGTTTCAGGGAATATTCACTAGAGCTCACTCGTTCAAATCGCAGAAATTGTAAGCAAACTACTTGTCGTCAGGGCTACCTACACAAATAAAAAATTTGTACTCAATTGATTTATAGAGTGTTTCGTTGGCCTCCGGATAATTGAGTCTCCACACACATATCTTAGGTTATGAAAAAAAAAAAAGGTATGGAGTTGTGCATATTTTGTAGCCTGTTAATTATAGAGATGGTAAGAGGAGATTTCGTTTGGTATGGCACAAAGTAAAACTTCAATAAAACAAAAAATGTAGGAAAAGGTAGGATCGACAATTCGAGTTGTGCCGTGTTAATCATGTTATAGCGATACAGGGGTATATCACAAATATAATAAACCAGAACCCAGCATCTTCATCACATGACACCATATTATCTGACCAGCATAATTATCGAACATGTCACTATGTCATGTGTCGACGTGATTAGACATATCATACTTTTATGTTAACATGCGTTGTTGTATAGCTGATAAACACATAAAACATATTTATACATGATAACCAAAGTTAACATTTAATAAGTTTGAAAAACGATATCGGTAATTTCACTTTGCGTTTATATCTAGATTCTATCACTAAGTTACTTTCTATTTAATGTTC
Source organism: Rhodomyrtus psidioides (assembly GCA_021437785.1). Taxonomy (NCBI): domain Eukaryota; kingdom Viridiplantae; phylum Streptophyta; class Magnoliopsida; order Myrtales; family Myrtaceae; genus Rhodomyrtus; species Rhodomyrtus psidioides. The sequence goes on along the minus strand of JAILYB010000010.1, from coordinate 6,047,566 downwards.
TTAACTTTTGTGTCCCTAATGTGTTTATATTATGCCCTTTATTCTTTTAAACATGGGTTTGATTTTTACCAACTTTTAAGATAACAAGAAATCATTAGATGTGAGTTTAAAGTGTTGAAACTAAGTAACCGACATGCTAACGCGTTAATCTAAGCTCATCGGTTTTGTGCCTGAACGGATCAAGTAAATCAAATGCGTGACTCGTGAGACGCTATTCTCGACATGGACAGTGAAAGTTACCTAGATTGCCGTACAAGACAGCCGCATGAACGGGCGACACGCCTGAAATACGCGATGGCTCAAGTGGCACTGCGAACAGAAGCTTGAGAACCTCCAAGCTGCCGCTCTCCACGGCTAGATACAACGGAGATTTACCTTCCTTGTTCTCCCAATACATGGGCTGTGAGTCCTCGCCTATCAAGGTCTGAACCACTTCAGGGTGGCCGTTCACAACGGCCTCATGCAGCGGGGTGTTTCCCCTTCCGTTCTTCGCTTCCATGAGAACCTCCCGTATCTCGCTCTCGCAGACGACCGATGTCCGGCCAATGAGGACTCGGGCTGCGGATGCCCTTCCAGCCCTGGCGGCCAAGTGTAGTGCCGTGTCTCCCCTGCAGTTTTTCCCAGCTACGATATCGTCGGGAAAGTGGTTGACAATGGCTCTCGCGATCTCGTCTCTCTCAAGACCCGCGGCGATATGGAGCAATGAATTTCGGGAGGGGCTCCGAATGAGCCACAAACACAGACGCCGGTCGCCTTGGGAACAATACCGTTCTACGGCTCCCGTGAATTTATCAACATCGCCTTGTTCCACGGCAACGACTAGTTCTTGGGTCGTCGTCTCATCGCATGGGACGGGTTCTAGCGTCAATAACGCTTCCAATCTCTGCAGCCTCTGAGCACTCTCTTGAATACTTTTCTCCACTGCCATGATTTGCCGGTTTAACGAACGCTCACCCTGGATTTATACCTAATAACAGAAAAATTATTAGGTTGATCGCTTGCATTAGGGGATAATTGTCACAAAAAGTTCTAAAGCTATTACACTTTTGTCTATTTAGTCCATCCGGCCATTTTGGCTGAAAATCATCGACGTGAACATCAATTATCCTAAGTGGCATGATTGATTTTAACGTGGATAATTTTTAGCTGTATCTTAATATTTTTTTTCAAACTTTTTGTTTATTTTTTGCCTTTCCTTTTATTTATTTTCATATTTTTTACATATCTAACAGGCGAGGGCCAACGACCCTCGCGCAGACAAGGCTAGATCCAGGCCAGGGCCGACCCCTTGCCTATGGCTGCAAGGGTCGGCCAGCAACTTCGCCGGCCCGATACGTAAAAATAAAACAAAGAAAAAGAAAAACTAAAAGAAAAATTAATAAAAATAATCCACGTCAGTATGGTCGTGCCATGTAGGACAGTCGACGCCCACGTCAATGATATTCGATCAAAATTAGCAAGAATGACTCAATTAGAAAAAATATGAAAATATTTAGGCCTTAATTGATCAAATTAAAATATTTATCATTAATGTTTAGAACTTTTGAATAATTTTTTCACGTAATGATGAGGTTGCGCCCGCCAAGCGCTTTTGCCTTGGAAAAGGCCACGGCTGAAAGCTTTACTGTCTTAAAATATTATGAAGAGAAACCCAGATTCCCTCCCTCAAAAGCATTCACAATCACACCTGCTGCTGTGACCAGAAACGGGCACTAATCAATGTTAAAGTGAAATTATTCGTTTCTTCCTCCATTCTTTGGGTAAGCCACAGAAGCGCATTTTCCCGCGTACGTGGAGAGCCCTAGGAAGGATTTAAATAACCACTGATAAACCCTAACCCCACCCAGAGGATATATTAAGTTATTCTTATGATAATCACAATTGTGTTTTAATAGTTATACTATGCAAGATGGTAGGAGGAAAAATTAGCAAAAAAAAAAAATCATAAACCTATTGCAAATGTATCAATTAATCCTTCCGGCCAATTTTTGCTGGAAATCGCTGGCGTGGTGCGGCCGATGCTAATGTGGCCAAATTTTCAGTATTTTATGATTTTTTTTTCTTTTATTTATTTTCTTTCTCTTTCTTTATTTTTTTTCTTCTTCTTCCTCCAACTGGCCGCTACTGCCCGATGATCGGCCAAAGGTGAGGACCGGTGAAGCTCGCCCTCCCAGCTACCTATGCGAATGGCCGCCCTAATGACACTGATTTACCCAGCAACGGTGAGGCCATTCGCCAGGGGCGGGCAAAAGGAAGCATCGCCGGCTTTGGCCTCTGGCTGGTCACCATGCTTCGCGGCTGACAAGAGCAAGAAGAAGGGAAAAAAATAAAAAGAAAAGAAAAGAATAAAAAAATAACACAAAATATAAATAAACATATATCAAAATAAATTGAAATTTGGCCACATCAGCACTGGCCGCACCACGTCAATAATTTTCAATCGAAATTGATCGGAAGGACTAAATTGACACAAATGAAAAGTTTAGGACTGAATGTAAAAGGTGTAGGATTGAATTGACCAAAAAAAATTATTTGGATTAAATTGGCATAATTGGAATAAATATAGGACTCTTTTTGTAATTTTGGAAGGACGACCGTCTACCCCACCGCTTATATTAACAGAGTGTTTGAAGAGTATGATGACCCCATTTCTAAAGTTAAAAAAAAAGGTAAAACAGGTTTTTTTTTTTTTTGGAGGGGGATGACTGAATACATTAATTTTGGGGTGGTTAAATATATAACTCAACTCTTAATTAAATTAAATTGGATGTTTAATTATAAAAGTAAGACTGCAGCCGCCCACGATGAACCCTCGCCAACCTACCTTCAACTGCGATCGCTGCCGCCATTGATCGCCAAAAGTTTTAGTCTTGAGAAGTTCTTACCGATCAAATTTCGAAATTCCTTTTCTCTAATGGCCAAAACTATTTGATTTGCATGAGACCACGCTCCAATTGCTTTCTAGCGACCAAAGTTTCATGTTCTGGTTGCCGAAAGGGATTGAGAAGGTTGCTCTCAGATCATTCCTGGCAATCAACGTTTGCAAAGTTGATGGAAAATGGATTTTGGGAAAAAGTTCAGAAAAGCACCTTCTCATTAGCCTGTTAACACTAGACTGAATCAACCCAAGCAAACATTTTTGCACGACATTCCTCTCTCTCTCTCTCAACTTTCACTTTACTTCTTATCCTCGCCGAACTTCATGCTCTCGGCCACCTTCTTGAACGCCGCCCGCCCAGACATCTCCTCCCACCACACCTTCACGTGGGCGCGGCCGGCCATCGCCCCCTCCGCCCACAGCGTCTTCATGAAGTAGAACTTGTTAGGGGAAGTGGTGCAGGTCGGCGAGGGAGAAGAAGTCGTCGGCGAGGAACTTGGCCTTGCCCAGCCTCGCCTCGCACACGTCGAGGACCCTAGCGAGCTTCGCAAGTTGGTCTTCGGTGAGGGCCTGGTCCGGCGCCTTGCCTTAGAGTGGGGCCATGAAGTGCTGAAAGACAATCGGCGACATCACCGGCTAGAAGTGGTGGGGCTCGACCTCGACCTCGACCCACCCGCGGACGGCAACGGACTCCTCAAGGCTGCCGGAGTGGAGGAAGTCGTCAGTGCCGGGGGCATCATACTTCTTGGACATGTACTCTGTGATCGTTCTCGATTCTGATACCGTCATTTCATTTTCCCGGAAAACAAGGGAAACGAGAGATGGTAAATAAGGTGAATACCTTGACGAACTACGAAGGCTTTCTCTCACTCTAGAGAAAAGTTATTTAGCCCGAGTGCAAGATTTAAGAAAGACACTTATCTTACGGGTCATCGCGTTTGCTCTTTCCTCTCATCGACCTGTAGTGGATGAGAGAGAGGGAGCTCCTCAGCTTTGCCACGAGCGAGATAACATTTGAACCTAGCTAAAGAGAGAAAATATTAGGTAGGCCGAGGGCAATACGTCACCATGAGCCCTGGCCAATCACGCAGCGCCACGTGAGCTGGTGGTCCCCACGACTCTTCTGCACCGAAATATTAATTTTCCTTTTTCCCAATTAAAAAACCTCCCTTTTTGTTAGGCCCATTGTTATTAATTGCCCTAGATTTAGCCTGCTTTTTCTCTCTCCTCTTTTTGCTCCTTTTCAAGGAGGAAGACGCGACTCCCCTGGACACCTCCCTCTCTCTCGCTTTTGAAATTTGGGTCTTCTCGCTCCGTCCTCTCTACTCCAGCCCCTCTTCGATCTTTGCTCCGGCGCTCTCACCATCGCTTGCTCTCCCTCTGCTCCGGCACACTGGTTCCCGCTCTCGCTCGGTGCTCCTTACTCCTCCGACGCTCGTTTGGTCTCTACTCCGGCGCACGCTGACTCTCTGTTCCAAACCTCACTCGCTTTGTGGGGCTCTCTGCTCCAGCGCTCGCTCGTTGCTTGTTGGGTCCCCCTCGGTTGCCTCTGCCAGTTCTTGCTTCATGCAATGCCCGGCCATTCCCTCATAGGTTCACTCTCTCGTGCTAAGTTTCGCCTTTACTGTTAGCAATGGCATAAGTGTGGAACTAGTAGAGATAATATGGCCAATGCATGTCAAATAACTTGAGCACTTCCCTCCTAGAGAAAAACGAAAAGGGGTTTATTTTAGGCCTCTGCTTCATCTCTGAAACTGCCGTTAACTAGGTGTCTCTCTTATGCACACATCATGTGTGTGCATTCTCTTTCAAGTGCAAAATGAAAAGTATTTATTTGGGAGTGTGTGTTTGATGGCATTTCTGGAACCTCGGTCCGAATTCGAAGATTGATTTTACCAAAACAATCTGTAATTGGAGTAATTTTGCGAACGTAGCCGTGTAATCGCTAGTCACAACCTAAATTATGATTATTTCACGAACATGTCCAGACATGGTACATTTGATTCAGAATGGGTTTTGTGTGGTGAATGCTGAAGTTCTGGCTTTACGTTATAGAGTGATCCTAGTCTTTTGTAGTTGTTAGCAGAGGTTTGTGTTCTATAACTGATATTAAGTACATGTAGTGCTATAATTACTTTGTTTGTTGCTTGTGGTGTGTTGTCTTGCATAAACTGAGGGGTTTACTTGGCTCAATAGATTCGCATGTCTTGGATTAATTCATGCGATGGAAAGACCCATTATAGATCTGTTATGCGCAGATTAAGCAAGAATATTTAGATGCAAATGTATAGATATCTTATTGTTGTTCTTTTTCCTTTTTAAGAAGGCTCGTTCTCGATTGGGTATTGTTGTAAATCTTATAATTTAGAATTACACGAACTTGGCTAATGAGTTGGCACTTTTACCCGTGAGATACCTCGTGAACCTCACGAGATAGTCTTTTTTTTTGGTCGAAACGAGATTGTCTTTTTTAACTTCAACATTTTTGAGACAGTTTTTGTCTGATTTTTTAGTAGTCCAGATCTTTTTTTTGTCAAAGTTTCAAACAATCGTTCACCTCAGACCAACATTTGGACATCAAATTCGTTCATCTGCTGTTATAGTTCAGTTTCATGGTTCACTGCTTATCACAAACCATCAAGTATTGCCGTAACTTGGAAGGAACTAAACTAGTGTCACTTTTCTGATGCAGGCCCTTAGACCTTCCTCCCCTATAATAGGGGGAAGATCTAAGGCCCAAAACATAATGATCCCCTATCATTATGGTAGGGGATTTGGATCCGATCTTGAGAAATGTCTTCATGGGCTGGTATCAGAAGATGTTCGACTACGGGAATATGCCAGACAGATTCGCCAAAGCAGCGTGAATGGATTGATATTTATCTTTGTTGTGTTGCTGCGTCTTATGTCTACACTCATGTATTACAGTTTATTGATATGACATGAAACATCTTCGATCTCCACGCTCTTTTATAATAGTTTATGGACATGAAGTAATCATTTCCTATATGAGTGTATATAAAACTTATATCATGGTAGATTCTGGTCCTTGTATAGAAACATATTGTTCTATCAACAAGGAACAGGGAAACATGTCAAATGTTGAATAGAGCTTCAAGGCACATCTGATGGGTTTTATTTTGTCCTTTTAAAATTCAGAGAAGTGGTAGTGAATTCGGAAAAAGTCATAATGCATCAACAATTGACACTCACTCTAGAGAAAGGTTACCTATCAAGAATATCAATAATGTTTTTGTGCAACATTGTTTTTTTCCCTTCGAAAGAAAATTGGGTGTTATTTGTTCAGCACCACCGTAATGAAAGAAATCTCATATTTGGAGTGTAGATTGCTACAGCACCATTATTTTTTATTCTTTTTTTAACCTCTTGTGGGTTTGCGTATGTTCCTCATTTCTTGCAAACAGAGCGACGGAACAATCCAAAAGCAACATAAGCGAAAATAGACTGACCTGTCAAAATGTTCATGAAACGCCTTCATTTTGAGTATGAAAGGCTTCGGTTCCGTTTGGTTTAACTCAGGAAGATCACGGGACAAATCCAAAAGACTAGGGCAGCGATTAGAAAGTAAGGCAGGTGATATAAGTTATAACCCCACATCCAAGTGGACAAATAAATAATATATTTGCATAGCATCAGCTTGAAGGATATCCATTGGCCTAGAAGTCTAACACCTACATACGGGCATACGGATTTGGAGACTTTCACGAACAAGAGCAAAAGTTTCCTTGTAAAAAGAAACTCCTGTGAAGTATTAACACTAGTTTCAATGAAGTACATTTTGATAACAAAAGATATGCATAATAAACTATCTATAAAGTAGTTGTGACTTCATAATCAACATAGATCAACGGTCACATTATTCAAGCACATCAGAATCTTCTGCTTCCTCAAGAAATATGTTGCACCCATGCATTGTTTGTCTTTGGGATTGCTCAAATCCCAGGATGTTCACAAGAACTTGATGACCCCTTTGTTAATTGGATTTTTTGCAATCGCACGGCGATGGATGGTTGAAATAGAAGCCTAAAAAAGAATAACAAAATAATCTAGGATAATTTTACATCCAAAGAAGCCTAGCACAACAAGGATGGATGGCCGAAAAAAAAAAAGATCAATAGAAACCAAGTGAACCTACTCAAATAGAGCAGACAGAAACACATTGATAGTAGGAATATACAGCCATTAAGGAAACAAATATCTCTGACCATAAAAAACGAAACACAATATCAAGCTGGAAATTTCGCCCACCATGAAAATTCTCTCCTTTTCAGCAGTATTTCCTTAAACATAAGAACGACACACCTAGTTGAAGATAAATACCAAGACTATTAACATGAACAAATCAATTCACTGTGTCATCGAGATGATTCCAGACTTGATCAGCCGCAGGACGCAAGACGAGACAGCGCAGCAGATCCGAAGAGAGAGCTGGAACTTCGAAACCCAGTGCTGTCCTAGACAAACAAACCAACCCAAAAGATTAAAATCAACAAACTCAGAGCCGCCCTAGACAATAAACTGACTCACAGCATATCCAAAATGCGCTCTTGTGATAAGAGAAGGCGAACGCACCCAAAATGCCCAAGTAAAATCGAGCGCAAGAGGAACAACAAGCGCCGAGCAAGTGATGGAGCAAAGATAGGGCGAGCTCGAAGCCAAGAGCAAGCGAGCGACGAGTCGAGAGTGAGCGAGGGAGCAGAGACGGAGTGAGCGCCCAAGCAGAGACGGAGCGAGAGCCGGAATCGAAGTGAGCGTCGGAGGAGAAAATGATGAGCCGAGACCAAGCGTTGAAGGAGAGAGAAACAGACGTTCAGCGAGAGCGGGTGTGCGCCGGAGCAAAAGGAAAGCGAGCGACGAAGCAAAGACCGAAGGAGCAATGGAGCAAGCAGCGCGCGAGCTAAGTAAAGACAAGATCCAAAATTTCAAAGGCGAGAGAGAGGGAGTGAGGAGAGTCACGTCTTCCTCCTTGAGAAGGAGCAACAAGAGGAGAGAGAAAAAGCAGGCTAAATTTAGGGCAATTAATGTACACAGGCCTAGCAAAAAGGAAGGTTTTTTAATTTTAAAAAAAGAAAATTAATATTTCGAATGCAAAAAAGCCGCTGGAGACCATTATTGGCCGGGGCGCACGGTGAGGTGTTAATCCTGACCTACCTAATATTTTCTCAGCTAAAGAAGGAGGCGTGTGAGAGATTTTTTTTCAAAAAAGTAAATAAACCTGCATTGACCATACTTGCTTAATGACGTGGCACACGTGACGCCAGTTCGACTTCGAAGAGCACGGTGACTGTGCTTCCGGGAGCACCGTATATTTTCTTAATCATATATAAGGGGATTCTCGCCATCCGTAAACGGGTTCTTCTTTCTCTCGCCGGCGCATCCTCGCAATGTTGCGAAGATCTTTCCATGGATGCAGGATCAAGCAAGAAATCCAGACTTTGACAGCCATTCCCACGCCTTCTTCACCTCGCCTTAACCCGGTTCGTGACTCGCCCGCTCGCCCCGCTCCACTCACCTCGCTCTCTCCTCTCTCCCCTCTCTTCTCCTACTGCCAGAAGAACCTCCCACCCCCGTCTCGCTTTCGTTTTACCCGCCAAACCACCAGATTTCCCCTCTCTACCGGCTCCGTCGCCACCGAGTTTTCCGCCACCGCGTACTACTCTCATGCGCCCGAGCCCCACCCTAATATCCCCGACGATTTCACCCACATCGAGTATCCGAACTCCAATGTGAAGAACCTGACAGAGAGCTCCGTTGGAGTCGATGACGGGAGGGAGGACGACGGCGAGGGATTGGGTCGCAGGAGGACGCCACCCGAGGAATTATCCAGTACCGTGAAGATCCTCACGTGCATGTCCAAGGACGGAACGTGCGACGTGTTCCTGCTCGGTCAGGTGAGTGTTTTCAAGGTTCTCGAGCTCTAAATTTGGGATTGGGAGTGAATTGGGAGAGGGAAAATGATGGGAAATTGGAATGAAGCTTGGAAAATTGAGTTGTTGCATTTGGGCTTGATGATCTGTTTGGTTGCCCGCAAAAACGTGGCGGTGAAATCGAATCGTTTTATGGAACCTTAATTTGTCAGGGTATTATTATATGTGCAATATGCGTTTAATGTTACTGTGACGCCTTTCATGCCGAAAGCTTTGGTTGCAGGCATTATGTAGAGAAGATGTACCCATCGTCAGTTGCTCTAAATCAGAGGTGTTATTTCTGTTCATGCTAATTGAGGATGGATCATGTGCCGGGGGTTTTGCTTGCGCATTGTTTATGCTTCTTGTGGGTTTCGTTTGCATTGTGCATTTTTTTGTGCTTCATTTTGTTGCTGTTTTTTTCTTAGTGCAGGAGCCATATTTTCATATGTGGGGTCTTGATGTGGATTTGTTTGAATCGCTGATGTGGAATTCGAAGGTGTGTCTGATAAAAAGGTTTATCGTAGTCCTTGGACTTGTTTCTTTACAAATTTATTCTCACAAAACTGCATGGGAGGCTTCATTGGCTCAGTGTTCCCCTTTCCCCAGCAAAAAGTTTTGGGTGACACGCACAAGCATTGACTAATTAGTGGACGATGATAGTTTTTAATCGGTTGTGTGATACTTGTCTTGTTTTGACTCTAGAACTGCCTTCATGATGTCTTACCTTTTTATCCCATAGATTTTCTAGCTTGATGCTGTAATTCTGTTCCCAACTTGTCGCTTTTCCTATTGAAGAAGCACCAGAATATCGATTATTATACTCGAGGAGAAGAGTATTTTCACGTATATTTTGTGTCATGGAAGTGAATGTCTTCAGTGTACATTAAATGATCTTTTGATGAGTGTCATTTGATACTAATCTAAAGGATCAGTTTGATTTTATCTCCATCTATGGGTGGTCTCTATTGGTCGATCCAATTGGTGTCCTTTATGACCGGGCATTTGCCAAGGCATATTTTTCTGCGATTTGTTTCCAGTTTTGATCGCTGTAAACTTATGAGGTCTGGTTTAATGTCAGCATTAGTCAGTTTGCTATATGCTTTTGCATCTGTTTAAACTGGACTCAACATATATCCTTCTGGATCTCACTTCTTTTTTAGGCTGTTCTTAATAGGCTTGAGGTCCGTCGCGGACAGGAGCTTCGTGTAGCATTTGAAGAAGCATTGAAGTATGGTGGCAAGGTAAGGTTATACTGGTGATCGCCAAGAACAAGTATTTCCTTCTTTTACCTTCGCTAAGAATTCAAAAGTCAATTTATCTTTTATCTATACTTCTGGATCTCACTTCTGTCATTTATTAGGTTGCTAATAGGCTTGAGGGCTATCCTGGACGTGAGTTTCGTGTAGCAGAAGATGATAATGCACCGAGTGATGTATTGCCTTCTTTTTCCTTCCTTCTCTAAGGTGTTATGTTGCTGTTCTAAGTTGTAGAGAGCATCTACGATTCTTTCTAGTTTATAATCTTCAACGACTGTGCTTATTACCTAATATTTTAGGGGTGTAATTCATTCTCCGTGCATTGATTTCCAAGGAAATGCAGCACAATATTCTTTTGAGCAGCAGAGTCCACTTCATTCTAAAGGCGAACCATGTCAATTTCCTAGCCGGATGGCTAAGAATCCAAAAGTCAATTCAAACCAGTTGTGATGTTTGCATTTTCAGTAGTTGATCAACGTTTATGGACATTGTGAATCTTCATAGATAATTGACATATTTGACTTTTATCTAGATTACCCTTAGTCGTGATCTAGAATAATTGCAATTTCTAGATGCTCGAGATATTCAAAGCATTATTTATTGATTTGCTTTACTTCACGCTCTTTAAACTCCATTGCTTCTCTCTTCTCTAGCTTGACTTTGCTCTATGACTGCCACAGGATTTGTCCCAAATGTCACTCCAGGAAAGAACAAAGTACTTTGTATCATCTTTTTATGCAGTGGTAAGATTTATTGTGCTAGATCTAATTGAAAATACTGCGGAATGCTTTCGTGCATGTGGTATAATGGACCATCAGCTAAGTCATTCCACATTGGTGATATTTCTGGCTTTTTTACATTAGCAGGACGATGAGGACAATAAGACTGTTGAGAGTTTTGATCAAGAAATGAGCAAGGAATCTCCCACCATAATGAAGACGATTGTTCATGAGCGAGATTCGTGAGTGTTCTCTTTATTTTTCAAGGCTTGTGTAATAGATCTGACCTCTCTTGAAGATGACACTGGAGTCAAGATTATGGTGCTTTCCGTTTTTCATTGGGCACGTTCTGTTGTAACTTAAATGATAGATAGCCCTTTGACTCTTGGCTCGACACTTAGCATCACGACAAGCCTTTACCACAATAGGTCATCGTGCTTGGACCCGTTCATCTGGCTCAAGCTATCATGAACACGTTTTTCCTTTTATTGTTGGCAGGGCCATCTTAGCAGTGTCGGGGAGCATGTTTCGGTTAGTTTTAATAATTGATGATTTGTATCATGATCTTTGCGAATTTTTTTTCTTGTCAAAGAAGAAAGGACAATGAGATTTAAAGATCTGTAATTTAAATTCCATGAGAGTGCCAAAATCGGGAATGTCTGAGGCGTTTCCAGGAATCAAATGGCGCTGAAGACACAAAAGCCACCGATGAGGATAGTTCCACAATGCTGGATTTAGCATCCATAAGGAAGGAATCGATTTTGCTTTCGAAAGAGAAGGCTTTGAAGAAATCGCTGTTGAAAAATTGATAAGATGCTCTTGATTTAACATCACAATCCCATCTCAATGCCAGAAGTAAAATCACAACAGAAAACAGACTTATGGCAAAGCACTACATTGGAGCGGCCATTTTTGTTGTTGTTGCTGTTGTTGTATTGTTTCTATTTTATCCCATTCTACTATACATGTGATACCCCAAGTGCCGTTGCCCTCTTTCCCCCTCCCACTCATCACACTCTCACTTTTCTCTTTCTCTTTCTCCCTTTCCTAACGTTCACCCTCTCTTTCCCTCATTATTTTATTCACTCACCTCTCTCCACTCATTCACTCACCAACGTTCCTCTCTTCTTCTTCTTTTCTTCTACGACACCTCCTCCCCTACCGAAGCTCCACCTCCATCTTCCTCCTCCTCCCGTCGGTTTTGAGCGACGCCACAACCTCCCACCACCTCACTAAAGTCCCTTAGTCTCCTCACCACCTTCCCGAAGCCAGTTCGCCGGTCGTTGTCGCCGGAACCACCGCAAATCTCCACGGAACCGCCGGTACTCTGTTTTGGAGTAAGTCGCGGTTTGGTTCTGTTTTCGTCCGAACCGACCGCCACCGTCGCTCACCACCGCCGCCGACGACTTCCTAGAACCCCTCACGAGTTTCCCTGAGCTCGTGGTCGCCGGTCGCCGCACGTGGGGCCCGGATTCAACCCCGAACAGCCTCCCCTATTTTCTGCTCGCGAATCCTCTGTTTTCGCCGATTGTGTTCGCTACTGTTCGCTGCTGTCCCGTCGCCTTTGGCCGCCTTCCGCCGCCTTCCTCCGGCCCCAACCGATCCCCTTCGACCCCTAGGTGAGTCCCCGAGCATTGGCCGGCCTCGCCTCAGCCCATGGGGCCCAGGATCGCTTCAAATAGCCCCGTTCCTCTGTTTTAATGCTGCTGTAAAATTCTGTTTTAGGTCGCCGGAGTTCGCCGGAGCTCCGTCGTCGCCGTCGCCACCTCGCCAGACCTCCGTTACATACCCTAGTTGGTGCCGGGTCGTGACGCCTCTCGAGAAACCTTAGAACCGAGGCTTAACCGTGTTTTATCGCCGAGAACCGTCGCCGCCGTCGTTGTCGTCGCTCGTTGCCGCCGCCGTCACATTGTTGATTTTGAGTCGGCCCGAGCTTAAATAAATTGTGAGTTGACCCTAAACCTTGATTAGGGCGCTAATTGCGCCTAGGGTTAGTTGGGTTAGCAATTTTGGTAATAACATAAAGTGATTACGGTTGGTTAAGTTAGAAACCCCGGCTTAGGTTAAATGACCGTAATCGACTAAGTTAGCATGATTAATTATATTATCTGTGGTTAATTGTGATTAGTTGAAATTGATTTATTTATCGCGAGAGAACGATAGATTAAAGATGAGTGTTTGATCGGCAATTATAAATTAAATGGGCAAATAAATGATTATTGTTCGAATTGAGCTTTATATTGTCTAAATGAAATTAAATGCTCGTAATTGGTTCGATGATTTTTATCGGTGTAATTATCCCGTTGGAGGGCTGATGGTGTGACTGGAATTACTATTGAGTGTTAATCGCTACTTGGGGATTTATCGCCCTATTTATGATTGGATGCCTGAAATGTTCATTGAATGAATTGACATGTATTTGGGAGTTATTTGTTCCGTGATTGCAGTATCTAATTGATAGTCTGCATATGCATATGACCGTGTGCAAAATCAAAGAAATATGCTTTAGCATGAAAATGGCCGTGGGCCGAGTCTTTGAGCACGTTGTGTGAGCATCCAGCCTAAATCAAAGAGAATTAAAATTGATTGTTATGGTGGGTGCATTGTGTGGTCATATGATGGAACGATGATGGGTTTTTCCTGGTAAGTTCGTAGTGTACTAATAGTACACCAGTACCAGTCATGTGGGACCATACGACTTACCAGAAGCACGACAGTCCTGCCTCGTGCCTGTTAGTACGGGCACATGGCTGATCGGATGCCGGTCGCAGCTTGTGATGGACCGACGCCCCGTATAGGGATGCCTACTTGCCGTACCGTGCAACGGGTGCACTGGAAGACCGCTTGTAGTAGCCGCTGCCGAGAGGGAAAAGGAGCGTAGCCCGGTTCGTCCGGATGAGTATGGGATCGTACTATTTATGAGGGTGGAATCACGCCAGTCGCGTAGATCCTCTCATGGTGCCGTTGGCACGATCATCGTTAATAAATGGACTCGTGTGGTGTCCTGTGCATACTTGTGGATGCGATGCTTGTTTTGAGTGATTGACTTATTTCACTGCTGAGTCGAGTAAAGCATTGCATTATGTGTGGCTGCAGACTGGTAAGTATGCATGTGATTGATTAGTATATGGGGACTATACTTGGGTATTTTATGTGATCGTATGAGTTTGTGAGCCTACTGTTAGGATGCCTCGGGTGAATCAGTTTCCTAACCGAGCTTAGGCTTAATTCACTGAGATTTATTTCTCACATCGTCGTGGGATAACATTTTTCAGGTCCCAAGTGATGAAGCCCGTGGACGCCATGGTTTGGCGGTAGGAGTGATCTTTTGAAGTAGATGGGAAGTTAACCTTACCCGACCGAATACCCTTTTGAGGTCTTAGTGAGCTGCCCCGAAGTATGGGGTTGTTTATGTCAGCTATAGCTCAATAGGGTTAATTATCATCAGTTGTTTGGTTTTATGTGTGTGATGATCTTTTGTGAACCGTCTTGGTATTTATCTCCTACTAATGTATCCCTGTTCAAATTTATGTTGTCTGGGAGTAAGCCGTTTCCGCATGCGTAATAAACTGTCGTGGGTCGGTAGCGAACCTGGGACGCTATCCTTTATGACCCTTGGGACGATTTGATCGGGATGTCGCGTGCTCGGGGTTTGGGGCGTGACAATACAAATCACACTATTTGTGCTATGTCTCGGATTGGGTAATTCTGCTCCCTCTTTACACGTTCTCACCCGAGTCTTCCCGAGGGTAGGGATTGGGCAAAGCCCTAGTGGTTGAGCAGCCGAAGTGGACGAGACGATGTACTAACTCAACAATTCAGCATTATCATTTTCCATTACCTTTTCTTATTAGCTTCCAATCATGTCAAAACAGCCGAACATAAAATAAATTTGTCCTCGAATCCTTGTCTGGGTTAGGAACTTGATAGTAGTCATCGAAACAAAATTTTCAATTATAGCAATATGATAGTTTGCAGCAATTTTGTTCTCAAATAAGTCACGTCAGTAATTTTAATTAATTAAATTGGACGGAGATATTCGATTGCATCAATTCGATAAGATTTAAGACATGATTGTATCTTTTATAAATTTTAGAATTGAATTATATTTTCGCAATAAATTTCTGGACTTAGGGGGAATTTTTTTTCTAGAACCGGAACCGAGGGATTTTTTTTTTTTTTTTTTGGTCGAAGGAACCGAGGGATTTTAGACGACAGGAAAATCATATACCCACCAAGGGATTCTCTCTCCGCCGCGGCTCCCCACCCCAAACAAAAACTGAAGCTGCTATTCTAATTCACCATCGCATCGTCGCAATGTTGCGAAAATCTTTCCGTGGATGGAGGATCAAGCAAGAAATCCAGAACTTGACAGCCATTCGCACGCCTTCACATCGCATTAACCCGGTTCGTGAGTCGCCCGGCTCGCCCACTCGCCTCACTCCACTTACCTCGCCCTCTCCTCTCTCCCCTCTCTTCTCCTACTACCAGAAGAACCTCCCACCCACGTCTCGCTTTCGTTTTACCCGCCAGACCACCAGATTTCCTCTTTCTACCGGCTCCGTCGCCACCGGGTTTTCCGCCGCCGCGTACTACCCTCATGCGCCCGAGCCCGAC
Organism: Rhodomyrtus psidioides; assembly: GCA_021437785.1. Classification (NCBI taxonomy): domain Eukaryota; kingdom Viridiplantae; phylum Streptophyta; class Magnoliopsida; order Myrtales; family Myrtaceae; genus Rhodomyrtus; species Rhodomyrtus psidioides. Next base: position 6,032,166 of record JAILYB010000010.1, on the reverse strand, counting down.
CCTAATATCCCCGACGATTTCACCCACATCGAATATCCGAACTCCAATGTGAAGAACCTGAGAGAGAGCTCCGTTGGAGTCGATGACGGGAGGGAGGACGACGGCGAGGGATTGGGTCGCAGGAGGACGCTACCTGAGGAATTATCCAGTACCGTGAAGATCCTCACGTGCATGTCCAAGGACGGCACGTGCGACGTGTTCCTGCTCGGTCAGGTGAGTGTTTTCATGGTTCTCGAGCTCTAAATTTTGGATTTGGAGTGAATTGGGAGAGGGAAAATGATGGGAAATTGGAATGAAGCTTGGAAAATTGAGTTGTTGCATTTGGGCTTGATGATCTGTTTGGTTGCCCACAAAAACGTGGCGGTGAAATCGAATCGTTTTATATGTGCAATATGCGTTTAATGTTACTGTGATGCCTTTCATGCCAAAAGCTTTGGTTGCAGGGATTATGTAGAGAAGAAGTACCCGTCATCCGTTGGTCTAAAGCAAAGGTGTTATTCTATTCGTGCTAATTGAGGATGGACCATTTCCCGGGGTTTCGCTTGCATTTGTGCATTTTTTTTTAATGCTGCGTGTGGGTTTCGTTTGCATTGTTCATTTTTTATGCTTGCTGGGGCTTGATTTTTTGTTTGAGTGCAGGGGCAGTTTTTGCGTTTTTTGCGGCTTGATGTGGATATGTTTGAATCGCTGATGTGGAATTCGAAGGTGTGTTCGATAAAAAGGTTTATCGTAGTTGCTTGTTCCTTTACAAATTTATTCTCACAAAATTGCATGGGAGGCTTCATTGGCTTAGTGTTCCCCTCCCGCCAGCAAAAAAATTTTGGGGGACACGCACAAGCATTGACTAATTAGTGGACGATGATAGTTTTTATTAGGTTGTGTGATATTTGTTTTGTTTTGACTCTAGAACTGCCTTCTTGATGTATTAACTTTTTATCCCATAAATTTTCTGCCATTATGCTGTAATTCTAATTCGCAAGTTATCACTTTTCCTTCTGAATAAGCACCAGAATATCGATTATTATACTGGAGGAGCAGAGTATTTTCACATATATTTTGCATCGCGGAAGTGAATGTCTTTAGTGTACAATTAATGACTTTTTGATCAGTATCATTTGGTACGTTAATTTGATTTTATATGGGTGGCTTATAATGGTCAGTCCAGCCGGTATCCTTTACGACCGGGCATGTGCCTAGGCATGTTTTTCTGCGATCTGTTTGCAGTTTTGATCGCTGTTAACTTATGAGGTCTGATTTACTGTCGGCATTAGTCTGTTTGCCATACAATTTTGCATCCGTTTTAACTGGACTCCCCATATATCCTTCTGGATCTCACTTCTTCATTAGGCTGTTGTTAATAAGCTCGAGGTTCGTCGCGGACACGAGATGCATGTAGCACTTGAAGAAGCATTAAAGTATGGTGATAAGGTAAGGTCATACTGGTGATCGCCAAGAACAAATATTTCCTTCTTTTCCCTTCGCTATGAATCCAAAAGTCAATTTATCTTACATCTGTACTTCTGGATCTCACTTCTGTCATTTATTAGGTTGCTAATAAGCTTGGGGGCTATCCGGGACATGAGTTTCGTGTGGCGGAAGATGATTACGCACCAAATGATGTATTGCCTTCTTTTTCCTTCCTTCTGTAAGGTCTTATGTTGCTATTCTAAGTGATGGTTGTAGAGAGCGTCCACGATTCTTTCTAGTTTATCAGGTTCAACGACTGCGCTTATTATGTAATATTTAGGGGTGTAATTCATTCTCCATGCATTGATTTCCAAGGAAATCCAGCACAATATTCTTTTGAGCAGCAGGGACCACTTCATTCTGAAGGCGAACCATGTGTGACGGGCCAAGGTTTTCACGCCCAATCAGATCAACGGTTGTAATCCGATGCCCCCTCCTATATAAAAGACTCCTAGCCATTTGACATCCACAAATAAACTCTCAAAAGCATTCCTCTCCAGAGTCTCCCTCAAGAGCTATTTCTCTCTACGAAGATCCTTAGAAGAAGAAGAGAAAAGGCTTAGCTCGGGCGCTCCAGCCATCCAAAATAGCCCGAGTTGCCGCACGGGTCGATCGGAATCTCCCAGCCCGTGACACATGTCAATTTCTTAGCCGGATGGCTAAGAATCCAAAAGTCAATTCAAACCACTTATGTTGTTGCATTTTTAGTAGTTGATCGACGTTTATGGACATTGTGAATTTTCATAGATGATTGACATATTTGACTTTTATCTGGATGACCCTTAGTCGTGATCTTGGATTGCAATTTTTAGATGCTCCAGATGTTCAAAGCATTATTTATTGGTTTGCTTTGCTTCACTCTCTTTAAACTCCATTGCTTCTCTCTTCTCTAGGATGACAATGTTGATTTGTTCGGCGTGTCAATCCAGCTAAGGACAAAGGTCTCTGTATCAGCTTTTTATGGGGTGGTAAGATTTATTGTACTTGATCTCATTGATTGAAAATATTGCGAGTGCTTTCTTGCATTTGGCATAACGGACCATCAGATAAGTCATTCCACATTGGTGATATTTCTGGCTTTTTGCATTAGCAGGATGATGAGGACAATAAGACCGTTGAGAGTTTTGATCAAGAAATGAGCAACGAATCTCCCACCATAATGAAGACGATTGTCCATGAGCGAGATTAGTGAGTGTTCCTTTTATTTGTCAAGGCTTGTGTAATAGATCTGGCCTCTGTTGAAGACGACACTGGAGTCAAGATTGTGTTGCTTTCCATTTTCCATTTTGCACGCCATCTGTTGTAACTTAAATGATAGCCCTTCCACTCTTGGCTCGACACTTAGCATCACGACAAGCCTTTACCACAATAGGTCATCCTGCTTGGTCCTGTTCGTCTGGCTCAAGCTATCATGAGCAAGTTTCTCCTTTTCTTGTTGGCAGGGCCATCTTAGCAGTGTCGGGGAGCATGTTTCGGTTAGTTTTAATAATTGATGGTTTGTATCATGATCTTTGCGAATTTTTTTCTTGTCCAAGAAAGGACAATGGGATTTAAAGATCTGTAATTTAAATTCCATAAGAGTGCCAAAATCGGGAATGTCTGAGGCGTTTCCAGGAATTAAATGGCACTGAAAACACAAAAGCCAGCGATGAGGATAGTGCCACAATGCTGAATTTAGCATCCATAAGAAAGGAATCTATTTTGCTTTTGAAAGTGAAGGCTTTGAAGAAATCGCTGTTGAAAAACTTGAATAAGATGCTCTTGATTTAACATCACAATCCCAACTCAATACCAGGAGCAAAATCACGACAGAGCAAAATCACGACAGAAAACAGACTTACGCTGAAGTTGGCTGAAGTAGACAAGCATGAACAACATATTTTAAAACATCTCCCTTTTTTTAAGAGGTTAAATGCTTCTACTGAATCAATAATTCAGTGTTATCATCTTCCATTTCCTGTTCATACTAACCTCCAATCATGTCAAAACATCCAGAGAGAAAATAAAATTCTCCTCAAGTCCTTGTCTGTATTGGAGACTTGATAGTCGTTATCAAACAAATTTTCTAATGGTAGCAATTTGATGGTTAGGAGTAATTAAAGCTATAAAACCCATCAGAAAAGGAGGGGCATAGGAAAATATGTGTATTTATGTATGTATGTATGTATTTACTGTTATAAATTTTCAGAAGACGACGAGTAAAAAAGTCATTAGAGGAAGACAATCTCCACTACAAAGGGTATAAAAAAAGGAAAAAGGAAATGATATTATTATGGAAAGCAAGACCTCCCAAAGGGAACCCCCATTTATACAGAGTGCTGCTTCTTTTTGACGCATTGAGCGAAACATTCTGCTTCGGAGGACGAAATGGAGTTCATTGGAGATGACTCCTCGTTCATCCTGACCAATCCTCCTAAAATTGAAAGAAGAAGAACAAAGATGGAGCATATACACTACACATTAGACTTGGCACTGCTAGGGAAAATACACATTCAATGGCCGAGCCTGTTGGTAATCTATAATCAGTCGATCTCGCTTGTATCCTTGATCTTGTGGGATTCACTTGCGTCTTGTCATAACTTCTTGATTTGATTTATCCCGCCTTGTCAAAGTTAGATTCATCGCGACTTGTCAAGGTCGGCATCTTCTTGGTGGTTGTCGACATCTTTTAAGTGGGCTGTACACGAGAAGGATATCTGATGGCTTCAATTTTTGTGGATGATGTGGTAATTAATAGAATCTTTTATAACGTAAAGAATTCATTTGGAAGTAGAATTTTTTATAACGGAAAAAAGTCATTTGAAAGACGTGCCTTTCCCTTAGAAATCAAAATGGCTCCTGTAAATTGATTATTTTAGACCAATAAAGGGTTATCCAAGAGAACGAGGTTAGAACGAGTTTAGACAGCAATATAAAGAGTAGGCAGGTAAAGCAACAAATATCTCATTCTACCGTTTTACATAGTGGGTACCCTGACTTGAGCATATGAGGTTAAGTACATCTCAAGTACCATAAGTTGTGTACGATACTCATTTTAATGCCAAAACTTTCAAATCGATCATTTTAGTACTAAGCTTTTGTAATTTCGATCACTTTAGTGCCAAAATTTTCAAATCGATCACTTTAGTGTTAAGATATTATAATTTCGATCACTTAAGTGCCAACTTATTTTAAAAACGAATCACTTTAGTTCCAAATCCAATGAGCCACATCAGCTCAAATAATAATAATAAAATATACTTATCGGATTTTCGGCGAGCTACGTCAGTTTAAATCGGAGTTTGCATTAAAGTGATCGTTTTTAAAAGAAGTTGGCACTTAAGTAATCAAAGTTACAAAAATTTAGCACTAAAGTAATCGATTTGAAAGTTTTGGCACTAAAGTGAGCACCGTACATAATTTATTGTACTTAAGGTGTACTTAAGCCTGAGCATATGAAAAAAGGAATTATGAAAGCATATAGAAGCCACTTGTTGTCTACTATTTTTGGGATCAGTTCAGCCCTATCCAATGTACTGAGTCGGATCCATAGAACAATGAAAAGGACTGACAAGAGAACATCCCGGCAAGTTCAAGGTATTGTTGACACCTGATTTTTGACCATCCGTCATTATAGTTTTTATTTCTAAAATTAATTAAAAATAGCAAAAAAGGTCAAAAAATTGCAAAATCAACTTTGGGAGCCTTAGCCTAGCCTTAGGAACTAATTTTGAACAAAAAATATTTTTTGAATTTTTTAATATTTTTTGGAATTTATTTAATTATAAAAAAACCCAAAAAAATCAGAAAAATACCATCCTTGGTCAGAAAATTACAAACAAATATTCAGAAATTTTATTTTAATTCTCTCTTTAATATTTTCACTTTTTATTAAGGAAATTTGGCCTGGTTCATGGGGTTCCTTCACAAACCTAATCCCGAACCGGGCCTAAAAAAATCCTTTTCGAGCCTTTTAATTTTCAATTCTCGGTTTTTATAAGCTATGACATTGTATTCTAGAGTATTGAAATGCAATTGGGTCAATTTGCCCTCCAATTTGATCAATTTTAACCAAAAGGGCTTAATTGCATAAAAATCTTTCGATTTAGTCCCCGGTTTTACAATTTGTGAAATTAAATTTCACACGGGCACACCCATTAAAATTAAACACCTCTACCCCATAGTTTTCATCATGCTGAATCCATTGGTGGGCTCAATTTTGAATAATTCGATCGTTTGGACCTTCGATTTGGGGAAATTCGTTTTCGGATCCTAGGGACAATTTGGGGTTTTCATAAAATTTCAATCAATTGATCCGTGAAAATACCCTTATTGAATAGAAAATGTGCCAAGGAGTCCGATTATGCCATTAATTTCATGAAAATAGGTCGAATCGGGGCTCAATTTGAGCGAATTGGTCGAACCGGGCCGGTCGGGTCAGACCCGACCCGACCCGGTCCGACCGGGTCTGCAACATTGTTGCAGACCGTGGCCGACAGTGAGGCAGGGGAGGACAGGGGCGAGATGGGGCGGCGATTTTTCAAAGAAAAAGCGGGCGGCCGAGCGTGGGAAGCAGGTTGCCAGACGAATATTCGTTGCTGCAAGCGCGATGGCATCAAAAAACGGGCCGGTCGGCCACGGCGGAGAGGGAGGCTCGGGTTTAAAGGGGAAACAGGGCCGAGAGTGCCGGGGGGATTTTTTGAGCGAAAGGCAGCGAGAGGAGAGTTCGGGGACCTTCATCATACCTCACTGATCACCGCCGAAGCATCCACCGTCGCCGACGATCCTCGGACAGGTCGGTACGCCGTCTTTACCCCTGTTTCCATAATGCATATCGGGTGCTCGACGAAATGTCTGCCTGCACGTTTTTCTTTTAACCCGCGGTCGGTGCATTCCCGAGCTCCATTTGTGCGTGTCTAGCCTCAAGCATACATTAAAACCGACTCTAAGCTCGCTGTGCCCTTTTGTTGCATCAAATCGTGTTCGCCGAGGAGGCCCGACCACCACCGGCCTTGGTCTCGGCCGTGAGCTCGTGCCGGCGCGAACCCGAGGATTTCCAGCTCTAAACGAGCTGAGGTAAGTCTCTAAACCTCTTTTAGACGTTTTCTGAACGGTCGGGGTAGGCTTTGAACGTTGAAAATTTTTGGAAAATCCCTCGCCGGAGCCGAACCTGTGGGGGTTCTTTTTGCCGATTTCCGATGCGTCCCCGGCCGTTGAAATGCTTATATTTTGATGCTGAATGTTTGAGGATTCGAATGATGCAATTTGGGTAAAAAAATTCGAAGATCCGGAGCCGTTTTGCATTTTCCGGCGAGAATTCCGGCGAAGTCGCCGGAATTTTTACTGTTCATCGTCTTCTCCGGCGACTTCGCCGGCGGTCAGCGGTCAACGGCCGACGTGGCGTGCCACGTAGGCAGCCACGTCAGCCGGGTGGGTCCGGTCCGAGTATTTTCAAATAAAATAAAATCAACGGCCCCGATCGTGACACGTGTCGCGATCTCGTTTTTTTGGAAAATTAAATAAATGATTTTTTAATAATCGATCCGGCGGACGAGGATGTGCCACGTGGCTCACTGAGGGACGTCCGATCTTGTACAAGATCGGATGCACCAGAGGAGGCCACGTGGCACGTTCTAGAGCGTCCGATTTGTAGGTTTTCTAAAAAATGAAAATAATTAATTTTTGATCCGACGGCTATTATTGAGCCACGTGGTTCTCTGTGGGTCGCTCGATCTAGTGGAAGATCGGACGCACGAGATGAGGCCACGTGGCACAACGTGGACCGTCCGATCCGGGGAATTTTCGGATAATTAAATAAAATACATAAATAATCAAAAAATCAATAAAAAATAAAAAAAATCATGAAAAATTCAAAAAATTCGGAAAATTCAGAAAAATTCTAAAAAATTCCAGAAAATAGGAAATGGCCACATTCAACTGGCCACGACCTGTTTCGGGTCTTTCGACCCCCGATCTTTCCAGAAATGACGGTTTTGCCCTTCCGGCGAATCGTCTTCCAAAAAAAATTCTAAAAATCCAGGAAAATCCCAAAAAATAGGAAATGGCCACAAACAACTGGCCAAGTCTCATCCCGGGTGTTCTGAACCCCGAACCTTCTTTAAAATGACGATTTCGCCCTTCGGGCGAATCGTCTTCCAAAAATTGAAGAAAAATCAAGAAATTCCAAAAAAATTCTCAAAAATGGGAAATGGCCACAATCAACTGGCCATGGAATATTTTGGGTAATTAGGTATCCAAACCTTCCAAAAATGACAATTTTGCCCTTCGGGCTAATTGTCCCCGAATCTTCCCATTTTACCCCTAGCCCTAAATCACATCTTCCCTAAGCCCTTATGGCTATACTAGGAGGCCAATGATTGAAATTGATGTGCATTGACATGATTTATTTATGCACGTGACTTGCGCTTTCATTTAAATTGATTGTGATTGATAGGAATAGTCTTCTAATCTGCATGAAACCCTGAATCAAACCTATCTCACCCAAAATTGCGCCTGCATGAACTCTTAGTTAGGAAAATCACTCACGTTAGGTACCGAAAGGGCGTTGGTAATGACACCGACGTAACCAAGTCCCCGAACTCAAAATCTCTGGTTCCGCAGAACTGATCGATCTCCCCCAATCGGTCAGTAAGGTTTCCGGTCTACCCTCCAAGAAAGACCGGTGGCGACTCCAAATGCATGCATAATTTGCACATGCCACCACGACCACACTGAAGGTCGAAAGCGATCGACTCTTATCGTCGAACCCTCAAAAGACACTCCCGCCGCGATTTGGTATGGGCCTGGGAGGGCCCGTGCCGATCCAAAGCCCGCGATCGGTAATCCATTAGCCGCGTCCGTTTCGTTTTTCGGACGGGTCGCGACAGGTATTTGCCAGGATACAACCTTAAATGGTCTTAGGTTTTCGTTTGTCTTCTGTCAAAAAATGCTCCTAGGTTTGTACCCAACAAAAAAAAAATAGCAACTTAGATGTCCAAATACATCTAATTTTTTTAAGTTGTTTATTTTGATATACCGTACTGGTAAAATGGACAGTCATATGGCGTCGGCATTCTTTTATGTTAAAATAAATTGAAATTTGGCTACATCAGCACTGGCCGTACTTAAATTGATCAAAATGACTAAATTGACACAAATGAAAAAGATTTAGAACTGAATTGTACGAATGCAAAATGTGTATAATTGAATTGACCTAAAAAATTAGGTTTAGGGATGAATTGACATAATTGGAATAAATTTAGGACTCTTTTTGTAATTTTAGAAGGAGGACCGGCTACAACTTAACACCAGCAAGATTCTTTATATTTATTAAATATAAATTAAGTACATACATATGTTAGGCTCCTCTCGGTTCTCCTATGTATTAAATATACAAAAGCATTGGGACTCCAGTCGTCACTATTCGTCCTTCATAATCATCCGCTCAGCATACCCCTTTTCATTCCAAATGCGAGGGCCCGCAAGGCATCTTTCCAGTGACCGAATTAGTAGGGTTTCGCAAACTACATACGGTACATAATGCCCACATTGTCGCTTATATGTTATAATAGGATAGGATAGATATAGAACCAAACCAACAAAAAGAAAAAAAAAAGCATCTTTCCAGTGGCTTGGAAACATTGAGACTTACACTAGATAATAAGGCAATAAAAAAAAAATACGTGCGTAAGTACACACAAATTCTCATAGATTCCTCATATGATTAAGTCCATCTATGAAATTAGTCTAACCATGGCGGTTGGTCGAATTGGTTAAGACTTACTCTCCAGGTGTTTGGAGCCACCTTGGACACAAGTCCGAATCCCCAAGTTTCCCATCGATCTCAAGAAATTTGGGTTCAACTTGTTTGCCATATAGTAACTATGGCTCAAAACGAATATTCCAACCACGGGCTTGAAATCCCTATGGTAAGCCTTGGAACGGGATCCCCTGCCCTAGGGCAGGGATGCCCTGCACCCCTGACCGTTGGATCCCCTTTCTTCCCCCCTCCCCAATCGAGCGCGGGGAGAGGGGAGGAGGATCTGACGGGCAAAAGTGCAGTGATGGCAGGGGATCCAGATTCAATAAGCCCTAAGGAGAGTTATGTCCCTTTCTACTTTTTTACTAATCCACAACTAATCTTTGCAAGGAGCATTGAGTACATGCCTTAGTGCGCTGTCCTTGGGACCTGATTTATGGTATGCATATATTCAATTAAGGTATTGGTGAAAAGGCCTACGCTGCAAGAACATGCTCGCTTAATTAGCAGTTTAGCACAAGCCCCCCTTGTGCTTATTAATATCTCCACCGGACCTTAATAACTGGAGATCAGCTCAAACTATGAAAGAAATATAGGCTCGAATATGAAAGCCCTCTGGAGTCCTGTGAGACCCCTGCCTACTCCTCCGTGCTTTTTTTTTTTTTTTTTTATATTAATGAGGAGTATTACCTACACCTAATAAGGTTGACGTTGCCGGAAGATGGAGGTGCAACGACGAGGGTTCATGACGGCAATGGGCGAGAGATCTGCCATAGGGCCTGGTCGGTTGGGGAAGAACAAAGGAGACCGAAAAAGGAAATCGAAAATATATGAAATGGACAATCTAAGTAACTGACACGCGAAATGACATAACACGTAAGCTGACACGTCATTTCTCAAAAAATAAATAATTCTGACATGTTGAGATATGTTATATATTAAATATATAATTTTTTATATACATGATCATATACATATATCGAAGATTTTTTTCTTCTTTTGTTAAGGATTTATGATTAAGTTTTTTTTTGGGGGGGGGGGATGACTGAATATATTAATTTTATGGTGGCTAAATATACGACTCAACTCTTGATTAAATTAAATTGGATTTTTAATTGATAAAATTAAGACCTCAAAGTTGCAATTGGTATGGGCCGAGGGCGCTAAGTATTTGCTTAGTAATTCATTAGCTTTCCTTTTGTGGGTCACCTCGGGAAAGGTCGCGATAGGGCTTACACTTGATCTCTCTCTTGACGATCTCCACAGGATAATTTAGCGGGATATTGTTCCATCGCTCTCAACAAATGTGCATCACAAATGTGGTTTTTGGACCGCCTTCGTGGTTCGGTTTGACAGAAGAGAAAATGGTGTAAAGTTGGTGTGTTTCAATCAAGGATATGCATAATCCAAGTGAGATATGAAGAACTTCCTTGGCACTTGCACCATCACGAGAGATTTGACAAATCAAGAAAAGTATCCTAATATCCGTAGAAAATATCTTAAATCTCTCTCACACATTATGTCTCAGCAAGGTTCAATTTGTCGAAAAAGATGGTATCTCCACAAATTGCAACTGGATTCTTGAAACTTGATCACGTGACGTAGCGCTGTTTTGCCGATTCATCTTGAAGAAGCTCAATGTCTCTAAGGAGGCGACATTTAATGGAAGTTCGCCTCGAACTCACTGGCAAGGCTAATTGCCACGGACCGGAGCCAAAGTGCCTGGATGATACAAGTTTGATGTCACCGTCGGCCTTGTTCCCTTCATGCCTGCAGGTAGAGAGTCTTCATCTTCCATGACTTCAGGGAAGTGAAGTACACGTTCAGATATCGCGATTCCAAGGCGGATGATATAAAAGGCTATCGAGCGGAGATAGCGCAGATTCATCCAGCTAGGAATGTACAATGCCATGTACAGAATGCAAATGCAGACTAGGGCGCCAGCTCCCAACAGCAGGACAAGAGAGACCAGCCACGTGAGCTTGCTTACGAGCACGTAGCTACCGGCCATAAATGCTACAGACATTGTTCCAAGAGGCACCATCAGCGCCAATGTTGCAACTGCATGGGCGCCTAGAGCAACATAAGCGTCAGCAAATTGTGTCCAGGGTCAGATGAGAACCGCACCGATGGCACTGTACATGGCGACGGTGTTGCAAACGACAAAGACATGGAACATGCTCCTGTTCAGCATTTGGGCCATTCCTGCGTCTGACCCAGTACCGTTGTTGTGACCTCCAGGAACCGAAAATCCAGCCGCAAGAACGGCCACGAGCAAACGAATATTAATCTGGTCCTTCAATACACCTCCCTTTTGAAGAGCACGGATACCCATATCTGCCAAAATTTCTCGGTCCCTTGGCTTGCACTTAGCCAAATCTTTACTTGTAGGTGCCCCCGCAGATTTCAACATAATTGACGGTAATCTCTAGACATGTGCCAAACGAGAAAATACATGGTCATCGTTATCGAAAATTGCCACACATCCCGCATGACAATTGAAAGCATTGCTTGATTTTGTGATTGTTAATGCTTATTTTGGGAGTTACTGGTGAGTGCATACCTTTTGAAGCTGAGAATCTGTTCTTGTAGCTTGCTCTATCGCAAAGTCAAGGGCCGTCAAGCATTCGTTGTTGACAAGCTCCAGATCAACTCTTTTGTCCAGCAAGAGATGAAGCAGAGCCACAGGTTGCCACGGCAATGTGGCCAAATGCAGTGGTGTGTTCCCGTCGTTGTCTTTGTCGTTTATGAGCTTCTCGAGGCCGAGATTCCCGAGTATGTACTTCATTGCATGGATTCTTCCATGCATGATGCAGACGTGAAGGATGTTTTGCCCATGCTGATTGATCAACTCCATCGGATCTGGCCACTGTTGAATCAGCTCCTTGATTGCTTGAACATGACCCTGTTTGCACGCCACGTGAATAGGAAAATGCCCGTCTCTATCATATTCGACTGCGCTCGATGCAAAATTTTGTCTCAGGAATTTGATGCCGTCATCGTAGTTGATGTACGCTGCCAAATGGAGCGGAGTGCTGCCTTTGTCATCTTTCAGTGCGAACAATTCAGGATTTATGTTTGAAATTTCCCTCAGCATGTCTGGAAAAGTGCCAATTGAAGCCATTTGAACATCAAACCACGCATGCATCTAATAGCTGTAACTTTTAAAATAGTTAATAGTGATCCTATAAAATTTCACATGATATCAAAGTACGAGATCACAATGTCAAATCTTTTGAAACCACTTATTGCCTCCCTGTATATATAACCCAATTATATGAAATATGGGAAAAAATGGAGTCATTAACCTATATTGACGGCTCTAGTTCTAACTAACTTGAGGTTATTTCGACCGAGGAGGTAGGAATTCACGATCTTGAAGAACATGAGAAGAGTTATCAAGTCTGGAAGGTAATGAAAAGAGGGGGCTACTCAATATACAGTTGAAACTTGAAAGAATTTTACTATTTAGGCTGTGTTTTGTTCAGTTTTTTGAAGGGCCTCTGAAAAATGCAAAGGAGTTTAGCCTAAAAAGCATTGGGAAAAGCAAAGATTATTTGGTGAACTGTGTTTTGAGAAGCTACTTTGAGACAACTAAAGTTTTGTAGAAGCACATGTGAATAATCCCTTGGATGATTAATTTAAGCATTTTAATTTTTTATTTGTTTGAAATTGGAATGTCTGCAACTTTTACTTAAACATTGACATCGATGTCAACTTTTTTAATTTAAATATAGACAACAATATTTAAAGATATGTATTGAAAATTTTATTTAAAAATAGAATCTTTTTTTGTTAAAAAATTTTAAATAGAAAAAATTCACATCAAAATGGACTCTTTCTCAATTAACACAAGGGATACAAACATGGTAACATACGCCATGAGAAAAGAAATTCCCTATCCATAAAAATTATGAACACTAAACTTATGGCTATTTAATCACGTAAACGTGTCATGTAAGAAGCTGCATGATCATTTAAAGCACTATTGTCCTCATTTATATATATCATCAAAATCCACTGTATATAAATTAGATCCAAATCTACTCCATGTCCAATCTCTTGGCTGCACATGTGCATGTGTTGATCTGACAAAGATGAGTTCGATGATTGAATATCCATTATAAAATTTAAAAAAATCAGCTAATTTACCAATGACATTGGAGGACACAAATCTAGTACATTAATCCATTAACAAATATAATCCATTTTCTAGCTAATTAGAGGACCATCATGTGAGGCAATTTAAATATCTAACTTGAGCAACAAATTTGCATTGCTCGGATAGAATAATCTTGCTGCTCTTCTCGTGCGACACACGGGTAGATCATTCTTCAACAATCATTTGTTTTGAGCATAAAAGCTAAAAAAACTGCTGACATTGTGCTATGATCTTTAGATTCTTTTGCTGCTTTACGAATCGCACGTCCAAAGGAATCACAGTTGCAATGCAATTTGATCCTCAGTAAACAAAATGTTAGCTCAATCATGAATCATAATCAACCTGGCCTCTTAATGTGCTAAGTATTTGCCCCCTCGACTGAGAAAGTGCTCCCATCTCGTTCACCCCAAATTAGGGTCTGCATGGCAATGTTCCCGTTTCTTTGTTTCTGTTTTCGGAAACAGTAAAGAACAGAAGCATGTTTGATAATGCAAATAATTATGATTCTGACTCTGTATTCCGGAACACTTTTGGACCACTTTTCAGAACAAAAAAAATTAATTTTTGTGTTCCGGAACACTTTTACAGATCACTATTTACCACGATATACTTTTGTGAATTTTTCCTCGATATTTTCAGTTCTTGTTAAAACCTGATTTATAATTATAATTATAATTATATTTATTTTTAAAATTAATTAACAAATAACAAAAAATCATAAAAATTACAAAATCAACTTTAAAAGCCTTGGCCTAGCCTTAGGAACCAATTTTGAATTAAAAATATTTTTCATATTTTTTTAATTTTTTAATTATAAAATACCCAAAAAAATTAGAAAATATCATTCGTGGTCAGAAAAATACACAAAGATAGTTGCTATTTTTATTTCAATTTCCTCTTCAAGATGGTATTTTTAAATCTAAAAAAGATTAACTTTCTTTTTTGCAACTCTTTTTTATTTTTCGTTTCTTTTTCTTAATCACTATTTGATTTAATTATTTTCTCTTTTCTTTGTCATCAAATATGATTATATAATTATTTAATCTAAATGCAAATTGGGAATGAAAATTTTATACAGTTACCAAATGCATTTCTGTTCCTGGAACAAAAATTTTAGCAGTTACCAAACGCGTTCTGATTCTCAAAAATCATCCAGGAATAGAAACACTGAGGAACAGAAACAAGAAACGGAAACATTGCCATGCAGACCCTTAGAAGTTGTTATCATGTTATCCCGTGTTCTTTGCTTGAAGCTGAACGTGCTATCTTTTTAGAAAGAATTCGTCACGAAGCAGATGAATTTCGTGATCAATATCTCGGAAAAATAAAAAGAATACTACATATAAAGCCTATTTCAAAGTGCTTAAAATTGCTTAATCCGCATTATGTATCGACTAAAATGAAACATCCGAAGTGTCGATTTAGCATTCTTCATATTTCTCTCGTGAATTGAAACGAAACTTCAAAAAGCTTAACCATGGATGCAATGACGTGGTCTTGCCAGAACACTCGAGAATTCACATGTTCCGATAAGTGTAATGATCCTCCCTTGATGAGCTTCTCTTCAGGGAATGAAACTTCTTGTGTTGACGGGTTCGTCCTCGGGAAAGAGATCGCCTAACCTTTCCTCAGAAGGTTAGGTCCTGCATTTAAAATCCGGGCCGTCCGTGTTATGAATTGATGTCCCAGATTATTACTAATAAAAATATATATATAAACTTCAAAAAATTACCTCCTAAAAACAAGAGATCTGGACCTTCCGTTCAAAAACGAACGGCCCAGATTCCAAGGGCAGGGGTCTAACCTTCTGAAAAAAGATTAAGCGATCCAGATCTCCGTCCTCGTAGCTAGTAGACTCACCAAACTTAATGTACTATCCGCGACCTGACAATCGTCAGTTCACACATAATACTTCTAAAAATAGGTTACATTGGTAATTACTTATTACGTATTACATTACGCAATTCCGGGCGTTTATTCTCAGTGTGCTGGGCCGGACAAAACGATCACCTGGTAGCATGGTACCATATATATCATCTGTCAACCATAACAATAACGTACCATTAGTATAATGCCCTTGCCATATACTTACGTTCAGATGCATGTAACATAGATGTACTAATATGGTGGAATGAAATTTACTTACGTTCGACTTCAAGAGAGCTGCTTTATTTTTTAGCCCATGAAATTTCTTCGACCCTTCTGCCTAACTGGCCTAATTTCGGTAGGCAATATTCTCCGCTGTACTGTAATATAGATTGGTCATAGTAATGTTCGTCACTATAGGATTAGTTTCCTGGATGATCGATGTACTGTTTCCAAGTTTTTGGGAAGGCATAAAGCTTGGGGTTTGTTCGCTTGAACATTTAAGTGCAAAAGCAGGTACCGGTAGGACTTGATTTTGGTCCTGGAAGTGGCTCTCCAAACAGATTCAATTCAGGGAACTGCATCTATTCATCTTAATATCATCTTCATTTTTTTTTTGAAAAATGTTTAAAATCAAGTTAGTATGAACCTTGCGAACCGGAGGAACAATTTTGAAGCCTAGTGCTCGAAAGAATTGACAATGATTTATTCGTACATACATCTTGATAGATCCGGAAAATACTGAAAGGAAATGTTGCGATGGTCAATAAGATATTGGAACCTATATTGCCAATGGTGATCACAAGTAAAAATAAAAGATGTGACCAAGGTGTTCATGCCATAATGCATAAGACTGTACTTTAGGTAGATGCATTTTGGAAACAAACTTTTCAGCCGTATAAGCGACGTATATATCATTGAGAGTTAAATATAGTATGTACAATCCACTAGACATATAACAACACCCAACCTTGTTCGAATTAAAGAATATGGAGATACTATTATCCTTATTTCAAATGAATATTCGCAAATGTCTAGACATAATACAGAAACTAAGTTCCATCAAAATGAAGGTACATAAAACATGTTTTTTAAATTTAAAATTAAATCCATCATCTAGATTTAAAATGACATCTCCCACAATCTCAACGTCAATTTTATTGCTATTTCTTACTGGGAGCACTAATTCATCCTAACTTGGCTTTCTCAAATTCATAAATCTTTGTATGGCGAACTCAACGTGATTGGTTGCACGGCTATCTGGCCTCCATGGATTGAATGGAGCTTGCTTATAGGTTGGATACAAAAACCAATAAGAATCGTTCACGATTGGATAACTAAGTTTTAAATTTGTCGCAATCTTTCGTTATGTGACCTTTCTTCTTATAAAAGAAGCGGCGGTCAACATCCTTCTTGAAAGGACACTTTCTTAAGACTCAAACAACTAAAATGACCGGTAGTTTCATGATTTCCTCTATGAGTATGATTTTCATACCCTTACTTTATTGGTCTACCATCGTTATGACGTAATATCTAACTCCACCAGAACCATCAAAACTCATGTTGAAAAACCCTTGCAGATATATCTCCGCATTAGACAAGACAAAATCCCTAGTCTACAAGATTTGCATCATCGTCTGGTAGTGCAGTCATCTTGTGTCATGACCTAAAATTCGGCTTATGGATTATCAGGATAATTGGATGACTAACTTAATATGGACTTTCCCAAGCTCTACCAATTCTCAACTTAGGTTTATTTAGATTATTTAAGGTTTGGAGTCGTTCCTAATAATTTTTTATAGGTTGGATAGAAAACTAAATAAAATAGCGGGAGAATGATTATATTTCTACGAACTAGAGATTAAGTGTTCGGGGACTTGGTTACATTAATTAGTTAAAATTTTGGTACCTTAAAAATTTTATGAGAAATCCTAAGTTTGGCAACTCAAATTGAATTGATCTTAAATTCAGAGAATGACTTATTTTTGGGGTTTTCAGTTATTTAAATGAATGCAATGCATGAATATATGAATGCAATGATATGTGAGTTCTACCTAAATGACGGAATGAAGACTAAGCATGCAAAATTTAATTAGTTATCCCAAGACACATGAAGACTAAACATGATTCCCACATAGCATAGCATAGGCATGGCCAGTATGTTATGCAATATGTAAACATACGACAAAAATATGGCATATGAATGTGTGATTTTAAAAAATGTAGTAGGTGAGATGAAGAAATATGCAATGACATGCAAAATAACATGGAGATGTGCAAGATGTGATTTTTGAAAAAATATATGACATGCAAAAAATACTATATGCAAAATACAGTGGAACATGCAAAGCTGACATGAGATAACGCTAAGAAATGCGACATATGCATGGATATGACTGAATTTTTTGGACATTCTTTTAAATTTTTGAAAATTTCAGGACATGCATGAGATACTTAATTATATTGTTTCTCTTCCAAATAAAATCGATAAGATAAAGCTTCGAAGAAACTTTATATTTCTAATAATTTTAATTAGATAAAGCTTCTAAGAAGCTGTATCTTACTAAATATTTTAGAACTCTTGAACAGATAAGGAATACAAGCAAGATATGATCAGAATATCCACAATTCCAAATAAACAAGATAATCAATCCATCAAGATCACAAACATTCATCCTCTTCATTTTTTCGAAAATTATGAGACTCCCAATCAAAAATTGTCTTATCGAAAATAGTGAATCAGATATATGTGGTCATAGATTGGATTGACTAATTTTCCATTTTTCGCTAAACCAGACGATTGTACCGGAATAGTCTGGGGTAGGACTTGTCCAATTTAGGAAACCCATTGTCTTTTAGGAAAGGTAAATTTTCTAATTTAGATTTGGACTTTTTTTTAATTCAGAAAATTATGTCTAAAACATAAGCCAATACCATTCAAGTGAGGCTTTTTCCGAAAATATTGATAAAAAATTGGAACTATGTGATTGATCTTGCAAAGATTATTCCTTTTGATTATCGAAACTTGAGAATCGATGCTTGTTTAGTGAACGGGTTGATATTTCGACTTTGATGGCAAGCATGTGTTAATTCAAGAGAGATTACGAACATATGCAAATCTCAATCAACCAACCGCATATTCGCAAATCAAAAATAAGGAAAATTACCTTGTATTGAGCCAAAATTCTGCACCGAACTAGAAGTAAAAATCGCCCAAAAGAAGCTTGATTTTGGATCCGTACAACAGAGGAAATAGCTCCAAACAGTGACGAAACAGAGACCGAAAAGCAGAAAATTTGATCACCAATTTGCACTGGCAGAGCTTGAAATGCTTAATCATGCAAAGGTGTGATATGGGAGAGAATTAAAAGAGAGAAAGGGGGGGAGGGTGTTCTTGTTTCACTTTTTCAATTAAATTGATTTATGATTCACCTAAGGTGTTGGAAACAAAACGCCCATTAAGGGCTAATTTGGCTAACTGCCTTAATTACGATAATTGATTAGAATCAATTATGATTATTTCCTATTCTAAGGGAAAGAGAGAGATGAGTTACTCTCTTCAGCCATCAGAACGTACGTCGGTTCCGACATTACCAAAAAACAAGAACAACTCTCCTAAAAACTCCATTGAAGAATTCTCTCTCGACGACGATTGATCGCTGGATCCGAATCGTTACTCACTTGCGATGGGGGCTCTTAATCTGTGGCTATCGAGGTATGTTCGTTTTACGTGATATACCTCACCGATCAGTGATTCAAGTTTGATCTCAGGGCTTGACGATCCAGTACAACGATTTGATTGACATGTTGCTGGAATCCGCGCTTCGAGCTTATGGGTATGTGGATCTATATTATTCCGCTTCGTTTATAGATCTTGATTAGTGATTTCCTATGAAATACCCTTCATTGGTATCAGAGCTATGTGTTCTTGTTTCCTGATCGTTTGCGTTTTATACGAATTTCGAACAAGAAAATTTCAATTTTCGGGGTTACTGTTCATTGGATTTTCGGTCTGTTTTGTGCGACAAAACTGTATTTCGTATACATGATTGGAACGGGCTCGGCGATACGAGAATTTTGAGTGGTCGCCCATCGTGAGGCGACACCGGGAGCGGCCGCATGCGCCGCCACGAGACTGATCCCGACACAGCAGCGCATTGACGTCTTTTCGGGTAATTTTGCTCAGTAAAAATGGTAAATGAGTATACCATTAGACTCGTATCGATGAGACGAGCATTTTGAGCGGTCGAACGTCACCAACGGAGGCCGGTAGCCGGCGCACGCGCGCCACGCGCCGCCGCGGGATTGGTTCCCGACGCAGCGGCGTTTCGAGGCGTTTTCATGAAATTTCATTCAACGAAAATGGGATATGAAGATACCATTAGAATCGTATCGACGAGATGAGCGTTTTGAGGGGTGGATCGCCGCCGGTGGTGGCCGGACGAAGCCGCACGCGCCGCACTCGCCGGAGAGGTCCGGTGCGCGTGGGGTCCACGCGCTCACGTGCGGGGCGCGGCGCGTGCGCCGTGGCCCAAACCTGGTTTAATTTTATCCTAAACCTACAATTTGGTCCCTAAATTTTCTGAAAATTTCAATTTAGTCCCTGAACTTTTGAAAAATTGCAATTTGGTCCCCAGACTTTTGGAAAATTGCGATTCGATCCTCAAAATTTGAGAAATTGCACTTTGACCCCGTTGACCGAGCGTTGACTAGTCAAAGCTGAAACTTTGACCGACTCGTGTGGATGCATATGAGCTCCGATTGGGGCGTACGACGTACCGTTGCGTTCGTATCAAAATTTTCTTCGATTTGATATATTATTTAGATGTGTTTGATGATTTAAAAATTCTGAAAATGCGTTTGAAGCCCATGATATATGTATTTTGGGGCATTTTTTCAAGAATTGATTGATGGCATATATACTGCAATCTCGTGATTTGATGTGTAAAGTATTCATGTATAGTCCAAATCATGTTATGCCATGTTATACAAGATATATGGATCAATGTATGAATTGTGATCCTTATTCGAGTGGGGAGTTTTAGAAAGTTTTAGTAACTTCGGTGAACTCGATTTTACATAAATGATTATGTTAATGGTAATTTCAAGCGAGGATTCTTGGACGATGATTGGGAACATTGTGAACTTTTGAATCTGAGGCCTTATGTGAAATTATCTATTAATATAATTAGTTAGTGTAAAATAGGTGCGTAAATGTTAGGCATCAATGGTTCGTGAATGCATGTCTATAGAACTTCGTGTTCATAAACAACGGTTACGCGCTTAGCGAAACAAAGGAGAAATTGGATGGCAAAAATTGATGAAAACTGGAATATGGAAATCCAGTTTGTACTATGAAAAGTAAGAAGCATTTGAAGTTCTTGACCTAGTTATGGAAACACCTGAGGATGAGAATATTGTATAGCCGACATTTGCTGCACGGAAAAAGGATGAACTCAATTGCTCGCATATATTGCTGAGTAGCATGAAAAAAGGTTTTATGCATGAGTTCAGGCATTTATGAAAATGCCAGAGTCAAGTGGGAGGCATTAAATACTAAGTTTGGTTAGACATCGGTCACCAAGTTGAGACAGATCACTATAAGTTTTGACACTTATATGATGCCTCATGGGCAGAATATGAAATGACTTTTGTGACGTGTCAAACATGATAAGTGAACTGTATGAAGTGGGCCACTTTTTGACTGATGAGTAGCAAATGCAAGCAGTAATTTGTTCCATACTTCATATCTGTGTGCATATGAAAATTCACTTGATCCACAATAAAAAATAAAGACTTTTGAGAACGCTATGCGCTGTCTTGAACTAGAATACTGGTTCTAGCTTAAATGAAGCTTCGTGCTCCAAGCATAAGCATCAAGGTGGGTTCAAGAAGTGGAAAGGATAAAATAACATATCCTTCGGGATGGAAATCGAAGTTTAACCGATATGGGAAAGGAAAATGTCCTTTCAAGAAAAACATCTTAAGAGTGAAATGTTTTTTAATGTGGCAATGAATGTCACTTTGCTCATGACTGTGGTGAACCGAAGAAGTTAAAAAAAAAGGTTTTGTACACTTGAGAGTATTACTTAAGTCTCTAGTTCAGTTTTTGTGACTGAATCTTATCCTTTGTGGATTATAGACTTACATGCCACAGATTATGTAACGAAAGATAGAAATGCCTTGGTGGAATTTCAACGAGTTCGACCTGAAGCAAAGTGGATAAATGTGGAAAATAATTCCTGCGTGGAAGTTAAGGGGATTGGCACTTGCCAATTGAAAATGCGCAGTGATCGCACCCTATTTCTACATATTGTGTTATATGCTACAAAAACTCGATGGAATTTAGTTTCCGTGTATGTTTTGGTTAAACTTGATTTCAGTTTGAAATTTTTCATAACGATGGTGATGACTTGTCGTTGGAAACAAGTTGATATGGTTCCGGATGGTTTCATTGTACCGATTGTTGGGTACATTAATGCGAATATTGGTTATTCACTATTTACATCTTTTGTGATGATATGAATATGTGGCATGCTAAGCTGGGTCACATTGGCCAAATGACAAATATCTAGATAAGCCAAAGAAGGCTTACAGGGCAATATTGAAAAAGTCAATATGCCTATTTGTGAGTATTGTCTGATGAAAAAGTCAAAGAGAAAACCATTTGGAAAAGGAACAAGAGCTGAATTTCCTTTACAGTTGATCTATTGAGACATGTGATTCAACATATGTGAGAAAAAGGCATGGACTGTTTAATTCATCACATTATAGATGATTATACTCGATTCGGATATTTTTTATTTCTCATAAATTTGAGGCATAAGTTGCTTCGAGAAATTCTATTTTCTGAACTTTAAAAAAAATATATTATTTAAAAAAAAGGGCGATCCGATCGAGGTCAAGAATATCTATCTGATCAGTTCAGATATTTATGTGATGAAAAAGGAATAGAAAAATAGTTAACTATTCCAGCGATTTTTCAACATAATGGAGTCGCAGAGAGAAGAAACAGGTCCCAATGAGAATGGTTGGGTCTATGATGGCATAGGCTAATATGCCTATCACCTTTTGGGGTGAAATTTTTTGTCGATTGATGTCTAGATATTTAACCATGTGCCTTCTAAATCAATTACTACCACTCCACATGAGTTGTGGACATGTTGAAAATGAGATTTGAGTTTTCTCAGATTTTGATGTGCTTCCTATATACACGGTTTCTCCCACTGGTATGGAAATCGGGCTCTAGAGGCATAAAAGAGTGTCTTCATGTGACACTGAGAGCACTCGAAATGGTATGTATTAGAAAGTGGTAAGTGTAACTGAATATGAATCACGAGATGTCACATTCTTAGTGAATGAAATTTTTTCTGAAAAAGGGTGAGACAAGTGAAGACTATTCTCCATTTAAGATATTGGATAGTGATAATGATACTATTGGGGCATCCATCCAAGTGGGAGCAATGTGAGAAGTGGGGAATTTATTTCAAACAAGTCTCAATTGCAACCACTTGATGTGAAGAAGATGCCATCATTATCCGATTCGAGTGGGAGCATAATGGAAAATGATGTACTAAGTGTACAATCTTCTCAATTGCAACCGCTTGACATGAATGAGATGTTGTTGTTCAATCCGAGTGGGAGTGGGATGGAGAATGATGTACTAAATGTACAATCTTCAATACGGCGAATAAGTTGCCAAGTGGGAGCGTAATGGAGCTTGATGTACTAAGTGTACAATCATCAATTTAACAAATAAGTTAAAAAAGCGTTCTTTGTCGTTTTGTCGACGTTTTAGACATTGAAGGCAAAGCTTTCATGGTTGCTCCATAAGAAGATGATGAGCCAAGGAATGTAAATGACGCTTTAACTTGCCATGATAAGGAAAAATGGATATAAGCAATGGAAAAAGAGATGGAGTCAATGAGATCAAACCAAGTTTGGGAACTAGTTGATCTTCTGAATGGACATAAAGCCATTGGAGCAAATGTGTTCTCAAAATTAAAGCGTAAAGCTAATGACTTGATTGAGATATACAAGGCTCGCCTTGTGGTGAAATTGTATAATCAATGAGAAGTAATTGATTGGGAAGAGGTTTGCACTCCTGTGGTGAGATTTACCTCAATTCACCTTATTTCGGCAATAGTTATTAGTATGGATCTTGAATTACATCATATGGATGTAAAGACTGCTTTTCTCAATAGAAAAAAAAATGTATGATTGGGTTTGTTTCAATTGGCCAAGAACAAAAAGTATGTCGACTTTTGAGATCGAAATATGGCCTTAAGCAGTCTTTGAGATATTGGTATATACTTTCTTGTAATGCCTTAGTGGTATATGATTTTGTAATGATTGATGAAAATCATTGAGTATATATCAAACGATCCTAAGATCAATATATGATTTTATCATTATATGTTGATGATATACTGATTGCTTGGAGCAATATGGAGTTTGTTAATACAGTCAAGAGTTGGTTATGTTCCAATTCTGCAATAAAAAGATATGGGTGAAGTTGCATATATTCTTGGAATTAAGATTTCAAGAGATCGTTCAAAGAGATTATGGTCTCTTTCACAAGAGACTTATATGGATAAAGTCATCGAATGATTTTGTATGCAAGATTATAAACCCGAACATACTCATATTGCATGTGTGGCTTATTCGCCGGATGGTGTTATACCTATGCCAACCTAGTTTTGGCCCAAAGAGATTCTTGGTATCTCTCTATCCAATGGGAATGGTTAGGCAAATGTCAAAGGATTCGTTTCTGATCCACGAAATATGTCTTGAGACTCACAAGCAAATATAGAAATGGAAAATATTCTATATGTTGGTACTTAAATGCTTGAGGTACACTATGTTATGTACAAAACCTAATATTTGTTATGTGGTTGGAATGGTATGTGTACCACTCTAATCCAGGTTAAGCATATTGGATTGCCATCAAGAGAATTCTCTGAGATATTTGAAAAGTACTGCCACGTTTTTCTGTTAAGTTCAAGGTAGAGATCTGCACCTTGAAGGCTATACTGATATTGACTGAGGAAGAGGTTTAGATGAGAGAAAATCTACCTCTGAATTTGTATTCTTACTGTGCAGTGGCACAATATCTTGGAGTAGTAAGAAGCAAATGTGTATAGCCTTATCCACGATGGAAATTGACCTCGTGGTGTTAAGCAAATGTGCATAGCCTTATCCACGATGAAATGTGATCTCGTAGTGTTATAAACAGCAGTACAAGAGAATGTTTGGTCTAAGAGATGTTTGGATCAGTGAGGTGTTGCTAAGGATGCTGCAGGTACAATTATTAGTTGATTGTGACAGCTAAGCAACAAGAGCTTACACTAAAGATCCATTACCAGACCAAGCAAATAGACATGTAACATGTCTTTTGTGAAAGACAAAGTTGTAAGAAAATATGTGAACATACAGTACACATACATGCACATAATGATAGCAGCTCTTCTATGAAGAGAGTACCTAGAGATGTTGCTCCTCAGTCATGTGTTGGCAAAAGGATTAGTTTCCATATATTGAAATCTCTAGAAGTGCATAAAAGTGGGAGTACTAGATACTAATATTTCCCAATGTTCACAGTTAATGGTATTTTTTTTTATCATTATTGATGTCTATGAGTTTGTATGACATTTATGCATATTAATGCTTAGTGCTGTTAGCACCTAAATTTTAATTTTTAGAAAAATTCATTTATTTCATAAAATGAGAGTTAATCCTAATTCTCGCAAAAAAATTTCATGCATTACATATTTCATTTGTCTGTCATGCATTGGCAATCAATCGCAGGCGATCTCGATTGAGCAGAATTTAACAGGCAGCGGAACCGAAATGAGCATTTACAAGAATTTTAGGGAGGACTTGGGATTTTTTCAAAAATGATGAGATGTGGACAGCCTCTCGCCTCACGCATCTTCCATCTTGGATTTTTTCTCGGCGAATTCCTTTCGGAGATTCCACGATTTCTCTCTCTCTCGATTGGGATCTCATTTTGACGAACCTCTCTCTCCTTTTGGGGATTTGAAGATTTGTTGGACGTCTCTCCCTCTGATTTTGCAGAATTAACCCACAAATCCTCCACTAATTCCCCCTCTCTTTCCCTACGTCTTTTTCCTGTCAGACCTACACTCTCTCTGAGGCTCTCTCTCGCACATCATCAACCCATCCCTCTCATCCGAATTTTTGTTCTCGTTCCACGCCCCATGAATCCACTATCTTGATCCATGTCATCCCATGACATGCCGAAGAGACCAAAGGAAAAAGGGTGTTGATTCCCGTTCGGGCACCCAGCGAGATCCAAGATTACCGGTGAATTCAGTATCATCGTGGAGCTTTACGTGCTCCCTTTATTTTATGTTATGGGATATTACTTGGCATGGGCATGGGGGTTGTTGCTTTGGTTTGCTCCTTGCTATGTTATTTTAGGATTCAGTGACTGTCCAGCGAGTTCTCATCACCAAAATTAATCAAATTGTGGACCTAGTTGAGCCCGATTGCTAGTTTTGCCGATTTGTCAATTTTCTTACAGGTTTTCAAGATCGACACTCCGAGGATGAGATTGCAATCCGATTGATCCGCACCAATGACGAAGCCACGACCTGTTCCGGAGAGCCTTCACGAAAATTGTCCCATTTTGGACTCGCTCATCCGGATAAAGAGTATCATTGAATCGGTTGCTCACTCAGACCTGCAAGGTGTTATTTATATATATATATAGGTCACACGAGGTCCCAAGCCTGCGCTAATCCCTGATTGATACAAAAGGCAAAGGTCAGCTTGGATAAAGAGTCTTCTGAAGTGTTCTCGTAATCGTCTTGGGCTTGCTTGTTCCTCCAATCGTTGAATATTCTGTGATCCCGAGCAAGACTATGAGCCGAAAGACAAGGTCAATCCCGCACCAAGAAGGATCGGCCACAACGATTTTCATCTAGATTCCCCATGCACATCCATTTTTCTACGTTACTTGGTCATTGTGGTGGTTTATTTGCTCTCAGTCAATAATGGACTAGACTCTGGTCTAGCTTTCTTTTGTCCTTTATTGTAGGTTGCTTCATTGAATTCTTATTGCCAAGCTAGCACTGACTCGAGCAATCAAGATCCAAGAGTGGTAAACTTCACGTTCAGTCTATGCAGATAGCTATCGTCAAACACAGCGAATTTGGTCACTGGTCATCCGCCACCGAATCCTGAGCTGCATCGAGCCAATCACCAATCCACGAGCAGGATCGGGTCGATTCTATTCGAGTCGATTCGGTTCGGTTCAAATTGGAATCAAATCCACAAATTAGGTAAATTTCTTATCTTGATTGATTTGAAATATTTGATTACCTACATGAGCTTACCATCGTTCGCCCACCGTATTCGGCCAACAATGGCAAAACAATGGCTAACCGAGTTCAGCTGGGGGAGAGTTGGGAAAGAATTTCTTCCAGCAAGACTGAGTCGATTCAGACTTCAAAGCTTACAATAAGCGATTTTCATTTTTTTTTTTGGTCCAAAGAAAAAGAAGATCAGAACCAAAACACACAAAATATGGCATAAAGAGAAATGTGTCGGATCCTACCTTCGTTTGCCCACCGTAATCGGCCAACAATGGCAAACCGAGTTCAGCTGGGAGAGAGTTGGGAGAGAATTTCTTCCAGCAAGACTGAGTCGATTCAGAGTTCAGAGCTTACAATGAACAATTTTCATTTTCGTTGTTTTTATTTTGGTCGAAAGAAAAAGAAGATCAAAACCAAAACACACAAAATATGGCATAAAGAGAAATGTGTCGGATCCTACCTTCGTTTGCCCATTGTAATCGGCCAACAATGGATAACCGAGTTCAGCTGGGGGAGAATTGGGAGAGAATTTCTTCCAGCAAGACAGAGTCGATTCAGAGTTCAGAGCTTACAATGAGCGATTTTCCATTTTTTTTTGTTTTTGTTTTGGTCGAAAGAAAAAAAAGATCATAACCAAAGCACACAAAATATGGCATAAAGAGAAATGTGTAAGATCCTACCTTCGTTTGCCCACCGTAATCGGCCAACAATGGCTAACCGAGTTCAGTTGGGGGAGAGTTGGGAGAGAGAATTTCTTCCAGCAAGACTGAATCGATTCAGAGTTCAGAGCTTACAATGAGAGATTTTCATTTTTATTGTTTTTATTTTGGTCGAAAGAAAAAGAAGATCAGAACCAAAACACACAAAATATGGCATAAAGAGAAATGTGTCGCATTCTACCTTCGTTTGCGCACCGTTATCGGCCAACAATGGCTAACCGAGTTCAGCTGGGGGAGAGTTGGGAGAGAATTTTCTCCAGCAAAACTGAGTCGATTCAGAGTTCAGAGCTTACAATGAGCGATTTTTTTTTTTTTGTTTTTGTTTTGATCGAAAGAAAAAGAAGATCAGAACCAAAACACACAAAATATGGCATAAAGAGAAATGTGTCGGATCCTATCTTCGTTTGCCCACCGTAATCGACCAACAATGGCTAACCGAGTACAGCTGGGGAAGAGTTGGGAGAGAATTTCTTCCAACAAGACTGAGTCGATTCAGAGTTCAAAGCTTACAATGAGCGATTTCCTTTTTTTTTATTTTTGTTTTGATCGAAAGAAAAAGAAGATCAGAACCAAAACACACAAAATATGGCATAAAGAGAAATGTGTCGGATCCTACCTTCGTTTGCCCACCGTAATCGGCCAACAATGGCTAACCGAGTTCAGCTAGGGGATAGTTGGGAGAGAATTTCTTCCAGCAAAACTGAGTCGATTCAGAGTTCAGAGCTTACAATGAGCGATTTCCTTTTTTTTGTTTTTTTTTGTCGAAAGAAAAAGAAGATCAGAACAAAAACACACAAAATATGGAATAAAGAGAAATGTGTCGGATCCTACCTTCGTTTGCCCACCGTAATCGGCCAACAATGGCGAACCGAGTTCATCTGAGGGAGAGTTGGATAAGAATTTCTTCCAGCAAGACTGAGTCGATTCAGAGTTCAGAGCTTGCAGTGAGCGATTTCCATTTTTATTGTTATTATTTTGGTCAAAAGAAAAAGAAGATCGGAACCAAAACACACAAAATATGGCATAAAGAGAAATATGTCGGATCCTACCTTCGTTTGCCCACCGTAATCGGCCAACACTGGCTAACCGAGCTCAGTTGGGGGAGAGTTGGGAGAGAATTTCTTCCAGCAAGACAGAGTCGATTCAGAGCACAAAGCTTACAAAGAGCGATTTCCATTTTTATTGTTTTTATTTTGGTCCAAAGAAAAAGAAGATTAGAACCAAACACACAAAATATGGCATAAAGAGAAATGTGTCGGATCCTTAGTTAGATAGCATCGATACCTTGGGTATCACATGATTTATGACAGCCGGAGCTTCTACACAGGATAGCTGAGACTGGTGTTCAACCCCGACCTCTGGATGTGGTGCACTTCCCGCGCTCAAATGGAGAGGGACGGGTGAGGTTGACCACCCATCTGGCCACATGTGAGGGTACGTCGCCCTCACAGTTTTCCACTGTCTCCTCTTTCGACCTCTCGACAAAAACTTCATCTGGCTTGGGCTTCGTGGCAGTCGAAGAGTAGTAGTCAGCCGAGAGGAATGGCGCAAGGCGCGCGATTCCCGAACGAATAGAGAGGAATCGTGTGATTGTGCAAGGCGACTTGAGTAATGTGACTCGAAATGGCTGTAAATTTGTGGATTTCTTGCCTGATCCTCCATAAGGTTTTCGTTCGCACCATTGCGCCGATTCTTGAACACAGAAGATCAGAACCAAAACACACAACGATTCTTGTACACAGAAGATCAGAACCAAAACACACAAAATATGCCATAAAGAGAAATGGGTCGGATCCTACCTTCGTTAGCCCACAGTAGTCGGCCAACAATTGCTAACCGAGTTCAGCTGGGGGAGAGTTGGGAGAGAATTTCTTCCAGCAAGACAGAGTCGATTCAGAGTGGAGAGCTTACACTGAGCGATTTCCATTTTTTTGTTTTTATTTTGGTCGAAAGAAAAAGAAGATCAGAACCAAAACACACAAAATATGGCATAAAGAGAAATGTGTCGGATCCTACCTTTGTTTGCCCACCGTAATCGGCCAACAATGGCTAACCGAGTTCATCTGGGGGAGATTTTGATAAGAATTTCTTCCAGCAAGACAGAGTCAATTCAGAGTTCAGAGCTTACCGTGAGCGATTTCCATTTTTATTGTTTTTATTTTGGTCGAAAGAAAAAGAAGATCAGAACCAAAACACACAAAATATGGCATAAAGAGAAATGTGTCGGATTCTACCATCGTTCGCTCACCGAATTCGGCCAACAATGGCTAACCGACTTCAGTTGGGAGAGAATTTCGTCCAGCAAGACTGAGTCGATTCAGAGTTCAAAGCTTACAATGAGCGATTTCCTTTTTTTTTGTTTTTGTTTTGGTCGAAAGAAAAAGAAGATCAGAACAAAAACACACAAAATATGGCATAAAGAGAAATGTGTCGGATCCTACCTTCGTTTGCCCACCGTAATCGGCCAACAATGGCTAACCGAGTTCAGTTGGGGGAGAGTTGGGAGAGAATTTCTTTCAGCAAGACTGAGTCGATTCAGAGTTCAGAGCTTACAATGAGCGATTTTTTTTTTTTTTTTTGGTCCAAAGAAAAAGAAGATCAGAACCAAAACACACAAATTATGGCATAAAGAGAAATGTGTCGGATCCTTAGTTAGATAGCATCGATACCGTGGGTATCACGTGATTTATGACAGCCGGAGCTTCTACGCAGGATAGCTGAGACTGGTGCTCAACCCCGACCTCTTGATGTGGTGGCACTTCCCACGCTGAAATGGAGAGGGACGGGTGAGGTGGACCACCCATCTTGCCACATGTGAGGGTACGTCCCTCTCACCGTTTTCCACTGTCTCCTCTTTTGACCTCTCGACCAAAACTTCAACAGGCTTGGGCTTTGTGGGGGTCGAAGAGTAGCAGCCAGCCGTGAGGAATGGCGCAAGTGCGGGGGGCACGCGATTCACGAACGAATAGAATGGAATCGTGTGATTGTGCTAGGCGACATGAGTAATGTGACTCGAAATGGCTGTAAATTTGTGGATTTCTTGCCTGATCCTCCATAAGGTTTTCGTTCGCACCATTGCGCCGATTCTTGAACAC
Organism: Rhodomyrtus psidioides; assembly: GCA_021437785.1. Lineage (NCBI taxonomy): Eukaryota > Viridiplantae > Streptophyta > Magnoliopsida > Myrtales > Myrtaceae > Rhodomyrtus > Rhodomyrtus psidioides. The sequence continues at coordinate 6,001,780 of JAILYB010000010.1, read as the reverse complement.
AGAAGATCAGAACCAAAACACACAACGATTCTTGAACACAGAAGATCAGAACCAAAACACACAAAATATGGCATAAAGAGAAATGGGTCGGATCCTACCTTCGTTTGCCCACCCTAATCGGCCAACAATGGCTAACCGAGTTCAGCTGGGGGAGAGTTGGGAGAGAATTTCTTCCTGCAAGACAGAGTCGATTCAGAGTTCACAGCTTACAATGAGCGATTTCTAATTTTTTTGTTTTTGTTTTTATTTTGGTCGAAAGAAAAAGAAGATCAGAACCAAAACACACAAAATATGGCATAAAGAGAAATGTGTCTGATCCTACCTTCGTTTGCCCACCGTAATCGGCCAACAATGGCTAACCAAGTTCAGTTCGGGGAGAGTTGGGAGAGAATTTCTTCCAGCAAGACAGAGTCGATTCAGAGTACAAAACTTACAAAGAGCGGTTTCCATTTTTATTGTTTTTATTTTGGTCGAAAGAAAAAGAAGAGTAGAACTAAAACACACAAAATATGGCATAAAGAGAAATGTGTTGGATCCTTAGTTAGATAGCATCGATACCTTGGGTATCACATGATTTATGACAGCCGGAGCTTCTACACAGGATAGCTGAGACTGGTGTTCAACCCCGACCTCTGGATGTGGTGCACTTCCCGCGTTAAAATGGAGATGGACGGGTGAGGTGGACCACCCATCTGGCCACATGTAAGGGTACGTCGCCCTCACTGTTTTCTACTGTCTCCTCTTTCGACCTCTCGACCAAAACTTCATCTGGCTTGGGCTCCGTGGCGGTCGAAGAGTAGCAGCCAGCCGTGAGGAATGGCGCAAGTGCGCAAGGCGCGCGATTCACGAACGAATAGAGTGGAATCGTGTGATTGTGCAAGGCGACTTGAGTAATGTGACTCGAAATGGCTGTAAATTTGTGGATTTCTTGCCTCATCCTCCATAAGGTTTTCGTTCGCTCCATTGCGCCGATTCTTGAACACAGAGGATCAGAACCAAAACACACAACGATTCTTGAACACAGAAGATCAGAACCAAAACACACAACGATTCTTGTACAAAGAAGATCAGAACCAAAGCACACAAAATATGGAATAAAGAAAAATGGGTCGGATCCTACCTTCATTTGCCCACAGTAATCGGCCAACAATGGCTAACCGAGTTCTGCTGGGGGAGAGTTGAGAGAGAATTTCTTCGAGCAAGACAGAGTCGATTCAGAGTGCAGAGCTTACAATGAGCGATTTCCATTTTTTTTGTTTTTATTTTGGTCGAAAGAAAAAGAAGATCCGAACCAAAACACACAAAATATGGCAAAAAGAGAAATGTGTCAGATCCTACCTTCGTTTGCCCACCGTAATAAGGCCAACAATGGCTAACCGAGTTCAGGTGGGGAAGAGTTGGGAGAGAATTTCTTCCAGCAAGACAGAGTAGATTCATAGATCAGAGCTTACAAAGAGCGATTTAAGACAGCCGGAGCTTCTACACAGGATTTATAGCATCGATACCGTGGGTATCACGTGATTTATGACAGCTGGAGCTTCTACACAGGATAGCTGAGACTGGTGTTCAACCCCGACCTCTGGATGTGGTGGCACTTCCCACGCTCAAATGGAGAGGGACGGGTGAGGTGGACCACCCACCTTGCCACATATGAGGGGGTACGTCGCCCTCACTGTTTTCCACTGTCTCCACTTTCGACCTCTCGACCAAAACTTCATCAGGCTTGGGCTTTGAGGCAGTCGAAGAGTAGCAGCCAGCCGAGAGGAATGGCGCAAGTGCGGGAGGCACGCGATTCACGAACGAATAGAGTGGAATCGTGTGATTGTGCAAGGCGAGTTGCGTAATGTGACTCGAAATGGCTGTAAATTTGTGGATTTCTTGCCTAATCCTCCATAAGGTTTTCGTTCGCACCATTCCGCCGATTCTTGAACGCAGAAGATCAGAACCAAAACACACAACGATTCTTGAACACAGAAGATCAGAACCAAAACACACAACGATTCTTGTACACAGAAGATCAGAACCAAAACACACAAAATATGGCATAAAGAGAAATGGGTCGGATCCTACCTTCGTTTGCCCACCCTAATCGGCCAACAATGGCTAATTGAGTTCAGTTGGGGGAGAGTTGGGAGAGAATTTCTTCAAGCAAGACAGAGTCGATTCAGAGTTCACCGCTTACAATGAGCGATTTCTAATTTTTTTTTTTGTTTTTATTTTGGTCGAAAGAAAAATAAAATCAGAACCAAAACACACAAAATATGGCATAAAGAGAAATGTGTCTGATCGTACCTTCGTTTGCCCAATGTAATCGGCCAACAATGGCTAACCGAGTTCATCTGGGGGAGAGTTGGATAAGAATTTCTTCCAGCAAGACAGAGTCGATTAAGAGTTCAGAGCTTACAGTGAGCGATTTCCATTTTTGTTGTTTTTATTTTGGTCGAAAGAAAAAGAAAATCAGATCCAAAACACACAAAATATGGCATAAAGAGAAATGTGTCGGATCCTACCATCGTTCGCTCACCGAATTCGGCCAACAATGGCTAATCGACTTCAGTTGGGAGAGAGTTGGGATAGAATTTCTTCCAGCAAGACAGAGTCGATTCAGAGTTCACAGCTTACAATGAGCGATTTCTAATTTTTTTTTTATTTTGGTCGAAAGAAAAAGAAGATCAGAACCAAAACACACAAAATATGGCATAAAGAGAAATGTGTCTGATCCTACCTTCGTTTGCCCACCGTAATCGGCCAACAATGGCTAACCAAGTTCAGTTCGGGGTGAGTTGGGAGAGAATTTCTTCTAGCAAGACAGAGTCGATTCAGAGTACAAAGCTTGCAAAGAGCGATTTCCATTTTTATTGTTTTTATATTGGTAGAAAGAAAAAGAAGAGTAGAACTAAAACACACAAAATATGGCATAAAGAGAAATGTGTCGGATCCTTAGTTAGATAGCATCGATACCTTGGGTATCACATGATTTATGACAGCCGGAGCTTCTACACAGGATAGTTGAGACTGGTGTTCAACCCCGACCTCTGGATGTGGTGCACTTCCTGCGCTCAAATGGAGAGGGACGGGTGAGATGGACCACCCATCTGGCCACATGTGAGGGTACGTCGCCCTCACTATTTTCCACTGTCTCCTCTTTCGACCTCTCGACCAAAACTTCATCTGGCTTGGGCTCCGTGGCGGTCGAAGAGTTGCAGCTAGCCGAGTGGAATGGCGCAAGTGCGCAAGGCGCGCGATTCACGAACGAATAGAGTGGAATCGTGTGATTGTGCAAGGCGACTTGAGTAATGTGACTCGAAATGGTTGTAAATTTGTGGATTTCTTGCCTGATCCTCTATAAGGTTTTTGTTCGCACCATTGCGCCGATTCTTGAACACAGAAGATCAGAACTAAAACACACAACGATTCTTGAACACAGAAGATCATAACCAAAACACACAACGATTCTTGTACAAAGAAGATCAGAACCAAAACACACAAAATATGGAATAAAGAAAAATGGGTCGGATCCTACCTTCGTTTGCCCACAGTAATCGGCCAACAATGGCTAACCGAGTTCTGCTGGGGGAGAGTTGGGAGAGAATTTCTTCGAGCAAGACAGAGTCGATTCAGAGTGCAGAGCTTACAATGAACGATTTCCATTTTTTTGTTTTTATTTTGGTCGAAAGAAAAAGAAGATCAGAACCAAAACACACAAAATATGGCACAAAGAGAAATGTGTCGGATCCTACCTTTTTTGCCCACCGTAATAGGGCCAACAATGGCTAACCGAGTTCAGGTGGGGGAGAGTTGGGAGAGAATTTCTTCCAGCAAGACAGAGTAGATTCATAGATCAGAGCTTACAAAGAGCGATTTATGACAGCCGGAGCTTCTACACAGGATTTATAGCATCGATACCGTGGGTATCACGTGATTTATGGAAGCCGGAGCTTCTACACAGGATAGCTGAGACTGGTGTTCAACCCTGACCTCTGGATGTGTTGGCACTTCCCACGCTCAAATGGAGAGGGACGGGTGAGGTGGACCACCCATCTTGCCACATGTGAGGGGGTACGTCGCCCTCACTGTTTTCCACTGTCTCCACTTTCGACCTCTCGACCAAAACTTCATCAGGCTTGGGCTTTGTGGCGGTCGAAGAGTAGCAGCCAGCCAAGAGGAATGGCGCAAGTGCGGGAGGCACGCGATTCACGAACGAATAGAGTGGAATCGTGTGATTGTGCAAGGCGAGTTGCGTAATGTGACTCGAAATGGCTGTAAATTTGTGGATTTCTTGCCTGATCCTCCATAAGGTTTTCGTTCGCACCATTCCGTCGATTCTTGAACGCAGAAGATCAGAACCAAAACACACAACGATTCTTGAACACAGAAGATCAGAACCAAAACACACAACGATTCTTATACATAGAAGATCAGAACCCAAACACACAAAATATGGCATAAAGAGAAATGGGTCGGATCCTACCTTCGTTTGCCCACCCTAATCGGCCAACAATGGCATAACGAGTTCAGCTAGGGGCGAGTTGGGAGAGAATTTCTTCCAGCAAGACAGAGTCGATTCAGAGTTCACAGCTTACAATGAGCGATTTCTAATTTTTTTTTTTGTTTTTATTTTGGTCGAAAGAAAAAGAAGATCAGAACCAAAACACACAAAATATGGCATAAAGAGAAATGTGTCTGATCGTACCTTCGTTTGCCCACCGTAATCGGCCAACAATGACTAACCGAGTTCAGTTGGGGGAGAATTGGGAGAGAATTTCTTCGAGCAAGACAGAGTCGATTCAGAGTACAAAGCTTACAAAGAACGATTTCCATTTTTATTGTTTTTATTTTGGTCGAAAGAAAAAGAAGATCGGAACAAAAACACACAAAATATGGCATAAAGAGAAATGTGTCGGATCCTTAGTTAGATAACATCGATACCTTGGGTATCACATGATTTATGACAGCCGGAGCTTCTACACAGGATAGTTGAGACTGGTGTTCAACCCCGACCTCTGGATGTGGTGCACTTCCCGCGCTCAAATGGAGAGGGACGGGTGAGGTGGACCACCCATCTGGCCACATGTGAGGGTTCGTCGCCCTCACTGTTTTCCCCTGTCTCCTCTTTCGACCTCTCGACCAAAACTTCATCTGGCTTGGGCTTCGTGGCGGTCGAAGAGTAAATACAGCCGAGAGGAATGGCGCAAGTGCGCGAGGCGCGCGATTCACGAACGAATAGAGTGGAATCGTGTGATTGTGCAAGGCGACTTGAGTAATGTGACTCGAAATGGCTGTAAATTTGTGGATTTCTTGCCTGATCCTCCATAAGGTTTTCGTTCGCACCATTGCGCCGATTCTTGAACATAGAAGATCAGAACCAAAACACACAACGATTCTTGTACACAGAAGATCAGAACCAAAACACACAAAATATGGCATAAAGAGAAATGGGTCGGATCCTACCTTCGTTTGCCCACAGTAATCGGCCAACAATGGCTAACTGAGTTCAGCTGGGGGAGAGTTGGGAGAGAATTTCTTCGAGCAAGACAGAGTCGATTCATAGTGCAGAGCTTACAATGAGCGATTTCCATTTTTTTTTGTTTTTATTTTGGTCGAAAGAAAAAGAAGATTAGAAACAAAACACACAAAATATGGCATAAAGAGAAATGTGTCGGATTCTACCTTCGTTTGCCCACCGCAATAGGGCCAACAATGGCTAACCGAGTTCAGCTGGGGGAGAGTTGGGAGAGAATTTCTTCCAGCAAGACAGAGTAGATTCATAGATCAGAGCTTACAAAGAGCGATTTCCATTTTTTTTGTTTTTATTTTGGTCGCAAGAAAAAGAAGATCAGAACCAAAACACACAAAATATGGCATAAAGAGAAATGTGTCGGATCCTTCCTTCGTTTGCCCACCGTAATCGGCCAACAATGGCTAACCGAGTTCATATGGGGGAGAGTTGGATAAGAATTTCTTCCAGCAAGACAGAGTCGATTCAGAGTTCAGAGCTTACAATGAGCGATTTCCATTTTGATTGTTTTTATTTTGGTCGAAAGAAACAGAAGATCAGAACCAAAACACACAAAATATGGCATAAAGAGAAATGTGTCGGATCCTACCATCGTTCGCTCACCGAATTCGGCCAACAATGGCTAACCGAGTTCAGTTGGGGGAGAGTTGGGAAAGAATTTCTTCCAGCAAGACTGAGTCGATTCAGAGTTCAAAGCTTACAATGAGCGATTTCCTTTTTTTTTTTTTTTTGTTTTGGTCAAAAGAAAAAGAAGATCAGAACAAAAACACACAAAATATGGCATAAAGAGAAATGTGTCGCATCCTACCTTCGTTTGCCCACCGTAATCGGCCAACAATGACTAACCGAGTTCATCTGGGGGAGAGTTGGGAGAGAATTTCTTTCAGCAAGACTGAGTCGATTCAGAGTTCAGAGCTTACAATGAGCGATTTCTTTTTTTTTTTTGTTTTTGTTTTGGTCGAAAGAAAAACAAGATCAGAACCAAAACACACAAATTATGGCATAAAGAGAAATGTGTCGGATCCTTAGTTAGATAGCATCGATACCGTGGGTATCACGTGATTTATGACAGCCGGAGCTTCTACACAGGATAGCTGAGACTGGTGTTCAACCCCGACCTCTGGATGTGGTGGCACTTCCCACGCTCAAATGGAGAGGGGCGGGTGAGGTGGACCACCCATCTTGCCACATGTGAGGGTACGTCGCCCTCACTGTTTTCCATTGTCTCCTTTTTCGACCTCTCGACCAAAACTTCATCAGGCTTGGGCTTTGTGGTGGTCGAAGAGTAGCAGCCAGCCGAGAGGAATGGCGCAAGTGCGGGAGGCACGCGATTCACGAACGGATAGAGTGGAATCGTGTGATTGTGCAAGTAATGTGACTCGAAATGGCTGTAAATGCTACTTTTGCGGTGTTGGAAATCCTACAATATAGCCAAATTGAAAGTCTCCCCGGTTGCCTGATTTTGGTACTGTTCAGTGAGAATTTGACATAGGGATCAATATTTCATGCACTTGATTTGTCACTTCTGAATCTGTAGATGTAATGTAATTCGTGTCATACTGCAATAGCTAGTTATGGCTCTCTAATGGTTTTTCTTTACACCCTGAAAACCAAGAAAGATGTATCGAAGGACAGTTGATGGTGCGATTTGTAGGTTCCTTAGTTGCGGGTATATAAATGTTTGACTACTTCCATTATGTTCCAGGGCAACAAACAAGGACCTTTGTTGAAGCTGTTGAACAATATTCTCAACTGGGTTTATGCACTTTATGCTTGGCTTGGCATGAACTAATGGCTGATGAATATCATGAATGGTCTCTATCATTCAAAGAGGCTGGTAGTTCATTGGTTGATAGGGAGTTAAAATGGTGCACTAATTATTGTTATGTTAAATTGTGGGTATATAAGTTGTCTGTTAGAGAATTCTGCCTCGTGTGGACTAAAGCACTTGGACATTTCATTCTTTAATTTGAATCCTGGCTCTTGCTTGTTATTCTGTGATTAATGATTGTGGCTTGTAATTGCAGGTCGTTGTATTTGCCATCAGCATACATGCATATGCTTTTGAGGAGCAAAATGGAGGAGGTATCTATTGTGGCGCTCTCTGGGTGTATATGGTTGCAAGCGTTCGTGGTGGCATTGGAAACAAAAGTAAGCTTCGGAATTTTCACTGTTTTGATGCCGTTAGTTCTGTTTCTTTGGATAATCTTCCTATCGAAAAAATTAATGGGTCATGGCTTCATGGTGGCTATTTGTTGTGCTGTTTTTTTCTTCAACTGTTTGTCAATTGGTAACTCCTTAAACTTCGTTTGCAAATGCAGCTCGTTCACTAGATTGCAACATCTCGCCATATGGGAAATTTGCTTGCATTCTGCATCATCAACTTGATGTTAAGTGCCATCCCTTCATCCGGGATGTACACGATAGTGTTCCAGTTGCGCCGACAACCATCTTACTGGCTAACTATGTTGGTGAGTAATCATTTTGTTGATGCATGTTTCATTTGGGTTCAATAATCTTAATTTCTTTTGAGCAGTCAAGTATGGCGATGCCATTCTGTAGATAAGGATTTTCAGGTTTTTTGCATGAAATTAAGATGATTTGGCATCGGTGACCGAAATAATTAACACGGGGCATATTTCTCACTGGACGTTGTCGCTATATCTCCACTAAGCAATATGAGCTGGAAAAATGCAAATGAACCAAAATGCAGTGTTAATGCTAGATTAAGGTTGCATGCGTTGTTTTTAACCGAGCTTTTTATTTTTATTTTTAAATCTCCATCTTGCAGGTCATAGTCGGAGCAGGAATGGGTCCTATTCTAGCTCTGAAGTATTTCAGATATACATACAGACCTAGTCAAATCAGTAAACTCTAGCAAGCGGGACGCTGGGAAACATTGAACCCGCAAGCGAGGTCGATGGAGAAAGCCGTTTCTCCATTGTCAATCACGCAACCCTAGAACAGAAATCCAGTTTACGAACCTTGACTTTAGGATTCTCCCAATACCACCTGGAAGTCTTTAGGGGCCGGAACCCCGTTCAATTTTTTTCAGTCAGACTACCAGATTATCTTCGAGTTACTTGCGAAATTGTAAGGGCAGCTAGGGAACTTGTATGGCACCACCTTTATCCAGTTGCTTTTTCGGAGGACCGATCTTGTGTATGGAGATATTAGAGTCTGTATATTAGAAGGAACACTTGTACTATGCTTTTTTACCATGTCATTGTCTGAGGACAGCACTCAATCGTAATTATCATTTATCATGTCATTGCCTGGACAGTTATCATAATTGCTTAAGGATAGTATGGATGAATTACGAGTAACTGCATGTTATATAATAGGTTTCTGTCTACGCCTGAAGTTTACCGGCTGTTACTGTTATTAGTTTTTACCGACTATAAGATGTTACTATGTGTAGATAGGATAGAAATTGCCTTTCCCCATTCCAAAGTTTCTAAAAGAAAGGCAACTATAGACATTTATAGATGCTTCCCCGTCAGGAAATTTATGCTCGTCACGGTGAAAAAATAGGTATAATGTAGTTCTCCCCCACCCCAGAATGATGCTTTTTCTATGAGAACGTTGAGAGGCGTGGACAAACTGCGCCGCCTCCCTTCTTGTCGGCGGCCGAAAAAGCAGAGGAAGCCTCAGGCCGATATTGTCGGGCTTAGATATTTATCGGGTTCGGAACAATTTGTGCCCGATAGGCTAATCCGGCCCGATCAATGGGATTTGGCCGAAACAGGAAGCAAAAACTTTTAGGTTCTCGGGTCCTAATCTAAATATGCCTGTAATTGCATCGTGATTAGCTCTAATCTCGATCCGACTAAGCATATGCATCAATTAATTGGCAATGCTTTCGGCAGGTTATTTCTTTACCATTTAAGTCAGGTATTGAATTAACTAGTATGGTCTCGATTGTTACAAGCCGTGTTCACATTGTGACGTGCGGGCTTGATTTCGATACTTACTCTTGAAATTCAATACGAGCCCTTTCTTTATTGTATTCACACGCACGAGATAATATCGCCTACGAAAAAATCGGGCTCTCCACGATGGGGTGCAGGACAGAATCCTCTAGATGGAGTGCCGCATCATAACCGTTTGCCAATGTAAGCCGTCCAGACAAGAGCAGGAACGTGAAAGCGGCCGATATACCACTTTGCATTCTCTTTGTTAGTCCCTCAATCATTAAATAATACCCAAAAAAAAGTCTCAAATTAGGAAATCGGGTATGATTCGTGGCCTGTCATTAATGTCACAACAAAGACACGAACTAAATGATTTTTGGTTTTGATCCCATAGGAATAGTAGCGCACGCTCGTGCTCACGTGCGGTCTTATAATATGTCTCATGTATATCTTTTCCACCAACTTCTTACCTGTAATCTGTGAATGTGTACCTTAGACGACGAAACAGTGTTTTTCTTCTTTTTGGGTCGCCGGCCCTTCATTAATTTTTGAGTGAACAAGTTGAATTCCATCTCATTTTCTCAAATTGCAATAATGTGAGCCAGCTAATTCATCAAGGCATAAAACCTTCACATTAATTAGATGTACACAGCTTGTACACGTATGGTCACGAATTAAATAAAATCACGGTATCTCACTTTGAAGCAAGCCGGCCATTTTTTAACCACGGCTCCTTCCCGGCCGGACACTAAATATTATATAACACCACCTCTGCCCTCTTACGAGTTCTGACTTCTAAGCACGAAACCGGGAAACACATGGATGTCCAATCTCGATCCTGGAGTTGCAAGAGCGTCCTTTGCACGTCGATGGTTCCCGCCAGGCTCATGTGCCTCGCCGCAAAGAAGGCTTGGGCCCGCCCTGTGATGATTCGCGATCGGGTTTCGGGAGGTGAGGATCTGGACTCGACCAGTGTCGTGCGGAGGATACTGTCGTTGTTGATTATGCTGCCAAAGGGTCCCCAGGTGCCACCTTCCAAATCGAGCCCCACCATCAATTGATCGATATAGCCGGCATCGCGTCTTCCTCATGCAAAAAGAACGGAAGTCGTTTGGCTATAACTATAGTTATATGCACAGTCACAGATTGCATACAGAACACAAGTCATTAGCAGTTATAATTAACCGTTGTATACGTAGCGAGGGGTACAGATATAGTATCATGCATGGTATGCGGTGATTGGCGACATTTTCTCATTGGCATTCCATGCTCTTTGAGTTGATTGACAATTTTAAATTTAGTGGTGATTGATGTTTTCAAAATTCTAGTTTTCAACATTTAAATGGGTTATCAAATATTCCGAAGCTCGACGAAATTCGAACATTTCTAAATTGGACGGACATATCAAAAGGGGTTACCGAGGTCCGAAATTCTGTGCTTAATTTAAATCTTCATATGTTAATATGGGCACGGAGGGAACAAGTAGAGAGCCCTCTTGCTCATCTCCTCGGTTTCTTGGCTGAAAGACAAACGAATGACTGTTTCATCAGTTCTCCACAAAAATCCATGGCCATAAACGAAGACAGAAAACAGGAACATTGTCAGGGGCTACCGAACTCTTCGTCCTATGACCCAAAAAAGGAGTCCCATGAAGGTCATGCCATGTCCTGCTTCTTCCCCATTAGCAGCTCCCTCGCCACCATGCACATCTCTTGCTTTCTTCCAAGAGAAACATGACATTGGACTGCTGTACAGAGGTTAGGAGGCCATTTATGAGCAAAGTCTCACGACCCCGTCTCGGAAGTTTCATAACTTCTCAGGTGCAAGGCATCAGTAACATGTGCAGGGAGAGGGAAAAGATGAGCGAAGCAAGTATTGATTTCTACGCTTGCCTGTAACTGATTCTCCTTTCTCGAAGGACAAGAACAAGAAGCTGAGAGGGAGAAATCTTGCCCCCATTGGAACTATTGCCTTGATGCGAATCCCATTTACGACGAAAGAGCGAGACAAACTTAAGATGAGAAAATTTATTTCCATATCCTCCCAGTTCCAAAGTTACAAGCAGCGTAGGCACGATGTTGTTTTAGCTTTCATGAAGCCAAACTAGAACTGTGCATATATTGCATCTCAGGAAAAGCGACCACCTACAAAGCTGGTATGCCTGACCGTGCCTATATAAGTTTCACAATCTCATTGACACAAAAACAGAGTGAAGAAAAGCAAAATCTTAGTCACAATAGGAGCAGACAGAGCAGGATACAACATAGGAGAAGAAACAGATTCTGCTGAGCGACTTATCTGCCTCCAATACATGCCTCCTCGTCCTAGGGTTGCTTCTGGCCATACTGTACGAGTTTGGATAAGTGTATGAGTTCGTCACCGAGTTCCCAAAAAGCCTTGCATAGACCATTTCACTGAATATACCAACTATGGAGTAGGTGATGTTCGAGGTTGTGCCATTTAGACTGGGCATGGAAGAAACTGGGTGACGTAATAATTGAGCTTGTGAATAGTGTGGCTGCGATTGAAGAGGGAAATGTCTGCCATAAGGTGGTTGTGCTAGGACAGGACTAGAGGTAGCACTAATCCGTCTTTGCATGCTGGACCCGCCAAGCAGGCCAAGTGGTCTACGGGTGCAACATTGCCCAGATCCCGATCCTCACTTTTGAACAGTTGGCTAGTTTGGCCACGGCCATAAAGTGGAATTAGAGTCGTGTAGGAAACCTCGGCTATGCACACAGGACATTGATGCTGTTGCTGCTCTTCTAGCTCTTTAGCAGAAGTGTCCTCAACTAGAAGCCACTTGTAGATGCAAGGCCAGCAATACAGATGGCCGCAGAGTGTGACCACAGGATCTTGCACGGAGTCTTGGCAAATATCGCACTCAAAACCACTGGATCGGGCTCCTCCCAAGTCAGCTTCACCAGCAATTATTGCTTTCTGGCTACCTGAGGGAGATTTGTTTACGTCACTAGAGACATGCGCGACATCCTTAAGAGTATGGGGATCTATACATCTTGCCCACTCTTAACAGGAACCTTTTTCCATTTCCTGCATCATGCCGAAGAAGACAAGCTCAGATTAGAAGCGGTTCGACAGCAGATAAAAAGAAAAGTAAACAGATCTGCTCTATACTCTCTTCGTTTCCTATTGTGATGCTAATACTGCTGAATGTCTTCAGTGTCTAGATATGTTTGTTTATCCCCACTAGCTTCTTTCCGTTTGCTTTACCAGAAAGTCATGATGGTTGGAGGTAAGAGGGTTGTCTTACAATAATTTCAGACCGCATATCATTGTATTGAAGAATTTCAGGTATCAGATAGGGAAGGTGAAAACATGTGTACAATATTAGCATTCATTTGAGTCGTGCAACATAAACTAACTAAGAAGACATCTACTCCAGCTTAAGGGCTTCCACGGATAATGGGGCCAACAGAGAGAAGTGTTTCACTTCTGTAAACAACTTAAACTAATTAATGCATGGCGTTGGTCACTCTTCGCGGTCTGCTGGTAACATATGATGCCATCACCTGCTAGCCCAACGACATTATTATGTGGTTGTCTGGAACTGTGAGACGCACACCCCAGTGTCATCTGATCTTCAGTACAATCACGTGAATCTCCACCCTAGTTCGGGATATTCAATCAAAATCAGCTCACACTAAAACAAGTCACTAGGCTCTAGCATCTGCTTCAGGACAGACCTTAGTCAGAATGATCTTGAATGAATGTACTTTGCCAATGACCAGATCTCTAAACAAACCATAGAAAAAAGGCAAACAGAAAGTATCAGAGGCTGAGTTCCATATCCAAGTTTGTCCAATCAATAGCTTCAGAACGCTTAAATCTGTGATACGGGTTACCATCTTACACTGAGCGGAACAGATTTACATAAGATTAGTCTACTATGAGAAATATTTTAATAGCACATTTCAAAATTTGTTGGCAGAATCTCTTAAAGGCTCTGCCCCCCACACATACACTCCATAATTGCCAAATGCCGCCCCCTCCTCCTCTCCCCCCCCTTCTCTTTTTTTCTAAAAAGCCACCTCTCTCTCTCTCAATTTCTCCTCTTTCCCCACAAATGCCCCTAATAATTGCCGCCGAATGCAACCCCACATCTATCTATCTCTCTATCTAGAAGAACTCTTTATGGACATAAAGTATAGTTGGTTAGTGGCAATCAGGCAGACAATAAATAGCAAGCTGTTGTGAGAATCTTCCAACATTGAAAGGCACTAAATTCCACATCCATCTGCCCATCACAGTTCACCTTTCAGTGGATGATATTAGAAGTGGAACAGCCAACCGAATCAATAAATTCATCAACAACCATCACCACAAGACTCAAGACTCTTCCATTATGGTAAGAACCATGAGTCTTTGACTGCTTTCCCACTTGGTCACAAACACCTTATAGCATCCATGATCAATCCCACTTAGGAGTGGATTTCAGCAGCCTAGACATGGAACTCCCAAAAATATCCTTCATTAAAAGACAGCAAATATGTTTTAATTGGGAAAAGATATTAAACTTTCTCTCAGATTCTTAATACAAGATCAAACGACATAAGCCATATGTTCATGATTCAGAGAAATGGGAAGATACGTGATGTAGAATTCATAGTTTAAGCTGCAATGCAAATTCCGAAGGTAATTCTTTCCCCAAAAATGGTATATGAATTCACAAATTATATGTCAGCCGCTGTTAGCAACCTCTGAAACACGAGGATAATATAGATTACCGTATACCTCACAATATGATGCTGAACAACACGCCGCTGGAACTCATTTAATGTTGGCCTAAACGAAAACGACTGGCCGCCCGTATAACAAGAAGGAAGGCACAGGCGAAACCATTGTCGTCGGGGAAAAAGAAAAAACCATCCTCAGCTTGCACTCTCTAAGCCACAAAAAGCCCACCAAGTGAACACAAGAACCATCACTGGATATCAGAGAACAGGGCAGAACAACAGACGCCCACACCAAGTGCGAAAATCCATCTGAGCGAACAACTCTAAAGGGTACTGTTGAAGAGTATACAAATCCGTGACCCAAAAAAAAAACAAAAACCGGCTAAATTGGCTCATAGGAAGACACGAACACGAAGACGAACTGCCGAAGCGAAACTGGTCAACACTTGACTGAAAGAAGAAAACTAACAACCCACCGATTGACGAAAACCCGGTTCAAGTCCTCTGGTTCTTGGGTATGGCCGCGAATCAGCTTCGGAACCGTATCGCAAAGATCGGAGCTTTTTCGAAAAGGCGTAAACCGGAATGGCCAAATCTTACAGACCGAATAGAATAATATTTGACGTGTAAAATTGGTCTTTTTATTTTATTTTATAAAAGCGTAATTAGGTGTCATTATTATATATGACTAATATCTCCCTCTTCATTGACCTAGAAGAAATTTCAAATGGTCCCATCCATTATCTAGAACTCTCTTTTTCTTTCATTGGCACGAGAATGTAAATCTATTTCAACGACTCGCTCCGACAAGGATGGAAAGTGTTCATCGCAATAAAGAGCGGCTCTTGGCAAATTTTAGAATAGGGAAAAGGGTAGGAGTGAATCGAATCATGTACCCAAAAAAAAGAGAGCGACTCTGATGCACTTAGCGTTGACGAACTTCGAATTGGCTCAAATTTGGTCGGCTGCATGAAAATGGACCGCTGATCAATACTCATCGCTATGCCGTGTTCGACGTCGTTTTTTCGCGTTTCAGAATCGTTTAGATGGGTTTTCAGGCATTTTTTTTTTGTTTTAGGGCAGTTTTTATAATTTTAATGACACTTTTGTAATTTTTTGCGTTTTCTATTGTAATTTAGGGTTAACATCGTATAAAAGTGCGTTTAGGATTTGGAGTGAAGCAGAGTTTTACACTTTGACATTCTATCGAATTTGATATTCGTAATTGAGAGAACAGATTGCTCCTCATATCAATTCCCTTTACCTATTTAGCTATTTTCTATCGTATTTTTCGGCATTACACTCTATAATATATACGTGAAACTGGAATTGACTTTTCGGAGATGACTTTTGACGTAACGGCAATGCTTAACTTTAGAATTCTAAAATTAAGCGTGTTCAGCTAAGAGCACTCTCATATTAGTATCTATGCATATATTCGGGGCCAAAAGAGTTTCATTAATTTTCCAACGATGCGTTGGCTGAGTTGATTAGATCCCTGAGCCTTAGACAGTTAAACTGATGTGGTCTCAGATTCGAATCTCCCCCGCGACATCTTGGGGGACTTAATCGGTGGCATTGGCGATCGTACCCCTACCAACTCGAGGAATAGTCCATTGTTCGTGGAAACCTCGGTTATAAAAAAAAAAAAAGCTTCATTATTTTATTACTTACGCCTCAACCATCATCTCATTTAATATATTAAATTAATTGGGTTTTGTTGAATTACGACTTATGAGTAGTGCTACCACAAATAGATGTCGAAATTCTTTGAGCGATATCATGGAAAGCTCTTGGTTCGATCAACTGGTCAACTCTCAACCAATTCAAACCTCCGGGCGCAACACTCTTTTAATTTTGAATTAATGCGTGGTTTTGATGAATTAAATGTGCTTGACTTCATCTTTATTGACGCATAGGAGTTGCCAAAACAAGGTACTTCGAGACTTTTACATTAGGGAAGAGCAGTCTGTCGGCATAAGCCTGACTCTGAATCTGTATTGACTGCTGTTGGTCAAGGCATAAGAAGGGGAAAAAAATACATTGACTATGGTGCTAATTTAAGTAATTTTGCAGTGAATCATGAGAATCCTAATGCTATTATATATTGAGCTAAACCGTGTGTAATATTGCTGATTTTCTTGGCATTGGAAGCAGAATGCTTAACACTTGAAGGAGAATTGAATAAAAGGATTATCTATGTTCATGCAAGCAAACTTTGGTAGAATATGGACCACAAAGATTAATGCAAAAGAACTATTAATCCCAATTTACATGTATGTAGGGAATCATTTTAAACGGGGAAGCGACTATTGAGATGATTGCCGACGAGACGAAGCAAACTCTGAAGGTGAGTAGAAGGAAAAGAATCGACAATCGAGCGGCGAAAAAAAAATAAGCCAATTACTTCCGAGAGACAGTCAAATATTCATTACGTGGCTAGATCTCGGTATAAAAAATGGATCGTATGATAAGGAACATCGCTCGAGTTAAGTAAACTTGAGACATGAGCCACTTGCGCTACATTGATCTTTCATTTCCATCATTTGAGAATTGAAGGAGATTACATGAATTATGAGTTACGGTGATGCACCAAATGAAGATTTATAGATATTCACCAAATTTTGTGTACCCTCATAGATGATCCCCTTCCGTAAGAGCATGGATTAGACTTTTCCCGCATCTCCTCAATATCAACCGTTGATGTCATGACGGTTCGGCGCGTTAAAGGAAAGATTACTACCCTTCCATAACATCATAAATGTCATCATCCTATGCAATAGATCAACTTTCGTGATCAAGCTAAGCACCAAATTCGAATGGATGCAACACGAGAGAGAACTCTTTATTGGGAAATTGTTTTGTTTCATAAAGAGACTACTTATGTCATATTATCCTGACAACAAAAGTAACTAATTGACAATAAGGTTTTGCTAGCATAACAATATTTGTGTTACCATGAGAGTAACGGAAAAGTACAAAAAAAAAATCTTGAAAATATTGCATTGATACCAATTCAGTCTTAGGGTGCGTTTGTTTTGAGGAAAGTGTTTTCAGGACTTTCGTCTGTTTGGTTCGTGGAAAATGATTTGGTCAACGGAAAGTACTTTCCAGTCAACAAAGATTTTATTCATTAAAATAAGAAAGTGAATTCCCCAAAATAAAAATGTGAAAACACTTTCCCAAATTTGAGTCTCTCACTTTCTTTGAAAACGAGACTGAAGCCGATCCCAGGGACCGATCCCGGGACTGGGGCCGGGACCCGGGGTCGAGGCAGGGGTCGGGAACCTGGACCCGGGCCGGGGCAGGGGCCGGGGCCGGGTGCCGGGGCCGTGCCGGGGGCCGGGACCCAGGGGTCGGGGCCGGAAACCAGTGTAGGGGCTGAGGCCGGGCCAGGTGCCGGGGACCAAGGCCGGGGCCGGGAACGGAGAACCGGGGTCGGGATCGGGGCCATGGCCAGGACCGGGACCCGGGCCGGGGCAGGTGCCGGGGACCAGGGCCGGGAACCGAAAACCGGGGCCCTGGCCAGGACCGGGACCCGGGGTCGGGAACCGGTGCCGGGACCCGGGCCGGGGCAGGTGTCGGGGACCAGGGCCGGGAACCGAGAACCGGGGCCCGGGGCCGAGGCAGGGGTCGGGGACCGAGACCTGGGACCGGGATCGGGGATCGGGGACCGGGGACCGGCGTCGGTGTCGGGGCGGGGACCGGGGCCGGGGCCGGAAACCGAGAACCGGGGCAGGTGCCGGGGACCGGGACCGGGTGCAGGGGCCGGGTGCCGTGCCGGGGGTCGGGGCCGGGGCAGGTACAGGGGACCGGGGCGGCAGCCGCGAACCGAGAACCGAGGCCCGAGGCCGGGTCCGGGTCCGGGACCGGGACCGGGGCCGGGGCTGGCGCCAGCACCGGCTGCTCGGGTCCGGGGCCGGGGCTGGGGCTGGGAACCGAGAACCGGGGATGAAAATTGTTTTCCAAATGAAAACCAAACACCAAAAAATATTTTCGGTAACATATTACCAAACAACGGAAAACAAATCGTTTTCCGAGAAAGTGGTTTTCAGGAAACCACTTTCCAGAAAACGAATTCCTGAAAATCACTTTCTTTGAAACAAACGCACCCTTAATCCTTTTAATTAGACCAATTTAGTTCAAAGCCTTTTTTGCGTTGGTACAAGTCCATCTGGCCAATTTTGGTTAGAAATTGTTGATGTGGATGTTGACCTTCCTACGTGGCGTAGCTAATGCTGGCTATGACATTTTTTTTTTATTTGTTGGTTTCAATTTTTTTTTTTTTACTTTGGCCGACGAGAGTCATCGGCAATCCTTGCTAACCGCTACAAGGGTCACGGCCACGCAAGGCAGCGATAGCCTCGCCCAGGGCCACCATGGCCAAAGTGTGAGAAAAATAAAAGAATTAAAAAAGGAAAAAATAATTAAACAAAATTATTTTGAAAGATTAATAAAAATGTCAATGTTACCGTCAGCCATGCCACGTAGGATGGATGATGTCCATGTCAGCAACTCTCGGTCAAAATAGGGTAGATGGACTGAGATTGGTATCAATACAATAGGTTTATGACATTTTTGGTACTAATCTCTAAAAGTAAGAATATGTTGTGGGTCACAAATTCTCGAAGGATCCCACAATAATTTATAATTACTTATTATTTTGATTTTTAGTCGTTATTCTCATAAAAAGTTAAAAACTGTCATTTCATAATTTCTCTTGACAATTCGACAAAGTTGGTCAAAATCTTAATTTAGATAATCAAAATGATTATCACATAATCTTATAAATATCTCACTTTTTGCAATTAAATTTACATCTTTATCATCTCGCAACTACTTCATTTTTCTTTTTGAAATGTTCCTCGTGGTTAAACAAACTTCTCTCTTTTTCACACGTTAACGGGCAACTTTTTTTTTTTAACTCCTTTTTTTAAGCCTCGTTTATATTAGGATTGTTTTTTAAGATTAAAGATACAAAAGATTGATAACCTTTCTCGGGGGGCTTCCCCCACAGGAAGAACAGAGACTCCCGAACAAGCAAAACAGTTGACGGCTCGAGGATTTGGCGACCACGTTACGACATCTCACGTTGACGTGGCGTGCACAGCAATGCAGAAAAATGAGGGCGATATCTTAATTTAATTAATGGTTAATGAATGATAACAACAAATATGTAACTTCTAAAATCCAATTCTTACCTTAAAGAAATATTTTTGAATCTGTCAGCGCTCGCGTTTTTGACACATCATCCAATTTTCAAAACCACACGTCGGACTCCTCATCCCTAGTCAATTTTCATTCTCTCTTCTTTTGAGTCAAAATCTCAATTTACTGTGAAAGGAGAGTGTTAAAATATTGGGTTAATGTCACGTAAATTCCTAAATTGATATATTTGTGTTAAATTTATTCCAAACTATTTATTTTACTGTAAAAAACTCCAAACTGATACACTTACGATAAATTTATTCCAAATTATTTTTTTCGACCATAAAAAATCATAAACCGGCACATCTGTAACAAATTTATCCCAAGCGGGTGTACTTTCGATAAATTTACCTTTCGTTAGTTTTCGTTAAATTTTATCGTAAAATTGTGGCCGTTCACAAATGTACCTATTTTGTGTTTTTACACATTTGTTTGTTACATGTATATGACTTTGGTGTTTTTTATAGTAAAAAAATTGATTTGCGGGCATGTTTGCTACATGTGTACCGGTTTAGGGTTTTTTGTAGTTAATAAAATAATTTGGGATAAATTTATTAGAAGCGTATTGATTTGAGATTTTTCGTGGTTAATAAAATAATTTAGGATAAATTTGTCACAAATGTATTAGTTTAGAGTTTTTTGCGACAAAAAAATAATTACAGATAAATTTATCGCAAATATATTAATTTAGAATTTTTCGTGATATTAATCTTAAAATACTGCGTACCTCCTCGAAGAATTCGAAATTTTGGCTCTACAAATATCTAAAGTCGAAAGCGAACCGCTTGACCGTGAATTATGTGAAGGCCACGTTTGTGTGGCGGGGCAAGTGGCAAACGCAGTCATTCAAGTACGAAGATGTTCGACCATTTTATCACTTTCAAATTAAATAGTCAATCGCTCGAATTTTCAGATATCGGATTTGTTTTTTTGTTTTTGTTTTTTTGGTGGGTCGGGAGAGACTAGATTTGTTAGTGACCCCTTTTATGTATAGATTTTATCAAGATGGATTTTTACTCTCTCTCTTTAATCTTTTTTTTTAATTAAAATGCTGCAGCACATGCACTTTAACTTAAAAAAAAAAACCGAGACGTTTGAAAATTTCACGAAATGGAAACATTTTCATGATATTTGCATATGATTTTTTCATAAATTTCTTAAATCCTTAACTAAGGTTACAAATTCATTTCTGGCTTTCCAGATCTGCCAGAGAAGGATTGCAATATCATCAAAGGAAATTACTTTAACTGGTTTCTCTTGCACATCCATTAGCCGCTGCTCAATTCGTGTGATACTCACAGTTGAAACTTCCATGTTAATTCCTGGATCTTTCCAGATTGCGCTAGTCCAAGGAAGCACGTGTTCCATCGTCTCGGCGTGTTGGTTACAAAAAGGACACAGAGGCTGAGGTATAATCTTTCGCTTGTGTAGGTTTTCTCTAGTGGGGAGAGCGTTCTGACATAAACTCCATGTAAAAATCCTCACTCTAGGAGGAATTTTCAGATGCCAAATTTGGTACCATAGCTTGCGTGGGGGCTGCTAGGAGGATGATGCTTTCATAAATGTCTGTCCATTCTCCACATCCTGCGTCGTATTATGTGCACTTTTAACTGAGAATTCCCCTGATTTGGTTCCCGTCCAAACTAGTTTATCTTTTGTAAGGCGGGTCCTCAGAGGCACTGCATGGATTTCACTAACTAGTTGCTCATCAAACAACTCTCTTAAGGTTGTCTCATCCCATCTTCCTTCATCTTGAATAATCAAGTCAGCCACTTTGGTTGGTTCATTCAAGTTCGCTGCGCCTCCAATGATTCCAAACTTCAACCATTCTCCAGTTCCTACTGACCACATGACTGACTTCGATATTGTGTCTCGCCCCATTAAGATACTATGCCATCCCCAGGAGGGTCTGGACCCTTTTTTTGCTTGCCAGAATGCTCTATCAGGAAAATAAAGGCCTTTCAAAACCTGTCGAATACGTCCGGGCCCTGAATGCTGCTAAATTGGACAAGGTGGGCTTTTTTTTTTTTTGGGTGTTTCAGATCATTAGGCATTTTATGCGCTGCACAATATTTCATTAGCTCCGTTTTCTGATCGGCTGCTTCTATATGATCTAAATTTTCCGTTTTCGCACTGTCGGCTTATAATGTGGCTGTTCGTTCGTAAATGTTTAGCTTTCTCTGTTCATAACTGACTAGATTTTCGCAAGGCCCTTCATTGGAGCTATGGATGGACACGTTGATTCAGTATCATGTATGGCCAAGAACCCGAATCACTTCTATGGATGTTATGGTTATCCTATCATTGTGTTCCCATTAAGCAGTGAATGAGCATAAGTGTGGTGCAAGTGATTGTTGATTTGGTCTTAAGCATTGATGTAATACGTTGGGCAGCTACGTGGATTATACTTTCAAGCTTCTGATAGCATAGCCACGGTGAAATGGCGTTAAGCCCCAAGTATCCTATACTTGTGATTTCTGCAGCTCTTATTGTTCTTCTCTTGGAAAACTTTTCCTGTCCAAGACTCGAAATGTTCCCTGGTTTTACGTTCTTCATTTTCCACAATGGGTGTATCCATTTGCATCTTAATTGCACATGTAATCCATCATGCTTGTCCCTGCCAGTGTGATCCAAAAGCATTGACTAAATAGCTGGTACACAGCTAATTATATTGTTGTGTTTATTCTACAGGTATCCGCCTTTGGGACCATGCTTCAAGGTAATGCTAGTTTGATGTACTTTTCAGATCTTCATGTAGTTCGCATCTGGTATCTTTATTTGTTCATAAAGGAAAAACGTAAAGTCTAAGCGTCTTGACGAACAAGCGAACAGTATGTCAAGTTCCCGGTCATCGACGTCCTGTGAGAGGTTTGGCGGTATCTACAGATGGTCATATCTGTCTCCCTTTCCAGGATGGATATCGATTACTCACCCACTGGTCGAGAATTTGTAACTGGATCCTATGATAGAACTGTAAGTCCAGAATCACATTTGCTTTGTGTGAATAAAAATGTGTGGTAGGTAGAATCGCAATAACTCTTGCTATTTCCCAGGTAAGAATTTGCCAGCATAGTGGAGGTCACAGTAGGGAGGTTTATCATACGAAAAGAATGCAAAGGTATACCCAACTACGGAGCTTTTGGTTTATAATCTCTCTCTCTATTTGCTTATTCAATTTGTTGAGATAATTAAATTGGAAGTGACTTTTAGATGGTATTCTTAACCGAGCCTTTAAATGAATATGGTCTTATTCACGTTGGAATTCCATGGGGGTAGGCTCACTCTTATGTCTTCTGACCGAGTTGCTTACATGTAGGGTGTTCTGCATCAAGTTCAGTTGTGATGCAAGTTATGTTGTATCTGGGAGCGATGACACACCACCAACTGGAGGCTTTGGAAGGCTAAAGCCTCCGAACAGCTGGGAGTTGTAAGTCTCTATCGACATTGTAGCATCTGAATGTGTACGTCTGCATAGCAGAGCCAGTGCATGAGCAAGTGGACAGAGGACACTCTCCTATCACAATTAACCATCTTGATTAGCCAAATAATTGTCATTATCATGCACACACATGTAAAAAGGTCATTGATTGGACATTGAATTCAGAATTGAGGCATGGCTGGAAGTTAATTGTGTGATTGTCAAAAATGAATGGAATGAAGTTGATTCTCCTTAGAATGGTAGTCTGAATCAGCAAATCGAGTTCCTCACCTACTATTTGGCATGGCATAGGTCCTGCCAAGAGAACGCAGGAAGCATGATTATCATGGAGCTGTCAAGAACCGATGCAAGAACCTCCCTGAAGTGAAGCGCATTGTGAGGTAACAATATCTACTTCCAATTCGTGTGCGGATTGGATAGTCACACTTTTGTTTGTAAATGATGCCAACGGTTATGAAAACACTTCTTTCTGTTTTTGGTGTGAAACAAACTCATCACTCTTTTTTTCCCGGCAAATTTCTTGATTGGATATGCAGGCAGAGGCCCTCGCCCAAACCAATAGACAAGGCTGGTATTCTGAGACGCACGGTGGATGAAGCAGAGAGAAGGAAAGAAGAAAGAAGTGCACAGAGTGCCCCTGGATCTAGTTCAACGGAGCCATTACGTAAAAGAAGAATCATCAAAGAAGTTGAGTGATGCTTCTATTAGCACGTTGTGCCACATGGCATAATATCTGCTTGGACGGGCCGTGCCTTTGAGTGAGAAGTTGCTTCGCCTCAGAGAGGAGAGGACAACGACGCACAGGGTCTGCTTGGACGGGCCATGCCTTTGAGTGAGAAGTTGCTTCGCCTCAGAGAGGATAGGACAACGATGCACAGGGTCCTCTCAGTCGGAAAATGACGGTCCGTTTTCCTGAAGAGTGGCTCCAGGATATGCAGATGTTTGTTCGCGCAAGCGTTTGCCTGTTTGTGCAAGCCATCAAAGCTTTCTAATAGTCATTTCTGATTTATTGGCCAGTTATCAATACTTGATATGTAGGTTATTTGATTGTATCATAAGCATTCATCATTAATTCATTTCAACAGGAAGTGGGGGGATTTGGTTCCTTGTGAATCAATAAAAAGGGAATTCTCTTTTGTTGTATGTAGAATTGGAGATGAAATCGCTGACTAATCAATGCTCTTTATATTTCGGCAAAAAAAAAAAAAAAACAAACTCATCAATGCTCTTTATTTACACCTCTTTGTCAGGTCAGTCTCATAGTGCGGCTGGACTTGAAAGTCTATATGCAAAATTCGTTGACTGGGATCAGAAAATGATTGACCAGGAAACTGGTACTCCTGCCCATGCTACAAAGTAAGTTGTTAAACTTAAGAAACCCGTATGAGAGATTGGCCTATCTTAAAAGCAGTTTTATGCGGCAAATATTCTCTCCCATTGGCAGCACAGCAATAAGTAAGGACTTGGGCCAAGTTGAATTCATTCTGACTGACAAAATGGGAACACTCCCCGGAAACATGATGATTTTCAGAAGATGCTGCATCAGTGGCAAATTTCATGGAAATGAATCTGGGGATGCTTCGAAAGGTTCTGATTCTGTTAGAGCATGTGACATCTTTCTTTCTATGTGTTCATTCTTTCAAGTCCTTAGAGCATTAGTTTTTGAAAATCTTGTTGCCATATTGTACCTGCAAAATAATCAAAGTGAAAAAGAGGTTCCCTAGGTACTTAGAACCATAGGTATATTTTTTCAAGTATGGTCTGGGAACTTGCTTGGATATGATTGGTCCAGGAGTGGAGGTTGCCAGTACGTTTGGTCCACTTCTTTTCAGGGAATTGTGCACGTTCAATACTAAACCTTCTTAGTTGTCGGAAAGAAACACCATTGGCTCCACTTTTCCAGCTCATAAACCTAACAGTCCTTGCAGTTACAATAAGATTAATGCATCAACAGGCCTAAAGGATTTTCCTCTTACAGCAGCCTAAAAATTGAAAGGGAGGGGAAATGGGAAGCAATGTTTCTGGTTACACGGCAAAATAGAGAGACCGGCTGAAGGCAAAGAGAAAGTTGATCACTGTGATCAAGTTTCTCCTGATACAAGCCGTTCTGTTAATTTATTTCATTATTTTAGTCTCTTTCAATTGGATTTATCAAGTGGGCTGGTGGCCGATGGTAAAAGACAACTTCTTTCATGTAACACCCAAGCTACTCTATTCATCTGATACACATCATTTTTGACATTTGGCAGCGATATCCCAGAATGTTATGAGTTGCTTCTGAGGATCAATGTTTCATTAGCGCAGAATTGCCATTGTCTTCTAAATAAAAGTCTGCGTTCTTGGTTGAAAGCATTGGGTGGCTTTGTTACAAAAGTCTAGACCTGCATGTGTATATGCATAATTGTGGCTTGTAATACACAAGCCGGGCTCTGGTTATGACCATTTTATATGATTAGTGTTTAAATCAGACACTTTGTGCCTTTATGAGTCATGGCAGGATATAGGGTCCTGACATCAAATTTCGTCCCCCTTAACGTATTGCACTGTTCAAGTTCTTTCATCATTTAAGTTATTATTCGAGTTACTGAATAACTGATTTAACTCAACATGTGAACGCTATGCTTTTGTGCCCTATACTGCGTGGTGGAAGCCAGAAAATATGTTGCCAGGTTTAGATTTAAATACTTGCATGTCATCTATTTCAATTCCTAAATGTTAGTGGTAAAATCACCTATTTCAGTTCCTAAATGTTCGTGTTAAAGTAAGTTTTGATTTAACGAACGTGGTTTGGTGGGGATCTTACAGCTACGTCATCAGATAATTTATGGCATTTGAAAGTTACTTGTTTTATTAGTTGGAAAGTTTGCACAGCAATGTAGAATTACCATGCCTAATCAATACTGCAAAGTTATATGGTGCTTGAATCTCGTGTAGTCACCGTATGGTATATTTGATCAATCGTGATATCAGCTTTGCTCTTATAAATAGTTTCATTTTTGTATACAGATGTGGAACTGCTTAATGCTATTGAGTCTGGCTCTCCAGATTTCTGACAGTTGTGGCAATATGCCACACGGTTATCCCTGTGCTGAGGTGATCCCAACTTCTTTCTGGCCTGATGCTTTTCCATATCTGAAGTTAATGATTGTAGTAGCAATTCACCATATAGATACCATTTTGACATGCCATCATGTACTTCTTCTACAGCTTTTTTGTGGGTCCTTGCTTTTATTTTCTTGCTGCAGTAAAACTGGAGCAATCTCATATAAGGCACAATCTCAAGATGAAGATGCTCTTGTTCATGCTGCTGTGAAACTGCATATGGTTCTTGTCAACAGGAATGCTAATATTCTCGGTACCAGTCATTTTCTTTTTTGTCTTTTGCACTCTGCATATTCGTGTATGTTTAATTAAAATAACTTTTTGTCCATATTGTATCTCACCGAGATTAAGTTCAAAGGAACATTTATTCATTATGAGGTATTTGAAACTCTGGAGTTCACATCTGATAGGAAAAGGCTGTCCCTAGTGGCGAAAGACTGCGGGAATGGAAAGATATTTCTGTTGACCAAAGGAGCAGATGAAGCAACAATTCCTTATGCCATCCTCGTGCTAAAACTTGTTGGATGAAAAAAGTTGTTTGGATGTTTAGTCGTGGTTCCTTTTCTTTCTTTCTTTCTTTTTTTTTTTTTTTTTTTTTTAATGTTGAGTAGATTTCTGGTTATAATCTTTTCAGCCATAAAAAGTACTCCACTGCCTATCAGATGTTGAAAAAATGGAAGCTTGTTTTAGTAAGCGTATTCTTCAGTTAGTATTTGAAGGGCGAGCCTTGGCGCAACGGTAAAAGTTGTTGCTGTGTGACCTGGAGGTCACGGGTTCGAGTCGTGGAAACGGCCTCTTGCAATGCAGGGTAAGGCTGCGTACAATGGACCCTACGTGGGTCCCGACCCTTCCCCGGACCCCGCTTCGCGCGGGATGCTTGTAGCACCGGGCTGCCCTTTTATTCTCCAGTTAGAGATCAAGGGTTTCGTGCTTTCGTTTTCTTTAAATATTGTCAGACTTTTGAGTGTTCCTGGGAGGCGGGAGATATCTTTTTTCTTTTGATTACTGGGTTTGGTTGTATTTCAAGCTTATGTAATCATATATTCTTTTGCTTCTGGTGGGATGCTTATTCAGAGACTGAAAATCGTTGCAGTGTCCAGGGGATGCTGTTGAATCTTCCAGGTCGAAATGCAATGATTTAAGCACATGTCATCTATCTTGTGCTGTTAACACCTGATTCTTATTTGAGGATTTGCGCTCGAGTTGATCTTATTGCAGATTTTTAAAACTTTCCTTTTCAATGCCACATCAACTTTTAGATGTAATCTTAAAAAAGTTGCCTTTTTTTTTTAATACAAAGGGAGCTTGTTGCGTGCAGCTGGTGGCTGGATTGCCTAGTGCATGCTTCAAATGCTACTTTGTGTTGGAAATCCTACGATGTAGCCAAATTGAAAGTCTCTCCGTTTGCCTATTTTGGTACTGTTCAGTGAGAATTTGACATAGAGATCAATATTACATGCACTTGATTTGTCACTTCTGAATCTGTAGATGTATATGTAACTCGTGTCATACTGTAATGGCTAGTTATGGCTCTCTAAAGGTTTTTCTTTGCACCCTGAAAACCAAGAAAGATGTATCGAAGGACAGTTGATGGTGCGATTTGTAAGTTCCTTAATTGTGGGTACATAAATATTTTGACTGGTAACAAACAAGGACCTTTGTTGAAGCTGTTGAACAATATTCTCAACTGCTTGGCTCGGCGTTAACTAATGGCTGATGAATATCATGAATGGTCTCTATCATTCAAAGAGGCTAGTAGTTCATTGGTTTATAGGGAGTTAAATGTTACGCTAATCGTTGTTATGTTAAATTGTGGTATATAAGTAGTCTGTTAGAGAATTCTGCCTCGTATGAGCTGACGCACTTAGACATTTCACTATTTGATTTGATTCCTGGCTCTTGCTTGTTATTCTGTGATTAATGATTGTGGCTTGTAATTGCAGGCAGTTGTATTTGCCATCAGCATACATGTGTCACGGGCCGGGAGATTGGGATCGACCCGCGCGGCAACTCGGGCTATTTTGGACGGCATGGAGCGCCCGAGCTAAGCCTTTTCTTCGTTTCTTCTAAGGACCGATCGTAGAGAGAGAAAGCTCTCGAGAGAGAGACTCTGGGGAGGAAGCTTTGTTGTTTTGATTTGTGGATGCCAAATGACTTAGAGGACTCCTCTTTAAATAGGAGGGAGCCTCGGATTACAACCGTTGATCTAAATTTGATCGGATGGCTGAGATTACATCTCCCATCTCCCCAACCACCGACATTAAGTAGGAAAGTTCCAGAACCCTAACTAAATTACCGACTTACCCGTCCCTAGGAATATTCTGGAAACTAGTAGAAAATAGAGGAAGACCCTAGAGAAACCCTAGGAGAACCAAGACATAGCAGGTCTTGGGGCATCTTTCGGCCATCTGCACGACCGGTCTGGGCGTGAAAACCTCGGCCCGTGTCACATGCATATGCTAGGGACGAGTTGATTTTTTTTTTTGTCGAACAGTTGATTAAGGTTTACTCTTAGACTGCGTTGGTTGTCCGGATCCCTAGTTAGGATAGAACTAGATAGGATACAATAATAGATCTAAGGATTTTGTCGTATCATATTTACTACTTAGTGAACTACAGATTTAAAGTCGAATAAGCAGAGGCAAAGCGCAGCAAAGATTAACTCTATTTTGCCGAAACATCAGGATGCTTTAGAAGTTATTTAGTGATGAGTTTTGATGAGAGAGTTATTGTTGAGAAAAGATTTATGCCATCTAAATTCAGGCACAACGTCATTTAAGCAAACCCCATAGAGTCTGGAGTCTTGATTTGGAGTCGAATCCTTGACAATGACCTGCTGGCTAGGCTCACTATGTGACGCCCTAGAAATCCGACCTCGGTGAAGTTCCTGAATCCGATAAAATGAATTAAGATCGAAATTTCAGTCGTTAAATTATATTGGATCGAAAGGACTGAAGAGACGATGTTTGGACGAATTTTGAAATTCAGTCGGTTTAGATTAGGTTCGAAATTCCTAGTCGCCGTAAATTAGGATTTCAATCCTCGCGACCCGAGCCTAATCCTGACCCAGCCTAGCCTATGAAAATTACCAAATTACTCTTCGTCCGTTATACCAAAAATTCGTTTCAGTCCCGAATCGCCAAAAGACCGTTTTGCCCTTGGATATTTTCAAATGGGACAAAATTGCCCAAAAGTCCTTGTGGGCCCCCCAACTCTCATCAGCCCTCTCTCTCTCTCTCTCTCTCTCTCTCTCTCTCTCTCTCTCTCTCTCTCTCTCTCTCTCTCTCTCTCTCTTTCTCTCTCTCTCCTTTCCTGCTCGCGCGATTTCCCCCTCCCCTGACCGAACGCACCTCCCTTCTTCCTCCTCCCCCGTCGGATTTCGGCGCGCCACCACATCACCACCGGCGGCCATCACCTTCAGCAGCCCGTCACCGTCACCCTCAACCCCTCCACCACCATCGTTGGCCGCCGGACGGCCGTGAAACGGCTAGGGAAGCCGTGCCCTGTTCGGCCCCCTGCCGACCCGAGGACGTCGGGGCTTCCCCCGACCGCTCGCGGCGTCGCCGCCGCCACCCACCACCTCGGCCAAGTCCCGCAGCTTCCCCTCGACCAAGCCGAAGCTACCCCACCGCCGATTAGCCGCCGGAGCCGCCGCGATCAGGCCCCGAAGCCACAGTGCCCTGTTTTTGTACCCGGTCCGCGTTTTCTTCAGATCCGGCCGTTCCGCCGCCCACCGCCGTGCACCGCCACCATCATCGAACTCTCAAGACCCCTCTTCACCTTCCCTCAGCTCGGCGGAGCTCGCCTCCGCGCGTGGTGGTCGGAAAACCGCACCGACCACCCCCCCTGTTCTCGGCCGCGCAGACCTTGTTTCGCGCCGGTTCTGTGCCGTCGTCGTTCTGCCCCTCCCGACCGCCGTCCGCCGCCTCTGGCCGGTCCCGTAGGTTGCCCTCGACCCCTAGGTGAGATCCCCAGCCTTGGCCGGCCTCGTCCCGGCCCGTGGGGCCGTGAATCGCCGGAAATTTGCCCGGTTCCCCTGTTTAACCCCCCCGCCCGATTCTGTTTTAGGTCGCCGCCGCTCGCCGGAGCTTTGCCGTCGCCGGCTACCTGTCCCGGTGACTTCGCGAGACTTCCTTGGGGCATTCTCGAGATTTTAGGTTTTTGGGCGGCCGCCGCCGTCGCCGTTCGCCGTCGCCGGCCGTTGAGACCGCCCGAGCTTAATTTGATAGTGAGTTGACCCTAATCCTTGGTTAGGGCGCTAATTGCGCCTAGGATTAGTCGTTTAGTCAATTGTGGTATTTAGGTACACGATCGGGGCCAGTCTAGATAGAAATTGGGATTAGGATAAATGGCCGATCGATTTGGTTAGCCGGACTGATTAAATTATCTGTGGCTAGTTGTTGTTAGAAAATTATTGATTGATTGATTGGGCAATGGATTGCCGCTGTTTGATCGCGAGCGAGCGATAGGCTAGAGACGAGCGAGCGATCGACGACGTTTAAGTTGGATTGACTAATAAATAATTATTGTATGAACTCGAGTCTTTATGTGGCCTAATCGGACTGGTTGTTCGTGTTTGTGTTGATTGCCTCGTTGGATGGTGTGATTGATTGACTGGAATGGCTGTTTGGCGTCGATCGTTGATTGGGGGCTAATCGCCCTGTGTGTGGTGACTAGTGGTTAGTCTGCATTGCATATGACCGTGTGCGAAGTCAAAATACATATTTTGGCACGAAATTGGCATTTGGCCAAGGTTTTTACATGCCTGAGTGAGCATCCGGCCTTAACCAAAGATAATGAAATGGGTTGATTGCTGGATGTGGAATGTATGGTCATATGTCGAAAAACGATGATGTTCCTGGCAAGCTCGTGTTCTATGATTTGGACGGAACAATACGACTTGCCAGAAGCACGACAGCTCTGGTTCGGTGTTAACAAGTACGGATGCAGAGTTGGTCGAATGCCGGTCGCAATGGATGTTGGACCGACGCCCCGTATAGGGATGCCTACTTGTTGGTGTCGTGCCAGACGCACTGGATACACCGCTTGTAGTAGCCGTTGCCGAGAGTAAAGGAACGTAGCCCGGTTTTACCGGTAGAACGCTAGATCACACTGAGGTGTTGGATCGCGTTATGTGTGAGAGTCGAATCACGCCCTCTTTCGCGTAGATCCTCTCATGTGCCGGTGGCACGATCATCGTTAATAAAATAATTGAGTGCAATGTAACTTCGTACATGGGTAAGTATGAACGTATCCCGACTACGACGTTTGGAATGGGACGAATGGAGTAGGAAGACGGAAGTTCATACTCACTTGTATTCGAGTTATTATTGTGTCATGTGCATACTAGAGGATGTAATGCTGTGATTGAGTGACTGATTGACGTTGACTGCAAAGTCATGTCGAGCATTGCATTATGTATGGCTGAAGCTGGTAAGTGTGCATGTGGATGATGGTTATATTGTTAACTGTGGATAGTGCTATATGTGCATGTGTGATTTGTGAGCTTCGGTTAGGATGCCCTGGGCGAATTAGTTTCCTAACCGAGCTTAGGCTTGATTCGCTGAGATTTATTCTCACCCCGTCGTGGGATAACATTTCAGGTCCCAAGTGACGAAGCCTCGTGAACGCCATGAATTGGCTGTTGGAGTAGTCTATTGAAGTAAGTGAGAAGTTGACCTCACCTGACCAAGTGACCCTTTGAAGTTTTGTCTAGTCGCCCCGAAGTATGGGGTTGTGTACATTCGTTAGTATGAATAAGGTCTTGATTGGTTTGCTGGTATGTATGAATTGGGATTTTCATTTTGTGAATGTCGATTGTGACTGCCTACTTTTCTATCCCTGTTTGTTTATGCTGTCAGGAAGTTAGAACGTTTCCGCATGTGTAGTTAAGTGATAGGTCGATAGCGTGCCTAGGAAGCTATCTCTATGACCTCGTGGCGATTTGGCAAGGGATGTCGCGGGCTCGAGAGTCGGGGCGTGACACACTATCTTTTCGAATGAGTAAAAAAGTGCTGAACAATCTAACTATTCAACATGTTTCTACAAGTTGAAGATACATTTATGCAAGTTGTCCAATAGAGCTACCTTACAAGTCGAAAATCAATCTCGAGTTCTTCATAACATGACAAGTCCCCTTTCAATATGTTGAAAAGTTTCAAGTGGTTAAAGAACGAGGGACGATGAACTCATGTCATGCATAACAATCGATTAAAAAGTATAGGTCAAAGAGATACCATCTTTTGATTTGATATTAATGTTATCTTTGCCCATCACGATAATCTTTGATTTATTCCCGAAGTTAACTTCATCATGAACTGTTTCGTCTAGCTGCAAGAATAGCTTCTTTCGGCCGCACATATGATTGTTGTATCCGGTGTCGAGATACCAGATATTGGCGGCACTAGTACTTGAGTCATTCATTTTGTATGCTAACACGACGTTTTCATAAGCATCAACGCCATATACATATTCTGGCTGCTCGTGCCCCATGTTTGCTCGACATTCGGATTTGTATTGTCCAAATTTGTTACACTTAAAATACTTGACATTTGATTTGTCACATGTTTTATATCTTCCATTGGAATTGTTCCACCTCTACCTCGTCCACCTCTACGGCGTCGAACACCATGATGTTCTACTCGAGTTGAGTGAGTGACCCAGCTTTGAAAAGCTTGCTCCAGATATGAACTAACAGACTTCTGATTCATTCTTTGCTCAAGTGAGCATAATAAACCCATCAACAGCTCCAACGTCATGGTTAATATATCTTGGCCTTCTTCGATTGCCACAATCACAAAGTCAAATCTTTCGGTCAAAAACCTCAAAAATTTTTCTATGACTTGTTCGTCTTGGAATGCTTCATCATCAACCCTCAATTAGTTAATGATAGTTTGCACACGATCAAAGTATGACGAGATAGATTCAGAGTCATTCATGCATAGAGACTCAAAATCACCTCAACATGTTTGAAGTCAAACTCGCTTCACGCGATCATTGTCCTTGTAAAATTTCTGTAGAATATCTCATGTCGTTTTTGCCGTCTTTGCGCACAATTTGTTTTTTCAAATATCTTATCTTCCATGGCTTGAAAGATCGCATATAATGCTTTCTGATCTTTCTTTCGTTACTCGGCCAACGAATCTTTTTCCTCATTTTTCAAAGCATTGAATTCTTCGGTATCGGTTATTTCGATGTAGCCACTCTCCACTAGGTTCCGCAAATCCTGTGATTTGAATAGAACCTTCATCTGGACGGACCATTTGTTGAAATTCATCCCGTTCAATTTTGGAAGTTTTTGACCATAAAAAACTTTGAAAGTTGCAATTGAACAAAACTGGTGGATAGGGGTATGCAAACTGGACCGGACCGGACCAGTCGAGTTGGTCCTGTCCTTGACGTAGACGGTCCGATCCCCGGTTCCACGTGTTAGGACCGGACTAGCCCTGACCAGACCGCTTATAATATATAGTTATTTATATATAAAAATATATATAATTAGAAAAAAGAAATAGAAATATTTGAAAATAAAACAGAACAATGATTAAAAAAAACTTACCTACCTTTTCATTCAACCGAGATTATAAATTGTAAATTAAAATGCAACTGAAGCATATTTTATTATAAGGGCTAGAATTTATATGCAGTTGATTGGTGTTAGCAGTCCTACTGGGCCGGGACCGGACCGGATCGAACCGCGGGTCTCGATCCCTTCCGGTCCTGTCCTGGTCCGATCCTTGGTCTCGAAAATATGGAGACTGGGACTATAGGTCCGGTCCTCAACTCCATATCAAGACCAAATCGGCCCAGACCATGCATACCTCTATTGGTAGATGCTATAGCTAGCGCTGATACCAATTGTAGAAACCAAAACGGGTTACGAAAATTTGGTTGTTTCAACGCGAGAGAGAATTCGAGTATGCAATTATCAAAGTTGTATTCAAGTATACTTTTGTTAAGGCTTTACACAAAAAACAAACAAACTTAACTTTAAGCTTCTTGATTAAAAAAAAAAAAACCCTCTCTAGCTCTCTTTCTCCCTCTATATGCTAAGGCCACTATAAAAGAAAGGACTTCTAATGTATTTATAGAAAAAAAAATCACAATGCTGGACTCCCTTAGTTGCAGACAGTGTGAAATATGTGAGGGAGGCCGCCGCAATTTCAAGTGTTGCAAGCTGTTGCCAACTATGTAGCACCGATACGACACGGACACGGGGACACGATACGACACGACACGCCGACACGGTAGTTCTCAAAAAATAAAAAATTTCGACACGGCAGGACACTGATATATATATATATATCTCCACACATCACTATGTTTAAATGTCATAATTATTTCATATTTGACATTAAAATATGATTACTTACGGTAACGGTAACCTCAAATAGTATTTTTCTTTTAAGGCTTAGAATAGTGAAAAAAAAAAGATCGAAATAGTAATATGCCCTTATTCTTATTTTGCCAGCTCGTGGGCCTCTCTTCTATTTTTCTCTTAAACCCATTTGGGCCTTCTTTCTCTGGCCCAACTCCTCACATATTCACGCCGGCCACATTCCCATGTCAAACCCTAACTTCTCTTCTCACCCTAAGCTGTCGTCTCTCTCACGCTCTCTATCTCTCTCTTTCTCGCTCTATTTTTTTCTCTCTCTCTGACGCAGATCTCGATTCCGATCCAGAAGCCCCGAAACAATGGTGTTGCTCGTCAAGAAGACCTCGAGCGGCCACGAGTAGTACAAGGTCAAGGACATGTCCCCGGCCGACTTCAGCCGCCTCGAGATCGAGTTCGCCGAGGTCGAGATTCCCGACCTCATGGCTTGCCGCGCCCAGCCCGGCACCGCCCACCCCCTCAAGGGCGCCAAGATCACCGGATCCCTCCGTCCGACAACCCTAAAGCCGCGGCACAGCTTGCAACAAAGCCCTCGGTGACATTTTTCTCATTTTCTCTCGGACACGACTCTTTTTTTCTTTTTCCTCATCCGGACACGCGGCCGGCCGTGTCCCGCCGTGTCGGTGTGTCGCCGTGTCCGACACGCAGAAATCCGAGAGACCGGCGTGTCCGTGCTACATAGGTTGCTAACCTTCCCAAGCCAAAGAATCCATCCACTTGCATGCAAGATGTCCAATGTTGACCAAGTCTAAGTTCACTTCTCTCCAGCGCCAATAACAAGGAAATGGGAATCTTGCTACATCTTCTTAGCCACTAACTTTGACTAAGTCATTGCCGCAACTTGTTTTTTTTTTTTTATTAATTCAAAGAATCAATTTTATATTTCCAGCAATGCTGAAAATACGCAGCTAAAACTCATTTAATATTCGCCTAGATCAGATAAAAGTTAACGTAAAAGCCAGCTCCAAAACAGAGGAACTATTAAAAATGAATGAAAACGATTGGCCACCCGTATAACAACAAGGATGACACAGACGAAACCAATGTGGTCAGGAAAAAAGAGAGAGAGAGAGAGAAGAAAAAGCCAACAGTCCAGCTTGCAATCTCTAAGCCACAAAAATCCCACCCAGCGGACACAAGAACCCTTGCCTCGACGGACATTAAGAAAACAGAGCAGAAGAACAGACGCCCAGATCCGGTGGGAGGTGAAGGCGTGGGAACGCTGTCAATTTCTGGATTTCAGCTCGAAATAGAGAGAGCCAGCTTAGTGGAGTGGGGCGAGTGAGCAGAGGCAGGCTATGCACCAGCCGGGTAATCCGAGGTGACAGCGTGGGAACCGCTGTCAATTTCTGGAATTCTTGCTTGATCCGTTCCCGGGCATTCACCCCGCATTAACCTGGTCTGTGAATCCTCAGCTTTGCTCAATCGGCCCACTCCACTTAGCTGTCTCTCTCTCTCCTCTCCCCCTCTTCTTCTACTACCAGAAAAGCTCGGTCGCTCTATTCTCCTCCGTCCAAGCCCGAGTCCGACCCAGCCGAGGATGAGGATTTGGACGAGAGCCAGAGAGGAAGATAGCGGTAACTTACCCTCCGAACTCGCCCGGTGCCCGGTGGGTGGTCTACCTCACCTGTTCCGGGGGCCAACCTCGGCCGAGTTGGAGGGCGGCAAGTGCCGCATCCACTTGGTTGAGGTTGTACATGATTCTGAGGTAAGTGTTATGAAAGTTCGAGCTATAAATTTTTTTATTTGGAATGATTTCTGTCAACGTTTGGAAGAAGAAAAGGAAAAGAAATTGAAATGAGACTTGAAAAGTAGATTTATCTTTGTGCCTTAATTATAATTAAATGTAATCGGTCATAATGGTAACAGATCGGACGCGTGATCAATTATGTCTAACCCAGGTATTCATGCTAATTGAAGATGGCTCTTGCTTTGTGCAATTTCCTTTTTATGCTTCATAATATGCCAAGCTTTAGTGTTCTTGTTTGATTGCAGTTACTTTTTTTTTTTTAAATTATGCGAGGCGCGAAGAGAAATACTTAGAATATACTGAAAGTGAATTTCATGCTGCTTATGAAGAAGCAAAGAAGTATGGCTGCAAGGTCATGATTGGAGATCTGCGATCAAGAAGTATTGGCTTCTTTTCCTCCTTTTCTATTGAGTGATGGCTTATGGACTTCATTTATGGGTTTATCTAAAATTGCCACAGGTGACGTTTTGAAGGATGCTTGAAAAACTGACACCATGTGAATGCGAAAAGTTCGTTTCTAAATATGTTTATATGCGATGACGTATACTTCGATAGTTGCTGTTGTGGGCGCACCCGCATCTGATCGGAAAGGACATGGGAGTGGTAAGACGTCTGCCTCAGAGCGAGACTAGTTCGATGCTTGCCATCAATGATCGAATTTTATGAACCGAGAGACTCTTGATGTGATCTGCTTAGTGCACCTTTCTTGGGACCTGATTTATGGTATGCATATACTCAATTAAGGTATTGGTGAAAGGGTTTACGTTGCAAGAGCATGCTCGCTTAATTAGCACAAGCCCCCCTTGTGCTTATTAATATGTCCACCGGACCTTAATAGCTGGAGATTAGCTCAAACTATCAACGAAATATAGGCTCGAATATGAAAGCCCTCTGGTGTCCCATGAGACCCCTGCCTACTCATCGGGGAAGTGCACTCCCCCGTGCTTTTTTGTTGATGAGGGGTATAATCCACACCTAATAAGGTTGACGTTGCCAGAAGATGGAGGTGCAATGATGAGGATTCATGACGGCAATGGGCAGGTGAGAGATCTACCGTAGGGCCTGGTCGGTTGGGGAAGAACATATATGAAAGGGACAATCTAAGTAACTGGCACGCGAAACCACATGACACGACACATCGACACGTTATTTCTCAAAAAATAGACAATTCCTTCATGTTGTGATACGTTGTATATTAAATATATATTTTTATATATACATGATCATATAAAGATATCGAAGAGTTTTTTCTTCTTTTGTTAAGGATTTATGATTAAGTTTTTTTTTTTTAGTGGGAGGGGGGATGACTGAATATATTAATTTTGGGGTAGTTAAATATATACTCAACTCTTAATTAAAGTAAATTGGATGTTTAATCGATAAAATTAAGACCTCGAAGTTGCAATTGGTATGGGCCAAGTCAGCCCTAAGTGTTTTCTTTGTAATTCATTAGCTTTCCTTTTGTGGGTCACCTCCGGAAGGGCTTACGCTTGATCTTTCTCTTGATGATCTCCACAGGTTAATTTATCGGGATATTATTTCATCGCTCTCAACAAATGTGTATAAGAAAGGCGGTTTTTGGACCCCCTTCATGATTCGGTTTGACAGAAGAGAAAATGGTGTAAAGTTGTGTGTTCCAATCAAGGATATGCATAATCCAAGTGATATATGAATAACTTCTTCGGTACTTGCACAATCATGAGAGATATGACAAATCAAGAGAAGTATCCTAATATCCGTAGAAAATATCTTAAATATCTCTTACGCATTATGTCTCAACAAAGTTCAATTGGTTGAAAAAGATGGCATATCCACAAATTGCAACTGGATTCTTGAAACCTGATCACATGACATAGCGATGTTTTGCCGATTCATCTTGAAGAAGCTCAATGTCTCTAAGGAGGAGACATTTAATGGAAGTTTGCCTCGAACTAACCGGAAAGGCTAATTGCCACTGACCGGAGGCAAAGTGCCTGGACGATACAAGTTCGATGTCACCGTTGGCATTGTTCCCTTCATGCCTGCAGGTAGAGAGTCTTCATCTTCCATGACTTCAGGGAAGTGAAGTACACGTTTAGATATCACGATTCCTAGGTGGATGATATAAAAGGCTATCGAGCGGAGATAGCGCAGATTCATCCAGCTAGGAATGTACAATGCCATGTACAGAATGCAAATGCAGACTAGGGCGCCAGCTCCCAACAGCAGGACAAGAGAGGCTAGCCACGTGAGCTTGCTTACGAGCACAGAGCTACCGGCCCTAAATGCTACGGACATTGTTCCAAAAGACATCATCAGCGCCAATGTTGCAACTACATGGGCGCCTAGAGCAACATAAGAGTCATCAAATTGTGTCCAGGGCCAGATAAGAACCGCACCAATGGCACTGTACAAGGCGATGGTGTTGCAAATGACAAAGACATGGAACATGCTTCTGTTCAGTATTTGGGCCATTCCTGCGCCTGACCTAGTACCGTTGTTGTGACCTCCAGGAACCGAAAATCCAGCCGCAAAGGTCACGGTTGCCACGAGAACGGCCACGAGCAAACGAATATTAATCAGGTCCTTCAATGCACCTCCCTTTTGGAGAGTACGGATACCCATATCTGCCAAAATTTATCTGTCCCTTGGCTTGCACTTAGTCAAATCTTTACTTGTAGGTGCCCCGGCAGATTTCAACATAATTGACGGTAATCTCTAGACATGTGCCAAACAAGAAAATACATGGTCATCGTTATCGAAAGTTGCCACACATACCGCATGACAATAGAAAGCATTGCTTGATTTTGTGATTGTTAATGCTTAAGTTGGGAATTACTAATGAGTGCATACCTTTTGAAGCTGAGAATCCGTTCTTCTAGCATGCTCTATCGCAAAGTCGAGGGCCGTCAAGCATTCGTTGTTGACAAGCTCGAGATTAACTCTTTTGTCCAGCAAGAGATGAAGCAGAGCCACAGGTTGCCACGGCAATGTGGCCAAATGCAGTGGTGTGTTCCCGGCGTTGTCTTTGTCGTTTATGAGCTTCTCGAGGCCGGGATTTCCGAGTATGTAATTCATTGCCAGAATTCTTCCATGCATGGTGCAGACGTGAAGGATGTTTTGCCCATGCCGATTGATCAACTCCAACGGATCTGGCCACTGTTGAATCAGCTCCTTGATTGGTTGAACATGACCCTGTTTGCAAGCCATGTGAATAGGACAATGCCCGTCTCCATTATATTCGACTGCGCTCGAGGCAAAATTTTCTCGCAGGAATCTGATGCCGTCGTAGTTGTTGATGTATCCTGCCAAATGGAGCGAAGTGCCGCCTTTGTCATCTTTCAGTGCAAACAATTCAGGATTTCTCTTTGAAATTTCCCTCAGCATGTCTGGAAAAGTGCCAATTGAAGTCATTTGAACATCAAACCACGCATGCATCTAATGGCTATAACTTTTAAAATAGTTAATAGTGGTCCTATAAAATTTCACATGATATTGAAGTACGAGATCGCGATGTCAAATCTTTTGAAGCCACGTATTGCCTCCCTCTATATATTACTGCATTTTAATCTTAGACCAAAGTCCAATCTACCCATGAGAGAAAGTGTCAGACTATCTAAGTTCGGCTAAGGAAGGTTCAACAGCTCTAAGAAAAACCAAAGCTTATAAAACAACTAGCAGTAGTTCCACAAAATTTCACACTTTAATCTTATGTCAAAGTCTATCTACGCATGAAGGGCAGTGCTAAACCATTTAAATATGTAACTACACTTTCATCTAACAACTCAAGCGATTGGAAGTGGTCTAACAAAATTGCACGTGAAATTCGAAGTCATGTTCCGCCTCAATTTGCATGTGAGATTTATTGTTCATCAATTCCACATGTCGTTCTCAATCCAATTTGCATGCTAGAGCACCAAAAGTATCTTATATGGATTGTCTATTGGGTTTCACTGGGTTTTGTATTAATATAATCTTCCTTCTGGACTTCTGGTATAACTTAAACTTTCGTTATTCACCAAACTCTTGCCGATGTGTGAGGAGGAGTGTTAGACAATTTAAATACTAAATCATACCATTATCTGAAAGTTTAAATTTTTATAACAACTGACAACGATCTCATAAAATTTCAAATTTCATTCTCATGAAATCTAAAAGGTTTGTACTTGAAGACCTATCTCTCCTCCTCCTCCTCCTCCTCTCTTGATCTAACTTCCTCTTCCATCTCTCCCTCTATTGATCTCACTTAGCAAGACCCTCCACCCACTTACTTGTTGCCGTCACTATTGATGTCCCTCCATCATCTTCGTCGTCACTCTATTTTGGTCACTGGTCATTCTCATTCTCTACCCCATCTCTCTTTCTCTGAACGACATTAAATTGAGTCGGTTTGAGGTTAGGTTGCGCCAACAGATGTAGAGAGAGAGAGGAACCACAATGAACAAAGCTAGACGATGGGCACCCTATCGAGCGTCAGAGATGGCAACATACATACACTAACAGAGCTTAGGGCACACAATCATGCAAATGAGAGAGGAGGGGGTGGGGTTGGTTGCTAATAGGAATTCTCCTTTCTCGTTTAATATGTTAGTTAAATTAAAACATGGAAAGCCTAATATTTGGTGTAATAGGTTTGGACATTGGGGAATATTCAGCTCGGAGATTAGAGGCCACAAGTTCAAGTTCTCCCAATTATGTGCAAATTTAGCAATGTCTGACCACTACAAAGGTCAAAAGTTTGGACTTGACCGATCTATGGAGCTTGTTAGGCGTTTCATAGACCTTCAGATAACCAGATCTCCACCCCCATACCCTTTATGAGTGATGTACATATCTATAACCGGTTACTTAGAATTGTTGGAGGAAATTTCATATCATGTGGCACAAATTTAAAGATTCAAAAGAAAACAGAAGGAGAAAAAAAGTTAGGGCCTACAATTTAAGCTGTGTTGTGTTAACCATGTCAGGTCAAAATAAGGATATATTAAGACTCTATTTATTTCACGAAAAATAAGTGATTTAAAAATAATTTTCTTTAAAATGACCACATGTATAGCTTGAAATAATTAGTCAATAAAAATTATTTTCATTACCAGCAATAATTCGTGTCTAAATATTTGCGTAAACGATAACAGTATTGTTCTTTCATTCATTTTTGTAAAAAGATATTTTTCAAATAATTCATTTCTTGGCGATAAAAATAAAGCCTAAGAATATAATAAACGTGTAGAACTACCTTAATATGAACATGACAAACCTAATAATGTAGGTTACCTGACACAACACGATACGACTAGCATAATTACCCAACGTGTCACTAGGTCATGTTGACACGATACGATATGTTTACATAGTAATGCATAAGACTTTGCTAACATAACAGTACATTGTGAGCCATACATTCTTAAAAAAGTGGACTCAACAATAATTTAGGTTAATTGTTATTTTTTTTGTAGCAACAAAAGTAGGCCATTAGCATAATAGTCACTCAAAGACTGTTACATAATCAATTCTCTTAATACACATACATTAATCTATGTGTTGTGCGTCAATGACAAACATCTAAAACATGTATTGCATGATAACCCGATTTAACATGTTTAATATCTTTATGTCAACAAATAAGCGCAGTTTAGTCGAGTCATTAGTTGAAGTAGAGTTTTACTTGCTTTTGATATCATGTTTCGATTAATTGATAAGTTGACGAGTTCGTCGGTTCAAGTAACCTTAGTAAGTTGGTTTTCTAATTTCCCAGCTGGGTGGTATTTATCTCTTCTTTGGTTTTGTGAATCTCATGTCTAGAAGTGATAGAATGCATAACTTTGGATAGGCATTTCTACCTTATTTGTTATTTGAAATGGTTTAAGAAGTGATTGTGAAAGTTAAACAACACCGATTTGAGAAATGTTTCATGAAACATATTCTACTTGATGAACTAATATATGAAAGGTTATTTGATGTGGGTGATAAATCTGGCTTATGAGATTGGACTGTGGATTTTGATTTATGGTTTTTAAGAAAATAATATTATTGGATTGTGCTTGTATCACTATGATTAGAACCTAAATATACATGTTGTTTTGGGCCGAACCATTGACTGATATAGGCCGAGACCTAGCCAAGAGAAGGAAATTTGGTCGTCTTTGTCACTGTCATTAAGCATGATCATAGTCATGTATTGAGCATTAGATCAATCGATGGAATATTTAATTTTTATAAATATTAATCAATGCATTAGGCCATTTATAATTGGTTTGTTATGATTGATCTGGTATTTAAAAAGACCTGTTGCAAAAAGATATAATACATTTCTTTTGACATTTTAAATATCATTATATATGGATTTGGGATTGATGATTAATGCATAGTGAATGTTTGATCTACTTAAAAGAGATGTACTGCCCACTGACGAGCCAACTAGTATAAATTAACGGCTAACACTACATTGATTCTTTAATATGGGACTTCTACCTTTGTGTCCATCTCCAGACCGGACAATGAAGTCTGCCATTGGACCCGAGTTGTTACACCACAATGCCCATTACATGGAAACATCGTCAAGAGGGAGCTTAAGTACAAGCTCGTCAACATATCTAGTTGGACTCACCTTGAGTCATGGGTCAACGAGAATGTATTAACTGCGTTGTACTCCGTCAATACTCCAATGTGGAGCTTTTTTATCACAACTCACATGTGTACTCAACAGAATCTTAGGTATGAGTTTAAGCAATTGGACATATGTATAAAGTGGCATTCCTTGAGATTTAGTTAGCGAGATTGAGAAAGTATATACTTTTAACGTGGATCATGCAACCAGATTACCGTTTACCGGAAGGTTGCATCATTCGAATATAAGGATGGTCATGTTATTATATCCCCATTTATGTAGGAGCCACAGTGTGACAAAACGTGTCCATTCGTGTTTGAATGGATTAGGGTAAGTCAACAGCGTAAGACATGATTCTTAGGGTGCGCATGAAATCTTGCCGGAGTCAAGAATGACTTCTGGCAAGGAAGTCATTTTTTCAGCTTTTGCTTTGAAGTGGAAGTTGAATTTTCAGCTTCTGCTTCAGAAGTTGATTTCTGATAGAAAAATGCGTTTGATAACAATTAAAAAAGACGATGTTCGAAACATTATGAAAAAAATGTTTCGACCGTTGGCAAGCCGCGGCGGGCGACCGGCGGCGGCGACCCATGACCGGCGGCGGCGGCGGGCGACCGGCGGCGGCCGGCGACAGGCTGCGGCGGAGGCCGGCGAGCGGCGGCGGCCGGCGAAAGGCGGCTGCGGCGACCGGCGACTGGCGGCGGCCGGCGACCGGAGCAGGCCGGCGACCGGCGCCGGCCGGCGGCGACCGGCGGCGGCGGCAGACGACCGGCTGGTCCCGAGAGAATGACTTCTCAAGGGGAGAAGTGAAAATTTTTTACTTCTCAAAATCACTCAAAAATCTTGCCAGAAGTTAGAAATCTTGCCAGAAGTAGAAAATCTTGCCATAAGTTAATTTTTTTACCAAACGAATTTCTACTTCGGCAGTATTTTTATCAAACGAATTTCCCTGCCAGATCGACTTCTGGCAGGGAAATTGAGAAGTTGGCAAGATTTCATGCGCACTCGTGAACATGCTGACAAGAATCAATTTATGCCAAACCACATAAATTACGTGTCGACTCAATATCGTGCAAAGGGATGATGTCGAGAATAGTAAAAGGAGTAAAAGTTACCTAGTTTGCCGTGTAAAACAGCAGCATGAACGGGCGACAGGCCTTGAATCCTTGATCGATCAAGTGGCTTTGCTAACAAAAGCCTTAGAACCTCCAAGTCGCCACTCTCGACGGCCAGACACACAGGACATTTGCCTTCCTTGTTCTCCCAATACATGGGTTGCAAGTCCTCACACGTCAAGATCTGGATCACATCAAGGTGGCCGTTCATAACAGCCTCATGCAGCGGCGTGTTTCCCCTGCCATTTCTCATTTGAACGAGAGCCCGCCGCTTGTCGCCCTCGTCGACGACCGATGTTCGGCCGATGAGGACTCAGGTCGCAGGGGCCCTGCCGGCCCTGGCGGCCAAGTGAAGCACGGTGTCTCCCCTGCAATTTTTCCAAGCCATGCGCTCATCGGGGAAGTGGTTGACGATGGCTCTCATGATCGTGTCTCCCCCGAGGCCCGCGGCAACATGGATCAACGAATTTCTGGAGGGGCTCAGAATGTCCCACAGACACAGATGTCGGTTGCTCTCAGAACAATAACGTTCTACAACTCCGATGAATCCATCAAGATCGCCCTTCTTCGCAGCAGTAAATAGCTCTTGGGTCGGCGTCTCGTTGCTTGAGACGGAGTCTAGCGTCAAAATTTTTTCGAACCTCTCCAGCCTGTGTCTCCAGAGAGAACTCTCTTGCAAACTTATCTCTGCTGCCATGATGAGTATTCGTCTCCGAAATGCTCACTCTGCTTGGACTCATATGTAACAACAGCAAGATACTTAGCAGATTGATCGCATCGACCGCGCTATTCGGCTACTACGAATAGCTACTAATGAACATACCGGTGAGGTTGGATACGCCCCCACGCGGCCTTGTACAAAAATACTTTGGATAACAATGTAAATGATTCATGAACTTTAGCCCAATGTATAACATGGTCCCTCAACTTTTAATTTGTTCAACGTGGTCTTTCAAATTTTAATACATCTTCAATTTAAACCATAAACAACACGAACACGTTCAATGTCATCCTTTTATTAACTTATGTTCAGAGACAATATTGAACATTGTCATATAATTTAGGGACTAAATTAAGCTTGTATCAAAAGTCTAATTATCACATTGAATAATTTAAAAGTTCAGAGATCACATTCATTAAATTCAAAATTTATAGATAACATTACAGGGCCGAAGTTTGAGCATTGGTGTCATTTT
Source organism: Rhodomyrtus psidioides (assembly GCA_021437785.1). Taxonomy (NCBI): domain Eukaryota; kingdom Viridiplantae; phylum Streptophyta; class Magnoliopsida; order Myrtales; family Myrtaceae; genus Rhodomyrtus; species Rhodomyrtus psidioides. The sequence goes on along the minus strand of JAILYB010000010.1, from coordinate 5,956,869 downwards.
CACAAAATGCATCTATTGTGGGAGCCGAACAAATGAGGACCGTCAAAATCTTGTGGGCTGCGCATCCCCACCATCTGCCAAAAACAAAAGGTACTTGTTCGGGCATAACCTTTTCTGCTCCTGAAAGTTCCTCCATAATTTATGATGCACCTAGGACCAGCAGACAGAATCAGTCAACGACATCAAATTGGGCTCAAATTCGGTCGGTTGAAGCGAAACGGCCGTCTGATCAATACTCGGTGCCGATGGCATTGGATTTTGGCAATTCGGGGTCATTTAGATGGATTTCCGGGCATTTTTCTATTTTTAGGCAATTTTATAATTTAATGGTATTTTTGTAATTTTTGTGTTATCTTTTGTCATTAAGGTTGACACCTTTATAAGGTCGTCTTTAGGGTTTAGCGAGCAGATTATTGAAAATTGAGAATATCACAATTTGATATCGTTTTGAGTGAACAGTGATTGTTCCTCGTTTATCGAATTCGATTCTTCCGTTTAGCCTTGTTTTCTATCGCGCTTCGGCATCATTTGGTATCAGAGCCAGGTTGCTTGAAATCAATGGCTGAACGGAATCGAGGTGGTCGAAGACAGCGTGCTCGTAGAGGCCGGGAGCGTGGAGTCGTTCCTGATGCAGATGAACAGCCACGTCTGAGAGACCTGCGAGATATAGAAAACGAAGAGCTACGGAGACGAAAGCAGGATTTGAAGAGACAACTTGCGCGGACGCTGAGAAGGCAAATCCAGCGATTGGAGCGACGACTTGCGCGAGCGGGGTTGGATTTTCAATCCGAAAAATATCCGATCGTTGATGAGTATCCGATCGTCGATGAATATCCGACCGTCGATGAAAATCCGATCGTTGATGAAAATCCGATCTTTGATCAAGAACCGATCTTTGATCAAGATTTGATTTTTGATGAATATCCGATCGTTGATGAAAATCCGATCGTTGATCAAGATCTGAATTTCGATAAATATTCGATTTGTTATGAAAATCCAATCTACGATGAATCGGACGGAGAACAAGAGGATACAGATCCAAGCGCGATGGTAGCAATCTTTGCGGATGCAAAGGACGGCGAGGGTGTTCCTAACGATGTCTCCCAGGCGGAGGCATTGATGCAAGCATACGTGGTGAAGGATTGGGATTTCGCCGCGTTCAAGGAAATGGCCGATTTGGTTCCTGACGATGCGCAGAAGGCCGATGTTTCGGGGTTCACTGAGGATCGAGGTAATTCTATTCCTGAAACTGATGATTTTGGTGACGATGAGTTTGTCGCTATGGATGAGGTCGATCATAATGCGTTAGGCACTGGACGCATTTATGCACAAGGTGGAAAACTCGTTGACCGAGGCGTAGCGTCTAGAAAGATTTATGAAGATATTATGTTGGTTGTGAATTTGTCTGTGGCCAAGTTTGAGAAAAAATTTCTTGGTGTGTTTTTGTCACATGAAGATAAGGTATATTTGTCATCTAGTTCTTTCAAGAGTAGTGCGTCTGATTTGCACAGATCATCTTCTTCAGATGATGCATGCCTCTACGTTGCTGAATCTGAAGATGATAATGATATTGACCCTTCGATAAGATCAATCAGGATGAGTTTTCCATATGTGAAGCGGCGTAAGAAATTGCATGGCTCTGTTGAGACAAAGAAGCTTGATCCTGTCGGTATTTTGACTTTGCAATATAACGACGGTGAAGTTTTCCAGTGGAGTAAGGTGAGGGATCAAACACTGAGCCGGATAAAAAATCACATAGAAATGATGGTGGCTACTAGTGGATGTAAAAAAGTTGTTGTAATCCCTCATTCAATAGGTGTTTTGTACTTACTGCACTTCACGAAATGGGTTGAGGCGCCAGCTCCAATGGGTGGAGGCGGTAGACCCGGTTGGTGTTCTAAGCATATAAAAGCAATCATGAACATTGGTGGACCATTTCTTGGAGTTCCAAAGGCTTTTGCTCGGCTTTTCTCCGTTGAAGCAAAGGATATTGCAGTTGCCAGGGCAATTGCACCAGGTGTCCTGAGCAATGATATATTTCGTGTCCAAACTCTACAGCGTGTAATGAAGATGAGCCGCACATGGGACTCCACCATGTCAATGATGCCGAAGGGTGAGGACACAATTTGGGGTGGTCTTGATTGGTCACCTGAGGAAGGATATCTTCCTAGCAAGAGAAGGCAAAGGATGAATGACTCACAGTTTCCAGTGAAAGTGGCACAAATAGTTCCGCTTGTCTAGAAGATTTCAGGTATAAGTTTCTCAAGTTAGTTGGTGCACCTATAATACACAAATTTTCTGATTGCTTGCTAGTCAGGTGCCAAGAAGTTGAAGGATTGACTGCATTGACAGATAAATCTCCTCTTACTGTGGCCTATCAAGAGATTCCTAAGGAAGATGAAGTCCGAGAGAACAAGTAAAACATGAAGTATAGGCGCGTGACAAGAGTCTTTCAAAAGATGTTATTATCAATGACGACGAAGCAGATTCGAGGGCGAATCTTTTTTCTAGCAGGGGAGGATGATGCACCTAGGACCAGCAGACAGAATCAGTCAACGACATCAGATTGGGCTCAAATTCGGCCGGTTGAAGCGAAACGGCCGTCTGATCAATACTCGATGCCGTTGGCATTGGATTTTGGCAATTCGGGGTCGTTTAGATGGATTTTCGGGCATTTTTCTATTTTTAGGCAATTTTATAATTTAATGGTATTTTTGTAATTTTTGCGTTATCTTTTGGCATTAGGGTGACACCTTTATAATGTCGTCTTTAGGGTTTAGAGAGCAGATTATTGAATATTGAGAATATCACGATTTGATATCGTTTTGAGTGAACAGTGATTGTTCATCGTTTATCGAATTCGATTCTTCCGTTTAGCCTTGCTTTCTATCGCGTTTTGGCACCAATTTAGCTTGACGAAAATGCACATTGCCCTCTCTTTGAACCTTACCATTAGTGAGAAGGAAAACGGAATCCCATGTTTCATTTCATTCTATAGAGACCTGCGACACTTTTTAAGGATCTGGTTTGAAATAAAATATTGTCATTCTCTTATTGATTATAGAATCCAATGGATTTCTTAAATTCCTTTCTACACTCTTTCACGCTATACGCTTCTTCAGTTATATATATATATATATCAAATAAGATTAAGGGCGCTTTTTTTTTCCCTATTCCGATGAATATATATGGAACAGCAATTTCATATGAGATTTTGTGGGACAACTACCATTATTCTAAAAACTTAAACAGATAGGTAGAGGAAGACCACACACACACATCACACCCATAAGATGAAGAAGGGCTACAATTTTAATTGGATCACCAAGAGAGTTTATTTACCTAAATCATTCTAAAAAGAACCAGTATCAGCCCAAGCATCCGCGCAATTAACCTGTTAACATGACACGATTAACATGTTTAACAGTTTGTCACGATATGATTCGTGCGACAATTATTCAGCTCATAGTCATCAATATTCTAATAATCTTGCCTCATGTACGGATAGTCTCCGGCGGGTATATAATGTATCCAACAGTCCCAGCAAACCCTAAATTGTTGAAAGCTTCTGTCTGGATGCCTGTTCAGTATTTTTGGCTTCTTTCCTAAAATTTCTCTCATTGTGATTGTACTTCAAATTACGATTTGAACCCTCTCTTTTCGAAGGCTGTCCCGGGGACTTACAGAGCCAAGACTCTGCAATCTTTACCGCGCCAGTGCGCGCCACCGTGGTACGCAGCCAACAATTTTTTGCACAGCCTTGAAGCAATTCGCATGTCCTCGCCTAGATTAAAAGACGACATCACGGTTTCCACAGATACCTGTGCTCCGCTGTATGACTGCTATCGGAAAGTAGCGTCCTAATCTCACCACGGCCGACCGTCGCATGGGGTCAGAGCGTCTTTGATAGCCTGCAATACCCCCGGCATCTCCGACAACCGAAAAATCGGCGAAAGATGACATGGGCCTGTGATTATGTATGCAGTCGGTTTTATCCCAAAAACTCCTCTATTTGGACTTCATGTTCAATTTGCTTTCCTTGCCAAAGCCTATATAAACAGGACCTAAGAGTCATATTCATCGTATCATCTATGAGCAATGACCAGTATTTCTATAAACTTCATGCCATCAAACCTGGGGGCATAATCATCCTAATGCGGAAGCATCAGAACTTGGGATTTCCATTGATCAACTCACAAGTCCATTATGTAAGCAAGCGAGAATTTCAGCCACAACTTAATCCAATGGGTCCAAAAGGGCAGAAAAACACCATGAGTATTAATATTTGTGTATAGCACTCACTTTAGTACCAATATTTTTTTTTCGGATCACTTAAATACTAAATCGGAGACAAATAGATCACATAAATGCCAATTCCAGCAAAAAAATGATCATTTAAATGTCACTTCTGGCAAAACAATACACGTGGCATTTTTTTTTATTGATTTCTTAATATTATGTGGAATTTTTTAATAAAAAAAAGTATGTCCACATGGCGTCCCTTGTGACAATCACGTGCACTTTTAAAATAAAAAATTCAATTTTTTTTAAATCAAAAGTAAACAAATAAAAAAACCACAGCCTTGCAGGCTTGCAGATGAGCGGCAGCCCTCGCCGCCGCCCCATCGCCAGCCGACGATGGGTGGAGTGGTGCTCGGGGGGTCGCCGGGGCTACCGAGGCCTCGCCAAGGGTCGGAAAGGTCTGGCCATGGCTGGTCGAGGCGTCACAGACCCTACGGCGAGGCTCGATCCCGCTCGAAAGCCGAAATCGCCCAGCCACTACCACGCCGAGCGGTGGGGGAAAAAAATCTGAAGTTCTCTCTCTCCCCAATCCGCAGAGCATCCATGGGTTCTCCTCTCTCCAAGCCGTTGTTCCTCCTCCTCCTCCACGCTTCTCACTCGGCCTTTAAGCTCTCTCTCTCTAGGGGTAGATTCTTCGCTAGTTGAGTGGCGACGTTTGCAGATTTTGAGCTGAATTTTGTCTGATTTGTCGAGTGAGTCGAGTCTTGGGAGAAATGGGTCCCGAAGCTTCTCGCCAAATCGAGCTTGGATTCGCGGGTTCGAGGCGGGTTCTTCCGTTTTTCTGTTGTGGCATACGATTTGTCTACTCGAAGTTGTCTGATCGTGGCCGAATTGAGTTGGGTGCGGAAGCTGAAAGAATGCGTCCAACGGAAGCCCTATTTCTTTTCTGCAGGGTCACGGTCTTTCACCAGAGTGAACAACGGGCAGGTCGCCGAGAGCTCCTGCCGCCGAAGTCCACGGCGAAGATCCTGAAGTCCAAAACAATCGGCCAGCAACTGGCGAGGCCCCGGCGGGGATCACTGAGACCCGGCGCCCCCCACCCACCGTTGGTCGCTGATGGGGGACAGCGACGAGGGCACATAGCCCTTGCCGGTCAACTGCACATTTATGTTTTTTTTTTAAATAATTTTTAGCATATTTTTATTTTTTTTAGTTTACTTTTAAGTTTTTTAATAATAAGTGGATTTTTTTATTAATTATTAATTTTTTTTTTACTGACGTGTGTGCCATGCATGATTTCCGGCGAGACATGTCGGAGTTGGCACTGAAATAACTATTTAAAAAAAATAGCACTTAAGTGAACCGACCAAAAAAAAAATATTAATATTAAAGTGAGCGCCGTACATAAATATTGACATTTTTGCTATTTTTTTGCCGTCCAAAAAGTTCAATAAGGGGCTTCTACTATTTGAAAAGTGCATGCAGCAAGACTGATGGGCACGGTTTCGAGTCGAATTGCAAAGGTTGAGGGGTTAAAGCTTCAAGTTTCCAAGTATTTTAATGCATTTTCTAGAGTTCAGTAGTCTTTATGCGTTTGCTAGTTGCCATATCTCTGATACTTGGCTAATTTTGGTGTCTTTAATGTTTTGTCTAGTTCCTATGTCTTAGTTCTTCTATAAATAGAGGTGAATTCTCAAATATTTATCTTCAGAATTAAATTTGATAACACATGAGAATTCCTCTCAAGTGAGCGAATTTCCTTTTGGTACTTTATCCAATTTCGGGGGTAGTGAACGTCGAATTCTATATCCTCGGCTAGTGAATCATTCCTTTGTACTTTCATAGTGAACTTACTTTCATTCGAACATATCCCATGACACATTCTCCATTAAAACACTTCCTCGCGACACACACTCTTCTATACACTTATCCATTCTACACGTTTATAGCATCCTCTTTCCTCACCACGCATCACATCCGCTCATAGCCGTTTCTGCACTAAATGCGAGGGCAAGCAAGGTATCTTTGTAGTGACTTGGAAGCAATGAGACTTACACGGGACAATAAGGAAAAAACACACAAATAAATAAATCTATCCATTTTTTTTTCTCGTACTGGTGACACTAAAATAATTTATTCATCGACACACACGTGCTTAGTGCGTGAAGAAGAATTAAGACAAAATATTATGACATGAATAGATCATGTGCACATGAATGTAATCATACATATGTTAATCTATTGAAGAAACGTTCCACTACAAAAAAACACAGATTTAGCCACGGACAATTAGTGACGAAAAAAATTCGTCGCTAATTTGCGACGAACATATCGACGGAAAAATAATTCGTCGCTATTTACGACGAAAATAGCGACAAAATAAATTCGTGGCTAATTAGCGACGACATTAGCAACGAACAAAATTCGTCACAAATTAGAAACGAATTTAGTGACGAATTAATTTTCCGTCACTAATTTGCTACTAATTTAGCGACGGCCTTTAATTTTCGTCTCTAAATTAGCGACGAAATATGTTTTCGTCACAAAAAATCGCGACATAATTTAATTTTTTCGAAATTTAGCGAAGAACAAAATTCGTCACAAATTAGAGACGAATTAATTTTTCGTCACTAATTTGCTATGACTTTAGCGACCGAATTTAATTTTCGTCTCTAAATTAGCGACGAAATATGTTTTTGTTACAAAAAATCGCGACATAATTTAATTTTTCCGAAATTTAGCTACAAACAAAATTCGTCACAAATTAGAGACGAATTTAGTGACGAATTAATTTTCCGTCACTAATTTGCTACGACTTTAGCGACCGAATTTAATTTTCTCTAAATTAGCGACGAAATATGTTTTCGTCACAAAAAATCGAGACATAATTTAATTTTTCCGAAATTTAGCGACGACACCATCTATTCGTCGCTAATTTAGAGACGAAAATTAAATTCGGTCGCTAAATTTTGCGACAAAAAATACATTTCGTCACAAAATTTTGCGACCAAATTTAATTTTTCCGAAATTTAGTGACGAAAGTCATAAGTCGTCGCTAAATTTGCCACGGAAATCACTTTTCGTCTCTAAAACGAAATAAATAAAATAAAAATTATAATAAAAAATTTTGTTATTAAATTTTAGCGACGAACAATCTGTTCGTCGCTAATTTAGTGTTTCTTTTTTATTTAATTTTTATTTTTTTTGGTAAATTTAGCGACAAAGAGTGTTGTTCGTCGCTAATTTGAGGAAAATAATATAAAAAGAATTTATTAGCGACGAAACCCTTTTTTCGTCGCTAATTTAGTGTTTCTTTTTTATTTTTATTTTTTGGTAAATTTAGCGACAAACGGTATTGTTTGTCGCTAATTTGAGGAAAAATAATATAAAAGAAATTTATTAGCGACGAAATTGGTTTTTCGTCACTAAAATAATTTTAAAAAAAGTATAATTAGCGAGGAAAGCCTTTTTTCGTCGCTAAATATTATTTTTTATTTAAATTAAATTAGTGACAAAATGTGAAGGTCGTCGCTAATTAGTTCTTTTTTTTTTTAATTTTCTTTTATCAATTGCTATAAGCTTCGTGAATCATATGTAATTTTTCTATAGCGATGAAAACAATCGTTCGTCGCTAATTGCTATCCTTAATTTATATATTTATTAGATATATAAAGTTGTGAACAAACAAAAAATGGAGATCAACTCTTTTTATAAAATATAACTTAGAAAAAAAATTCGTCTTTGATGAGATACTAAATAGAGTAGAGTAAGAATCTATTCGAAAATGATTTGCTTTGCATAATATTTGATCACCAAAAATATATATTGTAATTGTGTTATCCACGAAAATGAAATCGATCGATTCTTTCTTCTAATTTTGAAAGATAGATAAGATACTATAAGCGAATAAGAGATGTTGTAAAACAATTAATGAAAATTTCAAAAACATTAGAAGGATCAGTTTTTTGGCAAGGTACGGAATGTATCATCAAATATTCAAATGTGATTCTATAAAATCTAGTTTCGTTCAATATTAATAATCGTGATTCATAATATCACACGTTAATCAACCAAAGAAAGGTTTAATAACTAAAAGAAAGATCGATTATTTGGAATCCTTGCTCTTTTCAAACAGTGAATGATATAAATAAGAAACGCTTATGACACATCGTTTAGCTTAGCTTATTTATGTTCTTTCTTAGATTATATTATTTTATATTAATCTACATTAATTCATTTTAAAAGAAAATGAAAATAGAGCGAATATTTTTTTGAAATTTAAAAATGAATATATTATTAATTAAGTAAAGATTACATTAATAAGCATAAATGAAGAGCGATCAATTTATTTATTTTTATTATCCTTGTTCTTGAATTAGAAAGCACTCCTTTTGTTCCTAGATAGCTTCTTTCAAAAGGGTTTCTGCTTCTTCAGTGAATACTTTAAAGAAGATATAATTTCTTGGAATTGAGGCTTATTTTTGTTATCCTTATTCCTGAATTAGAAAGCATTACTTATGTTTCATTATTTATGTGTAATCAATAGTACACATTATACCACATCTTTTGATCATTGTACTTTATTCCCTCTTTTTTTATTTTCAATATTTCTATGCTAGACTCATTATACCTTATCTTTTGTAGGGAGGAAGGGATCCATAGAGTTTTTATGTCCAAATTAAGGTCACGTCTTTTAATGTGTACATATATCAATTGAAATATGAATAGTTTCACTAACTTTCCTATTTGCCTTGTTGCATGGATGAAGTACTTCGGTGATCGTGGGTTCCATTCCCAGCTTGTTTCATCTTATTCATTTTGTTTCGTTGCTAATTTAACGAATTCTTTTGAATTATATATGATATATTTTCTTGCTAATTTTAAGAAGCTTTACATTTTTGTTAAATATGTATTGAATTTTATGCACTCGGACTGGTTCATCACCCAAAAGTAGAGAAAAATGAGATTTGGTTCGTGACGCGGAGAGTTGGGCCGGGGGCTCGGAGGTCACGAATAGATCCATGGGGGTTCGGGGGCGAAGCCCCCGATTTTTTTTTTTTTTGGCTCTATTTATACTAATTTTACCTTCTCGATTTAGCGACGAAAACATATTTTCCTCTCTAATTAGCGACGAAAAATGATACTCGTCGCTAATTTCTCGTTCCCGCTCCTTTTGAAACATGGCGCTTTGTTAAAATTTTCCGGGCCAACTATTTGCGATGAAATAGCGACGAAGGTGAAGAATTCGTCGCTAATTTTAGCGACGAATAAGTGGTTCGTCGCTAATGAGCGACGAAGTGATGTATTCGTCGCCAATTTTACCTTCACTATTTAGCGACGAACGCCAGTTTTCGTCGCTAAATTTTCCATTCCCGCTCATTTGAAGACTTGGCGCTTTTTTTCCAGGGGCCGCTCATCTATAAAGTTTCCCCACTCTTGTCCTTCCACTCGCCACTTGTTCTCTCTTCTCTCCCTCAGCTTCGATGCCAGCCCCTCCGCGGTCGACTCCGCCGTCCTCTCCATCGTCAAGCCCGAGCCTCGAGTTCAACGACTTCGTCCTCCTCCACCAGCTCAACCTCGGCCTACCCCATGAGCTCTAAATCCATGGTGATGTCTTCTATGTTCAGCACCCGCGTCGCCGACGAGCACCGCTCCGCTTCCTCCAGGTCATCGGCATCGTCCTCGGCCTCTCCGCCCCCGGCGACTCTGGCCCAACCAGGGCTTCTTCGGCCACCTCTCTGACTACCTCAACTCCACCTACGGCTCTCTCTCAGACCGCGACAACAACCTCATCCTCTCCAACCGCCTCCGGCTCGGCCGCTTCGTCTACGTCGACCGCTTCATCCTCACCCCCAACTCCCCTGTCCTCTCTAGGCCATCGCATGTTTTCGTCTGGGCTGCGCCGGAGTCTCTCAGTCTTGAGAGCAAAAGAAAAAAAAAAAGAAGCACCTCGTCGGAGCTCCCAGTTCTGCGAAAATTTAAGACAAAATAGCGACGAACGATTTTTTGACGTCTCGTCACTAATTGGCGACGAAAAGGACGTGTCGTCGCTAATTTTTTAAAATAAAAAATAATATATTCAATATAGCGACGAATAAAATTTTCGTCGCTATATTAGAATATCAATAAAAAAGAAAATATACAAATTAGCGACGAAAATCAAAATTCGTGGCTAAAATTAGCGACGAACACAAATTCATCGCCAATAAAATTAGTGACGACCAAAGCTATTTGTCACTAAATTTTGCGACGCAAAAGGCATTTCGTCGCTAAATTTAGCGACTAAAAATGCAATTCGTCGCTAAAGTTCCGTTAATTGGCCATAAAGTTCCATTACAACTAGCGACGAAATGAACAATTCGTCGCTAACTTTAGCGACGAATAGCAGTGTTCGACGCTAATTTCATTGACGAATAGCGACGAACATAGCAACGAATTTTATTTGGTCGCTAATTCAACGAATTTAGCGACGAAAAAATAAACTCGTCGATAACACGGCGTCGCGAATTTAGCGATGAAAATAAATTTCGTCGCTAATTTGTGACGAATTTTGTGACGAAAACATGTTCATAGCTAATTTACGACGAACAATTTCGTCGTAAATTAGCTATGAACATGTTTTCGTCACAAAATTCGTCACAAATTAGCGACGAAATTTTAAATTGTCGTCGCTAAATTTTGCGATGCCGTGGTATCGACGAAATTTTTTTCGTCGCCATTTTTCGTCGCAAATTCTTTTAGCGACGAATTTTGTCAAATTTTCGTCGCTATTTTCCGTCACTAAATGCATGTTTTTTTGTAGTGTTCATGCACCAATTGACGATAGAGTTTATTGAAGCCACGTGTCCAGTTGTCGGGTACGACGATGGGTTAAGATAGACATCGATTTCGGTGCCAACAATAGGTGTGGTGCTGCTAGAGGTTTGAAATAATCATATAGGGAATGTGCGTCCAGAGTGAAGAACGGTTGTTTGTTTGAACACCCAGTAATGGAACGACCATCGAAGGTTGCATAGATACCTGCAAACTAAGAAGATAAATATCCAAGAGCATGATGGTGGGACTTGCACAGAAATAAAGAACATGGGCTTGATCGATGGAGGCAACTAGAAGGATTTAAGCTATTATCGGGGGACTATCGACGATTACATGCACACACAGTGACGGTAACTGCCCAAGATTGTGACCAAGTGTTTAATGAAGAATAGGGGACATGGAAATAGTCAATGGAGATTGTTTTGGGATCGCAACCATCGGGAAGAAATTATCATTCAGCCATTATATATATCGCTAAACGCCCATCAGAAATCCCCCAACAAATGAAACAAATTTTCTTTATCTTTACTTTCATGTAGTACTCTTTATTTTGCTGTAGTACTCTTTATTTCCCTTAGTTGTAGCCTTTATGATTCTTGTCGTCGAGTTATACTATGGCTTGTATCTCTATCTTTGGTACCTTGTCTTAGAGTCAAACTCCGACATAATGCTATAGCTTAAACTCCATCGAGGTTTGTTTACACCAGTTCGCACATAGTAATTGTACTTTCTAGACCTTTCTGTCGAGCTAAACTCCGGTTCAGTTACTTTTTATAATTTTACCCGAAGTGAGATTCGTTGATTTTCTATTATATCTAGATCATTTCTGTCTAGAATCCCCCACAAAACCCTTTTCATACACTTAAAAATCGAAGAATTACTTTTGCTGAAAGATATTTCATCGCGGGAGTATTTTTCGCAAAACCCAAACTAACATTTTGAAGGACCACTAAAGGGATTGGTCGAGTTGATTATTATTATTATTATTATTATTATTATTATTATGTCGGACAGTTGTTGACACCTAAATTTTGACTATTTCTTTTAGGATATACAATTTTGCATATAAAATTAGGGAATGACGTTTAATCTATTTATTTTATTTTATTTGTATAAAGTTCACATTTAGATCAATCTAGTTCCGACATGCATCACATTTATATTTTAATTTGATCGGTGGTCGTGGATATATTTCACGTGAATTTAATTGACAAGATGAACTAAGGCCAAGGTGAGAGGAAATTTGATCATGCCCATACACATTGTGAGCGCCGAAATTCATATGGGAAATTGGTCCAATGATGAACCTTAGTCGAAATTCATTGAACTTATTCACTGCCAAGGGAAGATGTCGGGTGGAAGGTGTATAGTTAAAAAAAAAAATGGTTAGTCGGCATGAGGCTATAAATTGAGCAATCGAGGTTCGTGCTCGTAATTGGTGGGGATCATGAGCAAAACAAGGAAGAAATCGGAGCATGACATGTGCTTTCGAGGCTCAAAGGAAGCAAGTCAAGAACAGAGGAGTCATTGTGGGATTAGGAAAAGAATAAGAGAGGAATAAATCAAGACCTATCTTAAGGAAGGGAAAGGCGTGCGAATGAGCAAAAATTGATCTGACGTGGAGTCAATCAAGGATATTTGGTTGCAATAAAGGGAAGTCAATAGGGAAGAAATATGCATTTGCGGAAAAAACGAGCGAAGAATGAGGAAAGAAGGATTTGATTTAATGGTAATTTTTATCAAAAGAGATAAAAATGGAGAATATTCTGGTAGATCATAATCGCACGAGCTGGACATGCTGTCAAGAGGAACAAACAAAGGCAGATTACTGTTAAAAAAAAATCATGACGCGTGACTGGGGGCAATGAAGAGGCCATCATTATTGAATTCATGGCAATTTTCGGGGGGAGGAGAGCTTCACGGCCAGAGAATGGGTAGAGAAGGAGAGATGTCGGGGTTTTCACAAAAAAAAAAAAAAGAAGTCAACCATCGTGAGTGGGGGAGGAGACAATTCTGAAAAAAAATGGCTAAGAAGCGTGGGAGGAGTCGTCCCTCACGTCTGAGCCTCATCTCGCTCGTGCACTACTCTTGTCCCATCGATTCGCTTTTTGAACAACGAACGACGATGATAGCTGTGGCTTCTCTATTCGCAGATTGCATCAACCAAGAGCCATTGCCGCTCCGTCATCGTTTCAACGCGATTTGCGATGGCCATAGCCGCCCCATGTTTTAGCCAACGTAGATGAAGCTGCTGTACCCATCATCGTTGAACTACCTAGGTGCTTTCTCCTTTTGTTTTGCAGGCCTCTATTGAGTCCTCAATTGATCACAACAGCAAAGTCAGTCCCCCACTGTGAATAATTTGACGGCCAGCTTTGGACGATTCATTGAAAGATCCTCACTACGAGCCGAGATCCGCTATCGAATAACAATCACGCTTCTGCCAAGCGATCCTTGTTTACCCTATTTTCAGAATTCGATTGAGAAATTGCACGAGACACCATTGATTGTCCAGCCGGCCATGCAAGTGTTATCGGCCAACATCCTTGCAATCCAAGCAATAAGTCTTTAATGCTCCAGCTTTCAACTTGTCACTTGTATTAGACCTTTCCTCGGGCAATTCATCACTTGTTGAGGCAGCTCATTCTTCAAGCGGTGGTCTTGTCTTTTTTTCATGTTTTTTTTTTTTTGGCAGGACCTAAATGGGAAGCAAAAGTAGTAAAAAGAAGACAAGAAGACTCGCTGCAATATGAGTCAAATTCAGTGGAAATTGTTATCCGTGGACGGGAAGCCCAATAGCGAGACCTCTCTTTGAACAGTTATTGTTCGATGTGCAAGATAGCAAGAAGCATAATAAGTCATGTTCTGTGTTGTCTTATTTGTTTTCTTGCAGGCTCTCATAGTTAAAAATTGTGGTTGCTCGCAATCACGCACACACACAAGAGGAGGGATAATCGGCTGATATGCAATTCATTAAGACTTGTGGTGATTTAGGGTTTGCATGGTAACCATTCTCATTCTGTGATTCTGATTTTGGAACAAAAAAGAATAAGAATCGCATTTGGTAACGCAAATAAAAATGATTCTCATTTTGGATGAGAATCACTTTTAAAGCTAAAAAAAAAAATTGCTTCTTTGAAAAGAATCACTTTTTAACTAAAGTTATTTTGAGATAAAACACAGACCTTCAATGTCGCCATCTTCCTCCGCACTCCCGACCTCCTCCAACCCGCAACCCCAACCCCACTCCTCCTCCTCCGCCGCCGCCGCCGCTGCCTCCCCCACCACCCTCGCGTCCCTCCGCGCCTTCCTCTCTCGCCTCTCCTCCTCCACCCGCCGCCTCTGGCCCGAGCTGCTCGATCGTTCCGCCTTCTCTCGCCCCTAGTCCCTCTCCGACGCCGCTGCCCGTTACTAATTGCAGAGTCGCGGTGCAGATCGGACACCGTGAGAATTGCCATCCTCCATATCCGAAGGGCTCCATTAGCAGCGAGCTCTCGCGCGGTTTGTTCATTCGTAAGCAATCGGAGACAGTGGAGGGAAGAGGACGAAAGTGGTTGCTGTAGCATCAATCGCAAGACCTACGTCCCTTACGACCGACTCCAGCATCGTCGACCCAGTGATCGATTCGGAGGAATATTCGTTGTGAAGGTTGATTCAGTTTTTTGCTTTAAGCAGTTCTCCATCCGCCGCTTCATCTTTGGGATGTTAGATTTCGCATCACTCTGAGTGTTTGACGAATTGCCTGAACGATGGAGTCTCCATTTGTTTCTCAATTGGTGGGCTAAAGGTTAGGGCTTTGCTTCCATGTGTGGTATTCTTGTGGCTGTGAGCCATGCGGCTTTCTCATTTTGTGCTTCTCCTGCTCAAGTCTTTGTATTTTTTCGATTTATGGCATTTGGAATTTTTTTTAATATATACGAGTCGACAGTGGGTTATGACTGGTTGCATTGTTCAATCCCGAGTTGCACTTGTATTTTGGCTTGGTGATGCTCTCCTGCTTCTACTCTATTGTTTCTGTCTGCTTCAGTTGTAATTGAACTGGCAGCTGGTATAGGCTTTTTCTTTTGTATGCGAATTGGCTTCTCAGATGGAGTTTCTGCCTCCCTTAATCACTTTCTTAAAACATGTCTTTCATTGTTGCTTTAAAGGTTCACTTTTCAGCTTACATTGTCACTGTTGTGCCCCATGAACTTGATTTGCTTCGCGGCTTGTCTGGCTACAGGATTGAATTCTCAGATAACTTGTGCCTTCCCACGTACCGTCTCATTGTTCGACTGATTATAGATGAATTAGCTTTTGGAGATTCTTTTTCGATCATGACTGTTTTCTCTGCCACTCTATCAGCATCTTATCCAAGAAGAGAAACAGTTTTTAGAAACAAAAATTTTGTGCAGTTATCAAACGCATTTCTCACCAAGGAACAGAAATTTTGGGCAGTTATCAAACGCATTCTGATTCTCTAAAACTCATTCAGGATCAGAATCAGAAAAATCATTTTAATCAGAATAAAAAATCAGAATGAGAATGGTTGCCATGCACAGCCTCAAGATGGGAAAGGGTGGGAGAGAAGAAAGTTTTCTCTCGTTCAATCGGGACATGCTTCTATTCTATCTTTTATTTACTTATTTATTTTTTATTCCTTGGATTTTGTTTCATGACTTCACTGTTCTCCTGGTTGAATTTTATTTTGAATTTCACAGGTCATCATGGACGCCTCAAAGATGTCCCCTCATTGTCAAAGCCATTTTTCCACAATACCTAACATGAAGCAACCGTAGCCAATTTTGCTCTTTACTTCATTTTTTTCTTGACTATTCGCGTGCAGATATTCCGAATTTCTTTTCATGCCAAGTCTAGTCATCAATTGGCTCTCGCATTCCAATATTGGGATAACATCAACCCACGACGCGTCGTGCCAATGTGAAGAACAACGGGCCAAACAAGCATTGACGAGCCGTTGTCCCTGACAATGCTCCTGCAATTCCAATTGGACTCAAAGGCTTACGGCTCGGATGATTATGCATGTCATTGGCCACTTTGTATTTTTTTTTTTCTTAATTGCTATGTTTTTCCTTTATTTCATAGCATTTCATGCATCATATAGTTAATTTGCATTGCATTTCATTTTATTAAAAGAAAACCCTAAAAAATCATAAAAAGAAAGTCAAAAAATGGTACCTTTGCAATTTTCATCGAAATTGCCAAATCAAGTCATTTTTCATGAAAATGGTACCGAAAGGCGTTGATTACAAAAATTAGCGTAATCAAGTCCCCGAATTTGAAATATATGGTTCGTAAGAGTAAAGCATTTCTCGCAATGCTCTATTTAGGTGTCTAATCGGCCTACCGCAAACAGATTAGTGGCTACTCCAAATAAAATATTTTGCATGAAATACTTGAAACCATAAGTCGTGAATTGATATGGACTTGGGAGAGTCTGATCTAGGTCTAATAGCTTAGCAATCCATTAACCTGAAAAATAAAACCTAATTTTTTATGTCGCGACAACAGTTGATTAAGGTTTACTCTTAGACTACGTTGGTTGTCCGGATCCCTAGTCGGGATAGAACTAGATAGGATACGATAAGAGATCGATTTTTTCGTATCATATCTACTAATTAGTGAACTACGAATTTGAAGTCGGATAAGCAAAGACAAAACGCAGCTAAGATTAACTCCATTTTGCCGAAACATTAGGATGCTTTAGAAGTTACTTAGTGATGAGTTTTGGTGAGAGAGTTATTGTTGAGAAAAGATTTATGCCATCTAAATTCAGGCACAACGTCGTTTAAACAAACCCCATAGAGTCGGAAGTCTTGATTTGGAGTTGAATCCTTGAAAATGACCCGCTGGCCAGGCTCACTATCTTTTCGAATGGGTAAAAAAGTGCTGAACAATCTAATTATTCAACATTTTTCTACAAGTTGAAGATACATTTATGCAAGTTGTCTAAGAGAGCTACCTTCAAAGTCGAAAATCAATCTCGAGTTCTTCATAACATGTCAAGTCCCCTTTCAATATGTTGAAAAGTTTCGAGCGGTTAAAGAACGAGGGACGGTGAACTCATATCATGCATAACAATCGATTAAAAAGTATAGGTCATAGAGATACCATCTTTTGATTCGATATTAATGTTACCTTTGCCCATCCCAAGAATCTTTGATTTATTCCCGAAGTCGGTATCGAGATACCATATATTGGCGTCACTAGTACTCGAGTCATTCATTTTGCATGCTAACACGACGTTTTCATCAGCATCAACGGCATGTACATATTCTGGCTGCTCGTGCCCTATGTTTACTCGACATTCGGATTTGTATTGTCCTAATTGGTTACCCTTAAAACACTTGACATTTGATTTGTCACATGTTTTATATTTTCCATTGGAATTGTTCTACCTCTACCTCGTCCACCTCCACGGCCTTGAACACCATGATGTTCTCCTCGAGTTGAGTGAGTGACCCAGCTTTGCAAAGCTTGCTCTAGATATGAACTAACGGACTTCTGATTCATTCTTTGCTCACGCGAGCATAATAAACCCATCAACCGCTCCAACTTCATAGTTGATATATCTTGGCCTTCTTCGATTGCCACAATCACAAAGTCAAATCTTCAGTCAAAAACCTCAAAAAAATTTCTACGACTTGTTCGTCTTGGAGTTCTTCACCATTAACCCTCAATTGGTTAATGATGGTTTGTACAAGATCAAAGTATGACGAGATAGATTTAGAGTCGTTCATGCGTAGAGACTCAAAATCACCTCGACATGTTTGAAGTCGAACTTGCTTCACTCGATCATTGTCCTTGTAAAATTTCTACAGAATATCCCATGTCGCTTTTGCCATCTTTGCGCATAATTTTTTTTTTTCAAATATCTTATCTTCCGCAGCTTGAAAGATCACATATAATGCTTTCTGATCTTTCTTTCGGGACTCGGCCAACGAATCTTTTTCCTCCTTTTTCAAAGCATTGAATTCTTCGGTATCGGCTATTTCGGTATAGCTACTCTCCACTAGGTTCCATAAATCCTACGATTTGAATAGAACCTTTATTTGGACAGACCTGTTGTTGAAATTCCTCTCGTTCAATTTTGGGAATTTTTTACCAAAAAAAAAAACTTTGGAAGTTACAATTGAACGGAACTGGTGGATAGGGGTATGCAAACTGGACAGGACCGGCCCAAACCGGCCGAGTTGGTCCGATCCCCGACTCCATATATTAGGACCGGACCGGCCCAGACCGGACCGCTTATAATATATAGTTATATATATATATATATATATATATATATATATATATATACAATTAGAAAAAAGAAATAGAAATATTTGAAAACAAAATAGAATAATTATTAAAAAAAATTACCTACCTTTTCATTCAACCGAGATTATAAATTATAAATTAACATGCAATTGAAGCATATTTTATTCTAAGGGCTATAATTTGTAAGCAGTTGATTGGTGTTAGCACTTAACAGTCCTACTGGATCGGGACCGGGACCGAATCGGACCGCCAGTCTCGGTCCCTTCCGGTCCTATGCTGGTCAATCCCTAGTCCCGAAAATATGGGGACCGGGACTATTGGTCCGGTCCTCGGTTCCATGTCGGGACCAAACTGACCCGGACCATGCACACCTCTACTGGTGGATGCTATAGTTAGCGCTGATACCAATTGTTGGAACCAAAACGGGTTACGAAAATTTGGTTGTTTCAACACGAGAGAGAATTCGAGTATGCAAATATCAGAGTTGTATTCAAATATACTTTTGTTAAGGCTTTACACACAAAAACAAACCTAACTATAAGCTTCTTGATACAAAAACCCTCTCTTAACTCTCTTTCTCCCTCTACATGCTAAGGCCACTATAAAAGAAAGGACTTCTAATGTATTTATAGAAAAAAAAATCACCATGCTGGACTCCCTTAGGCTGCGTATAATAGCGTTTCTGTTTTTGGGAGCATTTTTTGAACATAAACATTTTTTTATGTTTCTGTTCCCGAATACGATTTTTGGGAACAAAAACGGGTTTGGTAAGTAAAAAAAATATACTTTTTCCACCACCGTCGGCCGGCGACCCGCGGGCGGCGGCGGGGGGCAACTGGTGGCGGGCGGTGGTTAACAGGTGGTGGCCGTGTCGGCGGCTATGGATGGTGATTCCAAAAGTGTTCCAAAATTCAGAAATAAGTTTTTTTGTTTCTTGAAGAGTGTTCATTGGCACGCGGAATACTTTTGGAATATTTTTGAACCATATGTATTTTTGTAAAATAAAAATATTTTTTCTGACTACGGTCCATACGCAGCCTTAATTGCTGACAGTGTGAAAATGTAAAGGAGGCCGGCGCAAGTGTCGCAAGCTGTTGCCACCTTTTCCCAGCCAAAAGAATCCATCCACTTGCATGCAAGATGTCCAACTTTGACCAAGTCATTGCCGCAACTTGTTGTTTTTTTTTTTTTTATTAATTCAAAGAATCAATTTTATATTTCCAGCAATGCTGAAAATACGCAACTAAAACTCATTTAATATTCGCCTAGATCAGATCAAAGTTAACGTAAAAGCCAGCTCCAATACAGATGAACTATTAAAAAGGAATGAAAACGATTGGCCACCCGTATAACAACAAGGAAGACACAGATGAAACCACTGTGGTCAGAAAAAAAAAAGTAAAAAAAATAGAAGAAAAAGCCAACAGTCCAGCTTGCAATCTCTAAGCCACAAAAATCCCACCCAGCGGACACGAGCCCTTGCCTCGCCGGACATCAAGAAAACAGAGCAGAAGAACAGACGCCCAGATCCGGTGGGAGGTGAAGGCGTGGGGACAATGTCGATTTCTGGATTTCAGCTCGAAATAGAGAGAGCCAGCTTAGTGGAGTGGGGCGAGTGAGCAGAGGCAGGCTATGCACCAATCGGGTAATCCGAGGTGACAGCGTGGAACCGCTGTCAATTTCTGGATTTTTATTTCTGGAATTCTTGCTTGATCCGTTCCCGGGCATTCACCCCGCATTAGCCTGGTTTGTGAATCCTCGGCTTTGCCCAATCGCCCTACTCCACTTAGCTGTCTCTCTCTCCTCTCCCCCTCTTCTTCTACTACCAGAAAAGCTCGGTCGCGACCTCGGGTCTTTTTCACTGCCGGCTACTATTCTCCCCCGTCCAAGCCCGAGTCCGACCCAGCCGAGGATGAGAATTTGGACGAGAGCCAGAGAGGGAGATTACTCTCCGAACTCGTCCGGTGGGTGGTCTAGCTCACCTGTTCCAAGGACCAACCTCGGCCGAGTTGGAGGGCGCGGCAAGTGCCGTATCCACTTGGTTGGGGTTGTACATGATTCTGAGGTAAGTGTTATGAAAGTTCGTGCTCTAAATTTTTTTATTTGGAATGATTTCTGTCATTGTTTGGGAAAACAAAAGGAAGAGAAATTGAAATGAGACTTGAAAAGTAGATTTATCTTTTGTGCCTTAATTATAATTAAATGTAATCGGTCATAATGGTAACAGATCGGACGCGTGATCAATTATGTCTAACCCAGGTATTCATGCTAATTGAAGATGGCTCTTGCTTTGTGCAATTTCCTTTTTATGCTTCATAATATGCCAAGCTTTAGTGTTCTTGTTTGATTGCAGTTACTTTTTTTAAAATTATGCGAGGCGCGGAGAGAAATACTTAGAATATACTGAAAGTGAACTTCATGTTGGTTATGAAGAAGCAAAGAAGTATGGCTGCAAGGTCATGATTGGAGATCGTGATCAAGAAGTATTGGCTTCTTTTCCTCCTCTTCTATTGAGTGATGGTTTACGGACTTCGTTTATGGGTTTATCTAAAATTGCCACAGGCAACGGATGCTTGAAAAACTGACACAATGTGAATGCGAAAAGTTCGTTTCTAAATATGTTTATACAAAAGTGGTAAGATTTATCGGCTTATGTCATTAAAATTATTGTAATCATGAGTTGATATTTCTGGTTTTCTGCCTTTGCAGTGGCCTTTTTGAGGAATTTCCTCAAGTAATTGAGCCATTCATTCATGAACGAGACATGAGTATTCTATTTTATTTTTCAAGGTTCCATAGAATAGATGTGCTCATAGAGCATGTATAATACATGGTTTTATTGATCTCTTTGCTTCTTTCTCTTTTAGATACATGCTATCAAGATTGAACGAACATGAGAATAGTTGCTGTTGTGGGCACCGCGCATTTGACCCAGAATGGAAAGGACATGAAAGTGGTAAGGCAAAACAGGGGGAGGTTAATGATGGTTTTGCACACGATCAAAGGATGACGAGATAGATTCAGAGTTGTTCATGCGTAGAGGCTCTAAATTACCTCGACGTGTTTGAAGTCGAACTCGCTTCGCGCTATCATCGGCCTTGTAAGATTTCTACAGAATATCCCATGCCGCTTTTGCCGTCTCCGCGCATAATTTTTTTTTCCAAATATCTTCTCTTCACGGCTTGAAAGATCGCATATAATGCCTTCTAATCTTTCTTCCAAGACTTGACCAATGAATCACTTTCCTCCTTTTTCAAAGCATTGAATCATTCGGCATCGGCTACTTCAGTGTAGCCACTCTCCACCAGATTTCACAAATCTTGCAATTCGAATAGAATCTTCATCTGGACGGACTAGTTATTGAAATTCCTCCCGTTCAACTTTGAAAGTTTTTTACCAAAAAAAAAAAACTTTGGAAGTTGCAATTGAACGGAATTGGTGGATATCATAACTAGCTCCGATACTAATTGTAGGAATCAAAAGGGGTTACGAAAATTTGGTGATTTTAACGCGGGAGAAAATTCGAGTTTGCAAATTTGAGAAAGCTTTACACAAAAACTGAGCTTAACTATAAGCTTCTTGATACAAAAACCCTCTTCTACTATCTCTATATATATATATATATATATATATATATATATATATATAGACTCCCTGAGTTGCCGACAGTGTGAAAATGTGGAGGAGGCTGCCGCAATTTCAAGTGTTGCAAGCTGTTGCCACCCTTTCCAAGCCAAGAGAGTCCATCCACACGCAAGGTGTCCCATGTCGACCAAGTTCACTTTTCTCCACCGCCAATAACAAGGAAATGGGAATCTTGCTGTTAGGCAAGCCACTAACTTTGACCAAGTCATTGCCGCAAAAAATCAAATTTATATCCCAATAATGCTGAAAAGACGCCGCTAAAACTCATTTAATATTCGCCTAGATCAGATAAAAGTTAACGTAAAAGCCAGCGCCAAAACAGATGAACTATTAAAAATGAATGAAAACGATTGGCCACCCGTATAACAACAAGGATGACACGGACGAAACCACTGTGGTCCCCCCAAAAAAAAAAGAACGGAAGAAGAAGATAAAGCCAAACCAACAATCCAGCTTGCAATCTCTAAGCCACAAAAATCCCACCAAGCGCACACAAGAACCCTCGCCTCGCCGGACATCAAGAGAGCTGGGCAGAAGAACAGGCGCCCAGATCCGGTGCGAGGTGAAGGCGTGGGAACGCTGTCAATTTCTGGATTTCAGTTCGAAATAGAGAGAGCCATCTTAGTGGAGTGGGGCGATTGAGCAGAGGCAGACTATGCACGAATCGGGTAATCCGAGGTGACAGCTCACTTTCTGGATTTCTTGCTCGATCCGTTCCCAGGCATTCACCCCGCATTAACCTGGTTTGTGAATCCTCAGCTTTGCTCAATCGGCCTACTCCACTTAGCTGTCTCTCTCTCCTCTCCCCCTCTTCTTCTACTACCAGAAAAGCACGGTCGCGACCTCGGGTCTTTTTCACTGCCGGCTACTATTCTCCTCCGTCCAAGCCCGAGCCCGACCCAGCCGAGGATGAGGATTTGGACGAGAGCCAGAGAGGAAGATAGCGGTAACTTACCCTCCGAACTCGCCCGGTGGGTGGTCTACCTCACCTGTTCCGAGGGCCAACCTCGGCCCGAGTTGGATGGCGGCAAGTGCGCATCCACTTGGTTGAGGTTGTACATGATTTTGAGGTAAGTGTTATGAAAGTTCGAGCTCTAAATTCTTTTATTTGGAATGATTTCTGTCATTGTTTGGAAAGAGAAAAGGAAGAGAAATTGAAATGAGACTTGAAAAGTAGATTTATCTTTTGTGCCTTAATTATAATTAAATGTAAATCGGTCACAACGGTAACAGATCAGATGCGTGGTCCATTATGTCAAACTCAGGTATTCATGCTAATTGAAGATGGCTCTTGCATTGTGCAATTTCTTTTTTATGCTTCATAATATGTCAAGCTTTGGTGTGTTCTTGTTTGATTGCGGTTACTTTTTTTAAAATTATGCAAGGCGCCAAGAGAAATACTTAGAATATACTGAAAGTGAATTTCATGCTGCTTATGAAGAAGCAAAGAAGTATGCTGCAAGGTCATGATTGGAGATCTGCGATCAAGAAGTATTGGCTTCTTTTCCTTCTTTTCAATTGAGTGATGGTTTATGGACTTTATTCATGGGTTTATCTAAAATTTGCCACAGGTGACGCTTTGAAGGATGCTTGAAAAACTGACACCATGTGAATGCGAAAAGTTCTTTTCTAAATATGTTTCTACAAAAGTGACAAGATTTATCGGCCTATGTCATTAAAACTATTGCGACCATGAGTTGATATTTCTGGTTTTTCGCCTTTGCAGTGGCCTTTTTAAGGAATTTCCTCAAGTAATTGAGCCATTCATTCATGAACAAGACATGGGTATTCTAATTTATTTTTCAAGGTTCCGTAGAATAGATGTGCTCATAGAGCATGTATAATACATGGTTTTATTGATCTTTTTGCTTCTTTCTCTTTTAGATACATGCTATCGGAATTGAACGAACATGAGAATAGTTGCTGTTGTGGGTGCCGCACATTTGACCAGAATGGAAAGGACATGAAAGTGGTAAGGCGTCTGCCTCAAAGCGAGACTGGTTCGATTCTTCGCGTCAATGGTTGAACCTTATGAACCGAGGGACTCCCGATGTGATCTGCTTGCTTTTGATTTTTGTTGTTAGTTTTTTTGGGTCTCGTGGGGAATTGACATGGCCATTCAAGATGGAGCATCCTCTTAGTTAGTCTCCTAATCCTCGATTTCAACTCTGTTGTTCCGTCTTCGTGTGTGTCTGTGTTACTTTTCCTGATCATCAGGAGCTAATAATGGGGAATTTCATCAGATTCATAGTACTATAGTAACAAAAATGATTTCATTGTAGGTGAAGTGCTAATTCAGGCAAGCATTTTGCCAAAAGGACACGAGTCGAACCTGAAAGGGAAATGGAGGATGCAAGCCATGATATAGAGAAAGGCATCCTGTAAGGAAGGAAATAGCTGGGACGTATAGAGAGAGACTTCTAGATAGAGAGATTTTGGGAGGAATGCTTTGTTATTCTTTCTCGTGGATGATCAAATGAGAAGGAAGGCACCTCTTTGTGTAGTAGAGAGCATATAACCGTTGATCTCTATTCAATTCGAGGGCTAAGAGCGACAATAAATAAAAAAAAAGGTTCCATAGCACAAGACAATTACCGTTTTGCCCGGGAATATTCTAGAAACTAGTAAAAAACTCTAGGCAAACCCTAGAGGATCAAGACATAGGAAAGTCTTGGGATTCTTCTCGGCCAGTTGATCGACCGGTCTGGTCAGGAAAACCTCGGCCCGTCACAATAGCATCATATGTTACCAGCAGATCGGCAAGAGTTTTGGGGACCAATAGCTGTAAATTACCCATGCCGTGCATTAATTAGTTTAAGTTGTTTCAGAAGTAGTGTCACTTCTCTATGTTCGATCCATCTTATGTGGAAGCCCGTAAGCTGGAGTAAGATGTCTTCTTAGTTATTTTATGTTGCACGACTCAAATGAATGCTAATACTTAAATAAATAAATAAAAACGTGTTTTCACCTTCTCTATCTGATGCTTGAAATTCGATACAATGTATCCCAACCCTCTTGCCTCGGACCATCGTGACCTTCAAATAAAGCAAAGAGGAAAACAGAAGGTGGCGTGGATAAATAAACATATCTGGAAACTGAAGATGTACAGCGTTATTAGCATCACACTAGGCAAGGAAGAGAGGATGAAGCAGTCTGTTTACTTTTTTTTTCTTTTTATCGGCTATCGAACCACTTCTAATCTGAGCTTATCTTCTTGGAAAAAATTTTGGGTGGGGCTCACTGGGGCCGCCCCACCCAGTATCTCCTCATCTTCTTGGGCATGATGCAGGAAAGGGTAAAAGGTTCCGGTCAGTGGGGGCAAGATGTCAGTAGACCCCCATACTCATGACGATGTCGCGCATGTCTCTAGTGATGTAAACGAATCTCCCTCGGGTAGCCAGAAATCAATACTTGCTGGTGCAGCCGACTTGGAAGGAACCTGATCCAGTGATTTTGACTTTTGAGTGCAGCATTTGCCTAGACTCTGTGCAAGATCCTGTGGTCACACTGCGGCCATCTGTGCTGCTGGCCTTGCATCTACAAATGGCTTAAAGTTAAGTGTACTCCTGCTGAAGAGCTAGGAGAGCAGCAACAGCATCAATGTCCCGTGTGCAAAGCCGAGGTTTCCAACACAACTATACTTCCACTCTTTGGCCGCGGCCAAACTAGCCAACTGTCCAAAAGTGAGGAACGAGATCTGGGAAATGTTGTACCCCGTATACCACTTGGTCTGCTTGGCGAGTCCAGCATGCCGAGACCGGTTAATACTACCTCTAGTCCTCTCCTAACACCACCACCCTTATGGTGGACAAGCTCAATTATTACATCACCCGGTTTCTCCCATGCTCAGTCTAAGCGGCACAACCACGAACATCATCTACCCCATGGTTGGTATATTCGGTGAAATGGTGGATGCAAGGCTTTTCGGCAACTCGGTGACAAACTTATCCAAACTCGTACAGTGTAGCCGGAAGCAACCCTAGGACGAGGAGGCTGTATTGGAGGCACATAAAGTCGCTTAGCAGAATCTGTTTCTTCATCCTATGTTGTATCCTGCTCTGTCTGCTTCTATTCTGAGTAAGATTTTGCTTTTCTTCGCTCTGTTTCCGTTAGATGAGATTGTCGAAACTTATACAGGCACAATCAATGCGTAAATATTTTAGCATTTCATTTTAAACTAAGTAGACGAGAAGTACAGACTACAGATAGAACTTTTTGTGGTATGACTCGTATACTAAGTACACAAAATCATGCGAGAAACTATGAACGGTTCTTCAGGTTAGTTGGCTCATTAAACGCCCAAAATGAACTAGATTTATGCGATGTGCATTATAAACACCTAGAGCAAGATTTTATGTACCTATTTATTTATTTTATTTTAGTGGTCAGGTCGTGTTCAGACAAGCTTTCTCATACTTCGACCGATTTACCCATCATCAATCAATTCAAAGAGCATGGAATGCGAATGAGAAAATATCGCCAATCACCACCTCATACCGCGTATAATACTACAGAAAATTTCAAATAAAAGTTCGAAGTGGTCTGATTTTCTCAAAAAGAGCTTGAAGTGTACTTTGTTTTAAAGAATAGCCCAAAGTGCCTTTTTTTGGCCTCAAAGAAGGGTTTGATCAAATGGCACTATCGTCTTTTAACGTTTTAATTTCAATTTCCTTTTTTTCTATTTGCTTTTTCTTTTCTTTTTCCTTTTCCCAAATTATTATCCGGGACGACGTTGATTCCCAGTGGTCGCTCTGAGAATTACTCTTGATGGCTGCCCAAAGTGAGGATCGATCGCAGTCTACGAGGAGTGGGGGTCGACGAACCTCCAGAAACAGAAATCGAGCAAGGGAAATAACAATGGCAGGACTCGGCTATTTCGTGGAAACTTGTCAGGCATCAGCTCCTGTTGCAACTCGGCGCAGATGTGGGAACCGAAGCAGCTCGTCGTTATTGCTGTGGGACTTCGCGAATTAGGAAAGCAACTCGCCGTAGTGGTTCATGTTAGTGGTCTGCCCTAGGAACCGATCAAGGTTGATACTCTAAAATTGGTTGTAGATCAGGTTGTGTCAGGAAATCGACCTTCACTATACTTAGGTAGTTATAATGTCTTGCTAGAGACCGCTTATGACTTGTGGGCCAAAAGAGTTTTGAGCACACTGCTAATGTCTAGTGAACCTACAGGGTCGCACACAATCATGAACTGAGCTCTTATTTTCTCTGGCTCTCAATCTGCTTAAGAAGTAGATTTGATCTATTCTCCTTATACCGAACATACGAGTTATAAGATAACGATTAAACGCATGATTGAATTGATCGGGAAAGGTTCCCGATTCCATTCGAAAAAAGTTCCCGATTCAATCTAGTGAAAAGTTCCCGATTAAAGTCGGTAAGAGTTACCGAATCAATTCGGGAAATTGTTCACTGGTCGGTAAAATTTACCGAGTCGAGAAAGTTGTTCTCTGATCGGTAAAGTTAACAAACGTATATTGGGGATATATAAATAGCTCGAAGAAGGGTGAAAACCTAAGACATTTTTTGAGTTGTTCTTTCGTGAGAGAAACTCAGAGAAAGAAAAGACGGCCATCAGAGAAACTCCAAGATCATATAGCTAGCACTTGGATCCTTGGGGATTGCTGTTCGTGTGTGTGGATACCGATAGAGGCACAACACTTGGGGCGCTAATCCAGACACAATCGATTGTCAATTTGTTGTCGACCGAAAAAGGTACGTCTCGAATCTATTATGATTTCGATATTCACATGGATCCTGTATTTGGGTTTCGTTTCGCTACGTTTTTGAATCCAAGAAACCCAACAGTGGTATCAGAGCTGCTTGTGTAATATCGAGATTGAATGGATCAATGTGATTGATCCAGAGGCGTTCTGTTACGTAAACAGAATTACGAATTCTGTTTAGGGTTCTGAGAAAGAACAAAGCATGAACGACCTTAGGGATGATTTAGTTGAAATCACTCATCCTAACAATGTCGGTTCAAAGGGATGGGCAGTTTCCTGAGAAACAGAATTGAGAATTCTGTCTAGGTTTCGGGGGCGCTGCCCCTTCGAACCCCGCTCGCTGAACGGTCAGCGAGACCACCGTAAGGGGCTCTGCCCCTTGACCCCGTGAGGGGCGCTGCCCCTCGAACCCTTGACCCATGCATGGATTGTTCGTTCCCAGTATAATTGTTATACCGTTGTTATGATATGTGATGTTTAGTTTATGTCTATAACATGCATACATTCATCACTGTATAAACATTGTAAAAGTCCCTAACAATATTAAGTAATAACTTGATTCCTTTCCAATCATACACCTATCAATACTTGAATCGTCAAAAGATGGATCTACCAAAGCAGGGTGTCTTTAACTATTTGAGTAAGGTAGGATGGATAATGGTTATCCCTATGTCAAGATTGGTTTACTTAACAAGGCTATCAAAACGGTTTTGGGCCTTGAGCCATGGAGTTTGGGGAAAAGACATGAGATGTCAACCCCAACAACCAAGAGTTGTATTCGATACAATTGGCAAAAAGTTGTCTACCTAATTAACTAAGTCTTGAGCGGTAAGCCAAAGTTTACTCGAGTCTTGGTGAAATATGGATCTTGGTCCACTATACTTATAGGGACACTTTTTGTAAAAGTATAGTGGGAATCTTTTATTAATGAACATTTCACTTTGCATATTTGTTGTAGATAATGACAAACACATCTGCATCAAGCTTTTCACTACGATCTGTACTTGAGAAGGATAAACTGAATGGTTCAAACTTTTTGGACTGGTATAGAAGTTTGAGAATTGTTCTCAAGCAGGACGAAAAGGATTATGTCTTGGAAAATCCACTCCCTCAGAAGGCATCTGCTTCCAATGCTCCCCATGCTGAAAGAAATGCTTACTAGAAGCATAAAGATGATGCATTGGATGCATCTTGTCTAATGCTAGCTACCATGAACTCAAACCTTCAGAAGCAGTTTGAGAACGTGGATGCTTATGATATGATCATGAACCTGAAAAAATTGTTTCAGGAGCAGGCACGCACTGAAAGGTACCAAACGGTAAAAGCCTTAATTGAGTGCAAGCTAGCAAGTGGGAGCTCAGTTAGCCCACATGTCATAAAGATGATAGGTTATATTGAAAACCTGGAGCGACTGGGCTCTCTCATTAGTCAAGAGTTGGCTACTGACATTATTCTTCAGTCACTGTCTCATGATTATGACACGTTTGTTATGAACTACAACATGCATAATCTGAATAAGACTTTAACTGAGTTGTATGGGATGCTCAAAACTGCTGAGCAGAACATCAAGAAGGATCCTACCCCTGATGTTCTCATGGTTTAGAAGGGGAAAGGCTTTAAGAAGCCAAGTATGGTCAAGGGTAAAGGTAAGGGCACTAAGCCTAAACCCAAATCCAAGACTAAAACGGGTCCGACTGCTGATGTTGTCTGCTTCCATTGTGAAAACAAGGGACACTGGAAGAGGAATTCAAAAAATATTTGGAGGATCTGAAGAAGAAGGGAAGTGAGACTTCCACTTCAGGTATTTATGTTATAGAAGTAAATGTTACTTCTAGTTCTACTTCATGGGTATTAGATATAGGTTGTGGTACTCACATTTGTATGAATGTGCAGGGACTGAAACGAAGTAGAACATTGGCAAAATGTGAAGTGGAACTACGCATTGGAAATGGAGCAAGAGTTGATGCATTAGCCGTAGGAACATATGATGTAGCTTTACCTTCTGGCATGATATTAGAACTGAGTAATTGCTACTATGTACCTGCCATACGTAGGAATATCATTTTTGTTTCTTGTTTGGACAAGGAAGATTTCTATTTTGATATAAAGAACAATAGTTGTTCATTTTATCTTAATGGAATGTTTTATGGTAGTGCCCATATTATGGATGTGATATATGTTCTAAATCTTGATGTGCCAATCTATAACATAAATACAAAAAGGTTTAAATCTAATGATTTGAATCCTACCTACCTATGGCATTGTCGATTAGGCCACGTAAACGAGAAAAGAATTCACAAGCTCCGTAGCGATGGGCTATTAAGTTCATTTGATTTTGATCCATATGACACGTGTGAATCTTGTTTGGTTGGCAAAATGACAAAAACTCCTTTTACAAATCAAAGTGAGCAGGCAAAATAATTGTTGGCCATTATACATACTAATGTGTGTGGACCACTAAGTTCTACAGCCAGAAGAGGTTATCAGTACTTCATTACATTTATTGATGATTTCAATAGATATGAATATGTTTATTTGATAAAACATAAATCTGAGTTCTTTGAAAAGTTCAAGGAATTTCAGAATGAAGTACAAAATCAGTTTGGAAAAAATATCAAGGCTCTTCGATCTGATCGAGGAGGAGAATATCTAAGCCAAGAGTTTAATGACCATCTCATGGAGTGTGGAATTGTTTCACAGCTTACTTCCCCTGGAACACCACAGTAGAATGGTGTCTCTGAGAGGAGAAATCGAAATTTGTTAGACATGGTTCGACCAATGATGAGTCATTCAGATCTTCCGTTATCTTTCTGGGGATATGCACTCGAGACAGCTGCGTTCACACTAAATAGAATTCCATCAAAAGCTGTAGAGAAGACACAATATGAGATGTGGACAGGAAAAGTTCCTAGTATGTCTTTTCTAAAGATTTGGGGCTGCGAAGTTTATGTAAAACGTTTACTCTCTGACAAGCTTTGGCTCAAATCTGATAGATGCTTCTTTGTAGGATATCCTAAGGAAACAAAAGGATATTACTTTTACAACCGATCAGAGAACAAAGTATTTGTTGCTCGAAATGGTGTTTTTTTAGATAAAGAGTTTCTTAACAAAGGAACCAATGGGAGTAAGGTAAACCTCGAAGAAGTTATTGTGCCACAAGAGAGTGTTCCAGTCTATGAGGAACCTCAATTAGATCTACAAAGAGTTGTAGAGTCTACTCCAGTGGCACCTATAGTTCGTAGGTTTGAAAGAGAACATCGTGAGCATATGAGATATGATTTTCACGTGACAGAACATCGTCATCTATTATTGATAGAAAATGACGAGTCTACGACCTATACAGAAGCTATGATGGGCCCAAACTCCGATAAATGGCTTCAGGCCATGAAATCCGAAATGGACTCAATGTATCAAAACAAAATTTTGACTTTGATTGATCCACTCGAAGGTGTCAAATCTATAGGGTGCAAGTGGGTTTTCAAGAAGAAAACTGATATGGATGGAAAGGTTCACATCTATAAAGCACGACTGGTAGCTAAGGGTTTCAAACAAACGCATGGTATTGACTATGACAAGATCTTTTCGCCCGTGGCTATGCTTAAGTCTATTCAGATTATCCTAGCTTTTGCCACATATTATGACTATGAGATATGGCAAATGGATGTAAAGACAGCTTTCCTTAATGGAAACCTAGAGGAGGATGTGTATATGACACAACCTGAAGGCTTTACATCATCAGACAATGCTGGGAAGATATGCAAGCTTCAACGTTCTATTTATGGATTGAAGCAGGCATCACGGAGCTGGAATATTCGTTTTGATGAAACTGTCAAAGAGTTTGGCTTCATCAGAAACAAAGAAGAAGCTTGTGTATACAAGAAGTCTAGTGGGAGTGCAATTGTATTTCTGGTGTTGTATGTAGATGACATACTGCTCATTGGAAACAACATTCCTATGCTTCAGTCAGTTAAGACATGGCTAGGAAAATATTTCTCCATGAAGGACATGGGAGAGGCAAACTATATCTTGGGAATCAGGATCTATAGAGATAGATCAAAAAGACTTATTGGACTGAGTCAAAGTACATACGTTGACAAAGTCATCAGTAGGTTTAATATGCAAGATTCCAAGAAAGGTTTTCTCCCGATGACACATGTCATAAGTCTTAGCAAGACTCAGTGTCCTTCGACACAAGATGAGCGAGACCGCATGAGTAGAATTCCTTATGCATCAGTCGTAGGATCCATCATGTATGCCATGTTGTGCACTCGTCCTGATATTTCTTATGCATTAAGCATGACAAGCAGATACCAGTCAGATCCAAGAGAACCTCACTGGATAGCTGTCAAGAATATCCTTAAGTACTTGAGAAGAACTAAGGATTTATTCTTAGTCTATGGAGGTGAGGAACAGATCACTGTAAGTGGTTACACTGATGCTAGTTTCTAAACCGACAAAGACGACCTTCGATCGCAGTCAGGCTTTGTCTTTTGCTTGAATGGTGGAGCTGTGTGATGGAAGAGTTCCAAGCAAGACACTATTGCAGATTCTACAACAGAAGCTGAGTATATTGCTGCTTCAGAAGCATCAAAGGAAGCTGTATGGATTCGAAAGTTCATAGAAGAACTGGGAATCAGTCCCATTGGTTCAAATCTAATGGACCTCTATTGTGACAACAATGGGGCCATAGCTTTGGCTAAAGAGCCTAGGTCTCATTAGAAGTCCAAACACATACTCAGAAAGTATCACCTCATTCGAGAATTCATTGAAAGATGCGATGTCAAAATGTGTAAAGTGGCAACAGAGCTAAATGTAGCTGATCCGTTGACGAAAGCTCTTCCACGACCTAAGCATGAGCGTCATTGTAATGCTTCAGGCCTTAGACACAATAGTGATTGGTCTTGATTTGAGTGGGAGCCTATGTTGTATATATTTTCATTGTTCATTAATAAAGTACATGTTATATTTGATTTCGATTTAAATTTGAATATATATGATTGAATGCGAAATCTTTGTCCCATGAATATTAAATGTCCTTAATACATTATAGAAGATCAAATGCGTGATTTGATCGTGAAACTCTATTAATAGAATGGATATTAATATTCTAAATGTCCCTAGTCAATTATCATTGTGCATTGGGACGCCAATGGTGTTTGAGACTAGTATGTGAGTCAACTGATGACCAAGTTTCATGGGTCATGTATATAGAGATATAAAGTTGATCACATGAAATACATGTTAGAGAACATTGTATTGGACTGACCCGCTATGAGAATACTGTAGGATTGTTATATGATGTCATCAGTATTTCTCATCACAGCTATAGAGTATAGTTCTTTGACCTGAGTCTGCCATGGTTTCCTAGACGTGGATTGACATGCTTTAACATTGCAAACGTCAACTGTAATTGGTGATTATAAAGGTAATGGCTGGGTATGTTATGAATCATGCTGAGGGATATGAGTAGACAAGATGGGATTTGTCCCTCTCATATAACGAGAGTATGATATCCTGGCCTCCCGTAGAGTTGAAACTATGAAATGCATGGCCATGCTCAAGTGAGTTGAAGAGTCAACTTCTTGTTTTGACAGTCTAGCTGCGGTATCGAAAAAAGTGAGTTTGAGCTATATAAGGATGACACATGTCCTGCCTTATGCTTAACTCGAATATCAAGTGACAAAGGGATTTAATTTGTGTGATTGGTTCTAGTGCAAGTGGGAGATTGTTAGTGGTCTGCCCTAGGAACCGATCAAGGTTGATACTCTAAAATTGGTTGTGGATCAGGTTGTGTCGGGAAACCGACCTTCACTATACTTAGGTAGTTATAATGTCTTGCTAGAGACCGCTTATGACTTGTGGGCCAAAAGAGTTTTGAGCAAACTGCTAATGTCTAGTGAACCTACAGGGTCGCACACAATCATGAACTGAGCTCTTATTTTCTCTGTCCCTCAATCTGTTTAAGAAGTAGATTTGATCTATTCTCCTTATACCGAACATGCGAGTTATAAGATAACGATTAAACACATGATTGAATTGATCGGGAAAGGTTCCCGATTCCATTCGAAAAAAGTTCCCGATTCAATCTAGTGAAAAGTTCCCGATTTAAGTCGGTAAGAGCTACCGAATCAATTCGGGAAATTGTTCACTGGTCGGTAAAAGTTACCGAGTCAAGAAAGTTGTTCTCTGATCGGTAAAGTTAACGAACGTATATTGGGGATATATAAATAGCTCGAAGAAGGGTGAAAACCTAAGACATTTTTGGAGTTGTTCTTTCGTGAGAGAGTCTTGGAGAAAGAAAAGACGGCCATCAGAGAAACTCTAAGATCATATAGCTAGCACTTGGATCCTTGGGGATTGCTGTTCGTGTGTGTGGATACCGGTAGAGGTGCAACACTTGGGGCGCTAATCCAGACACAACCGATTGTCAATTTGTTGTCGACCGAAAAAGGTTCGTCTCGAATCTATTATGATTTCGATATTCACATGGATCCTGTATTTGGGCTTTGTTCCGCTGCATTTTTGAATCCAAGAAACCCAATAGTTCAGGGGCTCGCCAAAGGAACGTGGCGTCGGCAACGGAGTGGAGGGAGCTTCCTCAAGACAGCAAGGCAACACGGAGGGTTCGCGACTGGCTACTTGGTCTGGTTTGTCGGGGGTGATGCAGCGAAGAGGGGGACAACCATGCGGCTGCCATCGGGATCGAAGAAGGAAGGCTCGGCTGTGCGAGCTCACGTCTCTCCCTCTTTCTTTCTCGAGTATTTCCAGTGTAGAACTTCGGAGCTTTGAACTCCAAATTCCCCCCTTGTAAAAATTTTCGACCTCCTTATCACGAGACTTGTCACACGAGCTAACACCCCCGCATTGTTCCGGCCCTCCCTTCTCCCCGATGGCAGCCGTCTCCTCCCGCGCCCGAGGGCCTCCGTCGTCATCCATCTTGATTGCCGCTGCGACTCAGTCCCTGTTCGGTTCTGCGACTCGATCCCTGTTCGGAACTCAGCCATTCGACCTTGAACCCCCGCAAAGCACAAAACGCTCGTCCGCTCACGAACCAACGAGGGGGGGTGTAGAGCACGCAGCGTCGCTGTTCGCACCCAGAACAGGAGAACAGACGTAAAAATACCGAAGCGCGGCTAATACGATAGTATTATGGAAAAAAAAGGAAAATCGAAATTAAAACATTAAAGGACGAAAGTGCCCTTCAGCAAGACCTTTCTTTGAAACAAAAAAAAGGCACTTCGGGCAATTTTTTGAAACAAAGTCCACTTCAGGCCATTCTTTAAAAAAATTAGAGCACTTCAAATTCTTATTTGGAATTTTTCCTATAATACTATGTATGTACTCCTCTAAAAACGTATACAACGATTAATTATAACTGTTAGTAACTTATGTTCTATATGAAATTTGTAACCATGTGCATCTATAACTATAATCATACGACTTGTTTTCATTTTACACGAGGAAGACGCAAATGCCGGCTTCATCACACCCATGAAGATACAGCGATCAGTTGATGCTGGGGCTCGGTCTGGAAGGCGGCACTCGGGAACCTTCGGCAGCATAATCAACAATGACGGTATCCTCCACACGAACTCGCGGGTCGACATTTGATCCCCACCTCCCGAGCCCGATCCTGAATCGTCACAAGGCGGGCCCAAGCTGCCTCCGCCGCGAGGAACATGACCATGGCTGGAACCATCAACACGCACAACACTTTCATGGAACTCCGGGATTGAAATTGAACATCCATGCTTTTCGGGTTTCGTGCTTAGAACTCGTGCGAGGACAAAGGTGGTATTATATAGCGTCTGGCTGGATGGGAGCCGTGATTAATAAATGGCCGGCTTGCTTCAAACTGAGATGCCGTGATGTTATTAATTGGTGACCATACGTGTACGAGCTGTGCACATCTAGGTAATGTGAAGCTTTTATGCCTTGATGAATTAGCCGGCTCACATTATTGCAATTACATGAGCAAATGAAATGGAATTGAAGTTGTTCACTCAAATAACGATGAAGGGCCCGCAAAAAAAAATTAAAAAGCCTCACCTAGACTTAGGTACATTTAGATAGGGGTGTCAAATGGGTGTGTTGAGTCAGGTCATAAATGATCCGACCCAAATCTACCTATTAACCCTTTTATGACACATTTACGCACAATACAAATTTCTTGACCCATACCCAACCCAACACATTTAAAAAAACATTTCTATATTTAATTTAATCTATGAAAAACTATTTCTTATGATTGTTTAATAAAATCATATTGCTGAAATATTTTCACGAAATACAAATCAGCATTTTTATTGGATATGGGTCACCCCATACCTGGCCTCGGCCCCGGCCCCGGTCCCCGCCACCGATCTCGACCCCGGCCGTAATCCCCGCCACCCCGGCCCCGGTCCCCGCAACCAGTCTCAGCCCCGGCCCCAGTGCTCGCCCCCGACCCTCAGTTGCCGACCTCGGACTATGTCCGGGTGCCGGCCCCAGTACCAGGCCTCAATCCCCGGCCCCGGACCTAGCCTCGGTCCCTGAACCCGACATTGGTCCCCGGTAGAGGGCCCGGACCCGGCATCTGTCCCACGCCTTGGTCCTGGCACCAGCCCCTGCCGCGGTCCCGGACCCAGCCTCGATCCCGGCCTCAGCCCCTGCCCTAGGCCCCGACCCCGGCCCCAGCCCGATTCCGGACCCGGCTCCAGCCCCCGGCCCCGGCCTCGGTCTCAGCCCCGGACCCGGCCCCAACCCCAATGCCGGCCCTGATCCCGAACCTGGCCTCGGTCCCTCTATCACCAGTCCTTGAGATAGAGTATGTGGAAGGTTACGATGAAGTTGAGGAAGAACAAGAAGAAGACGTTGAAGATTTTGGCGGTCTTGCTATGACTAGAGTTCGTGCGATTGATGACGACTTGCGAAGGTTCTTTCTTTACCTAAATAATACGTGTTCACGTAGTGTTTGGATATTCATGGGATCATTTTTTTTTCCCGATTAGGAAGGAAAAAGCACATTGAAGCATAAAGCTGAAACAGAGGAGATGCCCCGAAAAGACCAATCCAAACATCATTTAGAGCGATGTCCCACCTCATGTTCTTGAACAAGGGGGTTTCACAAATGCAAATGCGACGGCCTTTGTGAGTTTGTGATTTTACAATGACGGTATAAGCATAAGGCAACACGTAAGATTGCAGAAAAATTCTCGGAGAAAACTGAAATCAACATAAGAGAGCTGTAGAGAAACCTCAGCAACAGAAGAACTATAGAGAAACCTAGAAATATTTGCCTCATTACGTTTGATACAACCGAATGAAAAGGAAGGAGGAAATGGAGTAGAAAAAGGAAGGGAATAGGATGTAATCCATTAGGATGACGATGTTGATTCCTTTGTTTGGTTTAAGCATGGATGGAACGGAACAAGGATTCTGTTGTTTGATTGTAAGACAAATTCTGGAATAGAATGGGACCAAAAAATTGAGATTTAGTCAAATTTCTTTTGATAATTCTAGGAAAATTATTCTAAAGCACAATGATTAATTAAACTATTTATATATAAAAAAATAGGTAGTTTTGTATAATATAATCTTAAGACAGATTAACATAAAGAAAGAACCAGTATAAGTAATATGCACAAACAGTATAAGTATGGTAATTCAATGAATTTATTGTCTAATGAAATCTTTATAGTACTATTAATTTAATATTCACAATATGTACTAATAATTAACTTATTTCAATTAATAAATTAATTATGAATTATTATTTAATCTTAACTATGAATTTTCTAAGTTTTATAGGAGAAGGAATGACATCCTATTTGGGAAGGGCAATCCTTTCTAGGTAGGCTTGGTTCAGCTTTTCCAAAGCCCATTAGAGCCTCAAAGCCCCTTGAGCAAAATGCAGAACATTTGGTAATCATTTTTAAGGGATTTTGAGATGCCAACTTTTCTAAGTTTCAGAGGAGACTGGGCATTCCTTACTCTGATCTTGCCCCTGGAATTGGAACTAAACCTCGAATGTGCATTCCATTCTTGCTTGTTTCTTTCATACCAAACACATCGTAAGTGCTTAATTAAGGTATCTTGTAACATTATAAGTTTCGGAAAATTTCTCAAAAAAAAAAATTATTGTACAAATATCAATTGAGTCTTAAATTTTTAATTTGACCAATTTAGTCCTAAATCTTTTTACCATTTGTTTATGTAATTCTCCCCCGCTAATTTTGGCCGGCAATCGTTAATATGAATACCAATATGATTAGGAAATTATTTCTCTATCCAAAATCTGCAGGGTTGTGTGTAACTGTTGGTAGACAATAAATACCCCAACAAGTGTTTTCAGTGTACACCCCCTCGATCAATTACGGAACTCAAGGCTCTTTTGCAAATTCATCTTTTATCTTTACTTCTTGCAATTTACATGGTTGGCCACTTGTGAACAAAAAAAAAAATAATAATAATAATAATAATGGTTGGCCACAATTGTCTCCGGCTTTCGCACCTTTAATTTTCTTGCCATTTACTTTCAGACCGAAACCAACAAGGGACCATTAGCAACTTTTGTCAGTTCATCATTTTTTTTAACCAAATAAATGACTTTTTTTTGTCTGGGTGAAATTACAAGAGAAAAAGTAAATAACTACACATTTTTCTTTCCTTGAGAGGCAACTGCAACATCAAGAGACTCAAAAAAGCTTAATGAACAACCAGGTTTGTAATCACTGTATAAAACAAATCTGCACATCTGAACAATTATCCTTCATCAGGTGATCTAGGCTGCATTTTGTACATGGCTGTGTCCATTTCATTCATAATTGAACATCAAGCATTAAGACGTGCAGAATTCAAGGTAATAGAATGCCTGAAATTCCTATTTTAGATATGTCCAAGATAAGATATGCAGTACAATTTCGTCTAATATACCTCTTCGCGGTACAGCTTCCAACGGGACAGACTGTTCATACTTGAAGAGGGATGATTTCAGATCTTCTCCATCTTCAGTTGTACCCCATGTTCGGGCTCGAAAAACTGCTTATACGTCACCGAATGTTTGTATTCCGGGGATAAAGAGAAAATGAACATGAACAGCAGGAGAGACAGAACTATCTTTAGTTCTGTTAACGCGAAGTTCTGACCAACGCAAGTTCCCCGTCCCAAAAGGCACGAACAGATAAGGGACCTTGCATGCCGAACAAATGCCGTTCGCAAACCTTTCTGGATGGAACTCGTCGGCATCGTCGCCCCAGTTGGCCGGATCCTCATGCAACAGCGAGGAGGAGAGATAGACGTTGATGCCTTTCGGGATCGCAAAGTCGTCAAACTTCATTTCCTGGGACGTTTCTCTCGTCACGAATGGTCCAGGAGAATACAGGCGCAATGTTTCGTAAATCACCATATTTAGCTGCACATCGAGAGGAAACAGCTGATACTACATTCACATAGAGCTTACATGTCAATCCATAGACTAAAAATTTACAAGTACCAATTTCATTTTGTGCAGCTTCTCCATATTCGGCGCTTGATTTCCAAGGATGTCTACTGCCTCGGCCCGCACGCGCTCCTGTCACTCAGAATGGTGTGCTAAAAGTACTAAAGCGAAGGCAGCGGCAGTTGCAGTAGTTTCATATCCCGCCAAGAACATGGCCTTGCAGTTATCTACAATGACGCTCGATCCACGGCCGAAATTGTTGACTAAGGCATGTAAGAAGCTTTGCCCGTCGGTATTGTTATCATCCTCCATCAGCTTCAGAATAGATCGTTCGACTTCTTTTCCTATCCTCCAAATGTCACGAGCAATCTTGGTAGGAATGTGCCTATACCCAAGATTTGGAAGACATCAAAAGCAGCAAGATTAGTATTAATATAAGCACACATTAGGACAGTTCTAACAATCTCCCACTTGGGCGAATATTAATTGAGAATGTACTGTGAGTGCGCATCTCTATGCTAGTCTAGAGATTATTCTTAATGTCAATCCGATCTCATAAAATCTCAAATACCAAATCATGGCAATAACTACATCAACAGACACAGAGGCATTTATGGTCACAAGTACTCTTAACTCTACTGATATCGATTCAATATGATAGTGTGCAAATGGATAATACCTCATAAAAGAGTGATACTTTATGTGTCATTCCCTTGTTAGTCATCATTCTCTCTCTTTTATGTGTCACAGGACCTGATGTGCTATAAGAACATATCATTTACGGTTCCAATAAACCTATATATGTCGTATATTTATAGTCAAATTTCCCTTATGTGTAATAAGACATATCCTTATATTTAGTACCTAAACGCCCCCAGCCTTTAGTCGAGGTCTACACATACCTTGAGAATTTCAACTGATATATATATTCAACATCACCTCAATTATAAATTATTTATTGCATATAATAGAGTTGATATATATCAAGATAACAAAAAACTGAAAACAGCTCCCACTGAACAACCGCATCCAATTATGCCACTAAGGTTGAATGACATGTCATTCAAAAATACAAGGGCGAAGATCCTTAGTTAGAGGGTTTGCGACCATATTATCTGTTAAAACCATAGTTCTTAAGGCGACAAGGCGAGCAGAGGCCTCTAAAACGCCTAGGCGATTAGGCGCCCGCCTAATCGTCCGCAAGGCGATAAGGCGACAATGTAGCTAAATTTTTAAATATATATGTATAATTGTATATTTTATATTTGTACTTCAAAACTTACATTCATGATTTAACAGAGCAAATATATACATGAAAGATTATTAAAAATAAAAAACTTCTAATATAGTAAATATATGCATGAAATATTATTAAAAATAAATAATTTTTAATATTTGTATTTCTCAAGGCGTCGCCTAGGCGCCCAAGGCGTCCACAAGGCGACGCCTAGGCGACCAAGGCGCCCGCCTTGAGGAGACCTAGCAAGGCGACAGGACGCCTTGGTCGCCCAAGGTCGCCTAGGCGACGCCTTGACAAAAACATGCTCTACTTTAATGTCACCATTGTTAATAGTTTCCTTTATGGTCAAAAAATTGACTGTCAGATACTTAGATCACTCGAGATCTTTACTATTGTTAATAAACAATAATGTAGAGCTATTGTCATAATACAATTGTATGGGCATATCCATAAAAATAAATACGGTCAATTTCCCAATGAGGTTCCAGATTTAGACTATGGAAAGCTCTAATACCACATGTAAACCGCTATAAACCTTACTACGGCAATCTCAGGATCAACATAGATATAATCTAAAAACACAGTAGTGGTTTAAAAGCATTTGTGCACCTGATATGGAATCCATCATCACTTTAGGCGGAATCACGATGATCTAATGCTCTAGATTTTCTCCTCTATGACTCTTTTTATCCCTGTCTTAATGAGATAGCCCCTCAACGGGGCCAATATGTATGTGTTCTGTATGAAAGGTTGTTATGAGTTCGTAAGGGCTAGAGAAGGGACTAGAGCACTATTTATAGAGTTTTCAGTCAGACTCTTTCATTATAGGCCGAGCTCAACTTGGCCCACACAATGTCAGGCCCATATTAGACTGGTTAAAAATCCTTATATCTTACTTTATTAGACTAATCTTGTAAACACGTAGAATGGTAATTACAATCTCAAATAATATAAGCTCATATTGGGATAACTCTATCAGTGCCAAACAAGAAATTCTGCCAAAGACCGGGTTCGGCTTCCTGTTTTCAAAGACGCGTCAAATTTCTTTCCTTCTAGATTCGACAAAGCGACGCAGCAAGGATTTCTTCAACTGATAGGTTTTGGGAGGCCGAAGACAACATTTACAGTGCCTCATCCCACCAAGTGCAGACAGGCTGCATCACCGAAAAAAAGAAAAGAACAACCCCAAAAAAGTCGAACGTCTCGTTCAGGAAAAGACGGTCTTGGCCATCTTCCCTTCCCAGGAAAGGCGCGCTACTAGGAAAAGCAAAATTTAAGCTGGCCATCGTCAATGAAAATCCCACTTTTCCTTTCCATTCCATTATGGAAGTGAAGTTGGTTTCGTAAATTTGAATAAATACTAGCATGTTTTCACACCATCCATTCATCAAAAGAACGCAAAGAGTTGTTGGTTTCGGAGTACAATGCAACGACGGTTCGCGAATTCAAATGGTCACGAACTCTCAACATTAAAGTGGTTCATCCTCATCGCGCGCTCGATAAGAATTGAATAATTGGCTATAGCGATGGGTCCATGACATTCACATGTCGATGTGAGGGATCATTCTGTCAAAGGATTGGTGATGGTGGCATGTCTTTATCCTTTTTCTTCCAAAGATAAAAGAGTACGGAAAAAGAGAGAGATGGCGAGCAAGATCCACGGAATCATCGGCTTAGCCTTCGGGAGAACTTTTTCTTCAGTCATAAGTAACTTGTCACTGTGATCAAACATGTTGCGGTGCGGCTTCGAGATATAAAGCA
Source organism: Rhodomyrtus psidioides (assembly GCA_021437785.1). Lineage (NCBI taxonomy): Eukaryota > Viridiplantae > Streptophyta > Magnoliopsida > Myrtales > Myrtaceae > Rhodomyrtus > Rhodomyrtus psidioides. Next base: position 5,914,748 of record JAILYB010000010.1, on the reverse strand, counting down.
TAAGATTCAAGGGCCGGTCGTCTACATCGCTAGAGACCTAAAGCGAAAAACAAAGCATAGGCAGGGGACCAATGTATTACATCACTTTCATAAAGGGGCCGGCTACTTTTCGAACTCATATGCTTTAGCGCACTCGTTCTTGACTGAATGAATCTGTCCATCAGTTTCATTATTTTTCTTTCCTTGGGAGGCAAGGCAACTGCAACATCAAGAGACTCAAAAAGCTTAATGAACAACTAGGTTGTAATCACTGTATAAAACAAATCTGCACATCTGAACAATTATCTCTCATCAGGTGATCTCGGCTGCATTTTGTACATGGCTTTGTCCATTACATTCATAATTGAACATCAAGCAGTTAGACGTGCAGAATTCAAGGTAATAGGATGCCTGAATTTCCTATTTCAGAAATGTCCAACATAAGATATGCAGTACAATCTCATCGACTATACCTCTTCGCGGTACAGCTTCCAATGCGCAGGCCATTCATACTTGAAGAGCGACGATTTCGGATCTTCTCCATCTTCAGTTGTACCCCATGTTCGGGCTCGAAAAACAGCTTATACGTCACGGAGTGTTTGTATTCCGGGGATAAAGAGAAAATGAACTTGGACAGCAGGAGAGACAGAACTATCTTTAGTTCTGTTAACGCGAAGTTCTGGCCAACGCAAGTTCGTATGCCCGTCCCAAATGGCAGGAACAGATATGGGACCTTGCATGCCGAACAAATGCCATTCTCAAACCTTTCTGGATGGAACTCGTGAGCATCGTCGCCCCAGTTGGCCGGATCCTGATGCAACAGCGAGGAGGGGAGACACACATTGACGCCTTTCGGAATCGTAAAGTCACCAAACTTCATTTCCTGGGACGTTTCTCTCGTCACGAATGGCTCAGGAGAATACAGGCGCAATGTTTCATAAATCACCATATTTAACTGCACGTCGAGAGGAAACAGCTGATACTATATTCACATAGAGCTTACATGTCGATATATAGACTAAAAATTTTGCAAGTACCAATTTCATTTTGTGCAGCTTCTCCATATTCGGCGCTTGATTTCCAAGGATGTTTACCACCTCGGCCCGCACACGCTCCTGCCACTCAGAATGGTGTGCTAAAAGTACTAAAGCGAAGGTAGCGGCAGTTGCAGTAGTTTCATATCCCTCCAAGAACATAGCCTTGCAATTATCTACAATGACGCTTGATCCACGGCCGAATTTGTTGACTAAGGACTGTAAGAAGCTCTGCCCGTCGGCATTGTTATCATCTTCCATCAGCTTCAGAATAGATTGTTCCACTTCTTTTCCTATCCCCCAAATGTCACGAGCAATCTTCGTAGGAATGTGCCTATACCCAAGATTAGGAAGACATTAAAAAGCAGCAAGACTAATATGAAATTGTTTGGTCCGGGAAGCATCATGTACATGCGCTTAAGGGCTCTTGAGAATTTATCAGAAGGAACTTTTGCTTCATATGTAGCACCGTATATGAAACAGTAGCCGACAGAAAGCAAAATTTAACAGAACAACGCCCCGATTAGAGTTTTTCGACGCTGAAGGAGGCGCTCTCACCTTACCCCGGGAAGACCAACAATAGCTTGCTGCTTGCTTAGCAAATCCTGAAGCTCTAACATCTTGGAAAAAATCCCATTGCCAATAACATAATTGTTGCCAAAACATGCTTTTGAAATCATTTCGGCAGAAAGGCTTTTTAAATCCTCGTCAATCCGTACTGAAGCAACTCCCCCTGCTTCCTCCATTTGAGATTCCCATTTTTCCAACACGGAGACGGCAGATTCAACCATCATGTCCACCATTCCCTGTCCAAAACAGAAACCAGTAACATATGGATAGCTTCGCTGTCAAAAACTAACCGATTCACGTGCAAGAACAAAGACTGCTCACGCAAGAGCTGTGCCGCTGCGAAATTGATAGAACCTGCCTAGCTAATTCGCACCTTTATTTTGTCATTGAAGAATTCTGGTGCGATGACTTTCCTCTGGAGCGCCCAGGATTTCCCTTTCGAAGTGACAAGGCTGTCATAACCCAGCACAATTCCCCTGTTTTTTCTCAGATATGCGGACCTTCCGAATTCAGCAGACTTGCATTGACAGAAGTCTCTTGCTACGTCGAAGTCGCATATGCATACGGTCACCATGTTTTCCAGTGTGAATGCAAACACCGGCCCTGCAATAACCGCACCACTCACAGTATTCAGCAGGCAAAGATGATCGTCCTAAGCTGCATACTCTTATCACACGATGTAAATAGCCGGCACAAGTTACAGGCATATCAAGCAAAAGCTCCTAAACACAGCGATTTGAACATTGATTAAGTAGAAGAAACCATATACACACCATAGTCGGCTCTCCACTTCTCTATGTGGGGAAACAGGCGGGACATGTAATCATGCGAAATGCGATTGCCGATGCTTTGCTGATTCTTTGTGGCTCGAGTTTCCAGTCGAATCTTCTTGATATCCTGGTTGTTGCCAAAGAAGAAGGACGGCGCCGGGCCATCGATTCCCTGATGCTGCAGCTTCTTTCTAAGCCGCAGCGGCTTCCCCCAGAGGAGATTGCAGAGGTACAAGAACAAGCAAGTGAAGCCCCCAAGAAAGAGAGAGAGCAAGACTTCTACAGTCGTAGCCATTGATGTCTAAAAACTGTTGTTCCAGCTGCTCTTTCTTGTTTCTTCCTTGATGAATCAAAATGGGTATTATAGGCTTCCTTTTCCCCACTCGTAGATTCCTTACTGCTAAAGGCTTCGTAGATCCTTACTGCTAAAGGACTCGTAGATTCCTTACTGCTGAAGGACAATGCACAATGTCCAGGAACACTAACCTGATACAAAAAAAAAAAAAAAAAAAAAAAAAGGTCGGCTTCTTGTATAAACAACGCAAGAAACCAAAAGAAATTTAGTCAACTGTGATTTCTGATTAAAGTTGGTGGGAAAAGAATCAACCTGAACATTCGTTTGTTATGCCTCTCTTAATTTATTTTGGGATCAATTATTGGTACATTGTAAATGGATTATTCATTGAAGATATCGTGAAATTTGACCCTAAAGGGCATCAAGAGGACGGCTGCAGAGATCGATCGGATCGAGCTAAAATTAATATGGAACCGCTTGGAGAATTACATCTGAGAGGCTATTTCTTTTCTAGGTACAACAGGATTCCAAGTTCAGATCTAAGCAAATAGAGTTGAGATATATGAGGAATCCTCTCTTCAAGACAGCGTACAGAAATCTTCAGCGACGAATTCAGAACGAGGCTATTGCCCGCAAAAAATTCACCCAAACGCCCGACCAAGGAAGGACTCACGGCCCACGAGCCTAGGGTGATGACAGTCGAGGAGACCCTTGCGCGTCATTATCGGCCTTCTTTGTTTAAACGGGATGTGAAGCATACAGCGGCTGTCGCAGCTATTTTTGAGCCAGTGATTGGAACTAGAAACTTTTAGGCAGACCATGCCCTCTGTCAATTTCCAGAAGAATGTACATTTTGAACGGGTAGGAGTGTAAAAAAAATGTTCTAAACCTATTACATTAGTGTCAATTAAGTTTTAAACCCCTTTTTTTTAGTGTCAAGTCAGTCTTAAGCCTTTTACTTTTGTGCCAATTAAGTCTTAAACTTTTCATTGGTATCGATTCAGTCATAAGCCTTTTGCATTGGTGCCACTATAGTCCTAAATCTTTTGTATTTATTCCAATTGAGTTAATCCGGCCAATTTTAACCGAAAATCACTAACGTGAACGTCGATTGTCCTACGTAGCACGGATGGCGCTGACTTGGACATTTTTTTTCGTATTATTCTAATATTTTAAATAACTTCTTTAAGCCTTTTTTTTTAAAAAAAATTATTTAAAATTATTTAAAAATATCTATGTTAGCGCCGACCGTGCCACATAGGACAATTGATGTCCACGCCAGGGATTTTCGACTAAAATTAGCCTAATTGACTCAATTGGTATAAATGTAAAATATTTTGGACTAAATTGGCACTAATGCAAAAGATTTATGACTGAATATGTATCAATTTAGGACTGAATTGGCACCAATATAAAATGTTTAGAACTTAATTAGCATAAAAAAAGGTTTAGGCCTGATAACTCTATAAAAATATAGTTATTCTATCTATTTTTGGGCAACAAATAATGTGATATCTGTGAAAAAAATATTTTAGATTTTCTTATGTTTATTCAAATTTTTCTTATTTTCGCAGGATAATGATATTTGGAAAAGATAAGGAAAAAACAAAGAAATCAAGATGCCACGAGCAGATTCATTAGAAGATAGAGACCGAATCATCAGAAGATTGCCTTGTTTTTAGGAGCTCTTAATGTTATCCTTAAAGATTTAATTGTATTTGGGATATATTAATATTAAATTCACTTCATTCTTGAGTCTTTAATGTTATTCTAAAGAGAACAAAATGAAAGAGCTTGGGAGACGTCTAGGTTTTTATTTTCGTATTGTTCTTTCATTGTTCTTAGAGTTTTTCAAGTATTTTGAAAAGAAGACAAAGTGGTGACAGAACTCTTATTTTTTTATTCAATGTGTTTGATTTAATTTATATTTTTATTTCTTCTTTTATTATGTTCTAATTTTCTTTCATTAAGGCTACGATATAACCTGACCATGATGATATGAATTTCATGATATGAATTTTGATTATGATTATGTTGATCTAGTTACTAAGCACTACAAACCCTTAATTTTTTAGTTGTGTATGCATTTAGAGAACATTCGTGTGTCATTTTCTTAAATCTCACACAAATCTTAGAATTTATTTGATTTTCTCTTGAGACGAAATCTAGGCTACATCTAACTGAGAAAATGATTTAAGCAATTTTTTTGGACCAATTGAGCCTTTCAAGCCAACCCTATTTATTTGTCTCTAGTCACCTTGCGGAGCCTTAATCATTATCCAATTTTTCATTGACACCCACAAGATTTTAGCTTAGCTTTTTCCAAATTATATCATTATCCCACACCCATGAACATGTTGATTTTTAGGATAAGTTTATTTGAGCATAATAGCAAGTTGGGAGGAAGGTGGAGCATGAAAAAAAAAAATGATTGCTATGGTTGTTTGGGGTGTATTGTTAAAAAAAAAAAATTGCTTTTATGATTCTCTATCCAACTTTCAATTGAGTGAGCCTTTTGGATACTCAATGGGTTGACAATGTTCACGATATAATTGAAGGGACTTAGGGAGGAACTCCGCCATAAAGCAAAGAAAAAAAAAAGAGAAGAAGAAGGGAAGAAAGAAAGAAAGAAAGAAAAAAGAATGGATGGATGATGATAAGTGGTGGCATGAAGATTATGTTTAAATAGTGAAATTGAGGATAGTGGCATGAGCTCTAATTATACCCTAGAAATCAATGTGTTGATGGTCGATTTGAGCTTAAATTTACATTTATCTCATTGTTTGTCCAGCCTCACATTACAACTTGAGAAAGTCTTATTGATTTTTGGTTGGATGATTAGCTTATATTAGTGGAGAGAGAAATGAAAAGCAAATTTATGAGATTTGGTCACACTATAAAGAGTTTTTGAGAAGTTGCACACTAATGTGAATTTATCTTGATTGCATATAATTTGAAAAGATGGGGACACATACACAATTGGATCACATAGTTAGACTTAATCTTAACTTATTTTCAATGTTTGAATGAAATTTGTGTTTTTCTTTCAATTGTGAATTCGAACAATTATGGAAGAATGCCATGGAAGAATTTGATATGTGTTATCTTTGCTTTTGCTCATTAGGTCTAGCACTTAATTGACACTAATGCGATAAGTTTAGCACTTTTTCGACACTTTTTCGGGAACACTTTCGGAACAAAAACACGTATGGTGAAAACGCGTATGGTAAAAAAATGTTCTCAAAGTGCTCCATGAACACTTTTAGAGCAGAAACAAGAAAAAAAAACTTGATTCTGTATTTCTTGAACACTTTTTAGAAACACATTAGGAACATTTTTTTAGAAACAATTAGAAAATTTTTATTTTTGAACACATTTCTTCTCTTTTGTTCTTGCACGATGTTGACACCCAATTTTTGATCATTTTATTTTAAAATATAATTAAAAATATCAAAATAATTCATAAATTTAAAAAATCAATCTTTAGGAACCAATTTTAAACAAAAAAAAATCTTAATTTTTGACATTTTTCGGATTTATTTTAATTATAAAAATAGCTAAAAATCAAGAAAAATAGTATTTGTGGTCAAAAAAATGCGCAAAAATAGCCTATATTTTATTTTAATTTACTTTTCATTTTGGCCTCTTAAAGTTTTAAAAATTCAGTTTGGAACCACATGCCTCTTCATTGAATATAATTCTAAATTGACTAAAAAATTTCATGTTAAATCATTTTAGGCAAAAGTTTTTACTTTAGAGTCATAACATGAGACTTTGATATCCTGCATCTCATTTCGGTCCTCATGTTTGAAAAAATTGCACAATTGGACTAAAAGTACCTAAATGTACAAATATTTTTCATTTCAGTCTTTGATTTCACTCAAAGTGCAATTAATATTTTTCTAAGGGTCCCTGCTTCAAGGTAATCATATTTTTAACTATTCAAGAATATTTATGTGTGACTTATAATTGTAATTTTTCTATCTATAGAAAACATATTTGATATTCTCATTGTCCAATTGCAATTCGCATTCTCTTTCATATTATTTTTTATAATTGATCTCGTCCATATTGTAATTTGATAAATTATGCATAAATTACTTATACACATATTGGTCTAATTTGACTTAATAAATTGAACAAATGAGATTTAATTTGATTTAGTATGTTAAAAAGATAAATATATCTTTATTTTAATATATATAATCCCCTTAATTAAATGAAAAAAAAATAGGAACAATTTTTTTGTAGTTACCAAATAAGTTTTTTTTTTTTTGTTTCGGGAACAGAAACTTTATGTAGTTACCAAACGCATTTCTATTCCCAAAAAATCGTAGCCGGGAACAGAAACACAAAAAAAAAATTGTTTCAAAAATGTTCTCATGAATAAAAACGTTGCCATACGCAGCCTGAATGCACTCCAACCTCTAAATGGCACTCGCTGCATATGACCGCTAAAGCCCATGCTCACTAGCTTCTAGATCAACCCGTTGTAGGGTTGGTTTTGAAGAAAACTGCGAGTGACTAAAGTAGATAACACTTCTCAAAGTAGATTTCTGCTCCAGAAGTGCTTCTGAGACAGAAATCCGTTTGGTAATGTAGCAGAAATTCGTTTGGTAAAAATGTTTACTTCTGAAAAAAAAAAATCTACTTCTAGAGTGAATTTTCACTTCTGAAATTGTTTTTCCTCCAATTTGAGAAGTTTGGGTTAAAAAAATTTTGCTTCTCAAATCAAGAAATACTTCTTGGACAAAAAAAAATACAAAGTATTTCTCATCTCACCTTTTTTTCATTATGCCCTCACCCTCTTTTCGACCATGCCCGCCTCCGTCAATCTCTACCGCTACCCACTGTTGACCATCGACACTCATCATTGCCGCCAAACCACCGCCATTGCAACCACCGCCGGTTACCGCCCATCGCCGCCTGAGACCACCACCAACCGTCGATCATCGCCTGTCGCCGCCACCGTTCACCGTCGGCCATGACCGCCAACCACCGATGTCGACGCCTGTGACCACTGCTAACCGTCAACCATCGCTCGCCACCACCCGCAGTCGGCCGTGACCGTCGACGACTACCGCTGCCGCCAACCACCGCCCTTCGCCAGCCGCCACTACCGGCCGCCGGAGTAAAAAATAAATAATTTTTTTTTATTTAAAAAGTATAAAAATGAAGTGGTTTTTAGGCAGTGGTTTGATACGGTTATATAGATGGCAGGTCGATCAGCATTTCCCTGATTATATCACTTCTTCCATGTATCGCACTTCGAATGTCTCACTTCTATATCATTCTCCTCGTTAGATTCCCCTTCTTTTGGATGAAACTAAGGTCGGTCTCTCTCACCAATCACATGCTATTTTTGGCAGCAGGCTTAAGAATTTATCGGCACGGTACGTGTGTCATCTGAAGCTCTGCTAGCAACAATAAATTCTGCCAAAGACCGGGTGGGGCTCGGCTTCGTGTTTTCAAAGACGCGTCAAATTTCATTCCTTCTAGATTCGACAAAGCGACGCAGCTGGTTAGGTTTTGGGTGGCCGCAGATGACAATTTAATACGGTGCCTCATCCCACCAAGTGCGGACAGGCTGCATCACCGAAAGAAAGAAAAAGAACAAAACCCCGAAAAAAGTCAAACGTCTCTTTCAAGAAAAGACATGAAGCGCACCGGTCCTGGCACTGGCACTGGCACTGGCACTGGCACACATTTCCTTTACAGGAAAGGCACGCTACTAGGAAAAGCAAAATTCAAAGCTGGCCGTCGTCTCTGAAAATCCCACTTTTCGTTTTCGTTCCGTTGCGAAAGCCCAAGTTGGTTCCGTAAATTTGAAGGAACGCTAGCATACTTTGCACTGTCCGCTCATCAAACGTACGCAAACAGCTGTCTGCTTCGGAGCATAACGCGACGACGGTTCGCGAATTCAAATGGTCGCGAAGTCTCGACATTAGCGTGGGGGCATCATCAGCGCGAGCATGCTCGATAAGAATTCAATAATGGCTAAAGCGATGGGCCCAAGAGATTTACATGTTGATGTGAGGGATCATTCTGTCAAAAGATTGGTGGCCTGTCTTTATCCTTTTTCTTCCAAAGATGAAAGAGTACGGGAAAAGATAGAGATGGTGAGCAAGGTCCAGGGAGTCGTTAGCTTAGCCTTTGGGAGAACTTTTTCCCCTGTCGTAAGTAACCTGTCACTGTGATCAAACATGTCGGTGCAGCTTCGAGATATAAAGCATAAAGGTTCAACGGCCGGTCGTCTGCGTCGCCGGAGACCTAAAGCAAAAAACAAAGCATAGGCAAGGGGGACCAATGTATTACCTCAAATTTCTTACAGGGACTACGTTTCGAACTGATAGATGATGCTGATTAGGGGGTTGCGACGGCTCGGACCTCAAACTCCATCCCCAAAGATGAATCTGAGTTCCATTAAGAGGATCTGATGATCCATTTAGTCCTAAACTATCCAAAATCTAAATATATGCTTGGCCATATCACCATATACCCGGGATACTAAAGTCCGGTTCTCATGCTATGCTTCACCCAAACATCACTAAAACCGAAAAAAAGATCGCCGCGGCCGCCGCGTTCATCTCGAACCTGCCTATAGGCACAGCACGAAATTTTAAATTCACCAACTCATCTTAGTTAGCGGCGTATCGACATTGCAATTTAAAGGCAGGAACCACAAGACTTCTCTACTAAAGCCAACAAGAACTGAAGCAAGTCTATCCTGAGCAATGAATCAACACTTTGCCATGACGACACAACGTGGGAAAGAACCTCGAGGGCATGATCATGTCTCATTAAGATATAAATCATCGGCATCTTCGCAGATCAGTACAATGAAAACTAAAACAGCAAACTGTAATAATATGAATTTTCTATTCTTGTTATTTTCTAAATAAAGGAAGTATTCGTCGACTACAGGCCAGAAAACCTTTTTTTTTTGCCTTTCTGCTGCAAAAACAAATCCCCAAACATTCGCGGTTTTCTATGAATGATAAACGCATCTTGCTAATCCGTTGGACAATCCTGTATTAACCCAGAAGAGAAGGGACCGAAAGAGAGAGAAAAACCAAAGCTTCTTCGCGTTTCCCTTCCCCTTCGGAAGAGCGGCGAGCGCCCGGTATCATCTGTGAGCAGTAACCAGCGTCTCGATGAACCTCAACCCGTCGAACCTCGGGGCGAACTTGTCCGCGGAAGCAGGCTTCGGTCTCCCCCCATCTTCTCGATCTCTCCTCTCGCCATCGCCCTGAGAAAACCAAGCAAAGCACGAAGCGCAGAGTCAGCGATCGCCCCCTGTGAATCGCAGTTGAGACAAGCAGGGAGTCTCGGTTCTTAAAATTACCAAAGTCGAGTCAAATACCTGGCGAGAGATTTGGAAGTTCGAATTGCAGTTGAAATTCGTCGACGACGACGAAGAAGAAGCCGTGATTGCGGTGGCGGAGGCCGCAACGACCGAGGCCGCGAAGACTCTAGATTTCTTCATCGCAGATAGTTTTCCGAGAAAATTCTGACTGTGGGAGAGAAAATCGGAGAGAAAGTGCGAGGAAAGCTTTGAAGGAAAGACCGAACGCGAACAGATATTTATATGGGGAGTTCTGGTTTGCAGGTGACAAGATTACCTTTTTACCCCTATGCTACATTAGCGGTTGCTGGTCAGGCCATGATGTCCAATAGAATTGAAGTCTCGCTTTCCCACCAAGTCAAAGTCAACCATCCCAAAAAGAAAGATGTATAAGGAAAAATTTGAAATTAGCACAATCAAAATCAAATTTTCCAAATCGGAAACAACATCAAATCAAATCTATGGCGAACAAAACGATCAAATTGAAAAAAAACTCAACTCAGCGACACGTCCGTCCCCACAATCCTATCTGTTTATTGCTTTTTCAACAAATTGGAAGGAATTTTTCTCTTTCCCTGAAAAAATTCAAAGTGCTACTATCTATATTTCGGAAAAATCAGAATAAATCCGCTGTTTTATTTAAATCAACCAAGGAACAGAATTTTATTTGGACATGGTCATTTGACTTTTTGGCCGTGATGGTCGTATAATTTCAGTTGACATTTCTCCGGACCAACCCGTTTGATCTTTGTTGAAATACGTTTTCAAGTCCGAAAATAACTTAATTTTGTTAGCATGTTCTTAATTACCGTGAAAATTTAGATGATCATTGTAAAAGCCATCTAACAGTTACGAAACGGATCAAAGCACATAACTGAATCGTGGAGTCGGAGAGGAAGCTGCTCAATTGATACTATGGGTGACACTTGTACCGTTGCATGATAAATCATGTTATCGGGCATCGTCGAGAAATCACACGTTTTTCCATTAGATACAACGGAATAGGATATGGGCACATGCTTATCATGTGGCGTCGGTATCTTAATTCAAATCAGGGAAAATCGCAAAACTTCTAGAAGCCGTCGTCCGGGATCCCGGCTCCAGCGATGATCCGATGAGCCCAGGACCGGGGCATTAACACGCTCCGAAGGGTCTCGGACAATTTTGTTTTTTTGGGGTTCGAAGTGGACAATTTTGTTAGGGTCTATCTACTTACCAAAAAAGAAAAAATTGTTAGGGTCTATAAATGAATGACATCTTTGCGTGCTACGAACGAGGGAGGGGCAGTTACGTAAAAAAAGGGAGGGGCAATTTCGTACCAAAAGTGGAAAATGCTCCGAAGTATTTCCGCGGCACGTCGATGCTGATTTTTTCTCCCCCACCCCACAAGACGAGTGGCGTAGAGGTAGGGAAGCCAGTGCTGTCCTCCGCCAGGAACCATCAGCCAATCATCCGGCGACACGCGTATGGTGAGGATTGGGGCCACGCGGGCCGCGTCGGTTTCACACGTTTATTAAATGGCTCTGGACGTTCGGAGAGCGCGTCCTGATTGGCGGATTTTGCCCTTCTTTTTGGGACGTCGGTAGACGTCAACTTCCGAATTCCAGCCCCATCCATCCTGACAGTTCTTATCCATGCGCTGAACCATCATAACTCGACTCGACTCGACTTTGCTAATGAGTCACGGCTAGTTTTTTTTCCTTTCCTTTTCAAAATTACCAAGGAAAAGCGTATAGATTAAACCGATCCCCGATCCGTCAAATACCATCCCCGTTAACCCAACAGATCACGTGAGGCTTGAGCCCACGCACGAGTGAATCGGGGTCCGGGTTCACGTGGCCCCCGCTCATATTCAGTCGAATCCCTTATCGCCAAAGCCGGTGTCTCATGGGATTCGTTCCGCCGAGCCTTCCCCGGGGCCGGAAAAAGTCGGGAGGGCATTGCTTTTGTTATCTTTCGACGGGTCTATACCATTGCCATCTTTATGTAGGCCACATCGCGATACGATAGGGGCGGAAACAGGCAAAGCATAGACTCATTTTAGGGAGTGGGGGGCCTCTTTTTTTTTTTTTTCTGGAGATTCGACTTTTTGAAGTGACTTATATGAATGCGAATGAATTCCATTGAATCAAAAAAGCAAAAAAATATGGGAATCGGAGGGGAATGGAAGATGAAAGATGCAGCCAATAATGAGAGTGCGGGGGATTTGAAATCGAAAGCGGCACTTCCAAAAGTCAAAAGAAAATTTATGTACAGTGGGATCCCATAACGAGGTAGTCGTATTGGTTCTCCACGAGAGCGAAGTGCGGCCCCTCTCTCTCTCACTCTACGTTTGTGAAGTCACGCTTCAAAAGATTTGATTTTTTTATTTTTTTTGCTCCTCCTCCCTTCGTTTTAATATTTTGATATTGGATTGTGGTTTCTCCCGCTGATGTTTTAAGCCATTGACTATGTCCATCGACCGCTCATATTTGATTGATATTATCGTGGAATTTTTGCTGTTCTTGCTTTTTGACCATTGGAACATGACATAGGCAAAAATTCAGAGATGAATCGTTCAGACGCGATCGAAACCGTTCGATTAACTTTTTTGTTTTTCTTTCGTTTAGATCGCCCGTGTGCTTTTCACAGTTGGTGATTGGGAAGCCTATGTGGATTAAACGAGTAGAAAAATAAAATATAAAAAAGGCATAACAAATTCAAAATGCCAAAAATAATAGGAAAATCGAGAAATATAAATTAATTTTTTTAATAATAATAATAAAAAGACCCTTAGCCGTGCCACGTGCTGCCGTGAGCTTGAGCATCTATGGCCGCAAGATGTTGAAGAACGATTGTGGCAATTTATGGAAAGTAGAGGGATATCTTCGGGACGAAAAAAAAAAGTTAACGATTTTGATTTTATAGCAAAAGAACGGGAAATTACCGGTAATATGATCCCTAATTTAATTTGGGCGACTTCATTTATGTGATCTCTATTAGCCGTAATACAAACAGTGCGCATATCTAGAGTCTTGTCCGAAAGCTATAAGACCGCGGTTGTTTTTAAAACTAAGTCTGATGAAACTGTTTGGCATGGAATGTTGTCAACGAACTTATTTGGCATATACTCTTTGTTGGCTCATAGTAACAAATTCATTGGGTCGGCAAAGCTTGTCCCCTTGTAGATGGACCGACCAAAGAAGCTAACCAAGAAATTCCAAAGACAGTTGATAAAGAACGCAAAGCGGAGCAGCATCTGCTTGGGAGCGCTTCCCCGAACAAAATCCGGAAAGGCTTATCGCGACTCGTGATGAATTATATTGACACCGTCACTAGTATTACTCGCGAATCAGATAGCGATCACGCCGCCCTCAAGCGACCGTGGCGAGGTAAATTTCCCCACAGCTAGGAGTCGAGAGCTGGGCTGAACTCATTAGCGTATGACAACAGGCAGACTCGATTCACTCTCATGCTTCTAGACTTGAAGACCCGCTCCATGCCTTTTAGGAGCTGGACGTTCAATTTTGGATGCTTACAGACGATCCCTGACACATATTCGGTAAGGATCTATGCTGATTCCTCGTCAGTAACGCAGGCGCGAGAGCCGAAAAAGACAGTTTCTTGAAGCATGTGGTGAGCCACCGGATGCAACCAATAAAGAAGCATGTGCAGGACAGCAAGGGCCAAAAAGTCTTCCGTGATCAGCTCCATAGAAAATGCTTTCCTCGTATTGATTCCTGTTCAAGCATGAACATCTAGGACTGACGGGAGCACTAGGAAGCCCTCTCTGTTACATCCCCAACATGACTTGTGCAGTGGACAGAAAAGAAGAGATGACCATTAGACGAGATAAATCATAAAAGTATCATGGGATCTCTGCCTAGTGCCTACCAATATGAGCCAACATTTAATTACTAAAAAAAAAAAGGGTCAAAAGTGACGGCATATGCAAGAGGAGCATGAGCTCCTGTGAGATAAAATGGAAATCCTCTGGGGATTCCAATGGGTGTGGACAAGGGCAAAGCATGGGATATGACTTGGAATAGGATGACAAGGCATGTGATGTGATTTAGCAAGAAGCAAATAAAAGTCCCAATTTCAGAAAAGTAAAGACTCTGGAACCTCCCGCCATTCCATATCATGGAGCCAAAAACAAAAGAAAAAGGTGCAGACAATGACACAATGATCCACTCCCCACAGGTTAAGGCTAAGGAAAATGATAGAATGACTTTCGGTTGACAAGAGCCATATCCATATGCAAAGAAACGGCAGAAGGAGTTGTGGCACAGGTTCCTATTTAAAGTGAGGAAAAGGAAAGACAACTGCTGGAGCCTCATCTCAAACCGGACCAGACAATGTCCATGTAGTTACAGCTCAAACATTATACTCTCAAGCTGGTCAGATGGATAAGTGTCCGTGACAAGATCCTCCACATAGCACCTTTCCTGCTGAAAATATCACGAGGAGATGAAAATTCAACCATAATACAATGGCCGAGCCATCCTGGACACCTTGAAATTGGCAGGACCAAAAGGAATTCATCAATGATCTGATTTTCCGACTTTTGTCGCTAGAATCGGCACCCCAAAACTGGGGAATTCTGAAGAGAAAGTATAGGAAGGTAAGGTAACAAGGAAGTGCTTCAGTAAGAAAATGAACAACTTGACACAAGCAGCTAATGAGCATTCACCCATGTGCGAGCAAACTGAAAGTGTTCCCTCACCCCAACTGAACCAGGCATCATGAAATTATTCATAGCCATGATGACAGAAGTTCATAACCATAGCAAGAAAAAGTTTATGTTGAACATAAGTATTAAGTGGGCACTGCCGGGATCCTGCTAATCTATTTTTGGTTATTTCAATGTCATCAGAACAATTTTGACCGCCTTAAATGGTACATCTCATACATAAATGTCACCACCAGGCCAATTCTTGTTTACCCAAGGAATGAACGCTACCCAGAGACTGAATTCCGCAAAGGGTACAACTTCTTGATTTGGAATCTTGTGGAGAAGAGGCACGAGCACTTGAAACGATAAAGATTGAGGAAGCATGTTACTGCCTAACAAATCTATGTCAAGCCTAGAAATAATTTATTTCACAGCAGATAAAACTCCAAGCCCAGTTCTACAGCAACACTAACATCAGAGAAACAGACTTTTCAGTAGCAGCCAACCAGTACCATCCCTGCCAAGAAAAGAAGAACAATTAAGTTCCATTTAAGCTGCAATCTTTTCTCACGTATGCCTTGAACAATCGTGGAAAAACAAAGGAAAATGCAATATTATGAACACAAAATTTGACAATAATAAAAGCCCAACTTAAAAGCACAAAGTTCCGGCATTTTGACATGTTGAAAGCACAAAATGGAGAGATCCTTATCCCAGCATTCTGTTACTTTCTGCTACATGCTACAATTACGATAACAGACATTAAAAATCCAATGTCACCAGACAGAAGAAAAGAAGGGTGACATTGACCTCCAATCCAATTATTGAATGAAGAAAAAAAAAATTATATGAAGGTGATTCAAGCCTTAACCGATATGAAGGCATTGGAACTTGCACAAGGCAGAAAAGCAAAGTCAAAAGGGATTATCTGTACAAATCACAAACTTGGCAAGGGAGGTGAAGAAAAGCCATATGGAAAGGGCACACCACAACCAATGTTTCCTCAAACAGCTACAAGAGAGAGCATTACTCTAAGGGAAGGCTAGCATGGTGCTTCAGCATATCTATTCCCCTCAAAATGCAAATGACAGCAATACAGAACTTATGACACTATAAAAAGCTAGCAATTTTCAGTTTGGAAGTATACTATCTTGGTTCAAGAACCTTTTTTCACAAAAGCATTGGCATAACTTTATGATATTTATGTTTCCCAAATAAAACATATACTGTTCCTTAACTGGGAATTCACAAGTCCTCCCTCACAATCAAACATAACTATTGAGTGAGAGAAAAAACATAAGCGAACACAGAAACAGTAAAGAGAACCATCAAGTGAAATATGATACCAAAATGCCATTCTTATGTCTCATGTTATGTTATTCTCTAGACAACTTGGTTACTGCAACACTTGAACACCTCTGGGGTCTTGCAAATTAGCGACTGAAGTAGGTGATCATCAGTTGAACAACTGCATTCTCACTACAAGAACTGACAAAGTCTATGCAAGTATTGAGTTACAAACTCAAGCCCTTACATCAAAGAACTGACAGACTTTTTCGCCCCATATAAAACTGTCATTCACGGGACACCAATCTTAAAATGAAATCACTAGCTTCAATGAAAGACGCGAAGAATCTCGATGATAAGTACGAAGCAAACAGCTTACATTAGATTAGTCCACCTTCAATGTAGCAATTAGTCAAACAAGTTACCACCCAAAAAGAGAGAGAGAGAGATCATCACCTTCACCATCAAGAAGACTTTATGGAATCCACGAACCCACTACTGAGGAGCCTCTCCACATACTTCCCCAATATGTCCACCTCCAAATTCACCTTCTGCCCAACTCTCTTCGTAGGAATAACCACCTTCTGCTGCGTATACGCCACCAGCATGAAATTGAAACAATCCTCCTCATCAAACACGTCCACCACCGTCAAGCTCGTCCCGTCGATGGCGATGAACCCTTTCGGCACCACATACCTCAACAGCTCCTTCTTCGTCCTCACCTTCACCCACAGCGAGTCGCCCTCCGGCTCCATCGACACGATCTCCCCGGTCCCGTCCACGTGGCCTTGCACGAAGTGCCCGCCCATCCGGCTCGTCGGCTGCACCGCCCGCTCCAGGTTCACCATCGAGCCCGCCTCGAGCTCGATCAGGGACGTCTTCCGCAGCGTCTCGGGCGAAAGCCCGACCGTGAACTCCGCGGCGTCGAACTCGGTGACCGTGAGGCACGCGCCATTGATGGCGATACTGTCGCCGAGGCCGACGCCCTCAAGGACGATCTTTGCGCCGATTTTCATGACGAATCCGTCGTCGACTTGGCCTAGCTGCTTGACCCGTCCCATTTCTTCGACGATCCCGGTGAAGAGGCATCGTATTGGGGGGTTCCGGCAAAGTCTGAAGAAGGGTTTAGGGTTTTGGGCGCAGAGCGAGAGAGAGGAGAAGGACGATTTGGAAATGGGGGCGTGAACGAAGCGGGATTTGAGTGAAGTTGCGCGAGGTGCGAAGAGTGGGAGGGACGGAAGGAGTTTTGGGGTTCTGGCATGAGTGAGGGAGTGAGCGAGCGCCATTTTTCTCGCTCGATTTTCTCGGGAAAATTTTCAGGTTCGAGCCATCGGAAAGTGGGTGATGCGGAAACCGAGCGAGCGCCATTTTTCTCACGTGCTACAGTAGGTAATTTTTAGGTTTCCTAGGCCCAAAAGAGGAGGAGGGGACGGGTCTCATTTTTAGGTGTACCTGAACTTGCTGTAATCGGTAATTTACCTAACAGGATGGCAATTGGCATCTACATGCAGTAAATTTAATTTTAACCTGATCTAATTTTAGCCATCATAATTAAATTATACTAGCCATAACACTTCTTACTAGTAGGAGTAATTTACTTTACCTTAAATTTTCGTAAATGATAGTTACCCTCCATAACCATAAATAATAATATACTTCAAAACCCTACAAAACAAATATCTCACCGGTAGTTTCTTTTCACGAAAAAATCGTAAACAATCTAAATTCACGGTAAATCTATAATTTTTTCTTGGTAGTCTTAGTAGCAAGTGGGTTATCGCTATGATTGTAACAATCATTGATTGGGTGTAACGTCAAAGGTCTATTAATAGGTGGTTATTTTCATAAATAATAACTTTCTTTAACTACTAATAAGTAGTAACATGCATAATACCCGGTTAATTTTACTCAAATTAAGATGAATAATTTCGTATTAGAATTGGCATTTTAACTGTAACTATTGATAATTTCTACGTTCAAAAGAGTATTAATGGTCTAATTTGAGTATTAGTGACTTACTAACAATAATTTGCTTGTCCTTACCAAAAAAAAAACAATAATTTGCTTGTCACTTTAATTATTCCAATTAACGCTTTCTTTTGAGAACTTCCCGACGATCCTAGGAACTTAACAGCGCACACGAATTTTCCTGTCTTTTCCCAGACAGAACACTAGGATTTTCCCATGATTCCATCGTCTTCATCGTCGGACCCTGTCCAATACTTGGATCCGTCACTTGTCTCCTTCGAGCCTCAACCAAAGAGGCCCTCTCTGCATTTGAAAAAGCATGAATTCTGGCCATCTAAATCAAGAAAAAAAATGGTAACGTGTGGGACAGAAAGTGCAGGTAGCCAAATAAATGTTGGGCGGAAGAAGAGCATTGGACGTAATTTGTCGGGACAGGTGAGCTCATCCAACCAACCCCAACAAAGAAGAAGTCATACTGAAAGTGAACCGATCGTCCTTCGTATTTGCTTAAGACTCCAACATCAACCCGCCAGAGGGGGGACATGCGGTTGTGAACTCGACCGGTTTGGAGAGCGAAGGCGATTTTTTGCTGCGGGGTTCTATGGCCAAGGTCAAGTTGCTGTTCGGCCTCGTGCTGAGGCTCCTCGCCATCGGAGCGACCGTGTCGGCGGCTATCGTGATGGGGACGAGCCGCGAGAGAGCCAGCGTCTTTTCGATCTCTTTCGAAGCCAAGTACAGCGACATTCCATCCTTCAAGTGAGTCACTGCTCCGGTTCTGCGCATCACCAGTTCCCTTTTAGGATTACTCTACGCTTTCCTCCTTAGTTGCCGTCACGAAAAGGCTTTTGATGTTAGGTACTTTATGATTGCCAATGCCATCGTTAGCGTCTACAGCTTTCTGGTCATTTTTATTCCAGCGGAGAGCTTGCTCTGGAGACTAGTTGCTGCATCGGATTTGGTAAGCTCAAAAAACCTTAGCAAAAGGAAATGACAATGGTTGTGTTTTTGCGACATACATGGCCGACCGTCCATTGAGCGAGTCCGGAAGGAAAATTGCAAAATATTTACCTTTTTTTTCCACAAAAAAAAAAAAAAAAAAGTAAACTCTTTCACTGCTCAATCAATATGCAGGATGCCTACTCTGTTCCAGGATTCTCCCTTCTTGTAACTTATCTTTCTTCTCGGACTTTGGACCAGGTTGTCACCCTGCTACTAACCTCGAGCATATCTGCGGCGCTGGCGGTTGCTCAAGTGGGTAAGGATGGAAATCCTCGTGCGGGATGGCTACCGATTTGCGGCCAAGTCCCCAAGTACTGCAACCACGTGAGCGGAGCTCTAGGAGCCGGTTTCGCTGGGCTCATTTTGTATGTGATGATACTCCTCTGTTCCTTACACACCGTCCTGTATCCTCTCCTAGTTTGAGGGATTTTACCCCAGCAGACAGACATTGGACTATGTATTTGAAGTCTGAAGAATTTCTGCTTGGCCTTCAATTTTCCAACATTCTTTCCTGGAAACCGAGATCGCTCGACGTACAAGCAACCCCATCAAGGATCAACCAGTGTGTTACATATTATATCGGCTTTAGTGTACTTAATTCTGATTTGAATGAATACGTCCATCAGTTTCATTATTTTTCTTCCCCTGAGAGACAAATGCAACGTAAAGAGACTCAAAAAAGCTTAAAGAACATTCAGGTTTGTAGTGGCTCTATGAAATAAATCTGCACATCCAGACACTCATCGCTTATCAGGTGATCTTGGCTTTGATTTGGTACATGGCTTTGTCCATTACTTTCATAGGGAACAGAAGTGAGACTCCGGGAGTTCAAGGTAAAGAAGACGTGCAGTACTGATTAACTTGCATTAAACACAAGCTTCTTTCATTATGAGAATTACCAAATCAAAAGGATAGCTGCCCAACAAATTTAGAAGAAATGACATAGATATTCCCTAAACTTTGGTTCAATGTGCAATGTGATTTATGAACTTTTCATTTGTTCAGTACCGGTCCTGAACTATGGCCCATTATCCAATATCGTCCCCGAACTTTAAAATTTTTTAATGTAGTCCTTGAACTCTTGTGCATATTCAATTTAGTTCCTAGACTATATGAAAATATTCAATATTGCCCTTCCATTAATTCAAGTTCAGGGACAACAGTTAACGTTTTTCATATAGTTCAAGAACTAAAATTGAACGTAAACCAATGGTTCAGTGATCATATTGAACAAATTAAAAGTTCAAGAACGACATTGCACATTGAAATAAAGTTCATGTGACATATTGAATCGAATGAAATTTCATGGACCATTTGTGTCCGGTGAGCCAAGAGTTTTGTAGTCCCTAAGCTTAGCTTTTCCGCGGGAGAAAGCCCAATTGACCACCCACAAGAGGACTTGATTCTACAATTTAGTCACCTATACCTTTTCATGGTACAGCTTGCAATAAAGCAGACTAGACATGCACAAGAGTGACGGTTTCGGATCTTCTCCATCTTCAGTTGGACGGGTCAGGATCGCCTGCCAAGGTTTTTTCCTTGGTAGGCGATCCCCACCATTCAATAAGGTGGTCCCCACCTTATTGAATGGTGGGGATCCCCTTGCCCAGCCAAAAAATGGGCAGGGGATCCGGATCCCGGTTGGACCCCGTGTGCAGGCGTAAAAAACAGCTCATACGTCAAGGAGTGCTTGGATTCAGGGGACAAGGAGGAAGTGAACTTGGACAGCATAAGAGACGGAAATATCTTTAGCTCTGTCATCTCATCGCAAAGTTCTGGCCGAGACGGTTTCGTATCCTCGCCCCAAAAGGCATGAACAGACTCAGAAGCTTGCACGCCAAGGAAATGCCATCTGCAAACCTTTCTGGGTGGAACTCGTGGGCGTCGAAGCCCCAGTTGGCTGGAACCTGATGCAGCGGCAAAATTGGGAGCCAGATATTGACGCCTTTCCGGGTCACGAATCCTCCAAACTTCATTTCCTCGGATGTTTCTCTCGTCACGAATGGTCCAGGAGAATATAAGCGCAATGTTTCACAAATCACCATATTCAACTGCACATCGAGGAAAAACAGCCTATAGGTGTTGAGTTGTAAAGTTGTTTGAAACTTTGTAATTTTATACCTAACTTAGGTGAGTCTATACCTAACTTAGGTTTCTTACCTAAACTTAGGTGAGTCAATACCTAAATTAGGTTTCTTGCCTAACTAGGGTCTCCTTTCTCTTGTATATATATTGGCCTTGTAATTACTCAAGAAGAAGTAAGGAAATACAGATTTTTTCCTTCATGGTATCAGAGCTTTAGGCTCAATTTTTTCTGGGATGGTGTTACAGTCCAGCCTTCATTGCTGGTTCTGTTTTTCCGCAGCCTTCATTGCTGCATTTTCAAGGCTGGTTCTGTTTTTTGCAGCTTTCATTGCTGCATTTTCAAACCATTATAGCTTAAGTACGACTCGTACTTTTGCTAATATTCTCTTGGTACAATGACCACATCCGAAACCACATCCAAAGTCATAAATTTTCCCTCTCCAACCACAAACCAATCGGAGGAGGTCGCCTCGTCAAACATGATCGGCGACCTTCAGAATATTAGGCCAGCCTATAGACTAAATGAGAAAAATTATCTCAAATGGTCACAATTCGTCAAGACGTACCTGAAGGGCAAAGGAAAACTCAGCCATCTACTGGGGACAGGACCCAAGCAAGGAGACCCCAATTTCGATGCGTGGGATGAAGCGGATTCCATGATCATGTCATGGCTATGGAATTCCATGGAATCGGCCATAAGCGATACTTGCATGTTTCTACCAACCGCAAAGGGGATTTGGGATTCCATCCAACGGACGTACTCTAAGGCCCGTGATGCAGCCCAGGTGTACGAAATTAAGGTGAAAACCAGTGGGACAAAACAGGGAGGTAAGACTGTTACTGAGTATGCTAACTCTTTGCAGAACTTATGGCACGAACTCGATCATTATCGGGTATTCCACATGCGGTGTCCAGAATATGCAACCATTTTGAAGAATTTTATTGAAAAAGATCGAGTCTACGACTTCTTAGCTGGGCTTAATTCTGAATTTGACCAAGTTAGAATTCAAATACTTGGCAAGGAAGATGTTCCATCATTGGAGGAGACGATTTCCTTGATCCGGGCAGAAGAAAGTCGTCGATCCGTCATGCTTGAACCACGAGCAATAGAAGGGTCAGCCTTGACAGTCGGAAAGGTTGATGAGAAGGGTGCTCTACCAAGAAGAGACCACCGGGACAACTTGTGGTGTACTTATTGCAGGAAGCCGAGACATACAAAGGAGAAATGCTGGAAATTGAATGGAAAACCAACCACTTCAAGTCGAGAGTGGGTGAACCGGGAAATGCAATCGAGGCCCCGGGCCCACCTAATTGAGCAAGCTGATTATGAAGCAGAACAAGGGAAAGCGACATTCAATAGTGAAGAAATTGAGAAAATAAGAGGTTTGTTAGGGTCTCTTAATAAACCCTCTGGTGCATGCTCAATGGCACTCTCAGGTAATTCTTGGGTTATTGATTCAGGGGCGACTGATCATATGACTCATATCTCATCACATTTCAGGACCTATACACCTTGTCCTAGTAATAGGAAGATTATTGTGGCAAATGGGTCTCTTGCTACTGTTGCAGGGGTTGGAGATGTCCCTATCACACCAAACATTGTCCTTAAAAATGTCCTACATGTCCCTAAACTGTCTTCCAATCTTATCTCCATACAAAAACTCACTAAAGACCTCAATTGTCAAGCTGTTTTTTACTCATCTTACTGTGTTTTTCAGGATCGGGGCTCGGAGAGGAGGATTGGACTCGCTAAGGAACAAGGTGGACTGTACTATCTTGAGACACCCCTCACCACGAGAAGAATCATGAATAATTCATCTTCATCCTTTCTTAGTATTTCAAATAAAGAAGCTATTTGGCTTCATCATTTTCGTTTTGGTCATCCATCCTTTCAAGTCTTGAGTGTGATGTTTCCAGCCCTGTTCAATGGTTTGAATATTCAAGATCTCCATTGTGATGTTTGCGAGTTAGCCAAGCATAACCGTGTATCATTTCCAATTAGCAATCATCGTAGCTCTAATCCTTTTGATTTGGTACACAGTGACATTTGGGGCCCTTCCACGGTTCCAAACATCTCTGGAGATCGTTGGTTTGTCACTTTAATTGATGATTGCTCTCGGGCCACTTGGACCTTCTTACTCAAACATAAATCTGATGTGAGTAGCATTATTCTTTCTTTTCATTCCATGATTCAAACACAATTTGGGGTCAAAATCAAGGTCTTTAGATTAGATAATGCTAGAGATTACTTCAATCAAACATTGTCCTCTTATTTTCAAAAGGAAGGTGTTATCCACGAGTCATCTTGTGTGAATACACCCCAACAAAATGGGATTGCTGAAAGGAAAAATGGTCATCTTCTTAAAACAACTCGTGCCTTGTTGTTTCACGGAAATGTTCCTAAAACGTATTGGGGGGAAGCTGTTCTTACAGCTACATATCTGATCAATAGGCTACCATCACGTACATTAGACCACAAGACCCCTATGGAAATTCTTTCTCAGTTCTATCCTCACTTTCGTACATCTAACGGCCTTACGCCTCGAGTCTTTGGTTGTAGTTCCTTTGTCCACATTCATCATCATCAACGAGGAAAACTAGATCCTCGTGCCATCAAATGCATCTTTCTTGGTTACTCACAAACACAAAAGGGCTATAAATGTTATCACCCACCTTCAAAAAAATTCTATCTCTCTGCAGATGTCACTTTTGTTGAGAATAAACCATATTTTTCAAAACCTTATCTTCAGGGGGAGATTTCACTCATGGAAGATAAGGAAGATGATGCTCTTGGTGTTATTGATAAACTGGATATATCATCCAATGTTCTCGCGAATCCAAACCCGACCACCGTAACTCATGAACCTACCTTGACTCCTACCTCTAGTCCACCATCTGTTGTTGTTCCCACTAGTCCTACTCCCACTTGTCCAACTCACTTTCATGATTCTATGAGATATTCTCAGGTGTACTCAAGGAGGACAGCCGTTCCAACAATCGAGCAAGTCCAATCTACCACTCCGGGTACTGCTAATGAGAGCATGGTAAGTCCTGAACTTTCTGTGAATGAGCAGCCCAGTGATATACCAGAGACGGATCTTGATCGGCCTATTGCTATTAGAAAAGGGATAAGAGAATGTACCAAGAAACCAATTTATCCACTTTCAAATTATGTGTCCCTTGATAGATTATCATCACCATTCCGAAACTTTATTGTGAGTTTAAACACTATTGCCATCCCTAACACCTTCTCTGAAGCGATGTCAAAAGAGGAATGGAGGAATGCCATGAAAGAAGAAATGACGGCACTAGAAAAGAATAAAACGTGGGAAATTGTTGACAGACCAAAAGGGAAAAATCTAGTAGGCTGCAAGTGGGTATTCACTGTGAAGTACAAGACTGATGGCTCCTTGGAGAGGTACAAAGCGAGATTGGTTGCAAAGGGTTACACTCAAACATATGGAGTGGATTACCAAGAGACTTTTGCACCGGTGGCTAAAATGAACACTGTAAGAATTTTGCTATCTTTAGCTGCTCATTTTGATTGGGAACTTCAACAGTATGACGTGAAGAACGCATTTTTACATGGAGAGTTGAAAGAGGAAATCTACATGAACATGCCACCTGGTTTCGAAGGAAAAGAAACAACCGAAAAGGTTTGTAGACTAAAAAAGGCGTTATACGGACTCAAGCAATCACCTAGAGCTTGGTTTGGACGATTTGCTAGAGTCATGAAGGCATCTGGGTATAAACAGAGTCAGGGAGATCATACTATGTTCATAAAACACTCGGATGCAGGGGAAGTTACAGCATTGTTGGTTTATGTTGATGACATAATAGTCACGGGCAATGATGAAAGGGAGAAACAACGGCTAAAACAGAACTTGATCAGAGAGTTTGAGATAAAGGAGTTAGGAAAGCTACGGTATTTTCTAGGAATTGAGGTTTCATACTCAAAACAAGGGATCTTTATTTCACAACGGAAGTATGTGACGGATCTTTTGGAGGAAATTGGGAAGCTTGGTTGCAAACCAGCAGTCACTCCGATTGAGCCGAACCAAAGACTAGCAGAAGCCAAAGAAGAGGCGGCAGTGGATCGAGAAATGTATCAACGATTGGTAGGAAAGCTGATTTATCTTGCTCATACTCGACCCGATATCTCCTATGCAGTAAATTTGATTAGCCAATTCATGCATAATCCAAAGGAATCACATCTACAAGCTGCTTTTCGAGTCTTACATTACTTGAAAGGGAACCCAGGAAAAGGAATATTATTCAGAAAGAGTCCAGAACTCAAGATTGAAGCTTATACAGATGCAGATTATGCTGGATCAGTGGTTGATAGGAGGTCTACAACTGGTTATTGTACCTTCATTGGAGGTAACTTGGTAACTTGGAGAAGTAAAAAACAGAATGTGGTGGCAAGATCTAGTGCAGAATCTGAGTTTCGGGCAGCAGCTCAAGGAATATGTGAGCTGTTATGGCTCAAGATCATTCTTGATGACTTGAAGGTTAAGTGGCAGAGTCCTATGAAGTTGTACTGTGATAATAAATCTGCAATTAATATTGCCCACAATCCTGTGCAGCATGACAGGACAAAGCATATTGAGATTGACAGACACTTCATCAAGGAGAAACTTGAGGAAGGACTAATTTGCTTATCGTATGTCCCCTCAGGACAGCAAGTGGCAGATGTCTTAACCAAAGGGCTCAATGGTGGAAATTTTCACGAGCTAACTACCAAGCTGGGAATGGAAGATATCTATTCACCAGCTTGAGGGGGAGTGTTGAGTTGTAAAGTTGTTTGAAACTTTGTAATTTTATACCTAACTTAGGTGAGTCTATACCTAACTTAGGTTTCTTACCTAAACTTAGGTGAGTCAATACCTAAATTAGGTTTCTTGCCTAACTAGGGTCTCCTTTCTCTTGTATATATATTGGCCTTGTAATTACTCAAGAAGAAGTAAGGAAATACAGATTTTTTCCTTCAATAGGTAAGCAGTCCTGTTCAAAGATTATGCAGAGCCTAAGGGCTACATGCGACTACCTATATAGACATGAGACTTACATGTCAATTCATACGCAAATATCTACCAAGGAAGCTCAGTCTGTAACGATTCTTGATTTCAGTTCATGAAAAATATCTCCTGAGAAGTGTCGGCTCGAATGCACATGCGAGAATAAATGAATAAAATTTTTAATTGATCAATAAAGCTAGAGAATAATGGGCTGAACTGCAAATAATGGGGATAGGGATCTGCTCATGCGCTGACTAACCCATGTCTGCCGTTGCCGAGTGCGCATGTACTCAGGTTTGGGAATCGTATGCATAATAAGGCCAGAAGAAGGAAATATTGCGAGTACCAATTTCATTTTGTGCAGCCTATCCATGTCCGGGGCTTGATTTCCAAGGATCTCTACCACCTCGACACGCACGCGCTCCTGCCACCCTGGATGGTGTGCCAAAAGTACTAAAGCGAAGGTAGAGCCACCGGCGGTAGTTTCATGTCCACCAAAGAACATACCCTTGCAATTGTCCCCGATGACACTCGATCCGGGGCCAAAATTGTTGACTAAGACCTGTAAGAAGCTTGCCCTATCGGCATTGTAATCATCGTCCATCAGCTTCTCAACAGTATGATTAACTTCTTTTCCTATCCTCCTAATGTCACGAGCAGTCTTTGTAGGAATATGCCTATACCCAAAATTTTGAAGACATTAGAAAGTGGCGAGATATAATATGAAATCATTTTGTCCGGGAAGCGTGATATGCGAGGGTTTAAGGTTTCATTGAGAATTTATCAGAAGGAACTTTTGCGGCATATGTAACCCGGCATATGAACAGTGGCTGACAAACGGTAAACATGTGGAATCATGTCTGCGTCAATGATATTGTCTGAACAAACTACGAATTTAGCAGTTGCGATTGCTGAAGAAAGCAAAATCCAACAAAGCCATTGCCCCGGTTAGAGTTTTTAATGCCGAAGAAGGAGGCACACTCACCTTACCCCAGGAAGTCCAACAAAAGCAGGCTGCTTGCTTAGCAAATCCTGAAGCAGTATCATCTTCAAACAAAAATTTCGTAAACAATTTTCTCGTCGAAGTAGCATATGGAAATCTTCAGTGGCAAATTGCAGAATGCGACTAGGAGAGTCAAGGGAAAGACTGACGTTCCTAATGTCCAACATAAACGAGTCAAGAAGATTTGAAGTACTAATTAACTTGCATCAAACGAGACTTCCTTCTTTACGAAATTTCTCTATGAGAATTACCAAATGCATTCTGCCCGTCAAATTTACGGACATCCGCTGTAATCCAAGAGCTCACTAAGCTTAGCTTTTATGCAGAAGTAAGCCCTACTGACCACCCACTAGACGACATGATGCCACAATAATTTTGACAACGATTTTTCGTGGGACAGCTTCCAATGCAACAGACCGAACATTCAAACACAAGATGGACAGTTTCAGATCATCTCCATCTTCAGTCGTACCCCATGTTCAGGCTTAAAAAACAGCTAATAAGTCGGCGAGTGTTTGTATTCCGGGGATAAAGAGAGTGAACTTAGACAGCAAAAGAGACAGACATATCTTTAGTTCTGTCATCGCGAAGTTCTGGCCAACACAAGTTCCTATCCCCATCCCAAAAGGCATGAACAGATTGGGAAGCTTGCACGCTGAAGAAATGCCATTTGCAAACCCTTCTGGATGGAACTCGTGGGCATTGTCGCCCAAGTTGGCCAGATCCTGATGTAACAGCGAGATCGGGATCCAGATATTGACCCCTTTCGGAAGCGCAAACTTCCCAAACTTCATTTCCTTGGACTTTCCAGGAGAATATAGGCACAATGCTTCGTAAATCACCACATTGAACTGCACATTGAGCAAAAACAGCTGATTGACAAGCAGACCTATAATCAGATTATTTCTAAGCCTAAGGGCAACATGCGAAGGTCAGCTTGAACATAGATGTGAGAATAAATAAATAAACGATTGATAAATTAAGATAGAAAATTATACAGTGAACAACAAAAATTGGGGCTAGGGATCAGGTCCTGCCCTGACTAACCCATGTCTACAATTACCTGGTGCATATACCTGGATTTGTGAATAGTGTGCATAATAGGAAAAAAAAAATAGAAGTACCAATCTCATTTTGTGCAGTTTATCCATATTCAGGGCTTGATTTCCACGGATCTCTACCACCTTGGCACATAGGCGCTCCTGCCACTCAGGATGGCGTGCTAAAAGCACTAAAGTGAATGCAGCGCCCCAGCTAGTTATTTCATGTCCACCAAAGAAATTACCCTTGCAGTTGTCTATGATGACACTCGATCCATGGCCAAACTTGTTGACTAAGGACTGTAAGAAGCTTGGCTTCTCGGTATTGTAATCATTGTCCATCAGCTTCAGAACAGATTGTCAACTTCTTTTGGTATCCTCCTAATCTCACGAGCAGTCTTTGTAGGAATATGCCCATACCCAAAATTTTGCCGCATATGTAACACGGCATATGAAATGGTAGATGACAAAATGTAAACATGTGAAATTATGTCTGCCTCATTGTCATTGTCTGAATGAACGCATGAAGTTCTCAGTCGGAACTTACCATAGAAACTTGAAAGAAAACTTTTAACAAACCTGTCACCCCAATTAGAGATTTTAACACTGATGGAGGCACCCTCACCTTGCGCCGGGAAGACCAACAAAAGCATGCTGCTTGCTTAGCACATCCTTGAGCGCTAACATCTTTGAAAAATTTCATTGCCTATTAGATTGCTCCCAAAACATGCTTTTGAAATCATATCGGCATATATGACTTCTAAATCCTCGTCCACCCGCACTGAAGCAACTCTCCCTGCTTCCTCCATTTGAGATTCCCACTTTTCCAAGAGAGAGACGGCGGATTCAACCATCATGTCCACCATTCCCTATGCTGAAAGAAGAGAGTAACATATAGATTAGCTATTCTGTCAACCATTAACTGCTTCACGTGTAAAGATAGCTCCGTTATGTATTTGATAGAACCTGCCTAGCTAATTCACACCTTTATTTTGTCATTAAAGAATTCAGGCGCAATGACTTTTCTCTGTTGAACTGATGATGCTGTCATAACCCAACAGAATTCCCCTGTTGTCTCTCAGGTATGCAGACATTCCCAATTCAGCAGACTTCCCTTAAGCAATACTCTCTGCTGCGGGTGAGTGACTTACTGGAGCTTTTTCTTTTCCTTGAATTGCCAAGTCCGAACTCCCACTTTCTCGTCGATGACGGTACACCAACAAAACTCCCTTACTATGTCAAAGTCGCATATGATAATCACCATGTTCCACAGGGTGAATGCAAATATGGGACCTGCAATAGTCTAAGTGTTATCAGCAGGCAAAGCCAATCATCGCAAGCTCAGCAACATATGTTTATCACACAGTAGAAATAGCCAGCACATGTTACAGGTATAGCTAGTGCAAACTCCTAAACAGAATGTTGTGAACAAGGATTGAAGTTTAAGAAAATTTGTTTACCATATTCAGCTCTCCATTTCTCAATGTGGGGAAATAGAGTAATCATGCGAAAAGCGCTTGCCGATGCTTTGTTGATTCTTTGTACCTTGAATTTCGAGTTGAATCTTCTTAATGTCGGGGATGTTGCCGAAGAAAAAGTATGGCACTGGGCTACTGATCCCTGATGCTGAAGCTTCTTTCTGAGCCAAAGCAGTTCCCACCTGAAGAAGATTGTAGAGGTACAAGAAAAGGCAAGTGAAACCCACAAGAAAAAGAGAGAGAGGGCTCCTGAAGATGTAGTCATTGATGTCTAAACTGTTGATCCCGTAGCTCTTTCTTGTTTCTTCTTAAATGAATCAAAATGGGTGGTATGGGCATTTTAGCATCTCCAAAAAACTGTAAGCTGCAAATAAAAAACGAACAAGGGTGCTGTTCGTCACTGGCATTGTATTCCTTACACATTTGACAGCACCAATTCAACTGCGAAAGGACAAACTGATAAAAGTCGGTTTCTTAGTATAATCAACATAAGAAACCATAAGAAAACCTAGTCAACTGTGGTTTCTGATTAGACTTTGGGGAAAAAGAATCTGCTTGCACCTTTGTTCATTGTGCCTCCTCTAATTATCCACAGTCATTACCTATTATCGAGTCACCTCAAAAGGATTATACCCTGAAGGGATTAAAATTTATGTGGAACTTGTCCCTAAAGGATGGTCAAAAGGACAGCTGCGGCGGATCAATCGAGGTCAAGCTAAAAAGAAACTAGCACTGCTTGGGAGAATCACGTCCAAGAGGCTGTTTCTTTTTTAAGTTCAACAGCATGCTAAGTTCAGCTGCATGTAAATAGAGTACAGATGTTACAGCAGCGTCTAGAACCCAAGTAACGTGACAAATTATCTCGTCAAAGTAGCATCGGGAAACCTCAGTGGCAAATTACAGAACATGACTAAACCTGGAAGAATTCAATTAACTGCTGAGACCAAGGGCTCACCGACCCAGGGACATGTCGAGTGTCAAGCAAAGTTAGAATCCAGATGCATCTCCATAGCAAATTTGGGCTTAAAACTATTAGAATTAGGATTGCCATCCACGATTCTTAAAAAGAACTAGACGGTATAAGGTTTCTCATCCAGAGAAAGAGAACTATACAGAACCTCGATTGTGTAGTCCGATTAGAAGCATAGCCAAGGATAGGTACACATTATACCAGTGCAGGCTGTCCTTCTTAAGACAATACAATGCTAAAAATACTCTTAAAACAACTGCATAACAAGTACAGGCAATGACGAACACAGAAATATATGGTCTTAGCCTGAGCATCGTCATATTCAGTTTCTCAATTTCCAATGTTCATAGAAGGAGAACCCACATTGGGGTTCAGAAAAGAGATCAGACATGTACAACAATTCTAGCATCCCTCATCATAAAACAATCTGAGGAAACCCTGCACCTAATTATGGACTTCTTTATTTAAACGTGATGCAAAGCATAGACCATCTATCACACTGATTTTTAAGCCAGTGATTGGAACTAGAAATTTTTAAACAGACCATCCCCTCTGTGGATTTCCAGAAGAATGCACATTCAACCTGTCAAGGACTGCATTAAAATCCATGGGCTGCCTGCTCTGCTCCAACCACTGAACGACACTGGCCACATGATCGCCCCTAAAACCCATGTCACTAGTTTCTCAATCAACTCACTGTAGGGATGGCTTCGAACAAACTTATATATATATGACTAGGATTCCAACCCACTAAATTACCACATGGGGCTGGATGGGGATTCTGAACTGGAAGATTGGTTGAAGGGTTTGCACCCTGAGGGAAGTGCATTTGCTGAGGTGGATGATGTGCCCTCACCATATCTCCTTCATGCATCATATATCCCCTAGTCGAAGGTACCACACTTTAGGGCCCAGCAGCTTGGTGAGTTTTGCC
This sequence comes from Rhodomyrtus psidioides, assembly GCA_021437785.1. NCBI lineage: Eukaryota > Viridiplantae > Streptophyta > Magnoliopsida > Myrtales > Myrtaceae > Rhodomyrtus > Rhodomyrtus psidioides. The sequence continues at coordinate 5,883,319 of JAILYB010000010.1, read as the reverse complement.
GGATGTGCCCCCAAAGTACTCTTCAGATGGGGAAGTGGAGGTTGTTGTTGACCATCCAATTCTGGTCCGCCATATTCATAAGATACCGTATCATCACAGCTAGATACAGGTGGTGGAACTCCAGAATAATACAATTCCCTAGCCGTGGTATTTTGGAGAGTCTCTGGAGGAGTGTTCAAGGGTTGACTCGGTGGGTAAGAAGAACAAACTGCTGGTGATGGGGCCTGATCAGGGGTGACAGAGACTAGTGTTGTGCTAGTTGTACCTGCTGAGGTAGTTGCTGAGACCATTGCTGCTGATACTGCAGGAATGGATGTGGCGGTGGTGGTGTGGGTGTCTGATTCACCTGAGGCTGCATGAATTGAGGGGCCACTCGAAGTTGTGACATCCTGATAATCGAAAAAAGAAGTCATCCTGAAAGTGAACCATCTTTTATCTTCCTTCCACACACACTGCTGATCTCACTTGTTCTCTCATCTTCACAGAGATTAAAACTCAAATATCACACCCAAAAGGAACATGCTGTTGTGAACTCAACTGGTGAAGTGGGAACAGAATTTTGCTGCAGGATCTGAAGAGGCGATTTTGTTCTGAGGCTTTCTGCCTTTGGCACTACCATCTCAGTGGCTATCGTGATGGGGACAACCAGCGAGAGAGCCAGCATCATTTCAATATCTTTCAAAGCTAAGTACAACAACATTCCATCCTTCCAGTGTGTCACTTAACGTCATGTATCATTAATTCAATTTTGAGTTTCTTTATGCTTTTCTACTTAGCCATCGCCATCCCAAGCAACTTTTAAAGTAGGTACTTTATGATTGCCAATGCCATCGTTAGCTTCCACAGCTTTCTGGTAATCTTTCTTCCAGCAGAGAACTTGCTTTGGAGACTAGTAACTGCATTAAATTTGGTAAGCTCGAAAACCACAGCAAAAGAAAATGATGATGGTTTAGAGTTTTTGCCGATGAACACAGCCTACAGACAACAGCTAAGGCCATCCATTGAGCAAGTCCAGAAGGGTTATTGCAATTCCAGCACTTATCGTTTAATGTACCTTTTCTCTTCCTGATATGAAACTATTTCATTGCTCGACCACTATGCTGGATGCTCACTCTGCTAAAGGCTTCTCACTTCTTTTAACTCGATTTTCTTCATACTCTTGGCAGGTTGTCACCATGCTAATAACTTCGACCATATTTGCACCATTGGCGATTGCTAAAATGGTAAGGATGGAAATGCTAGCACAGCATGGCTACCGATTCGATGCCAAGTCCCCAAGTGCTGCTACCATGTGAGCAGAACTCTAGTGATGGTACTACTTTGTTCCATTCACACTGTCCTGCATCCTTTCATGATTTGAGCGGTTTTACCCCAGCAGAGGATTTTAGACAGTGTATTTGAAGTTTGATGAATTCTTGCTTGACCTTCAATTTCTGATCATCTTTCCCGTCAATCTAGATTGCTAGGCTTACGAGGAACACTATCAAGTATCAACCAGTGCGTTATACATATCTGCTCTAGTGTACAAACTCTTGATTGAATGAATACGATTATCAGTTTCATTATTTTTCTTCCCCTGAGAGGCAACTGCAGCATCAAGAGACTCAAAAAGCTTAATTAACAACAATCAGGTCTGTAATTGCCTTATAAATAAATCTGCACATCTAAACACTTATCAGGTGATCTCGGCTAGATTTTTGCCATGGATTTCCCCGTAACATTCATACTGAACAGAAGTAATATGCACAGAGTTCATGGTAATAGGATGCCTAGCATTCCAAATTAAGAAATGTCCAACACAAGTGAGTCAAGAAGATATGCAGTACTAATTAACATGCATTAAACAAGGATTTCCTTCTTTATGAAATCTATCTAGGAGCATTACCGAATGCATTCAAAGAACAGCCACCCGTCAAATTTATTGATATTCCTTGCAAGCCAAGAGTTTTTTCGGTCTGTAAGCTAGCTTTTCACCCAGAAGTAAGCCCTATTGACCACCCACACGAGGACATGATGCTACAATTTCGTCAACTGTACTTTTTGGTGGTGCACCTTCCAATGCAATGCACACATTCATACAAAAGATTGAATTTCAGATCTTCTCCATCTTCAACTGTACCCCGTGTTCCGGCTTAAAAAACAGCTTATACGTCACTGAGTGTTTGTATTCCGGGGATAAAGAGAAAGTGAACTTAGACAGCACAAGAGACAGAACAATCTTCAGTTCTGTCATTGCGAAATTCTGGCCAGCACAAGTTCGTATCCCCATCCCAAAAGGTATGAACAGATTCGGAAGCTTGCACGCCGAAGAAATGCCATTTGCAAACCTTTCTGGATGGAACTCGTGGGCATCGTCGCCCCAGTTGGCTGGATCCTGATGCAACAACGGGATTGGGATCCACATGTTGATGCCTTTTGGAATTGCAAAGTCCCCAAACTTCATTTGCTCGGAAGTTTCTCTTGTCAAGAATGGTACAGGAGGATATAGGCGCAAGGTTTCATAAATCACCATATTTAACTGCACATCAAGAGAAAACAGCTGAATGTTGAGCAGTCCTATACCTAGATTTTCTCTTAGCCTTAGGGCTACATGCGACTACTTATGTCCCCATGAAACTTATATGTCAGATCATAGACAGAGAATCTACCAAGAAAGCTCACTCCATAACAATCCTTCGTTTCTCTCCTGAGAAGGGTCCACTCGAATGTACTGTGCTAGAATGTTGATTAATTAAGCTAGAGAACAATATAGTGAACTACAAAACTTGGGATAGGGATCAGGTCCTGCCCTGCCTAACCCATCTCTGCCACTGCCTGGTGCGCATATAGTTAGGTTTGCAAGATCGTATGCATAATAGGCAAAAGAAAAAAACTCAGATGTACCAATTTCATTTTGTGCAGCTTATCCATATTCGGGGCTTGATTGCCAAGGATCTCTACCACCTCGGCACGCACGCGCTCCTGCCAGTCAGCATGGTGTGCTAGGAGTACTAAAGCAAAGGAAGTGGCAGAGGCAGTACTTTCATGTCCACCTAGGAACAGAGTCTTGCAATTGTCTGTGATGATGCTCGATCCGCAGCCGAAATTGTTGACTAAGGCCTGTAAGAAGCTCTGCCTCTCAGCGTTGTAATCACTGTCACTCAGCTTCAGAACTGATCGGTCAACCTCTTTTCCTATCCGCCTAATGTCACGAGCAGTCTTTGTAGGAATATGCCTACACCCAAAATTTTGAAGAAGTCATAAAGCGGCAAAACTAATACAAATCTTTTGTCCCGGAAGCATTGTATGCGTGGTTTAACGTTTCTTTGATCAGAAGAAACTTCTACCATATATGGAACACAGAATATGAAACAGTAGCTCCAAAAGATAGACAAGTGGAATCATGTCTGCCTTAAATCAAGCCTTTATCTAATAGTTTAAGTTTTTAGAACAGTTGGCAGTGATACCGCAAAATCTCACATCGTATCGGAATGATAGGACTGCGTTCAAATCTTTCGAAATTCCTGTTTGCCTCACCAATTACATATTTCCATACTTAGGCCAAAGTTATCAGTCGCAACTTGCCCTAGAAAACAAACTTAAACAAGACCAACGCCCCCGGTTAGAGTTATTTAATGCTGAAGAAGGAGGCACACTCACCTTACCCCAGGCAGACCAACAAAAGCATGCCGCTTGCTTAGCAAATCCTGAAGCACTAACATCTTTGAAAAAATTTCATTGCCAACTACATACTTGCTCCCAAAACATGCTTTTGAAATCACTTCGGCGGAGATGCTTTTTAAATCCTCGTCGACCCGTACTGAAGCAACTCCCCCCGCATCCTCCAATTGAGATTCCCACGTTTCCAAGACGGAGATGGCAGATTCAACCATCATGTCGACCATTCCCTATGCAAATTAAAACAAGTAAAAACATAGATAGCCTTTCTGCCAAAATTTAACTGCTTCACGTGCAAGAACAAAGACAGCTCAAGCAAGGACCGTGCCGCTGTGAATATGATAGCACCTGCCTAGCTAAGTCGCACCTTTATTTTGTCGTTGAAGAATTCCGGCGCAATGACTTTCCTCTGCAGCGCCCAGGATTTTCCTTTTGAAGTGACGATGCTATCATAACCTAACAGAATTCCCCAGTTGTCTCTCAGGTATGCAGACCGTCCTAATTCAGTACACTTGCACTGACAGATCTCCCTCACTATGTCAAAGTCGCATATGCATACAATCACCATGTTCCCCTGTGAGAACGCAAACACCGGACCTGCATAACAGTAGCATTCTCAACTGGTGAATATGACCGTGCTAAAATACATGACTCGTCACATAATGCAAATAGCCGGCAAATTTTACAAGCATATCTAGTGAAAACTCCCAATGATGTGAACGATGAGTGAAGTAAGAAAGATTTGATGAGACCACAGCCAACTGCTCTAAAAATTTAAGCTAAGTGTTGAAGTTGTGTTTTGTCTCACATCGCTTGTGAATGGGTCTTGTATGCTCTTTATATTCATGTGATCTCCCACCACCTAATAGCTTAAGCTTTTGGGTTGGACTTTCTAGCATGGTATCAGAGCCAGTGTTATTTCATTTCGCGTATGTGGGTCCACCCTCCATTAGTTAATTTCCACGTGCAGATTGCTTGCACGTGAGAGGAGGGGGTGTTGAAGTTGTGTTGTTATCCCATGTCGCCCCCATTAGTCCCATTACCATTAGTCCCAAGGAGGGGGCGTTGAAGTTGTGTTGTTGTCCCACGTTGCCCCTATTAGTCCCATTAGTTAATTTCCCATTAGTCCCTGAAGGAAAAATCTGTATTTCCTTACTTCACTTGAGTAATTACAAGGTCAATATATATACAAGAGAAAGGAGACCCTAGTTAGGCAAGAAACCTAATTTAGGTATTGACTCACCTAAGTTAGGTATAGACTTACCTAAGTTAGGTATAGACTTACCTAAGTTAGGTATAGACTTACAAAGTTTCAAACAACTTTACAACTTTTCAACACCCCCCCTCAAGTTGGTGTGTAAATATCTATCATGCCCAACTTGCCGATGAGATGCTCGAAGTTAGGTCTGAACAGTCCCTTTGTAAGAATGTCAGCTGTTTGTTGTGTTGTTGGCACAAATGGCATACAAATAGCTCATGCATCAATCTTCTCTTTGATAAAGTGTCTATCGATCTCAACATGCTTAGTTCTGTCATGTTGTACTGGATTATGTGCAATATTGATTGCAGCCTTGTTGTCACAGTACAGCTTCATAGGCAGTTTCACTGGTACTCGAAGTTCTTCTAGCACTCGTGTTAGCCACAACATCTCACAAACTCCATGGGCCATTGCTCGATACTCAGCTTCTGCACTACTTCGGGCTACCACATTCTGCTTTTTACTTCGCCAAGTAACTAAGTTCCCCCAGACATAAGTACAATATCCTGAAGTCGACCTTCTGTCAGTAATTGACCCTGCCCAGTCTGCATCTGTGTATGCTTCAATTTCTTCTTGAGTAGACTTTTTGAATAGCAGGCCTTTTCCAGGTGTGCTCTTTAAGTATCTCAAGATCCTATACACAGCCTCAAGATGTCTTTCATAGGGAGAATGCATAAATTGGCTTACCATACTCACAGCAAAGGCAATATCTGGCCGAGTATGCGACAAATAGATTAGTTTTCCTACAAGTTTCTGGTATCTCGATGTATCGACAGGAACCTCATCTTTGTCGTCTCCAAATTTCTGATTTGGATCTATTGGAGTATCTGCTGGTCTACAACCACTCATTCCAGTCTCCTGTAGAAGATCCAGGACATATTTCCTTTGTGAAACTACAATTCCCTTCTTTGATCGAGCCACCTCCATTCCAAGGAAATACCTTAGAGTTCCCAGGTCCTTGATCTCAAATTCAGAAGCAAGACATTTTTTCAACCTGTTCATCTCGGCAATATCATTCCCAGTGAGAATAATGTCATCAACATATACTATCAGAATTGCAACCTTCCCATCACGAGAATGCTTCACAAACATGGTATGATCAGCATGTCCTTGATCATACCCTTGTTTCTTCACAGACTGAGTGAACTTCTCAAACCAGGCCCTTGGTGACTGTTTCAGTCCATATAGTGACTTCTTCAATTTACAAACCTTTGACCCAAACTTTTTGTCAAAGCCTGGGGGGAAGTCCATGTATACTTCTTCCTCCAAATCTCCGTTCAAAAATGCATTCTTCACATCTAGTTGTTGCAGAGGCCAATCAAGATTGGCTGCAAGTGATAGGAGCACTCTGATAGTGTTTAGCTTAGCAACTGGAGCGAAAGTCTCAAAGTAATCGATGCCATAAGTCTGCGTGAATCCTTTGGCAACCAGACGAGCTTTATACCTTTCAAGAGACCCATCAGCCCTATGCTTGGTTGTGAATACCCATTTGCATCTAACCGTGGACTTTCCTTTGGGTAGATCCACCATATCCCATGTTCCATTTTTTTCAAGAGCTTTCATCTCTTCAAGAATTGCTTCCTTCCACTCAGAAACTTGTAGAGCATCCTGCACAGTTTTGGGAATCTCCACACAAGACAAGGTTGAGGTAAAAGCACGAAAATTGGGTGAGAGATTTTCGTAAGACACATAATGAGACATAGGATGTTTGGTACAAGACCTAACTTCTTTCCGAATAGCAATAGGTATGTCAAGTTCATCACTAGGCTCATCATTTTGTTGACTATCAGGTTGAACAGATTGAGTTGGAGCATTACCTGATGATTGTATGGAGTTTTGGTCATGTCCTGGTTCAGACTCATGGCACCCTAAAGGAGCAGAAGACTCATTTCTTTGAGTTTTGTTTCTTCTCGTGTAGACTTGAGCATAAGATGGAAGTTCAGCATGCTTGGTACTAGTTTCGCACATATTACTCTCACAAGTAGGATGAGATGCCAAAATAGGTAGACCCGAACTTCCATTATTTGGTTCAAAATTAGGTATAAGAGTTGCTGGAAGAGGATTTTCAGATTCTGCAAGACGAAAAGACTCAATAATGGAGTTGTGCGAATTGTGCGAATCTACACTTTCTTTCCCCCCCTGAAGATGAGCTCCAAAAAAAGGTGTTAATTCGAAAAAAGTGACATCCATGGTGACAAACATTTTTTTGGAAATTGGATCAAAGCATTTATACCCTTTTTGGTTCGGTGCATAACCAACAAACACACATTTTTTTGCTCTAGGATCAAGTTTGCCCCGATTTCTATCATGGATGTGTACAAAAGAGGTACAACCAAATAGTTTTAAAGGCAAGGCTGCAGTAAGTCTAGAGGTTGGATAGGTCCTTTGAAGGACTTTCAGGGGTGTTTGGAACTTTAGCACTCTAGAGGGCATTCTATTGATAAGGTATGTAGATGTAAGAAGAGCTTCACCCCATAGGTATGTGGGAACTTTAGTGGTGAAGAGTAGAGCTCTAGTTACTTCTAAAAGGTGTTTATTCTTCCTCTCTGCCACCCCATTTTGCTGAGGCGTGTCAGGACAAGAACTTTGATGCATAATTCCTTTTTCCAAGAAAAAATGTCCCATAATTTTATTGAAGTATTCTCTCCCATTGTCACTCCTGAAAATCTGGATTTGCACTTGAAATTGTGTTTGTATCATGGTGTAAAAGTTTTTAAAAACAGATTCTACATCAGATTTCTCTTTTAACAAGTACACCCAACTTGCTCTCGTATGATCATCAATAAATGTGACGAACCATTTCTTTCCTGAGGGTGTAGGAATCCGAGATGGTCCCCAAACATCACTATGAATTAAAGAGAATGGTTTAGACGACTTGTAGATTTGAGAGGGAAAATTTGTTCGATGATGTTTGGCTAATTCACAGAATTCACACTGAAATGAAGATGGACTTTTATTCAAAAACAACCTTGGGAACAAGAATTTCAAATATTGAAAATTCGGATGACCAAGCCTATAATGCCATAACATGATATCATCATCCTTATAAACAGTAACAGATTCGAAACAACTACCCTGAACTTGTCTAGCCGAGCTTGTTCCATCTTCAAAGAAATAGAGTCCTCCACTCTCTCTAGCACTGCCAATCGTCCTCCCCGAGGTCAAGTCCTGAAACTCACAATGAGATGAGAAAAAATTAGCTCGACACTTTTGATCAGAAGTTATTTTACTGATGGACAGCAAGTTACAAGATAGCTTTGGAACATGAAGGACATTATGAAGCGTGAGGGCAGAGGACAGCTTGATGGATCCTAATCCAGCTATAGCCGAAAGGGAACCATCTGCAATAGTTATTTTTTTATTCCCTGCACACGGATTATAGGTGGAAAAAAGCTTTGAACAACCTGTCATGTGATCGGTTGCTCCAGAATCAAGAATCCATGGAGTTTTTTTATGTGGATTTTCTATGAGGAAAGCAGTAGAAAAATGATTACCTTGATGGGCTACAGAACAAGAGGGATTTAAAGAAGGTTGTGGAGGTTGAAGAAGTTTGTACAGATGTTTTAATTGTTCCTTTGTGAATGGAACCAAATCTGATTTTATTTGCTCTTCCTCATTTGTCGCCTGGAACGCGCGACCATTACTGCTCCTTTTTTTCCAGCCTTCTTTTTTCCAATTCTGCGGTTTCCCATGAATTTTCCAGCAAGTTTCTTTGGTATGCCATGGTTTCTTGCAATGTTCACACCATGGTTTCTTCCTCCTCTCTTCTTCAGAATCAAACCCCTGAGCTACAAGTGCAGATTTCTCGGATAGAGGGTTCTCATTTATTTCTGAATCACGTAGCATGATTCGCCTCCGAGATTCCTCCCTTCTAACTTCAGAGAACGCCTCACGGATGGATGGTAGAGGTTTCTGACCGAGAATTCTACCTCTCACCTCATCCAAGTTTCGATTAAGGCCCGCTAGAAACATATACACTCTATCATTCTCTTCTCTCTTCATTTGTCTCTTGCAATCAGCCGGACTTTCCCATGTATCATCATAGCATTGGTCTAATTCCTGCCATAAAGTAACCATTTCATTGAAGTAAATAGTTACCTCACGGTCTCCTTGCCTTGATTGCCATAGCTTTGTCTTCAATTCAAAGATCTGGGAAGAGTTCTCCAAATCAGAATATGTTTCTCTCACAACGTCCCACACATCTTTAGCGGTCGGAAGGAATAGATGCGGCTTTCCAATTGCTGGCTCCATAGAGTTGATCAGCCAGGCAATCACTAAGGAGTTCTCCGATCTCCAAGCCTTCCATCTCGGATTGCTTTTTTCTGGTTCTTTTTCCTCGCCTGTCAAGTGGCCGAGCTTGCCTCTTCCATCGATTGCTAGCTTCACCGATTGAGCCCACTCCAAATAATTTCGACCGTTCAATCGGTGAACTGTTAATAGCATGCTGGAATTGTGGGAGAATTGCTCTCCACCATTGCCCGATTGGCCAGAGAAATCAGTTGAAATTTTCTCTGGCTCGACACCTAAATTGGTGTCCTTACGAGCACCGGTCATCGCCGTTTTCACTATAGTGGGAGCTGGATTCAAAAACTCAGCTCTGATACCATGAAGGAAAAATCTGTATTTCCTTACTTCACTTGAGTAATTACAAGGTCAATATATATACAAGAGAAAGGAGACCCTAGTTAGGCAAGAAACCTAATTTAGGTATTGACTCACCTAAGTTAGGTATAGACTTACCTAAGTTAGGTATAGACTTACAAAGTTTCAAACAACTTTACAACTTTTCAACAGTCCCATTAGTTAATTTTCAGGTGTTGAAGTTGTGTTGTTGTCCCACGTCTAGTTAATTTTCGGGTGTTGAAGTTGTGTTGTTGTCCCACGTCGCTTGTGAATAGGTCTTATATACTCTTTATATTCATGTGGTCTCTCTCCACCTAATAGCTTAAGCTTTTGAGTTGGACTTTCTAACAAGAAAAATGCATATTTTAATATTTATATATTCCAACACTCTCACTAGCCAACTGCTCTAAAAGCTTAAGTTATTAGAAGAAGGCGTGGTCTAGTATTTATATGTTCCAACAAAGTAGAGGAAAGTATATTTACCACAGTCGGCTCGCCACTTCTCTATGTGGGGAAATAGGCGAGACATGTGATCATGTGAAATGCCATTGGCAATGATTTGTTGATGCTTTGTTGCTTGCATTTGCAGCTGGATCTTCTTAATATCCGGGAGGTTGCCGAAGAAAAAGGACGGGGCTGGGCCATTGATTCCCTGTTGCCGAAGCTTCTTTCTGAGCCGCAGCGGCTTCCACCCGAAGAGATTGTAGAGGTACAAGAACAAGCAAGTGAAGCCCACAAAAAAGAGCGAGAGAAATACTCCTAAAGTTATAGCCATTGATGTCCAAGTTGCTCCCGTAGCTCTTACTTGTTTCTTCTTAAAATGAATCAAAACGTGTAAGACAGGCTTTGTCACATCCTGAAACCAATAAGAATAGGGGAAATGACACTGCCGTCCTTCAGGAAGGACGCAGCCTCAAACAAGAACCTACGATCAAAAGTATGTTAATTTGGATTATCTCGACACAACTCAAATCCAAAATGCAACTACCAAAGGTCCCCGTTCGTATCGCTATCGACCTGAAAAGATTGAGAAATGGATGGGGTGAGCAATCACAGCTCAGTGAGTGGTACATTTTTTTTTTGTCGAGAAAAAAAAAACAAAAAAAAAATGTACATTGCTTAGATCGAGCAACCACTATGCATGTATACAAAATAATACTAAAAACCATACCTCAATCTCAATATATAATGTACATGTCAAATTAAATATGAGTTGTTTCATTTCAAAAAAAGCTTTGCACAGGTCAATAAACCAAAAATCAATGGTCAAGTCCACTGATCAATCTTTATCAAAAACCACATCAATGGTCCATTCCATTAACTAATACATTGCTTAATATAATATCATGGTCACGACACAACGCCTGGTGAAAAAGCAACCAAGATTCCCCTTGGCAAAGTCTCCACCTATGATGCCGGTGGCTCGGCCTAGAAGGATATATCCTAAAACCAGTATGCGTATCCCCTCAATGGGTTCTCATCAAAGTGATATGAGCAATATCAATCAGTATCTTTCTCCAGGAACCACAATCAACACCGGAAATCCATTTCATAAGCTAGTTTCACAGACCGAATCACATAACCTTTCGTAAACCGAATCATATAACCTTTTGTAAGTCCATTTATCAAATAGAATGCATTAAGAAGCATTTCACAAATCAATACATATAACCTTCCATGAATCATACTCAAAGTCAAGTGCTATTCGTAATTCTCTCACAAAATGATTCCACAAACTCGAAATATATAATCTTTCTCAACTTCGTTCATCAAACATAATGCATTTCGCAAGACATTTCTCAAATCAGTTCATATTTCTTTATAAACCAAATTCACAAACGATATGCATAACTCATTCCATAAACCAGTTCGAAACGTAATACATAGATGTAAATTATCACGACATCTTTCAGAACACATCTACCAAACAATTCTCAAATAATCAAGGAGTAGCAAATGCCAGATCCATATTTTTATGCAATAAAAATGCTTCTTCATAACTCACAACGATCTCATAATCCTAACAATTAAACGAGAATCGAAGTCAAAACTAAGCAAAGTACTACAACTACGAATTGGATAAAATACTCTTAAATGCTAACAAGACTACTCCTATGCACCAACAAATTGCACAACTAAAGGGATTATTCAAATCGTTCGCAAAGCGGAACTCAAATGGGAAACCTTTAAGTTCTCGCTCCGACTAAACCGCCGCTTCAAAACTACTGCGGACAAATCTCATGGCTCTATAACGCCATAATTAACCACTCCCGTGGAATCCCGCAGCTCAACAACTCAAAAATCGGACTCCGTGGCTCGAGTTTCACTAAACTTCTTATTCAAGCACTAACCTCAAATATTACTCCGATCAGATGATCAACTTACCGGACATTGCAAATCGGCTTGGCGAGGCATCCATAGCGAGAACCCCTCTTTTCTTCTTCCCCTTTCTTCTTCTTCTTTCTTCTTCCTTTCCTTTATTTTTTTATTTTGTGCCCTTCCCTCGCGTGCGAGCTCTTGGTCTCTCTGTTCTTTTCCTTTCCTCCTTATAAAATGAGCCCACTCTCCGCCCTTTTCCCCCCCTTTTTCTGTCTTATTTTCCTCTCTTCTCGCAAGCACTCGGCCCCTTAAAAAATAAGTGTGCTGTGCCTCACTGGTAGCCCTTAATCATTGGGCAGCATCAATTCATCCGCTAAATGACAACTGACAGAAGTTGGTTTCTTTGTATAAACAAGAAAAGAGACCATATGCAAAACTAGTCTACTGTGTTTTCCTGATTGAACTTGGGGGGGAAAAGAAACTTGCACGTTTGTTTATCGTTGTTGGCACAAATTATTGGCACATTTTAATAGGATATTTCAGTGGTGGGATCAAATTTTATATGGAATTTTTCTCTAAAGTATAATCAAAAGGACAGCAGCAGTGGATCGATCGGACCAACCTCAAGGGAAACTAAGCACTGCTCGGGAGGATCACGTCCAAGAGGCTGTTTCTTTTTGAAGTACAACAGCTGGACATAAAAAGATTTCAGATAGAACAGCAGCATCTAGAACTCAAACTGTGATAAGAATTATCTCGTTAAATAGCATACAGAAATCTTAAGACGAACTACAGAAAGCAAGTAAGCCTGCAAGAGTTCAACCAAACGCCAGACCAAGGACTCACCTGCCTAGAGACATGTTGATTGCCCAGCTGTACAAAATTAACTTGCATCAAACAAGAAGTTGCTTCTTTATGAAATCTCTCGTAGCGAATGCATTCAAAGAATGGTGGCCGGTCAAGTTTATTGATATTCCATGTAAGCCAAGAGTTTTTCAGTCACTAAGCTTAGCATTTACACAGAAGTAAGCCACTGACCACCCACAAGAGGACGTGATGCTACAATTTCGTCAACCGTATTTAGTTTCCAATGCAACAGACCAAGATGGGCAGTTTCAGCTTCACCATCTTCAGTTGTACCCCGTGTTCAGGCTTAAAATACAGCTTATGCATCTCCAACTATTTGTACCCGGGGGATAAAGAGAAAATGAACTTAGACAGCACAAGAGACAGAGACATCTTTAGTTCTGTCATCACGAAATTCTGGTCCACACCATTTTGTATCCCTGCCCCCAAAAGGCATGAACAGATTAGGAAGCTTGCACACGGCAGAAATTCCATTCGGAGACCTTTCTGGAGGAACTCATGGGCATTGTCACCTCAGTTGGACAGATCCTGATGCAACAGCGAGATTGGTGCCCAGATGTTGATGCCTTTCGGAATCACAAAGTATCCAAAGTTCATTTCCTTGGACATTTCTCTTGTCAAGAATGGTCCAGGAGGATATAGGTGCAATGTTCTGTAAATCACCAAATTTTAACTGCACATCAAAAAAAAAATCTGATAGGCAGGCAGCTCTGCTCTTAGATTATTTCTAAGCCTAAGGGCTACGTGCAACTACCTGTAATCCACATAACACTTGAGTGTATTCATATACAAAAAATATAGTAAGGAAGCTCACTCAATAACGATCCTTGGTTTCAGTTTAGGAAAAGATTCATGTAAAATATCTCCTGAGAAGGGTCGGCTCGATTATATGCGCCCGGATAAAGGAATAAAGGACTGATGCCCCAACTATGGATACAGTGACCTACGAGAATTCACATTAAATATCTCCTGAGTAGGTCCTGCCCCAACTCCCTAGCAGTCTTGGTAGGAATATGCCTATACCCAAAATTTCGAAGACATCAAAAACGGCAAGATTTATATGAAATTGTTTTGTCAGGGGAGCAACATATACTGAGAATTTATCAGAAGGAACTTTTGCTACACATGCAACACCACATGTGAAATAGTAGCTGTGTGGAATCATGTCTGCCTCGATGATATTTCTGAATGAACACAAGAATATATCAGTCGCAACTTGCCGTAGAAAGCAAACGTTAATAAAATCATCCCCCACGATTAAGAGTTTTTTAACACTGGAGAAGGAGGCACCCTCACCTTACCACAGGAAAACCAACAAAAGCGTGCTTCTTGCTTAGCGAATCCTGAAGCTCCAACAACTAAGGAAACATTTCATTGCCAATAATAATGAGATTCCCACTTCCCCAAGATGGAGTCGGCAGAATCAACCATTATGTCCACCATTCCCTATGTAAAACAAAACAAGTATCATATAGATAGCTTTTTGTTTAATACTGGATTGTTATCAGAGAAGAACTGCCTCATTTCAGCAGATAGGCTTCTTGTCCACACGAACTGAAGCAACTCCCCCTGCTTCCTCCATTTGAGATTCCCACTTTTCCAAGAGACAGGCAGCCATTTCAACCATCAAGTCCACCATTCCCTATGCCAAAAAAAAAAAAAAATAGAGTAACATTTATATTAGCTATTGCCGACCCCAACTAGCTTGGGATAAAGGTGAAGTTGATGTTGATATAGATTAGCTGTTCTGTCAAAAATTAACTTCTTCACGTGCAAATAAAGACAGCTCAAGCAAGCAAGGACTGTGCCGCTGTGTACTTGATAGAACCTCCCTGGCTAATCCATACCTTTATTTTATCATTGAAAAATTCAGGCCAATGACTTTTCTCTAGAGTGCCCAGGACTTTCCTTTCGAAGTGATAATGCTGTCATAACCCAACAGGATTCCCCTGTTGTCTGTCAGGTACGCAGACCTTCCGAATTCAGCAGGCTTGCACTGGGAGAACTCCCTCACTATGCCAAAGTCGCATATGCATCCAATCACCATGTTCCCCAGGTTGTATGCAAACACAGGACCTGCAATAACCATAGCATTCTCAGCAGTTAAAGATGATCGTCCTAAGCTACGTGTGCTTTTCAAACAATAGAAATAGCTGGCACATGTTACAGGCATAGCTAGTGAAAAATACTAAACAAAAATGTGAACAAATATTGAATTAGAAGAAAAAAAATTTACCGTAGTCAGCTCTCCATTTCTCAATGTGGGGAAATAGGTGGGACATGTAATCATGCGAAACACGATTGCCAATGCTTTGTTGATTCTTCATGGATTGCATTTCGAGTTGCATCTTCTTAATGTCCGGGATGTTGCCGAGGAAAAAGGATCGCGCAGGGCCATTGATTCCCTGATGCAAAAGCTTCTTTCTGTGCCAAGGCGGCTTCCACCAGAAGAGATTGTAGAGGTACCAGATAAGGCAAGTGAAGGCCCCCAGAAAGAGAGAGAGAAGAACTCCTGAAGTTGTAGTCATTGATGTCTAAAGTGTTGATCCCGTAGCTCTTTCTTGTTTCTTCCTAAGTGAACAAAAGGGTAGCGCAGGCATTTTCTTTCGTTTTCTATTTATAGCAGCTCCAAAAAACTGTAAACTACAAATGGACAATGAACAAGTGTACGGTTCCTCACTCGCAGATTCCTTATCATAGATTTCTTGTACAGCACCAATTCAACTGCTAAAGGACAAAGTGACAAACAACGCAAGAAACCAAAAGTAAAGCTAGTCAACTGTGGCTTCTGATAGGACTCGGGTGGAAGAATCTGCTTCCACAGTTGTATAAACAACGCAAGAAACCGTAAGAAATGCTAGTCAACTGTAGTTTATACCTATTATCGTACATTTTAATAGGATTATTCACTAGAGATATCAAAATATATATGGAATTTGTCCCTATAAGATAATCAAAAGGAAGGCTGCAGCAGATCGATCGGACCGAATTAAAACGAAACTAGCACTGCTTGGGAGAATCACATGTAAGAGGCTGTTTCTTTTTCAAGTACAACAACGTTCCAAGTTCAGATGTACATAAATAGAGTTCACATGTAACATCAGTATCTATAACTTAGGTATGATGAAGAATCATCTTGTAAAAGTAGCATACGGAAATCTTCAGTAGCAATTTACGGAATGCAACTAGGCCTGCAACTATTCAATTAACTACCAGACCAAGGACTCAATGACCTAGGGAGGTGTTAAGTTGAGTGAGCGAAGTTAGAATCTCAATGCTTCTTCATAGCAAATTAAGGCTTAAAATTATAAGAATATCAACTGCCATCCGCAATTCTTAAAGAGAACCAGACAGTATAAGGCTTTCCATTCAGAGAAAGAGAACTATATGCCACTTCGATTTCAGGTGATCTCGGCTAAATCTTGTACATGGCTTTGTCCAATACATTCACAATAAACAGAAGTAAGACGTGCAGAGTTCAAGGGAAAGCCAACATTCCTAGTTAAAATATGTCCAACATAAGCGAATCGAGAATATTTGCAGAACTAATTAACTTGCATTAAACTAATTAACTTCCATGGAAAAAAAAAGAACTTCCTTAATTATCGAATCTCTCTATTACTGAATGCATTCAAAGAACAGCTGCCCCTCAAATTTATTGATATCCCCCCGTAAGCCAAGAGCTTTTTAGTCATTAAGATAAGGTTTTACACAAAAGTAAGCCCTACTGACCACCAACAAGAGGATGTGATGCTACAATAGTATTGACAATGCTTTTTCGTGGTACAGCTTCCAATGCAACAGACCAAATATTCAAACACATAATATACAATTTCAGATCTTCTCCATCTTCAGTTGCACCCCGTGTTCAGGCTTGAAAAACAGCTTATAAGTCAGCAAGTGTTTGTATCCCGGGGATAAGGAGAAAGTGAACTTAGATAGCAGAAGAGACAGAAATATCTTGAGTTCGGTCATCCCGAAGTTCTGGCCAATACAAGTTCGTATCCCTGTCCCAAAAGGCATGAACAGATGCGGAAACTTGCATGCTGAAGAAATGCCATTTGCAAACCTTTCAGGATGGAACTCATGGGCATTGTTGCCCCAGTTGGCTGGATCCTTATGCAACAGCGTGATTGGGAACCAGACATTGACACCTTTTGGAATCGTAAACTCCCCAAACTTCATTTCTTCTGACGTTTCTCTACTCAAGAATGGTCCAGGAGAATATAGGCGCAAAGTTTCGTAAATCACCATGTTTAACTGCACATTGAGAGAAAACAGCTGATTGGCAAGCGGTCCAACAATTATATTATTTCTAAGCTTAAGGGCAACATGCGTAGGGTCTGCTCCACTGTCGTGCGAGAATAAATGAACAAATAATCGATTGACAAATTAAGCTAGAGAACAATACAGTGAACTACAAAAATTGGGGCTAGGAATCAGGTCTTGCCCTGACTAACACTTGTCTACAATTGCCCAGTGCGCGTATACTTAGATTTGTGAATCGTGGGAGCCAAAAAAAAAGAAAGTACCAATTTCATTTTGTGCAGCTTATCCATAGTAGGGGCTTGATTTCCAAGGATCTCTACCACCTCGGCACGCACGCGCTTCTGCCACTCAGGATGGTGTGCTAAAAGTATTAAAGCAAAGGTAGCGCCACTGGCAGTTGTTTCATGTCCCCCGAAGAATATGCCCTTGCAATTGTCTATGATGACACTCGATCCATGGCCAAATTTGTTGACTAAGGCCTGTAAGAAGCTCGGTTTCTCGGCATTGTGATCATTTTCCATCAGCATCAAAACAGATTGGTCGACTTCTTTTCCTATCCTCCTAATGTCACGAGCAGTCTTTGTAGGAATATGCCTATACCCAAAATTTGAAGACGTTAAAAAGATGGAAGATTACTATAAAATTGCTTTGTCCAGGAAGCATTATATGCGAGGGTTTAAGGTTTCTTAAGAATTTGTCAGAAGGAACTTTTGCTACATACGTAACACTGAATGCGAAACAGTAGCTGACAAAAGGTAAACACGTGAAATTATGTCTGCTCATTATTGTCTGAATGAGCACATAAACTTCTCAGTCGGAACTTTCCATAGAAACTTGAAAGCAAACTTTAACAAACCTATTGCCCCAATTAGAGGTTTTTTAACACTGAAGGAGGAAGCACCCTCACCTTACACCCGGAAGACCAACAAGAGCATGCTGCTTGCTAAGCAAATCCTGAAGCACTAACGTCTTTGAAAAAATTTCATTGCCGATAAGATAATTGCTCCCAAAACATGCTTTTGAAATCATTTCAGCAGATAGGCTTTTTAAATCCTCGTCGACTCGTACTGAAGCAACTCCCCCAGCTTCCTCCATTTGAGATTCCCACTTTTCCAAGAGAGAGACAGCAGATAACCATCATGTCCACCATTACCTTTAAAAAAAAGAGAGAGAGAGAGAGAGACACGAATAACATATAGATTAGCTATTCTGTCAAAAAAATTATCTGCTAAAACAAGGACACTAATTCACATCTTTATTTTCGCTACCAAAAAAAAGAATTCACACCTTTATTTTATCAATGAAGAATTCAGGCGCAATGACTTTTCTCTGGAGCTCCCAGGATTTTCCTTTTGAAGTGATGATGCTGTCATAACCCAACAGGATTCCCCTGTTGTCTCTCAAGTACGCAGACCTTCCGAATTCAATAGACTTGCACTGACAGAACTCCCTCACTATGTCAAAGTCGCATATGCATACAATCACCATGTTCCCCAGGTTGTATGCAAACACGGGACCTGCAATAACCGTAGCGTATTGTCCTAAGCGACATGTCCTTATCACACAATAGAAATAGCCGGCACATGTTACTGGCATGGCTAGCGAAAACTCCTAAACACAATGATATGAACAAAGACTGAAGTAGAAGAAAATCTGTTTACCATAGTCAGATCTCCATTTCTCAATGTGGGGAAATAGGCGGGACATGTAATCATGCGAAATGCGATTGCCGATGCTTTCTTGATTCTTCGTGGCTTGCATTTCCAGTTGCATCTTCTTAATGTCCGGGATGTTGCCGAGGAAAAAGGATGGCGCGGGGCCATTGATTCCCTGATGCTGAAGCTTCTTTCTGAGCCAAAGCGGCCTCCACCAGAAGAGATTGTAGAGGTACAAGAAAAGTCAAGTGAAGCCCACAAGAAAGAGAGAAAGGAGGACTCCTAAAATTGTAGCCATTGACGTCTAAACAGTTGATCCCGTATCTCTTTCTTGTTAATCGAAATGGGTAGTGCAGGCTTTTTCTCTTTACAAATTTTATCAGCTCCGAAGAATTGTAAGCTGCAAATAAAAAACGAACAAGGGTGTCGTTCGTCACTCGCATCATATTCCTTAGACATTGCACAGCACCGATTCCACTGCTAAAGGACAAACTGTTTTTTTTTTTGGTCTAACTAAAGGACAAACTGTTACAAGTAAGGTTTCTTTGCATAAACAACGCAAGAAACCATAAGAAAAGCTAGTCAACTGTTGTTTCTGATTGGACTTTGTGGGGGTGGGGAAGGAATCTTCTTGCGCATTTGTTTTAACTTTTTCACATGGTCCGTACCTATTGTCTGTCCATTTCAAAAGGATTATTCGCTGGAGGGATCAAAATTTATATGGAATTCGCCCCCAAAGGATAATAACAAGGACAGCTGCGGCGGATGGATCGGGTCAAGCTTTAAAGAACTACCACTGCTTGGGAGAATCAAGTCCAAGAGGCTGTTTTTTTGTTAAGTTCAACCGCATCCCAAGTTCAGATGTACATAAATAGAGTACAGACATTACAGCAGCAGCTAAAACCCAAGCATCATGCCAAATTTTCTCGTCAAAATAGCATACGGAAAACTTTAGTGGCAAATTAAAACATGTTAGACAACGATTTTAATTCTATAATTCTGTTTTTCAAAAGAAAAAAAGACGAAAAACTTATTTATTCTGTTCCTGGAAATAAATTTGAAGCGAAAACAAGGATAAAAAAATATGTTGTTATTTTTTGTTCCCGAATCACTTGTGACAAATGAGGAGGAAATTACCAAGTCCTAAATCACAGGCTGCAAAAATTCATTTAACCGGCCAGACCACAGGCCCACCGGCCGAGGAACATGCCTGAGTGCCGGGCAGTCAAAGTTAGATCCAGATGCATCTCCATAGCGAATTTGGGCTTAGATCTATTAGTATAATAAATACATTCCGCAATTCTTAAAGAGACCTGGACAGTATAAGGTTTCTCATCCAGAGAAGACAACCACGCCCCAACTCGATCGTGTGTAGTCCGAATAGGACAGGTACACAGTGTACCATCGGGGCCGCCCTCCTTAGGGGAATACAAAGCTAAAACTACTGTTAAGACGAGTGCATAACAAGTAATGACGAACACAAACTTATATCGTCGTAGCCTCAGCATGCGTCATATCCAGTTTCTCAATATCCAATGTTCATACGAAGAGAACCCACAGTGAAGTTCAGAAAAGAGATCAGACATGTACAACAATTTTGGCATCCCTCATCTCAAAACAATCGAGGAAACCTTGCACATAATTCTGAACTTCTTTATTTAAACGTGATGGAAAGCATAGACAGTCTATCACACTGATTTTAAGCCAGTGATTGGAACTAGAAATTTCTAACCAGACCATCCCCTCTGTGAATTTCCAGAAGAATGCCCATTCAACCTGTCAAGTACTGCATTACAATCCACGGGCTGCCCACTCTCCTCCAACCGCTGGATGACACTCGCCACATGATCACCCCTATAGCCCATGCTCGCTAGTTTCTCGATCAACTCGCTGTAGGGATGGTTTCGGACAAACTGAGGGTGACTAGGGTTCCGACCCACCAAATTACCACCTGGGGCTGGATGGGGATTCTGAACAGGAAGATTGGTTGGAGGGTATGCACCCTGAGGGAAGTGCATTTGCTGAGGTGGATGATGTGCCCTCACCATATCTCCTTCATACATCATATATCCACTAGTCGGAGGTACCACATTTTGGGGCCCAGCAGCTTGATAAGTTTCGCCAGGATGTGCTCCAAAAGTGCCCTTCGGAGGGGGAAGTGGAGGTGGTTGTTGACCCATCCGACCTGGTCCGCCATATTCATAAGATACTGTATCAACACGGCTAGATACAGGTGGTGGAACTCCAGAATAAGACAACTGCATCGCCATGCTATTTGGAAGCGACTCTGGAGGAGGGTTTGAGGGTTGACTCGGTGGGTAAGGAGAATAAACAGCTGGTGATGGGGATCTGATCTGTGGTTGCAGAGACGACTGTTGTTGTGGTTGTACCTGCTGAGGTAGTTGCTGAGACCATTGCTGCTGATACTGTGGGAATGGATGTTGTGGTGGTGGTGGTGGTGGTGCAGGTGTCTGATTCACATGAGGCTGCATGGATTGAGGGGCCACTTGAAGTTGAGACATCCTGACATGAGGATCCGAAGCCACGTATTGACTCTGAGGTAGCTGGGTATGTACCGACGTATTTGGAATCTGGGCAGGTTGCAGATAATAGGGTTGCTGTTGGGGAACATTCTGTGCAGGGGTTTGTGATGGAGGGGCCACTGGTGGTTGCGGCGGAGACACTTGATGTGGAAGAGCCAGAGCTAGTTGCTGGTCAGATACATCAGATGCATTATCAGACTTCTTGCTGTCAGATTTAGGTGTTGAAGTTTTCTCCTCAGTTGATTTGTCATGGCCAGAGGAAGACTCTTTCTGCACAAGCTGAAGCTTGGCTAGTTCTTTCTGAGTTTCAGCAAGTTCTTGTTTGTCTCGCAATATCTGTACTGACCTGTGGACCTGCCAAAAGCGATTGACATTTCAGGCAAGCTGGTTATTTCATAATGTTCACTGTCACAGGACAAAGGACGTGACATCAGTTCATGCACACATCTCATAACCTGCCCTTATAACATGCCAACAATTCTTGAATGTATCGCGTTTCTGCTGCAATAAATTGGCGGAAGATTTAAGAGCATTTATTCCACAATATAAAGCAACACTCTATCAAAGGTTGTCACTGGAACATGCCCAATGATGCAACAAAGGAAAAAGTGGTACCTAAAATCTAACCCACACCATTAACAGATCTCTCTTATCACTTCTCCATGAATAACAACAAACAACTTTCTCAGATACCGGCTTATGAGATGACTTTTCTGCCAGTGACTGTTCAGGTGGTCAAGAAAATGGGCAATTAACGTAGTCAAAACAGCCCCAAGAAAGCAACTTTCAGAGAAACAATGCTCCTATCAATCAAGCTTCAACCAGTGTTAGCTTCTCTTCAAGATGCAATAAAAGGACTTCCAACAAAGACCTCAGTATCGTACACTTGTCTCAATGATACACTAAGACCTGCAATATTCATCTCAAAATTCCAATTCAAAAGCTTTATCTTTCTCACCACACTGACTAGTTTCTCCTCCCAGGTGTACAAAGAGGAGATCGAAATACATGAATCGTGGCCTGGGTAACTTTCACCGTTATGGCAACTATGCTTGCAAATTCTGAGATAGGAAGGAGTGCAAAATTTTCAACAAAGCAGCAACACTCGAATAATGATTACTTTACAAATAAAAAAGAAAGAGAAGAAGAAGCGTTAAAGACTTTTTTTGGGGGGGTCTATGTCAATAATTCAATTAAGTGACCACCATGGCTATTGCTTAATTCGTGAATGATTGTTTTGCAGCGTGACTAAGAACGCAAGCAACCACATATAGTCTCCCAACACCTATCTGCCACATGAACCTGTATTGAGTTAGTGATATGCGAAATTCACAATGTAAATATACAAGTGCTGAGTTATGACGATCATAATCTCTCCCAAAAGATCACAGCATGAATGTGGAATAAAATCAAAAGCATACTAGGGGACAAAACTAGATGGATACATATGATGCTCTACAAGTAGTGAACTCACCTCTTGAAGATGTTTGTCGAGAGATTTAAGCTTTGTATCTGTGTCCCCATGATCTCGATTCAATTGAGATCGCATCTCTCCAATTGATTTATCGAGATTATAGCAGTATAATTCCAACTCGGATAGCCGTGAACTTATCCCTTCGAGAAAGCGCATGAGGTTGTCGGAATGTTTTTTCATGCTTTTTTCGACAGAAGCAATTACATCTTGTTTAAAGGAATCCTCTGGCTGGCTATAGGCAGGAGCAGAATAAACCATTGGCCGGACAAGTCTACTTTTGTGGAAGTCCTGCTCAGAAAACTTTATTGGGTTAGATTTTACCATTACACTGCAAGCTCAAGCCAACATCTTCAATACATGATCATAGCTCGTTTTTTGGAGGTTATAATAACCACAGAGCCTAATCAGTTATACTGAGGCACAAGTAATTCAGCATTTTCAGCAAGATCCTCTACAACTGCAAAATTTACATTAAGCATTGCAAGATTCTATGAGGCCAGAGGAAATTTCGTCAACTCTTGAATGTTTAATCCAGTTCTGATGAGCTTTCTGTAGCCTTTAGCCCACCAATCTCCTCTTTTCACCGATCCTCAAAACCCCATCAAGTACTAATAATCTTATATAGAAAACAGAAGTAAATGTTACCAAGCCAAGGGCTCAATGAAAAACTCTCCAAAAGGTGAGAAGGAACAAAGTAGGCAATCAACGAACAGTAGCAATTCTTAACAACGAGACTCTTCAAATATAAAATACTTGCCCAAAGCAAAGACTAGACATAACTACCCAAGCGATGCCGATACTGATACTGAATTTAATCAGGGAAAGCTACCTCAAGTAGAGTATTGGTTCGACACATCCCCCGGGCAACAGTTCAGCAAAAAGCCCAAAAACTTTCGCATCAACATTTAGCCACAAGCTTATTCTATTATTGCTAGCATATGAATTTTTGCAAACGAAAGACTTCGTATTTCCAGGACATTGAAGTCAAGCAAAGTGAGATATTTCACAAGGTAGGGAAAAAGAAAAAAGGAAAAAACATGAAAGGTGCATCCCCGTTCTCATTCAAAAGCACAATGTTCTGTTACGTGCGATAACGCTTCCGGATGCAAAAACTGCATCGAGCTCATAAACTAAACCTTCGAGAACTACACATGACTACGACAACTTGCTTCTATAGACCAACTGCATCCACGAAAACGAAGAGGAGGTCACCCAACAAGAAAAGAAGAAATCTCGCGATGGCAAGCTGCAAAACCCTAGTTCGTACCACCCGTAATCAGAGAGCCAATCCTCACGACCAACTCGCAGAACTCAAAAACCTAACCACTCATCCACAGCTCAAACTCGAATCACCCTCCAAAAACCAACGCGAAATCCGCAGAACCAAAAAAGGCGAGACCAATTGGTGAAGCAGAAGTACCTTGCTGGGATTATTAGCGCCACTGATGGCGGGATCGGAGTGGCTCCCATTGGAGGCGTCCTGGTTGCCGTAGTCCTCGTAGGAGCAGAGGATGTCGTCGGACGCGAAATCGAAGCCCTTGGAGCCCGAGTTGGCCCGACCAGATGCACCGGACGCCATCTCTGCGTTCGATCGAGCGGGACCGTGTACTCGCCCACGCGATCGAGGAAGGAGGTGCCCGACTGGGAAGAAGATTCGTGCTCGCAGAGGAAGAGATAGAGAGAGAGAAACGGTGGGCTCTAGAGAGAGAGAGAGAGAGGCGTTGCTTAGCTTGGTCGAGATGTGAAGGTGGAGAAACGATTTTGTTTCCGAGGCGTTAACGCCACGTCATCACACGATAGACGTGTTAGAAAAATTGCGAGTGTCAGTGGGCCGGTTTGGTTGTTCTTTTGGAGAGATAAGGATCCGAAGTCACCGACCTTTCGCTTTTATTCCTCTTAGCACGCTAATTTAGTTTAAGCATCGTCAATAATGATTTTGACTTTTCTTTACAAGAAAAATTAATTCGCAACGAGGAAACGGGCGGGTGATTCCTAACGCGAATCACGCCCTTAGACGAGTTTTTTTAGCAGAGACATGTGTTTGATAACGGCACAAAAATTTGGTTCCCCAATATAGATTGATAAATAGCATGAAACTTTTACGGTTACCTGCCATTAGGCCTTGACCGGCGGACAGGAGACCGGCGTACGACGAACAACGAACGGAGTCGGGCATCATAGACTAGCGACGAGCAGCCCATGATAGAATATCGAATGTAGGCGAATTGAATAAATTAATAGTTTATGGACCACATTGGATATCGAGCCAAAATTTGAGAACAATAAAAGCAAGGCAGGCGCGGCATCGATGACGTGCTCGTTTGATCGACAGCACGTTTTTACCTTTGGGCCCGGAACTTTTATTTTTATTTTTTTATTTTTTTTTGTCGAAACCCTTAGCTTTTGCTTCAATCGCATTGAGCACGTGCAGAAATGGGGGTGGGCTGGACTTAACGGTGTTAGCAAAGTTCCCATTGACATCGGTGGGTTACGTTGAATTTCGGCATCGTCAGTCGGGCCGAGTTCGGATGGTTCGGGTCAAGTCGCGGTGACTTGCTCGCTCCTATCGATTGGGCTTGGGCTTGGGCTTGGGCTACAGTGGAGACGTACTTAGGTCTTCAAATATCAGATCTGGAGAAATTCCTGGCGAAAACAGTTTAATAAATCGAAGATGCGGCAAAAGCAAAAGTGGCCCCCGCTTGCTTCCCCTGTTTTTCAAAGATTTGTCTGCCGCTCGCCGCTTTGGATTTCGGTAAGGGGACCACATGCAAAGCCACGTGGTGCCCACCGCCGATATTTTCTCCAGAAAGTGGGGCCCCGCCGCCCGTCACGGTCGTTTTTATTTTACGTGGGAAAACATTTTGATTTTCCGCCGGAAAAAACGCCCCCGCGGGAATGGCGCCGTGGGCCCTCTCTTTTCGGGACCTCGCCCACTCTCGTGCAGAGCGCGTTTGACCTTGGAAGGCGCGTGTGGGACGCAACGCGTTGTCGTTCGGGGTTGGCCATCAAGGTAGGCTACGCGCAACCCCCGCGGACTTCCCAAATGGAATCAAAAGCCGCGTCGACCCTGCGGGGAAAGCTTCCATCTTCACCCTAAGGAATCGCCATTCGCCGAGGGTCAAATCTTAATCGCCTGAACTCCAGAATCCTTTCCATCACTGGATTCTTTTATTTAAAAAAATAAATAAAAATAAATATGATTATCTATATAGCTGTATTTTTTTATATTCATGAAAATATTTAAACACACATTGCTATCGATGACGAAAATATACTTTGTTGAGTTTCACGCGATCATTTTTTATAATTTCATATTTTTCGACTCGATTTTTATTTTTCTGCGAAACACACTGACCTTAAAATCAGACCAAACACAGTTCCGCGAGAGGATAATCCCGAGCTTTCAGAGAGCCGGAAACCCAATTCTGCACGTCGAGTTTTAATATTTAGGCGACGAGAGAGGTTTTTGGAAAGACTTGGAGAGCCGCAAAAAAGGGGAGGAAACCAAAACAAATTTTCGAAATTCACGTTAAAAATCTCCAATAAACGGAGAAAATAATCGGGAAAACGTCATCGTTCCTTCCCCAAACTCTGTCCGAACAGAGCTTTTAAGGGTAGCGTTCAAACGTTCGTGGGAGTTAGTTGAGCTGTCGGAACGACTCTTTGACTAAGGGGGGGGGGGGGGGGGGGGGGGGTGTGGGGAAACGGCTCCTTCGTTTTAAATTTAATGTTCCCCACCGCGTCAAGGGAGAAAAAACTTAGTCGCGAAGCAAAATATTCAATTCCGGGGGGTAAAACAAAACAGAGTGGGGGACGGGTTTCGATGGTTACTGCGTCAATTCACGAAATCTTTTCCATTTGACTAACTTCGCTCGTTTTTGGAAACAAGTACGATGGAACCATCCTCGAGTGGCAACGTATAGTCCAAGAAAGTCGTTGTCGAGAACATGTCCACGCGCTCCATTTGGCGTTCCCTCTACGTTGTCTTTAGCACCGCCGGGACGATGTTACCCCGTGATTTTTTTCTAGTTTTGCTTGAAATTCAAAATTTTCCGCCATTTTTTTTTTTTTGCGGAGAGAGCCGACTGTGTGTTTTTTTTGAAAAGTTAGGCTTTTTTGTCCTTCGATTAATTTCTTTTTTCTTTTCTTTTTTCTTGATCGATGGTTGTGGATGTCGTAAAGCTGAGTCGGCGATCGAAAAAGCTTATGCGGATTGAATGAGGAAAAATATTTAGACAAAAAAGAAAAATAAATAGGCCATAGGAATATTTGAAAAGAAAAAGGAAACCTAGCCTCGCCCACGTTGACGGCCCTGCTCGCCACACTCCCGCAATACGACCTCTAGCTTGATCTTCCATGGCCGCGAGGCATCAAAGCTTGAGTTGCCATGGCTAGGCTATCGCAAGCTCGATGTCAAGATCTACTATCCCTTTCTTTTTCTTTTCTTTTTGCCAAAATCAAAAGTTTAAGTTTTTTTTTTTTGTTGAAATTCAAGACTTTAAGGCTGCGTTTGGTCGCCCGGATTTTTAGTCAGGATAGGATTGGATAGGATACGATATGAAATCCAGGGATTTTGTCATATCCTATCATGTGTTTGGTAAATCGCAGTAATAGAGTCGGATATGTTCATATCATATCATATTCACTGTTTAATATATACGATATATCAATGTAAAATGAATTTGAAAAAGCACAAGCGAAAAATATAAGAATCTCTTATAATTCATTGGTGAATCTAGTAAAAGAAAGAAAATATAAACATTCAACTTTTGCTGAAAACTTTTGCCTTTTTCGCTATATGCGTTAAACCTCAATATGAAACAAAAGGTTATGGATGACAAAAGGTTATGGATGAGAAGAAGGTTTGGCTCTCTTTCTGCTTTTCTTAGATTTTTTATGTGAACCAGAAAATTAAGAATGAGAGTAAGTTTCAACTATCTCACTATTTTCGTGAATTTTTATTATAAACTATAAAGTTACAAAGTAATCATGAAACTTCCACATGAACTAGAAATAGAGAAGACGGAGATGGAGATGCTAGTTTTTTTAGAAATTTCATTACTCATTCTCTTCAAGAATCATTTTCAAATTTGAATATTTTTACTTAAAATCTAGTTTATTTTAATTCATTATTATTATTTTTAATTATAAATCTCTTTATATCATTATTTTGACTCACTTCCATCATTTCTTAATAAAACTTTTCATTAAATAACAAACTATACTATTATACTTAAAATATTTAATGATATAAATACTAAGTGTGTGCGTATACATATACAAACTATATATTATAAAGAAGAAAGAAATCAAATTATAAATATGATTTATAAAAAATAAAAATAAAAATAAAAGTTATTTTTTATTTTGATTTTTTTCTAACATTAGAATTCAAATTTATTTAAAAGTAATTATTATTTTAATTTTATTATATAAGAAGTTTGTTATTCCGAAAAATAGTTTTTATACCATAAACAAAAGAAATCCTATCAACCTTTATCCTACATCCCCCTATGATAATTATATCCATGTTATATCCGCCTTATATCCTGCTATATCCTATCCTGAGTAGGAACCAAACACAGGATATGATAAATTTTATCCTATCCTGACTTATATCTCGATTGCCAAACGTAGCCTAAGTAAATAATATGTAACGGTGTTGAGTCTATTTTGGTAATTTTCAACGGCATTAATTTCATGTCGAAAAAATCTGTCGTATCAAAACGATGCAAGTGCAAGGGACGAAGGATGGCGCATTTCAAAAAGTACAGAGTCGTTTTGAAGAGAAAAAAAAAGTAGAGGGTGGTTCTGAATTTCAAACAAAAAAATAGAGAAAATTACGGGTCACATCGTCTCTTGTAATATCCCGCAGTTTTGGCTTTTGGCTAGAATAATACGCGTATCCTAAAAATATTTTACGGAACATTATTGCATAGAGTAATTAATTTATAAAAATTATTTTCGCTACTAATAATTTCGTGTGTGAATATTTTCTTGAACGATTAAAATATTTTTCGTTTATTCTTATTTGTAAGTCGCATAAACGATCGTTTTTTGAATGATATTAGACACAATTGAAAAGGGCGTGTAATTTTTCAGCATGAATTACTATGTTAAATATTAACATTTGTGGACATTGCATAGCAGATGTGGAACTTTCAATATAAAGATTTGGTTGGATAATCTTGAATTTAAACTGATTCCATCGTTCAACACAACATCTAAAAGGGATTCCATTATTAAAGTCATTATTAGCAACTTATTGTGCATAGTCGCCCACCGAGTTTTCAATAATGCAGTGAAAGCTCATTAGAGGTAACTTTTAAAAAGTCGTTCATGATTTTATTGCCAAGACAAATATGTCATTTCGAAATCCTGAAAAAGCAACACGAAAAATCATTGATTCATGCTTCATATCAAGGAAAAATACACTAAATGTCGTAAATTATGCTCGTCGTAACATATTTACCCCAAATCTTTGTTTTGCAACACGAAAATTCCAAAATTTGTACTCACGTGACCCATTTATCCAAACTTGTACCCGGCGATGTATTTGCCATAAACTTTTTATTGCGACACAAAAAACTCTAAACTTGTATATTTATCTCGAAATACTGGGTAAATACATCATATGCCTATACGTTTGGGATTTTTGATGCACAAGAAAATAAAATTAGGATAAATGTGTCACGTGGATACAAGACTGAGACTCTTCACGTCACAAAAATAGTTTGGGGGGTAAATGTGACACGATAAGTTTAATTTAGGATTTTTTGTGATTTTTTTTTCTAAATAAAAGTCAGAGTTCGAATTCGAAAAATGAAAAGACCGAAAAATATCTTTTTTATGAAAATCATTTTCAAGGAAGATGTTTAGGTTATCATTAGCTGGATAATTTACTTTTGTAGATGAAGTTACCATGCCAGAAGCCACTCCTATTTTTTTTGAATTAGTTTTCAGTTTCACATATGAATTCGGGGTTGCTCTCCTCCTGTTTCGTGCGTGATTAGACGTATTCTCAATCCCTTCGCCGCTCTCTGTTTAGATTCTCTCGCCGCCGATGTCGCTTTCCGTCCCTCGTCGGACCGGGTCGTTTCGCGCTCGAGGCGACACTCGGAGAAGCAATTGCCTGCTGGTTGCGCTTGCGCCATT
Source organism: Rhodomyrtus psidioides (assembly GCA_021437785.1). Lineage (NCBI taxonomy): Eukaryota > Viridiplantae > Streptophyta > Magnoliopsida > Myrtales > Myrtaceae > Rhodomyrtus > Rhodomyrtus psidioides. The sequence continues at coordinate 5,853,499 of JAILYB010000010.1, read as the reverse complement.
CTACCGTCGGAATAAAAATAATAACAACAAGGATACAAAGATTTCCCATTAGGCGGAATAAAATATGGACACTGATGATGGAGAGAGAGAATGCTGGGTGCGCGCGCATCGAAAAGATCAAAAGAAAGAAGATCAATTGTCTCCGACAAAATATTTTTTTAAAAATAAATTCCCTCGACAAAAAAGAAAGAAGAGAAGAAAAAAAAAAATCCAAAATTGGCCTTTTTGCCCTTTTCCATCATCCCCCTCTCCTCTCTCCCTCATCAGTCATCAGCTTCATTCCTCGCCGTGACCCCTTTTCCCTCTCTCTCTCTCTCGCCCGTTACCCTCTCTTTCTGCCCTAAGCTCGAGAATTCAAGCTAATAATACTCCACAGCTGCGGGCAGACCACGCACACAGTCGAATCTCTCTCTTTCCATTCATCTTCTCACCACCGATTCTCTCCGATCACATTCCCTTCCTCGGGCGTCCCCCTACCCCCGGGTAGCCCATGCCATGAGCCTCCGGCAACGCCCCCCGCAGCCGCCGGCTCCGGCGGCGTCTCAGTACGGCCCCCCCGACGGCGAGGAGGAGACCTACAACATAATCCCCATCCACAACCTCCTCGCCGACCACCCCTCCCTCCGCTTCCCGGAGGTCCGCGCCGCCGCCGCCGCCCTCCGCTCCGTCGGCAACCTCCGCAAGCCGCCCTTCTCCCCGTGGCTGCCCCACTACGACCTCCTCGACTGGCTCCGCCTCTTCTTCGGCTTCCAGGCCGACAGCGTCCGCAACCAGCGCGAGCACCTCGTCCTCCACCTTGCCAATCTCCAGATGCGCCTCTCCCCTCCCCCGGACAACATCGACTCCCTCGACCCCACCGTCCTCCGCCGCTTCCGGAAGAAGCTGTTGAGGAACTACTCCGACTGGTGCGCCTACCTGGGGAAGAAGTCCAACGTCTGGATCTCCGATCGACGCCAGTCCACCCCGGATCCGCGCCGCGAGCTCCTCTACGTGTCGCTCTATCTTCTCGTTTGGGGGGAGGCTGCGAACTTGCGCTTTATGCCCGAGTGCATTTGCTATATTTTTCATAATATGGCCATGGAGCTGAACAAGATCTTGGAGGATTACATCGATGAGAATACTGGGCAGCCCGTGTTGCCCTCGTTCTCGGGGGAGAATGCATTTCTGAACACGGTGGTCAAGCCCATTTACGAGACTGTGAGGGCTGAGGTGGAGGCGAGTAAGAACGGGACTGCGCCGCATCGCGCGTGGAGGAATTACGATGATATCAACGAGTACTTCTGGAGTAAGAGGTGCTTTGAGAAGTTGAAATGGCCAATTGATGGCGGGAGTAACTTCTTCGTGACTAGTGGGAAGAAGAATCGCGTGGGGAAGACTGGTTTCGTGGAGCAGAGGTCGTTTTGGAACCTGTTTAGGAGCTTCGACCGATTGTGGGTCATGTTGGTCTTGTTTTTGCAGGCGGCCATTATTGTTGCTTGGGAGGGGAAGGAGTATCCGTGGCAGGCATTGGAGAGTAGGGACGTTCAGGTTAGGGTTTTGACTGTGTTTTTCACTTGGAGTGGAATGCGTTTCCTGCAGTCTTTGCTGGATATAGGAATGCAGTATAGGTTGGTATCGAGGGAGACGATGGGCCTTGGAGTGAGAATGATGCTGAAGAGCATCGTTGCCGCTGTGTGGATCATTGTCTTCGGGGTGTTCTATGGGCGCATTTGGTCTCAAAAGAATGCTGACCGGAGATGGTCTGGCGCAGCAAATACGAGGGTCGTCAATTTTCTCGAGGTAGCGCTTGTTTTCATCCTCCCAGAGCTGTTAGCTTTGGCTCTCTTCATCGTTCCTTGGATTCGCAATTTCTTGGAGGGAACCAATTGGAGGATCTTTCACTTAATGACTTGGTGGTTCCAGAGCAGAATTTTTGTGGGCCGTGGTCTTCGGGAAGGTCTGGTGGATAATGTGAAGTATACTCTGTTTTGGATTCTGGTGTTGGCCACAAAGTTCTCTTTCAGTTACTTTATGCAGGTCAAGCCCATGATCAAGCCGACAAAAGAGTTACTGGATCTCAAAAACGTGAAATACGAATGGCATGAATTCTTTGATAATAGCAATAGGTTTGCGGTTGGGCTGCTGTGGCTTCCTGTCGTGTTCATGTACCTTATGGATTTGCAGATTTGGTACTCCATATATTCCTCGTTTGTGGGAGCAGCAGTTGGGTTGTTTGATCATTTGGGTGAGATCCGAAATATTGAGCAGTTGAGGTTGAGGTTCCAATTCTTTGCTAGCGCGATTCAGTTTAATCTGATGCCGGAAGAGCAGCTTCTGAATGCAAGGGGCACACTGAAAAGCAAGTTCAATGATGCCATTCACCGATTGAAGTTGAGATATGGACTTGGCAGGCCATATAAGAAGCTCGAGTCCAATCAAGTGGAGGCACGCAAGTTTGCTTTGGTATGGAATGAGATAATTGTTATATTTAGGGAGGAGGATATCGTCTCTGATCGTGAGGTTGAGTTATTGGAGCTGCCTCCCAATACTTGGAATGTCAGGGTCGTCCGTTGGCCTTGTTTTCTCCTTTGCAATGAGCTGCTTCTTGCTCTTGGCCAGGCAAAAGAGTTGGTAGATGCTCCTGATAAGTGGCTGTGGTATAAGGTCTGCAAGAATGAGTACATGCGCTGTGCCGTCATTGAATCGTATGACAGTGTCAGGCACCTGCTGCTAAAGATAATTAAGGTCAACAGTGAAGAGCATTCGATAATGACAGTTCTCTTTCAAGAAATTGATCATTCTATTGAGATTGAGAAGTTTACCAAGTCATTCAAATTGACAGCGCTTCCTCAGATTCACAATAATCTGATAAAGCTTGTCGAACTGTTGATCAAGCCTAAGAAAGACCTGAGCAAGGTGGTGAACACACTGCAGGCACTTTATGAGATTGCCATTAGAGATTTTCTCAAGGAAAAGAGGACTGCTGAACAGCTAAAGGCAGATGGTCTGGCAACCAGTAATGCTGGTTTGCTTTTTGAAAACGCTGTCGTATTGCCTGAACCGGATGATGAGAAGTTCTATAGGCAGGTCCGGCGATTGCACACCATCCTTACCTCCCGGGACTCGATGCATGATATTCCTATAAATCTCGAGGCGCGAAGGCGAATTGCTTTTTTCAGTAACTCACTGTTTATGAACATGCCTCATGCTCCCCAAGTAGAGAAGATGATGGCTTTCAGTGTTCTGACGCCCTACTACAACGAAGAAGTTGTATACAGCAAAGAACAACTTCGTACTGAGAATGAGGATGGAATCTCCATTTTATATTACTTGCAAACAATATATCATGATGAGTGGAAGAACTTCATGGAGAGGATGCGTAGTGAGGGGATGGTAAATGACAATGAGATCTGGACAACCAAGTTGAGGGATCTCAGGCTTTGGGCATCATATCGAGGGCAGACTCTTGGCAGAACAGTGAGGGGGATGATGTACTATTATAGGGCCCTCAAGATGCTGGTTTTTCTTGATTCTGCTTCAGAAATGGATGTCAGGGAAGGTTCGGTAGAGCTTGGGTCGATGCGTAGAGATGGTACTCTGGATAGCTTTGACTCAGGAAGGTCGCCTTCTTCCAAGAGCCTTAGCAGAGCAAGCAGTTCCGTAAGCAATTTGTTTAAAGGCCACGAGGATGGCACGGCCATGATGAAATACACTTATGTGGTTGCCTGTCAAATTTACGGGGCCCAGAAGGCCAAAAAGGACCCTCATGCTGATGAAATATTGTCCCTGATGAAAAACAATGAAGCCCTGAGGGTAGCGTATGTAGATGAAGTACCCACTAGAAGGGATGAGAAGGAGTATTATTCCGTTCTTGTGAAATATGATCAGAAGCTGCAGAAGGAAGTGGAAATATACAGGGTGAAGCTGCCTGGTCCCGTGAAACTTGGAGAGGGAAAGCCAGAGAATCAGAACCATGCTCTTATTTTCACTCGTGGAGATGCAGTCCAGACCATCGACATGAACCAAGATAACTATTTCGAGGAGGCACTCAAGATGCGGAACTTATTGGAAGAATATAGGGCTTTTTACGGCATCCGCAAGCCCACAATCTTGGGAGTGAGAGAACATATTTTTACTGGTTCAGTCTCATCTCTTGCTTGGTTTATGTCTGCACAGGAGACGAGTTTTGTCACATTAGGGCAGCGTGTCTTGGCCAACCCTTTGAAAATTCGGATGCACTATGGTCATCCAGATGTTTTCGATAGGTTTTGGTTCTTGGGTCGGGGTGGGATTAGCAAAGCTTCCCGGGTTATCAACATCAGTGAGGATATTTTTGCCGGTTTTAATTGCACTCTGAGGGGAGGTAATGTTACACATCATGAATACATCCAAGTAGGGAAGGGGAGGGATGTTGGGTTGAATCAGGTATCCATGTTTGAGGCCAAAGTTGCCAGTGGAAACGGTGAACAAGTTCTTAGCAGGGATGTTTACAGGTTGGGGCACAGGCTAGACTTCTTCCGCATGCTCTCCTTCTTTTACACGACTGTTGGGTTCTTTTTCAACACAATGATGGTTATATTGACTGTGTATTCGTTTTTATGGGGTCGACTCTACCTGGCTCTGAGTGGTGTTGAGGCTGCTGCCACCAATGGTGACAATAAAGCACTCGGTACCATTCTGAATCAGCAGCTTATCATCCAACTAGGTCTATTCACTGCCCTTCCGATGATAGTGGAGAATTCTCTTGAACTTGGGTTTCTTCAAGCTATCTGGGATTTCATTACCATGCAGCTCCAGCTTTCATCCATTTTCTACACATTTTCCATGGGAACCCGTACCCACTTCTTTGGCCGGACTATTCTTCATGGTGGTGCCAAATACCGCGCTACTGGTCGGGGTTTTGTTGTGCAGCACAAAAGCTTTGCCGAGAATTATAGGCTATATGCTCGCAGTCATTTTGTTAAAGCGATCGAGCTTGGTCTCATACTTACTGTTTATGCATCTCACAGTCCTGTTGCCAAAAAAACTTTCGTGTACATTGCCTTGACCATTACAAGTTGGTTCCTTGTCATGTCGTGGATCATGGCTCCATTTGTGTTCAACCCTTCTGGTTTTGATTGGTTGAAAACTGTCTACGACTTTGATGATTTTATGAATTGGATATGGTACCGTGGTGGTGTGTTTGCAAAGGCTGAACAAAGCTGGGAGAGATGGTGGTATGAGGAGCAGGATCACTTCAGAACCACTGGCTTTTGGGGAACGATTTTTGAGATTATTTTGGATCTTCGTTTCTTCTTTTTTCAATATGGTATTGTCTACCAGCTTGGTATTGCTTCGGGAAGTACCAACATTGCTGTTTATTTGCTATCGTGGATTTTTGTTTTTGTGGCTTTTGGAGTATACTGGGTGATATCATATGCTGGGGACAAGTATGCAGCCAAAGACCACATCCACTATCGGCTTGTTCAGTTCCTTGTTATTATTCTTGGAATACTCTTGATAATTGCACTGTTGGAGTTTACTTCATTTAAATTCATGGACATTTTCACAAGTCTGTTGGCGTTTGTTCCCACTGGGTGGGGCATCCTATTGATCGCTCAGGTTCTCCGACCATTTCTGCAGAGGACTAAGCTCTGGGATAGCGTTGTTTCTGTGGCCCGGATGTACGACATTATGTTTGGGGTCATAGTCATGGCCCCAGTAGCATTACTATCTTGGCTGCCTGGGTTTCAGTCAATGCAGACGCGAATCTTATTTAATGAAGCATTCAGTCGAGGCCTACGAATTTTCCAGATTGTTACTGGCAAGAAGTCGAAGGTTGACATGTGATTGGAGGTAATTACTGAAAGTTTAACTGGCTTCTGCAGTTTATTTATTTATTGTCCAGCTTAATTTCTTAGACAATGTCATCTGCTGCGTTTAGTATTTTGGAATATGACTGTCCTGATATGAGTCCTTCACCGCTGCCTGATGTCTTCTTAGACATTTGTTGCTTCTCTTATCAACGTCAGTCTCAATTTTAACAGTGATCTGAAGGAAGTAGAAATGAGAGATGTTGGATATTTGCTAGGATGATGTTACAAAATAAGTGTTTCAGAGGAAAATGGATATGTATCTTTCCTTTTCTAGCTTGTCCTTGTCAGTTGCCCGATTAAGCATCATCACAAATAAAAAAAAAAATCTCTTGTTTTTCATACAGTAAGGAAATTCTTGACATCCCTTGTCTCCCTATATTCCCACGTCCTTCTAAATGGTGGCTGGTTAAAATCATATTTTAGTTATCTGAACGTTTGTCCATTTGAGTTCTCCTTTCATTTGTTAGACATTGGTGACATTGCAGCCTCTCTTCTCCTTTCAGGGCCTAAGTAAAAAAGAATACAATGCTTCCTTTTCTTTTCTTTTTTGGTCTGAATGCTTCCTGTTTATGAATGTCGGAATAGTATGGACCACTCTTGTGATATACTTGTTTTCGAACAAAATATTTAGAATAAGGCTTGGAAAATTGGAATGTGTATTATCCCCATAGGAAATCTTCCAATGCAGTCGATAATTTAACTTGAGACAAAACAGAAAAGTATGTCTGTTTTGTTCAGTTATTTGGTTGAGACTTATGATGCAAGCTTGAGCGAATCGGACGGAAGAATCCCTTGCTTGATAGAACTTGAGGTTAGAAATCCAAGATGAAATGAAGATCAGTGAAGTGGGTATAGTGTCTGGTGTGTCGAAAGTGGGTCATTAAAGGTTTATCTGGTTACTCTGGATTGTTTATCTGATGTCCTTGGTAATGAAAAAGTTCTTAGGAATTGCAGTACGGATCAAGTTTCTACTTCTTTGTTGTTGATATTATTGACAAGGGGATTTTCCCCTAGCTTTTAGTACTCAACCAAAACAATTTCATTGCCATCCGTTTCAGGTTTTTGTCGCTGAATCCTTTTTGGTCACCCTACCTTTATCAACTATTAACAAAGAATGTCTTGCCTGATTTCTGTCAATCGTTGTTGTGCATATTGGTCTGTAGTCAGGATCCTTTTCTGGTGTGTTCTGAGTGCTTGTGGCGGTGCACCAATCTGATAGAGACATTTTTCCATTTTTGGCAGGCTGGAAGTGAACGTGAGATGTAGAAATACTGTAGAATCTGTGAGGACTTGATCCGTAGTTCTTGTGCATGACCATGGGGACTCTCCAGCTCCTTGCGAGTGGATTTCACTGCAAGGGTGTTCATAGTTCTGCTTCTTTTTTGTACTGTTTATACCCCATCTACTGCTGTAATTAGTTAGCGAATACCGAGTGAATTCATCAGTGTGCAACTGGGGAGTTCCCCATGCGATGGATGGAGATTTTTGTGATCTTAATATAGCATGACGAGGCAGTTACTCATTGCTGATTTTTGTGATTCTTTCATCACATAATGCATACATCTGTTACCATACTCGCATTTTGAGTTTGGGAAGGGACATGACGAGAAGAACACTGATGTCCTGTACAATGGAGAGCGATTCCAGTTGCATAATCTTTGCTTTCCGTTCTGCTTCATTTTCTGTGCGCCGCCTCCATCTGCTCGATCTTGATCTTCAAATTCAATCCGAGCGCAGTGCGATAGTGCATTAGCATAACAAGAATCTTTCGGGAAAACACTTAAGAGTGGGGGGGGGGGGGGTTCGAGCATTTCGTATTCCGGCGGTCCTCGAAACAATTACGGAGCCCCTGTAAGTGGTGGTCGCCTGGTTCTGGCTCCTCCTTGTTCTGGCGCTTGTTCTCCGGTGGGGTTCTCGGGTTCTGCAACTATTTACCTCTTGTTGAGCACTAAACATGCCCACCGAGTTCAAAGAGGTTCCGTGGTACGACCGGAACATAATAGCGCAAGACATCCCTACATACGTGTCTCTCTCTCTTGACGTAACCTTAACCAAACCAGTATCTCACTATAATGATATAATCACCAAGTGCCGATTTTTTTGTAGCTTTCTTCCCCCCGTCCCACTCGAGACCGGATGATTACTAACTTTTCCTTTTTATTTTCTTGAATTTTTTGGTGAGCTGTTTGACTTGTTTGGTGTCATTTTCGATAATCGGTATATGCCATCTGGACCCAAGGAAAGTAAAATCCGGCACGATTGAGATGTGCGTGGACAGGGGAAGTGGCCCAGATCCAAATGCGGTTCAAATCTGGCCAACAAAGATGGAAGAGAACCTTCTTAGAGAGAGATCTTTCAAACTACATAGCTTCTGCTCTGATAATTTTTGCAAAATAATAATAATAATAATAAGGGTGAGCAATTTTAGATTCCATATAAATTATACTCGAAACTTATTCGATGAGACAGGTTTCTCTCGATAAAAAAAAAAGCAGGTTTTTTATTTTTATTTTTTTGGAACATGTAACCTTACATGCATATTTTGGAACCTATTCGATCAGAGATTCTAAGGCTGATTTCGAAATTTTATCAGATTTCACATATATTCTTAATCGAACAACTGTAGTGTTGAATCCACTTGACCACAATTAATAGTTAAACCCCACGTATAAACATGAAACACTTACAAAAACTCAGTGCATCAAATTTTTGAAATCTAAAATCCACCCTTCTCCGAACTTTAGAATATGAAATCGGACGGTCGCTGTCGGTCTTATGGTCCAAGTTCTACTCATAACCATGCTCAGCCCTATTGAAAATAATACATTTTTTTTTTGTCTTAGTGATTATCTCTTTGCAACCTTGCGGTGGACTGGAGCTTCTTTATGTCATCCTTATCCTGTCCGCTGATCTTCACTAAGCCATTTAAATATCAAGGCAAGAGAGAGAACGTAAGGGACGGGGGGTGATTCCATAACAGGAGAAGAAAAAGTCGCTTCCGGGGGTCACCATTTTCCGATTTCTTTTTGGGACCTACGTTCTGATCTTTAAAAAAAAAAAAAAATTCGCGAATGTGTGCCGACAACACTTTTTTTTTCGGAGCCGACAACAACAGTTACGCCTTGTCGATTCAATTTTCTCAACGCTCGCCTGCTGAAACACGGGCTCGACACGTATTCATTTCTCTCCTCCTTCCGCGCTTCCCCCCTCCGAGCCCTCGTCTCGCGGCAACGGTCACACAGTCGAGCTCGCATCGCGCATTCACTCTCTCTCTCTCTCTCTCTCTCTCTCTCCTCACTCATACTCTCTCTCTCTGTCTGTGCGCGCGCGCGCGCGCGTGGCTTGTCGGCCTCGGCTTCCTCTTCGCGACATGAACGATCCGCTGCTCGACGGGGAGAGCAGCGACGCGCGGCGGAGAGATCGTTTCGTTCGCCACTCCGACGCCCTCGCTTATGGCTCTCGTTACCAGAAGGCAGCCGCTCTGGTCGATCTGGTGAGCCTCGCGTCCCCCTCGCACCAGCTGTTTCGGCAGCTCTTTTCTCTTCTTCTTCTTCCGTTTACTTCGGTTTTGATACTGTGAGTTGGTTTTAGTGCCTCTGCGTTTTTTGAGTGGACGAGCGTGTATTGCATTGCGCTGGGACCGTCGTGTCCTCTTCCCCGGCGCGACCGCTAAACGGACTTCTATAACATACCATCATCAGGCGGGTTTTACGTGCTCTCAATTAGAATGCATTGTGATAAATATCGACCGGATCGGGGATTGCGCCGGGTTTTCGTGTTTTGGGCCGACTGAGTTGGCTTTCTGATACTGAATTTGCGGCGATCACCTTACCATTGAGATTATCGCAAACTAATGACGCTGCGCTGTTATTGGTTGCAAGGCTGGATGACCCAAGTTTGCAATTTTTGTTTTTTTACCGAGTCATTTAGTTCATTAGAACTAGGATTACGTGAAGGAACGGAAAGGTCTAGCCGTGTGAGGCTGATCTCGTCCACGATAATTTAGCAGCGAAACGTTGAAGTGATATTATATTGAAGAGCAGCAGAACATAGAAGAGCAACCAACGAGGAGTGAGGACCTTTCGGGCCATATTATATTGAGTACTTCCTAGTTGACTTCTTCGCTTTCGTTTGATTAATAGGTTTTTGGGATATAATATCTAGGCTTAAGCTTATGATCATACGGACAGAAAAGATGAAATAAAAGAAGGTTGTTTTAAGCTTGTCAGCAGCCATTTCGAGTTTTCTCTCCCCCCAGCTTCCTTTTCTGTATCTTGCTTTCTTTGTTTCAATGGTGGCCCGCTGCTTTAGTGCCTTCTGACGTGTTTGCATGTGAGAACTATGAGTTTGTAATCTATGTTATTGTTAACGAGGAAAGCTGTTTTGTATATTTGCTTGTTCCCTGTCTCTTTCTCTTGGGGAGTGTACCTCTAAGCTTGTTCCTCCAGCTGGAATAACCATTGGTGATGTTCTCTTGGATAATCACGCGTGCTTTATTGAAAATGCATCCTGCAGGCTGCAGATGGTGTTGGTCTTCCAGTTCAAATTCTCGACCAGCCAAATTTTGAAAGTGCTGCCAAACTCTACTTCCTCTTCACGAAATTTGACATCCTCTGGTCCCTCAATTATTTTGCGTTGATAGTACTGAACTTCTTTGAGGTTAGACTGCTTCCTGGTCTCTTCTTCACTGGCAGAGGACCTTGGTCCCCAGAAGTTGCGAAGGATACTGCACTAACTCTTCACCCCTGCGCAGAAACCGCTGTGGTGCACCAAATACTCTACGGATGCTTGCAGTGAGAGGGAATACTTTTTCCTGGGACAGTTACCATACTTAACATTCGTGGAATCTCTCATGTATGAGGTAATTGTAAAAATTCTGGAGATACATTTGGTGCCAGTTCACTCATGACTCTTGTGATATAAGTGAGACCTCATGAGGTTCAGTTATGGATACCTCATGAGCTTCACTGATTGATTATCACCAGATTTCACCTTGTGGCAGCAGGTTCATTTTCAAATTATGCCTGGCGTTGTTCATAAATAAAGTACCTTTCAGGATGTCCTAGATACATCTGTCCTTCTTGCATTTATCTGATTAAACAATCATATAATGCTTTGTCATCCTTGACATGAGCATTCATTGATGTGCCTGTCCCCATTATGGCTATACATCGACACACGGTAGTAAAATATTCAAGTTGCCTTTTCTTTTGAAAAAAGTAATGGTCTTTTCTGTGAGGACCATTATCTTTTCTATGGTGTTGCATTGATCAAACTGGGGACTCGTTGTAATCTTGCAAATTGTATGAGTTCTACCCAGCCTGTGGTAGGACAAGCTTGAGATATTGTAGTGTGATTGGAGCTCATGGATATTCTTTCTCATGCAGAGCGTAACTCTTGTTATACTCATGATACATACATTCTCTCCCATTTCATATGAAGGGTTTCGCATCTATTCCAGGAATCCTCTTAACCAAATAAAGGTACAAAACTTTACTTTTGCCTAGCCATTTCTTTAATGACTATTCTTTTCTCGTAAGCTGCTTTGCTTTTTCGAGTTTCTAGTAGCCTTGGACACGTGGACTGTGCGAGTACTGAGATGAGTTAACAGAAGGTGCACCATGAGAGAAAAGAAGTTTCCATGTGTCATTTCTCTTTAAAGGGATAGGCTCTGTATCTTTTGAGTTGTCTTTCAAGCAGATATTTCCTGGGCACATGAAAGGCAATGTGCAACTTATTCTGTCTGGAGCATTATCAACAGTTTGATTAAACAAAATGCTTGAAAGTGCTATCTCTGATTACTTTCATGTGGGAGAATGGTGGCTTCAGTCTTATTGTAGAATTTCGATTGTTTTAAGACATATCTCATCTTGAAGTCACCAACCAAGGGAAACTATCTTGTGCTTATGATAATGCATGCAGTGATCTTGCACAAGTATGACAGTAAGTGGAAGCACATGTTCTTACTTGCATTGTTCATGCAGTTAGTACCTTCTCTTGAGTTGGTCTGCAATATCGATAAGCTGTTAAAATCTCTCATGTCGAAATTCCTTCTCCTGTTTATGTATTCAAATTATATTTTACCTTTGGCTTGATTTTTCAGGTTGTTTGCCTACTGCTTTTGGTCGCTGATTTACTAGCATATGCCCTCTACTTATCCCCTGTGGTGGCCCTTGATTATCTTCCTTTTAGAGCTGCACCTTATGTTAGAGTTGTATTTTTCATTGCAAACATACGGTATGTCTGAGATATTTCCACAATTTTTCAACCCAGCTGGTTTACATGTTTTTAGTATTAAATCTGAAAAACCTTAGGCAGAGTATTCTGCGTATTTGTTTCAAAATAGAAAAAAAAAATCTTTGAAACAGGATGTCATTTTTTTAAGTCCAATTGCATTCTGCAGTTACATAGGTAGGTCATACTTTCCATTTTAAGGAATTTTTCCATTCTAATGTACTTGAGATGAACAGTAAAATATAGGTAGGTCTGCTTTCTTTCCAGCTTTGCATCTCTACATTTTCCTATTATGCTCTCAAATTTCACCTTTTCTTGTCATTATAGGGAACTACGAGGGACAGTATTCATTCTGGCAGGCATGCTTGGGACTTACTTAAATGTCTTGGTTGGTTTAGTCCCCCTTTTGCTTATTTGAATTGCTATTGCTTCCCTTGCACAACTGAGTTTCACTAACGTTAGTGATAGATTATCACAATTTAGCAAGCATTTTCACTATTTATCTCAATATACTGCTTGTGTTACATGATGGTTTCCCTTTGTTATGCTTACTTACCTGTTATTCTGGTAAAACTGCAGGCTCTGTTGCTTCTGTTTCTATTGTTCTCCAGTTGGGTGGCATATGTCATATTTGAAGATACCGAACAGGGAAAGACTGAATTTACCTCATATGGTGCTACCTTATATAAGATGCTTATTTTATTCACCACATCCAATAACCCAGATGTATGGATACCAGCATATAAGTAAGTAAAATGATGTAAGCGTTTAAATTTCTCATGTTTACTGTCGAGAAGATCTTCTTTTGTACTCAAAACTATTGGATTACATCTTCGCAAGATGTGACTGCAACTTAGCTTGCCTTTTAGCTTTGTTTTGTCCAATTGTGAAGTTTCTTATTTTTCAAATTGGGGACATTGCTTCTGTCTCTGTCCCTCTTTCTCTTTCTCTATCTCTTAATTTACGTTTCGATATTCTCTATTTAGCTATTAGTTAAAATCCTTTCATAGTGGTAACCTAGGCTTTCTATCATTATTTCTTCAGATTTTGTGGGCAGATAAATGTGTCCTTGATCTTTTGTTTGGGAATGATGATTATTTGAGAATGTTGTAAAATTTGGATCAAACATTTTTGTTATTTGGAGATTTACATTTCGTAAAGGGATGGGGGATTGGCCTTGTGGTGGATCATCCATACATGGAGCCGGGTCTAGGATTTGGCTTCCTTTTTTATTCTTTTTTGGGGACGGAAGGGTTTGGCTTCCTCACTTCCACTATATTTGTATTATCATCATGTTATACAGCTGCTTGACTTCAATATGTTTTTCTTCCAGAGTTTCACGTTGGTACTCCCTTTTCTTTGTCCTCTATATCCTGCTGGGGGTTTACTTTGTCACGAATTTGGTCCTTGCTGTTGTGTATGACAGCTTCAAGACTCAGGTAAATTTTCTTTCGGTGTCCCTGCTGTTTCAGTCAGTAAGGAGTATTAGGTCATGCAACTATGTCATATTCATATCTCATTTACTATCTTAGGGAAGCTTTCATTGTAATGTTTATTTTGTATTTAACATTATGTTCATTTGTTTTAGCTCGTGAAACAAGTTTCTGAGATGGACCAAATGAGGGAAATCATGTTAGGAAAAGCCTTTAAGCTCATAGACAAGAATGTAAGTATATTGGCCTCTCTTAAATACTCTCTGTTGCATGTCTTTAATAAGGAACTTCTTTTGCTTATCATTTTGTTTTACATTATCTATTATCTCCTTGTGCCGGTCATTAATGTGAGATAGTTCTTGTCTGTTGCCTTTGGTATGGTATTCGGGGTTTTCATGGTAAAGGTCTCAAAACTCATGGAATATGTTGGAATATATAAATATTAAACCACACCTTCTTCTAACAGCTTAAGCTTTTAGAGCAGTTGGTTGTGGTCCCACAAAATCTTTCATGGTATCAGAGCAGGAGGTCCTGAGTTCAAATCTTTCCAGGCCTCTATTTATCTCTCCAATTAATTTGTCCACGCTTAGTACTAGGCAAATGACCAGACTAAGCGTGAGGGGGAGTGTTGGAATATATAAATATTAAACCACGCCTTCTTCTAATAGCTTAAGCTTTTAGAGCAGTTGGTTGTGGTCCCACAAAATCTTTCAGAATAGAAACCGCTAAACATAATCAAATGTGTCTGTGTGCTAAGACCTGCTAATTATTTGGTTGCTTTGTAGACTTCTCACGAGTTCTTTGCTGTTCCCAACTTCTATGTTGAAATTATTTGATATAGAAATTTGATGAGAAGAGCAGCTGTTAGATGTTCTGATGACATAAGTTCATAGTAAAGAGGTTTTGATGTACATATTGGTTGAATATGGGCCTTGGACACACGAGCCACAAAAGATAATATACTGTGGATGTCTTGAAGGTGAATAATGGGGGCCGAATATATATTCTCTTTATCATCCCCTTCTCCCTCTCTTCTCATTTCTCTTTCATCTCTGTGAGAAGCATATATAGCCTGTAGTGATGGATTATTGGAGCTCATCATCTTCCTTTGCTGTTGCTTCTGCTAGGGGATCCTTCTTGCTCATGTTTTCGTAGAGTGATTCGTGTTGTCCTCTTACTTGCTTGTCTTATAGTCAATCTATACCTGCATGTACTCATCTCTGATGGGCTTCTCTTTTTCTGCATGAATAGAACGTCGGGTATATCAATAAAGAGCAGTGCATACACCTATTTGAAGCACTGAATCACTACAGGTATATAAGCATACTATTTACAAGATGACTAGAACTATTGTTTCTTGGTTTTTGTATAATTTCCAGCCTGTCAAGTTAAGCATTCGTTGATGAGATATATAAAAGCTGTCAGAAAACATGTAAGAACGTGCATGGTGAAATGTTTTTGTTATGAAATGTCATGGCATGCTAATCAATGCCCTTGAATTAAAGAAGTAGAGATAGTTCCAGCAGAGAAATCCCAAACAGAGAAGAATGAGATATTGCTGCTGTAAGATTATCTTGAAAATAGCATGTTTGTCTTTGAACTAGAGCTAACTGATGATGGTAAAGAATGAGCCTATCTTCTTACGGCCTGGAAGCAACAGTAGCATGAAGAAAAGCCTATCAGACTTTTTAACACTAAACTTTGCCTGAATAATCAGGATCTCAGAAAAACTAATTTGCTTTCACATCACTTTGACTTTTACTCTGACTAATGTCTGGGCAATAAGCTTGCCTATGATTAAGTGTGGCTTTTGCGCATTACGGTGTGAAGGTAATGGCCCTCTTTTTTCTCTTAGAAAGTGGTTCTTCTATATGATTTCGTAACCTTCGATACTCGTCTTGTGAATGTTCTTCCAGGACACTGCCAAATATATCTAGAGAAGATTTTGAGTTAATATTTGATGAGCTGGATGATAGGCGTGACTTCAAGGTATCAAAAAATTGGTTAAGCTTTTGTTAAATAGTATTGTTATTTCTTCCATTAATTTCGTTTTTGTTTAATGGACTTTCTAGCTGCTATTTTCTTCTTCCTAATACATGTATGCGATCTGCTATATGCTGTTTTAATGTATGTCACTGGTGTAGAATATGCATATACATTTCCAACTAGCTTCCTTTATGCTCCTCAAAATGAAAGAAAAAAAAGCATTGTGAAAAGCATATGCACCCATTAAATTGACCATATTATACACTGGAAGTGAATTTCTATTTCTTTTGTGTTTTTGGACTTTCAATTACTGATTTTCATGACAATTGTAGATCACCATGGAGGAATTTTCTGATCTTTGCAATGCCATTGCGCTCAGATTTCAGAAGGAGGATGCTGTGAGTCAATTATTTTGCTGCTCCAAATATAGGCATGAAGCTTCAGAAGTTTCACTTCCATTTATTATGCCATTTTGCAGCCTTCTCTGTTCGAGAAATTTCCATCAATCTACCATTCTCCATCTTCTGAGAAGTTGAAGGGTTTTGTGAAAAGTCCAAAATTTGGATATATCATATCGTTTGTTCTCATACTGAATCTGATTGCGGTGATTGTTGAGACAACGGTATGGCTTGAACCTTCATCAACTTAATGCTTTACAAATCCTGGTGTGGCACTATAGTGAAGCACAAGATGAGTTATGATGATTTCAGTTAACTGATTAGTTGATCACGTGACACAAACGGAGCTACAATTAGACAATTCTCTATTTTGCATTGTCTTCATTGCTGAAGTGAGCTCTACAAGCAATTGATGGTCAAATTCATGCCTGAGAATGCTGAACTTATTGCTTATCTCTAATCTCTCAAATGTGACTACTTTAGCGACTCATAAGACGATACTTGTCTAGTTCACGTCTGTTGATGATCAAACGTTGATATTATATCTGTCTCTTTTTTGTTTAATTTTAGATGCCAATCAATAGATAAAGTTTGTCATAAAAGCTTATCCTGGCTCGAGAAATATGAAACTAGTTGTTACTGATAGGCACAACCTGTGTAAACGGTCCTGGATTCACCCAGGCTCGTAGAATTTGGCATCGTTGATCTCTTCAGTACATATTGGGATGAGTCAACGTCGGTCAATGGTGTGAAAACATGCTCTGAGGTTACTGAATATGATCTAAATCAGATGCTAACTTAATTATTTTCATGCCTAGTGGATTCAAATAAGGAGAACAGGCTGGCTTTTCTGCAATTCTATACCAAATTGCTATATGACTTGTTTTCTTGTGCAAAGGACTTATCTTGGACCTATCACTATTAAAACTCAAAAAGTCACTCTACTTACCATGTATCCCTTGCCATCATTACTCCAATTTTTTCTGCCATCATTTGTTGCAAAACAATTCACTTATCTCAGTCAATTTAGTACATTATTGTGGTAGCTATTGGAATATTGAGGAAGCTAATGGATTGGTTGTGTTTCAGCTGGATATTGAAAACAACTCTGGCCAAAAAGTGTGGCAAGAGGTAGAGTTTGTCTTTGGTAAGTATATGCTGGGTATTAATGGGTCGTGTACCGGTATATGAGTTGTAGTTTCTATTTGGATTTGGAAACGACTGCAATAAGTATGACATACCTTCTCACAAGAGTGAAATTTATTTATCAAATACCAGTTTGCACCAGCTTGAATGGGGCATGGCTCTTTTATCTAGCGTGGCATATTATTGTTTGTTTGTGCTTTCATTGAGTTCAACATGTCTACAGATGTTGAGCGAGGATGGATCTGATATTTTCTTGTATTGTCTTCAAAATATTAAGGCTGTTTTGTCACAAAAGCATTTAAAAGATTTACTTGTTAATTTGTGCTCATTTTTTTAGTGACTTGCTATATGCTTATGCTTTCTATAGCAGAACTAGATGTATTTATAAATTCCAGAGTGCGATTCACTTTGTCAGCAATCTTAAAAGCAGCCGTGTGGTCATTGTTCCAATCGTTACTTGTCTAATTGCCTTTTCATTCTGAAACTTCCCTTGTTTGGAAATTTTTGGGCCATCAATTATAGTAGGTCTTAGACATGAGATGATGAATTTGCACTTGTTTGGATTTTGTGTCGGTTGTCATGTCATATGAATTTAGGCTAATTCTTTTAAAGGGCTCGTAATATGCTGTTATGATTTTTATTTTTATTTTATCCTACAGGTTGGATCTATGTTCTTGAGATGGCTTTGAAAGTTTATTCATTCGGGTTCGAGAACTATTGGAGGGATGGTCAAAACTGCTTTGATTTTCTGATCACCTGGGTGATAGGTGAATATTTCATGCAATAATAGATCATAATTTTTCAGTGCATACGACTGTCTAACATATAAATGTTCTTACGATTGATGGCAATGATGCCCCTGCAGTCTCACAAAGACATAATATCACACATTTTTCCAATTGTAGGTAGTCTATTTTCCCATTGAATTCTCCTAAAATAGATAGTCTATTTTGTTGAACCTGGAATTTACTGTGGTTGAGACATAGAACTGGTCTTCATTGCCATCTTCATACCCATGCGATGCATATGATTATTGAACATACTGCCTTTCTGCATAAGAAATGCATTTCTATTTAGTTACTGCCAGTGGTGCATTATTTTCTCCATAAGTTTTATCAGGTTTGTGAATAAAAATATGGAAATCCATGATCAGCTGAATGAAATATACGATGAAGCATCACTAAGTAAAAGAAATCATTGAAGACTATTATTGGACCCGTCGTATCAATTAAGTGATGAATTTAGGTAAAGCTGATGTCATTGAACAAGTCAATGTTGAGAACCTTTTTATCATTAGAATCCAGTAAATTTTCACCATAGGCCAATTTATATGTGCTGATAGAAGAAATCAGTGAACTGTTATTGCACAACTATTGGGTATTTAATCAATTACAGAGTTTCACATAAATGATTCATAGAATAAGTTAGTGATAAGAACCTCTTATCACAAATAAAAGAATAAATGGTTGTCAATTTGGTGATTGCAATGAGTTGCAGCTGCTCACCCGCTTTCTACTTGCTTTTTGTTTGATGGGACTTTCTAACGGGTGCCCTATGGGAACTTGGTGAGAGTAATGCATATAGTACATGCTTTTAAGACTTAAACAACGAGCCTAGTATAGTAATTTCACATGTCATAAGACATTGGAACACCTCTTTACATTCAAAGTTCATAAAATATAGCTTAAAGAATGTCTCGAGATAGTTTGTTGACATTAATATGTAAAATAACTTGATGGTATGTGTTGAGTTGTAAAGTTGTTTGAAACTTTGTAATTTTACCTAACTTAGGTGAGTCTATACCTAACTTAGGTTTCTTACCTAAACTTAGGTGAGTCTATACCTAACTTAGGTTTCTTACCTAAACTTAGGTGAGTCAATACCTAAATTAGGTTTCTTGCCTAACTAGGGTCTCCTTTCTCTTGTATATATATTGGCCTTGTAATTACTCAAGAAGAAGTAAGGAAATACAGATTTTTTCCTTCATGGTATCAGAGCTTTAGGCTCAATTTTTTCTGGGATAGTGTTACTGAAGAAAGGAATCTATACTCTCTTGCTTCTTTTGGGTTCTTACAAAGTGAATATATATATAAGAAAAAGAAACCTTAAGTTAGGTAAGAAACCTAATCTAGTTAGGTAAGAGACCTAAGTTAGGTAAGAGACCTAAGTTAGGTAAGAAACCTAATCTAGTTAGGTAAGAGACCTAATTTAGGTATAGATACACCTAAGTTAGGTAGGGAACCTAAGTTAGGTATAGATACACCTAAATTAGGTAAGAAGCTACTTTAGGTATTAAATTACAGAATATTCAGCCATTTCAACACTCCCCCTCAAGCTGGCTTGAAAATATCATCCATCGTCAGCTTGCTTATTAATCTGTCAAACTGCTTCTTATGTAGCCCTTTCGTAAGTATATCAGCAACCTGCTCATTTGTTGGAATATATGGCATGCACACTTGTCCACTGTCCAGCTTCTCTTTAATAAAATGTTTATCCACCTCCACATGTTTTGTACGATCATGGAGGACCGGATTATGTGCAATTGAAATTGCTGCTTTGTTATCACAGTAGATCTTCATTGGTTGGGAATCTGAAAGTTTCAGTTCTTCCAGAATCTTTTTAATCCACATCACCTCACACATACCAAGAGCTACAGATCGATATTCGGCTTCAGCACTACTCCTTGCCACCACATTCTGCTTCTTGCTCCTCCAAGTAACGAGATTACCGCCAACAAAAGTGCAATAACCAGAAGTAGACCTCCTATCTGAAATACTCCCGGCCCAATCTGCATCAGTATATACTTCGACCTGTAGATGTCCCCGCTTCTTGAACATCAAACCTTTTCCGGGACATCCCTTCAAGTATCGCAAGATCCTGTAAACAGCTTCAAAATGCTTTAGACCTGGTGAATGCATGAACTGGCTTACCATGCTCACTGCAAATGCTATATCTGGCCGTGTGTGAGACAAGTAAATCAGCCTCCCCACCAATCTTTGATATCGTTCTCGATCCACTACTTCTTCGTTCTTTGCAGGTTCTAGCTTCATGTTGGGTTCCACAGGTGTATCTGCAGCTTTACACCCAAGTAAACCTGTCTCTTTTAGCAAATCGAGCACATATTTGCGTTGATTAACAAATATTCCCTCCTTAGACCTTGCAATTTCTATACCAAGAAAATACTTTAAAGTACCCAAGTCTTTAATTTCAAACTCAGCGGCCAAACTCCTTTTGAGATCTTCTAGTTCACTAACATCATCTCCGGTTAATATTATGTCATCTACATAAACAATCAAGATAGCACTTTTACCATCCTTTGAGTGTTTATAGAACAGGGTATGATCACCTTGACTTTGGCAGTAGCCAAGTTTCTTTATAACATGCCCAAACCGCTCAAACCATGCTCTGGGTGATTGCTTCAGTCCATACAACGCTTTCTTTAGTCTACAAACTCTTTTTTTGCCATCCTCTTCCTCAAAACCAGGTGGTATATCCATCAAGACTTCTTCCTCTAAGTCACCATTCAAGAAAGCATTCTTGACGTCCAACTGATATAAAGGCCAATTAAAGTTAGCAGCCAAGGATAATAAAATCCGAATAGAATTTACCTTGGCAACTGGAGCAAATGTCTCATGGTAATCAACTCCATGAGTTTGTGTGAATCCCTTTGCCACAAGTCTGGCCTTGTACCTCTCAACACTTCCATCTGCTTTACACTTTACTGTAAACAGCCATTTGCAGCCAACTATCTTCTTCCCTTTTGGTAAATCAACTAACTCCCAAGTGCCATTTTTCTCAAGTGCCCCTATCTCTTCCTCTACCGCCACTTTCCACTTTGGATCATTCAAGGCTTCTTGAATGTTTCTAGGAACAGATATGTGAGATAGATTTGCGATGAATGCTCTGTAGTTGTGTGATAGGTTTTTGTAGGACACATGATTTGCAATAGGGTGCTGAGTACAAGACCTTATCCCTTTTCGAAGTGCTATAGGAATATCAAGGGTAGAAGGATTCAAATCAGAAGAAGATACTGAAGGTAAAGTGAGATCATAATTACCGGAAGGATGAGATGAGTCATCTTTCGAGGCTTCAGACTGGTGTGGTTCGAGAATGAGATGGTCTCTTGCCGTTTGAAGTGTCTTTCTTCTAGAATAAACCTGAAACTCAGAATCTAATACTTTTTCTCCCCATATCCTTGAAACATCAATACTTTTTGGTAGAGAAGGTGTTTGGACTGACACAGGAGATAGAATAGATTCGGTTGGAGTCAAAATCGGGACCGGATTAGAGAGAGATGGTCCCAAAAAATTATCTTCATTATCCCGCTCCCCCTGAAGAAGTTTTTTTGGGAAAAAAGGTTGTAGTTCAAGAAACGAGACATCAAGGCTAACATAATTTTTTTTGGTTTGAGGATCATAGCACTTGTAGCCCTTTTGAGTTGGAGAGTATCCAATAAAAACACACTTCACAGCTCTAGGATCAAGCTTGGACCGGAAGGGAGCAGGTAAATGAACAAAAACAGTACAACCAAATACCTTTAAAGGCAAATCTGAATGAATACGGGCTGTTGAAAATTCCTTTTTGAAACACTCTAAAGGTGTGATATATCGAAGAACCCGAGTAGGCATCCGATTTATTAAATATGATGCAGTCAATACAGCCTCACCCCATAAGTACTTAGGAACATTCATAGAAAACATTAGAGTACGAGCTACTTCAAGAAGGTGTCTGTTTTTTCTTTCAGCAATACCATTTTGTTGGGGTGTGTCCCGACAAGAAGATTGGTGTTGTACACCTTTTTCCCTCAAAAATGCCCCCAAACATTGATTGAAAAATTATGTGCCATTGTCAGTCCGCAAAATGCTGATTTGAGCTTGAAAGTGATTTGCAACCATGTGATAAAAATCCTTGAATAATTTCTCAACCTCAGACTTGGCACTCATCATATAGACCCAAGTCAAGCGTGTGTGATCATCAATGAAAGTCACAAACCATCTTTTTCCGGTCATAGTAGTGATAGGTGAGGGACCCCAAACATCACTATGAATTAAGTAAAAAGGTTTGGATGCACGATAAGGATTTGTAGTATAAGGGACTCGAGTACTTTTAGAAAGAAGGCAACTTTCACAATGAAGTGATGACATAACTACACCTTTAAATAAAGACGGGAACAAATGTCTTAAATATTCAAAACTTGGATGTCCTAGCCTATGATGCCAAAGTAAAATCTGTTCTTGGACAGGAGATGAACAGGAAGTACTGCATGCCTGAGCTTTTTTATCGAAGACGAACTCATCAAAGTAGTAGAGACCATCAACCATTCTAGCACTGCCAATCGTCTTCCCCGAAATATTCTCCTGAAATTCACAATAGGAGTCAAAGAAAATGACACGACAATTAGAATCTTTAGACAATTTGCTAACTGACAAAAGGTTACAAGTAAGTTTAGGAACATGTAGGACATTCAGAAGGTCTATGGAATCTGAAATTTTTATAGAGCCTTTCCCTGCAATGGGTGAGAAACTACCATCGGCTATTCGGATTTTTTGATTACCCGGACAAGGAAAATAGGATTTGAATAGGTAGTGAAGACTTGTCATGTGGTCAGAGGCACCTGAATCAATAATCCAAGGTCCAGCAGTAGAGAATCCAGAAAGAGCACTTGCATTACTACCTTTTTGGGCAATAGATGCTGTTGGTTTACCCTGGACTGAGTTAGACTTCAATAGTTGCAACAAATGACCAATCTGTTCCTTGCTGAATGGATTAGTTTCAGCTTCATTGGCCGAAGGATAGGTTCTGCTTCCCATCTTGCCACCTCTCATTGACGATGTTGGTTTCCCATGGATTTTCCAGCATGTGTCTCGAGTATGTCGAGGCCTATTACAGTGATCACACCACACACGAGGCTTCTCATCTATCCTGCGTGTAGTGTAACTCAACTTGCCAACATTTGCTTCAGAACCAACCAACGCCGAGGCATCAGAATGCCCTCCAGCAAAGGTTTTTGCTTCGGTATTGGGTTTACCAAGCATGACACTCCTCCGACTTTCTTCTCTTCTAACTTCAGAAAAAACTTCACCAATAGATGGGAAGGGCTGTCTCCCAAGTATCCTTCCTCTAACTTCATCAAATTCATCACGAAGACCTACAAGAAACTTAAAAATACGATCAGCCTCAGTTACCTTGTTACAATACTGGAAATCTTCAACGGATTTCCACTCATAATTGTTGAAGAGGTCAAGATCCTGCCACAGCCTTCTTAAGACATTAAAATACTTTGTGACTGTATCATCTCCTTGCCGAATATCACTGAGCTGCAATTTTAGCTCATATATTTGGGATTTGTTCCCCAAATCAGAATACATTTGATTCACGCTATCCCACAGCTCCTTGGCAGTAGGAAAGCACATATAATTGGCACCAATTTCTTCCTCCATAGAATTCACCAGCCACGTCATCACCGTTGAATTCTCAGCATCCCAAACAGCCCAAGTCGGGTCAGTTTCTGCTGGTTCGGCTTTATCCCCGGTCAAATATCCCATTTTTCCTCTCCCTCGGATATACATCCGAACAGATTGTGACCACCGAAGAAAGTTATCACCATTCAGCTTGATTGTAGTGATCTGAATTGGGTGAGAGTCGGTGTGTGTCGGAGTTTTTTCTGAGGGTTGCATTTTTCTGGAAATGGGAATATTCTCAAGGGTTTTATCAGACATGATGAATATAAGATAGAGACAAAGGGTGCAAGACTAACGAAGGTTTGCCACAGTTTTTGGCTCTGATACCATGAAGAAAGGAATCTATACTCTCTTGCTTCTTTTGGGTTCTTACAAAGTGAATATATATACAAGAAAAAGAAACCTTAAGTTAGGTAAGAAACCTAATCTAGTTAGGTAAGAGACCTAAGTTAGGTAAGAAACCTAATCTAGTTAGGTAAGAGACCTAATTTAGGTATAGATACACCTAAGTTAGGTAGGGAACCTAAGTTAGGTATAGATACACCTAAATTAGGTAAGAAGCTACTTTAGGTATTAAATTACAGAATATTCAGCCATTTCAAAAGTTACAGTCCAGCCTTCATTGCTGGTTCTGTTTTTCCGCAGCCTTCATTGCTGCATTTTCAAGGCTGGTTCTGTTTTTTGCAGCTTTCATTGCTGCATTTTCAAACCATTATAGCTTAAGTACGACTCGTACTCTTGCTAATATTCTCTTGGTACAATGACCACATCCGAAACCACATCCAAAGTCATAAATTTTCCCTCTCCAACCACAAACCAATCGGAGGAGGTCGCCTCGTCAAACATGATCGGCGACCTTCAGAATATTAGGCCAGCCTATAGACTAAATGAGAAAAATTATCTCAAATGGTCACAATTCGTCAAGACGTACCTGAAGGGCAAAGGAAAACTCAGCCATCTACTGGGGACAGGACCCAAGCAAGGAGACCCCAATTTCGATGCGTGGGATGAAGCGGATTCCATGATCATGTCATGGCTATGGAATTCCATGGAATCGGCCATAAGCGATACTTGCATGTTTCTACCAACCGCAAAGGGGATTTGGGATTCCATCCAACGGACGTACTCTAAGGCCCGTGATGCAGCCCAGGTGTACGAAATTAAGGTGAAAACCAGTGGGACAAAACAGGGAGGTAAGACTGTTACTGAGTATGCTAACTCTTTGCAGAACTTATGGCACGAACTCGATCATTATCGGGTATTCCACATGCGGTGTCCAGAAGATGCAGCCATTTTGAAGAATTTTATTGAAAAAGATCGAGTCTACGACTTCTTAGCTGGGCTTAATTCTGAATTTGACCAAGTTAGAATTCAAATACTTGGCAAGGAAGATGTTCCATCATTGGAGGAGACGATTTCCTTGATCCGGGCAGAAGAAAGTCGTCGATCCGTCATGCTTGAACCACGAGCAATAGAAGGGTCAGCCTTGACAGTCGGAAAGGTTGATGAGAAGGGTGCTCTACCAAGAAGAGACCACCGGGACAACTTGTGGTGTACTTATTGCAGGAAGCCGAGACATACAAAGGAGAAATGCTGGAAATTGAATGGAAAACCAACCACTTCAAGTCGAGAGTGGGTGAACCGGGAAATGCAATCGAGGCCCCGGGCCCACCTAATTGAGCAAGCTGATTATGAAGCAGAACAAGGGAAAGCGACATTCAATAGTGAAGAAATTGAGAAAATAAGAGGTTTGTTAGGGTCTCTTAATAAACCCTTTGGTGCATGCTCAATGGCACTCTCAGGTAATTCTTGGGTTATTGATTCAGGGGCGACTGATCATATGACTCATATCTCATCACATTTCAGGACCTATACACCTTGTCCTAGTAATAGGAAGATTATTGTGGCAAATGGGTCTCTTGCTACTGTTGCAGGGGTTGGAGATGTCCCTATCACACCAAACCTTGTCCTTAAAAATGTCCTACATGTCCCTAAACTGTCTTCCAATCTTATCTCCATACAAAAACTCACTAAAGACCTCAATTGTCAAGCTGTTTTTTACTCATCTTACTGTGTTTTTCAGGATCGGGGCTCGGAGAGGAGGATTGGACTCGCTAAGGAACAAGGTGGACTGTACTATCTTGAGACACCCCTCACCACGAGAAGAATCATGAATAATTCATCTTCATCCTTTCTTAGTATTTCAAATAAAGAAGCTATTTGGCTTCATCATTTTCGTTTTGGTCATCCATCCTTTCAAGTCTTGAGTGTGATGTTTCCAGCCCTGTTCAATGGTTTGAATATTCAAGATCTCCATTGTGATGTTTGCGAGTTAGCCAAGCATAACCGTGTATCATTTCCAATTAGCAATCATCGTAGCTCTAATCCTTTTGATTTGGTACACAGTGACATTTGGGGCCCTTCCACGGTTCCAAACATCTCTGGAGATCGTTGGTTTGTCACTTTAATTGATGATTGCTCTCGGGCCACTTGGACCTTCTTACTCAAACATAAATCTGATGTGAGTAGCATTATTCCTTCTTTTCATTCCATGATTCAAACACAATTTGGGGTCAAAATCAAGGTCTTTAGATCAGATAATGCTAGAGATTACTTCAATCAAACATTGTCCTCTTATTTTCAAAAGGAAGGTGTTATCCACGAGTCATCTTGTGTGAATACACCCCAACAAAATGGGATTGCTGAAAGGAAAAATGGTCATCTTCTTAAAACAACTCGTGCCTTGTTGTTTCACGGAAATGTTCCTAAAACGTATTGGGGGGAAGCTGTTCTTACAGCTACATATCTGATCAATAGGCTACCATCACGTACATTAGACCACAAGACCCCTATGGAAATTCTTTCTCAGTTCTATCCTCACTTTCGTACATCTAACGGCCTTACGCCTCGAGTCTTTGGTTGTAGTTCCTTTGTCCACATTCATCATCATCAACGAGGAAAACTAGATCCTCGTGCCATCAAATGCATCTTTCTTGGTTACTCACAAACACAAAAGGGCTATAAATGTTATCACCCACCTTCAAAAAAATTCTATCTCTCTGCAGATGTCACTTTTGTTGAGAATAAACCATATTTTTCAAAACCTTATCTTCAGGGGGAGATTTCACTCATGGAAGATAAGGAAGATGATGCTCTTGGTGTTATTGATAAACTGGATATATCATCCAATGTTCTCGCGAATCCAAACCCGACCACCGTAACTCATGAACCTACCTTGACTCCTACCTCTAGTCCACCATCTGTTGTTGTTCCCACTAGTCCTACTCTCACTTGTCCAACTCACTTTCATGATTCTATGAGATATTCTCAGGTGTACTCAAGGAGGACAGCCGTTCCAACAATCGAGCAAGTCCAATCTACCACTCCGGGTACTGCTAATGAGAGCATGGTAAGTCCTGAACTTTCTATGAATGAGCAGCCCAGTGATATACCAGAGACGGATCTTGATCGGCCTATTGCTATTAGAAAAGGGATAAGAGAATGTACCAAGAAACCAATTTATCCACTTTCAAATTATGTGTCCCTTGATAGATTATCATCACCATTCCGAAACTTTATTGTGAGTTTAAACACTATTGCCATCCCTAACACCTTCTCTGAAGCGATGTCAAAAGAGGAATGGAGGAATGCCATGAAAGAAGAAATGACGGCACTAGAAAAGAATAAAACGTGGGAAATTGTTGACAGACCAAAAGGGAAAAATCTAGTAGGCTGCAAGTGGGTATTCACTGTGAAGTACAAGACTGATGGCTCCTTGGAGAGGTACAAAGCGAGATTGGTTGCAAAGGGTTACACTCAAACATATGGAGTGGATTACCAAGAGACTTTTGCACCGGTGGCTAAAATGAACACTGTAAGAATTTTGCTATCTTTAGCTGCTCATTTTGATTGGGAACTTCAACAGTATGACGTGAAGAACGCATTTTTACATGGAGAGTTGAAAGAGGAAATCTACATGAACATGCCACCTGGTTTCGAAGGAAAAGAAACAACCGAAAAGGTTTGTAGACTAAAAAAGGCGTTATACGGACTCAAGCAATCACCTAGAGCTTGGTTTGGACGATTTGCTAGAGTCATGAAGGCATCTGGGTATAAACAGAGTCAGGGAGATCATACTCTGTTCATAAAACACTCGGATGCAGGGGAAGTTACAGTATTGTTGGTTTATGTTGATGACATAATAGTCACGGGCAATGATGAAAGGGAGAAACAACGGCTAAAACAGAACTTGATCAGAGAGTTTGAGATAAAGGAGTTAGGAAAGCTACGGTATTTTCTAGGAATTGAGGTTTCATACTCAAAACAAGGGATCTTTATTTCACAACGGAAGTATGTGACGGATCTTTTGGAGGAAACTGGGAAGCTTGGTTGCAAACCAGCAGTCACTCCGATTGAGCCGAACCAAAGGCTAGCAGAAGCCAAAGAAGAGGCGGCAGTGGATCGAGAAATGTATCAACGATTGGTAGGAAAGCTGATTTATCTTGCTCATACTCGACCCGATATCTCCTATGCAGTAAATTTGATTAGCCAATTCATGCATAATCCAAAGGAATCACATCTACAAGCTGCTTTTCGAGTCCTACATTACTTGAAAGGGAACCCAGGAAAAGGAATATTATTCAGAAAGAGTCCAGACCTCAAGATTGAAGCTTATACAGATGCAGATTATGCTGGATCAGTGGTTGATAGGAGGTCTACAACTGGTTATTGTACCTTCATTGGAGGTAACTTGGTAACTTGGAGAAGTAAAAAACAGAATGTGGTGGCAAGATCTAGTGCAGAATCTGAGTTTCGGGCAGCAGCTCAAGGAATATGTGAGCTGTTATGGCTCAAGATCATTCTTGATGACTTGAAGGTTAAGTGGCAGAGTCCTATGAAGTTGTACTGTGATAATAAATCTGCAATTAATATTGCCCACAATCCTGTGCAGCATGACAGGACAAAGCATATTGAGATTGATAGACACTTCATCAAGGAGAAACTTGAGGAAGGACTAATTTGCTTATCGTATGTCCCCTCAGGACAGCAAGTGGCAGATGTCTTAACCAAAGGGCTCAATGGTGGAAATTTTCACGAGCTAACTACCAAGCTGGGAATGGAAGATATCTATTCACCAGCTTGAGGGGGAGTGTTGAGTTGTAAAGTTGTTTGAAACTTTGTAATTTTACCTAACTTAGGTGAGTCTATACCTAACTTAGGTTTCTTACCTAAACTTAGGTGAGTCAATACCTAAATTAGGTTTCTTGCCTAACTAGGGTCTCCTTTCTCTTGTATATATATTGGCCTTGTAATTACTCAAGAAGAAGTAAGGAAATACAGATTTTTTCCTTCAGTATGACATACATAGAAGATAGTTGAGGTCCAAGGTTGTTTGAATGTTACATTTTACTATTAGCTACAATATGCATATCTGTTAATAACAAGTCAGCTGTTGACATGTCTGGATATTTCCTTATCCTAGAAATGTTAAAGCTCCTAAAGTTTCGCTGCATTTCTGAACTGATACTTGCTGCTTTGCAGTCATTGGAGAAACTATCACGTTTGTCGATCCTAATGGACTTGACTTTCTTTCAAATGGAGAATGGTATGCACGATATAAGTTTTTGGTATATCCCATTACTGTTAATGCTTTGTATCATGTTGGAATGCGCTAGGTACATGAGGGGGATGTTGCAAGCGCACTGCTTTTAGGACCTTTACCTGCTAATAAATCTAGACATGAAAGTCCTGGAGAGGAACATCATTTAAGTTGCAGATAAACAATTGTTAATGCGGTGCTTGGTGGTTAACATGGTTATGGCAAACACGGCCT
Organism: Rhodomyrtus psidioides; assembly: GCA_021437785.1. Lineage (NCBI taxonomy): Eukaryota > Viridiplantae > Streptophyta > Magnoliopsida > Myrtales > Myrtaceae > Rhodomyrtus > Rhodomyrtus psidioides. The sequence goes on along the minus strand of JAILYB010000010.1, from coordinate 5,824,174 downwards.
AAGGGTTTGAATAGCTTACATGAGATATTACCTGTAGGCCCTTGGATATGACCAGAAGACAGGCGAAGTGCTCCAAAGCTGCTTAGATAGGACGGCTGGGAACTTGCATTGGCATATTTGGAAGTTAGGAGCAAATCCTATGTCTCCTTTTGATTGCATTCATAGCATGAATTTTAACCGGACTGCGAAATTTTGGATTTTATTTAATAATGGAATCAACATTTAGGGGAAAAATTGGACATGCAGGAGGTAAAATGAAAACTTCTTTCCAGGTTCCTACCAAACATCAATCATATCTCCATTAAAGCTACCCTGAGCCTGACTGCAATTATACGCTAGGTTGCATATTGGAAGAGCCCTGTTTGTTTCTCTCTTTCCATTCTTAGTGACAACACGGTGGAGATGATCACAATGATATATGGTGTCCCGATTACGGTGAACTTTCGTCGAAAAAAACTGGTCAACTAATATAATGTAGAATATATTAAATGGACAAACTAGGACAGAATTTACATCCAGACTCATAAGTTGATGGGGAGGTAATATTGACTATAATTTGTCAGGGTGGCTCCTCCAATGCTATTTCAGCATGGTACTGCTTTTTTGAGTTTGCCAAAATATTGAAAGATGTAATGTAGATTCTGTGCCTTCTGCGTACACTTTATGACAAATTCTCATTTTTTCTGATGTTTCTTTGTTACAGGATTCGCTACCTTCTTCTTGCTAGATTGCTGAGATTGATAAGGCTGCTAATGCATGTTAAACGCTACCGAGCTTTTGTTGCTACATTCTTGAATCTCATACCAAGTTTGATGCCATACCTTGGAATCATCTTTTGTGTACTGTGCATTTATTGCTCTCTTGGAGAACAGGTATCACAAGCTCTCATATTTTGTCCTTAAAGAAAAAAGAATTGTGCTGTGGATCATCTGTTGAATGTTTTAAAACAGAAAAAAGAATTGTCCTGTGGATCATCTGTTGAATGTTTTTGCTTTTCCTCCTTATTGCTCTCATGGAGAACAGTAGCGTATCTCCTACATATCTTTTTGTGGTGAAGAATAGCAGGTGTCTCCCGCGTGCTTGCTTGTCATCAGCAACCTTATTTTTTAGGTCCACTATGTTTTCTTCTGCAGAAGATATGAAATATCAATGTATCAACTCCTTCCATGTTTAGTTTAAATAGTTTGGAGCAAGCATCTCTAATCGATTGATTTTTTTTGCATATACTGTCATCAAACCTGAATTCCTATTTTTACAAGGGAAAAAGGAAGGCTCTGCTACTCCGTTAGCTGAAGGGAAATGACCACACATCTATTACTCTTAAATATCAAAGGGAAAATGACAGAAATTTTCATGAACTTTGACCCAATGTGCAATGTAGTCTTTGAATTTTTAATTTGTTTAATGTGGTCCCTAAACTGTAGCCCAATGTGCAATATGGTCCCTGAACTTTTAATTTGTTCATGGACCACGTAGCACGTTGGTTTAAAGTTCAGGGACCATATTAAACAAATTAAAAGTTCAGAGACCACATTGGACATTGGGCCAAAGTTCAAGGACCATTTGTGTCATTATCCCAATATCATGTATGGATGATGATACTTGGTAGGAAACTTGCAGCTTTTTCAGCATTATCAGCTGAATTTTCTGGGAGCGACATCCTTAGCTGTTCCTTGTGTCATAAGTAGCATATGATGTCTCCCTTGAACATATATTCCATGTTCTCGAGTTAATTCAGCTTAAAACTGTTTTTGAAATTCATTTCTGTAGATCTTCGGTGGCATGGTCAATGCTGGAAACTCCAAATTGGAAGAAACTGATCTTGTGGCTGATGAGTATCCTTTGTATTGTTTTGTTCTTACTCCCTTTTTAGTTACCTTGAAAATTTAAATGCACCCCCTCCCTCCCAAGATATAACTCTTTCTTACATAACAATCATAGCCTTGATCATGTACAAAATGCAAGTTCGTCAAGATGGATGCCTTCTAGACTTCAATATTATCTTTAACCATTCTGGGGTGAATTTCGTTTACATAAAGGGGAAAAAAACTTGTACATGTCAAGGTTTGTGAGGTCTAACACCCCTAATTCTGTATTTATCTTCTAGATAGCTTCATCAAGATTTTTCATGTCCTTGTACTAGTTGGCGGTAGATTTTTGTTATTTGGATCACTTTTTCTTGACACTAATTAGCTATTTGCTTTTCAATTTTAACGACTATCCGAATGGAATGGTGACACTTTTCAATTTGTTAGTCATGAACAACTGGGAAGACTGGATGCAGGTGCTGCAGTTACTACATACTTTCTGATACATTCTGTTTTATTCCTAATTATGTATTAATTTGTTGTCTTGCTATGTTCCAGAGCTACAAGGAACTAACGGGGACCTCTTGGACCCTCCTATATTTCATCAGCTTTTACTTAATCACTGTTCTACTGCTCTTGAATTTGGTGAGTTTTATTTTATATTCGCAGGGACATATCATTGAGTTTTTAACATTCCAGAGTGCATTTTCCTCTTGAAGGAAGTTTGTTGACGATTAATTAAGTGAGCAAGAAGAATCAAGAGAAATATAGCTTATTTCTGCTGCAGATATATTGGATCAACTTGCTTAGACTAAGCATTATCTATTCTGCATTTGTTGAAGCTGTTGTTGTCCCACATCGCTTGTGAATGGCTCTTGTATGCTCTTTATATTCATATGGTCTCTCTTCACCTAATAACTTAAGCTTTTGGGTTGGAATTTCTAACATGGTATCAGAGCCAGTGTTATTCCTTTCCGCGTATGTGGGCCCACCTCCCATTAGTCAATTTTCATGTGCTGCTCGTAATCCGGCTTGCACGTGAGAGGGGGTGTTGAAGTTGTTGTTGTCCCACATCGCTTGTGAATGGATCTTGTATGCTCTTTATATTCATGTGGTCTCTTTCCACCTAATAGCTTAAGTTTTTGGGTTGGAATTTCTAACAACATTCATCCTAGCATGAGGTCGACTTTACAACCTTGTGATGGTTGAGCTCAGCTAACTAAGCCTCTGCAGTCTCTTTCACGAGCAATACCATCTATGCCTCACCCACCTAACGTAGTATGCTCATGTCAAGGAACTTCTTCCCTTATCAAGTTCAAAGGTGGTGGTCTAGTGTGACACATTCGCAAGAGAATTTTTCTCTGTTACTGTTGGAGAATGAGACCTTTACCTCAAGCACTGGGCTGTGTGGGAAATGGTTGGCACGTGTATCGTAGTTGCTGAATATGTTAATTGCCTTGAATGGGTCTCCAAGGAACTTCTTCCCTTGTCAAGTTCAAAGGTGGTGGTCTAGTGTGACACATTCGCAAGAGAATTTTTCTCTGTTACTGTTGGAGAATGAGACCTTTACCTCAAGCACTGGGCTGTGTGGGAAATGGTTGGCACATGTATTGTAGTTGCTGAATATGTTAATTGCCTTGAATCGGTCTCCATCCTTGCATTAGAGATGGAGTGGAATTGACAACTTAGACACGGCTGTGGTAATAAGTTAACTTCCTAGGCTCTTGATTCTATATTTCTATATTCTTGAATGCATCCCAATCATCACAAATTACACTTCATGCATGTTAGTGCTGGAGAAGGGACCTTTACCCCAATCGCTGTAGATTGTTGGAGTGGCGGGCACATGTACCTCTGTAGCTGAAGATGTTATTTTTATGTGGTGTCCATACTTGTATTAGAGAGATTCAAATTGAGCCAGAATATATACCAGATGCCTTGACTAGAAAAATTTTAACTCCATAGACTCTTGATCTACATTAATTTGATGCATCTTTCTCCCCTATACTATGGTATATTCAATCAATAAGCAGTATGCTTCAGATAGGTTACTGTATGCAGCAGTTCCCATCTCTTTATACTATTTCTAGATCCTTTCCAGGAGGTAGTTCACGCAGCACACTCCAAAATCAAAGTGAAATCAAGAAGTGTTGCATTAAATTAATGGCATAGGAAATTTCAAGAGGATTTCGCCAAATATGGCAGTCAGTCTAGGAATTATAGTTACTCTTCTAGATTCTGTTGATAATCAGCATGGTCAAGCATTCTCATCTTCTTACTTATTGTGATCGCCTCTCCTCTGTGGAACTCAAAACTTCATGAGTTGGCTTGTTTTGGAATGATCCACTGAAACGGTATTACTAGTGAAAAACGATTAAATCAATGAAATTATGATGTTCTTATTCTTCAATCATATGAAAAAATACGTCAGAACTTGAAGACAAAACCCGCTCATGGTTGAAACAGTATCCTTGAGTTCTGTGGCACTGGTTAAATTAAGAGCACGCATTTTTATCTCCATGTGATTACAGGTTGTCGCCTTTGTCTTGGAAGCATTCTTTACTGAAATGGCTCTTGAATCGTCAGAAAACGGCGAGGGACAGGACAAGGTTTGTATTATCTAATACTCAGAAAAAGGTTATGACGACTTTTTAGGTATATGTGTCAATGTCAGCATGAAATTCTCCAATTGCCAGTTATTACTAGAATCAAGCTTCTATTAATCGATGTGATCACCCCTTTATATAGGAAACAAGGGGCAGGCGACCTCGTTCGGTCGGGTATGTACTTTTTCGACACTATTTACTGATACCCATCTTCTGATTAATAAGCGATTTAGATCATTGTGTGATGCCTTATCTTTGCTTCATTTCCTGGTCTAATACAGCTCGAAGACAAGAAGTCAGAGAGTTGATGTCCTGCTTCATCATATGTTGAGCTCTGAGCTTGATAGAGCAAAATGCACTAGTCCTCAACCTTAATCATGTAGCATTAAGGTAAGAATTTATTTTCAAGTCCTGCAGACTCATTTTTTTTCCAAGCATTGTTTACCATGCTGTTTGCTATTAATGTAGAACTGAAAACTGGAAGATAAATTTGTTTAAATTTCTGACAAATGCCCGTTTTTATCAATTTTAAATAACTTTGGTATCTTAAAGGGCATAGATAGGTTCAGTACTCAATGGATGTTTTTGTCAAGTTGTCACTTTGTCCTTACCCTCAACCAAAGTTCTTAAATGTTGTCATTCTGATAGGGTTTACTGGTTGCATAGCTAGAATTGCATTTGTTTTTCGCATCATGTGTTAATCTCATTAGTTTTAGATGGTTCCTTGGTTTGCATGGTGACATATAGAGGGAGGCATAGGATATTGATGCCTATGCTTTTTAACGTTGTTAGACTAGAAAGATGTATTTCGTCTCCCTGAAGGGCCTTCTGCTTGACTGCAGCGAAATCTGGAGAGCTATAATTTCACTTGTGCTTTAGTTGTTCCATGGTCGCATGTACGAGTTGTCAATGGTTTCTTTGTACGTATCAAATGTTTCTGGTAATGTTCGGTCAAATTGATGCCATCGCTAGCGGTAGTCGGTTTGGAAATTTGATTATGTCAGCTGTATAACTGGGAGTCAGTTGCATGATAGCGTTCTCTTCTTATTCATTCGCCTTTCGCCTACGTTGGTTCTCTAGGTTTCTACTAGCCTTTTCTTAGGTTGTACTGTCGAAAAAGCGGGACCGAGCCTAATTTTTTTTATGTCTTGTAGGCGTGATTTCGAAGATTTATATCTTCATTTTGGCTAGTCGGAGGCGTGATTTTGAAGATCCTGATTCGAGATTAACTGGTTACATCAAACAGCATTACATGTACCATTTTCCAGAAAAACTGGTTCGAACCATTATCTTTTTGCCACGGTTGCTTTTGCCTGTTTGTGTCGCTGAGTAAATATTGTACAGAAAAAAACAAAATATATTGTACAGGCGGATTTCAACCCTATGGTTTGCAACACGAGTTGTAGACTTCTGATGGAATGATTAGATTTTTTGCACATTACTCAGCATGCCATCGGAGAATATATATATATTTTTTTAAATAGTACGAATGATATAGTGCAAATGGGGAAAATTGTCCAAAAAGGCTTAAACTGATTACACTTTTGTCATTTCAAGTCAACCCTAAACTTTTTAATTTCGCCAATTGAGATTTCACGTTTTGCCAATTGAGTCCATCCGCCTAATCTTGGTTGAAATTAGCTAATTGAATGTCCGGCGTCAACGTGGACAAAAGTTTAATAATATTTTGAATATCATTTTATTATTTCTTGTCTTCTGTTTTTCCCTTTATTTTTTTTCTTTTTCCCTCCGCCAGCCATCGTCGCGTGAGGACGCCTGGGCTTGGGCTGGTGGGAGTTGACATCGCATGGGGCCAGGGAGGGTGTCCCTTGCCCGATGCGACATGCTGGCAGCCCTTGCCGTGACGGAGGGAAATAAGAGGGAAGAAAAGAAAAGAAAAAAGTAAAGAAGGAAAATAGAATAAAATAATAAATAATAAATAATAAATAATTCAAATATATTAAAAATTGTCTACTTTCTGGCTAGAATTAATTTGATAGATTTAATTTGCAAAACGTGAAAAGATGTAGGACTCAATTGACAAAATTAAAAATTTAGGATTGAATTGATAAAAGTAAATAAATTTACGATTTTTTTTAATAATTTTCCATATCTTGGAGGAGGAGGAGGTGCAGTCCCATCTACTGCGGTTTGATTTCTGTTTCCTCTTCCGGTCAAGTGTGAATAAGAACTTAAAATGGTACACTCACCGTTCTGTATATGGTGGACAAACTCGTAAAGATGTGCCAACGTACGACTCTTCTGAGAACTCTAGGATTCGTGGGAAATAAGGAGACAACAGGTGTTTCTCTTTCAGTACATTTTACAAGTAAATAAACCATTTGATTGTTTATCTACCTGATGATTTTCAGAACAATCGACTAAGTCATTGTTCGATTTTCCACATTCTTTTCATATGATTAATAGCACTTGTACTAGGACATCCCGCCATCTTATATATTGTATTTTTCCCACGGGTCAGGAAAAAAAAAAATTCCTCGTCTTTAAAGTTAGCTCACTTCCGTCGGGTCGAGCCCATGTCCCGGCGGTCGCAAGCACGCGTGCCGCCAGGCCATGATGACTTGACGTCATCCTCACCTTCCTCCGGCTTATCAATGGCATGTTCAGGGTTCTATACTCAATGTCGGCAACTTGACAAGGTGGGACTTATTGTTGGTGCTTAGATGGAATGTCTCTATGTGGTTTCAAGGATTGGATTCCACGTCCAACCACAGGCTTCCTCGAAATTCTTTATCGAACTAAAAATAGTAAACAAGAAAGTTTTTCAAGCCCTTAAAAAGTCTTTGGATGAGCCCTGCCGGGGCACGGGAATGCAAAGAGGGGCTTTATCAATTTATTACCTTAACCATTTGCGTCACTTGACTTTGTTAGAAATGAATTGATCTTCAAAAGCATTGAGATTTCACGGAGCGCTTTGAAAACTACAAAATTTCCGTAATTTCATAAAGTGATTTTTTTTATATCCGTGAAAATTCTGGGAAATTGATTGACATTTCACGTCACTCAAAATGCAATCACCACTTCTGTTGGAGGTGAAGTAGAGTATAATGCCATATTTGAAGATGATAAGGAGATGATTTAGTTGAAAATTTTTCTAAAAGAGATAAGCAAAGATTAGGATAATAGTGTTCTTTTTCGGTGTTGCTATTTGTCTTGCAAAGAATTCGATATTTCCTTCGAGGACAAAACACATTGAGTTGAGGTATCATCATATTATTTAGTCCATAGATGATGGGACGTTATCATTAAAGAAGATTTTTGGTCCATAAAATCTAGCAGATATATTAACAAAAGTTGTCATCACTAAGAAGGGCTCAATCCAAAAAAAAAAACCTCAAACTTTAGCCTTTGTCCCTAAAATATCCACAACTTTTTTTTGTCTCATAAAAAACCTTCAACTTTTGATTTTGTCCCAAGCCTACCATTCCAATCCCAAAAATACCTCAAACTTTGGCCTTTGTCCCAAAAATATCCACAGCTTTTTTTGTCTCCTAAAAAACCCTCAACTTTTGAATTTGTCCCAAATCTACTAGTCTAATAACAAAAAAACCCTCAAAACCCATCTCGTAGAATTCCTGACGACCCGACATCGGCCATTTAGCTTCTGTTGAAACTCCAAATGATTCTCAACCGTCACCCGATGGTGTGGCCTTATCCCGAGACAATAACAACCCTCGTCATCGGCTCCTTACCGGTTGATAGTCCTCGATGCCAATTGAGTCTTCCACCGAGGACCATCGTGCAAGCCCTGCATCTGTGACAACAAGCTGCTGCCGACCCTGCCTCTGTGACGAAAAACTGCTGCCCCCAATGATTTCTTGTGATCATCATTTCGGTAAAGATTTGAAGTATAAGAAGAAGATTTGTTAATATCTTGTTCCGACTAAAATTTGTATGTGAATCTCGGGTAACTCAATTATGTCTCGAAATGAATTAATGCGGGTGCAATGTGTCAAACATTCTTCCTTGAAATAATTGGAAGTACATTTTGATCTTTGTCGAACAATCATGGGTTCTGTTCAACTGGGGACGAAACACTTTTTTTTTTTAATAACTGTGGTAAATTTGGGACAAAATCAAAAGTTGGAGTTTTTTGTGAGACAAAAAAAGTTGTGGATATTTTTGGGACAAAAACCAAAGTTTGAGGTTTTTTTTGGGACAAAATCAAAAGTTGAAGGTTTTTTAGGAGACAAAAAAAGTTATGGATATTTTTGGGGCAAACGTCAAAGTTTGAGGTTTCTTTTTTTTTTTTAATTAGGCCCACTAAGAAGTTGAGGTTGTCCATTGCCTTAATTGGCCTTCGTTGTTAGTACTGAGGTGCTGCCGCACTAGGTTTGTAAGGGTCACAAAGGCAAGTGAAAACTACAAAAGACTTGAGGATCCACCTCCAAAATGAGAGATTGATAGAGTTGTAGAGTTTGATAGAGAAAAGTAATATCAAAATTCTAAGCTCTTATTGATAAAGCGAAGAACTAGAGCTTTTTACTATTGCTGATGGCATACATGTGATATCCATCATAACTATATATTCTCTAGACTCCTGCTATATATTATGGCAATATCTTTTGGAATTGCAACTCTCAAGGGATTCCCCAGTGCGACATCGTGATTTTTCTCTTTTTTAATTTTGAAAGGATTTTTTTTTTCAGGTCAAAATACGTTTGTCTTATTTTTTTACTTTCTCTCTTCAAAGATTCGTGTTCCTCACGTAATAGGCTAAAGAAAACTGGTACAACATTCGCATCCATGTCTCTTTCAAACCCAACTATTATGCCACTGTGATCACCAAATTTCCTGTAGCTTTTTTGACTTATTCCGACCAAGTTTTTGGTTGTCATTTTCCACGATTGACGTGTGGTGTGGGACCAAGGGATTGCTCCAGATCCAGATCCAGATCCCAGATCCGATCCGTATCAGGGCGACGAAGAAGGACCAGAACATTCTTCCATGGAGAGATCTTTTGAAGTATATTTTTATCTGCAATTATGATTTTGGCAAAAAGATAAAAATAATGATTCTCGATAATTATCTCTATCCTGTGCACTGATCTTCACTAAGTTATTTTTGTTAAGATTCAGCGTACAAATTACAAATAAAGTAAAACGTAAAAATAAAAAACACTACCTTACCCCCCAAAAAAAAATGAAAAACATTGAGACACGCGATTTTATCCTGTAGAATTATGTCCCGTAAAATTTTTTTACTATGATTAGCACTTTGTATCTCTCTTTACAATACTCAATTAAAAAAAAGAGAATATTACCTATTTATGGACTCAAACTCAAACAATCACTGAAAAAGTCTTATGATATTTAAGCGTCCTTGTATCATTCAGACCCTCATCGGGTGACTCCCTCGGATCCTCGCCGATTCATGTGTCTTTCGAAGGGAGTAAAGTATGAATCACACCTCAATATATTTAAATATCAGGAAAAAAGAAATAAAAATCCTGTTAGTATTAAAAAAAATAAAAACGCAAAAATAAAAAAAATCTCTTCTTTGGATCTACCTTCATTTTTTCTGACACGTTAATTGCTTTGTCGCTTCTGAATCAAGTTCCCCGACGCTGAACAGTGAACACGGGCTCCACACGTGTTCATCTCTATCCGCCTCCGCCCTCTTCTTCCGTCCTCGTCTCGCCGCAAGCAACGGTCACTGGCGGAGCTCGGATCGCGCCACCTTCTCTCTCTCTCTCTCTCTCTCTGTGCGTGGCTTTTCGGCCTGGGCTTCCTCTTCGCGACATGAACGATCCTCTGCTCGACGGGGAGAGCAGCGGCACGAGGAGGAGAGATCCTTTCTTTCGCCGCTCCGACGCCATCGCTTATGGCTCTCCTTACCAGAAGGCAGCCGCTCTGGTCGATCTGGTGAGCCTCGCGTCCCCCTCGCACCAAGTGTTTCGCCAGCTCTTTCTCTTCATCTCTTGTTTTCTTCGGTTTCATCCCGTGAGTTGGTTTAGCACCTCGGTTTTTTGACGTAGACGAACGTGTATTTCATTGGTTGGAATATTATATCGAGTAGTCCCAGTTGACCTTTTTGCTCTTGTTTTTTTAGTAGGTTTTTAAGGATATGATATCTCGAGTTCTTCTTTTTGGCTAATCTTGGCTTGAGCTTGTAATCGTTCAGAACAACAAATGTTAGTTTAAGCTTGTAAACAGCCATTTTTGAGTTTTCTCTCTCTCCACCCGGCTTCCATTTCTTTGTTTGTATCGTGGCCCACTGCTTTAATGCTTTCGGACATGTTTGCATATGAAAACTATGAGCTTGTAAGCTATGTTAACGAGGATAGCTGCTTATTCCCTATCTTTTTATTGCGGAATGAACCCATAAGTTTGTTCCTCCAGCTGGGATAATCAATGCTGATGTTCTCTTTGAATAATCACGTGTTATTTATTGAAAATGCATATTGCAGGCTGAAGATGGTGTTGGTCTTCCAGTTCAAATTCTCGACCAGTCAAATTTTGAAAGTGCTGTCAAATTTTACTTCTTCTTCACAAAATTTGACATCATCTGGTCCCTCAATTATTTTGCCTTAATAGTGCTGAACTTCTTTGAGGTTAGTCTGCTTTCGGGTCTCTTCTTCACTGACAGAGGACCCTGGTCCCCAAAAGTTGCCAAGGTTACTGCACTAACTGTTAACCCTTCCACAGAAACCTCTGTGGTGCGCCAAATACTCTGCAGATGCTTGCAGTGAGAGGGAATACTTTTTTCTGGGAGAGTTACCATACTTAACGGGCATAGAATCTCTCATATATGAGGTATTGTAAAATTCCTGTAGATACATTTGGTGCTAGTTCACTCATGACTCTTATGCTATCAATGAGACCTCGTGAGGTTCACTTATTGATACCTCATGAGCTTCACGTATTGACTTTCACCAAATTTCACTTTGCGGCAGCAAGCTCATCTTTAAATTCTGCTAGGCGTTTGTTTAAAGCCTCTTTTCATTATAATATAGACTTCATGAAAAAAGTATCTTTCAGGACGCCCTAGATACATCTGTCCTTCCTTGCATGTATCTGATTAAACAATCACATAATGCTTGTCATACTTCGAATGAATATTCGTTGATGTTCCTATCACCACTGCCTATAATTCGACTCCAAATAGTAAAGTATTCAGGTAGCCTGTTCCTTTAAAAAAAGTAATGGTCTTTTCCATGAGGAGCTTTATATTTTCTATCATGCTGCATTGATCAAACTGGGGACTGCATGTGATCTTGCAAATCGTATGAATTCTACCCAGCTTATGGTAGGAAATGCTTGAGATATTGTTGTGTGAGTGGAGCTCATTGATATTCTTTCTCATGCAGTGCTTAACTCTTCTTATACTCATGATACATACGTTCTTTCCCATTGCATATGAAGGGTTTCGGATTTATTCAAGGAATCCTCTTAACCAAATAAAGGTACAAAACTTTATTTTTTCTTAGCCATTTCTTTAATGATTATTCCTTTCTTGTGAGCTGCTTCGCTTTTGGAGTTTCTAGTAGCCTTGGACACGTGGACTGTGTGAGTACTGAGATGAGTGAACCAAAGGTGCCCCATGAGAGAAAAGAAGTCTCCATGTGTGATTTCTCTTCACTTAAGTCGTAATAAGGGAAGGGCTCTTTTTCTTGTGAGTTGTCTTTCAAGCAAATATTTCCCAGGCACATGAAAGGCAATGTGCAATGTATTCTGTCTGGGAGCATTATCAAGAGTTTGATAATAAAAAATGCTTGAAAGTGCTATCTCTGATTAGTCGCACATGGGATAGGGATGGCTTCAGTCTTGTCGTAAATTCTCCATCACTTTAAGACCTACAGTTTCTCATCATGAAGTCACCAACTAAGGGAAAATATCTTGTGCTTATGATCTTATATGCAGTGACCATGCACATGTATGATAGTAAGTGGAAGCAGATGTTTTTAGTTGCATTGTTTATGCAGATAGTAACTTCTCTTAATTGGGGTTGCTTTCTGCAATATCAATAGGCTATTACAATCTCGCATATCAAAATCCCTTCTGCTGTTTATACATTCAAATGATACTTTAATTTTGCTTTATTTGTCAGGTCGTTTGCCTACTGTTTTTGGTCACTGATTTACTAGCATATGCCCTCTACTTATCCCCTTCAGTGGCCCTTGACTATCTTCCTTTTAGAGCAGCACCTTATGTTAGAGTTGTCTTTTTCATCATGAACATAAGGTATGTCAAGTTATTTCCACAATTTTTCATTAATCCAGTTGGCTTGACATTCTTTTCGTATTAAATCTGAAAAACCTTAGGCAGATTATTTTTCAAATTAGCTTCAAATGGAAAAAATTGATTTGAAACAGGATGTCATTTTTTTAGTCCAATTACATTTTGGAGCTATACTTCACACTCTCATTATAGTTGAGGTCATACTTTCCATGTTAATGGTCTAGATATTACACCTCTTCTTATTTACCATGGTCAAGGAGGAAAGGAATTTTTCCATTCTAAAGTATTTGACATGAATAGCAAAATATAGGCAGCTCTTCCTTTTCAGCTTTACATCTCTACGTTTTCACATTATGCTCTCAAATTTTACCGTTCCTTATCATTATAGGGAACTACGAGCAAGCATCTTCATTCTGGCAGGCATGCTTGGGACCTACTTGAATATCTTGGTTGGTTTATTCCCTCTTTTGCTTATTTAAATTGCTATTGCTCCACTTGCACGATTGAGTTTCATTGAAATGAGTGAGAGATTATTACATTTTTAGCAGGTATCATTATTTATGCCAGTACATATTTTGTGATTTTTCCACTTCATTATGCTTACTTTCCTGTTATTATGGTAAAACTGCAGGCTCTGTTGCTTCTGTTTCTTTTGTTTTCCAGTTGGGTAGCATATGTCATGTTTGAAGATACCGAACAGGGAAAGACTGAATTTACCTCATATGGTGCCACCTTGTATAAGATGTTTGTTTTATTCACCACATCCAATAATCCAGATGTATGGATATCAGCATATAAGTAAGTAAAATTGATGTAATTGCTTTAAATTTCTCATGTTGATTGTCAAGAGAAGATCTTTTATAGTCATTCAAGAAAAAATAGGTTTTACCCTCAAAACTATTGGATCATATCTTTCCAAGATGTGACTGCAACGGAGCTTGCCTTTCAGCTTTGTTTTGTCTGCTTGCTTAATTCCTTGGTTTTCAAATTGGGGACATTGCCTCTGTCTCTGCCTTCGTCTCTGTCCTTCTCTGTCTTTCTCTTTCTTATTTTTCACCTTTGGATATTCTCTTTTATCCACTGGTTAAAGTCCTTTTATAATGGCAACCTAGAGGTTCTATCTTTATTTCTTCAGACCATGGCGGGTGCATTAATATGTCCTTAATCTTTTGTTTGGGAATGGCGATTATTTGAGAATGTTTTAAAAGTTGAATCAAAACATTTGTCTTATTTAGATGATTGCATATCATAAAGGAATAAGGGATTGGCCTAGTTGTGGTCCATCCTTACATGGACCTAGGTCTGGCTTTGGCTTCAACTTCCTTGCTTCCCCTATATTTGTATTATCATCATGTTATACAGCTACTTGACTTCAATATGTTTTTCTTCCAGAGTTTCACGTTGGTACTCTCTTTTCTTTGTCCTGTATATCCTGCTGGGGGTTTACTTTGTCACGAATTTGGTCCTTGCTGTTGTGTATGACAGCTTCAAGACTCAGGTAAATTTTCTTTCAGTATCCCTGCTATTTCAGTGAATAAGGGGTATCAACTCATGCAAATATGTCTATTCAATATCTCACTCTATCTTAGGGGAACTTTCCTTGTAATGTTTATTTTGTATTCGGAGGAAAATATTGACATTAAGTTTATTTGTTTTAGCTCGCGAAACAAGTTTCTGAGATGGACCGAATGAGGGAAATCATGTTAGGAAAAGCCTTTAAGCTCATAGATAAGAATGTAAGTATTTTGCCCCTCTTAAATACTCTGTGTCTCATGTCTTTTGCGAGGAACTTCTTTTTCTTGTCATTTTGTTATCTATTATCTATAGAGAAGTGCATCTCCTTGTGCTGGTCATTCATGACAGCTAGTTTTTTGTTCTCTCGTTTATGGTATGGTACTCGAAGTTTTCATGGTATAAGTCTCAAAACTCATGGAATAGAAAAAGCTAAACATTAACACCTGCTAATTATTTGGTTGCTTTGTAGAATTTTACGTGTCCTTTGCTGTTCCCAACTTCTGTGCTGAACTTATCCGATACAGATATTTAATGAGAAGAGCAGCTGTTAGCCATTCCAATGATGCAAATTTTAATAAAGAGGTCTGGATGTGCATGATTGGTTGAATATGGCCCTTGGACACACTTATGAGCCACACATATAATATTATGTGGATGTCTTGAAGGTGAATAATGGAGGCGAAGTATATGTTCTCTTTCTCGTCCCCTTCGCCCTCTCTTCTCTCTCTTTCCTCTCTGTGAAAAGCAAAACTAGCCTGTAATGATGTATTGTTGGAGCTCTTGATCTTGCTTTGCTGTTGCTTCTGCTTAGGGGATTCTTCTTACTTATGTCTTCCTAGAGTGATTTGGGTTATTCTCTTACTTGCTTATCTTATACTTAATCTATACGGGATGTGCATGTACTTGTCTCTGATGAGCTTCTCTTTTTATGGCATGAACAGAACAACGGGCATATCAACAAAGAGCAGTGTATACACCTGCTTGAAGAACTGAATGACTACAGGTATATATAAGCATCCTACTCACAAGATGACTCGAACTATTGCTTATTGTTTTCTTTTTTATGATTTCCCGTCAAGTTAAGCATTCATTGATGAGATATGTAAAAGCTGCCGGAAAACATGCAAGAACATGCTTGGTGAATTGTTTGCGTAATGAAATGTCACGGCATTCTAATCAGCGCCCTTGAATTTTAAAGAAGTAGAGATAGTTCCAGGAGAAAAAAATCCCAAAGAAAGAAGAATACGATATTGCTGCAGTAAGATTATCTTGAAAATAGCATGTTTATCTTTGAATTAGAGCTAATTGACGATGGTAAAGAACGATCCTATCTTCTTAGGGCCTGGAAGCAACAATAACATGAAGAAAAGCCTATCAGACTTTTAACACTAAACTTTGCCTGAATGTCAGGATCTCAGAAGAACTACTTTGCTCTCAGGCACTCTGATTTTTACTCTGCCTAATGTCTGGATAACAAGCTTGCCTATCATTAAGTCTGGCTTCTGTGCATTACGGCGCGAAGATAATAGCCGTCTTATTTCTCATAGAAAGTGGTTCTTCTAAATGTTTTCCTAACCTCTGATGCTGATCTTGTGAATGTTCTTCCAGGACACTGCCAAAGATATCGAGAGAAGAATTTCAGTTTATTTTTGATGAGCTGGATGATAGTCGTGACTTCAAGGTATCAAAAAATTGATTAAGCGTTTGGTTAATAGTATTACTATTTCTTCCATTAATTTCGTTTTCGTTTAATGGTCTCTTCAAATTTTAGTTTTATGGTTTCAAATATATAGAACACCAACATTCTTTTCACAAGGCTCTTTTTAATTTTAATACTTGCTTCTATTTATCTTCTTCCTAATGAGTGTATGCGTTCTCATATATGTTTTAGTGTATCTCACTGGTGTGGAATATGCACATGCATTGCTAACTGCTTCCTTTATGCTCCTCAAAAGGAAGAAAAAACAGCTTATTATGAAAAGCATATGCACCCATTCCATTGACCACATTATACACCGGAAGGGATTTGTTATTTCTTTTCTAAGTAGTAGGATAGATTCGGGAAAAGTACACTGCAAGTGCCTTAACTTTCGTACGGCGTGCACTTAAGTGCCTTAACTTTCAAAGTGTTCACTTGAGTGCCTAAACTTTTAAAAAGCGTTCACTTGAGTACCAACTTCTTTTAAAATCGTTCAGTTCAGTGCCAAATCTGACGTGGCTCACCGAAAATTCGACACGTGGCATTTTTAATTATTATTTGTGCTGACGTGGCTCATCGGAGTTGGCACTAAAGTGAACAATTTTAAAAGAAGTTGGTACTCAAGTGAATGCTTTTTAAAAGTTTAGGCACTCAAGTGAACACTTTGAAAGTTAAGGCACTTAAGTGCACGAATTGAAAAAAAGTTAGCACTCAAGTGAACACTTTGAAAGTTAAGGTACTTAAGTGCACGCCGTACGAAAGTTAAGGCATTTGCAGTGTACTTTTCCCGATAGATTCTAATAATAATTAGTGTTTTTGGATTTTCAATTACTGATTTTCATGACAATAGATAATCTACCCATGGTCGGTTATCTGGTCAATGCTCTATTTAGAATTTTCCATCATCTTTTCCTTTTGTAGATCAACATGGATGAATTTGCTGATCTTTGCAATGCAATTGCCCTTAGATTCCAGAAGGAGGATGCTGTGAGTTGATTCCTTTGCTGATCTGAGCATAGGCATGAAGCTTCAGAGTTTCACTTCCATTTGTATGCCATTTTGCAGCCTTCTCTGTTCGAGAAATTTCCATCAATCTACCATTCTCCATTTTCTAAGAAGTTGAAGGGTTTTGTGAAAAGTCCAATATTTGGATATATCATATCGTTCGTTCTCATTCTGAATCTGGTTGCGGTGATTGTTGAGACAACGGTACGGACTGAACCTTCATCGACTTAAAGCTTTACAAATCCGGGTGGGACACTATAGCGAAGCACAAGATCAGTTACGATAATTTTAGTTAATTGGTTAATTGATCATGTGATGCAAATGGAGCTACAATTGGACAATTTTCTATTTTTGATTGTCTTCAATGCTGAAGTGAGCTCTAGACGCAGTCGATGGTCAAATTGTTGAGTGAGAATGCTGGACTTGTCACACTTGTCTCTAATCTCTCAAGTATGACTACTTCTTCGACCAAAAAAATAAAAATAAAGTATGACTACTTTAGCGACTCATAAGGTGATAATTGTCTAGTCCACGTCTCTTGATGATAGAATATTGAAATTATATCTTTCTTTTTTGTTTATCTTTTAGATGCCAATTATCAGATAATGTTGTTCATAAAAGCTTATCCAGGCTCGAGAAATATGAAACTATTTGTTAGATAGGCACGACCTGTGTAAAAGGCCCGAATTAACCCAGGCTTGTAGAACTTGGAATTGTTGATCTCTTCCTTACATATTGGGATGAGTCAATGTTGGTCAATGGTGTGAAAACATGCTCTGAGGTGACTAAGTATGAATAAATCAGATGCTGACTTAATGATTTTCACGCCAAATGGATTTAAATAGGAGAACAAGCCGGCTTCTCTGCGTTCTATGCCAAAGTTTTATATGACTTGTTTTCTTGTACAAAGGACTTATCTTGGACCTATCACTATTCAAGGTCAAAGTCACTCTGCTTACCATGTATCACTTAGCATCATTACTGCTATTTTCGCTTCCATCATTTGACGCAAAACCATTCACTTATCTCAGTCCCTTTAGGACATTGTTTTGGTAGTTATTGGAATATTAAGAGAGCTAATGGCTTCTTGTGTTACAGCTGGATATTGAAAACAACTCTGGCCAAAAAGTGTGGCAAGAGGTGGAGTTTGTTTTTGGTAAGTATATTCTGGGAATTCTTGTGTCGTACACTGTATATGAGTTGTAATTCCTATTTGGAATTGGAAACGACCGTAGTAAATATAACATAGCTTCTAACAAGTGTAAAAGTTTAGTAATTAAGTTTGAACCAGCTTGAACGGGGAATGGCTCTTACATGTAATTTGGCATATTATTGATTGTGCTTTCATCGAGTTCAAACCGTGTACAGATGTTGAGCGAGGAGGATGGATCTGGTATTTTCTTGTATTATCTTCAAGTTTTGTGGCTGTTTTTTCACAAAACCGTTGAAAAGATTTAGTTCTTGTTAATTTGTGCTCATTTTTAGTGACTTGCTATCTGATTATGATCTTTCTAGCAGAATCAGATGTCTTTATAATGCCGGAGTGAGATTCAATTTGTCAGCGATCTTAAAAGCAGCCGTGTGGTCATTGTTTCCAATCGTACATCTACTTGTCTAATTGCCTTTTCATTCTGTGACTTCCCTTGTTTTTGAGCTACTCAATATCCTTTTTCACCGGTATTTAGTTGACGATTTTTGGACCTCATCAGCTATTGTAGGTCTTGAATATTAGATAATGTTTGCACTTGTTAATCTTGGATTTTGTGTCAGTTGTTTGTCATATCCTATGAATTTAGGTTGATTCTTTTAAAGGGTTTGTAATATGCTGCTGTGATTGATATTTGTCCCACAGGTTGGATCTATGTACTTGAGATGGCTTTGAAAGTTTATTCATTTGGGTTCGAAAACTATTGGAGGGATGGTCAAAACCGCTTTGATTTTCTGATCACCTGGGTGATAGGTGAATATTTCATGCAATGATAGATCGTAATTTTTCAGCGCATATGAACTGTATCATATAAATGTACTTACTTGCAATTGATGCAATGATGCCGTGGCAGTCTATACAAAGATATAATGGCACACGTTTTCCCAATTGTAGCTAGTCTTTTTTCCCATTGCATTCTCTGAAAGTAATAGTCTGTTCTGTCGAACCTGGAATTTGTTTTGGTTGAGTATATAGAACTGGTCTTCATACCCATGTGATGCATGTGATTATTGAACATACTGCCTTTCTTCGTAAGCATTTCATTTTTGTTTAGTTATTTTCAGCAGTGCATTATTTTCTCCATAAGTTTATAAGGTATGTACATAAAAATTGGGAAGTCGAGGATCAGCTGAATGTAAAATACGATGAAGCATCACCAAATAAAGGAGATCAATGAAGACTAATATTTTATCCCTATCATCAAATAAATTACAGACTTCAAATAATGCCGATGTCATTGAATAAGTTAGTGTTGACAACATTCTTATCATTAAAGAAAGGTAAATTTTCACCATAGGCCAATTTATATGACATGATAAAAGACATCGGTGGACTGTTATTATGCAACTATTGAGTATTTAATCAATCGGAGTTTGACTTAAACTGATGGAATAAGTGCATTGGAAGTCCTAAAAAACTTGTCACGAAAGTGCAATCGAGTCCTAAAACTTTCAAAAGGTGCAATCAAGTCATAAAATTTGACAAATTTAATTTTGGGACTTGATTGCACTTTTAGAAAGTTTTAGGACTCAATTTCAGTTTGGTAGAATTTTTAAAACTTGATTGTATCTTTTGAAAGTTGTAAGACTCGATTGCACTTTCGTGACAAGTTTTAGGACTTGATTGCACTTTTTGAAAGTTTTAGGACTCAATTACACTTTTGTGAGGAGTTTCAGGACTTCAAGTACACATATCCCTAAAATGATTCATTGAATAAGTTAGTGATAACAACTTCTTATCACAAATATTAAAATTATTGGTTGTCGATTTGGTTGCAATGAGTTGCAGCAGCTCACCCTCTTTCTACCTACTTTATGTTTGATGGGACTTTCTAATGTGTGTCCCAAGGGAACATGGTGAGAGTAATGCATACGTTACATATTTTCATGACATAAACAATGAGTAGTAATTTCACATCACAAGACATTGGAACATGTAAAACATTCTTTACATTTTCAAAGCTCGTAAAATATAGCTTAGGGTTTAGAGGGCGTCTCAACAGAGTTTGTTAATATTTTCCATGTGAAATAACTTGATTGTATGACATTGAACATAGTTGAGGTCCAAGGTTGTTTATGTTTAATTATTTGCTTTGCATATCTGCTAATAACAAGTCAGCTGTTGAATAATCATGTCTGGATATTTGATTTTCCTAGAAATGTTAAAACTTCTAAAGTTTTGCTGTATTTCTGAACTGATACTTGTTGCTTTCAGTCATTGGAGAAACCATCACCTTTGTGGCTCCTGATGGTCTTGACTTCCTTTCAAATGGAGAATGGTACGCAAGATACAAGTTTTTGATATGTCCATTACTTTCTTCGCTTTGTATCAGTTTGGAGGCTCTAGGGGGGATGTTGCAAGCGCACTGTTGTTAGGAACTTTACTATTTAGACTGCTAATAGATCTAGACATGAAAGTGCTGGAGACGAACATCGCTTTAGTTGTGGATGAGCAATTGTTAATGAGGTGCTCGCCCGTTCACAATGGCCATGGCAAACACGGTCCAAGGGTTAGAATAGTTTACACGCGACATTACCTATAGACCCTTGGATATGACAAGAAGGTATGTAGGCTACGTAAAGTGCTCGAAATATGCTCAGGTGGGACGGCTGGGAGACTTGCATTGGAATATTTGAAAGATAGGAGCAACTCCTCATTTCTCGTTGTTATTGTATTCATAAATGAATTGTAACCAGACTGGAGAATTTTGGATTTTCTTGAATTATGTAATCTACATTTAGGGAAAAAATTGGACATACAGGAGGTAAAATGAAAACTCCTTTCCAGGTTCCTACTAACTACCAACCAATTATCCATTGAAGTTACCCTGAGCCTGACTGCAACTATCGCACTAGGTTGCAAAATGAGGGAGTGATCATAATGATGTACAGCATCCAGTTTACAGTAACTTTCTTTGATTAAAAGCTGATCAACTAACCTAATTTAGGATACATTGAATCAACAAACTAGAACAGAATGCACCTCTAGACTCTTAAGTTGATGGGGGAATGATATATTAACTATAATTTGTCAGGGGTGGGTTCTTCAATGCTATTCGGGCATGATGAAGTGTGTACTGCTTATTTGAGTTTGCCAAAGAAAAAATTCATTGAAGTATGTAATGCAGCTTCTGTGCCTTCTGCATACACTTCAAGATTAATTCTATTTTTTTTTTTAAATTTCACATTTCTTTGTTACAGGATTCGGTACCTTCTTCTTGCTAGATTGCTTAGATTGATAAGGCTTCTGATGCATGTCAAACGCTACCGAGCTTTTGTTGCTACGTTCTTGACTCTCATACCAAGTTTGATGCCATACCTTGGAATCATCTTTTGTGTACTGTGCATTTATTGCTCTCTTGGAGAACAGGTATGATTTTGTCCTCAAACAAAGAATTGTCATGTGGCTCATCTGTTGATGTTTTTGCTTTTCCTCATTGGAATTGCGAACAGTTGTTTATCCCCTACATATCTTTCTATGGTGAAGAATATCGGATGGTTCCCGCATGCTTGCTTCTCATGAGCAACCTTATTTTTTAGGCCCACTATCTTTTCTTCTCCAGGAAATATGAAATATTGTAGTACCAACTTCTTCCACGTGGAGTTTAAATAGTTTGGAGCAAGCATTTCTAATCAACTAATGTTATGCGTATATTATCATCAAACTTGCATTTCCATTTTTGAAAGGGCAAAAGGAAGACTCTGCTACTGTTAGCTGAAGCGAAATGACCACACATCTATTAATTATCATCATCCTTAAATATCAAATGAGGATGATGATAATTGGTAGGAACCTTACAGCTCTTCAGCATTATCAGCTGAATTTTCTGAGAACGACATCTTTAGCTGTTCCTTGTGTCATAAGTTGAAT
This sequence comes from Rhodomyrtus psidioides, assembly GCA_021437785.1. Taxonomy (NCBI): domain Eukaryota; kingdom Viridiplantae; phylum Streptophyta; class Magnoliopsida; order Myrtales; family Myrtaceae; genus Rhodomyrtus; species Rhodomyrtus psidioides. The sequence goes on along the minus strand of JAILYB010000010.1, from coordinate 5,802,263 downwards.
TTACTGAGGATGACATATCATGTCTTCCTTAAACGTATTCCATCTTCCCAAGTTAATTTAGCTTTTCTGACAAAAAAAAAGTTAATTCAGCTTTAAACTGTTGTTGAACTTCTTTTCTGTAGATCTTCGGTGGGATGGTCAACGCTGGCAACCCCAAATTGGAAGAAACTGATCTTGCGGCTGATAAGTATCCTTTGTATTGTTTTGTTCTTCCTTGCTTTTAGTTTACCCTGAAAATCTTTGTAAAATGCACCCCCTCTCTCCCTAGTTCCTGGCTCCACCCAAAAGAAATAACTATGTTTCTTCCACCTCACGACTGTAAAAGGCTGAAATAATGCCAAAAAGGTAAAAATGCAGTATATGTTTCAGTTAGAAAACTGTAGCTGATTTTCAATCAATGAGCATCCTATATAAAGAAGAGTCAATTAAGATTTCAAGGGAAAAAAAAAGCAAGAAAGGATGCCAAAAAGGTAAAAATGCAGTATATGTTTCAGTTAGAAAACTGTAGCTGATTTTCAATCAATGAGCATCCTATATAAAGAAGAGTCAATTAAGATTTCAAGGAAAAAAAAAAGCAAGAAAGGATGAATACTTAATCAATAGAATCATAACTCTAGGTATTAAGGATGCAAAAGGAACTAATTGGAGCTAAATTCGTTATCCATAATTATTAGAAAATGCAAATTCGTCAAAATCAATGCCTTTTAGACTTTAATATCATCTTTAAACCTCTTGGGGCGAACTTTTTTATTGCATAAAAAAATCATGGCTTTATGTATTAAAGGAAACTATTTGCAGCTAAATTCTTTATCCTTTATTGAAAATTCGATGAAATGATTGCCTTCGGCACTTTAATATTATCTTTAACCCTTTTGGGTGAATTTCCTTTACATGAAGGGAAAAAAAGCTTGTCCGTGTCATAGATTGAGAGTATTTATGCTGACCCTAATTTGTATTCATCTTGTAGATAATTTCATCAAATAATTCTCAAGTCCTACTTTTGTGCTAGTTGGTGGTAGATTTTGTTATTTGGATCACTTTTTCTTGACAATAATCAGCTATTTGCTTTTCAATTTTAATGACTATCCGAATGGAATGGTGACACTTTTCAATTTGTTAGTCATGGGCAACTGGCAAGCCTGGATGCAGGTGCTACGAGTCACTACATACTATTCTGATATATCATGTTTTGTTCCTAATGGGACAATGTCTTATGTATTACTTTATTGTCTTGCCATGTTCCAGAGCTACAGGGTACTAACAGGGACCTCTTGGACCCTCATATATTTCATCAGCTTCTACTTAATAACTGTTCTACTGCTCTTGAATTTGGTGAGTTTTATCTGATATTCACAGGGACATATTGAGTTTTTTAACATTCTAGAGTGCATTTTCCTCTTGAAGAAAGTCTGTTGACTATTGATTAAATCAGCAAGAAGAACAAAGAGAAGGCATGTAAAAATTTTTAGAAGACACTGTTTTCTACAAGCAAGCCAGCTAAAATGCTTCTTATCTAATCAAATTTCATATGCTGGACATGCATGCAAAACGACTTATTTCTGCTGCAGATGTATTGCATTAACTTGCTTAGACTAAGCAGTCTCCATTATGCATTCATCCTAGCATGAGGAAGCCTCTGCAAAGTCTTTCACGAGCAATACCATCTAAGCGTCACCCACCTAATGTAATATGCTTATGTCAAGGAACTTCTTCCCTTATCAAGTTCAAATGTGGTGGTGTAGCGTACACATTCGCAAGTTGGAGATCATATTCCTTTTCTCTATCGAGAAGAGAATTTTTCTCTATTACTGGTGGAGAATGAGACCTTTACCTCAAGCACTGTAGGCTGTGTGGGAAATGGTTGGCACATGTGTCGTAGTCACTGAAGATGTTAATTGCCTTTTGTTGAAAAGTTGTAAAGTTGTTTGAAACTTTATAAGTCTATACCTAACTTAGGTGAGTCTATACCTAACTTAGGTGAGTCTATACCTAACTTAGGTGAGTCAATACCTAAATTAGGTTTCTTGCCTAACTAGGGTCTCCTTTCTCTTGTATATATATTGACCTTGTAATTACTCAAGTGAAGTAAGGAAATACAGATTTTTCCTTCATGGTATCAGAGCTGAGTTTTTGAATCCAGCTCCCATTATAGTGAAAACGGCGATGACCGGTGCTCGTAAGGACACCAATTTAGGTGTCGAGCCAGAGAAAATTTCAACTGATTTCTCTGGCCAATCGGGCAATGGTGGAGAGCAATTCTCCCACAATTCCAGCATGCTATTAACAGTTCACCGATTGAACGGTCGAAATTATTTGGAGTGGGCTCAATCGGTGAAGCTAGCAATCGATGGAAGAGGCAAGCTCGGCCACTTGACAGGCGAGGAAAAAGAACCAGAAAAAAGCAATCCGAGATGGAAGGCTTGGAGATCGGAGAACTCCTTAGTGATTGCCTGGCTGATCAACTCTATGGAGCCAGCAATTGGAAAGCCGCATCTATTCCTTCCGACCGCTAAAGATGTGTGGGACGTTGTGAGAGAAACATATTCTGATTTGGAGAACTCTTCCCAGATCTTTGAATTGAAGACAAAGCTATGGCAATCAAGGCAAGGAGACCGTGAGGTAACTATTTACTTCAATGAAATGGTTACTTTATGGCAGGAATTAGACCAATGCTATGATGATACATGGGAAAGTCCGGCTGATTGCAAGAGACAAATGAAGAGAGAAGAGAATGATAGAGTGTATATGTTTCTAGCGGGCCTTAATCGAAACTTGGATGAGGTGAGAGGTAGAATTCTCGGTCAGAAACCTCTACCATCCATCCGTGAGGCGTTCTCTGAAGTTAGAAGGGAGGAATCTCGGAGGCGAATCATGCTACGTGATTCAGAAATAAATGAGAACCCTCTATCCGAGAAATCTGCACTTGTAGCTCAGGGGTTTGATTCTGAAGAAGAGAGGAGGAAGAAACCATGGTGTGAACATTGCAAGAAACCATGGCATACCAAAGAAACTTGCTGGAAAATTCATGGGAAACCGCAGAATTGGAAAAAAGAAGGCTGGAAAAAAAGGAGCAGTAATGGTCGCGCGTTCCAGGCGACAAATGAGGAAGAGCAAATAAAATCAGATTTGATTCCATTCACAAAGGAACAATTAAAGCATTTGTACAAACTTCTTCAACCTCCACAACCTTCTTTAAATCCCTCTTGTTCTGTAGCCCATCAAGGTAATCATTTTTCTACTGCTTTCCTCATAGAAAATCCACATAAAAAAACTCCATGGATTCTTGATTCTGGAGCAACCGATCACATGACAGGTTGTTCAAAGCTTTTTTCCACCTATAATCCGTGTGCAGGGAATAAAAAAATAACTATTGCAGATGGTTCCCTTTCGGCTATAGCTGGATTAGGATCCATCAAGCTGTCCTCTGCCCTCACGCTTCATAATGTCCTTCATGTTCCAAAGCTATCTTGTAACTTGCTGTCCATCAGTAAAATAACTTCTGATCAAAAGTGTCGAGCTAATTTTTTCTCATCTCATTGTGAGTTTCAGGACTTGACCTCGGGGAGGACGATTGGCAGTGCTAGAGAGAGTGGAGGACTCTATTTCTTTGAAGATGGAACAAGCTCGGCTAGACAAGTTCAGGGTAGTTGTTTCGAATCTGTTACTGTTTATAAGGATGATGATATCATGTTATGGCATTATAGGCTTGGTCATCCGAATTTTCAATATTTGAAATTCTTGTTCCCAAGGTTGTTTTTGAATAAAAGTCCATCTTCATTTCAGTGTGAATTCTGTGAATTAGCCAAACATCATCGAACAAATTTTCCCTCTCAAATCTACAAGTCGTCTAAACCATTCTCTTTAATTCATAGTGATGTTTGGGGACCATCTCGGATTCCTACACCCTCAGGAAAGAAATGGTTCGTCACATTTATTGATGATCATACGAGAGCAAGTTGGGTGTACTTGTTAAAAGAGAAATCTGATGTAGAATCTGTTTTTAAAAACTTTTACACCATGATACAAACACAATTTCAAGTGCAAATCCAGATTTTCAGGAGTGACAATGGGAGAGAATACTTCAATAAAATTCTGGGACATTTTTTCTTGGAAAAAGGAATTATGCATCAAAGTTCTTGTCCTGACACGCCTCAGCAAAATGGGGTGGCAGAGAGGAAGAATAAACACCTTTTAGAAGTAACTAGAGCTCTACTCTTCACCACTAAAGTTCCCACATACCTATGGGGTGAAGCTCTTCTTACATCTACATACCTTATCAATAGAATGCCCTCTAGAGTGCTAAAGTTCCAAACACCCCTGAAAGTCCTTCAAAGGACCTATCCAACCTCTAGACTTACTGCAGCCTTGCCTTTAAAACTATTTGGTTGTACCTCTTTTGTACACATCCATGATAGAAATCGGGGCAAACTTGATCCTAGAGCAAAAAAATGTGTGTTTGTTGGTTATGCACCGAACCAAAAAGGGTATAAATGCTTTGATCCAATTTCCAAAAAAATGTTTGTCACCATGGATGTCACTTTTTTCGAATTAACACCTTTTTTTGGAGCTCATCTTCAGGGGGGGAAAGAAAGTGTAGATTCGCACAATTCGCACAACTCCATTATTGAGTCTTTTCGTCTTGCAGAATCTGAAAATCCTCTTCCAGCAACTCTTATACCTAATTTTGAACCAAATAATGGAAGTTCGGGTCTACCTATTTTGGCATCTCATCCTACTTGTGAGAGTAATATGTGCGAAACTAGTACCAAGCATGCTGAACTTCCATCTTATGCTCAAGTCTACACGAGAAGAAACAAAACTCAAAGAAATGAGTCTTCTGCTCCTTTAGGGTGCCATGAGTCTGAACCAGGACATGACCAAAACTCCATACAATCATCAGGTAATGCTCCAACTCAATCTGTTCAACCTGATAGTCAACAAAATGATGAGCCTAGTGATGAACTTGACATACCTATTGCTATTCGGAAAGAAGTTAGGTCTTGTACCAAACATCCTATGTCTCATTATGTGTCTTACGAAAATCTCTCACCCAATTTTCGTGCTTTTACCTCAACCTTGTCTTGTGTGGAGATTCCCAAAACTGTGCAGGATGCTCTACAAGTTTCTGAGTGGAAGGAAGCAATTCTTGAAGAGATGAAAGCTCTTGAAAAAAATGGAACATGGGATATGGTGGATCTACCCAAAGGAAAGTCCACGGTTAGATGCAAATGGGTATTCACAACCAAGCATAGGGCTGATGGGTCTCTTGAAAGGTATAAAGCTCGTCTGGTTGCCAAAGGATTCACGCAGACTTATGGCATCGATTACTTTGAGACTTTCGCTCCAGTTGCTAAGCTAAACACTATCAGAGTGCTCCTATCACTTGCAGCCAATCTTGATTGGCCTCTGCAACAACTAGATGTGAAGAATGCATTTTTGAACGGAGATTTGGAGGAAGAAGTATACATGGACTTCCCCCCAGGCTTTGACAAAAAGTTTGGGTCAAAGGTTTGTAAATTGAAGAAGTCACTATATGGACTGAAACAGTCACCAAGGGCCTGGTTTGAGAAGTTCACTCAGTCTGTGAAGAAACAAGGGTATGATCAAGGACATGCTGATCATACCATGTTTGTGAAGCATTCTCGTGATGGGAAGGTTGCAATTCTGATAGTATATGTTGATGACATTATTCTCACTGGGAATGATATTGCCGAGATGAACAGGTTGAAAAAATGTCTTGCTTCTGAATTTGAGATCAAGGACCTGGGAACTCTAAGGTATTTCCTTGGAATGGAGGTGGCTCGATCAAAGAAGGGAATTGTAGTTTCACAAAGGAAATATGTCCTGGATCTTCTACAGGAGACTGGAATGAGTGGTTGTAGACCAGCAGATACTCCAATAGATCCAAATCAGAAATTTGGAGACGACAAAGATGAGGTTCCTGTTGATACATCGAGATACCAGAAACTTGTAGGAAAACTAATCTATTTGTCGCATACTCGGCCAGATATTGCCTTTGCTGTGAGTATGGTAAGCCAATTTATGCATTCTCCCTATGAAAGACATCTTGAGGCTGTGTATAGGATCTTGAGATACTTAAAGAGCACACCTGGAAAAGGCCTGCTATTCAAAAAGTCTACTCAAGAAGAAATTGAAGCATACACAGATGCAGACTGGGCAGGGTCAATTACTGACAGAAGGTCGACTTCAGGATATTGTACTTATGTCTGGGGGAACTTAGTTACTTGGCGAAGTAAAAAGCAGAATGTGGTAGCCCGAAGTAGTGCAGAAGCTGAGTATCGAGCAATGGCCCATGGAGTTTGTGAGATGTTGTGGCTAACACGAGTGCTAGAAGAACTTTGAGTACCAGTGAAACTGCCTATGAAGCTGTACTGTGACAACAAGGCTGCAATCAATATTGCACATAATCCAGTACAACATGACAGAACTAAGCATGTTGAGATCGATAGACACTTTATCAAAGAGAAGATTGATGCAGGAGCTATTTGTATGCCATTTGTGCCAACAACACAACAAACAGCTGACATTCTTACAAAGGGACTGTTCAGACCTAACTTCGAGCATCTCATCGGCAAGTTGGGCATGATAGATATTTACACACCAACTTGAGGGGGGGTGTTGAAAAGTTGTAAAGTTGTTTGAAACTTTATAAGTCTATACCTAACTTAGGTGAGTCTATACCTAACTTAGGTGAGTCTATACCTAACTTAGGTAAGTCTATACCTAACTTAGGTGAGTCTATACCTAACTTAGGTGAGTCAATACCTAAATTAGGTTTCTTGCCTAACTAGGGTCTCCTTTCTCTTGTATATATATTGACCTTGTAATTACTCAAGTGAAGTAAGGAAATACAGATTTTTCCTTCACCTTTTATTGGTCTCCATACTTGTATTAGAGATAAGAGTCTTGACAATTTAAACAAGGCTGTGACTGGGTGATGTGTTAGCTTCCTTGGCTATTGGTTATATATTCTTTTATGCATCTTTTCCTCTATACTAGTGTATTTCCAATCATCAAAAGGTACACTTCAAGCATGCTAGTGCTGGAGACAGGTCCTTTACTTAACCGCTGTAGATTGTCGGAAAATGTTGGGCACGTGTACCTTTTCTTGCTGAAGATGTTAATTGCCTTTTATTAGCCTTCATACCTGCATTAGAGATAATCCAAACTGAGCTGGAATGACAATTTATACAAGGTGCCCTGACTAGAAAAATGTTAACTTCCTACTTCCTAGTCTCTTGATCTACATTACTTTGATGCATCTTTTTCCCCTGTACTATGGTATACCAATCATTAAGCAGTATGCTTCAGATTGGTGAAATAGATGTTTAATAATAACATCTAAACAAGTCATGCTTCTTTTAATTAATAGCATGGGCAATTTCGAGAGGTTTGCCAAATATGGCAGTCAGTCTAGGAATTATATTTACTCTTCTAGATTCTGTTAATAATCAGTAAGGTCAAGCATTCTCATCTTCTTATTTATTGTGATCTCTCCTCTTTGAAACTTGAAACTTCATGAGTTGGCTTGTTTTCGAATGATTGACTGAAACGTTATCACAAGTGAAAAACGATCAGATCAATGAAATAATGATGTTCTTATTCTTAAGTCATTTAAAAAAAATACATTGGAACTTAAAAGGCAAACCCAGCTGATTGTCAAAAATGTATCCTCGAGTTCTGTGGCAATTATTAAATTAAGAGCATGCATTTTATTTCCATGTGATTACAGGTTGTCGCCTTTGTCTTGGAAGCTTTTTTTGCTGAAATGGATCTTGAATCATCAGAAAACTGCGAGGGACAGGACAAGGTTTGTATTATCTATTACTCAGAAAAAGGTTATGACGACTTTTTAGCTACATGTGTCAGTGTCAACATGAAATTGTCCAATTGCCAGTTATTACTAGAATCTAGCTTCTATTAATCTATGCGATCCCCTTTATGTAGGAAGGAAGGGACAGGCGACCTCGTTCGGTCGGGTATGTATTGTTTGGACACTATTTAGTGATACCTATCTTCTAATTGATTAATGATTTAGATTATTGTGTGATGCATTATCTTTCCTTCATTTCCTGGTTTAATACAGCACGAAGACAAGAAGTCAGAGAGTTGATGTCCTGCTTCACCATATGTTGAGCGCAGAGCTTGATAAAGCAAAATGCGCCAGTCCTCAACCTTAATCATGTAGCATTGCGGTAAGAATATATTTTCAAATCCTGCAGACTCATTTTTTTCTAAGCATTCTTCACCATGCTGTTTGATATTAATGCACAATCAGAAACTGAAGTTAAATTTGTTAGAGGTTCCGAAAAATACCCTGTTTTATCAATTTTAAATAGCTTTGGTACCTTAAAAAGGCATAGATAGAATAACTACTCAATAGAGGTCTTCGTCAAGTTATCACTGGTATCATTACCCATAACCAAAGTTCAGTATTAAATGCAGTCATTCTGGTAGGGTTTACTGGTTGGATTGCTAGATTTGCATTTGTTTATTGCATCATACATGTATCTCATAAATTCTAGATGGCTCCTTCGTTTGAGTGGTGAAGAATATAGAGGGAGGTACTAGATATAGATGATTGGTGGATATGTATGTTGATATTGTTAGATTGGAAAGAAGTATTTCGTCTCCCTGAAGTGCCTTCACCTGGACTGCAGCAAAATCTTGAGTGCTATAGTCTCACTTGTGCTTTAGTTGTTTCATGGTTGCATGTACGAGTTGTCAATGGTTGCTCTGTATGTATCATATCTTTTAGGTAATGTTTGGTCAGATGGATGCAACCGCTAGCAGTAGTCCGTTTCTAGATTTTGATTATGTCAGCTCTATAAGTTGTAGTCAGTTGCATGTGACTGTTCTCTTATTCATTTGCCTTCAATTTGCCCACCTTGGTTCTCTAGCTTTCTGCTAGCCTTTTCTTGGGGTGTAGTGATGGAAAGAATGGGACCGAGCCTGATCTCTTTCATGTTGTGATTTTGGCTAGTTGCAGGCTTGATTTGAAGATCCTGATTCAAGATAACTGGTCATGGCAGACTGATTACATGGACGATGGACCATTTTCAGATAAACTTGTTCAAAGTTCAAACCATACGTATGCCATTCTTTTGGCCACTGGTGCTTTTGCCTGTTTATGTTGTTGAGTAAATTATCTACAGATGCGAATTACAACCCTATAATTTGCAACACGAGATTCCACCTTCCTACGGAATGTGTAAAATTTGTGCAGGTTACTCAACATGCCGCCTTGGTTAGGAGATTTTTGTTTTGTGGTGCAGATGTCTTAGAGGAGGAGGAGCAGTGTCATTTAATGCGATTTGATTTTTGTTTTTATCTTCTGGTCATGTCTGAGTGTACCCCTTCAGGTGCCACCCAAAGTACTCAACCGTGTTAATAAGGACCTAAAATAGGACTCGGTCCTGTATATGGTGGACAAACCTGTTAAGACGTGAGTCAATGGCTTTTCTGAGAACCCTATGATTCGTGGGAAATAACTGGACAACTGGTGTTTTAGACTTTTAGTGAACTTTACAAGTAATAAACCCTTTGATTGTTGATTCTACGTGATGATTTTCAGAACAATCGACCAGTCGCAGTTTGATAATCCCGCATTCTGCTTTTCATGTGATTTTATCTGATGAATAGCCAAGCGCTGAAATAGTACGTGTACTCAAGACATCCCATCATCTTATTATATTGTGTTTGTCAGACGGGTCAACGAAATTTCATGCCTTATCGTTGGCATAATGACTTGAGGTCATCCTCATTCCTTTGGCTTATCACCGGCAGCTTTTTTACGGTTCTGAACTTGCAAATTGTTAGTGTTTGGACGATATATCAGAGAGAAGTAGCCATGGTTGCATTGAGTAGATAACAACATTCATAATTATAACATTTTCACTTTTGATCGCCAGTTTAATATCAAAAAGCCCTTTCTTCCGGAAAAAGCACAGGTCTTGAAACCGGCCTTCGGAGCCCTAAGCAAAAATCCGGAAGGAGATGAGTCCTGAAGTCCCAGGCATTTCAAGCTTGGCCCTGGTCGTGAAGGAATCAATGGAGAAGATAAGAGTGGCTCGAATTAGGTGGTCTGTCACATATCGCATCACATGAATAATCCATACAGAGCCACCTTCACCTTCACTTCCATGGAATGCAAGGAGAAGGCCAGGTGCATTGCCAGTGAAGAGACGAGTTCAAGCCACTGAATCCAGCGACTCCTCCTCTGGAGAAGGTGAGGGACGCTGTCCTCAGATTCCTAAAACTGTTCGAGAAGTTCCAGTTGAGCTTCTAGTTCAATATGCACCGCCATGCAAATTATAATATACCTGATGCCGGTAGTAAACAACGTCCTTAAGACAGGCATGTTTTAACTTACAAAAGTGCAGTCAATGCCTAAACGGGTTAAGTTTGTCTTGATAGCCTATCAGACATGAGACTGGTTCTGCTTTTTTTAACTCTCCATTTGTCAGTTGTTCCTGACCAGGCAACCATGCCTTCTGAAGAAAGTATAGCCCTCTATTCCTCTCAAAACCCCAGAACTCACATTATCTTAGCTTTCTTTAATTCATAGCACTCAAAAATGAAATTCATTCGGTCTAAAACATATGCGTATACATGAAGGATATGGTACAAGATCACAAGTCCCGCTTGCTTCACACCATCAGCAGCGGAAAATCATACTAGCCTAGGATGAGAAAAAAAACTTCTATAAATCGACGCCCTCATTGTCTTTGCAAACACAACTCTTTCAAATTACCCTTGAGCTCAGCTGATCCCCGAATTCTGGCCATTCTGCACGAGTGTTGCGTAATCAGCTTGTAGGTCTCTGGCCTCTCCCAGGGAATGATACCAAAATCGTCGTTATATTTCTCCATTCCTCCCACCAAAAACTGCCACACAAAAGAACCTGCTCCAGCTCCTTGTTTCTTCGCCGATTTGTTTATCACATCAAAAATTGTTTTGAAGAACCTGTCTCGTTTTGAAGGATCGAAGTCCTTGTTTAGAGTCGAATAACCAAACTCAGTGAACATGATTGGCTTCCTCAGTATCCTATCACCGTCATCAATGTGAGAGCGCGTCCACAAAGCGACATATTTCAACTCCTCCTCAAAATCTTGATTCTTAAACCTGCCATCAAATTGATGGTCAGAATGAGTTCAAAATACAGACCAAAAGGACATGCCTCGATGTGGTGAATGATGTCACGTCTAATAGTCAGATATCAGACATTACTGGGGTATCTTTTGAGAAGCCAAAGATGCCCATCCTTTTTATTGGATTTAGCATCAACAAATCATGGAGAAACTAAAATAGTACCATTCAAGCTAAATTTGTTCTTTTAGAGACTTGTTTTACCCAGCAGAAGAGATCTTTTTCCAATTTATTTTTAGTGAAACTACTGTACCATATTGGATAAATAAAGTGTGTTGGCAGCGAATGCTTACCAATGGTCCGGATAAATATGAGCAGAGGCAAAATCGACGGTCGGTATCTCAGAATTCCTAATGAAATCAGATCCAAGTAGTGAAAAGAACTCTCCAGGGTTCACAGTCGATTTTTTGGGATTATTGGGACCATAAAATCCTTCAAGGCCCACAGTCAATAGATGGTTCTTGTCAATTGATTTTACATACGCTGACATTTCCACAATCCAATCCTGTAGTTCCATGATAATTAAGGCAAGTAACATTTTAGACAAATAAATAAGAAAAGCTGCAGGAGAGAGATTTTATAAGCATAAAAATAAACAAGAGCTGTCTGTTATACAAATTACTAGAACTGATAGAGTATCATGTCTCTTGCTTCCATTCAGTTTCTTGCTATGGCTCCTCCGACATGATTTAGAAAAGTTAATTTTGCTATGTCCTAAAGATAGATTTCCTGTAATGTTTGCTTTCTCAATAAAGCGTTCTTATTATTTGATTTACCTTTACAAGCAACTCAATGATAACTGTTAACAGCATCATGCTTAAATAGCAAGAAAAGTTTATGGACAGGATCACTGGTAAAGCGTTCTTACATAGTAGAAGCATACAGAATTATTATCCAAGACCTAAGCAGGTTCTTTGAAAGGAACTTTAAGATAGCCAAAATACCCTTTATAGTTTATTTGGTCAAAAACAGCAAAAACATCACAAACTATTTTATGCTTGATTGCAGCTTTGCTTTGGCCAAAAGCTTGATCAAATTAAGTTTAGAATGTTTACATGATTGGAAACAATGATAAGACTCATTAGACAAGGTAGGAATTAGGTACTCGGATATATAGTCCACTAATTTGGTTAATAGGCATGAAGAAGAGGCAGCACAAAGACCTCAAGGTTCAAATTCTTACCTGAAGAGTATCGCCTGAATTATCTGTCATGCAACGTGGCTCATTTATTAACTCCCATCCAAAAATGGTGGGATCGTTCCTATATTCAACTCCAGTAATGGTGTTCCTCCTTGTTAGGATAACCTGGAAAAAAGAAGATGTGTATCTAATGCTATTTTTGGAAATAAATGAGAAGAAAATTAGAGGATGAGGATCGAAAAGAGGTAAATTTTAAAAAATTTCCCTTCATCTCCTTCTCACAAAAATTTCAAAACTCCCCTTATTCTCCAAACCCACTTTCATGCCCCCCTTTCCTTCTTTTCCCAAACAGAGCCTAAAACCTGCAACGAGCACCTACTAGAGGAGTACAGTGGACAGCAGAACCATGCAATTAGCTATCTGACGATGAGCCCACTCACAACCAAAAAAAAAAAAGAAACAAAATGAGAAGCTTCTTTTTATTAGTTTATTGCGAACTCATCCAAAAAACTTGAGACTGAACTGCCCACTCCAACTACCCATAGGCATCCCAAAATAAATACGAAATCCCCTCTCAAAAGGAGAGAAAACAAAAAGAAATCTTCGGTTCTTATCATAGAAGAAATTTGGTGATATCTCGTCCTTCTCTCCAATCCTCTCTGACATTCACAGCATAAGGATGAGAATTTTCTTATTGTACTCAATATATTAGGTGCAAAGTTCACATACTCTTTCATAACAAGCACATCACACCATCTGGTTGCTCTGTATGCATAAAGATCCAGCTATGAGCTATACATAAAGAATTGTAATGGGCCTTTGTAGATTGAGATCTGTGAGTTTAACTTAAATTCATGGTAATGAGATCATAAGCTGAGATCTCTAATTGTCATTTCTTTGTATAGCTGGGTCTTCATGCACATAAAATACCTTACTATTCCTTTGAAGGAATTACATATTCACTGTCATTTGGCTTTTAGTGATGAACAACTTCAGTGGCTCCTGGAGAACTTCAAAAGGCACTATGAAAGAGTTCAATCTCCTTTTGAATGAAAGTAATATGTTCCAAGTCGACTCACAGTTTGTCAGTATGAATTTGCACATTTCTACTAGATGGACATGAATTGGGCAGACCCTTCAGGAGGAGCATCAGAATGACAATAGGAATCAACAATCAAAAGTGTGGTGATTAACTAACAATGAGTCATCAGATATGATAAATCCCTGGCAAATCTGTTCTCTGTATAAGTGCGCTAATAAGTGAATTGAATGTAACCAGGTCAGCAGGCAAATCTACAACTTTCAGCTCCAAATCTCTAATCCAAAATGCGGTTAAAGGTAAACATCATATAGCTTGAGCCTTAAGAACAGGAAGTCTTTGATAGTTTGCTAGGCTAGCATAAACAAGTTCCTTCAAATTATTTCTTAATTTCAGGACATACCTAGAGCTTCTCAAGGCAAAAGGGAAGTTGCACAAAAAGAGTAAGTACCTTGACATAATCTTTGAAGTAGTGCCGAATAGAAGGATCGTAGAAGAAAGAATCATTTGATGAGCTCAAACCAATGCCTTCTTCCCACGCCCACTTGACATACTGAGTCTTGCCACCGTATGCGTCCAAATTATTAACTAAGCAAAGAAGCAACCTGATTCCATTCCGTCTTGCTTCTGCAATGACATGATCCAAAGCCTGCCACAGCATACAGTTATTGAAATGAGATCTAGCAAACCATTATATGGATAATTAAAGAAAATAACTTTTTCTTTTTTTCATGTAGTCAATAAAATAAGACCTCAACATGGGCATATTGCAACTTCTTTCCAATTAGAAGAGATGCCAAAAGAAGTAGGACTTCCTATTAAGTCTGGGGTCAATGTTAGTCAAAACTCATTGATATGGGCATCAAATAATGGAAGAGTGGATGCCAAAAAAACAGAGAACACAAGTTACACAAAAATGAGGCCACATTCTGTAAACATATGAAAAATTTTAGAAACGATATTTTTATGGCATCATGATGATGATAGCACATGACATGCTTTTACCATAAAATCACATTTTACATCCCATAATTGTCTAGAGAGTCTCATTGAACGCAGCGTATCACCATCAATCACAAATTTAAAAATGGCATCTCTTTCCAGAAGGATGGGAAGACAAAACGAATAGAGTTGATAAGTTTTCTGTTTCAAGTGCGCCATAGAACAAAGCCCCTTTATACTTTATACTTGAAGTGAACCACGAACAAGCACAATGAGTAATCACATTTTCGTCCATCTACTGGCAATCCGCCTCTGTATCAAGCTCAACTTTCTCACTTGTGTCACTTCATCGGTGATTATTTCTGGTTCGATAAACTGACAGCTCATCAAAGGAAAAAAATCGAAACCCGACACAACATGAAATGAAAATCCTGACTTCAGATTAAATTACCATGGAGAGATAGGACAGATTCTCAAAGGACTACACTAAAATTAGAGAGAGAAAGAGAGATTTGGAACCTGCCCTTCAGAAAAGCTCATTTAAGTCAACAATCAGACATGAACAAGAAACTCAGAACTCATACCCTAAAGACGCGCTCATCAAACCGTCCAGGTGAAATCTGGAGCGCATTGTAGTCTCCATCGTTGAAGGCCCAAGCTCGGCAAACGGTCATACCCATCTTCGACCCAGCCTGAAACATGGCTCGGATCCTGTGTCTGCTGTACTCATCCACCGCATGATCCATCAACCAGTACGAGTTCCAACCATTCACATAAAACACCTTACCGTTACCCACCATGAACTGAGTCCCATTTCGTCTGACGAAGTCCATCTTCTGCTCTGCATAGTAGTCGTTGAAGCTCAGATCACTCAACGAAATGTAGATGAAAGCTATGCAGGACGCGATACCGAGAATCGGGTACATCAATCGCTGCCCCACCGACATTCTTGATGATTTGTGGTACATTGCTTCACTGGTGAAAAATGGGTCTCATAAAGATTGCAACTTAGAGCCGAACAACCCAGATGATCTTTCAGCTTCACAGCAAGAAATCGACCAGATAATCAACTCCCACGAAAAGATCTCGGCGACCCACAAGTTGAAAAGTTCAGGGCTTAGTGGGTATTTTCGTTTCTTCGAAATGGCCAAAAGACAGAGGAAGCAGGAAAATGTGGGATCTTGTAGGTGAAGTGTGTGCAGAGAGAGCAGAAGTGCAGAAGAAAGCACATGCATACAGTGCAAGTGGTCTGCTTCAGAGCAGAAAAGAGTCGCAACTATAAAGAGAGAAAGAATCACGAAAGGATCATTAGCATGGAGAAGAATTAAGTGAGTGTGGTGGGATGTCTGAATCAATCTAATGCAATTTTGTTCGTTTTGAGATCCCAGCCAATTGATTTTTTTCTAGTTTCTTTTCTCTTTTCTGAATCATTTTGGATTTTTCCTTCCATTGCTTTTTATGTTTATGCTGTATTTAGTATAAAGTTGGAGTTTTTATATTGAAACAAACAAGACCTGTCTGTCCACCAGTCAATGCCCAGCAATCTTATGCATCGCACCATGATCCCTTTCTCCCTTCAATCTATGGAAAAAAAAAAACAGATGAAGTCAAAGAAATTTTGTTTTAAAAAAAAAAAAAAGTCAAAGAACTTGGCAATGGTACCAACATAATTACCTTGGCGAGTGAAGAGAATCTGCTAAAAACAGCAATCATCACAAATTGCGCACTGATTATAGGAAAAAAGTGCGGTTATTAAGAATCCATTTATTAAAAAAAAAGACCAATTAGAAAATTATTTTCCTAAAAATGAGTTTTTATATCGCTTGAAATAATTAGTCGATAATAAATATTATAGAAAAAAGTGTGGTTATTAAGAATCCATTTATTTAAAAAAAAACGACCGATCAGAAAATTATTTTCTTGAAGATGAATTTTTATATCGCTTGAAATAATTAGTCAATAATAAATATTTTCATCATCGATAGTGATTAATTTACATTTTTTCATGAATAATGAAAATAATTTTCGTTCATTTATTTTGCCAAGTAATTCAATCAAACATTTTAAAAATCATTTATTTACTGCGAAACAAACAGAGCATAACGAGTTTATGGTTTCCTTTTCTTTTCGCGTATGCTTTTCTTGATTTTATTTCTTTTATAGAAAAAAGGCAAATCGAGGTTGCGCCATGACGCCCTGAATTTCACTGAGGGAGGTATTATCCGCTTTGAGAATTTAACTCAAGGAGGTCGTATCGAGTCTCGCAGTTTTGTCTTTTGGCGTACAAGTAGGTACCTTCCTAGAGGATCACCATCCTGGAAGCGCTCCTACCAAGCACGCTTAAATTTGGAGTTCCAAAGTTAAGTATTATTGTTGCGTCAAAAGGCGCATATGTAAGTTAATTACAGTTTTCACATGTATATTTCAAAATCGCTCTCTCCATGTTTGCCGCACAGTTCTATTCATTCATGCCTCTTTCTTCATTCTAAAAGCCTACTAGGGTATGCTCCTTATGTAATCCTTCTAGCCCTAGTGACCACTCCCCGCCCTCGTCAGCTGGATTGTTATATGCGCAAACCCGCCAATGCCAAATCTAGAGAGTCGAGCGACCATAGAAATCATCTATGGCTGGGGCGGCACACGACCTCAGGCCTTGGGCGTCATTACTTCAAGACATAAATTGGCTTAACATAATTATCGTCCACGAAAATGCCTAAGACATGAATCGTCGAATCGTGTTTCGAACAATATTTTTTCAATTATTATTTTGCGAAAAATAAATGGAATCTCAATAATTCTACTGCTAATCACACTCGAGTGCTTTCGAATTTTTTTCATAATCCGATTTTGCCTTCTCTCCATTCGAAAGCACTCGAGTGTAATCACAATTTTATATATCTCTGCTTGTCTGAATTTGAGTGGGCATACAGCAATCAACTCCAATTGTCATATGAAGTAAATAAATAAAATCTGCTGAAAAATGAATTGTTTCTTGCGTAGGTAGAACTAGTCTGATAAACATCTGTCCCGTCCCTCAAGAACGACGACTCGGGAACCGGACGACTCGCTCAGTTAAGGACTCGGAAGCCGACCCTTTAGATTATATATATATATATATATATATATATATATTTAATTGTCATTTGCATATTAATTTTTATTTTTTTGCAATGCATCAGATTTATTTGGTGACCAAATCCAGGAAGATTGCACATGGCTACATGGATTAAACATAACATAATGGCCAAGTTGACGTGTTCTGGGGTTAAGGCTTAAGATCATGGTCTGGTTTTATATATATATATATATGTGTGTGTTGTTGCCCTAACCATTTTGGTAATTTGATTACCTGCAGAGCCTGACGGACAATTACTGAACTAGAATTCTCTGACATAGAAAAAATGCGAACTAGTTACGACTTTGTTTTCTTGGGGAACTATATGTTTTGTGACAAAAATGTATGATTTTTTTTCTCTATTTCTCTTGGAAAACAGAACCTGGCAAAGCGAAAAGCAGTTTGTGACCTTTCTGTTTTTGGGAAAAAAAAATGAATGCCAAGAAAATGAGGTGTCTAATACAGGGCATGTTGCAGAGAAGAATGAGCAAGCAAGCGCCGTGATCAGCTTCGATGGAGAGGGGAGTTCGGCGGTGGCTACAACAGTGAGTGAGCGGGGGTAGATGGCAGCAACGGCTGTGGCCAAGAGGGAGGGCCGACGGCTGCTTGCGATGGCGTTAGATGATGAGAGACGGCTTGCAAGAAAGTTTGGATATTTTCGGAGATTTTAAAACGTGAGTAATTCAGTGTTTTCAAGATTGAATTTCATCTCGAGATAGTAAACGGATAATTCAAAAAAAAAAAAAAATAGTCGCATCAACTGACAATCCTAAAATCAGTGTTCTCATATCTCATTCATCTAAAATTAATTTTCATGTCGCAAAAAAAAAAAGTCTAGATTATTATATACGTGGCATTTTTATTTTTAAATAGTTTTGGCAAACGTAAATGCCTACAAAATCCAAATGCCTACGAAGAGCCACTGCAAGAAAAGGACATATCGGCAGTGTCGGCACACCAGCTAACGTCGCAGCACGAAACATGGGGCCAGAAATTATTCGGAGGCTCAGTAGGTGTCGGTTGTCATTTTGGGACGAAAGTTTGCTTGAATTTCAACATTCTAGCAAAAGCTCAAAAAGAAATTCTGTCTTCAAGACCAATTTAAAAATATATAATAATAATAACTGACGTATAACATCTCAGCAGCTTCCTAAAATCCGGCAATTATGACAATCTGCGATGTAATCACAGTAGGTTTATCTTCACTTACGTCCTTGCTCCTTAATCACATCATCATTAGATCTTTTGAAAAGCTACACAAAATCATTTAGGACATTAGGACAACTCGTGGCACTTTCAATGGGTATATCGACATAATAGAACCGGTAATGAAGACCCCATTTTGTCCGCTGACTCTTTGTCGGACTTTTTTAACATTTCGTTTTTGCGGTGCCAGTATCCAAAGCTTTTCTGTGTGCATTAGAACCTCCAACTTGTACTGGTATGTCGGGGTCAACATGATCCGGGTGGGTAGGTTCCAAACCTCGAACTTGAAACATATCCTGCTATAATCGGTTCTCGATTCTCGGAACCTGGAACCTACCCTTTTTGTCATGGAACATGTTTTGGAACTTACCCTCTTTCTCGGCCCGATTCTAGGGTTTACCCTATTTTCTCAATCCGATTTTAGGGTCTATCCTATTTTCTCGACACGTTCCAACAAAATAATACGAGTAGAAGTGAAAAGAATAATAAAACTTAATATCATTCAAAAACAACAATTCCTAATCTATGCAGTAGAAATTACAATCCATAAAAAATAGAGGATGTGAGGTGAGGCGAGGCGAGCGAGATTCGATTTTTTTTTTAATAATAGCTAAAAATCGATTTCAAAATTGATCTAGTTCCCTCGTGGGCCTTCAATTGAAACCGGGAACCGGATCAGTTCAACCAATTTTCAAAATTAGAACGTGTACCCGGACTGATTTGATAGGAACTAATTTCGATTCGTTTTTCGAGTAAACCCGATCCGATTACACATGACAATAGACCTTTGTCTACCACAAAAAAAAAAAAAAAAAAAAACTTTGCTCATCGTAACCCGATACCTCAAAACTTTTTTTGGTATACTAAGCTTATACCAATGCAGCAATAATACAAGTTTGGTGGTTCGGCAATGCAAAAAAAGTCTGAAGTATTGGCATCACGGTGAGCATAATTTAGAGTTTTTTTTTGGCGATATTAACTCTCTATTTATTTCAAAACTCTATGACTTTATCTAATTCAAAAGATTTGCAACCTTTGAAAGTTGCAAAAAAGTTTTTAAATTATGAGAGGTAGAGTCGCACATGAATTTTAGGGTTAATACCATAAAAAATTCCAAACTAGTACACAAGTGACAATTTTATCTCAAATTATTTTTTAACCATGAAAAACCCCAAACTTGTATATATGTGACAAATTTGCCCCAAATTGGTACAACTATGGCAAATTTACCCTTCGTTAGTTTTCCTTAAATTTTACCGTCGAATTGCTGAATTGGATGAACATAACAATTGTCGGGTGTACACATTATCCCATATTTGCTACAGGTGCGTCAATTTAATTTTTTTTCGTGATATTAACTCAATTTAACGAAAACTAACAAGAATAAATTTGTCATATGTGTACTAGGTTGGGATTTTTTATGGTAAAAAAAATAGTTTGGGGTAAATTTATCGCAGTTGTATCAGTTTGGAGTTTTTGATGGTCAAAAAAATAGTTTTTGGTAAATTTATCATAGGTATATCAGTTTTGGGTTTTTCACTACGTTAACCCTAAATTTTACATTGATCCAACCCTCGATGTTTTGCATTTTGACCCCATGTTGTTACAACCATATCAAAAAATCGAGGGTTGGATCAATGTAATTCGAGTTGGATCGCTATGCTCCTCAACATCCCAGACACAAATTCCAACAGAATCAATTGTTCAATGTATCATGGAAAAATGATACAAATGATTCCTGAGTTTGGGCCAGATATGCAATGTGATTCTTAAACATTTCATTTATTCAATCCAATCCAATCCAATCCCTGAACTTTAGCCCAACGTGCAATGTGGTCCCTAAATTTTTAATTTGTTCAATGTGATCCCTAGACTCTTGGTACACATTCAGCTTTGTCCCTAAACTGTTTGACAATGATTAACGTTACTTGAACTTAAATTAATGAAAGGACAACATTGAACATCTTCATTGAGTTCAAGGATTAATCTGAACATGTACATAAAGTTCATGGACTATATTGAACAAATTAAAAATTTCAAGGATTACACTATATATTAAGGTAAAGTTCTAGGACCACACGGAACAAGTTAAAAGTTCATGGATTGTTGGCATCACTATCGATGTACCATTTTGAGCTTTCGCAGTACATCTCGCAGTGTCAATATGAATCCTCTCATAACACTTTGTTATGAGCTTATGTCTTCTTCATTCACCAAATGGCCTCGTACATGTTCTGGTCTGCCGAGGAGGCACTCCTTTCTAATTATGGCAACAAATGGAAATGACCTCGGATAGGTTCGGCCCATGAAATGGAAAGCCCTCCTCATAAATGGGTTTACTTGTTCAAGGACCAGAAGCTAACATTACTGTCTACGAACTCATTCCGTTAAATCAGGTCAATCGCGCAGTAATGGGATCTCACATTGGTCTCACAAAAGATAAATTGTAAAACTTGTCAAAATTACAACACCATCATTGACTGTATTCATCGTAACAATCGTGTAATGAATATATCGGGATTATACACACTTAGAGATTAATATTATGTACAGAGATTAAATTAATTGAGACAACATATTAAAAGAACAACGTCTGAAATTGAATTTTATCCCCTACCAAATCCTAGCACTCAGCCCTTCTTGAGGAGTGCAAAATACCCTAAAACGGCGCTGACCACGGCCACGTCTCTTCCTTCCCTGAACGAGTTCTTGCAGATGAACCAGACGATCTCTTTGCTCGTCCGCCTGCCTTCCACGAGCAAAGTCCTATGGGACTTCCCGGAGAAGGCCAAGCCTACCACGACGGTTATCCAGGCGACCGCAATTGCCGGAACGGCAACGGTGACAGCAGCTGCGGTCGACAGCGCCCAGAAAGCCGCCCCGAGAAGGACGGACGCTTCGAGTGCAGTCCACCAGGATGATGACTGCTGGCACTGGCATCTATACCAAGAGAAGATGAGATTCTCCAAGTTCCATATACAGCACAGGAAAACGACGTTCACTATCAGGAAGAGAAGCACCCACGCCCTCCTCCCGCTCATGACCCACAGAAGGACGGCGCACGACGACGGCGACCGTTTCGGAGATGAAGATTCTTGCAATTCCTCAACCATGTGCAGTTCTTCGGGTCTCGTAGGAACACGATGAAGGATGAGAGAGTGCTGCGAAAGGCGAAACTGACAATTGTGTGGAGCAAAACGAAGGGGGGACCAATTCTAAGTGGTTGATGAGAAAGCGCAAGGGTTCTGATAATGGGGCGATGCGGGTGCCGGTCAAATGGTTCTTTTATTAACTAATAATAGTAACACAGTACGGCGGTGCTCGGAAGTTGCTTTCTAGCTGGGGCCCTGGGCCATCGCGTTTGACATTCAAATCACCGGAACAAATTCTCCTTCGAGAAATCGCAGCGGTCTCGTGGGGTTATCACATGTTGAAAGTGTCCTAGACGTCAACCGGCTTTACTGAATTGCATCACCGCTTCTTAAAGTCTTAAGCCCTTCTAGATTGATGCAGTACACTGACGATATACGCACTTCTTGAAGACTTAACCCCTTCCGTAAGCATGGTGATCCCTCACGATCGCCGGTGTTCTGGGACCGTTCACGAGCGCCGAGATGACCACCCTCGAGAATCATGGGATTTGCGCACTTCCGCAATTGCTCGGTATAGTCGAGACTAGGGATAATTACACAAATGGTCCCTGAACTTTGGCAGAATGTGCAATCTGGTCCCTAAACTTTTAATTTGTTCAATTTAGTCCCTGAACTTTGGCAGAATGTTCAATTTGATCCCTAAACTTTTGATTGTTCAATTCAGTCCCTGAACTTTTAGTAAATGTTCAATTTAGTCCCTATACTATATGAAAATATTCAATATTATCCTTGATCTTAAATTAGCAAAAGGACTATATTGAATATTTTCATATAATCCAAGGACTAAATTGAACATTTACTAAAAGTTTAGGGACTGAATTGAACAAATCAAAAGTTTAGGGATCAAATTGCACATTCTGTCAAACTTCAGGGACTAAATTGAACAAATTAAAAGTTCAGGGACCAGATTGCACATTCTGCCAAAGTTCAGGGACCATTTGTGTCATTTTGCCTCGAGACTAGGGAGAACTGCCACGCTCGACCGAGGACTAACTGGTTGTTTATCCCTAAACCTAGGAATGTCTCCAGTTAGGATTGCGCCATTAATCGTGGCCCGCCAAGGGTCGTGCGGGGCTGCCTGAATGACTATTGCGATCACTAGGATCGTAACCACCATCTTGCATAGTAGCTAGATCTATGCAGCCGAATGCGACCTTGGTTTTTCGACATACATAGCTCAAGATACGACCTATGTTGCCCCCCACGATTAACATTCGTTGTCCAGCAACGACATAGATTCTTTTGAAATCGTGGGGCGTAAAACATAGGATTTTGAAATTGGAGGTAAGAGTGCTGAAATAAAGGGATTAAAGACTTACCAAAAGATTGAAAAGAAGAAGAAGAGGGGGATTAAAGCAAAAGGGTTAATACCGCAAAAAGCTTCAAATTGATATACATGTGACAAATTTACCCTAAACTATTTTTTTGACCACCAAAACACTAAACTAATACGCTTGTGATAAATTTACCACAAACTATTTTTTTTACCATAAAAAATTTCAAACTGGTACACATATGACAATTTACCCTTTGTTAGTTTTCGTTAAATTGAGTTAATACCACAAAAAAATTCAAATTGATAAACCTGTAGCAAATGTAGGTAACGTGTATACTCGACAATTCCCACGAATCATCCACCTCAGCAATTTGACCATAAAATTTAATTAAAACTAACGGATGGTAAATTTGTCACAGTTGTACCAATTTGAGATAAATTTGTTACAAGTGTACCATTTTGGGGTTTTTCACCGTCAAAAAATAATTTGGGGTAAATTTGTCACAGTTGCATCAGCTTGAGATTTTTAGTGGTATTAACCCTAAAGCAAATGACATGCTTAGTAAGCTGAGTTTAGAGACTGCACATGGACTTTGGAAGAAGATGGGCTTGCATAATGGGCTGAAATTACTAGGCTTCTTATATGCACTCTGTTGAGCAGTTGTGTTCTAAGGCAGCATTAAAAAAGAGTGCGGTAGAAAGCTCTCGATAAACGCCACGTGTCGGATGTAGATTGGGCCATTGAAACATGAAGACAGATATTCTTTTGTATATACGTAAAAAGCTGAATAAGGGAGTGGCAATGTTTGGTAATAAGCCAATGGAGTTGGGCCATGGCACAAATGTTTTTTTCTTTTCTTCCTGATATGTCAATCACTTTTGTGTGATCAAGCATTGTTATTGCCAAAAGAATTCCTTAAAAAGTACCGAAAACTAGTTAACCAGTTTTCTTATCTTATGACTGAGAATAAAAATAAATGAATCCAAATACTATATATTAAATTTAAAAAAAAAACGGTTACATACAAACCAAAGCTATGAAAAAATATACCAAAAAAAAAAAAATACTAAACTTACTATACAGCGGCCAAATCAGTCATAAAATTTTTGCTTTTTTTTTTTCAATTGGTCAGAAACCTTTTGAGGATTCACTAGTGCATTCCTTATGATCAATGTTGGTCAAAACTCGCTAACATGGATGCTGGCTGTTTTACGTGGCATTGATGATTTTTTTTCTTTTTTCAAAAAAGAAAACTTTGTTTTTTTTTTTTCTTTTTCTTATCTTTTTCCTATGACCGCAAGGGTCACTGGCCATTGCCGGGGCCCCACTGGCTGGAAATTCAAAGTAAAAAAAAAATAAAAGAAAAGAAAAAAGAGAAAAAATTAGCTTTCAAAAAAGTTTATTCTTATTCAATAAAGCTTTCATTCAGCACAGACTATATCGCCACGTTAGCGTTTCTCGGCCGAAATTGGCCAGAAGGACTGCATTAGTAAATCGTAAAAAAGGTTTATGATTAAATTGGCCAAATGAACTGGATTGGCATATGTACATGTGTATAGGGCTTCTTTAGTAATTATCCCGCCAAAGCTAAATAGCACTCCCGAGAGAGGTCTCCTTTCTCAAATTCTCAATTCTTTTATGGGCAGAAGACAACAAGGTATAGTCATATACATATAATAACTAATGGAGACCGAAAATATCAATGCCGGTTCTAAAGAGTCAAGGAAGGAGGCCAAATACTTGAGAAATTCCAAATGAGAACGCCCAATGACCAAAGTAGTTATGTTTGGGTCCGCAACAAAATATTGTACCTAGTCAAAGTCGAGGAACTAGTAAGCTAAGTTGCTACGATAGGGACCATAATGTTTTTTTTTTTTTAATGGAACAAATGAAGGCTCGAGCAAAAGATGGCGACTCTTCTCTCGTTCCCTAGCGTGTGTTGTTAGATCGTGGGTGGCCACAAGTGGGCAACGTGTCCCATGCATCGCGTTGTCCATAGGGAATACCACAATGTGAAAATGTCACAAAAAGTTCAGTAATCATACTTACATGTCCTATTACTTTTCTTGAAGTCGTAGGCATGGGATGGGAAATGCATTTAATCGACGCGAATAAAAAATTTAGCTCCTTAGAGAAAAAAAAAATCGAACATGTTAAGTCGTTTAGAGGCTCTCGAGTCTCGATCTGGACTCGTTTGATTTACACGGTTTTTCGTCGCGTTTGTCTCTTCCTTTGAGCCTTATGTGTAGAAGATGTCTCCGTCGATGCGCCCGTCCTTTGCCGGCTTTGCTAGTCGCCAACTATATTTGGTTTACACCTTTCTAGGCAAGCTATTTAACATCATGTCATGCAATGTTAGTAAATATGTATTATAGGTATCAGCTTCATAGAAGACTTCTGGATCTTATAAGGTGTCAAATGTTGAAAAATAGTGTAAACGCACTCGTATTTGTACGTTTTTGGTTAAAAACAAAAAGAACAAAATATTGCTCACGACATCTGGTCCACACTCAAGACTATACTATTTACACAAGGGAAAGATAACCAACTCTTTTGAATCGAAAAAGAAGAAGTGGATTTAGTCAATTAATTGAGAGTTTGTTTGATGTGATCGGCATGAATATCGATAATTCGTGTAATTTCTATCGGCAATTACAAGGCCATCTGTCGATGATCATAATGCGTAGCTCTCGACAAATGAATCGAGGAGCGACGAAATATAGGTGATTGAGGAAGATAAGTCGATGGAAGTGCATGGCGCAAGCCATTTAAGGACCGACAATTGTATAACATGAATCTCGACATACATGAAGAAGAATCATCGATCGATCGCTATGTGTGGAATCGACATTTGATAAGTAGCTGAGAGTTGTTCAATGGAGTTCATCAACTGAGCTAGAAAAGGCATCAACAAACTTCATCGACCGAGTGTTGGAAGCAAGGGGAGGATCGATGATAAAAAAATATCGACTGAAAGCAAATGATACCAAGTGACGATTGAGTAACTCAATGGCCTTAGAAGTTGCAGCCGTCTGTGGAGGAGATGGCGTGCAAATAGGGGGCCTGGAAACTCGGGAGTGCGGTTGTAATGTACTTAAAATAATAAATACTGGCGAACGATTGTAATCAGTGAGGTTATATATTTGGGGAAGCAGATCCTCTGCCCTAGGATAGGGGATCCCGCCGATCCACACCGTCGGATCGCCCTCCATTCTTCCCCCCTATAAAAAAGGAGGCGATCCGACAGCCCAAATGGCCGGGATCCTATATTTGGAGCCGTGAACTCATGGAGAGAAAATGAACAACGTATTTTCTCAGGAAAAAGTATCAAAAAAACCCTAAATCGATTGCCTTGGTATCAATTCAATTTTAGACCTTTCAATTAGACCAATTTAGTCATAAACCTTTAAGTATTGGTACTAATTTAGTTCTAAACCTTTTAGTATTGGTACCAATTCAGTCCTAAATTTTTTAGTTGGACCAATTTAGTCCTAAACCTTTTAGCATTGATATCAATTCAGTCTATCTAGTCAATTTTGAACAAAAATTACTTATGCGGAAGCCAGCAGTGCCATGTAGGACAACCGATGTTGCTGTGGATATTTTTTAATAGTAATTTTGCAAAAATTATTTTTCAATTATTTTTTTGCCTTTTTTTTTTCCTGAAACTTTGGCTTTGGTCGACAAGTGTCGTTGGCAATCCTCGTCATCTCCTAGGCGAGGGCCAGTTAGCCTTGCCGACTGTTGGTGATGGCCAGCTTGCAATCGCCAACCAAGGGTTGGTTGGCCCCTGGGCTGCCTCACCTAGAGACATCATGGCCTTGCCGGCCACGATGGCCCTGGGAGAGGGTTACCAACGATCCTCATCGGTCAAAGCCAAAGTTTCAGAAAAAAATAATTCAATTTTTTTTAAAATAATATAAAAAATATCGTACATCTTACTTGGCATCATCAGCATCCACGTCAATGATGCTTGATCAAAATTGGCAAGACAAACTGAATTGATATCAATGCAAAAAGGTTTAGGATGTAATTGATATCATTGCAAAAACGTTTAGGATGGAATTGATATCAATGCAATATGTTTAAGATTTTCTAGTATTATTTCTCATATTCCTCATGTACTTTTTTCAGATTGTTGATATTATCATATTGTTATCTTTTCAGTTTCCATCATTTACAGTCTTTTACCTTTAAATTTCTATTCATCATTGTTCTAAGGCCGATGGAGCTGCTATCTAAAATCACCACTGAACCCATTTCATAGAAAATCAAAAATCAATATTTGGTGATATTTTTCCACTATTTGCACATCTACATGCAAATACAACATTTCAAGCTCACAATACAATGAAAGACAAAACTTGTTCTTCCTAGATACACTCTGAATATGTAAGTTGGCGCAGTTGTACCTCCTTAATTAGCATAGTGCATTGACTTATAAACTTGTCTCTCTCTTTCTCCTGGGGAGGTTAGGGTTTCCTGTCTTTTCCCTTGAAGCCACTGCCGTTCCGCGCAGTGCCGTCCCTGGGGGCTCTCTCTCTCTCTCTCTCTCCACCCGTCTCCCTCTTCCCTCATTTGGAGCTCTATATCTTTTTTTTTTTTGCCAGCTGATCTTGTGTGACATGGAGACCATTCAATCATTCAGCTAGTTAACAATCATTGGGGAGGATGTTCGTGACATAACTCCATAACTTCTCTGCGTTTAGGCCGCTCTATTCTCCCGACTTAGATTTAGGTCAAGTTTTGGAGGTTTTACTCTCCCGAACCAGATATGACTATAGATCCGTGAGTTCTTTACAAGTATTTGATTCGTGTTCTCTCAATATTTTGATGTTGATATCTTTGCACGACGATGGTGATGAGGACATTGTATCTAGATCGCATCGCAAGCCGTTGCAAATGGAGTGAGAGATCTCGACGAGTGCTGATCATTGAATCCGGTGATCGGACGCCAAGCATTTATAGTGGCAGATATGTTCTTGAGCGATATGAGTGTGTTTCTAGCTGCAGACTGTGCTTTGTTATTCGCATTCTGGCTTTTTCTTTGTTCGATAGTTATTTGAAATTTGCTAGATTTGAAAGCCTTCTATGTACTTCTCTAATATTATTTTAATATATGAATGACATTTTCTTTCGGGAAAAAAAAGAATAGCATAGTATATTCGACCAACAAAGAAAAATTTAGCATAGTGTCAAATCTACCCACTACTATTTCTTTGAGTGCTCATCTAAAAGTTTTACCGCCTTTTGTGACTCACTTTCTAACACTTGAAGCAACAAAATTGAGATCCATCATGTTTATGTGGCTCCAATGGTTCAGCCGGTTAGTGGAGAAACGTCTGACAAATTCCGGAAATTCCGCATAATTAGCCAAAACTCAACTCTAAAATACGCCATGATTTTCCATGTAAAACACCAACCCTAACTATAGTGCCCCACTATATATATATATGTGTGTGTGCATTTCTAGAAGGACTTTTCGGGCAAAAACAAATGAAGGGTCGTCGTCGTTGACTTGATATATTGAAAAAGTCTTTACCTGCCATGACTTGGAAGCTGATATCCTCTCCGCCGGATTTGCGATTATGACGCAACCCTAGAAACAACTCCCCGTTTGAAAATTGCTGGGGTTCTGGAAATTTATTGACACCATGTTTGTTTATTGCATGATTTGGTGAGAGTCACATCTATCTACGAGAGAGATAGATAGAGAGATGGGAATTCGAATGAAGAGAGACTGCCGCGATCAACCGAAACCATGAGAATTGAAAAATATTACGAGGAAATTCATCTAGAAGATCATTATCTTAAGATAGATCACTTTCTTGTCTTCGAAGTGATTAGAATTAGGATTAATTACGCATTGTACAATAAGGTCCGATAGGTATTGAATATGAACGCCTTCATCATTTAATCAAAGTTAGGCACATTCAACGACTGTAATCAAATTTGATTCTAAAGATTCAACTAAGTCAAAAGCATCACTTAATTCGTCAAATAATGAAGGAGTTACTCTATCTTTCAATTGATTATAGGGCTTCTAGATCGGAATTAAATCTTGTTTATTATATTGCTAAAAGTCTAAAATCTAGGGGCGATTATGGTTCCAAGGCAAGGTAGAACTTGGAACCAAACCAGTAGGGAATCTGTTCGATTTCAGGTTTCAGGTTTCAAAAATTGGAGAACCTATTTAGATGGGTAAGTTTCAGGTTCCAAATAGATAGAACATCGAACACGAAATGTGTAGTAAGTTTTTGTGTTTTATGTAATCTGGAACCACTAGTATGAGTTTTTATTTTCGAAAATATTTACAACTGAGATTTTTACTATGTTATTGTTTCGTATTTAGTCGTCTGTCTTAACATGAGTAGTGGTCAAGTAGATTATAGAAGCAAGTAATGGTCATTAAAGGTGATAATTCATTACAATCGCAAGTCAAGAACTGGCTAACGATTGTCTCGATCATAAGATGTTGTTTGTCTTTCTAGCTTGTATCGGTAGTTCTTCATAGTCTAATTAGTGGATACTAAGCATAACCTTCGCCCCAATTAAGAATACATGTGAAACCTGGGTTGGCCTTGAAATCGACCATCGAACCTATGACATTGTAGGCTGCAGAGTATGCAGGATAGGTTCCATGTTAAAAAAAAATAATAATAACGAGAAACCTGTTCCGACGAGAAGGTTCCAAGTTTCAACTAGAACTTGTATGGAATCTAGAACCGCTCACTTCCTAGTAAAAGCCACCTATAAATCTTCACCATAATCCATGTTTAAGTAAGAATATAATTATATTCATATAGCAATTATTTAACAGTATCTTATTTCCATTTTCAACATCTAAGATTGCCGGCACTTAAAATTCTCTACTTAAATTTTCAATATTCCCAAGTGCGTAAAAGGAAGGAAATCCGCACTCGTGATTACCAGACACACACAACTGTAAATCAATCCTATTTCCATGATTAGACAAAAAAAAAGTTTTAGATTGCAAATCTTGAAGAGGAATAGATCTCTAGCACTAACTAATGGACCGACCGGACCACATGGAAGTACGAGACACGTCCTTAAAAAGTGGGAAAAATTGAAATTGACCGGCCAACTAATGAACAAAATTAACTTCTCTTTCCTCTTTTTGGAAATGAAGTTTATGAAATTTTTGGGGGCGTAGTAAGCACACAAAACGCAACGATAATAGGAAAAGAACATAGAATCTTGTGGAGAACCACGTCTGGTTTTTGGCCATTTTTAACGTTCACGTGTAATCTTTTCCTTCCTAACATAAAGATTTGACGACAAAAGTTGGTCTCTTTTTCTTGCTGCGATTTGGACAGAACGTCCCTGGCGTTGGGTATCAAGAGGCGTGTCCGGTGCGGCAGTAGAAATTTAGGGCCGTTCGAATAAAGATGAAAGAGAATAGCGATTTTAAGGACAGTACCCTTCGCGAGATCCTCTCTCCATCCCTAGCAATCAAAGTTAAAAAAATGCGTTTGAATTAGGGGCGATCGATTCTGGTTCTAGTTCTGGCTCGGTCCTATCTTGAAACTAAAGACCGGACCGTAGGTCCAATTCTCGAGCGGTCTAGCGAAATCAGTTACATGTGCTTGAAACACATATTCACATTTCAAATGTGTAGAAATATCCTCGATGAGAGTTTAAATGGTTTGCTTTAGAGATTTTTAAGAATTATAATTTAAAAAATTTAAATAGATAGCTGGCTCAGCCCGGGCTGTTTGGATTGACGGTTTCACCCACGAAATTGGGAATCGGATGGACAACAATCGATTCAGCTTTTATAGAATCAGGAACCGGCCCGACGCTCCAAAAAAAAATCGAACGGATCCGATACGGTTTCTTTTTACTCATCCCTACCTCGAAAACATAAGAATACGTGAAAATGAAAACACATTGAAATCGCCAACAAGCGCAAGTGATGCATGACTAGAAAGGACAAACGGGTTGGGCGGGCTAACTGATCACGAAACACAGACTACTCATTCGGCTCCTACGACCGGGTCGCATTCACATCAACACGAAACAGATGACGAGGAAGGAAGACAACCAAAAAAAGACACGGGGTTACTAGTGTCGACAGGGGCTGGGCCGCACGAGTCGGTTTTTAAACGTCGGGAACAGGGCAACATGGAGGAGGAAAAGAAACGCGTCAAGGCCGAACAGAAAAGAACAGAACAGAACCACGAGGATCTTTTTTTTTTTTTTTTTTTTTCTGATTGAACCCAAAACCAAATCCTCCCTCCCGACTGTTCCGGCTTTCCTCTCTGCTTGAGAAACTACGCAAGAGAGACAGTGCGACGATAGCGACAGCCTTGGAGTCTTTGGTCCCTTGCGGGCGAGAGGGAGAGAGGGTGTTTGACCGAGTACCCAGACGGCAGAGCCGTCTGACACTCTAAAGAAATTGCCCAACGAAAGCCGTATCGGTAATATTTTATAGTTAGCCACGGACACAACGCACCGTCATCCGACTATTATGAACGCGCGTTGAACGATCAAACCGAACCCAATCAATCCTTATTCAATTTCCCTCTTGGTGGACTTGCTAAAATACCTTCCCTCTTTTACTTTGTTTCCTCCAATATCCCCTATCTCCATCTTTGGCTGAGCAAAAAGACTGGATTTTTTCATCACCACCTCCGAGTCAGAAATTCTTTTCACATCTGCCCGTCCCCTTGGTCTTTCTCGTGTGGCGGTATAGTTGGTGTATTGGTATTGGGTGTGGCTTCAGCGTGTTCTTTTTTATCAGTCCTTGCTCATATTCAAACACGGAGAAGAAGCTTCCTCTTTTGTTGCCGCTGGGATAGTTTCCTGCTGGGTGAATACGACTGCTCTGTTCGTTGTTTATCTGTTTCGCGAGTCCTCTTTATGGACATAGAAAGAGATTGGAGTTCTTGAGAAATTGTGTGATGGGTATTGGGTGTTGAGTGAATTCTGTGGAGATCAATTCTTTCTGGAGTGATTTGTTGATTGTGGCAACATGGGTTGCATGTATTCCAAGAGTTCAGCGGTTGATGACAGCCGAGAGAGCCCCAAAGATAGAGTATCGTCTAGTAGGCGATTATCAGAAGCGAAAACTTCGAGATTGGATTCATCGAGGAGAGAGAATGGGTTCAGGGCAAGGGATAAGGTGGGTGATGTGAATCTTATGTTGATCGATAATAAGAAACTGAACGGGTCTGCCAGATTGTATGATGATCAGATTGAGAAGAAGATTGATCATATTCAGAAGCAGAGGAGAGAGAGAGCAGAAGCAGCTGTGGCCGCTGATCGCCCGGGCGCCGGTCGGGTCCCAAAGGCGGCAGAGGGCGAGCAGGTGGCAGCCGGGTGGCCGGTGTGGCTGTCTGCGGTGGCGGGAGAGGCTATCAAGGGATGGCTTCCGCGACGGGCGGACACTTTTGAGAAGCTGGACAAAGTATGTTTAGTTCTTGATCATGTAGTTGTCGGTTATCTTATGTTTGTTTGTTCTTTTATTTTCGTCCTTTGATTGCTTCTGATCATATGCATGAAGTTTGATGAGCATCCAGGCACGTATTTCTTCTTTGAAAGAGTTCTTCCTAAAATGATGACAAATTATCAGCAATAACGAAGTCTGTATAACACTACAATTCCGCATCAGATCTATTGTGGCCTCGTTTGTTTATGACATGATCTGCCTGTTACAGATTGGCCAAGGAACTTACAGTAGCGTGTACAGGGCACGTGATGTCATTAATAACAAAATTGTGGCTCTGAAAAGAGTGCGGTTTGATAACCTCGACACTGAGAGCGTCAAGTTCATGGCGAGGGAAATCCATATCTTGCGTATGCTTGATCATCCTAACGTTATAAAGCTTGAAGGCTTGATAACTTCAAAGATGTCCTGTAGCCTGTACCTTGTTTTCGAGTACATGGAGCATGATCTTACAGGACTTGCGTCGCGGCCTGGTGTAAAATTTTCGGAGCCACAGGTACTTATATGATGGGTTTGATACTTGCTTTGGTGTTTCAATAAGCTCGCTTTGAAAGCTGATGAAAGATATATTTTTTTTTTTGTGCAATTGGCTACCTCATATTTTAACTCTTGTCCATGATCATTGTAGATAAAATGTTACATGAAGCAGCTTCTAAGTGGTCTTGATCATTGTCATAAACATGGGATCCTACACCGGGACATAAAGGGCTCTAATCTTCTCATTGACAACAATGGCATCTTGAAGATTGCTGATTTTGGTTTAGCCAGCGTCTTCAATCCTCATCAGACTGCTCCATTGACAAGCCGGGTGGTAACTTTATGGTACCGACCACCTGAACTTTTGCTTGGAGCTTCTCGCTATGGAGTCGAGGTGGACTTGTGGAGCACCGGCTGTATACTCGGTGAACTCTATAGTGGCAAGCCTATATTGCCAGGGAAAACTGAGGTATCCTATTCTAGAATCTTCGCATGCGCTCAAATGTTTGATGTTTAAAGATGTGTCCTGCATCTACACATGCATATGTGGATTGCTCTAGGAAATTAGTCCTGAATTTTGGTAATAGATTTAACTCTAACAAGCATTTTCTTGCGCTTGTCTGTTATTTTTTAGGATTACTTACTCTCTGCCTTTCTTGTTGAGTTTTTTGGGGTGCATATGTACTTTGTGCCAATTACTTCATACGTAGTGTTTTTTTCTAGGTGGAGCAACTGCATAAAATTTTTAAGCTTTGCGGTTCACCTACTGAAGATTACTGGAGAAGATTGCATCTTCCCCATGCAGCTGTTTTCAAGCCTCCACAACCTTATCGACGATGTGTTGCAGAGACATTCAAAGAACTCCCTCCAGCTGCTTTGGGACTCTTAGAGACCTTAATCTCTGTAGATCCTTCACAAAGAGGGACAGCAGCTTTTGCTCTCAGGAGTGAGGTAGTCAGATTTTCTAGTTCTAGTGGGACAACTGATTAACCATTTAAGATTAGGCTATGTGGATAATCTTTTACCATCTATTGAAACGTTAAGCCATCTTTGACACCTCCGCTTCTTGTTAATATTTTTTACAGTTCTTTACAACGAGTCCCCTTCCTTGTGATCCTTCAAGTCTGCCCAAATATCCACCGAGCAAAGAAATTGACATGAAACTGCGGGAGGAGGAAGCAAGAAGGTATGTCTCACCTAATTTCGGAAAAAAAAAATTGCTTAAATGACCTGATAAAATATATGCTTCCTCTACGTGTCAGTACATTTTTCTTGTAAACCCTAGTTGAATACGTAATTTTCACAGTTTCCGGTGCTTGTAAGTTGACCATTTGACAAATCTGTGCAGGCATGGAGCGACTGGAGGAAAGAATGAGTTTGAAAAGAAAGGAACAAAAGATTCACGATCAAATACTGCATATTATCCTAAACCAGAACAAATGCAGGTAGCTCACATGATTCATATGTATGAGTTTCAGCATTCGTTGACCTTTCTTTTAATAGCCATTGGTTCCTAGTTATTCCAAGGTAAACGTGAAAGCAATGAGGATGTTTCCATGGCTTGATGACTTGCGAGGAAATTTTTAGTTGAAGGCATTCATGTCAAATTTCTATGTTTGTTGTAATATCTGAGACCTGCCAGATATTGCACTCGCTGCTATTTCTTCTGGGTTGGCATCATGTTATTATTGTTGTTAATGATCACCATCCAGTTGAAATTACCCATGCTTGCTGAAATCCTCTGTATCTGGCCAGGATGATTGCAGTAGATACCTTAATTTCATGCTGAGACGTCAGTAGCATTATATGGTCACCAATGTGGATTTAAAACATAGTAAGCGGTATAGTGTTATACAAAAAAACCCTGCGTTTCTTTTAAGAGATAAAAGTACCCGGAGATTATGAAGTAGGGATGTTGTGTTCTGACAAATTTCTTCATGAAAAGTTAAGATCAACGACTCAATGCCCACTGTCCTGGGGGCAATTGCCGTGAGCTCTTTGTGCCGTGGATCAGTAGTTCGCTTATTGTCACATTACATGATATTAACAGAATAAAAGTCTTCCTTTGGAATTCATACACGCTTGTAATCTCTGTCTAGAGGACATGCATTTGTAAGACATTTAGAGGAGGTTTAGTCAGTTCACCTGTCGGCACTTCTGTTCATCCTTGGTTTCTTTTCACTATTCTGATAAGGAGTTCTTGAAACCAAGCACTACAATTTTGATACAAGAACTAATCTGCTTGTCCCACTGGCGGAAATGTGGAATGAGAGTTCTATTTGTATGTTTGGCAAAGCTTGTTCTGTCATTTTAGTAACGTAAAATGATATTTTGCAGGTAAAACAAGGCCATTCCAATTCAAACAGCCGAAGTGAAATTTTCGGCACTCATCAAGAGAAAACTGTGTCCGGATTCTTGGTTGCACCCCCTAAACAAGCACGAGTTTCCAAGGAAACAAGGAAAGATTACGCGGAGCAGCCAAATAGAGCTTCATACTCGGGACCACTAGTTCCAGGTCCGGGATTCTCCAAGGCTGGAAAAGAACTTGACCATTCCATCACTGTCTCGAGAAAGACCAACTTATCAACACTGTCAGGTTTAGTCGCTAGTAGAACTGCATTGGCTGGAGACAAACAGAAATCCGGTCCTCTAGTGTCAGAATCAGCGAACCAAGCAAGTAGTAGATTTTCAGGACCCTTAAGGGAAATGGAGCCTGTGAGGAAGCAGGACCGTAGGAGTCATGTGCGCACAAATATTGATTCTCGTTTGAGAGAAGATGGAAATGCAAATACCCAAGAACCTGCTCTGGTTAGTTCTCACAGCAATCTTTCAGTTTTGCATCTAATCTTTCTTGGCGGCACTTTGTCGTGTTATATTTAGGTGATTTTGAAAGCAATTCTATGCCCACTTTAACGTACCGTATGTTCATTATTACTACGGAGCTGCTGATAAAAATTGCATTTTAGGCAGTGTTTTCTT
Source organism: Rhodomyrtus psidioides (assembly GCA_021437785.1). Lineage (NCBI taxonomy): Eukaryota > Viridiplantae > Streptophyta > Magnoliopsida > Myrtales > Myrtaceae > Rhodomyrtus > Rhodomyrtus psidioides. The sequence goes on along the minus strand of JAILYB010000010.1, from coordinate 5,766,297 downwards.
TAGGATTATGTTCGTTGCCACTTCGCATAAATCTAGTTGTCCGAATGCCCGAGCTCGATCATCTGATAAAAAAGAATTTTTGTTTTACTCTTTCCCTTCAGTACGGTCGCGGGTCCGGAGGAAACAAGATCTACGTCTCCGGTCCTTTGCTCGTCTCATCGAACAAAGTGGATCAGATGCTTGAAGAGCATGACCGCCGAATTCAAGAATATGCCAGAAGGGCACGGCTCGATAAGACGAGAGCAGGCAAGGATCATCCCCAAGCAGCCGTCGACTCCAAGCTCGTGTCCTTTCACGGTGCCAGGTAGATTCACTGTGGAGAGCTATTGAATGTCATATATCTTCAAAGCTGGGCAAAGCCTCTACCTGCCTATGCCAAGGGGAAGCACAAACAGATGGGCTCGCAGTGTAGCTCATCTTTCCGGTTTGGAATTTATCTCTTTATGTATAGTTGGCATCTTTCTCTGCTCATTCTAATTTTATTTCCGTGGTAGCGAGATAGGATCTCTTGTAAGGAAGAGAGTCCGCCACGACTTAGTACACTAAGTAATACACAGTTTACGACAGGATATAGGAGAATTAGAATAAGAGCCGATCTAGGAACCGATTTGTTGTGTGAAGGGGTGCGCCGCGCACGCGGCAAGCGCTTGTAACCAGTGTTAAAGTGCATCGCATTCTCCCTTGAAAAAGGCCTTCGGCTAATTCAAGAAAATGTTCTCGACTGTTTTGAGGTCGGTTTAGTGGTCCGGCACTGGGCATGTGCTTGCGAAGTAAGCGTCGCAAGCACATGTTCGATTCATATTCCACCAAGTGGGAATAATTATGTTTTTTTGTATGTTTGTTTGTTTACCTGTCCTAAAAGAGAAAAAAAAAGGGAGGAAAAAAGAACATTTTCTCACTACTAATCTTGAGATTATGTTAAGATATCGAACACATTATGCAAGAATTTGCAATTGATTCATAATGTATCACAATGGATTTATCATTAATGGGTTTCGTTTTTCCCTTTAAAATTTTCCTTTCAATCTCGATTGATCTCCCAAATGGGCGAGTTGCAAAGTTGCAAAAGCAAGAACAAGTTAGGTCGCCATCATCCTCAAATTCAGAGTTGTGATTTAATTATTGAGTTGCGATCATGTGGAGGAGACAGGACAGCTAGTGACGGGGGGACATCACAAAGAGAGTATCTTAATTGATTTAATGAAAAAGTGTCCGAACGATTATTCCCACTTTTGACTATTTTTGCTTTTTCCGTGGAAGAATGGGCGTGTCTACCGTGTCGTCGCCCCCATGGTTTTTGAGAAGACTTTTTGGGGAGAGATCCTGTCCAAAATTCAAAGCAAACATTAAATAGTAATTATGACTATTATAAAAATTTGTTTGGGAGTTTGGAGTTGGAAGTAAGTAAACCAATCATGGACGCCATCTTGGACTAGTGTGCTTCTCACGTCATGGGGTGGGGACATTCTCATCTACTCCTCCACCATCGTTTCTTTTTTTTTTTTTTTGCCCATTTCTAGAAGTGTGATGTTCTGTTCAAATTTGGGGGCAAAAAAAAAAAAGAATTAATTTAGAATTGAATTTGAAGAGGTCAATTGCATTTTCAAGCGTGGACCAGGGAGCTTCAAAAGTCAGCGTAATAGGGTTTGGGCTTCCCGAGTTGGGATTTGCAAACTAGCTGTCATTTTATTTCTCAGAAAAGTAAGGGAGGAGGTTAAGGTTTACCTTGTCACGTCTTATCTTTCCCCCCCCCCCCCCCCCGCCATTAGCAATTGCTGTTTAAACTAATTAAGCATCAAAAGACAAGCAAAGGAAAAAAACTCAGAGAGAGAGAGAGCGCGCGCGCGCAAACTAGGGGCGCAGTGTTTGCTCTCGCCAAGTGTTAGGAATGCGATTCTCGCCGGTCAATCGGGGCCAAGCCACCCTCGCCGGGATATATATCTCTCTCTCTCTCTCTCTCTCTCTCTCTCCATATATATAATTTCTCTTTGCTTTTTTTGATAACTTTCTAATTAGTGCAATAGCAGCACTGCATGTCTGCCCGCCTTCTAGGGATGCCGATATTTTAACATATTGATAAGAATACGGATGAAATAACTTGACATATATAGTTGCAAAGTTGAAGGACCATATTGTAAAATCAAGGGAAAAAAACAAACCGTACTCGGCCTTATTGTGGAAACCGATCAATTTACTCACTATATCCGTTTCATACGTGACCCATTCTACAATGAAGTGTGTCGTGTGCTTGGTTTTGGGCATGGTAGCTTCAATTTTGCTACGTACTTTACTAGCTACTAAAAACTCGAAATGTAAGAGAGGTAAATAAAACTTGTACACATGCCTTTCTTTCCAATGAGTATACATTAAAATCTAATAATTTGACATAGGCTGAATTTTTCATACATACATTGGGCCGAAACACATAGTTCGGCCCAGAATAAAAGGGCATTTCAAGTTCAGACCCAAATGAAATTTTAACCGACAGCATTAGTTTTGGGCTTTCAATCGTACGTTTCTGTCTGTCCCTTCAAGCCCGATCCAATCACTGAAGTCTGAATTCCAGTCTTTCGGAGTTGATTCATCCAAGATCAGGAAACGGCAAACCTGAGAGGATAGAGCAAAAAGCCACCTGGGACGAGACTGGATGCAATTGCAGACCTCCAAGAGAAACGGGATCACCTTTGGCGAAATTCGGGTCATCACTCGTTCATCGGTTCGATGAGGGACTTGCCCGCGGCCCGGCCTTCTTTCAGAAAAATACTTTTCGAATCATTCATATTTTCGTGAAGCAAACATAGCTTAAAAGTATACTAAATTCCTTGGGGGAAAAAAAAAACTCATTTGACTTAATTGATAATTCACTTTAGGAGTAACAACACAAATGTATTGGGGCCGATGGGAACGAGCGTGCCCTAGAGATTGCCCAATGAGGTGGACTAGTCGAAATAAATTGGACCGCAATTTTTTGGTCCCGGCACCAAATTAAAACGTCCATTTCAAAAGTGTAAACTAATTGATGGAAGGAGATCATATGAATTTAAATAGAATAGAAATATCTCTCGGGCAAGTAATATAAGACGCTTTAACGAAGGCAGAGAGCCCAAAAATAAAAAATAAAAAATTGCAGATCTGGGTTTCAAATGTGGACCACCAAACTTGGAAGAAGTCCATCACTTCTAGTATTGAAGATAGTCTTGCATGGTCATCTTCAGTAATAGTAGCTTGCAATCTCATGTAGGTACTGTAATTTTTTTTTTTTTTGGGTAACTTTAATCCTGGGTGGAGTTAAAAAGCCAAAAAGCGCAGATCTGGATTTCCAACGTGTACCACAAAACTTAGAACCATCTTCCAAAGTTATCTTCAGTAACATTAGTTTATGATTATATACTGGCACTTTTGTTAACTTTAATCACTTTTTTCAATCGTGTCGTGACGGAGACACAGCATAATCGATTATTATTCGATACGTAGCCACAATAATGTAGAGCAAATTTCACGAGTGGTCATTAAATTTGGAGAAACTTACGATCCGACCATTGAATTTTGAATTCAATAACCAAAATTTCGAAATATCGAACTTTCTCATTGTTTTTATTTATTTATTTATACAAGGCAAAATGACACAAATAGTCCATGAATTTTAACCCAATATGCATTATAGTCCCTAAACTTTTAATTTGACCAACATGGTCCATGGACTTTAACCCATGTGTAATGTGGTCCATGAACTTTTACTTGATAAATTTTTCCCTGAATTTCTAAAACATTTTCAATTTGATTCAACTTGAATCAATGGAAGGACTACATTGAACATCTTCCTGCAGTTCAGAGACTAAGTGAACATGTTTCAAAAATTCGTGAATTATATTAATCAAATTAAAAGTCCAAGTACTACATTACGCATTGGGTTAAAGTTCAAGGATCATATTGGTCAAATTAAAAATTTAGAGGCTACATTGTATATTGGGTCAAAGTTCAGGGACCATTTGTGTCATTATCCCTTTATACATTTTATACATTTCGATCAGAATCTGCTCAATTTTCACGTACTGCTGCGGTGGCCAGGACATGGTGATGGTCAGTCGAGCTTCTAGTAAAGTGCATCAATTGCAACTGGCCTACTTTCACTTTTCATTAGTAAAATCTTAAGTATCAAATTGTGATGATAATGCTGCTTTGCTATTTGAGAGAAAAAAGAAAGTGCTCCTACCTTTTTCATATTACTTTTATTATTGGTATACATACATACATATATATATATATATATATATATATATATATATATATATATATATATATGTCTCTGTTTTGATATATCTAATCTGTTGGTAAGGTCTAGACACTAATTTCCTTCATTGAATAATTATTAGTTACTTCCTAAATGATTCAGGAATAAGTCTCTCTTGGTTAAGATGGAAAATTGCATTTCACCCTGCGCTCTAATAGCTTAAATCTTCAGAGTAAACGGTTGCGCTTTTAAATTTATATTGATATCCGAGCGAAGATTTCACTTTCTACACAGTAAGCCTGTGACATTTCATGAAACAATAAAAAGTGTACTAAATTCCAAAAAAAAAAATATCCAATTAAAGGATAATTCAAGGAATATAATCAATATACCTTAGACTTAGATGACAAGAGAGTTTACTCTTTTTGTTTTGGTCTTGAGTTGAAAACTTGATGGGAGCATTCTTTGAGTAAAATCCTAAATGCATCAGATCAATGTGGAGGAGTGAGCTCTTAAGATTGCCCATGAAGGCTACTGGTCGAAGCGCGCGAAAACTGGTCCAGATAACCCCCTCACGACCGTATTAAAAAAGAACACATGTTTTATGTTTATGACCTATAAACACATCATGTGCAATTCTTGGGGGATGATATTTCCTTCGGCTTCTTTATTTTGGTAATTATGCGGGACTTTCATTTTCTTGTTGTTCACAATTAGCGAACACACTAATTAATCATTCCCTTGCAACCTCTTATGTTGCCACTTTCACTCCTCAAATCCAGCCAAGTAGGACTTGAACGGATCTCGTGGTTGGCATAGTTAAAAAGCACAAAAAGTGTAAGATGTGGATTTCTAATGTGTACCACGAAAGTTAGAAAAAGCCCGTGACTTTTAGTTATTAAAATTGTCTGTCCAAGCTTATCTTCAGTTATACTATTCTATAATCTCATGTTGGTACCCTTTTTTTTTTTTTAACTTTAATCTTCTTTATAGGATCAATACCAGCAATGTTGATGTTACGTCAATCCTATAATAACAAGGTGGGAGTAAATCCACTCTCCTGTTTAATCCCTTTTTAATCGGGTCACGAAGAAGACGGATATAACTATTCATCACACTATTTGCGCTCACAATAATACACGAAATTTTTTTTTCTATTTCAAATTATGCATGTATAGTAGAGCACATTTCATACGCTTGGGTCGCTGAATTTGAAGAAATTTATAATCGGATCATTGAACTTTGAATTCAATAACCAAAATCTCCAAATGCGTTGAACTTTCATTTATTTAACACTTCACGCATTTCAATTAGATTCCGGCCAATTCTCATGAGCCATTGACGTGGAAATGACAAGGCGGCTACACGTTGCAACTTGAAAATCGGTTGTGCCAGGTATGAATAATTGCATCGGATATTCCGTAAACAATTCGAATATTTAGTGTATTATACGTCTCTTGTACGTGATCAATCTTATGTCGAGATCGGTAATAAGGTATATCGAACTGGATTATCTCTACTTTGTTCGAGGCCTATAAATAGACTGTGTTTTTTTTTTGGGGGGTAAGTATAAATAGTCTATGTTTTTTTTTTTAGTAATATGGTAATCAAACAATTCAATCGGACCATCATTCTTCTCATTTCTAAGTGATTGCATGACTGGCATTATGATCATGATCCAGATCCACTCATCCCATCCTTAATTCGTAGTTACATACCAAATCTGAATCTACTAGATATGAACCCTTGGCTCGGGAAGGGGAAGCTTTTACATGCTTTCTATTAAAAAAAGACACCTCTCTAAAGGCTACAGATTGCTTTGCTTGTCACATCCTATCAACTAGATTCCTCACAAAAAGTCGCACTAAAATATCTTTTTTTTTTTTTATACTATACTTTCTCCACTAGCCAATAAAGTGGCACGATCATAAATCTTTCCATGTTGCTGTTATTGTGCTTTGGTAAGATCAGAACTAATTAATATAATTGAGCTTTATCATCAAGTGGTGCCAGAAGTACATACAATACAAAACAAGGTATGATAATGAAAGCCCTCATGGAGTAGCTTTCACCTATGCAATTTGTGAATAATATACCTGCCAACTTAGCAGTCTGATAGGGGATGAGCGAGACATCGGGTATTTTTTTTTTCCAATGCCCAAAAATAATAGTTATGATAAACATGTTTTTGAAAACCCATGCTATTTTGTTACTGAAAAAATTACCAGAAAAATCATAAATCTATTAAAATTGTGTCAATTCAATTCTAATTTTTTTTTCGCCGATTTATTTCTAAACTTTTTGCAACTATGTCAATTCAGTTCATCCACTCAATTTTGACCGGCCGACATTGACATGGACTGTTAATATTTTAATATAATATTTTTTTCTTTTTTCTTCTATTTTTATTTTATTTATTTTTTTCTTTCCCTCTTTTTCTTCTTTCTCTAGCCGGCGAGGTCTATCTCATTGGCCTTAGGGAAGCTTGCCATGGCTGCGCAAGGCTGAGCCTCACTAGCTTAGATCTGCGAAGCTTGACCTTGACCTTGCCGTCGCCAGGCGCGGCTGGCCGAGACCTCACCAAATCTGGGTTGGCGAGGCTTGGCATCATCGGCTAGAGGAAGAAGAAGAGAGAAGGCAAAAAAAGAAAGCAAAAGAAAATAAAATAAAAATTCAAAAAAATATTAAAATGTTATGTCGTCGACCGATCGGCATTCATGTCAGCATCAGTCGATCGAAGTTAGCCGGATTGACTGAATTAGTATAATTGCAAAATATTTAGGAATGAATCGACAAAAAAAATAGTTTAGGACTGAATTGGCACAGTTGCAATAGGTTTAGGATTATTTTGGTTATTTATCATGTTTGTGCAATTAAGTCTATATATGTTCCACTGTATATAGTTTCTAACTGATCTTGTCCAATGTTTTTGGCCTACAAAGATTTATGCTAGATCCGTCCCCACAATGGCATGCATACGTCAACTTGTGATTGGGGAAAAAAAAGGATCGATGAAGCGCCCAAATTTGTGAGTGAGATTAAGAATCTTTCTAGAAAGATGATGTTGGGAGCTTGATGAAACAGTTTGAAAGCAATCACGGTCGATAATATCTTTCTGTCCCATCAATTCTTGATCTAAGATTGTGTTTCATCGTCTTAATTTCTAGTTAGCACAAGATTGGATGAAGATAAAATAAGAAATTCATGATTTTTGCTATATCCTGTCCATTATTAAGTAAATCACAATAATAAAGTCGAATATTTTTATATCATATATTGTATTAGTGCAGGTGACAAATATGCCCTCATATATTGCCCATGAAAAAGTAGCATTCTTATCATCACTATTCACTAACTCCCAAATCAAATAAACATAAAGCAATGAAACCAAAGCATACGTTAAAACGATTGAGCTACCTTTGAATGACTCTGATTCTCACATGATAGATCTAACCGACGATAGATATTCTTTTTCTCCAATTTTAACACAAGAAGAAAGGAAAGACCGAGACCATCTTTCTTATATGGAATGCATTTTCCTTTATTCGAAAGTCCAACCTAAAAGTTTAAACTTATAGATGGAGGGAGACTACATGTCTATAAAGAGCACGTAAACAAAAGCTCCATACAAACAATGGAAAATGAACCAAAAGAAGACCATGCGTGAGCAAATTTACAGTGGCCAGCTTCAACAACCAAAAAGAAAGCAAGAAACGGCAGAAGATCATGGTAAGCAAGTCGAGTTTAGCTTTGTGATCAATGGCGACCAGAACGTGGGTAACAATAACATATAGTGATCACTCTCTGAATGATCTTAGCTTCATAAATAATGCAGAAATGCAAATGATAGAATCATTTGAAAGCTTCATGTGAAACAATCCTTAATTGTTTAACTTCGATGTTGCAACACACGTCCTCCACTTGATGTATCAAGATTTTTCAGAATTTCTAGGGTTCACAAACGATCAACGAATTTTGGTCAAATATGTAACGTCGTCTCTGTACTTTTAATTCGATCAGTGTGGTCCATGAACTCCTCATATATAATATTGTCCCTAAAATTTTAATTTATTCAATATGATCTCTAAACTTTTTGTACATGTTTAATTTAGTCCCTGAACTGTATAAAAAATGTTCCATATTGTCTTTCCATTAATTCAAGTTCAGGGACAATATTAAACATTATCATATAGTTTAGGGGCTAAATTGAATATATACAAAAAATCTAGCGAACTACATTGAGCAATTTAAAGTTCAAGGATGGGGAGAATTAGCAAAAAATTCTTAAACTTATTGCAATTATGTCAATTCAATCCTAAATTTTTTTGGCTTGTTGACTCCTAAAATTTTTGCAATGGTGCCAATTCAGTTCACTTTGCCGGTCGACACTGATACGAATAATTTTTAATATTATTTATTTTTTTTCCTACCTTTTTTCCTACCCTACTGTGTTGTGGCCAGCACGCTCCAGCAAGGGTTGACGGAGCTACCGGCCATTGGGCGAGGGCCGCGAAGCCCTCGCCAGGCCTTGTCCAGAACTGGTGAGGCCGATCGGGGAGTGGCAAGCCCTCGCCTGCCACAGTATGTACTAGGTAGGGAAAAGAAAAGAAAGAGAAAAAAAAAGGATAAAAAAATGCAAAATTATTCACGTCAGCGCCTGCCAGCAAAGTGGACTGAATTGACACAATTTCAAAAGGGTTTAAGATTCAACTGACTAAAACAAAAACAAAAAAAGTTTAGGGCCGAATTGACACAATCGCAATAGGCTAAGGGCTTTTGTTGATAATTTTTTCTCGGGGATGATATTATATATTGAACCAAAGTTTAAGAACCATTCGCGCCATTTTGACAGATTTTTAACACCGTTCGGATAAGATATTAATAATTGCTAAAACAAACAAAAATGGGTATCGACTTACGTAGAAAGCAACAAAACCGCTACGTAGTGTCTCACATGATAAACAAGATAAACGGCGACGGAAATCCATTGGCACGGGGAGCGTGAATTATTGACAGATTAGTGTAATTAATTTACACATGACCCTCAATCATGTAACCCTAGAAAAGGACAACCTTAGTCACGAAAAATCTTTTATAATGTAGCGGGGAAAGCAACCATGTTCCCACTCAATTACACAGTCTCTTTTTTTTTTCTTTTTTCTTTTTTGGCCACTTAGATGCTGAACATGCGAATAATACGAAGGTGCTTTTAGAAAAATAAAATCATAGGATGTTGACTTGGCAAATTGACGTCCACGGGTCCAAAGAACTCTTGAAAAAAACATGGGATAATCCCCACGACTTTTGCCCGCCATTAGCAAAGGCACAAGGATGCTTCGGTTGAACCCAATTTCTAATCACCTTTTTGCAAACTTTCCTCTTCTCCCTCGAAGGGCCGTGGATTGGATAGATCGGTTTTCATGTCTATGTTGTCATCATGTCATGAGAAACGTGGTGGAACATTATAGACGCATTCCGAGCCCCGTCGAACGCGGAGGAGCGACAAGAACCTAAAAAGGAAAAAAAAAAATAACCCCCCTCTGCTGTTTCGAGACATCTTCCGGCGCGCCGATCTCGCAAGAGTCGGATGCGACACAAACATCGGATTATGCGAATTCCTTGTAAGATCCGTCGAAATTAAGAGCCGTCGTGGTTCACTAGAACTCCCATGCATGTGATTTTATCGTCATTAATTCCACCCGCAACGGCTATTGGATTTGAAAGAACCTTCGATGGACATCTTTTTGGGTCCGCACGTGGTTTGGCCGCTACGTTTGGGAGGAGATGGGGAAAAGAGAGGATGAGAGTCCGGGGGGAAAATGAAAGAAAGAAAGTTACATAGGGGGTAAAATTGAAAAGTGGGTATGCTTATGCAAAGACTTTAGTTCGTCAGCTCTAAACTATATTCTATCTGCCTCATGACATTGAACGCGCTTATTATAACGCACCATAATGTTGACGTTTGAAGACAAAACGCATCTTGATATTCGTCTCACGCTCAAATGAATAAAAAAAAAGACGAGACGGGGGGGGGGGGGGGGGGGGGGGGGACATTCCCATCACATACGGAGTGTGATTATACTGAAATAACAAGCTCAAAATTATCTTGAATGACTGATCGGAGAAGTATATCACGCAACGGATATATCTCGTTTTCCACATATTAAATGTTCTCTCTTGCAGCCTTTGAGAGAGATCGCTTGTCCGTTCTTGAAGATATTGAGGAGAGAAGAATTTCGTCGTCCTCCTTCTACGTTTACTGTTCTTTGTTCTTTTTACAATGAACAACAGTTAACGATGTCTCAAGAAACGTGATCTTACCTTTGGCAGTTATTTTTGTGGCTAATGGGCTGGTTAGCCCATCTTGGGAGGCCCGGCCCGCCCATCCATATAACCCAACATGGGGAAAAAAAGAAGAACAAAGCCCATCTTTTATTTTCCTTTACTTGAATGAGGCGAGCCTCACTTGAGACTCACATGATCCAACGATGCACGTGCATCGGACTCACATGAATCGAGATCCCACATCGTCTGAGCGGAAAAAACGAGTGAAGAGTTCGGTTGTGCACGAGTCACTTCCGCTCGGATTCTAGACCGACCATCGCCGAACCACCTCCCATCTCTTTCACCAAACGCACAAAACCACCCTCTTGCCCACCGTATCTCAACTTGATTGATTCCGGGATCCCAAGCACCAGTAAAGCTAGGCCAATCAAAGGCTATAAACCTTAAAGCAAGGAAATTTCGCGGAGAGAAAGACAAATTTACCCTCCTCATCTTTGTCTTCTTGATCCACTATGGTTTGCATTCATATTCAATCGACTGAGCTGAATTTGATTGGGAGGGTTTTCTATCATGTTGTGAGCACAAGGCCCAACATTGATTTGGAATATGCCGTTGATCATTATCCTTAAGTCTCTTTTAATTGTGTATTAGATTAATGTAATCCCATGTTAATTTTGTCTAGTGGAGACGCTCGGTTTTTGGATAAGACCGGTCACCCATCAACATCTTGATTTCGAACTACCAATTTCAAGAGCGACCTTATGCTCGCTGAATGGAAAATTTTCTCAGTCAGTGTTAAATCCATTATGCGAATACTAATTCAGTTGTAAACATTACAATTTTGCTATTTTAGTCCTGAACCTTTATGCGAATTTTGATGTAGTAATAATCCCTACAAACTTTTTGCCAAATCTCACTATCACTATCGTTGTTCGACCTGTGTGGTATTACGCCCGGTCTGTATTAAAAAATTCGCGTAAAAGTTTATGATTAAATTGACCAAATATCTTTTCAGTTTAAGATTGAATTGACATCCACACAATAAGTTTAAGGCCAATTTGGTAGTTTCGCCCCACTTTGAATTGTTCAGATATGGAGATTATTTGGATGATTAACTGGGTAAACATATATTAAGAAACTCACGCAAATAATACTCTTGGTGCTACTCCACTTGTTGAGGTAACTCATGTAGTTAATTTAGTTGCATAATTGCGTTGCGGTCCAAAGAGTCACTATTATTTGCACTTCGCACAAGTTGTGGTATATTGTAATAAAATGAAAAAGGTTGTGGAGACTTGGTCGCGAAGGGTGCATATGGTAACGCTCCAGAAACGTTCCAGGGAAAGTGTTTCTGTTCCAAAGGTGTTCTCGGAATACTTATGAAACAGAAATGCGTATGGTTAAAAAATGTTCCAAAAGTGTTCCGCGGAACACTTTTGTGCCGGGGAACACTTTTAAAGAAACAAAAAGAAAAACTTGCTTCTGAATTTTGGAACACTTTTGGAACCACCACTCACTGACGTCCACGCGGCCACCACCCGCCGACCGCAGAAAAAAGTATTTTTTTTTATTTACCATACGCGTTTCTGTTTCCAGAAATCGTAGTCGGGAACAGAAACACAAAAAATTATTTCTGTTTAAAAATTGTGCCCAGTAACATAAACGTTCCCATACGCACGCGAACTTATGGTACCTCGTAACAAAATGAGAAATTTACGAAGAGTTGTCTTTGGGGATTGGACATGCCGGGTGACAAATGGATTTGATATAATTTTCGGAAAAAAATGGGTACTCGCATGTACAAATCCGAACAACATTAATTTGTTTTAGAGGGTTTTAACTCATATCTCGAGATAAGTCTTGTTGTAATTACATATTTTGATTTCGTTTATCTTTTCTTTGGGGAGATGTATCTTTATTGTATGTAGCCTATTCTTCGGTTATTCATATGATTTTACTCCACTCTCGTGCAATTTTCTCTGCACAAAACTTTTCAGATTAATGGGATTTTCCAATCTTTCGTCTCAACTGATACTTTTGGTTATCGCTGCCCATGAGCATCGAATAATGCGCATTCTCAAATTGATTGATTTTTTTTTTATATCGCTACGGACGATTTCATCACTTATAATCGAAAATAAGAGCTCCTTATAAGATGAGTTGCTTAGGGCATATATGGATCGTAGCCAGGAAATGTGTTTCTGTTCCAAAAGTGTTCCGGGAACACTTTCGGAAAAGAAATGCATATGGTTCAAAAATGTTTCGCGGAAAACTTTTGTGTCAGGGAATACTTTTGAAAAAAAAAAATTGCTTCTGAGTTTTGGAACACTTTTAGAACCTCCACCCATCGCCGCCGACGCGTCCATCAGGCCCATCACGCGCTGGCCGTCGGCGGCGGCGGAAAAAAGTATTTATTTATTTATTTACCAAACGTATTTTTTCTCCAAAAATCGTAGCCGGAAACAAAAACACAACAAAAAAAAAGTTCCTGTTCAAAAAATGCTTCAAGAGACAAAAACGTTACCATATGTGGCAGCGTTAACGTGATCAAGATTTCTACGAGTAGAGGGCTATGTTAATTCCCGACATTGATTCACAAATAACACGACAGATCTATAATGAGTACTTTTCCCCCGTATTCTCATTCATAATTAATCTAGTAAATTAATTCTTTAATTTCCCCCATAATTTACTCGTTTTTCTTTTTCCTGCGGATGATGATTGACGGAGTGCCTACCTGTTAGTGTCATCTTTGCACGTGGACCCCACCCCCAAAATATCCAAAGATCTGGATAGACCTCACCCAATTTTTATTTATTTATTTTAATGTTAACATAATTAATCATTCCTTTGCTCGGAAATGTGGCAACGCGCAAGCGAGAGACTTTACAGTACGAAAAGCGCCTAAAATACTAAAATTAGAATATTCGAGCATATCCACAATAAAACTCCCCGAGCTCGATCTCATTGGTCAATCCTACGTGGAACACAGCTGTCTGAGGGATCTCCTCGCCCACCACCCAATCCCATCCCGCCACGTCGGCACGAGACGGACAGTCATGTTCGCGGCGGCCAGTTCGTCCATCTAGGACACCCCCCCTCTGCGGGTCCCACCGACGAGGGAACACCGAAACCTAATCGGCGCTATAAATACATTGAAACACGTGATTAAGGATCTGCAACTGCGAAAGAAAAAAAAAATGGTCGTCTCATTCCAATCCGACAGAACATCCATGGCCGAAACTGCGGCGACTTGCCGGGATATCCACGGACAATTTGAGTTCCCCGGCGAGCCGGAGACTTCGCTGGACGTCTTCTTCGGGTTTCTGGACGAAGGCGTGGCGTCGCCGGAGAGCTCGTGCGGCTCCGGCGACGGGTTCGAGGATCTAGAGAATGAGGAGGAGGAGGGCGGCGGGTCGTCCAACGCTGAAGAGAGCAGAGCATTCTGGGAGTCTCAGGAACATCTCGTTCAGGTAACTGGTCAATCATTTGATCAGCTGTTGGAAGTGTTTGACTAAATTGTTCCGGTGATGAATGCGTATTGATGGTGGAACAATTCTCGCTTTTGCAGGCGACGCTGTGTCGGACCAGCTCAATCGAGTCCAGAATCAGGCAAGCCACTAAAGAATGCCTGATGGAATTGAATTGGAACGGTTCGCAATGCGATTGTGTTAACTCCGCCACGGAGGGTTGCCGGAGTTGCCTGCGGCAGGACGTTTGTGACCGGCTCCAGCGCGATGGATTCAACTGTGCCATATGCAAATCCAAATGGAGGAGCTCACCAGATATACCCTCAGGTAATTATAATATTGTTATTTTCGAATTACACAAAATCTTTCGAATCTGTCATGGTAATCCGATTGCTTATTCGTACACCCATTTCCAGCTGGGGGCCGAGTTTGCAATTTTAGTAATAATTTTTGTATGCAATGACCAAATTGCTGAAGTTTTTACTCAATTTGGTCCTCAGGGGAGCACACGTACTTGGAAGTGGTGGACGAATCGAGTCCCAAGAAAGGAGCGGTGAGAGTGATAATCGAGCTCAATTTCCGGGCGGAGTTCGAGATGGCGAGAGCCTGCAAGGGGTACAACCGGCTGATCGGGCGGTTGCCGGAGGTCTTCGTCGGCAAAGCCGAGAGGCTGAGGCCGCTGATCAAGGCTCTATGCGCAGCCGCCAAGAGGTGCACGAAGGAGAAGGGGATCCACATGGGGCCGTGGCGGAAGCACAAGTACATGCAAGCCAAGTGGCTCGGCGCGTGCGAGCGCTCCGCGCCGGGCCCTCTTCCAGCCGGGCAATCGGTCCGGCCCCTGAAGCCGAGGGCCTCGATGCTTACTTTCGACATGCTTGAGAAGTTGCCCAAGTTGCAATGCACCGCGGTTGAAGTCGTATGAGTTTTTTTTTTTTTTTTTTTTTTTGAAGTGTGTGGGAGGAGAAACGCATGGTTTTTTGAAGTTTTGCCCGTTGAATTGGAGAGTATTCCCATGAGTCATGAGAATTTTGGAGGAAAGAATGGAGTGATCACAATAAATTTTGAGTCCGGTTTTGCCAATACTTGTGTTTTTTATTTTTTTAATATGGTTTATTTTCATTCCTTGAAAGTAGGTTCGACAAGTACCCTGCATTTGCAATCGCCCTTTCGGACATCATTACTAGGCGGGGCTATTTAGCTTAGGGGTGATCGGTTCACAGGATGGGTAGTTTTACCCTAGAATCGAGAACCACACGTTAGGAACTGATTCCGCAAAATACGAACCGTCAACCAGCCGCTTCTTTTATGAATCGTGAGCCAACCGAACCATCGATCCAGTCCGATTTTTGGTTGGATTTCGGTTACGTTTCTATCAAGCAAAAAATGAAAAAAAGAAAATAGGCGAGGAAACAAATTCGCATTGTTCCATCGCAAGTAGCCATAGAATTATGCTCCAAGGAAGCATAAGGACAAAATAAAAGAACAAAATAAATGAACTCAGTAAAACATGGTATGTAGTACCTATAGAATAATGAGAACCGAACCGATAAAATAATATACATTCATATTATATAAGGGGGCCGGTTCATGAGCTGGTTGGATGGTTCGCATTCAAATCCGTAAACCGAACTGATAAAATCGGTTCTGAAAAATTGAAACCAAGAATCGAACCGTACCCGCCAAAAACCATCCAAAATTAATCGGTTGGGTACGATCCGGTCCGGTTTGGTTGGATTGTGGTTTTTCTGCTCACCCCTAATTTGGCTTATGAGGTATCATGAGGAAAGTACAAAAAACAAAAACAAAAACAAAAACAAAAAAACAAAAAAAATCTAAATGCATCGGTACGAATTCATTCCTAACCTTTTCACATTAATTCCAATTCAATCCTTCCGACTGTTTTGGCAAAAAAATTATTAAGATGGATACTGGACATCTGAAATGGCACGCTGACATGGCCATTTCCTAATAATATATTGAACAATTTCATAATGTTTTCTTTTTATTCTATTTTCTTTATTATTATTTTGTTTATGCTTTTGTCCTTCTTTTCCTCTTCATTTTGGCCGACGAGGCCTAGCGAGCCCTCGCCAGATTTGAGGTCCCGCCTTGCTTGCGGCCGACGAGGCCGTGATGGCCCTACGCGAGAGCCACGATCCTCGCTAGCCGCGGGCTAGGACTTGATGGCCAAGTGGCTGACAATGGGTCGCTGGGCCGGCCAAAATGAAAAGAAAAAGGAGAGAAAACAAAACGAAAAAGTTAGTTAAAAAATAGTAAAATATTATTAAAAATATCAAACATCAGGTAATGCCACGTAGGATGGAGTCAAAAGGGTCAAGTCAACCTGTTCTTTTCGCTAATAGAGGAGTTACTCGGACCTTTACGAATGTCCCTTCCAATTTGGGATGCTTCCATGAGGAGGACAAGGTGAAGCTCTAGGTATAGAGCGTGAGCGAGTCGGTCCGAATTGGTCGGGGTATTAGGCCCCCCCGATCATCCTTGGTAGCCCCGATAGGCCAATGCCTTTTTTTGGTGTTGTCTTTTAACGGCACAAGTTTAAGTCCCGGCTAACTATGAAACACCTTACAGATTTCGCAAATAGGGGTGTGCCAAAGAACCAGAAATCGCTTGGACCACTTAGAATCGAACCAAATCAACGGTTTTTATTGGAATTGATCCGATTTTTCATTCCAAAAATTGAAACTGGTGATGACCGGTCCGATTTCCGGTTCCGCTCTTGGAACTGCCGACCCGCCTATCTGGATCGGAACAAATCTCGCGCCTTTTACCATTTTGTGGGGGTTTCTTGTTTTCTATGACTATTTTATCAGTTTCAGAACACGGAGCATCGTACTCATGAATGGACTGAAAATTTCCTTCCGCTTATCTAGAATCATTTTGAACTTGTCAGCTTGTTGGTGTTACCAATATTGAATGGTCCATCTCATTCACAAAGTCTTCCAAAATGGTCTCATCTCATTAGGACCGACCTCATGGACCCGCTTGGGAATCTGGCCAAATTGACGGTCCGGATCTCGGGTAGGTTCATGGAACCATTGGGCGGTTCCCGATTCTCATTTCGTGGAACCATTCCTTAGTGGGCGGTTCGCAATTCCAAAGTAGGAGCCGCCCATCCAGACCATGCTCACCCCCTACTTACAAATCAATTAATTTCAGACTACTCATCAACAACAGCTTGCGTCCACCCTTATCGACTAGTACTATACAGAATTGACGTATATAATTAATGTGCATTTTACATCGCCCAAGTTTTAAAACTCGATTTCCAATCGTTATATCCGTAGAGTCACTACTAGATCCCAATCAACTGCGCCTATACTGAAGGGTTAGAAGCAGGGAAAACTAACTTATGACCGTATAAATCCACGCTTCAACGCTACATGAAAAACACTGCATGTTGTCGACATTTCAAAAATGACTCGACCGTTAATCCGTCCTTCTTTGATAAGGGGAATTTGAAGATGCCCCTGCTTACATGAAAAACTAGGACAGAGAGTGAATAATAGATGCTCTAAAGTAAAGAAAAATAAGGACAGATTAATTGGATCGGCAATAAGGTAAATTTTCGCCGCGACGAACCCACATACACTGCAAATCAAGACGCGGGAGCGGAGACGAGCATTTTGGGGAGGAAGTACCAAAAAAGTTCTAAACTTATTGCATTTGTATCAATTCAATATTAAACCTCTAAATTGATCCAATTTATTTCTAAATCTTTTCACAATGGTATCAATTGAGTCAATCCGGCCAATTTAAGTTGGAAATTGCTGAAGTGGATGCTTGCCATCCTATGTGGTATATCTGGCATTGATGTTGATGTTATTTAATTTTTTTTACTTTTTTTCAATTTTTTGTTTTTTGTTTTGTTTTTATTTTTTTCCTCTCTCTTTTTTCTTTGTTTTCCTCTTGTGATGGCCAGCGGAGATAGTTGGCTCCCATCCACTAATTTTGGGCCTAAATTGAATGGATGTGAAAAAATTTATGAATAAATTGATCCAATTATAAGGATTTTGACTGAATTGGTATCAGTGCAATATGCTTATAATTTTTTTGGTATTTTACTCGCATTTAGGCCTGTTTTGTTCAGCTTTCGAGAAATGTCCTTGGGAAAATACAAATTCGAAATGCAAATAGTATTTAGTAAAGTGTATTTTAAAAACATATTGAAAAGCAACTTTGATGTAAATATCATTAGGTAAAAAGTGCCCTTTGTAAATAATGCGATTTTTGAATTATTTCTTAGTTTTTTTTATCTCTTTTTTTTTTCCTTCTTCCTTGTTTAATTTCTTCTCAGCTGGTCGCAGACATGGTGATGACCGGCCATAGGCCAGGCTCGGCCTCGTCACGACCTTGCCGAATTTGGCGAGGCGAGCCTCGCTTGTCCAAGGTCGGGCAAGATCTGGCGAAGCTCGAGCTCGCCAGCTCACGTGTCATGGCCAATTGTCCGAGAGCAGCAGGTGAAGGAGGAGGAAGCCGGCGGAGGAAAGAAGGAGAAACGAAAAAAAAGAAAAGACAAATAAAAAAAAGAAAATAAATAGGAAAACAAAAAGATAATAAATATATAATTGTAAATGCAACTTTCCTAATTACCTCCGGAGTTGCTTTGTGTAAAAGGCCTTCAGCGACATTTGAAAATGCAATTGCATTTCCCCAAAGTCGAGCAAAAAATGAACCAAATGCTATTTGCGTTTGGCCAAGAGACCTTAGAGCCTCAAAGTTCATTCCAAATGATGAACCAAATAGTCCTTTATATGGAGAGCGGATGTTTATCACGCGTGATGGACGAGGTGATTAGGTCTAATCTTGTGCCGTTCCACCTTTTGGCCTATAAATCCAAAGCAATGCTCGCACGATCCGGGTAAACGAGTCCTTGCAAAGCACGAGGTGATTAGGTCTAACGTGCATCGTCATGCTATCTTAGAAAAACTCCGTTTGGAACCCGACGATCGTTTCCTTTTTAGGGGTTGATGCATTTGAATTCCATTTATCCGGATATAGTTTCGATGTGTCACTTCGGAGTGCTCAAATTATGATTAACTTCGCCAATGGCAGGTTAATTGCAACATGGATCTGCATAATTTGTTTGATAGATGTCGATATTAGGGAGTAGAAACTCGTGCACGCATTCAACAGCTTTGAAGATCCGCAAACTAAATCTTCAATCTACATGCCGTGTTCATCGTCCGGTTTCAATTCTCCCGATCATCATTTAACTCAAAACTGGTCTCGGCAATGTGTAGCGTCGAAGAGAGAGCAGCGCTGGTGCTCACTCAAAAGCGTCTCGAGGGCGACAACCTTCAAGCTATGCTAGAGCCACGTCCGATGCGCGCAGTGTCCTGGTTGTGCGTGTCCATAGGAATCGATTGTTGGGCGAGTTTGATTGTAACAATTTCTTAACGATCTGCAAAAATTGTTACACCGCTGTCAAGTGTCTTTAAATTAGTCCCTCATGTTCCTTATATTTTGGCGAAAAAAAGAATAATATTTTAAGTGTATAGATTGAATTATTAGGTTAGTGTAGACTGAGTTGATTTTTAATTCTATTTTGAAATGTCGACTGTTCTTAACCGTAAATGGTCCAAGGAAGAGTCTCAATCCATCCGACGTCTATCACGGCGTTAAGATGCACTGACATCTTGAAAGAAAATAAGGGTGATGTGATCTTTTATGTCGTGTTATCAATTTATTTTTTAAATACTCGGGAGCACGAGTAATCGCATCTTCGAGCCCCGATTAATACAGCCAATCCACGCAAAACCATTCTGCCCACATATATTCGGCTATAGACTTCGCATATAAAGTTCGAATAGCGACAGATGGCCAAACGTGCAATGTGGTTTCTGAACTTTTAATTTGTTCGATGTAGTCTATGGACATTTAATACAAGTTCAATTTTTTTTTTTGGTAAGGTAATACAAGTTCAATTTAGTCCCTAAACTATATGAAAATTTTTCACTATTGTCCTTCCATTAAGGATGTGCAAAGGAACCGAGAACTACTCGGAATCGGATCGAACCAGCCCGAAGCTGGTGGTTCCTGAGGGAATCTGTTCTCGGTTCTAAGTGTGGAACCGCCTACCCACCCACCTAGACCGGACCGACAATATATAATATACATTACTTAATTTATAAATTTTTAAAAGATAAAAAATGTTAAATCTCTAATTTGAAAGTCGCGTGTCTCGTCTCACACTCATCTTGGCCTCTTCATCTCCGTCTATCGACTCACAACCTCAACTCTCCACTCCCATCGACTCATGGCCGCGCCTCGGGCCATTCATTGCCTCCATGTCCCGCTGTAGGTAGCTTCCATTTACTTGGTGGGACATGTTCCATGAGCCTACTCGGGAACAAGACCAGACCAGGGTTCGGTTCTTCGATTGGAACCAATTGGTGATTCCCGATTTTAATTTTTTGGAGCTAGCCTCTGGCGGGTGGTTCTCGGTTCTAGAGTGGGAACTCTCCTTCTGGACCATGCTCACTCTTACCTTCTATCAGTTCAAGTTCAAGAACAACGTTGAACATTTTCATATAATACATGGACTAAATTGAACATGTTCCAAAAGTCTAAATGTCACATTGGATAAATTAAAAGTTTATAAATTACATTGCACATTATATTAAAGTTCATGGATTGAGTAGTTCGATTATAATCTCTTGCCATAATATACGCCATAGATAATCTTTTACCATAAAAATACGCCATGATGGTAAGAGATTATTACCCAACTACTCTATACAATGATCTAATAGATTGTGTCCTTAGGCATCGCGAAGGGTCTTTCTAGATATAATACTCAAAAGGATCGACATAATAGGCCTAGCCGATTGGATTTGAGAAATTTATGTCGCTATTGTTACAAACATACCATTCATGGAGAGATAAAGAAATAACTCGAATTAAGTTGTTCTGTGTCACTCTTACAAGGAGCACTCTCCCAAAATGAAATCTATTCCAAACATATTTATCATGGTTCCTTACTTCGATGGGCACAAATATCTAAATTGGATATTTTTAGATCATTTTGACCTTGTTGATTGAGAATCATATCCGTGGCTATTGCTGTTTTACCAATCTGTCTATCCCCAAAAACTAATTATAATTGCTAACCACGTCCTGTAGGGAACATCGAATCAATAGCAATATTTAATCCCTCGATTGGATCAGGGGCAAACGTCTATCTATGTGGTATATGGTTCGGCAACTATCCCTATTGGATTACAAATAAACTTCTCGATGACGTATTGGTTCATCGAGATCTAATCCAAATCATGATGTCACTTTCTTGTTCATGAATGAGCCTTTTTCTAATTCTTTTAGGTTTATTCTCCACCGTTGGAGACATAAAAGCTTAAGAAGGCAAGGGGGATCCTTGCCTATAAAGGAGTCAAATGGTCCTTATTTAGGGGGTAGAGGGAGTTGAGCCCTCGCAATTTTTAAAGCCGACGGATCTTCCTCTTACTTTTTATTACTATGAAAATCAATCCTACTACTTCGGGTCATGTGCAATGCATGTCATAGCATAATTTGTTGGACCGAATTGGATAAATACGAAGCACGGTCCAAGCTTTGCATTGATGCTAAGCTTTGCTTCACTATGACTTTTCTACTTACCATAGATGGGAAGAAATATCAAGTCGGAAAGCACTTCTTCTTTGCCAGTTATTATCTTCTTCATATTGCTCGCTATGATGCTAAGCTTTGCTTCACTATGACTTTTCTACTTACCATAGATGGGAAGAAATATCAAGGGGGTGATTTAAGGGGTAAAAATTGCCAGAAAGTATTCTCCTTGGGGAATGAAAAGATGCAAGAATTGCGCCATCAGTTTCGTGGTTATAAAATACGCACCACGTCTGTCTCTTATATTTTGCAGTAAAATTGCTATAAACCTTCTTTGATTCGCATAACGACGTGATTGCCTTCATTGATTTTTTAGCGTCGTGATGATCCTTTTTTTTTTTTACCAGTTTTGGAAGTTTTTACTTGTCATTCTAAGATTATTGTCTTCATTGATTCTTTTGCGCCTGATGGTTCTTTTTTACCACTTTCGGTGGGTTTGCTATTCATACTGATATGGTTGTCTTCTGTGAGCGGTTTTTTTTTTTTTTGGGGGGGGGGGGAGGTTGTCCTCTTTTGATGCTTTTTTTTTTTATGGGTCGCGCTTTTCTCACTCCTAATTTGGCTTAAACACTCACTTTCATAATGTACTGACTATATTAACCCTTGCTTTTTCCTCCTTTAGAATTATATATCAGCAAAGACTCAAATATGGGGCCTATTTAGGTTCTATTTTATTTGTTTTTTATTTTTCTTCCACTTCCCTTTTTTTGTGGTTTTGTTGATTACGGACTCTCGACTTTAAGGGTGATGCCGCCTCCCCTAATCCGAGGATGAACGACAAGAAAAAAATCAACCAATGCGGTAAAATAATTGTATCAACTCAAGATCATATTTGTTCTTGAATTATTCAATGATTAAAAGAGATGAGAAGTCGTATTCTTAACATGAACAAGACTATTTCTAGAATGATTTTGTTGATATAGTCCTTGATGCTTTCGTGATCTGGTTGTTTTTTTTTTAATCTAGACGAGTAATCTCAAAGAGCTGTTAATTTTGATAAATTCGAGCAATAAGATATTCGACTGAATTCATAAACATTCGTAGCAAAAATGGCTTCTCATTCGCATTCTAAAAATCACGAATGGATTTCTCATATCACTCTAATCGAGTAATTATGGGAGTCATCGATATATTCTAATTTCAAAGGCGTTCCGCTTGAAACCTATTGGTTCATGTGCATAGAGATCTCAGACGAGGAAGATGAAGAAATCTGCGATACGCTTCAACACAAGTGAGAACAAGAA
The DNA here is from genome assembly GCA_021437785.1 of Rhodomyrtus psidioides. Taxonomy (NCBI): domain Eukaryota; kingdom Viridiplantae; phylum Streptophyta; class Magnoliopsida; order Myrtales; family Myrtaceae; genus Rhodomyrtus; species Rhodomyrtus psidioides. Next base: position 5,743,423 of record JAILYB010000010.1, on the reverse strand, counting down.
AAAGGAAAGTGGAAGAAAAAAAGAAAAAAATGGGTCCCACCTTGAAGAGTAATATAGTCAATACATTGTGAAAGGGAGTGTTTAAGCCATGCAAGGAGTGTAAATAGCGCCGTCCTTTTTTATTCATCTTCTAGTGAGAGACCATAATTACACACACACATACATACATACATACATACATACATACATATGTACATACATAATGTATACATTCCTATGTTGCTCCTTTTCTTGTGTGTCTCATAGCTTTAATAACTGCTAACAATCAGATTGCAACAATTGCAAAATTGTTTTCATGGTTACTATCAAGTTCCCAACATTGTCAAAGATTTGAGTTGCTCATCGGAAATGTCCTCGTTTCGTTTCCCCGTGATTCTAGCTCTCTGTCTGATTGAATTTTTAATTGTGTGTCGTGGAGCTAGAAACTTCTCTAGTTGTTTATGCTTTTAACACTCTTCAGTCCATTATTAAGTTTTTATATGACCGTTAGAAAATTGTTATATAATTGTTGCAAAATCGTTATAGAATCTTTATATATCAATAACGGACAAAAAACGTTACGATTTGATGAAAATAAGAAACTGTCACAAAATAATAGGTTTTAATATTTCAAAATTTATTGAAATATCCAACCGTTCTTACCATAATCCCTTACAAAATCACGGAAACTAAACAAAATAATGTCATTCTTAAGCGAGAATTTGTGTCATTCCTTCTTAATTCTTGTAATGCTCGACAGTATACATCGCACACTTAACTAAGACTGATTGTAAGCATGACTGTCCAATTATCTCGACATGAATTAATAAAAAAAAAAAAATACTAAATCCTTTATTTTCATCGGTAACATCATCCATGAGGAACAATAATTTAGTTTCGAAAGCAAGGGGCGTGTAAATAAAAACACCATGAAAAATGACTAAACTTCAAAGACGGCCGCATTTGTTCCAAGTTCCTACTATGATTATGGACTCTTAAATAAAATCCTCCAAATCAAGCAGGGAGTTTGGTGAGCTCACGATCCGCGGCTTTCTCCAAGAAGCTGTCCTTTTCCCACATCATCTGGACCGGCGAGAACCCCAGTTCGTCGGCCATGGCGAGCATCATCCTCCTCATCTCCGCCTTGAACTCCTCCAGGTACACCGACCCATCGGCCTTGTCGTCGCACGAACATCGACCCATACATGTGGGCCAGCTCGTCGGGGTCAGGCTTCACATCGACCCAGAAGTAGGTCTCGAGCACCCACAGGCCCTGCAGATCCCGCAACATCTCTGCATAGGAGAGGCAGCCGTCGCGGCCGATGTCGATGCAAGAGAAGTGGTCGCCTATGAAGGCATCGAAGGCATCCTCGTTCTCCACGAAGCCGACGATGGTTGCCAAATCCAGGACTTCCACGCCCATTTTTGGCGTTTTTAAAGGTGTGTGGTGGATAAAGAATCAGTGTAATGAGTACACATATGGATGAGCATCGGGTTTTGCAAGATGCATAACGATATATTCTTCCTCTTACTAAGATGCATAAGGATTGAAATGGTATCAATGCTATAGGTTCAATCCTAACAAACCTTTTATTCTTATCAATTTAGTTTTAAACATTTTAATCTAAAGTAAATTTAGTCCTTTTGGCTACTTTAGCTCATAAATTGCCTACATGGAAACTTAGTCAGTGCCGACCGTCCTATGTAGCCGAATCGGCACAAATGTGAACACTGGGAAACAAAAAGAGTTTCACTAAATGGAAAAAAAAATCATAAGTAAAAAAGTTTAAGACTAAATTGGCACCAATAAAAGGCTTATGACTAAATTAACACGATTGCTATAGGTTTAGGAATTTTCTGACACTTATGCCTAATTATTTAATTGTTAATCATCGTTTCACATCTTTCATGAAGAGCTAGTCACATAACACAAGGTGTCACGTGCATCGATAAATAATTTTCGCTATTCGGTTTAAAAAAAATTGCAAAAATCATGCAAGCGATAACTCGAGGTAAAGTTCATGCGCGTGTTCTTTTAGAAAAAAAAAAGGGCAATTTAAGTGCTACATGAGTATATAATTTGCATTTTTCGTATACATGTGTTAGAAAGCGTGACGCCTTTTGAATATTCACAAATTGGTGGTCCTAGTAGTTTGGCATAGAACTATGTTCGCATGTGCCCAACTTCATGAGGGTTGACAATTGAAGGGCATCTTAATGGATAAATCAAGGTCCAAGAGCATGAAATCCTCATTCGAATTTCCAGTCCTGGAAATAAGATTAAATTAGTCTGTCTTTGGTTTGACGTTGATGATTAGTGCTTTTAGTAGGGCGGATATTACTTCCTTTTAGTTTAGCGATCATGGGATGTTCCAACTACAGGAAATGGTTTTTTCAATTCGCGTAGATAAAAAGATCCAAACTCAATGGCTAGAGCAGAAGTAATTATCGAATTTCAGTTGTAATCCATAAAATAAGACTATGATGATTTCAAAACTTTAGGCTACACGCTAAGCGGCAGAAAGTACATGCATGAAAGTTGGTCTGACGAAAGATCATTCTTTGGCACTTGACCCGACTTTGAAACACCGAATCACACGAAGTTGCCAATCAACTTTCATTCTTTCTGTTGAAATATGTCATACATTACTTGACAATTAGTCTTATATACTCTTGTTGTGTTTAAAATTTTGACTTTAAGTTTTCAAGAGAAATTACCAAAAAAGTCTTAAATCTATTGCGCTTGGCCAGTTCAATCCTAAACCTTCTAATATGAACAATTTAGTCCTTTTTTTAAAAAAAAATTGCTAATTGATTTCTTTCAACCAATTCTGAGTAAAATCTGCTGGCGTGAATAATTTTTTAATTTTTAATTTTTAATTCTCTTTTCATTTTTTATTTGAATAGTTTACTTTTTGTTTTCTTAGCTTTTTCCTTTTGTGACGTCGCCCATTGCTAAATCCTCAGGCAAGGCCTTTGAGGCATCCAAAGTCTCAAGCGAGGCATTGGCAAGGCTCAAGCTCGCCGGATTTGCTAAGGTGGAGCCTCGGGTGAATTCCTTGCCAAATGGCAAAAATTATTTTCTAGTTCATTTTTAAGTCTCAGCCAAACACAAAAAAATATCTTCGTTTTCCTAAAAAAATGATTTTAAAAAAAAAAAATTCGCAAAACAAATGGAGCCTTAAACTTATGCCTAACTCTCTTTGAACTCAAGCTAAAAAAAAACACACACACACAAACACTTTTATACTAAGCCTAGCCCACACAATGAATCAAAACAAAACTTTAACTTATAAAATTAAAGGTTAATATCACCAAAAATTTCAAAATGATTTGCATACGACAACTTTGACTAAAATTATTTTTTCACCACAAAAAATCTCTAATTGATACATGTCATAAATTTTCCTCAAATATTTTTTCGATCATAAAAAAATCCCAAATCAGTACATATGTAACAAATTTATCCCGGCTTAATTTTTTCACCAATAAAACCCAAAATTAATACAGTTCTGTACAAGTATACTACTTTGAGGTTTTTAAAGCTAAAATATAAAGTTCCAAACCCCAAATTGGTATACTTGTTATCTCCAACGATTTGGGACTTGTTACATTTGGTGATTTTTTTGGAACAAAAAAGATTGGGATTTTTTCACATCAAAGTTGAGATATTTTCTTGCAAAAAAGAGATTGGAAATAATATCGATAATTAAATTTAAAATTATAGATCTTAGGGGATTAGATTCGAGAAAATTTCCTCTTTGTCAATTCCATATTTCACATATGAGTGATTGAGTATCTTTGAAGTACGTTGCTTTTACTTACCAAAAAAGCAGTCAGGCAAATTCTATCAAGATGAGAATGTTCCCATCGCGTTTGACCGGGTCAGCGACGTGCCGGACGAGTTTAGTGGGTTAGTCCAATCGAGTTGCTGCGTCGAGATTTGATCAACTGAGTTGACTCGAGTCGCGAGCGGCTCGGGTGTGGTACGGCGACGAGGGCAGTAGAGTCATTTGGTTTTTTTGCTTTAGACTTTCATCATCAAGGCTATTATATGATTTACGAGGGTTGCTGTCGGTTGTATTGCTGCTGCTTTTGCTGGATTGTACTATGTAAATGATTATACTTTTTTTTTGGTCAAACAAATATGTAAATGATTATACTTGAGTTGAGCTATTTTTTTTCTGGGAAAAAAAATGAGAAGAGAAATGTGTTTTGAGAACTTCTGTGGTGAAAAAAAGCATTAAGCAAGCTGCATCATCCCCCATCATATGAGACCAACTGTGACATTTCTTTGATTAGAATCGATTGGAAGCGAAAAATCGCGAGTGTCGTAATGATGGTACAATGTCGTGCCACGCCGTATTATTAGGGGAACGAAATCGGGTCTAGGAGGTGGATTACGAAACTTTGTGGGCCTGACAAGATAGTGAGCCGGAATTCGGGTGATAGGGATTTGGTGGGTACTTGGATGCATGCGGTTTGTATCCGCCCTATAAATGCTATTTGAAGTTAACCAAATCATAGTTTTGTCCATAGGAAAGAAGGGGCTTTGATATATATATGCCCTAAGGCGCTCTCAAAGTGGGTGAGGAAATAATAAAATTGAAGAACCGTGTTGATATAATTAATGGATGACATACGTAAGTTTTTGATGATAAAAGAGAATCCTATAGCAAGACATTTATCGAGATCCAACCAGAAAAATAAAAATTATGGGATCAAGATTCACGCGTCTCGTAATATTTTCGACGCGGAGTTTGAATCATTTTGCTAAAAGCCGACTCGACGGGACAAAAAAGGAATTGTGTTAATGAAATCGATACGAATAACGCAATAATGCATCACATATAATAGTTTAATTAAAAGGAGATTTGAGAATTGGTGACTGACTTGGGTTTACTCATGTTTGGTGAAAAAAAAAAAAACTTTGACCGGCGACTTGACAAATCTTATAATTTCTCCGTCCCAAAAAGACACGAAGCGACTAGTGGTGGAGCGACATATTACATAACCCAAAATCCCTCACGACATGATCAATCACCTTCTAACTACTTCACGAGCCACGGGGACAGAAAGTACAATCGCACAAGCCCCATCGCTATTGTCTTTTAACCTTTAATCGCGACGAGTTATCCTTTTACTGCGACCAATTCTTCCTTCAAACCTCGAGTAAAGAGCCCATCATTGAGGGAAGAATTATACAGAGTTCCAAAAGAAAAACAAAAAAAGAGTGAAGTGTAAAAGTAGGTTTGACCGTGTAAAGATCAACCCTCCCTAAATTGCGCTCGATCATCGTCATTTGATTTGGTATGAGATTGATAAATCGAATAGATCATTAATATATGACTCAATGTTGTTGATTTAGATGAAAATCTTTTTAATATAAAAATTTTGTGGAAAGATATTACTCGCTATTGGTTATTGTAGTATTTCACTATTAACGTGGTCGCATATGTTATTATATATTTTTACTGTTTGTGTAGACATCTATGAAGCATTGACAAGCCGATCTCCTAGGTGCGTCGGTGTTGGACACGGACACGCGTTCGATATGCATTCGACATGCGGGTCAATGTGTGTCAAAGGTCCGAGACGTGGTCCACGTCGGCGATACGCGGCGGACACGTGAGTCGGTGAGGAAGGAGGGCAAGTCTGACACTATGAGATCAGGTCGCCGTGATAGATGAAAGAGAAATCTAGCAACGGTAAAGGAGGAGGCGGAAAAATCGCGGATCTGGAAGAAAGGAGGCAGCAAGCGAACCAATGCTAGAGCGAGCAACGAGCGTTCGAGTAGTGAATGTGTTTTGTGTGCGTTGGAGCAAAGAGCAAGCAAGCGGCGGAGAACAAAGAAAGAGAGCGCCAGAGGAGAAATGAGGCAGCCCAAACCACGATGGTTGTCGTTCCTTCGTTAACTTGGCGAGATAGAGAGTTGAGAGTGTGTGTTCGAAAAGAATTGCGAGAGAACAAAGAGCCTGAGGAAGACGAGAGATGAGAGATGAGCAAAAGGACAGAGCGTGGGGAAGTGTGTTAAATTTTTTAGTAAGTAAATAGAGAGAGGAAAGATAGCACGGGAAAGACGCTAGATAAAGGACCGAGACCGAGTCAAAGGACAGATCATTTGTGTCGACATCAAAAGGGGGAAAAGTTTTATGCGGAAAAATTTAAATTTTTTAATGGATGGTGTGTATCAAATTCGAGACGTCTATCTTGGTTTGGACGGCTCGAATTTCACAATGTTATCCCAATCCAACGTCCGAATTTGAGCAATGTTAGGAAACTATTATCAAATCCGAGTCGTCCAAATCAAGATAGACGGCTTGGATTTGATACTAACATTGATCAAAGCAATGTTAGGGTAGCATTGTCAAATCCGAGCCGTCCAAATCTAAATGGACGGCTCAGATTTGATACACATCATCCATAATTTTTTTTTGAATTTTTCCCTAAAACTTTCCCCCATTTTTATGGATGATGTGTATCAAATCCAAGCCGTCCATCTTGATTTGGATGGCTCGGATTTGATAATGGTTTCCTAACATTGCTTTGAGCAATGTTAGGAAATCTCAGTCCAAGAAATCCCAATTTAGACGTTGGATTTGGATTTCCTAACATTGCTCAAAAGCAATGTTAGGAAACCATTATCAAATCCGAGCCATCCAAATCAAGATGGACGGCTTGGATTTGATACACATCATCTATAAAAATGGGGGAAAGTTTTAGGCGGGAAAATTTAAATTTTTTTATGGATGATGTGTATCAAATCCGAGCCGTCCATCTTGATTTGGACGGCTCGGATTTGACAATGTTACTCTGAGCAATGTTAGGAAACCATTATCAAATCCGAGACATCCAAATCAAGATGAATTGTTCGGACTTGATACACATCATCCATTAAAAGGGGGTAAAGTTTTAGACGAGAAAATTCATTTTTTTTTATGGATGTTGTGTCTGAAATTCGAGCCGTCTATCTTGATTTGGAAGGCTCGGATTTGACAATATTACCCTAATATTGCTTAGGAAATCCCAATCTAACGCCAGATTTGGATTTTCCAACATTGCTCAAAGCAATGTTGGGAAACTATGATCAAATCCGAGTCGCCTAAATCAAGATGAACAGCTCGAGTTTTATTCACATCATCCATAAAAGGGAGGGAAAGCTTTAGACGGGAAAATTTACATTTTTTTTTATGGATAATGTATATCAAATCCAAGCCGTCCACCTTGATTTGGACGGCTTCGATTTGACAATGTTACCCTAAGCAATGTTTGAAAATCTCATTTTGATTTGATACACATCATCCATAAAAATGGGGAAAAGTTTTAGGTGAAAAAATTCAATTTTTTTTTTTTATGGATGATGTGTATCAAATCGGAGTCGTTCGTCTTGATTTGATAATGTTACACATCTTCTTCGTAGCTCTCTCTGAGTTCGTCTCAGGCTCTTTCAGAGTTCGTTTGCTGTCTTCTTTGTCTCTATCTTTTTCTTTTCTCTCTCTTTCTCTCTCTCAATCTCTGTTCGTCTCTGAGTTGATCTCTCACTCAAACGTCTCGTTTGAATCTTCTCTCTCTCTCTCTCTCTCTCTCTCTCTCTCTTCTCTCTCTCTCTCTCTCTCTCTCTCTCTCTCTCTCTCTCTCTCTCTCTCTCTCTCTCTCTGTATGTGTAAGTTTCTGGGTTCATCTTTGTCTCAACTAGAAGAAAAAATTCCTTTTGTCTTTCTTTCCTGCCCTGCACCGAGACTCTGCGATCACCCTGCAATCTGCAAACCTCCTTGGGTTTGGATTTCCTAACATTGCTCAAAGCAATGTTAGGAAACCATTATCAAATTCTAGCCGTCCAAATCAAGATGGACGGCTTGGAATTGATAACATCATCTATCAAGAGGGGGAAAAGTTTTAAGTGAAAAAATTCAATTTTTTTTTTGGATGACGTGTATCAAATCCGAGCCATCCATCTTGATTTGGACGGCTCGGATTTGACAATGTTACCCTAAAATTACTTTATTAGGAAATCCTAATCCAACGTCCGGATTTGGATTTCCTAACATTGCTCAAAGCATTGTTGGGAAACCATTATCAAATTCGAGTCGTCCAAATCAAAATGGAGGGCTCGAATTTCATACACATCATCATCCATTAAAATGGGGGAAAGTTTTTGGCGGGAAAATTTTAATTTTTCTTTGGGATGATTTGTATCAAATCCGAACCGTCCATCTTGATTTGAACGACTCGGATTTGACAATGTTGCCCTAACATTACTTCGGCTCCAATTTGATATATATATCATCCATCGAAAGAGGGGAAAATTTTAAGTGGAAAAATTTAATTTTTTTTTTGTGAATGATGTGTATGAAATCTGAACCGTCCATATTTAATTGGACGGCTCAGATATGACAATATTACCCTAACATTATTAGGAAATTACAATCCAACGTTTGGATTTGGATTTCTAAAGCAATGTTAGGAAACCATTATCAAATCCGAGCCATCAAAATCAAGATAGACGGCTCGGATTTCATACACATCATCCATAAAAGAATTTAAATTTTCCCATCTAAAATTTTTCCTTCCTTTTGATGGATGATGTGTATCAAATTCGAGCCATCCATCATGATTTAAACGGCTTGGATTTGACAATGTTACCTAAGCAATGTTTGGAAATCCCAATCCGAGGGATTAATGAGTACAAACCAACTAAAGTAATGAGATTACTTTGTGTTAATTTCAATTTTCTTGTCACAACTGTTCTTATTGTATCTAATTCAAGTAAACTTCGCTACACAAACTGAATCAGAGTTAAAAAGCTAAACCACCTAAAATTACATTGGATATTTAAAGCCGAAAGATGTAAAGTTGCAATATATATCCAACGATGCATAATGTGAGATAAGCAATCGCCAGACATAAACAAGCTACCTCCCAAGTCCAACAACGTGCATAGTTAAAAATACAATCCCCAAATTCAAATGTTTGGTGCTTACGATTAGGACAATCAATAACATATTCTAATTTACATTCACATGAAGAGAACCAGGTCGAATATGTGTATTGAACAATACTTACCAACTTATCATGTAATACCCCAAATAAATAGACTTGATACTTGCCGCCCTCGGCAGAAGACGGGTACGTGAGTTTGAGAACTTTCTGGGCATGTTCAGGGTATAGTCGGTCCAAACCCTCGCCAATCTTGGCCTAGTCAGGCTCCTAGTCGAGCTCGGGATGAATGGGAGGCAGATACTGCATACACAGTTGTGGAGGACCTCTTAGTGATGAGTTGAGAAAAATTGGCGCATTGGGTAAAGCAAAGATGAGGTTGTGGCAGGTTCTTCCGGCGAGCTGAAGCCATGCTACTGGGTATCGGATCTTGTTTGTCTACCGATGGCATGATTATCCGAGCAACATTGCGAGGAACGGACAAAAACAACATCTTTTTCTTCGTATCTCTCTCACTCGGTTCGTCTCAATCTTCTTCTTCGTCTCTTTGACTTCTTCTGTCATCTTCATCATCATCTTGGTCTTCTTCTTTTCTCTCACTCACTTAGCTCGTCTCGGTCTTCGGGTTAAAGTTGAACATCATATTCGTCTCTCTAACTTCTTCTCTCGTCTTCTTCGTTGCTATCTCTCTCTTAGTTCGTCTCTAAGACCTTGTTAGTCTTCATCTCTCTAAGTTGGTATTAGTTTTTCTTCTTCTTCGTATTTGTCTCTAAGTTCGTCTCAGGCTTTCTCAGAGTTCGCCTGCCGTCTTCTTCGTATCTATCTTCTTCTTCGTCTTCTCTCTCGCAATTCGTCTCGTCTGAGTCTTCTTGGTCGCTCTCTCTCTCTCTCCCTTTCCCGCTCTTTATAAGTTTCTGGCTTCATCTCTATCTCAACTCGAAGAAAAAAATGCCATTTACTTTTCTTTTTTGCCCTGTGCCGAGACTTTGCGACCACCCTGCAATTTGCAAACCTCCTTGGATTTAAATTTCCTAAAATTGCTCAAAGCAATGTTAGGAAACCATTATCAAATACAAGCCATCCAAATCAAGATAGACGGCTCGGATTTTCTAAACATCATCCATCGAAAGGGGGAAAGTTTTAGGCGGGAAAATTTAATTAATTTTTATGGATGATGTGTATCAAATTCGAGCCGTCGATCTTGATTTGGATGGCTTGGATTTGACAATGTTACCCTAACATTGTTTAGGAAATCCAAATCCGACATCTAGAAGGTAACATTGTCAAATCAGAGTCGTCCATACACAACATCTATAAAGGGTGAAAAGTTTTAGGTGGGAAAATTTAATTTTTTTTTATGGATGATGTGTATCAAATTCAAGCCGTTCATCTTGATTTGGACGGCTCGGATTTGATAATGTTACCCTTACATTTCTTTGGAAATCCCAATCCAACGTCCGGATTTGGATTTCCTAACATTGCTTAAAGCAATGTTCGGAAACCATTATCAAAATGGGGAAAGTTTTAGGCGAAAAAATTCAATTTTTTTAAAAGTAATGTTAGGAAACCATTATGAGATCCGAGCCATCCAAATCAAGATTGACGGCTCGGATTTGATACACATCATCCTTCAAAAGGGAGGAAATATTTTAGGTAAGAAAAGTCAAATTTTTTTTTTTATGGATAATGTGTATCAAATCTGAGCCGTCTATCTTGATTTGAACGGCTCGAATTTGACAATGTTACTCTAACATTGCTTAGGAAATCCCAATCCAACGTCCGAATTTGGATTTCCAAAGCAATGTTAGGAAACCATTATCAAATCCGAGCCGTCCAAATCAAGATTGATGGCTCGGATTTGATACACATCATCTATCAAAAAGGGGAAACGTTTTAGGCGGGAAAATGAAAATTTTTTTATTGATAAGATTGAGATTTCCTAACATTGCTCAAAGCAATGTTATGATAATATTGTAAAATCCGATCCGTCTAAATCAAGATGGACATCTCGGATGATGAACGGCTCGTATTTGATACACATCATTCATCGAAAGAAGAAGAAAGAAAAAATTATAAATTTTTTTTATAGATGATGTGTCTCAAATATGAGCAGCATTTCCCAACATTGTTCGAAGCAATGTTAGGAAACTCCGCCCCTCCTCTGTTCCACGTGGGTCTTCTTTTTTCCATTTATTGTTCCCGCCCCCTCCCCCTCCAAGAAGAAAGAAAAAGAAACTTGAATTTCCTAACATTGCTCAAAGCAATGTTTGGAAACTATTATCAAATTCGAGCCGTCTAAATTAAGATGTATGGCTCAGATTTGATACACATCATCCATCAAAATGGGAAAAGTTTTATGCGATAAAATTCAAATTTTTTTAAAAATAATGTTAGGAAACCATTATGAGATCCGAGCCGTCGAAATCAAGATGGGTGGCTCGGATTTGATATTCATCATCCATCAAAAAGGGGGAAATATTTTAGGTGGAAAAATTTAATTTTTTATGGATAATATGTATCAAATCTGAGCCGTCTATGTTGATTTGAACGGCTCGGATTTGAGAATATTATCCTAACATTACTTCGGCTCCGATTTGATATATATCATCCATCAAAAGGGGGAAAAATTTTAAGTGGAAAAATTCTAATTTTTTTTTGAATGATGTGTATCAAATCTGAGCCGTCCATATTTAATTGGACGGCTCAGATATGAAAATATTACCCTAACATTATTAGGAAATCACAATCCAACGTTCGGATTTGGATTTCCAAAGCAATGTTAGGAAACCATTATCAAATCCGAGCCGTTTAAATCATGATGGATGGCTCGGATTTAATACACATCATCCATAAAAGAATTTAAATTTTCTCGTCTAAAACTTTTGCTTCCTTTTGATGGATGATGTGTATCAAATCCGAGCCGTCCATCTTGATTTCGACGGCTCGAATTTGACAATGTTACCTAAGCAATGTTTGGAAATCCCAATACGGGGGATTAGTGAGTACAAACCAACTAAAGCAATGAGATTATTTTGTGTTAATTTCAATTTTCTTATCATAAATGTTCTTATTGTATCTAATTCAAGTAAACTTCGCTACACAAACTGAATCAGAGTTAAAAGGCTATACCACCTAAAATTACATTGTGTATTTAAAGCCGAAAGAGCCGAAAGATGTAAAGTTATAATATATACCCAACGATACATAATGTGAGATAAACAATCGCCAGACATAAACAAGCTACCTCCCAAGTCCAATAACGTGCATAGTTAAAAATACAATCTCCCAAATTCAAATGTTTGGTGGTTACGATTAAGACAATTAATAACATATTCTAATTTACGTTCACATGAAGAGAATCGGGTCGAATATGTGTATTGAACAATACTTACCAACTTATCATGTAATACCCCAAATAAATAGACTTGACACTTGCCACCCTCGGCAGATGACGAGTACGTGAGTTGGAGAACTTTCTGGGCATGTTCAGGGTATAGTCCGTCCAAACCCTCGCCAATCTTGGCATGGTCGGGCTCGGGATGAATGGGAGGCAGATATTGCATACATTGCCGTGGAGGACCCCTTAGTGATGAGTTGAGGAAAATTGGCGCCTTGGGTAAAGCAAAGATGAGGTTGTGGCAGGTTCTTCCGGCAAGCCGAAGCCACGCTACTGGGTATCGGATCTTGTTTGTCTACCGATGGCATGATTATCCGAGCAATATTGCGAGGAACAGACAAAAACAGCATCTTTTTCTTCGTATCTCTCTCACTCGGTTCATCTCAGTCTTCTTCTTCATCTCTATGACTTCTGTTGTCATCTTCTTCGTCATCTTGGTCTTCTTCTTTTCTCTCCCTCATTTAGATCGTCTCGATCTTCGGGTTAGAGTTGAACATCATATTCGTCTCTCTAAGTTCTTCTCTCGTCTTTTTCGTTGCTATCTCTCTCTTAGTTCGTCTCTAAGACCGTCTTAGTCTTCATCTCTCTAAGTTGGTCTTAATTTTTCTTCTTCTACGTATTTGTCTCTAAGTTAGTCTTAGGCTCTCTCAGAGTTCGTCTGCCGTCTTCTTCGTATCTATCTTCTTTTTCATCTTCTCTCTCGCAATTCATCTCGTCTGAGTCTTCTTGGTCGCTCTCTCTCTCTCCCTTTCCCGCTCTCTATAAGTTTCTGCTTCATCTCTGTCTCAATTCGAAGAAAAAAATGCCATTTACTTTTCTTTTTTGCCCTGCACCGAGACTTTGCGACCACCCTGCAATTTGCAAACCTCATAGGATTTGGATTTCCTAAAATTGCTCAAAGCAATGTTAGAAAATCATTATCAAATACGAGTCATCCAAATCAAGATAGACGGCTCGGATGTTCTACACATCATCCATCAAAAGGGGGAAAATTTTAGGCGGGAAAATTTAATTTAATTTTTATGGATGATGTGTATCAAATCCGAGCTGTCGATTTTGATTTGGATGGCTCGGATTTGACAATGTTACCTTAACATTGTTTAGGAAATCCAAATCCGACATCTGGAACGTAACATTGTCAAATTCGAGCCGTCCATACACAACATCTATCAAAAGGGTGAAAAGTTTTAGGTGAAAAAATTTAATTTTTTTTTATGGATGATGTGTATCAAATCCAAGCTGTCCATCTTGATTTGGACGGCTCGGATTTGACAATGTTACCCTTACATTGCTTTGGAAATCCCAATCTAATGTCCGGATTTGGATTTCCTAACATTGCTCAAAGCAATGTTCGGAAACCATTGTCAAATTCGAGCCGTCCAAATTAAGATGTATGGCTCGGATTTGATACACATAATCCATCAAAAGGGGGAAAGTTTTAGGCGAAAAAATTCAATTTTTTAAAAGTAATGTTGGGAAACCATTATGAGATCCGAGCCGTCCAAATCAAGATGGGCGGCTCGGATTTGATACACATCATCCTTCAAAAGGGAGGAAATGTGTTATGCTGGAAAATTTAAATTTTTTTTTTTTTATGGATAATGTGTATCAAATCTGAGCCGTCAATCTTGATTTGAACGGCTCGGATTTGACAATATTACTTTAACATTGCTTCGGCTCCAATTTGATATATATCATCCATCGAAAGGGGGGAAAGTTTTAAGTGGGAAAATTCGAATTTTTTTACGAATGGTGTGTAACAAATCTGACCCGTCCATATTTAATTGGATTGCTCAGATATGACAATATTACCCTAACATTATTAGGAAATCACAATTCGGCGTTCGGATTTGGATATCCAAAACAATGTTAGGAAACCAATATCAAATCCGAGCCGTTTAAATCATGATGGATAGCTCGGATTTAATACACATCATCCATAAAAGAATTTAAATTTTTTCGTCTAAAACTTTTTCTTCCTTTTGATGGATGATGTGTATCAAATTCGAGCCGTCCATCTTGATTTCGACGGCTCGAATTTGACAATGTTACCTAAGCAATGTTTGGAAATCCCAATACGGGGGATTAGTGAGTACAAACACACTAAAGCAATGAGATTATTTTGTGTTAATTTCAATTTTCTTATCACAGATGTTCTTATTGTATCTAATTCAAGTAAACTTTGCTACACAAACTGAATCAGAGTTAAAAAGCTAAACCACCTAAAATTACATTGGATATTTAAAGCCGAAAGAGCCGAAATATGTAAAGTTATAATATATACCGAACGATACATAATGTGAGATAAGCAATCGCCAGACATAAACAAGCTACCTTTCAAGTCCAATAACGTGCATAGTTAAAAATACAATCTCCCAAATTCAAATGTTTGGTGCTTACGATTAAGACAATCAATAACATATTCTAATTTACGTCCATATGAAGAGAACCAGGTCGAATATGTGTATTGAACAATACTTACCAACTTATCATGTAATACCCCAAATAAATAGATTTGACACTTGCCGCCCTCAGCAGAAGACGGGTACGTGAGTTGGAGAACTTTCTGGGCATGTTCAGGGTATAGTCGGTTCAAATCCTAGCCGATCTTGGCCTGGTCGGGCTCGGGGTCGGGCTCGGGATGAATGAGAGGCAGATACTACATACATCGCCGTGGAGGACCTCTTAGTGATGAGTTGAGTAAACTTGACGCCTTGGGTAAAGCAAAGATGAGGTTGTGGCAGGTTCTTCCGGTGAGCTGAAGCCACGCTACTGGGTATCGGATCTTGTTTGTCTACCGATGGCATGATTATCCGAGCAACATTGCGAGGAACAGACAAAAATAGCATCTTTTTCTTCGTATCTCTCTCACTTGGTTCGTCTCAGTCTTCTTCTTCGTCTCTATGACTTCTTCTTTCATCTTCTTCTTCATCTTGGTCTTCTTCTTTTCTCCCCCTCACTTAGCTCGTTTCGGTCTTCGGGTTAGAGTTGAACATCATATTCGTCTCTCTAACTTCTTCTCTCGTCTTCTTCGTCGCTATCTCTCTTTTAGTTCGTCTCTAAGGCCGTCTTAGTCTTCATCTCTCTAAGTTGGTCTTAGTTTTTCTTCTTCTACGTATTTGTCTCTAAGTTCGTCTGCCGTCTTCTTCGTATCTATCTTCTTCTTCGTCTTCTCTCTCGCAATTCGTCTCGTCTGAGTCTTTTTGGTCGCTCTCTCTCTCCCTTTCTCTCTCTCTCTCTCTCCCTTTCCCGCTCTCTATAAGTTTTTGGCTTCATCTCTGTCTCAACTCGAAAAAAAAATACAATTTACTTTTCTTTTTTGCCCTGCACCGAGACTTTGCGACCACCCTGCAATTTGCAAACCTCATAGGATTTGGATTTCCTAAAATTGCTCAAAGCAATGTTAGGAAACCATTATCAAATACAAGCCATCCAAATCAAGATAGACGGCTAGAATTTTCTGCACATTATCCATCAAAAGGGGGAAAGTTTTAGGCGGGAAAATCGAATTGAATTTTTATGGATGATGTGTATCAAATCCGAGCTGTGATCTTGATTTGGATGGCTCGGATTTGACAATGTTACCCTAACATTGTTTAGGAAATCCAAATCCAACATCTGGAAGGTAACTTTGTCAAATCCGAGCCGTCCATACACAACATCTATCAAAAGGGTGAAAAGTTTTAGGTGAAAAAATTTAATTTTTTTTACGGATGATGTGTATCAAATCCAAGCTGTCCATCTTGATTTGGACGGCTCAGATTTGACAATGTTACCCTTAAATTGCTTTGGAAATCCCAATCTAACGTCCGGATTTGAATTTCCTAACATTGCTCAAAGCAATGTTCGGAAACCATTGTCAAATTCGAGCCGTCCAAATTAAGATGTATGGCTCGGATTTGATACACATCATCCATCAAAAGGGGGAAAGTTTTAGGCGAAAAAATTCAATTTTTTAAAAGTAATGTTGGGAAACCATTATGAGATCCGAGCAGTCCAAATCAAGATGAGCGGCTCGGATTTGATATACATCATCCTTCAAAAGGGAGGAAATGTGTTATGCGGGAAAATTTAAATTTTTTTATGGATAATGTGTATCAAATCTGAGCCGTCTATCTTGATTTGAACGGCTCAGATTTGACAATATTACCTTAACATTGCTTCGGCTCCGATTTGATATATATCATCCATCGAAAGGGGGGAAAGTTTTAAGTGGGAAAATTCAAATTTTTTTGCGAATGGTGTGTATCAAATCTGACCCGTCCATATTTAATTGGATGGCTCAGATATGACAATATTACCCTAACATTATTAGGAAATCACAATCCAACGTTCGGATTTGGATTTCCAAAGCAATGCTAGGAAACCATTATCAAATCCGAGCCGTTTAAATCATGATGGATAGCTCGGATTTAATACACATCATTTATAAAAGAATTTAAATTTTTTCGTCTAAAACTTTTTCTTCCTTTTGATGGATGATGTGTATCAAATCCGAGCCGTCCATCTTGATTTCGACGGCTTGAATTTGACAATGTTACCTAAGCAATGTTTGGAAATCTCAATCCGGGGGATTAGTGAGTACAAACCAACTAAAGCAATGAGATTATTTTGTGTTAATTTCAATTTTCTTATCACAAATGTTCTTATTGTATCTAATTTAAGTAAACTTTGCTACACAAACTGAATCAGAGTTAAAAAGCTAAACCACCTAAAATTACATTGGATATTTAAATCCGAAAGAGTCGAAAGATGTAAAGTTATAATATATACCGAACGATACATAATGTGAGATAAGCAATCGCCAGACATAAACAAGCTACCTTCCAAGTCCAATAACGTGCATAGTTAAAAATACAATCTCCCAAATTCAAATGTTTGGTGCTTACGATTAAGACAATCAATAACATATTTTAATTTACGTTCATATGAAGAGAACCAGGTCGAATATGTGTATTGAACAATACTTACCAACTTATCATGTAATACCCCAAATAAATAGACTTGACACTTGCCGCCCTCGGCAGAAGACGGGTACATGAGTTGGAGAACTTTCTGGGCTTGTTCAGGGTATAGTCGGTTCAAATCCTAGCCGATCTTGGCCTGGTCGGGCTCGGGGTCGGGCTCGGGATGAATGAGAGGCAGATACTACATACATCGCCGTGGAGGACCTCTTAGTGATGAGTTGAGGAAACTTGACGCCTTGGGTAAAGCAAAGATGAGGTTGTGGCAGGTTCTTCCGGTGAGCTGAAGCCACTCTACTGGGTATCGGATCTTGTTTGTCTACCGATGGCATGATTATCCGAGCAACATTGCGAGGAACAGACAAAAATAGCATCTTTTTCTTCGTATCTCTTTCACTTGGTTCGTCTCAGTCTTTTTCTTCGTCTCTATGATTTCTTCTTTCATCTTCTTCTTCATCTTCTTCTTCATCTTGGTCTTCTTCTTTTCTCCCCCTCACTTAGCTCGTCTCGGTCTTCGGGTTAGAGTTGAACATTATATTCGTCTCTCTAACTTCTTCTCTCGTCTTCTTCGTCGCTATCTCTCTCTTAGTTCGTCTCTAAGGCCGTCTTAGTCTTCATCTCTCTAAGTTGGTCTTAGTTTTTCTTCTTCTACGTATTTGTCTCTAAGTTCGTCTGCCGTCTTCTTCGTCTTCTCTCTCGCAATTCGTCTCGTCTGAGTCTTCTTGGTCGCTCTCTCTCTCTCTCTCTCTCTCTCTCTCTCTCTCTCTCTCTCTCTCTCTCTCTCTCTCTCTCTCTCTCTCTCTCTCTCTAAGTTTTTGGCTTCTTCTCTGTCTCAACTCGAAAAAAAATGCCATTTACTTTTCTTTTTTGCCCTGCACCGAGACTTTGCGACCATCCTGCAATTTGCAAACCTCATAGGATTTGGATTTCCTAAAATTGTTCAAAGCAATGTTAGAAAACCATTATCAAATACAAGCCATCCAAATCAAGATAGACGGCTAGAATTTTCTGCACATCATCCATCAAAAGGGGGAAAGTTTTAGGCGGGAAAATTGAATTGAATTTTTATGGATGATGTGTATCAAATCCGAGCTGTGATCTTGATTTGGATGGCTCGGATTTGACAATGTTACCCTAACATTGTTTAGGAAATCCAAATCCGACATCCGGAAGGTAACTTTGTCAAATCCGAGCCGTCTATACACAACATCTATCAAAAGGGTGAAAAGTTTTAGGTGAAAAATTTTAATTTTTTTTCGGATGATGTGTATCAAATCCAAGCTGCCCATCTTGATTTGGACGGCTCGGATTTGACGATGTTACCCTTACATTGCTTTGGAAATCCCAATCTAACGTCCGGATTTGGATTTCCTAACATTGCTCAAAGCAATGTTCGGAAACCATTGTCAAATTCGAGCCGTCCAAATTAAGATGTATGGCTCGGATTTGATACACATCATCCATCAAAAGGGGGAAAGTTTTAGGCGAAAAAATTCAATTTTTTAAAAGTAATGTTGGGAAACCATTATGAGATCCGAGCAGTCCAAATCAAGATGGGCTGCTCGGATTTGATACACATCATCCTTCAAAAGGGAGGAAATGTGTAATGCGGGAAAATTTAAATTTTTTTATGGATAATGTGTATCAAATCTGAGCCGTCTATCTTGATTTGAACGGCTCGGATTTGACAATATTACCTTAACATTGCTTCGGCTCCGATTTGATATATATCATCCATCGAAAGGGGGGAAAGTTTTAAGTGGGAAAATTCAAATTTTTTTGCGAATGGTGTGTATCAAATCTGACCCGTCCATATTTAATTGGATGGCTCAGATATGACAATATTACCCTAACATTATTAGGTAATCACAATCCAACGTTCGGATTTGGATTTCCAAAGCAATGCTAGGAAACCATTATCAAATCCGAGCCGTTTAAATCATGATGGATAGCTCGGATTTAATACACATCATCCATAAAAGAATTTAAATTTTTTCGTCTAAAACTTTTTCTTCCTTTTGATGGATGATGTGTATCAAATCCGAGCCGTCCATCTTGATTTCGACGGCTCGGATTTGACAATGTTACCTAAGCAATGTTTGGAAATCCCAATCCGGGGGATTAGTGAGTACAAACCAACTAAATCAATGAGATTATTTTGTGTTAATTTCCATTTTCTTATCACAAATGTTCTTATTGTATCTAATTCAAGTAAACTTTGCTACACAAACTGAATCAGAGTTAAAAAGCTAAACCACCTAAAATTACATTGGATATTTAAATCCGAAAGAGCCGAAAGATGTAAAGTTATAATATATACCGAACGATACATAATGTGAGATAAGCAACCGCCAGACATAAACAAGCTACCTTCCAAGTCCAATAACGTGCATAGTTAAAAATACAATCTCTCAAATTCAAATGTTTGGTGCTTACGATTAAGACAATCAATAACATATTCTAATTTACGTTCACATGAAGAGAACCAGGTCGAATATGTGTATTGAACAATACTTACCAACTTATCATGTAATACCCCAAATAAATAGACTTGACACTTGCCGCCCTCGGCAGAAGACGAGTACGTGAGTTGGAGAACTTTCTGGGCATGTTCAGGGTATAGTCGGTCCAAATCCTAGCCGATCTTGGCCTGGTCGGGCTCGGGATGAATGGGAGGCAGATACTACATACATCGCCGTGGAGGACCTCTTAGTGATGAGTTGAGGAAACTTGACGCCTTGGGTAAAGCAAAGATGAGGTTGTGGCAGGTTCTTCCGGTGAGCTGAAGCCACGCTACTGGGTATCGGATCTTGTTTGTCTACCGATGGTATGATTATCCGAGCAACATTGCGAGGAACAGACAAAAATAACATCTTTTTCTTCGTATCTCTCTCACTTGGTTCGTCTCAGTCTTCTTCTTCGTCTCTATGACTTCTTCTTTCATCTTCTTCTTCATCATGGTCTTCTTCTTTTCTCCCCCTCACTTAGCTCGTCTCGTTTTTCCGGTTAGAGTTGAACATCATATTCGTCTCTCTAACTTCTTCTCTCGTCTTCTTCGTTGCTATCTCTCTCTTAGTTCGTCTCTAAGACTGTCTTAATCTTCATCTCTCTAAGTTGGTCTTAGTTTTTCTTCTTCTACGTATTTGTCTCTAAGTTCGTCTGCCGTCTTCTTCGTATCTATCTTCTTCTTCGTCTTCTCTCTCGCAATTCGTCTCGTCTGAGTCTTCTTGGTCGCTCTTTCTCTCTCTCTCTCTCTCCCTTTCCCGCTCTCTATAAGTTTTTGGCTTCATCTCTGTCTCAACTCGAAAAAAAATGCCCTTTACTTTTCTTTTTTGCCGTGCACCGAGACTTTGCGACCACCCTGCAATTTGCAAACCTCATAGGATTTGGATTTCCTAAAATTGCTCAAAGCAATGTTAGGAAACCATTATCAAATACAAGCCATCCAAATTAAGATAGACGGCTCCAATTTTCTGCACATCATCCATCAAAAGGGGGAATGTTTTAGGCGGGAAAATTGAATTGAATTTTTATGGATGATGTGTATCAAATCCGAGCCGTATTCTTGATTTGGATGGCTCGGATTTGACAATGTTACCCTACCATTGTTTAGGAAATCCAAATCCGACATCTGGAAGGTAACATTGTCAAATCCGAGCCTTCCATACACAACATCTATCAAAAAGATGAAAAGTTTTAGGTTAAAAAATTTAATTTTTTTATGGATGATGTGTATCAAATACAAGCTGTCCATCTTGATTTGGACGTCTCGGATTTGACGATGTTACCCTTACATTGCTTTGGAAATCCCAATCTAACGTCCGGATTTGGATTTCCTAACATTGCTCAAAGCAATGTTCGGAAACCATTATCAAATTCGAGCCGTCCAAATTGAGATGTATGGCTCGGATTTGATACTCATCATCCATCAAGAGGGAGAAAGTTTTAGGCGAAAAAAATTCAATTTTTTAAAAGTAATGTTGGGAAACCATTATGAGATCCGAGCCGTCCAAATCAAGATGGGCGGCTCGGATTTGATACACATCATCATTCAAAAGGGAGGAAATTTTTTAGGCGGGAAAATTTAAATTTTTTTTTATGGATAATGTGTATCAAATCTGAGACGTCTATCTTGATTTGAACGACTTGAATTTGACAACATTACTCTAACATTGCTTAGAAAATCCCAATCCTACGTCCGAATTTGGATTTCCAAAGCAATGTTAGGAAATCATCATCAAATCCGAGCCATCCAAATCAAGATGGACGGCTCGGATTTGATACACATCACCTATTAAAAGGAAAAAAGTTTTAGGCGAGAAAATGTAAATTTTTTGATTGATAAGATTGAGATTTCTTAACATTGCTCAAAGCAATGTTATGATAATATTGTCAAATCCGAGCCGTCTAAATCAAGATGAACAGCTCGGATGATGGACGGCTCGGATTTGATACACATTATCCATTGAAAGAGGAAAAAAGAAAAAATTCTAATTTTTTTTTTATAGATGATGTGTCTCAAATCTGAGCAGAATTTCCCAACATTTTTTGAAGCAATGTTAGGAAACTCTGCACCTCCTCTGTTCCACGTGGGTCTTCTTCTTTCCATTTATTGTTCCCGCCCCCTCCCCCTCCAAGAAGAAAGAAAAAGAAACTTGGATTTCCTAACATTGCTCAAAGCAATGTTCGGAAACCATTATCAAATCCGAGCCTTCCAAATCAAGATGGATGGCTGGGATTTGATACACATCATCCATCAAAAGGGGAAAAGTTTTATGCGAGAAAATTCAAAATTTTATAAAAGTAATGTTGGGAAACCATTATGAGATCCGAGCCGTCCAAATCAAGATGTGTGGCACGGATTTGATATACTTCATCTATCAAAATGGGGGAAATGTTTTAGGCGGGAAAATTTAAAAAAAAAATATGGATAATATGTATCAAATCTGAGCCGTCTATCTTGATTTGAACGGCTCGAATTTGACAATGTTACTCTAACATTGCTTAGGAAATCCCAATTCCTAAGCAATGTTAGGAAACCATTATCAAATTTGAGCCGTCCAAATCAAGATGGACGGCTCGGATTTGATACACATCATCTATCAAAAGGGGGAAAGTTTTAGGCGGGAAAATGTAAATTTTTTGATTGATGAGATTGGGATTTCCTAACATTGCTCAAAGCAATGTTATGGTAACATTGTCAAATCTGAACCGTCTAAATTAAGATAGATAGGTCGGATGATGGATGGCTTGGATTTGATACACATCATCCATCGAAAGAGGGAAAAAGTTTTAGGCAGGAAAATTCTAATATTTTTATAGATGATGTGTTTCAAATCTGAGCAGGATTTCCTAACATTGCTCAAAGCAATGTTAGGAAACTCCGCCCCTCGTCTGTTCCACGTGGGTCTTCTTTTTTCCATTTCTTGTTCCAGCCCCCCTCCCCCCCAAAGAAGAAAGAAAAAGAAACTTGAACAATATTTGGAAAACTTCGAGTTAGAATTAAAATATTCAGCCGATATATGACAATGGTACATGTCGAAACTTGAATCGTGGGATGCCTCGAGGAGTGTTTCGGGTGGCCGCGGAGTGGTGATGCCTCATGTGTCGAAATGCCCCACATGCGGATGTTGCGAGATGCTACAGTGTCGGGATGCCCGTATGTCGGGAAGTCCCGAGAGTTTCGGGATAAAAGCAAAGATGTTTATGCGTGTTCATGTGTATACATTGGTACATGTCGATGACGCACTAGGTGATACTGATGCATTATGATGTAATACGACATTATCTTGCATCGTATGTGCGTTTTCTTGATACGACATTATTTAAGGAAATCACACGTATGTTTATGCCTTCGTATATTTTACTTCGCATGCATGTGATTGTGAATTTTCGGTTGAGCGGTAAGAAGATCACCTACCGTAGTTTGGAGATTTCATTTACTAGGCTTCGGCTCACCCCTTTATTTTTTAGATTTGTAGGAAGGACCACCGGCCACATTTGTTTGGAGCTGCGGTGCATATAGAATATATTTACGAAGATGTTTTCATTCCCGAACAAGCTATAATGTATACTAAGTGTACCTCTTGTTGGATCTAGCAATATCACCTATGGGTGAATAGGTGATTCTGAATCTAATTGAAATTTCTTGCGGAATTAAAACAATTTCAATGCACGATTAGAATCAGGAACAATATAACAACGTGCAAGAAATCTAAACACAGAAATATGAGTTTAGAGAGAGAATGATGCACGAATGGTAGGTTTCCAAGCATATATATATAAATAAATAAAATCAATCAGCACATATGTATATAATCAATAAGCACAAATGCATATAAACCTGATCTATCGATTCATGAACTTTGAGATCCCTCTTCGTAAGCACCTTCAACAAAAAGGCATCATCAAAAATGGGGAGATTGTTAGGGAAAATCTCTTATGATGCTTTGAAGATGACAAAATAATCATAGGCTACTAATGTGTTTGTTGGTTGAGTAGAACCAGGTAAAAGAAGCACAAGCCGTTATGCAAATGATGTCTTAACAGTACGTCAGAAGGTTATGAATTATCCATCAATGGTGAACAAGGCATTGGGCATAGAGGAGTCTACAAGTTGGAGATACCTAAGTAGAAGATGAACAAGCCTAGAACGGGAAGTTCGGTAAAGCTTGGAAGGACCTTGAATAGGTGAACAATGAGGTAGAGCCGCAATTGCCAATATGCTTGGAGGGACCAAAAGATAGAGCTCAAGATATTGATCTAAGTGATGTATTTTAAAGACGTTCAGAAGGAGTGCTTCTGAAGATGCTCAGAAGGAGTGCTTCTGAAGACGGTTAGATGGAGTGCTTTTAAAGACGCTTACATGGAGTTGCTTCTGAAGTCTGCTTCTGAATATTGTTCAGAAGCTGCGAGATATATTATTTCTAGATTCTGAAGACCCACGGCTAACTTATATCCGTTATTGCTAAGGTATTTATGGAAGTTTGTAATCTTTGATTGATAGGATTATTCTATAACATGATTGATAGAATATCCTTGATTGAAAATTACCTTTTATGGGACAAGAAACCTTATATATCTGAAGAACTCAACTTATGGAAACTGAAGATTGAGTTGTATGAGCGACTGAATCTGAAGGGATCAGATTCTGCACCAACGGTCACTAAATCTCCCGAGATACAGTCTCGTTCAATCAAGATTGATGGCGTCCAATCGGTGATTGAAAAGCGATCATTTGAAGACCTGTCCAATGGCTAGTTTGAGGGTGAAGGAGTATAAAAGGAGATCCATGGTGCTACTACGAAGTAGGATAAGAAATCATAAATTCCAAGGTGCTGGAGTTGTTCGGATTCATACTTGTCCTCGTGAGCTTTATACGACAATCATTGAGAGGCTTTGTAAGAGTGATTGAGAAATGATAGTGTGATCTATCAGAGAGAGTATTATGACTTGTTGTAAATCTTCATTGATTCATCTATCTAAGGTCCTTCCAAGCTTTACCGAACTTCCCGTTCTAGGCTTGTTCACCTTCTACTTAGGTATCTTCAACTTGTAGACTCCTCTATGCCCAATGCCTTGTTCACCATTGATAGATAACTCATAACCTTCTGACGTACTGTTAAGACATCATTTGCATAACGGCTTGTGCTTCTTTTACCTGGTTCTACTCAACCAACAAACATATTAGTAGCCTTTGATTATTTTGTCATCTTCAAAACATCATAAGGGATTTTCCCTAACACCTCTTACGCATGGATCGACGTTGGACTTGCAAAGTGGGTTCCCCACCTCTTTCTCGCATGGTATTTTAACGTCGAGGGCGAGTTAGTATGACCGATTAGAGGTTTTGATGGTCCTCCAGGGTTCGGCGATGATGGCATGTCGACGGGTGAAGTCGTCTGTAGTTGTTGATTGACGCATTCGTAGGAGGACTTTTGTCAATGGAGGGGGTAATGTAGAGAAGATAGGTGACCTTACCCTTTCCCAGGTCTATGCGTGTATGGTGTGTGCCTATCAATGTATGTAATGTTAAAATTTGACATGTATATATATATATATATTTGATAACTAAGGTGTTCGGGCCAGCTTGCGTGCACCTCGACTATTCCTCGGGGGAGACTAGCACAGCAACCACCGCCATGGCCCTCCACTTAAATCACATGTGCTCATATGGGGAATCGAACCTGAGACCAGTGCGCCTAACCACACAATGTTAAGTGCGCCCTAACCAACTAAACTACCGATAGATGAATATTTGACATGTACTTTTGGTAAACTAGTGGTACAAAATAAATGATGCATATGTATTTAATGAATTCGTGCGAACGTGTGTCGTGGATGATGATGTGAAATGAATTTTTACGCTTCTGTATGCACATTAACAAATAAATAGGGATGACACGTGTAGCGCGTGACATTCTAGGGCGTCACATTGGCTCCTAGAAACACAAAGCACTCACAATCATCCCGATGTGTGCATACATGTAGAAGTCGTAGTTTGTCGGATTTACGATTATTGAATCAACCACAGTTCCTAACGAGGCAGAGACAAGAGAGAGGTTGGGGATAAGAAGAAAAGGTACATTGCTAAAGAGAACCATTGATTACAAGGAACATACCGGGTGTAACATTTTCCGGAGAATTGGCTTGAAAAAGCATAGTGTGGTGATTCTACTGCGCCACAATAACTGTGAATTTTGGAGTATTTTGGTCAGTGTTTCCAATTTGTGATAGGCATGTACTACACCAAGGACCATAAAACCCATTGCATATGCTCACAAGCAATCAGACACGAATAGCAAGCTTTGACATTCCAAGTTGTGCTAATATGAAAAACATCAATACAGTGTTGCCGGCTTGAATATTCATAGCTTCATAGTTATGGTTCACTTAATTTACATTAAGATCGAATTAAATAAAAAAAATACTGAAAAATACAAACATAGAGCAAGCCTATATAGAAATAGAATATAAAAATAAATAAGAATAGAATATAAGAAAACTTCCTACTTCATGTAGGCTGTCGAGAACCATTTGAATCACTACAATACTTGATTCAGAAGGTTCTCATATCGACCAAAAATATCTGTTTACAAGTCCAATTGTTTTTTTACTTTCAACATGCATGAAAGTCTTAACGGAAAGGGAAACAAAAGATGCCTAACTAAAGCCAAACCTCAATAATTTGCTTCAGTTCGATGTTTCAAACTTGATTCGACTGCGACTCACTCACTCCATCCCTAGAAAAAGAGAGCAGATCAAGGCAAAAAAAAAGCAGGTACATAACCCCATATGAAAAAAAAAAAATCAATTAGGCAATGCAAGGTTAATGCTCCAAGAACTAATTAACAACACCTAAACATCAACTAAGGTCCGATCAGGCGCTCTTCTCGGACAGTTCTGCAATTATAATTTATCATTTTAATGGTCGACATTAAAGTGCCAAATTCATTGGATTAAGATAAATCGAAGCTAATATTGCATATTGCTACTAAGCAATGGAGAGGAAAATGGAACTGCATATTCTAGTGTTATATAGGTAGTACATAGTCTATAAAAAAAGAGTATCACAATTGGACCGGATAGATGATGAACGTGGCAAATGAAGAATTCAATGTAGTAAGATCCCAACCAGCAGTTCATGGCTTGATATACAACGAGCATACCCCTATGTAGGAAAATTGGCAAAATAAAATTTTAGTTTTTTTGGGGGGTCTATCAAAATAACCTTTTAATGAATGGCAGCTTTCTCTGGACATTTATCGTTGCAATTAGGTTTGATATGCAACAGTTATCACATTATCAGAAAGAAGGACATGACAAAATGGAAAAGGAAAAGGGGAAAAAAAAACTGAGGTATCCTCAATTTCTCGGAGAGATCATAGAACAATCAAATAGACTTAGATATTTAAAAGCAATAACCAGGGAGCAGCATGACATGATAACATTTTTCACTGTATGAGTTCAATTTATCACCTTTTGAAGCTTATTAGGCGAGCTGAGCTGCCAAGCCGTGATCCAGACACAAGAGATAGACAGGTAGAGCTAGAAATTATCTTTGGCATTCAGAAATCAAATGCAACAATACCGGAAAACAGTGCGCCTGCATGACAAATCCACTATTCTTATGTCGCAGATATTCATAGCCTGCATTGGTAGTGTGCACAACAATGACACACTAACCGACCAAATAGAAACATAGTCCCATGTGCCCGAGCAACCGAGAAAATCTCCCGCTACGAAACAAAGTACAGTTTTCAGAGAAATTCAATGGGACACTAGTACTCCCTTGAACGCTTATATGATAGCTAACACTGATTGACTATGAAACTCGAATAGCATGAGATTAAGATATGCATTCCGTGTGGTACCGTCATCAATCCGATCATCCAAAAGCTTATATAAATAATCAATCATCTCCTCTTCTTGGTGACTAAAATCTTACAGATCTCTATGTTTCGAAAGCAATGGCCAACATCGAGAGCCAACAACCTACTCGAGACGCATTTTAAGACTGTTACAAGAACGACATCTTCAACGGTCTGTCACAATGTTTAATACTTCTACTTGGGACCATTTACCGTAACAATAGATGGCATATCTGATCGACCAGGAGAACCATGAGAGACATCTACACCCAAGAATCATTGCAGGAGTATCCCCCTTTATATATATATATATGAGTACTCCCTTGCCAACAAAGAATTTATTCCCCGAGCTGCCAAATGTCAATGGCGGCCTAGGAACTGAGACAAGAATCTAACTACCTTTTGACTTGTGGCCTTGCCCATTTACCTTTGAGTTGACTTTCAAAAGCAGATTTGTGAGTTTTTGATCACTTATCTTAAATGGGGAAATGCAATGCGTGAGAACACCGTGGTCACCAAGACATTTCCTCTTCCAAGGTCCTTTGAAATGAGAAGCACATGACGTTGATAATTACTAATTCACCTAAAAAATAAGCAAACCTAAGCGAAACATAGTAACACTCCTAACATAGATACTTCTTCCGCTCCGCCAAAACACAGAGAATGAGATTAGGTGAATGTAAGCCACATTATGTGCGCTATGTGCAGGTTGCGAAAATCCTGCTCCCTCCTCACACGTCCCCAACCCACTCCACCCGAAGGTGCGGTTTTGAACCCCTGCCTTCCCCTCTCCAAATAGGGATTGTGGCCATTGAGGCATTACCCCAGTGGGTGAATTCTTCCATTAATACTGTTAGCTTGTCTAGCAAAAAAATGTTGACATGTTATTTTTTAATTAATTTTGTCTTTTCTAGGTGGCAACGCCCCACCGGCGAGCACCACGCAACGGGGCAACACCCAGGGCCTTCCCTTTTTTCTTCGGCGCCAAGCATATCTACTTCTCCAATCTATTTAACATTACTCCCCGACTGTCAAATTCAGGATTAGGGGAGCAACTAGCATAGAAGTCCAACTTGATACAGAACCTTATTGATTCCGGAGTTCTCGTGTAGCGCCAACACATGATCGACGAAATTCGAGAGCCCGCCGCTGCCAGCTCCAGAATGGCCACAATTGAAGACATGGAAATCTCACTCCTCCACGGACAAACTGCTCAGAGATCTCCACAGGCCACGGAACGGCCGAAGCATCAATCATTTAACTCGTATGGTGAAAGTTCCAGAAGCATGTCCGCGGTACAGTCCTTCTGTGTGCCGACGTTGTCGGTTGAAGGTGAGAAGTCATCTCCAGTTTGTCCAAAGTTCCTTTGGGTCGAGATCACGATCTTCTCCAAAACCAGCGCGTCCCCAAGCAGAAACTCGATTAGCTCGATCGCATATGGTTCGGTCACGCATGCATATACCATTACATTCTTGAGGTGGTGTGCAAGACAATGAAATGTGTAGTCCCCAACTGAACACCAGTAACTCCTCCCGTCAAAATTAAGTGTCAATGTCACAGACTTCCAGCGGAAAGATGGCCATGGTTGATCCAATATCTCCCAAATGACCTGCATTTGGAGATCCCATATGCTGAAGACCTGCAGATGGAAAGCAGAGAACCGTTGGAGGAGTTGAGAAGCATAAAACAGAAAATGGGACGGACAGAAATCTAGAAAAGTAAAAGAACACCGATAGTACTTGATGTTCATGTAAGTAAATCAGAAACATAAAACAATCAGCAACAGCCTACTAAATCTTTTGACCATTTTCCAATATAGTCGTAAACCTTTCAATTGTGCCAGTTTAGTCTTAAACCTTTTGATGATTTGCCAATTTAGTCCTAAACTTTTCAATTGTGCTAGTTTAGTTGTAAACCTATTGACAATTTGTCAATATAGTCCTTTTGGCAAATTATCCAAAAAATAAATTTAGGACTAAATTGGTAAAACTTCAAGGACTTTTTGGACAATTATCCCATTTTGGATCGGAAGTATTGATACAAACAACCGCCCTTAAGGATGAAAGCATCAATCTTTAGTTCATAACGAGTAAAAGACTCCTGATGAAACCTTCCCATGCAAGATTAGATCCGGACTTTTATCATCCACAAACATCAAAATGCTAAATTACCCAAAATAGCCCTCAAAAGAAGCTAACACAACGAAACAACAAATTAGCTAACAGCAAGTCCCAACAATATGCTAAGGATACTGAGTAAATTAACTTGAATTAACCTAAGGACAAATTAAAAAAAATCTAAAACGTAATGCTGAATGAGTGCTGAATTTTGACCATAAAGCACAAATATGGACAACAGAGATCCATTCTCCAGCCGCTACTGCCAATTAATTCTCACATTCAGAAATTCTAGAAACCGACCAGAAACACTCCAATTGAAATAGAAGGAAACCTACCAGTATAGTCCAATTGCCCAGAGTAACAGATGCAATGTTACCAAGCCTTTCTACCAACGTTTTGAACTGCCCATGTTCCAGATGCAATCAATACAAAAAAAAGAGGGCCACATCATTAAGGCGAGATCCGCAATCCAAATCTACTTCATCTATGTCACCGTACAATTCAAGGTCACGACATTCGGACAGATTATCTTGCTCAAGGGATAACGGACATCGATGACCAATATTTTGATGTCCGAACTAGCAAGATCCACTCTTTTCAGGTCAAGACATTGGACAAACGTTCAATTGTTCAAGTGACTATCGAACTTCAGAACTTGTAGGCCATAGATATACTGGAGGATCGCCTCCTTGAACGCGAAGGATATCCACTCATCCAATCTACTTGACATTACTCCACGATCGTCAAGTTCAGGGTGAGGGGGAGTCTCTCGCAAGGAAGTCCAGCTTGACGCGGAGCGTATTGATTTCCGGTCTCTCGTGTAGAGCCACCACATGATCGATGAAACTCGAGAACCCGCCGCTAGCTCCAGAACGGCCATGACGGCAAGCATGGAAATCGCACTCCTTGAAGGACGACCTATTCAGAGATCTCCAAAGGCCATGGAACGGCCGAAGCATCAACGATACGCGGACAGCGAACCTAAAGGGCAGGAAGGAGAATATGTGGAGGAGGAGCGAGTTGGGCAAGCTGCTGATCCTGTCGACCGCCTCGTCTTCTTTGGTCTTTCGCCGGACTGAACCGCCAGTTCTGCGTCTGCGATCACCAGCTCTCCTCATGCTTCGCTCACACAAGTCGCCGGAGGCACAACTGAACTCTTCAGGCTGAGAAACTTGCAGGGGGCATGCACGTACTCAAACCCTATTTAATATTTTAGTTTTTTGGTCGGTAAACCCTAGTTAACATTTATATGCATCGAACGACTTCTCCTTTTTTTTTGGGGTGAAAAATTACTGCTAGAGATTTTTATTGGTAGAAATTCAATTAGAAAACGATAGAGAGAAAAAGTTCTTTTCTGATTTATCTTGCATTTACTTGCTATCACGATGAACTTTCAATTAAATTCAAAAAAGAGATATCTTCTATTTTTCAATTCATCCATGCTTTTCCAGTATCATACGATTGTTCACCCGAACTAATTAGAAGACATTCATCATAATAATCTCTTTACTATCATTCAGAATAAGAAGTACTATCGACACCGACACGGGACACACGACGCGACATGCCGACACGTTGAGGCACGTTGTATACTAAATGTATATTTTTGTATATATATGATAAATTATCATGTGTATATAAACATGTGATTTCTTCTTCTTCTTTTGATTGGGATTCACGACTAAGTTCGTCTTGGGTTGGCTGTGTATGTTAATCTTGAGGTGACTAATTATATAACTTAAATATACACATTGTTGATAGATTTATATTTTGATCCTTAATATTGAAAGTCCTTAGAATTTACTTAGAGCGTGTCAAAATGGCGTATCGAGATACTGCACTTTCGTGTTGTTGGCGTGTCTGAAGCGTTAACCATGTGTCAATAGCATGTCGGAGAGTGTCGGAGTGTCCGACACGCGTCCGACAAGGAGACTCCTATCAATTAGGTTGATGTACATCAAAGTTATTTGCTAAAATTTAATTGTAGATGGACAATTTTCATCGATTTTTTTTATAGATGTACAACATGATGTAAATTGACGTAAATTATCACTCGAGAAAAAATGCATTTTAGTTGTTAAATGACCTCTTATACCACAAGATTTTCCAAGTATGCCGAGTGGATTTTACCAAACTAGCCATCAATCTAGATAGTCATATATCTAAAGTACAGCCTCAAGGGCTTATCAAGTTGCCAAATTGTTTCGCCATGGATCATGTGGTTTTATAGCATCCATCATATTGAAAGAAAATGACCGTCGCTATGCCAGCACATGTCGCACATAGGAAGGTACAAGAATATTTTTCAAGAAGACGTCAATCTACTTCGAATCTACGTATTCTGATAACTTTTTTCATTCTTAGTATTCTGTAATGGATGAATATACTCCATGTATGTATCCGTGCATAGCCCTCGGCTAGTACCTAGTATGGCTAGTACCTAGTAAGCCCGCGTCTCGTCGTCCCTTTTTTTTTGGGGGGGGGGGGGGGGGGGGGGTCAGACATCTCATCATACTTAGCTTACTGTGAAATAAGAACCTCGTAATTGATGTCTTTAATGATTGGCGAAAATGTTAGTGAAGTCGTAAACGTCAGTATCAAAATATATGGAGCAAACCATTTATACGAACTATTTACAAATGCAGTTTATATTTCCTTGCATCTATTGACTTAAAAAATCATGAACATTGATTGCATATCTTCCAGTTATACTGTTAAACCTAAAAATAGATATTGAAGGACAAAATGAAACTAAAATTGTGGCTCCATAACATAAGTTATGTGAAAACTATGAACAGTGCTCCATTGGAAGACAAATGGTCAGGAGTAAGATACATAGAAGCGTGCTAGTTGTCAAAGGGTACATGATAGGCTTAATTCGACTAATAACTAATCAGCCATTTAATGGTTTGTTGTAATTTATAAAACTCATTTTACTGTATAGAAACTCTCTACGTAACAATCCCACCTTATGTTGTGAGTCATAAAAAAAAAATAAAAAAATTATTGTGAGGACCGTTCCTTCAAGAATTTATGGCCCACAATATGTTGTTATTCTCACAGTCACCCAAAGACTGTTACGCTAGTAAAGTCCTATATTATAAATGACTACTAAGAAAATGCTGATTTGTCCTATATTATAAGCAAACTACTCCAACCTACACCAGAAGCAAGAATGTTCCCGGCCTTTCAGGAACAAGAACATGAGAAAGGAAAATAAGATATTATTTTCGTTTTTATTTTTGGACGAAGAAAGGACAAAGAAATTCAAAGGTCTATAATTTCAAATCCGCAAGATTGGCAAAATTGGGAATGTATAGGGCGTTTCTAGGATCAAATGGTGCTGAAAACACAAAAGCCACCGATCAGGACAGTGCCACCATGCTGGATTTAGCACCCAAAAGAATCTATTTTGTTTTTGAGAGAAGACTTTGAAGAAATTGCTGTTGAAAAATCGATAATTCAAACATGATATAAGGGATGCAGTATGTGTAACAATCATATCATTGACGATGAGTCTCACTGAAATCTGTTATGATAGTGTTGATTTAACAACAGAAGCCCATCTCAACACCAGAAGCAAATTCACAACAGAAAACGACTTATGCCAAAACGCAATAATGAAGGAATCGATTCGAGTAATGTCAAGGAGAGTGGAGAGAGTGCTTAGACAGCGAAGCGTTGAACTTCAACTACTAAGGCTACGTTTGGCAGTCAGGATATAAGTCAGGATAGGATAAAATTTATCATATCATGTGTTTGGTTCCTACTCATGATAGGATATAGCAGGATATAAGGGGGATATAGCCTGGATGTAATTATCCTAGGGGGGAGGTAGGATTTCTTTTGTCTATGGTATAAAAACTATTTTTCTAAATAACAAATTTCTTATATTATAAAATTAAAATAGTAATTATTTTTAAATAAATTTGAATTCTAATGTTAGAAAGAAAAATAAAAATAAAAAATAATTTTTATTTTTATTTTTTATTTTTATAAATCATATTTATAATTTGATTTCTTTCTTCATTATAATATATAGTTTGTATATGTATATGCGCACACGCGCTCGCGCGCGCACACACACACTTAGTATCTATATCATTAAATATTTTAAGTATAATAGTATAATTTGTTATTTAATGAAAATTTTTATTAAGAAATGATGAAATGGAGTCAAAATAATAATAATTAAAGATTTATAATTAAAAAATAATAAAAATGAAGTAGAAGAAACTAGATTTTAAGTAAATAAAATGATTTCTCTAATTCTCGAAGAGAAGGAGTAATAAAATTTCTAAAAAAATAGCATCTCCGTCTCTCTAACTCTAGTTCATGTGGAAGTTCCATGATTGCTTTGTAGCTTTATATTTTATTATAAAAATTTACGAAAACAGCGAGATAGTTGAAACTTACTCTCCTTCTTAGCTTTCTAGTTCACATCAAAAGTCTAAGAAAACAGAAAGAGAGTCAAACCTTTTTCTCCTCCATAACCTTGTGTTTCATATTGAGGTTTAACGAATGTCGCGAAAAAGGCAAAACTTTTCAACAAAAGTTAAATGTTTATATTTTCTTTTTTTACTAGATTCAGCAGTGAATTGCAAAAGATTCTTATATTTTTCGCTTGTGTTTTTTCAAATTCATTTTACATTGATATGTCGTATATACCAAACAGTAAATATGATATGATATGAACATATCCGGCTCTATTACTGCGATTCACCAAACATATGATAGGATATGACAAAATCTATGGATTTTATATCCTATCCTATCCAATCCTATCATGACTAAAAACCCGGGCGACCAAACGCAGCCTAAGGAGTGACAGCCATCAGGCATCAGAAACCCTAGTCAACATACTATTGCATCATCACTGCATTCGGCCCAAGAGATTTAGGACTTGTCTCACCGAAAACGAATAATTTGCATTTTTTTTTAAAATGATAGATTGAGTCACTTACAAAAATCAACAAAAAAAAAATCTTACGGAATTGTTTAAATATAAATTGTTATTGATAATGAAAATATTTTTCATTGATTAATTATTTCAAGTGACACGAGAGATATTTTCAAGTGAATATTTTTCAAATCATTCAATTTTTACAAATTAAGGCTTAAATACACGAGAGGGGTTGACTAACACTGTTACTTTTGCAATTCACATGTCAACAAGCAAAAAAAAAAAAAAACCCTTATTGTAAAGTCCAAATTGTCCCCCCTCGCAAATTCATGTTTTAGGGTTTTGTTTTGATTTTGGGGTGATTTGGTTAACGTTGGTTTTGAGTATTTTGGATTGATGCGAGAATTTAGAACTTGGGATGGGTATTTTTGGAAAGGAAAAGAGGCGTTAATGAAAAAAATAAATAAAAGAATAATAGATGTGAGGGTACAAAATGGTCTCCAAGGGTAAATACCACCTATGCGCTTTGATGAATTTCTTGATCTTCGCTGTAAACACGAATATCATCAGATCATGTCAAAGTACGAAGCAATCATACAAAAAGAATAGGATTCCTAATAGACATGATGCATCATGGAATGTCAGAAATGGGCGGACCTGCTGCTTCCTACCTTCTGCACTTCTTTCTTTTCTTTGCGCCCCCTGATCTACAACCACAAGCTCCTGAACTTTAGAGGATGGACTATCTGCCTCTCGAAGCTTGCTACTTCCCTGGGACATCTTCATATTGAACAAATGCACACAAGGCATTAAAGTGATCGTTTTTTGGATCACTTAAGTGCCAATTTTTCTATAAAAAGATCACTTAAGAGCCAATTCCGACGACTTGACACTTAAGTGATCGTTTTTTCTCCGATTTGGCACTTAAGTGATCAAAAAAAAAATTGACACTAAAGTGTTCTCCGTATACAAATATTTGCACTTCTGCTGTACTCCTGCCCATAAAAATCAATCAAGACAATCACATCATT
Source organism: Rhodomyrtus psidioides (assembly GCA_021437785.1). NCBI lineage: Eukaryota > Viridiplantae > Streptophyta > Magnoliopsida > Myrtales > Myrtaceae > Rhodomyrtus > Rhodomyrtus psidioides. The sequence continues at coordinate 5,707,722 of JAILYB010000010.1, read as the reverse complement.
AGAGAAAGCAAAATCTGTCAAAAGTGGTAATATGTTCATATATAAAACAAAAGAAGCATTCCCATGGCCATGGACAACGAACTCACCTCTTTCTGATTATTACGATGTTCCAGCATGCTGATATTTGACCTCACCTACTTTTACTGCATATCCAGTTGCAAGACCAAACAAGCAAGACGCCCTCTAAGGAACACACTTCAAAGAAGATCTATAAACAAAAGTAAGAGTAGGACGTAAAAAAGGTCTCGTTAACCTGATTCAAAAGGGCACACTTGGATTGGGATGACCTAGATTTCCCTCCTCTTTCTCTGCCTTCAGTCACCTCCCGAAGTGTCACTTTGACCATCCAGATGCTGCTTCCCCCTTCGTTTTCCTTCACTGCAGTTTATGAATGAACTCAAATATGAGCGTATTAAAGAAAAACAAAAAACACGTTGCTCATATTTCTATGCAAACAAAAGGTCATAGCAACGTTGTTGCAAATAAGAGACACAACGATGGAGCGTAGTTTCTGACCCAAAAAACCCATGAGAACCTCTTGGGTCTTTTCCTAGGGAGTACCTACTTTGAGGAGAATACGTTATGCCAATTTTATCCCTCAAATCACCCCCTTGATAGAAGGCAATTCACACATCTTCCTGGGCCTCTGTCTAAGTTCTTCTTCAAAAGAAATGATTTCTCTCTACTCTTCACGTGGGATACTCTCCAAATTTTTTCCCTTGATCTTAAATAGAGATTTGCCACAAAATTGACCCAATTCCCTTAAAAAAATTTCAACTTTAAGTCCGGTTCAAATTTTGTCGCAGAACTTCTTTTTGTCAAAAAAAGAAGAAGAAGAACAAGCCGCCAAAGCGAATAAGTTCTTTGATATGAAAATAAGAAAATTAGATAGGAACAACAACAATTTTTGCAAAAAAGAAGTTGGAAATAATATCTTCAATGGAATTTAAAATTAAAGATTCTAGGAAATTTAGACTCGAAAATTCCCTCATTGACAATCCCATCTTGCACATATAAGTATATTTGGAATATCAAGCTGACTGCTTTTATTTGCCAAAAAATGGGTCATGGAAATTCACAGGAAATAAAACTTAAAGAGATTTGAGGAAATGTAAAGACTATTTGGTAAATGGTACTTTTTGGAAGCAACTTTGAGAGAAATGTGCTTTGGTAGAAACACATTTAAAAAGTCCTTTAGGTGATTAATTTAAGTTTTTTTTTTAAAAAAATTTTAATTTGTTAAAAACTAGAAAAGAAAAAAAAATTGACCATACAAGTTATACAATTTGAATGTTGACATATTAACAGGTTTTTTTAATCATATTAACAGATTTGTTAATGTAAGAAAATGACATCAATTTTCCACTAAAAAAATTGAATTCGACCAATACAACAATATATTTAAAAGTTCAACCCATTTCAAGTTGCAAAGATGCATTGTGACAATCATCTATAATTGCTCATTCTTACACAGAAAACACAATAACTATTAGCAATCTCATGACCCAATATTACGATTTTTTAAATCTCACTTGCAAGCCAAAACACTAACCATGCTCGTGTAATTTTTTTTTTCCCATTCTCAAGCTGTAAAACCGCTCATGTTTCCCAACGATCTCAATGACACAAAGTTATTGATTCTGCAGCAAACTGACATTTCATTGATTAACATGACCCGATCATACCGAGGGCCAAGAAACACTAATTTTATCACAAAAGAGTCAATGGCTGGGCAACTACTCCCTCAGCTTGGCGTGACGAAACTTGAGCTTACGACCGGCACTGCAGTGAATGGCTTCCAACTCTTGAATTGCATCGACCACGCTAATTGAACCAGTCAAGTGAGGCCTTGATATACGAACTGCTTCCTTGGTCTTTGATTGCTACGTAACACATCCATAATTAAAGGATGGATGAAACGTGGCAAGCTAAGTTTGTGCTGCAACTAGTTAGTTTGTTAAAGAAGGGCGGGCAGGGAAAGACCTTGATATACGAACTGCTTCCTTGGTCTTTGATTGCTACGTAACACATCCATAATTAAAGGATGGATGAAACGTGGCAAGCTAAGTTTGTGCTGCAACTAGTTAGTTTGTTAAAGAAGGGCGGGCAGGGAAAGATTGCACAACGAGCCTATGTACAGAGCTACAGTCGAGGAATGCAGACCCAATTGCTCATCACAGTAAATCCATAGCATCCAAACAACTAGCTCATTCAAGCCGTTGTTTCAATGTTAGAACATAAAACACTCATCATCACTAACTTCCATTGCTGCTTTGCAAAAATAAGAAATGATTTTCATGTAATGCCAAACATAGAGTCCCCAGAAAGACATAAATATGCAAGTTTTGTTGAACATAAGGCTTTCAATAGTAGAAACATCAACATAGTACAATGAATTAATTTGCTCAAATCATAATCACAAGAGCTTGTATGCTTCAGGCATATAAATTCATGAAGAGCACAGGTACCCATCTACGCACGTGCTTGCACAGAGGATGATCACTAACCATGTGCTACCAGCTGCTATAAGGGTAACTTCATGTACTCGTATTTGTTTTCATCTGTTAAACGATCAGTACATGAGACAAACTTTTCCCTTTACATCCTTTGAGCTCTAAACGCCTCCATCTATGACAAATTTGATGTTAGTGTCGTTTACTTAGTTAGGTGGGTGCAGAGAAAAAGTTCAGCAAGAGAGGAAGCACAGTTCTCGTGGCTCATGGTGCAAAAGTGGAAGAACTCGATGCTTTGAGAGGGAATGATCATTTGTATACGAGCAAAAAGAATTTGCCAACTTCTCGTGCATTCTAATTCAAGATGCGGTGAATAAGTTAATTCATCGCTTAAAACAAGTCAAAGAAACTGAAAATCCACCCCACATCAAACCCATGTACGATCATTTCAGATAACCCTTTCCTTCCAATCGGGAAGAAAAAAAGGGGATGCTAGAATAGGGCATTTTCTTCAAAGGTTCGTCCGCTCAGGCAAGACGTTTTTGGTCTCAGATGACCCTCATGCTAGATCAGCACATAACTCAAAATTCCACAACCCACTTGGTCTCAGAGAAGAACAAATGGGAGAAAAGGGCACTTTGAGAGAGAGAGAGAGAGAGAGAGAGAGGAAATGGTGAGGGGAACGAGAACTTGAAGAGGAGGAGTCGCGAGGGAGAGAGCGACAGAAGCGAGCATGAGAGAAAGGGTGAAGTGAACTTTCCGAGGTGCGGTTTTTTCAAGGGGCTCAGCTATTTGCGGCCCACGACAAATCTCTCTTCCTCTCTTTATAAGAAGCCGATGTAGGGTCCAGGAGCTTCCTTAGAGTCTCTCTTGTCTTCTTCTTCTATTCGTACGCGCAATGTTGGGAAAGCCCTTCCATGCACGGAGGATGAAGCAAGAAATCCAGAAATTGACAGCCATTCGCACGCCTTCTTCACCTCGCCTTAACCCGGTTCGTGAATCACCCGGCTCGCCCACTCGCCCCACTCCACTCACCTGGCTCTCTCCTAGTCCTCTCCCGCCTCCCTTCTTCTGCTGCCGGAACCTCCCACCCACGTCTCACTTTCCTTTTACCTACCAAATCACCAAATTTCCTCTCTCTACCAACTCCCTCGCGACTCGACCGTCCTCTGCCGCTTACTGCCATCGTGCGCCCGACCCCGAGCCCAAGACCCCCTTCGAAGATCCGAATCTCAATGTGCAGAGTCGTGGAGAGAGCTCCGATGACCGGAGGGAGAATGGCGGCGGTCGCAGGAGGACGCTACCTGAGGAACGCGTGTTGCTCTTCACGTGCGAGTCCGAAGACGGCAAGTGCTGCGTGTACTTGGTCTGGACGAAACATAACTCTCAGGTGAGTGTGGTGAGCTCTAAATTTTGGATTTGGAATGAATTGCGACAAGGAAAAGCTTGAACAATTGAAATCAGACTTGGAAAATTGAATTCTTGCCTTCGCATTTGGGCTTGATAATCTGTTTGGTCGCCCACAAAATGTGGCGAAAGAGAATCGGATTCATGGAACCCTGTTTTTATCAGTTTATATGGGTATAATCTGTGCAAAATATCCGTTTTTGACGCTGTGAATTCAATGACGTGGCTTTGTTTGCAGGAATTATGTAGAGAAGAAGAAAGAACCCTGTGTATCAAGCGCGTCTCACCATTTGTAATTGAGGCTTTTATTCATGCTAATTGAGGTTTTTGCTTGGTTTGTGCATTGTTTTATACTTCAGAACTAACGGGTTTCTGTTTGAGTGCAGTTCACAGAATGGCGTGACTGCCCTCCGGGTTCGCTTGAATTGCTGAAGCAGAATCCGAAGGTGTTTCTTTTTTGAATGTTTATGTAGTCCGTGGCTTCATTGGCTCAGCATTTCTCCCACTAGCAATAAGTTTGGTGACACTCACAAGCATTGACGAATTAGTGGATGATAATAGTTTTTAATAGGTTCTGTGATACTAGAACTTCCTTACAATATCTTACCTTTTTATTCATAGGTTTTCTAGCTTAATGCTGTAATTCTCATTCGCATCTTGTGGGTTTTCCTTCTGAATAAGCACCAGAATATCGGGCATTATATTTGAGGAGAAGAGCAGCTTGACATATATTTTTATCATGGAAGTGAATGTCTTCAGTGTACATTCGATGCTCTTTTGATCATCATTTGATACAAATTTAAAGGATCAATTTGATTTTATCTCTATCTGTGGATGGCTTCTAATGGTCGATCCAACCGTTATCCTTTACGACCCATAATGATTCAAGGCATGTTTTTCTGCAATCTGTTTCCAGATTTGATCGGTATAACGTATGAAGTGTGGCTTGGACCAACTCTTATATCAACTTTATTCTGTTTGCTATATCCTTTTGCATCTCTTTTAACTGGACTCGACATGTATCCTTTCTGTTATTTATTAGGTTTTTAATAAGCTTGAGGTGTATCCTGGAGATATGTATGATGTAGCAATGGAAGAACTAAGGAAGTATGGCGACAAGGTTATGCCTCCTTTCAAACAAGTATTGCCTTCTTTTCCCTTCTTCTCTAAGTTGTTTTGTTGCTGTTCTAAGTGATGGCTGTAGAGAGTAATGGGCTAACGTGATCGATATGCTTTTATGTAATAGTTAGGGTGTAATTCATTCTCCATGCATTTACTTCCAAGGAAATGCAACACAATGTCCTTTTGAGCAGCAGTGCATAACCACTTCATTTGAAGGCCAACCATGTCGATTTCCTACACTAGAGGAGGGCTATGAATCCAAAAGACAATTTAACTCACATATCATTCTTGGTCTCACTTCTGTTATTTGTTAGGCTGCTAATGAGCCTGAGGTGTATCTCGGACGTGGGTTTCGTGTAGCATATGAAGCAGCAATGAAGTATGGTCATTTCCCACTACAAGTATTGCCTCTTTTCCCTTCCCCTTCTTCTCTAAGGTGTTCTGTTGCTGTTCTAAGCGATGGCTATAGAGAGTTATTGGCTAATGTGAGAGGTGCTTTTATGTAATTGTTAGGATGTAATCTATTCTCCATGCATTTACTTCCAAGGAAACGCAACACAATATCCTTTTGAGCAGTAGAGCATAACCAGTTCATTTGAAGGCCAATCGTGTCGATTTCCTGCACTTGAGAAGGGCTAAGAATCCAAAAGTCAATTTAACTCACATATGTCCTTTGGATCTCACTTCTGTTATTTGTGAGGTTGCTAGCAAGCTTGAGGTCTATCTCGGACATGGGTTTCGTGTAGCATATGAAGCAGCAATGAAGTATGGCATTGGGCCTATGGTGCGTTATTTCCCACTACAAGTATTGCCTTTTTTCCCTTTCCCCTTCTTCTCTAAGGTCTTCTGGTGCTGTTCTAAGCTATGGCCGAGTTATCGGCTAATGTGAGAGATGCTTATATGTAGTAGTTATGGTGTAATTCATTCTCCATGCATTTACTTCAAAGGAAACAGTACACAATATCCTTTTGATCAGCAGAGCATAACCACTTCATTTGAAGGCCAACCATGTCGATTTCCTACACTAGAGGAGGGCTAAGAATCCAAAAGTTAATTTGACTCACATATATACTTCTGGATCTCACTTCTGTTATTTATTAGGTTGCTATTAAGCCTGTGGTCTATCTCGGACGTGCGTTTCGTGTAGCATATGAAGAGGCAATGGAGTATGGCGTTAGATATATGAGGCGTCATTTCCCACTACAAGTATTGCCTCTTTTCCCTTTTCCCTTTCCCTTCCATCTGTAAGGTGTTCTGTTGCCGTTCTAAGTGCTGGCAGTAGAGAGCGGCTACCATTCTTTCTACTTTATTGGCTTCAGCGATTGATGTTCAAAAATCAGCGTGAGAGTTGCTTATTATGTGATAGGTAGGGGTGATTCATTCTCCATGCATTTATTTCCAAGGTGATGTAGTTCAATTGCCTAGATCACTTCAATCTGAAGGTCAACCCTGTTGTCTAAGTATCCAAAAGTCAATTCAACCCACTCATTGTTGCATCTTTAGTAGTTGATCGACTTTTGTTGACATTGTGTATTTCATAGATGATTACCGTATTTGATTTCTATCTGGGTTACCCTTAGTGGCAATCTTGAATTGCAGTTTTTGGATGCTATGGATATAAAAAGCATTATGATCGGCTACTTTAGTTCGTGCTCTTTAAATTCCATTGCTTCTCTCTTCTCTAGCATGACTTTGCTCTATGACTGCCACAGGTTGCCGTGTGTAATACAAGGTCACTCTCGGGAAAGATAGAATTAATTAAAGCATCACTTTTTTTTCAATCGGTAAGATCTATTGCCTTTGATCTCATTATGTTGCAAGTGCTTCTTGCATGTGGTATAGTGAACCATAGAGAGAAGTCTTTCACGTTGCACGTGTTGGTTATTTTAATATTTGAACGTTTTTACATGCTTAATTGTGTCATGACTATTCTTTTTTGCATCTGGTTTTTAACTTTTTTTGTTGCTTTTGTCAGCGTCCCAATACGATGGGAACTGTGGTTGGTCCTTGGGCAATTCAGGGCGGTCCGTCAAGATGCTCTCGTCTGGGGCGTTTTTGCTTGGTGCAGTTGCTGGAGTGGATCCAATCTGTTATCTGTTTTGTTCGGAAGAAATAAGACAATTCTGTTGGATAACCTTTTGGGGGGCGGTCAAGGTAGGCATAATGAAGATGAAGAATCACATGGGGATTGGTAGACTGTGATGTATTGGTAGTAGATGAAGTACACTGTTGAACAGCTCAGCTTGTTCAAAATTCTCTGATGAGAGCACAAATTGTCTATTAAATTATCAAAAGACGACCAAGGAATGCTATCATGAGCTTTTGTCTGGATAGGGTGAAGATGTGGAGTGTACTTCATATTTAAGATTGCCGTGCCTACTGGATTTGCTGCCATGTATGTGCTCTTCGCGCTCTCTTTATTTGTCCCTTGTTGAATTTTTCGGTTCTAGTAAACCTCAGGTTGAATCCATCAGCTCTTGCAATGCTACATGTACTTTTACTCCGGGCTTCGTTGCTGCTGCTAGCGCTAGTGGCAAAGACCCTGGATGTGGCATATGGCCTAATACTAATAGAGAGGAGGAGAGCTTATGTGAACCAGTGAATATGGCAAACTTGTGCTGATTCCGCGACCCGTGAAATCCGCCAAATCTGTCCCGACTTTACACACAGGTTTTTTTTTTAAACCCTAATTTCTAATTTTTGGTCTCCAGTCCTCTCCTCAGTGCAGGCATGTTGCCTTTATGGAAAAAGGTTAGTATTTAGCAGTTTATGAATGCCAAACGTGACGTGTAGTTTTTTCTTCACTCTCAAGTCACTTAGAAATTGACTTAAATAAGAATAAAATAAAAATCTCTATCAGCCTCTCTCTTCCTCCATATGCAATATAGCCACCATGAGGCCACATCGGAAGAGTATCCATATTTAATTCTGGCTTGGACATTGATAATCGATACCATCAGTCACTGTTAAATGTTAAGTGCTTGGTATTTGTCACTGCTAAGAATTGAGGAAAGTCCAAGTTGGAATTGCGTTGACCGAATCCGTGGCATTGATTTTCTTTTCACGTCAGCCAATGAACTCTTTCTTGGATATACATATACTAGGTTTGGTCTTTGATTTTTAATTTTCGGGTCTTCATTGAAGCGCCGTACATGAATGCTTGGCAAAAGGGTCTTATCTTTGTTGTTTTTCTTCATGAAATCACATATAAAAAAAATTCTAAACATCCAAACCAATTAAATTATCTCTAATGAGATTGTGAGATTTGCATGCCTCCCATCGTTGCCGTGTTCTTGATGGCTAAATGGATCCCTTCGTCACCTTTATTCCCTGAGTAATCTTGCATCAGATTGATAGTGTCTTGACTAAAAGATCAAAATCCCCAAGAATGGTTTCACGAGGTGTCGATCGCGGGATGGGATGCATGATGAGATGAGTCCTGAATGACAACAAGAATTTCGATATATAATGATCTACCTCCCTAACATAAATGGCCATCATATCTAGTCTCACTTAATAGAGGCCAGTGGCATCTAATTACTCTTATATAATCAACTTATCAAAGCTTTAATCGTTTGGCTTGCATAGAGAGTTATCATGACATATACGAATTCCCCATCTTTATTCCATGTTAAAGTAGAGAGGTCATACAAACTTAGCATTATATGCTCAGAGGGTTCTTGTTACACAAAACGGGATCACATGCACTACTTTGGGGACGATCCAACTGGAAATACTTAACCCCACTATTCACGTACAAAATTTGTAAACCTCCCCTAGCCGCATACGTTAACAAAATGCTGCAACACTCCCTCCAATTGCGAACTTTCCCGCCAAGCTTCCCTGGCTCCCGGTAGACACTAGGCCACTGGCCGAGCTATTCCCAGGCGCTCTGTGGTCCGAACCAACGTCGTTGTCACCTAAGCCGCTGAACAAATTAGGTGGGATGGCACCCTCCCTTTGTCCATCAAAATTGACAAACATTGCTACGAACCGAGCCATCCCGAACACGCCGGGCATTACGCTTACCCGTGTGATCACGCACACTAGGAATTATGTGAATTAGCACGAAAACCGCTTCTTTAATCTAATCAAATCTCATGACTTGATCCCACCTCCATATCAACTTCAGCCATGTAATATTTGAGTAGGCTTGACCAACCTAATTTTTAAAATCTTTATGAAGCCAGTCCAATTTAATGCTGTGAATGTAGATATTTAAATATATATATATATATATATATATTTGTTAGGGATCGAAGTCAATCCCTAATTTTATGTAATGGCAAGGTCGTCGAAATTAGGTGACAACAAGCATTTATCATCTTCCTTCACCTGTTCATATTAAACCTTCAACCACATCAAGACATTCGAGAATAAAATGAAATTCTTCTCAAATCCAAACAATTGTAGGAACTCGATAATAATGAAAACATATTTTCTAATTGTAGCGATTTGATTGTTAACAGTTATTAAAGCTACGGTCGAACAATGACTCTGACTGAGGAAATAGATGAGGGAGAGAATCCATCTATTCGATCATATATGGGCGCGCGTACTATGTAATATGTATGCATTGTTATGGTCTTTCAGAAGACAATGAATAATAAAAAAATAAAAAAACATCCGAGGAAGGCAGCCTCCACGAAAAAGGTCAAATTAAAAGACAATCATATCGGTATGAAAAGCAAACCCAACAAAAATGGTTTAAAAGAACCATTATAGCACAAGCAAATCAATGAAGACAATCATATGAAAGCAAATACTTTCGAGTGCCAAAAAAGGACCATCATGTCGCATAAAAATCAATCAAGACAATCATATCATTACAGTAAGCAAAATTTATCAAAAGTGGCAACATGTTCATATATATATATATATATATATATATATATATATATATATATAAGATATGTTCATTTGAAGTTTTAAAACTAGTCACAAAAGTGTAATTGGGTCCTAAAACTTGCAGAAAGTGCAATCGAGTCCTTCTGTTGACACCGTTAATTTTTCTGACTGAAAATGCTGACGTGGCATTGTTAAATTAATTTCTCTAATACTAATAGAGAGGAGGAGTGATAATGTGAACCAGTGAATATGTCAAACTCGTGCTGATTCTGCGGCCCGTGAAATCCCGCCCTCCGCCCCCCCCCCCCCCCCCCCCCCCCCCCCCCCCAAAAAAAACCGACGAAATCTGTCCCGACTATACAAACACACTCTTTTTTTGTTTAACCCTAATTTCTAATTTTTGGTCTTCAGTCCTCAGTGCAGGCATGTTGCCCCTTTGGGAAAGGAGAAAGTATTTAGCGATTTACGAATGCCAAACGTGACGTGCATTTTTTCCCACTCTTTAGTCAGTCAGAAAATGACGTACATAATGAAGTGAAATTAAATAAGAATAAAAAAAAAAATCTCTATCGACCTCCCTATCCCTCCTCCGTCTACGATATAGCCACCATGAGGCCACACCGGAAGAATATCCATATTAAATTCTGGCTTGGACATTGATAATTTGATAATCAGTATCATCAGAATCACTGTTAAGAATTGAGGAAAGTTCGAGTTGGAATTACGTTGACCGAATCCGTGGCAATCATTTTCTTTTCACGTCAGCCAATGAACATGAACTCTTTCTTGGATATACATGCTAGGTTTGGTCTTTCATCTTTTGATTTTCGGGTCTTCACATGAATGGTTGGCAAAAGGGTCTATCTTCCTTTTTCTTCATGAAATTACATAAAAAAAAAAAATCAAGTGTCCAAATCGATTAAATTATCTCTAATGAGATTGTGAGATTATTTCCTGAGCAATTGCACGAATAAAAACCTGTGGGATAGATGTATTTGGGGGCTGAAGAACATCGAGAGTTTGAGTAGCTCAAGTGATTGTAATATCCATTGCATCGTTTGATATATAATGAAGTTCGTTACTGCTCTTCCTACGGACATATGTCACTATGCCCAAACCGCGTAAATTTAGTGTTCGATTTATTTTCTTTTCTGTCTGTTTTGTTGTACGATCGCTCGCTCGCTTCTGCAATAGTTACGAGCACAAGGTGCGATAGGTACGTATAAATATGTGATAAGAATAGCGTAAAGAGTTAGGCTAATCAAGCCATCCCCAATTGTCCTTAGGCCTGCCTGGGGCCTCCCCCACAGCTCTAGACACATCGGCAATGTCGTTATCACATGGAGGCTGGTAGTCGTGTTCATCATTGCATCCCATAGTCGAGTTACATTCGTCCACTCTAGCTTGGACGCTTAAGCTCCTCCCATTGCCGTAGATCGTTATCTTCTTGAAACATCTGCTCATGTTCTCGAACCACCCTGTGGATAGTGCACTTCCGCACAACTCATAGCCCAAAAGAACAAGAAGCAAAGAGCTCACGAATATCAAATTGAAGTTGCCCACTTTCTGCGTCTTTTTTAAGATGTTCCCTTTTTGGGCTGTCGATGCTAAAAAAGGGGATAACGTAGATCTATATATAAGAAATCAAAGGTGGTACTCATAAACAGTTTTCAAAGGTGATCGAAAGTTGCATAATGCAGAAGGAACTAATCATGGTTACTTCCCATTAACATAAGCAGTACGGTGTTACGAAGAAGCAAAATAGTTGACTACCATCTCGTGTATACTTTATCCATTCTCTAAGGGATGAGAACTTTGATACTACATGGACCGAGACTTTGCCCAATTCTCATCCGAATCATAGAGACGCGATTAAACATGCGATTAGTAGATGTCTAGATTTGAATTGTCGACAATTGCTGGAAAATGAGGCCACATTCCCGTTACCAGACTCATTTGCCGCCTTAAGATCCTAAAATACACCCAATAAGGTTTTAAACTTCGACCGCCAAAAGATGTAATTAATAGTTGAGAGGGGCCTGTCTTTTTGGACCCTGAAGATCGTAAAAGAGAAGAAGTTTTTCATATTCTGATAAAAGTGAATTACAACAATAAGTATAGCTTACTAATAATTAAAAAGACTAAAACACCCTTATTAGCTAGCAAGCCCAATACTTAACGTTTCAAGAGACCTTATTGTATGATCCAAAACAACCAACTGCTGAATATTTAGTACTTTTCCAGGACAGCGTTTCTCGTTTCTCATTTACTAGTGGTCCGTCTAATGAATTCCTAAAATTGTTTTGGAAAGCAAGTCATGGTAATGCTGATTTTTGAGTTGCCGCAGAAACTTCATCATCATCGTCTGGTCATATCCAATGTAGGTTATCGATACTCCGGTTATGAACGCTACCGCCATGATTAGTATCTGCGCCTGTGGCTATCAAAGCACCGACATGCCTCCTTCAATCACTGCCCCTTACAGACACCGGCAAGTCATATCGTCCGAACCAAACTCTCTAGAAAGGCGAATTCTGAATATCAAAATGTGGTTCTATCACTTACACTCTCAATTGACTTTAACTTCACGTTAATTGTCTTCCTTCCTAGAGGGACAAGCACATTCCAGGAAGCCATAGATTAAGGTCTCAGCAACTTACGGAAACATTTGTTTACCAAAAAAAAGAAAAAGAAAAAACTTACTGAAACATTTTGAAGTTCATCCATCATAGAATAGGGCAGTGCAACCGCAGTGATTATTACTCAAAGCATTACAGAAGGTCTTTAGAGCATGGGAAAATATAGTCTAACTAACATCCTGCAACAAGAATTATCATGATTACTCGATATCATGCTGTTCTAACGCCAATTAAGAAACAAAAGGCAATATTGAGCCAGTTGCATAGTTGGATTCTGGCTCCAGAAAAAACTAGAGTATGTACAAATGGATGAGCAAGCACCTATACATTCGTTCCAGTCAAAGGATGTAGCAAGTGTGTAAAAATGGGTAAGCAAGCACCTAACATGTCTTCCCAATTGTTACTGCCACGCCCTAATGTTCCTACATCAGTTTCTATGCAAAAGCCCAGCCAGTAAATGCAGAATAACAATTGAAAATCAGTGATAAAGTCCCGGACCTTGAGGTGGTTGCGTGGTTGATAAGTCCTGCGAATCGCTTGTGCTCATATGCTTTGCCGCTGGTGGTTTGGTCCGATCCTCCTTCCAGGATGGTGCCAGCTACGATAAACGTCCTGTGGGGATGACCATTGACCAGCATGCTGATTTCTACCATTATCAGGCAAAGGCACCCATCCTGGGAAGCAATCTGAGTGTAGTCGAAGCCGATCCAGGAAATATTAAAAAGTGATGATCATTTTTATACTGGTCCTGGACTTGCAATGTGGGGTCATGGCTGGTTCAGGAAATATTAAAAGGAGCAGTTGAATGAGGTCGAAATGGCGAAGATTGAGAAGGCGTAGTTCCTGCGCCCGGAAAACTTCCCCAACCAGAAGTACCAACATTGGCACGGGATCAGCCACCACCTTGATTCACCTCTTATTTAGCTAATGGCATATCATGGTGCTAGTTATTAAAATCAGGTTTTGACCAAAATGACGTCGTTCTGGCCTTATGTTTTAGCCACATTTCTCCATGTAGAAGAGAGAAAATCATTTTTTTTTATTTTAAAAATCACGTTAAAATTTTTCGTTAGCCAAGCCAGACAGAGTTAGCAGAAAGATTCAAAATTTCACCAATTTGACGAATTTTGAGTTGACTGCATTTTTTGCAAGTTCTAAAACTCAATTGTACTCCTGTAATGATATTCAGTGTACTTATCCTTATCTCAAGCTACTGCCGATTGTAATTTTACTTTCTATGTAGGGATGAACATAACTAACACCATGAGGATGAGGGAGGTTTCCACCCCCCGCTGATACGTCCTCTTCCAATCACGGATAAGAGCTGACTATTATGAAAAGGTCCCACAAAATTAGTGAAATATGAGGTTGACACCCGATTTAAATTAGGGAAGGCCGACGACTAATATGTGTTTTTGCAGCAAGCTCAATGACTGAGAATTTTTCGCTCATTTCATGAGGAGCTAGTAACATAACATGAGGCACCGCGTGATAATTTTCGCGATTCGATTCGAAAAAAACTGCAAAAATCATGTAGGCGAGCTCGAAATAGAGTTCATGCGCGCGTTCTTTCAGAAAAGAAGGGCAATTTAAGTGACGTCTTTTGAATATTTAGTTCACCAATGTTTGCGTACGCCCAACTTCATGAGGGTTGACAATTGAAGGTCATCTTAATGGATAAATAAAGGTCCAAGAGCATGAAATCCTCATTCGAATTTCCAGTCCTGGAAATAAGATTAAATTAGTCTGTCTAAGGTTTGATGTCGATGATCACTATTTTCAATCAGGCGGATATTACTTCTTTTTAGTTTAGCGATCATGTGATGTTAATTTCAACTACAGGTAATGCTTTTTTAATTCGCGTAGATAAAAAGATCCAAACTCAATGGCTAGAGCAGAAGTAATTATCGAATTTCAGTTATCGAATTTCAGTGATAATCCATAAAATAAGACTGATGATGATTTCAAAACTTAAGCTATACGGATAGGCGGTAGAAAGTACATGCATGAAAGTTGGTCTGACGAAAGATCTTTCTTTGGCAATTGATCCAATTTTGAAACACCGAATCACACGAAGTTGTCAATCATGTTTCACTCTTTATGTTGAAATATGCCGTACATTACTTAACAATTAGTCTTATATACTCTTTATTATACTCATGTGGTGTTTAAACTTTTAAGTTGAACTTTTCTAGTGGAATTACCAAAAAATTCTTAAATCTATTATACTTGTGCCAGTTCAATAGTACATCTTTCAATCTGACCAATTTAGTTTTACATTTTTTTGCAAATTTTGCTAATTGATTTTTTTCGACCAATTCTGATTAAAAATTGCTGACGTGAATAATTTTTAATTTTTAATTTGATTTTCACTTTGCGCTTTTTTATTTGGATATTTTACTTTTTGTTTTCTTAGCTTTTTTTCCTTTTGTGACCCAATCGACTGCTAAATCCCCGGGCAAGGTGTTCGGGGCCTCCAAAGTCTCAAGCTCGGCATTGGCAAGGCTCAAGCTCACCGGATTTGCTAAGGTGGAGCCTCGGGTGAATGGCCATGGCTGGCGACCGACAAAGAAAGAAAATAATAGAACAAATAAAACTTGATATATATTAGTCAAAAGATAGTTAAAAACCAATGTTTTTGATATTTTTTTCCTAAGAAAATTAATTCCTTCCCAAATGAGGAAAATTGTTTTCTAGCTCGCTCTTAAGTCCGAGCCAAAAACCAAAAAATATCGTCCTTTTCCTAGAAAATGATTTTTTTCTAAACAAATGAAGCATTAAACTCATGCCATACTCTCTTTAAACTCAAGCTAAAAAAAATCGGCACAAACAATTTTATACTGAGCCCAGCCCACACAATGAAGAACTTATAAAAGTAAGGGTTAATATCACGAAAAAATTCCAAACTAATTCACATTAACTCAAATTATTTTTTCGACCACAAAAAACTCCTAACTGATACATGTTACAAATTTACCTTGAACTATTTTTCGACTAGAAAAAACTCTAAATTGGTACACGCATAACAAACTTACTCCAGCTTAATTTTTTGACCACTGAAACCCAAAATTAACAGAGTTTTTGTATAAGTATACTACTTTGAGTTTTTTGTGCTAAAAAACTATAGTTCCAAACCCTAAATTGATACATTTATTACCTCCATGGATCTGGGACTAGTTAAATTTGGTGATTTTTTAAGAATGAAAAAGATCGGGATTTTTTCTATAGCAAGGCTAAGATTTTTCATTAAAAAAAAAAAGAGATTGGAAATAATATTGACAATCAAATTTAAAATTATAGATCCTAGGGAATTAGATTCTAGAAAATTTCCTCGTTGTCAATTCCATATTTCACATATGAGTAATTGAGTATCTTTGAAGTATGTTGCTTTTACTTGCCAAAAAAGCGGTTAGGCAAATTCAATAACACGATCAACCCTCCTTAAATTGCGCTCGATCAGCGTCATTTGATTTGATATGAGATTGATAAATAGAATAGATCATTAATATATGATTCAATGTTGTTGATTTAGATAAAAATCTTTTTAATATAAAAAATTTTGTGGGAAGATATTACTCGCTATTGGTAATTGCGGTATTTCACTATTAACGTGGTCGTATATGTTATTGTTTATTTTGACCGTTTGTGTAGACATATCTGTTTATTTTGCTAGTTCATCACCTGCTCTTATCATTCGTAAGGGCAATGTTACGAGAGCCTTTGCATGGATGGAGGATCAAAGAAATCCAGAAGTTGACAGCGATTCCGACGCTTTCACCTCGCCTTAACCCGGTTCTCTTCTTCTACTGCCACTGGCAGAAGGACCTCCCACCCACGTCTCACTCTTGTTTTACCCACCAAACCACCAAATTTCCTCTCTCTACCAGCTCCGTCGCGACCGGGCCCTCCGCTGCCGCGTGCTACTCTGGTGCGCCGGAGCCCGACCTCGATACCCACTTCGAGAATCCGAATCTCAATGTGGAGAGTCTGAGAGAGAGCTCCGATGAGGAACGCCCCTTGGTCTTCACGCGCGTGTCCGATGACCGCACGTCCGATGTTGCGGTCCCGAAACATAGCTCTCAGGTGAGTATTATGAAGGTTGGAGATCTAAAGTTTGGATTTTTGGGATGAATTCTGACGATTGCTTGGGAGAGGGAGAGGAAAAAGTAGGGAAATTGAAATGAGAAATGAAAAATCGATTACTCGTGTTTGGTCGAGAGTCTGATTCTGCTTTCACTCTTCTCAAGGAAGGAGGCCCACAAAATGTGGCGGCTAAAGAGAAACGGATCGGAGAATCGGATACATAGATCCGTTTTAATTGATATGGCCTTATTGCAGGGATTATGTGGAGAAGCGACAATGGTGCTCACTTGCGTGCAACAAAAGTTGTTTTTCTGTTCATGCTAATTGAGGATGATGGACTAGGATTTTGCTTGGTTTGTGCATTTTCAGAACGAACTCGTGTTAAACTTTGGGCTTTTGTTTGACTGCAGCTGGTATCTATTCGTTGACGAATTAGTGGATGATAATAGCTTTAATAGGTTGTGCGACACTTGTTTTGTTTCGACTCTAGAACTGCCTTCACAATGTCTTACCTTTTTATCCCATTGATTTTTCTAGCTTAATGCTGTAATTCTAATTCACATCTTGTCAGTTTTCCTTCTGAAGAAGCAGCAGAATATCGAGCATTATACTTGAAGAGAAGAGTATTTTGATATATATTTTGTGACAAATTTTTGTCGTGGAAGTGAATGTCTTCAGTGTACACAAATGCTCTTTTGATCAGTATCATTTGATACAAACCCAAAGGATCAATTTGATTTTATCTCCATCTGCGGGTGGTTTCTAATGGTCGATCCAACCGGTATCCTTTACGATTGGGGCATGTTTTTCTGCAATCTTTTTCCAATTTTGATCGCTGTAACTTACGCGAGGTCTGGTTTAGACCAACTTCATGTCAACATTAGTCTGTTTACTATATCCTTTAGCATATTTTTTCACTGCACTCAGCATATATACTTATGGATCTAACTTCTGTTATTTATTAGGTTGTTAATAAGCTTGGGGTCCATTCCAGACATGAGTTTTGTGTAGCATTTGAAGAAGCTATCAATTATGGCGTCAACTTTATGCAGTATCATTTCCCACTACAAGTATTGCTTTCTTTTCCCTTCCATCTCTAAGGTTAAGGTGTTCTGTTGCTGTTCTAAGTGATGGCTATAGAGAATGTCTAGTGTCTACGATTCTTTCTAGTTTATCGGCGTCAATGATTGATATGCTGAAATCAACTTATGCAACAGTTAGGGAGTAACTCATTCACCATGCATTTATTTCCAAGGAAATGCAGCACAAAATGCTTTTGAGCAGCAGAGACTGCTTCATTCTGAACACCAACCATGTTGATTTTCTACACTAGAGGATGGAGAATCCACAAGTCAATTCAACTCACTTATGTCGTTGCATTTTTAGTAGTTGCTCGACTTTTGTGGGCATTGTGAATCTTCATAGATGATTACGACATTTGACTTACTCTTAATCGCAATCTTGAATTGCTGTTTTTAGATGCTCCAAATATACAAAGCATTATTTACCGTTTTACTTTAATTCGTGCGCTTTAAATTCCATCACTTCTCTCTTCTCTAGCATGACTTTGCTCTATGACTGTGCAGCTTATCCTGTGGGGAAAAAAGCCACTCTCGACAAAGATGTTATTAATTCGCGCAACACTTTTTTCACGAGAGGTAAGATTTATTCCGTTTAGATCTCATTGAAAATGCTGCAAGTGCTTCTTGCATGTCGTACGGTGGACCATTAGAGAGAAGTCATTTCACATTGCATGTGTCGGTTTGTTTTGATAGTTGATGGTTTGTACAGGCTAAATCATGTCATGACTATTTTTATTTTATTTTTTTGCATCTGATGTTTATTAAGAACTTGTTTTGTTGCTTTTGTCAGTCTGTTACGATAAGACCTATGATGATTTCTACCGTTGAAATCCTCTTGTATTTGGCTGTCGCTGTTGCTGGGGTGGCAGCCCTCCTATCTCGCATCTACTTTGGATGGAAGAAATGAAAGGCGAGACAATTCTGTTGGATAACCATTGGGGACGGGCAAGGTAGGCATAATGAAGATAGATCACATAGTGATGGGTAAGTGTGATCTACTTGTAGTAGATGAAGTATTATTGAGAAGCTCAGCTTGTTCAAAATTGTCAATCAATGAAAAATCTACCCAAGACGACGAAGGGATACTATCAGGAGCTTCTGTCTGTCTAGATATGGTGAAGATGAGGGATATATATACTGCATATTTAGGATCACTGTGCCCACTGTTTCTGTTGTTATGATCGCTGCTTTTGTCCTAAAACGAGTTAATACCCCCCTTCTAGTGTTTTAATGGAGAAAAGTGCAGTATGAGCTCTTTGCTTTCTCTTTGTTTTTTCCCTTGTTTGAATTATTCGGTTCTAGTAAAGCTCAGGTTGAACCGGTCAGCTCTTGCAATACTTCATATACTTCCGCTCCGGCAAATGCTTATGTAAGTGGCGAGAAAACGTTAGGTACCCACGGGTTATTGTCGATGTGGCACCCAAACCCATTCAGCGTGCAACAAGTGGCGCTCGCGGCCCCAACTGTGGGAAAAGTTTTGCAATCTATGAAACACACTCCCTCCCCCTCTGGCAGTCTCCCTCACGTGCCATTGGTCTGCCTCCCTCCTCCAGCGGTGGGGGATCTGGTGGGTCTACCGACGAAACTAGTCGGAGGTTGCGGCTGGGGAGGGGGAGGGGGAGGGGGCGGGGTGGTTCTTCAAGGCGGCGACGGTGAGGGAGCGTGGGGGTAGGGTTCGTCGGGGTTTGAGGCGGTTGTCTGGGGTGGAGGTGCAGAGTGGTGGAGAAGAGATTCTGCAGCCATTGATGGGGGTTGCAAATTTGACTCGAGAGAGAGAGACATAGTGTGTTTCAGAGGCTGCAGAAACTTTTTGACAGGTGGCGCCGCCAGCACCATGTGTCGCACGCCGAATGGTCTGGGCAAATACTCCGTGTCTACCTAATATTTTCTCTTGATGGGTTATATGGCTAATAGAGTGTAGAGAGCTTATATGCACACTTGAAATATTTTTGTTTCCCCAAATTCCGCGGCATACCTTGTAAAATGTAAATATCCTAAATCAAGAAATGTAAGCAACGGTAGAAACTTTGCTTCTGGTTTCCTGGAGGAGTAATAGGGGAAAAAACAGTAATGGCGATTCTGTTCTTTTGTGTTGGCAGATGTACGCACGCACCCGTCTACCACGTGAGAGATTGGTATTCGTTAGATTAGCCAAGTCATTTAATCATTAAATATCTAATAACCTATATGGAGATATCATTAGTAATTAAGACACTGTTTGAAGAAATTATCCAAATGGAATGATAAAGAAGCTTAAAAAAAAAATTTGCTCGAAAAAATTATTTGAAAATTTGACTGTGCCTATTTTCTAATTTTCAAGATTTTTCGGATTCTTTTGAATTTTTCGGAATGATTTTTTCATGAGGGGGCAAAATCATCGATTTAGGAAGAAACGGAAGGCAAAATCATCATTAAAAAAAAGTATTGGTCAATTTCCTAATTTTTGGGATTTTTTGAAATTTTTAGGAATTTTCAGAATTTTTCTAGATAATTTATCCATGAGGGGCAAAATCATCATTTTTAAAGAATAAGATAGCAAAACCGTCAAAAAAGGATTGGCCAAATTTTCGTGTCAACTTAAACATGAATCGATAAATTGAAATCCTTAATGATAGAATTGTGCACATCTGACATTTGATTTCCCCAATAGATTCAGAATGGCCAATTAACCCTGCGTAATGTTTTGGTTTCACATGAGGATGACCAATTGTGAGAATGACCAATTGACCAAAAGCCTCAAATTAGGGACCAAATTGTCCCAAAAATAAGGTCAAATTTTTTAATGTGCTCAAAAGGTGAAATTGGTTCGATTGAAATGAAATTGAAGGTATCAAGAGCAAATGTCATAACTTTGACCAGGTGAGAAAAAGAATAGAAGGACCTAAAATGAATTTTTTTGGCTCAATTCAGGGTTATGTTAATGAAGACTTTTGTGGCTCCGAATTGAATTTTATAAATTTTAGATGGTCAAGGTGAGAAGGAAATTAAAACAATGGTTATTTTTTCATTTTTTTTTTTTGCTATGAATTTTATTTTTCTTGATATTTTGGATACTTTTCTAATGTTGAAAAATACTGAAAAATGCGAAAGTTTCCAAAAATTATTTTTGTTCAAAATAGGTTTCTTAAGCATGGCCAGGGTTTCCAAGGTTGATTTCTAAATTTTATTAAATTTTTAATGATTTTTCCAAAGAAAAACTAATTAAAAATCAGATGTCGACAACTATATGTACGTACTTTTATGTTAGTCTTGTGATTATTCTTATTAGTCGATCCGATCCCATAAAATTTTAAACATTGAATCACGGCGGTAACTACATCAATAGATACAAAACCTTCCATAATTATGAATGTCTTTATCATCGGTCTGAATTCACCTCCTTTTTTACGTTGGTCGAAAGATTCGTTGCGATCAACAAATTCAACTACTAAGGGGGGACAATTTAACCCCCCAAAAAAGAGGGACAATTTATCTGCAAAAATAAAGGTTTATTTAGTAGTGATTGGGCCAAAAACGACCTAATGGAATTACTGAACTGAACTTTATTATACTTATCCGATAATTCGAGTCTTTAGGACTGATTCGCACATTGCTTGGGTATGGATGTATGCATAATTATGCAGAAGGTGAGATCTTGTAAGGAGAACCGACAATACATGCCGTCGTGTTATAATCGTGTTTTCAACTTGTTTCCGCCTATTACATCTAGAATTTGATTATGCATTCCAAATTATTGAATTACAATCAAAACACGAAAGCTCACGTTCTCCGTAAAGTTAGAATGTTATGGGTTTTATATTCTAGTTTTCTTTCTATAACTCGTGTTCTACGTCGTGTCATAGACATGTTGGACCTGCCGTACCTCTAGATCTCCCTTTTTGCCATGCTTGGGGTCGCGCACACTTTATCCTTCTATTCCTTAACTCCAAGATTATTTATTTTCAAATTTATCAGACTTCAAAAAAAGACATAAAGATATCTGGAGTGTTCAATATTTATTCACGGCACTTGCATTGGTGCCAATTTAAAAAAAAATGATTATTTGAGTGCCGATCCGATGAACATCACCAGAAATACTACGTAGCGTCCACGTGGCTTGTCGGAAGCTTCTAGTCAGCTAAAGAAAAAACAAAAAAAAAATCACGTAATATTATAAAAATTAAAATTGGTCAGCGACCCCCGCTAGCCAATCCACCCCCATCGCCTGCCATTGTCGGCAGTGGTGGGGCGGCGGCGAAAGCTGTGCAAGCCCTTGCCACTACTAACATATGATATTTTTTTCATTTAATTTTTAGCTTATTTTTTTAGTTATTTAGCTTTTTCAAATTTTTTTAATATTATGTGGAAATTATTTTTAATTTTTGCCTTTTTCCTTTGCCATGTTTTTCTTCTTCTTCTTCTTTTAAACAAATCCACGTAACATTAAAAAGTTAATAAAAAAAATATACATGTACTATTTGGTCGAAATTGAAATTTAAGTGATTGGTTTTTGCCAAATTGGCACTTAAGTGATTGTTTTTTCTCCGATTTTGCACTTAAGTGATTTTAAAAAAATATTGGTCGGGTCGCGCACACTTTATCCTTCTATTCCTTAACTCCAAGATTATTTATTTTCAAATTTATCAGACTTCAAAAAAAGACATAAAGATATCTGGAGTGTTCAATATTTATGCACGGCACTTGCATTGGTGCCAATTTAAAAAAAATGATTATTTGAGTGCCGATCCGATGAACATCACCAGAAATCCTACGAAGCGTCCACGTGGCTTGTCGGAAGCTTCTAGTCAGCAAAAGAAAAAACAAAAAAAAAATCACGTAATATTATAAAAATTAAAATTGGTCAGCGACCCCTGCTAGCCAATCCACCCCCATCGCCTGCCATTGTCGGCAGTGGTGGGGCGGCGGCGAAAGCTGTGCAAGCCCTTGCCACTACTAACATATGATATTTTTTTCATTTAATTTTTAGCTTATTTTTTTAGTTATTTAGCTTTTTCAAATTTTTTTAATATTATGTGGAAATTATTTTTAATTTTTGCCTTTTTCCTTTGCCATGTTTTTCTTCTTCTTCTTTTTTTAAACAAATCCACGTAACATTAAAAAGTTAATAAAAAAAATATACATGTGCTATTTGGTCGAAATTGAAATTTAAGTGATTGGTTTTTGCCAAATTGGCACTTAAGTGATTGTTTTTTCTCCGATTTTGCACTTAAGTGATTTTAAAAAAATATTGGTATCAAAGTAAGCGTTGTACACAAATATTAGCACTCCATGTGTCCTTTTGCTCTTTAAAAAAAAAGTCAAAAATAAACATGGACCATTGAGGATCCTGGGCAAATTCTTACGAATGGCCCAGGAATTTCCAGTTTATCCAATTCCACCCTCGAATCGTTGACTATTTACCAAATCTTGTCCCGACGTAGCTCACACCCAAAACTCCCCCCTCGAGACTTCATTGAGCGAGATCAGACATTGAGACCTGCATTGCCGGCGAACCTCCACAAGAAGACGAAGAGCTTCACGTTCGAGAGAACGTACAACACATACATGCACAATCTCCCAAGTCATTGAGCTTTCCATAATCCATGGACATAGGTCGCGGCAAATTCCTGATTTTCTTTGAATTCTTTTTTTTTTCAAAATTCCGATTGTGTTGTGCTAGTAATCGTGCATTGCATCTTTGATTGGTAAATAGTAGTCGAGTTATTGCGTCGGAAACAAGAGCTTGGTCAGGTGTTGATTTTGCCTCCTTTGAAATGGCAAATGGCAAATGAATGTGAAATCAACGTATTCAAGCGGTGATCTTGGGAATGGTGTTGAGGAAGGTTCGATGTATTCAGTCATGGCGGATGAATTGGAGATTGCAAGCATGCCGATCGGCACTGCAACAACCATGCCTTCCCCTATCTTATTGTGGATATTCAAGTTCTTAACTTTGATAAATTCAGTTTTCACTCGTGTGCTCGCTAGATGTCAAAATTTGGAGTAAAGATGGCGGGGGCATGAAAGATATGTTAATTGAGAAGTTGTAGCTAAGATGTAATTATAATGAGGTAACTCAACCTAGATCAGAAAAAATTAGGACCCTCATTGACCTTTTATTTTATTTATCTTCCTTGACTAAATTCACACTTCACTTCAATTCCGAATTGCTCAAATACATGTCGTCCCAAAACTTTGAAAAGCTTGCCCCCTATATATATATATATATATATATATATATATATATATATATATATATATATATATATATATATATATATATATATCCGGTATCGGGATTTCTTGTTGAGAAACCAATTATGGGAGACTTTGAGCAAACATCGTGGTCCGTAATGCATAAATCTTCTTTTCGTCTTTGATTAAAGATACCTGGGCGCCTGGCGGACTACATAGCAAGCTAAACAACTTTCACTTGATTTATATGTCATGAAAAAGCTGTAGATGGAAACCATAGCATGCTACAAACCTCGAAAGCCTAAATTTTGCTTAACTGATCACGCATGGACGGTGACATTCTCAAGGAGTACTCAGCACGTACGTACTCTTCATGAACTGGCCACCAGAATTGGGATGTACCCATTTAATGAAGTCGACCAAAAGCTAGCATGAGATATTAAAAAAATGGAAGCTCCAATAACACCTAGTTATCAGTTAAGCAATTGTTCGACATGACCTCCCCACAAGATCATTAGCAAAATTAAGAAGAAAGCCAGACCTCCGCAGCAAAGCTATACAGAAAACAATCATTGAACAACAAAATGTCTAGTATCTAACTTCGGGCAACAAAATCTTACTGAAGATTATATGAAAATGATGATTGCAGGGAGGACCCAACATCCCAAAGTATGATCATCAGCACCTAAACAGAAATTTACCTAACCGCTAAGTCAATCGGTCCTTGATACCGCTCACATGGAATTTGCCAACAATGGCCACTATCGACTTCCAATCTCTGGCATAACTTTTCAATTCAGCCGACATATAGCTAAAACACAAGTTGAGAAGAAAGTATCAATAAAATGATATATCACAGATCAATTCTACGAAACGAAAAAATAAAAAGAAAAAGGACTTACTCGTCTCTCTCATGAAGATATACTTTGGCCATGTTGGGATATTTCAAGTTCAATTCTTCCTTAAGTAAGAGCGTTTCCTCAAAAGTCTTTTCCTGAAAACCAAAAACCAAAACGTGAACAAAAGTGCAAGAAGTGCTAGCAACAATTTCAATGAAACCGAACACAGTTAATCTTACCCACAGTGTAGGATTAATCAATTTCATTTGATGATCCCACCGTACTTCTTCCAGGCGTGTAACTTCTACTGCCTTCCTATGCATGGTAATTTGTGCCAGTCATAATTCATAGATTTGAGACTTTGATACACACTAAATTGGACTAAAAATAATAGATTTGAGACCTTGATAAGTTCTTTACTGGGACTTTAGAAAAAAGCAATTTATATAGCAACAGAATACAAGGAAAAAGAAGGCATACGTCTATTGGTTGATCAAATAATCTATACTCCCCACCATACTTCAATACTTCTTCGCGTGCTATAGAGAACTCGCTATGGGGTTCATTCAGGACATTTCTTCTACCATCGCATAACTCCAATAGAGTCATCTGCACCAAACAGGAACCTCAAAGTTTTTTTTTTTTTTCATTCGAATTTCAATATTGTTTATATTGAAATTAACAGAATACACAACACGAAAGAGAAAAACATGAAAAAACATCTGGTTTCAAGCAAGTTATCACCGCTTCCACCAGATCAATTGAGTCCTACAACCAAAGTCATATCATTATATCTACGCTACAAACATTAGATTATAGCTTGACAAATAAAGATCATCAAGTTTCCCACACGCAAAAAAATAAAAATCAAATTTTCAAGTGTCATTTCAATTTTCCAAGCCCAAATGCAAAAATCAATTTTCTAAGCTTAAAAATAATTCTGCATACTGACTCAAGTTGAAATCTTGCTACTACAAGATTATACAAATTATGCCAGGTATAGATCAACATCGTATCTTTATCAATAGAAAAACGGCCAAATTATCCACGAAACAAGATTAGGAGGATAAAGAGGAAAAAAAAATCTTTGGCTCTTTGGTGGCACATCATCAGCAGAAAAAATTTGTTTGGCATTATAACCAAAATAATAGTAGAAATTCTTCTGGGAATTAGTGAGTACAAACCAATTAAAGCAATGAAATTACTGTGTTAATTTCAATTTTCTTGTCACAACTGTTCTTATTGCATCTAATTCAAGTCAACTTTGCTACACAAACTATATCAGAATCAGAGTTAAAAAGCTGAACGACCTAAACTTACACTAGATATTTAAAACCGAATGATGTAAAATTACGGTATATACCCAACGATGCATAATATGAGATAAGCAATTGTCAGACCTAGACGAGCTACCTCCCAAGCCCAATAATGTGCATAGTTAAAGATATCATCCCCCAAATTCAAATGTGTAGTGCTTAGGATTAGGACAATTAATAACTTATTCTGATTAGAACCAAGTCGAATCTGTGTATTGAACAATACTCACACACTTAATGATAGAATTGCTCACATCTGACATTTGATTTCCCCAATAGATTCAGAATGGCCAATTAGCCCTAGGTAATGTTTTGGTTTCGCATGAGGATGGTCATGGGGGTGTTTAGTTGGTTTAGCCCAACACCCCAAACAAAGCGCATCGGACAGCAGAAACAGCCACCATCAATTCAATGTGAGCCAACTCGCAATTTTGACATTTTTAGCAATTTAAAATCTGTGATTTCACCGATTCTATCCCGACCACAATTTTCAGCCGAGTTAGTGCAATTTGCATTTTCTGCCTCATAAAAGTATACAACTTTACTTATCTCACGAACTTACGACTTTACTTACCGCACGAATTTAACAAGACTTAGAGGACTGGTTCTCCTATTTAAACTGAAACGACTTGTAACAGTTTCACACAGGTACTTGATCTAGAGCACCAAAGAAGCAAAAAATCAATGAGATGAAATAGCAATGCAATGAGATGATTGAAAACCAACGCATACAGTAATGACACAAAGGGAAGAAGGAAGGACTTCTTAGCATTCAAACCAGGGAAGGAAAAGGGGAGAAGATGAGAAATGAGAATCTTGGAACTCCTATTTAAATCTCAATGTACTTGACATTTTAGGGAGTCCTTTATTGTTAACTAGCCATGGAAAAGGCAGCTCACTAACTCTGTTGATCATATGGAAAAGTACAGTTTGCTAGGAAAAATAAAGGGATAAGACAAGTATCAAACTGGTAGCCTCACAATCGATAACCCATATCAAGCCTCTAAAAGACAATCAGAATGTACCTTCTCTAGTGGATAGACAATTTTGCCATAAGTTGCACATTTATCTTGTGTATCAGAAAACATGCTAGCACCTCGAAAAAGGCTTTATGAACGGCCCTTCAGCTCATCAAATCATTCATAGCGTCACCGAGAGATAATAAAGACTAATAACTACCGGACTCAACTGCTAAAATCAAGGAAGATGGACAGCAAGCTGTCTGTGTTGCTAAATTGTGTTTACAAATGCGTCACGATAAGTATAACTAGCAAATTGTAAAAAACAAGTCAGGCTAAAACTAAGACATTCACGGTATCAAGAGGTAGCAAAATCGAACAACCAGGAAAGTCTAACAACCAACGCAACACGACACAGAAACAATGAATCAACCATCACCCCTCTCTTTCCAGAATCATTCTCAGCCCTTTCATGTGGGCAGAACCAAATTATGACTGCTGCACATCTATGAACATAATTTTTAGAGAGGAATTTCGTGGCTATAAACATGAAACACAAATAAAAGAAAAATTAAAATAAATTTAGAAATTTAAAACTACTAAAAAAAGAGAACCACAAAGTCTGAAGCCGGTTGGTCGGCCAATCTATCCGGATCATAAAGCACAAAGACTTCAGAAAGATAGATAATCCCGGCCATCACACATTTCGAGAACCTCGGTTTAAAGCGATGGCGATGAATAAAAAAAGAAAAAAAACAAAACAAAACAAAAAACAAAAAGATTAAACATTCTCTTTTCTATCTTCTCCCCTTTTCCTTCCGTGGTTTAGACAGTGATACTGAATAGTTTACATGCAAAAAATTCATAAAGGCAATCTATTTGGCATTGGAGAAGACGAAATGAAAGAGTATAACAAAAAGGGAGGAAAAGTAAGAATTCTTACCGGTTTGCGCGAGCTCATAATGGAACGGAAAGGCACACTAAATTTGAAGGCACACTTCAGATTGGGGTCTAGACGGAGTTTGTGACCAGCACATATCATTTTTCCCAGAATGGTATGATTCCTAAATCTGAGAGCTCGAGAGCGAGCGAAGGCGACCCGCCGTGACAGCCTGACGAGAGTGAGAGCGCAAGAGGAGAGAAGGCTTTGCCCTTAATGAACAGATAGTCAAATCAGTCTCTTGGCAAGCAAAATCTGGACTTTGCTCGGAGGAAAGAGTTTCGAACTTGGGGGTCGACGTCCAGTCGAGAATTTGCGTCGTGGGTGGAGAGCAGATCGGAGGCGTGAGTCGCCGGAATAGTGAGGGACAGCCGCGGGATAATGATCAGCGGCTTAGCAGGGTCAATTCGGCGGAGACCCTAGCGCTGAAGCACGATCTGCAATTGATTTTAGATCCGAAGCAGAAGCCTAACTTGTCCGCGTCCGACACGCTCGGAGGCGTCCGGGATAACGAGGAGGAGAGGATCTGAGGCAGCGAAGGATGTAGGCAAGGGAGGTGGGGGAGATGCGGTGCGTGAGGTCGGAAGAGGCGAGGTAGGCGATGGGGACGGCGAGAATGGTGACGGTGGAGCTCCGGGCCAGATCAAGGCGTTGGTGGCGGAGAGGAGGGCGGTGAAGGCGGTGCGCTCCAGGAAGGCGGAGGAGGGCGATAGAGAGTGCGAGGAAGATGAAGAGAGGAAACAAAGCAGAAGGGAGAGAGAAGTGAACGAGAGGAAAGCCCAGAGTAGAGTAAACAGTGAGAGTGAAGAGGGAGAATCGCGTGCGACGATGGGGGTCCGGGCGAGGTGATTCGGATCGCTTTCCCTTCAAGGGCATGCGCCTATTTTGGATCCCACCGTTCATTTTTTCTTACAAGATAACACGAATAATCCGAATTCAAATGATAAAAGATTTGCCCTTTCTCATAAGGACAGACATCCCTTCACGAGGTGGGGGGGTGTTGGAGTACAGCGAGAGTTATGATTGAGATTGATTTGAGTGTGGCTGACATTTTAGGGCAAACACTATGGGGGTGCATGAAAACCAATCAGAAATTATTTTTGGTTGAGTTTTCTATTTCTGAAATAGATTTGGAATAGAAATTCGTTTGGTAACGCAAATGCAAGAAACTATTTCTGGATGAGTTTTGAGAAATAGAAATAGATTTTAAGCAGAAATGAAAAAAAAAGTTACTTTTCCGAGAAATAGAAATAGAAATAGAAATCTTCGTCGACGACGGCCGCCACCGATCACATCCTTTTAATCGCCGGCTACCACATGCTGTCGCCACCGGCCGGCCACCGCCGGTCGCCGGCCGGCCACCGCCGATCGCCGGCCGGCTGCAGCCGGTCATCGGATGTCACCGGCCGCCGCCGCCGATCATCGAATGTCACCAGCCGGCCTCCGCCGGTCGCCCACCGGTCGCCTCCGGTCGCTGGACAGCCACCAACCACAGCCGCAGGTGGCCGATCGGCTGCTGGGAGCCGGCGCCGGTTGGCCGCCGCCGATCGCCTGTCACCGGCCTGCCGCCTCCGGTCATCGGACGGCCGCCGACCACCGCCGAATGTCGCCGGCCAGCCTCCGCCGATCGCCGGGAGCCGGACGACCGTCGCCCCCCGCCGCCCTCACCTCCGCCGGTCAAACAAATTTCTATTTCAGAAATAGAAATTTTTTGCCGTTATCAAACGCATTTATTTTGCTTAGAAACTCATTCTGAAATAGAAATATAAAAAGCTATTTTTGTTCCAAGAAACTGTTTCTGGACATGAATGGTTTTCATGCGCACCCTACAACATTCTAGAAAAAATATTTCTATTAATCACTTTGAGAACAGAAAGCGTATGGTAAAAAAATGTCCCCCAAATATTTCGAAAACGCTTTTGAGAATCAGAAACACTTTTAGAATAAAAATAAAAAATAAAAAATATATATTTTCGTATTTCTGGAACACCTTTCAGAAACACATTTGGAAAATTTTTTAGAAATAATTAAGAATAATTTTTTAAAAACACTCTCTTCTCTTTTGTTTTTGCACGATGTTGACACTTGATTTTTTTATCATTATATTTTATTAAAAATATCAAAAAAAATTCATAAAATTACAAATTCAACCTTTGGAAACTTTTGCCTAGCCTTATAAACCAATTTTGAACAAAAAATGTTTTTTTATATAATTTTTGATATTTTTGAATTTATTTTAATTATAAAAATAGCCGAAAATCAGGAAAAATATTATTCATGGTGAGAAAAATGTGCAAAAATAGTCCATATTTTTATTTTAATTCCCTTTTCATTTTGACCTCTTAAATTTTTAAAAAATAAGTCTGGGACCACATGCATCTTCATTGAACATTATCCTAAATTGACCAAAAAAAATTCATTTTAAATCATTTTAGCATTTTTTTTTTTTTACTTCTAGAGTCATGACATGAGACTTTGATACCCTGCATTTTCAATCCTCATATTTGGAAAATTGCACAATTGAACTAAAAGGACTTAAATGTACAAATATTTTTCATTTTATTCCCCGATTTCACTCATAATGCAATTAATATTTTTCTAGGGGTTCCCGTTTAAAGGTAATCATATTTTTAACTACTTGGAAACATTTATGTGTGAATCATAATTGTAATTTTTCCTATCTATAGAAAACATATTTGATGTAATTCATCTTCTCTTTCATTTTTTTTATAATTGATCTCATCTATATTGTAATTTGATAAATCGTGCATAAATTACTTATACATATATTGATCTAATTTGATTTAGTAAATTGAACAAATGAGATTTAATTTGATTTAGTAAGTTAAAAAGATAAAGACATCTTAATTTTAATATATATAGTCCCCTTAATTAAATAAAAAAAAATTAGGAATAATTTTTTGCAGTTATCAAAAGCGTTTCTTTTCTTCTTCTTTTTTGTTTCAAAAATAGAAACTTTATGTAGTTATCAAACGCGTTTTTATTCTTTTTTGTTTTGGAAACAGATTTTTTTTTTTGTAGTTACCAAACGCGTTTCTATTATGAAAAATCGTTGTCGGGAATAGAAACAAAAAAAAAATGTTTCTGTTTCAAAAGTTGTTCCGGAAACAGAAACGTTATCATACGTAGGGAACACGAGGGCTTGCTCCTAACCTATCTTTCTTTGATTTTTTTTTCTATCTCCAATGTCCTTTGATTACCGTCAAATTCAAAATGATATTAATAAATAAATAATTAATAATTTTAATGTAAATTTATTTTTGACATTTTTTACTATTTATTTATAAATCTAAATCACATTAATTTAATTAAAATAATTACAAAATTTATTGTATATAAAAATATATATTTAATATATAATGTGTCTCAATATGTTGGGATTTACTATTTTTTGAGAAATGACGCATCAGTATATCGTGTCGTGTCTCATGTCGCGTGTTTATATCGGTGCTACTTAACTTGTCTCTCGGGCCAAGGGAGAGAGAGAGAGATGAGGAGGAAAAAGAAAAGTAGATGGGGAAAGCGGACACCCTTGGAATTACGATGGATGGAAAAAGAATCGAGGGGCTCCGGCGATTGCGAAGTTGGGGAAGAAGAAGGCGGAGAAACAGATTGAGAGAGAGAGAGAGAGAGAGAGAGGAGAGAGAGAGAATGGAGGTAAGGTTGGCCGTTAGTATTAGTGGGGCCCAAAGAGAACAGGCCACGCCTAAGGCAATTTTCCCATAAAATTGATAGGGTTCGAGGGCGCGACCTCAGGCCACACCCACCAGCATTAATCGCAATTTAATGTTCTATTTTACATTACTATTTGTTTTTTCCCCTAAAAGGCTGGCTTTTAGAATCAACTTTATTAGGAAGTTTTTCTTTTCCCTACTTTTACAAAGAATCATAAAAAAATAGTTATTTACCATGCATATATAAAAATATATGTTTAACACATAACGTGTCTTAACCTATCGAAATTATCTATTATTTTCAAAAATGACATGTCCGTGTGTCGCGTCGTATCCTTTCACATATCGCGTGCCATTGTCGATACTACTTGGCTATATTTCACCCTCTAAGCTCATCTATCCTCCAGCCCATGGCTCATCTAAAATATTATTACTGATTGTAAAATGTTGTTGGGCCAGCTTAAGGATGTCCAAATTATATTCTCTCATCTCCTTGCCAACCAAACTCTCTTGTGGATTTGGTTAACTAAAGCACATAGATTAGGCTACCTTCCACCCAATTGGTTTTGAGACGGTGCTATATTTCGATGCTACGTTTTGTTGTTTCTCAAACTTTATTAAGGGAATGTAAGTGCCCGTCTTTTCGATCCAAAGAAAAAAAAGTGACGTAATATATCTTCAAATTATTGCGTTTGATAACATCTTGAAATTAGAACATTATCTGTTTATGGCAAATGACTATCCTGATTGTAAGTTACTATAGGTATGCCCATATTAGTAAATTTATGAAATGCAATTACCATATAAAAGTTACCACGATCAAAACTTAGGGCATGTTTGGTTCAGCATTTGGCTAAGAGACTTCGAGAAAATGCAAACACCATTGGGCTAAAGGCCTTTTACAAAAATACAAAAATTCAAGTAGTGTTTGGTAAAGTGTACTTTAGTAACACATTGAAAAGCAACATTGACGTAAATACGATTTGATGAAAAACGAACTTTGTAAAGTATTTTTACTTTAAAAAAATGGCAACGGCTGGCGACCGATTACATGGCATCTACTGGCTCGCTGGAGGATCCAATTAGCAATAAAAAAGTCAAAAACTGATAATGGCGACGGCGGCGATCGACAACCGACAGAGTCAACCGGCGACTGGCGGCCATTTGCGACCGACGGCGGCGGCGAAGGGCAACCAGCGGCGGCGACGACCGGCGACTAGTGGCGGCGTCGGCGACCGTTGGCGGTGACCAGTGGCAGCAACCAGCAACCGGTAGCCGGCGGCGGCGGCAGCGACGACCGGCGACCGGAGGAGACCGATGGGGTGTGGCAGTCGGCGGCGACGGCAAATGTGATAAGGTTAAAAAAAAAAATTAGTTGCATTTGAGATGCAAGTGCATCTGGTCAAAGTGAACAAAAAATCAAAGCAAACAGCATTTGCATTTGGCCAAAGGACTTTAGAGGCCAAATGCTTATCTACAATGCCGAACCAAACAAACCCTTAATCATCGCCACATCTATGGAGTATTCATTTGTCGTTCTTTTTTTCTTTTCTTTTCATTCACCCCATACATTTTTTTTTATTAACACAAATAAAAGGATACGCAAAAATCGAGAAGATTGCCCAAAACATCTTAAACATATTGGATAATAGCCAATTCATGAAGAATTTCATTCGCATGTCGGGAAAATGGTGATTTTTCAGACAAGTATCCCTACAAAAATCCATTCGACCCCTGAGGACCTTGGCCATCTGTCGATTGTACATTCCACCATTTTAATGACTCGCTTAAGATTGGGAAAAATTATAGAAAAAGATCATAAATTTATAACACGAGTGCCAATCTTAAACTTTACAGTTGTTATAAACCTTTTAATGTTTTTTCAGTTGAGTTGTTCCATTTGATTTTGATTAGAAATCACTAACACAGACTACGATTGTCCTATGTGGAATCTATGCTGCTGACGTGGATTTTTTTTATAAAATATTTTTCAACTTTCATGAATATTTTGGCCTTTTCTTTTCTTCTCTTTGCAAATATTTTTTTATCCTTTTTAGCGAAGCCGGCAAAGGTCAAACGCTGACCCTCGTTGGCATTGGATGAGACGCCGCGGCTCTCGCGTGGATCTGGCACCCTCGCCGTGGTTGGTGAGGGTGGGCTAGTGATAGACAAGGCGCACGTGTTATTGCCCCATGCATGAAATCGCAGTTGTTACTTTGAAGGGTCATGGATTGATACTCAGATATTGCAATTGTCACTTGAAAAAATGAACTCACCTTTTACATTTAAACAATAGAGATTCGGCTGGAGTGTCAATATTGGTGTACGGCGTTGACTTTGATGTCGATATTTTTTTCAAATCACTTAGTGACAATTTTTTTGAAAAAAATAATTATTTGAGTGCCAACTCGGGTGAGAGGCACCAGAAATATTACATGGCATCTACTAGCTCGCTGGAGGATCCAATTAGCAATAAAAAAGTCAAAAACTGATAATAAAAAAATACCAAATAATATTTAAACAATTAAAAATAAGCTAGAAACTAGAAAAGAAATTGAAAAATTAAAAAATAGTTCAAAAAATAGCTAAAAAACAAAAAAACAAAAGTTCATGTAAACATTAAGCTAAAAAATAAATAAATAGAAAGCTGGCAATGACAAGGGATTACACAGCCCTCGCCATCGTCACCCCATCGTACAATGGTCAATTTCCTCATTTTTGAGATTTTTTGAAATTTTTAGGAATTTTCGAAATTTTCCTAGACAATTTATCCATGAGGGGAAAAATCATCATTTTTAAAGAATAAGATAAAAAAAAAAACCGTTAAAAAAGGATTGGCCAAATTTTCGTGTCAAATTAAGCATGAATCGATAAATGCTTATCCTTAATGATAGAATTGTGCACATCCGACATTTGATTTTCCCAATAGATTCAGAATGGCCAATTTGCCCTAGGTAATGTTTTGGTTTCGCATGAGGATGACCAATTGTGAGAATGACCAATTGACCAAAAGCCTCAAATTAGGGACCAAATTGTCCCAAAAATAAGGTCAAATTTTTTAATGTGCTTAAAAAGTGAAATTGGTTCGATTGAAATGAAATTGAAGGTATCAAGATCAAATGTCATAACTTTGACCAGGTGAGAAAAAGAATAGAAGGACCTTAAATGAATTTCTTGGGCTCAATTCGGGGTTATGTTAATGAAGACTTTTGTGATTTCTAAATTTTATTAAATTTTTAATGATTTTTCCAAAGAAAAACTAATTAAAAATCAGGTGTCGACAACTATATGTGTTGTTATTTGTTTAGAAAACAAATCAAAATAATGTCTTTTTTATATCCCACATAGAATAGAAAGGAGAGAGAAAGTCTCTTTATTAATTAGAAAGCCGCTATAACCTTTTAGGAAAAAGAAATGGGCAAGTGGGATAGACCCCATCATACCCGCATGCGGGTGCGCGATTTTGACGCTATTATTATTTTTATAATTATATTATATTATATTTTTTAAATTGTGACTGTTCGGACATGAACAGCTGTGTCCGAACAACAGTTGTCACTTATGAACAGCTGTGTCCGAATGATTGTTATCACCACGAACGGTCATGTCAGAATTGTAATTTTTCGACATGAATTAGTGCGATGTTTCGGACATGAATTGGTGCGATGTTCTGAACACGAATTGGTGCGATGTTTTGAACATGAATAGATGCGTTCGTACATGGACAGTTTAGACACCAAAAGTTGTGTTTATTATTCTATATAATAGATAATTCTGTTCAGTTTCACTATCAACTTTCATTCTACGTTTTCCTTCAAAAGAGAGACAGACATCTTTTCATTGTTTCACAGAGAGTTTTAGGAGAATTACTGGAATTGATATCCAGTATTCTCGTAGTGACTTTGTTGTATCCTGAAGGGAATTTGCCAAAAACCTATAACAACTTCGTGGTAGGGCTGTCAATTTTACCCGACCCTACTCGACCCTACCCTACCCGATCCTACCCGACCCTATTTTTAGGATATTTTAGGGTAGGGTAAAGATTAGGTTCGGGTGGGAGAGGGTATTTAGTGATGTTGGATAGGATAGGGTAGGGTCGGGTAGGGTCGGGTAGGATCGGGTAGGGTAGGGTCGTGGGAGCGGTGCAAATCCATCGTCCGTGGCCTAACTTGAGAGGCCTAGAAAAAAAATTATTTTTTTTAAAAAAAAAAACCCTAGACCCTACCCGACCCGAACCAACCCTACCCTCTTGTTTTGTTCAGTTTATCTTAGGTTCGGGTCAGGGTCGGGGCGGGTAACAAAAATCCCTTCTAAGGGTAGGGTGGGGTAGGGTAGTATGGAAATCCTACCCTACCCTACCCATTGACACCCCTACTTCGTGGGGCAAATTGATCCTAAAAGAAAGTGATTACACGCCTCAAAGTCCAATTACATTGTTACTTCTTTTTCATATTTTCCAACAATATTTACGTACTTTTATGTTAGTCTTGTGATTATTTTTATTAGTCGATCCGATCCCATAAAATTTTAAACATTGAATTACGGCGGTAACTACATCAATAGATACAGAACCTTCCATAATTATGAATGTCTTTATCATCGGTCTGAATTCACCTCCTTTTTTACGTTGGTCAAAAGATTCGTTGCGATCAACAAATTCAACTACCAAGGGGGAACAATTTAACCCCCAAAAAAGAGGGACAATTTGTTTGCAAAAATAAAGGTTTATTTAGTAGTGATTGGGCCAAAAACGACCTAATGGAATTACTGAAATGAACTTTATTATACTTATCTGATAATTCGAGTCTCTAGGACTAATTCGCACATTGCTTGGGTGTGGATGTATGTATAATTATGCAGAAGGTGAGATCTTGTAAGGAGAACCGACAATACATGCCGTCGTGTTATAATCGTGTTTTCAACTTGTATCGGCCTATTACATCTAGAATTTGATTATGCATGCCAAATTATTGAATTACAATCAAAACACGAAAGCTCACATTCTCCGTAAAGTTAGAATGTTCTGAGTTTTATACTCCAGTTTTCTCTCTATAACTCGTGTTCTACGTCGTGTCATAGACATGTTGGACCTGCCATACGTCGAGGTCTCCCTTTCCGCCGTGCTTGTGGTGGAGTACACTTTATCTTTCTATTCCTTAACTCCAAGATTTTTTTTTTTCAAATTTATCACGTTTTAGAAAAGACATAAAGACATCTGGAGTGTTCAATATTTGTGTACGGCGCTTCTTTGGTCCAAATAATTTTTTTATCACTCAAATGCCAATTTTTTTTAAAAAACGAGTATTTGAGTGCCAATCCAGTGAATATCACCAGAAATCCTATGTAGAGTCTACGTGGCTCGCCGAAAGATCCCAGTCAGCAAAAGAAAAAGCAAAAAAATATAAAAAAAATCCACATAATATAGAAAAATTAAAATTGGCCGGCGACCCCTGCTGGCCAATCCACCTCCCTCGCTTGCCATTGTAGGCGTTGGTGGGGCGGCGACGAGAGCTGTGCAAGCCCTTGCCACTGCTAACATCAGATATTTGTATTTTTTTTTTCTCCCTTAATTTTTAGCTTATTTTTTAGTTATTTAGCTTTTTCAAAAATTTTAATATTATGTGGAATTTTTTTTTTGCCTTTTTTTCTTTTGCCATGTTTATCGTCTTTTTTTTTATTATAATAAATCCATGTAACATTAAAAATTTAATAAAAAATACACGTGTACTATTTGGTCGGAATTGAAATTTAAGTGATAAAAATTGGCACTTAAGTGATTACTTTTTCTCCGATTTTGCACTTAAGTGATCTAAAAAAATATTGGTATCAAAGTGAGCGTTGTACACAAATATTGGCACTCCAGGTGTTCTTTTGACCTTTAAAAAGAAGTAAAAAATAAACATGGACCATTGAACCGCACAATTCAATCATTTATAATATGTGTGTAAACTAAAATCACATTTTTCGACCAAAAAATATGAATAAAAAGACTAAAATCACGTTTTGTCCACCCCAGAACGGATCCCAGGAAAATTCTTACGAAAATTCTGAAAGAAGATGAAGAGCTGCACGTGGGTTCTTGCACAATCTCCCAAGTCATTGAGCTTTCCACAATCCATGCATGGACGTAGATCGCGGCAAATTCCTGATTTTCTTTGAATTCTTTTTTTTTCTTTTTCAAAATTCCGATTGTGTTGTGCTAGTAATCGTGCATTGCATCTTTGATTGGTAAATAGTAGTAGGGTTATTGCGCTGGAAACAAGAGCTTGGTCGGGTGTTGATTTTGCCTCCTTTGAAATGGCAAATGAATGTGAAATCAACGTATTCAAGCGGTAATCTTAGAAATGGTGTTGAGGAAAGTTCGATGTATTCAGTCATGGAGGTCACTATGAACAAGTAATGAAAGATGCTGATGCTGAATTAGAGTTAGTAACTTAGTAGGAAGATCTAACTAACCTCTTTTATCATTCAAAACACCAAAAAAGAATAAGGCATGCCTGTTTCGTACCCAAAAAAAAAAAATGGCATGCCTGTTACGAGTCATACGTGAAGGAAAGAAGTAAATTGTGAAGTCTGTTACGATGCACTGTGCATTGTGCTGCGTTGGAATATGATTGGTGACGCTGTGGTTGATGTTGCGTTTGTGCTGCTTTGATCCCGTTGCGGCGTGGAGATCTGGACAGATTTCTCATCGAAAATGCCCTCGTTTCCTCGTGATTCTGGTTCTCTGTCTGATTGAATTTGTAATTGTGTGTCGCGGAGCTGGAAACTCCTCTGGTTGCTTATGCTTTTGACACTGTTCAGTCCATATTAAAGTGCCCCAATCCCTGGAAATAGGAAAATAGCTGGTTTCATTCAGAGTACTTGGTCCAAAAAACAAGAGAACTGTCGCATATTGGAGCTAACTTTCATACTTGTTGCCTTGTCGAATTGGTCATCGGGGACGTATTTGTTCTTTTGTAGTTCATGAAGAAGTTATTTCCTAATTTGGGCTCTATTGTAATTAATTATTTCTCTCATATAGGAAAGATATATAAGGCTTTCCTAATTCTAATTGTATATGGAGCTGGATAGTGTGGGCTGAATTAAACCTTATCTATAATGAGGGTATATGTTATAAAATCTATAGATAGAGCTTAAGTCTACATAATTCTCACATAACCTCACATGAAGAGTGTTACAAGCACTTCATTGAAGTTGGCGTCCAAATAGATACTCTTGTGCATCAGGTTATCACAATTCCGCATCAAGAACGATAGATCCGAAATAAGATGTGTAAATTCCCGTGTTTGATTATTATGATTTACATATCTAAACGTGACAATCTTGGATCGCTGCTTAAGGTTAACAATCGATGTGATATCAGAGCCCACACGTTTTAGGTATCTTTTGAAATTTTTTATTTTCAGTAAAAAATTGATTTTGACCACGTATTCGGAATATACACGATGAGACAAGCAAAATCATATGAGGATTCGCCCCACCTGAACGTACGCGATGGAAATCCAGATTTCCTGTTTTGATGTAAGAGTTGCAAGTTAAAAAAAAAAAAGTAATTGCAGAAATCAATTTCCTATCGCGTGCTGGAGAAGGGGCTGAAGAGCAAAGTCCACATTGTGGACTTTTGTTGACCGAATCCTATTACATGAAGATTCCTATGATGTTTATATCTCTAAAATTATGGGTCAGTAGACGACCACATTTGTTCCAACTATGATTAATGACTCTTAAATAAAATCCTCCAAATCAAGCAGGGAGTTTGGTGAGATCACGATCCACGGCTTTCTTCAAGAAATTGTCCTTTTCCCACACCGTCTGGACCGGCAAGAACCCCAGTTCGTCGACCATGGCGAGCATCATCCTCATCTTCGCCTTGAACTCCCCCAGGTCCACCGGCCCGTTGGCATTGTGGTCAAACTGCGCGAACAGCAACCCGTACACGTGGGCCAGCTCGTCGAGGTTAGGCTTCACATCGACCCCGAAGTAAGTCTCGAGCACCCACAGGCCCTGCAGATCCGCAACATCTCTGCATAGGAGAGGCGGCTGACGCGGCCGATGTCGATGCGGGAGAAGCGGTGGCCTGTGAAGGCATCGAAGGCCTCCTCGTCCTCCACGAAGCCGACGATGGTTGCCAAATCCAGCACTTCCACGCCCATTTTTGGCGTTTTGAAAGGTGTCCGGTGGATAAACAATCAGTGTAATGAGTATACATATAAATGAGCATTGGGTTTTGCAAGATGCATAAGGATAAATTCTTCCTCTTCTGAGATGCATAAGGATTGAAATAGTATCAATGCTATAGGTTCAATCCTAATAAACCTTTTATTCTTAACAATTTAGTTTTAAACATTTTAACCCAGAGCCAATTTAGTCCTTCCGGCTAATTTAGCTCATAAATTGCCTACGTGAAAGCTCAGTCAGTACCCGGCCGTCCTACGTAGCCGAATCGGCACAGACGTGAACGCTGGGATACAAAAAGAGTTTCACAAAATGGAAAAAAAAAATCCTAAATAAAAAAGTTTAGCACTAAATTGGCCCCAATAAAAGATTTATGACTAAATTGGCATGAGTGCTATAGGTTT
Organism: Rhodomyrtus psidioides; assembly: GCA_021437785.1. Taxonomy (NCBI): domain Eukaryota; kingdom Viridiplantae; phylum Streptophyta; class Magnoliopsida; order Myrtales; family Myrtaceae; genus Rhodomyrtus; species Rhodomyrtus psidioides. The sequence continues at coordinate 5,667,583 of JAILYB010000010.1, read as the reverse complement.
AGAAATTTTCTGACACTTGTGCCTAATTATTTAATTGTTAATCACCGTTTCACATCTTTCATGAAGAGCTAGTCACATAACACAAGGTGCCACGTGCATCGATAAATAATTTTCGCTATTCGGTTTTAAAAAATATTGCAAAAATCATGCAAGCGATAACTCGAGGTAAAGTTCATGCGCCTGTTCTTTTAGAACAAAAAAGGGCAATTTAAGTTCTATATGAGTATATAATTTGCACTTTTCGTATACATGTGTTAGAAAGCGTGACGCCTTTTGAATATTCACAAATTGGTGGTCCTAGTAGTTTGGCATAGAACTATGTTCGCATGTGCCCAACTTCGTGAGGGTTGACAATTGAAGGTCATCTTAATGGATAAATCAAGGTCCAAGAGCATGACATCCTCATTCGAATTTCTAGTCCTGGAAATAAGATTAAATTAGTCTGTCTTTGGTTTGACGTTGATGATCGGTGCTTTTAGTCGGGCGGATATTACTTCTTTTTAGCTTAGCGATCATGGGATGTTCCAACTACAGGAAATGGTTTTTTCAATTCGCGTAGATAAAAAGATCCAAACTCAATGGCTAGAGCAGAAGTGATTATCGAATTTCAGCTGTAATCCATAAAATAAGACTATGATTTGAGAATTGATTTACTTGTTATCTCCGACGATTTGTTTACTTGTTACATTTGGTGATTTTTTTAGAACAAAAAAGATTGGGATTTTTTCACATCAAAGTTGAGATTTTTTCTTGCAAAAAAGAGATTGGAAATAATATCGATAATTAAATTTAAAATTATAGATCTTAGGGGATTAGATTCGAGAAAATTTCCTCTTCGTCAATTCCATATTTCACATTTGAGTGATTGAGTATCTTTGAAGTACGTTGCTTTTACTTACCAAAAAAGCAGTCAGGCAAATTCTATCAAGATGAGAATGTTCCCATCGCGTTTGACCGGGTCAGCGACGTGCCGAACGAGTTCAGTGGGTTAGTCCAATCGGGTTGCTGCGTAGAGATTTGATCAACTGAGTTGACTCGAGTCGCGAGCGGCTCGGGTGTAGTACGGCGACGAGGGCAGTAGAGTCATTTGGTTCAGAGTGTTTGGTTCTTTTGCTTTAGACTTTCATCATCAAGGCTATTATATGATTTACGAGAGTTGCTGTCGGTTGTATTGCTGCTGCTTTTGCTGGATTGTACTATGTAAATGATTATACTTTTTTTTTGTCAAACAAATATGTAAATGATTATACTTGAGTTGAGCTATTTTTTTCTGGGAAAAAAAGTGAGAAGAGAAATGTGTTTTGAGAACTTCTGTGGTGAAAAAAAGCATTAAGCAAGCTGCATCATCCCCCATCATATGAGACCAACTGTGACATTTCTTTGATTAGAATCGATTGGAAGCGAAAAATCGCGAGTGTCGTAATGATGGTACAATGTCGTGCCACGCCGTATTATTAGGGGAACGAAATCGGGTCTAGGAGGTGGATTACGAAACTTTGTGGGCCTGACAAGATAGTGAGCCGGAATTCGGGTGATAGGGATTTGGTGGGTACTTGGATGCATGCGGTTTGTATCCGCCCTATAAATGCTATTTGAAGTTAACCAAATCATAGTTTTGTCCATAGGAAAGAAAGGGCTTTGATATATATATGCCCTAAGGCGCTCTCAAAGTGGGTGAGGAAATAATAAAATTGAAGAACCGTGTTGATATAATTAATGGATGACATACGTAAGTTTTTGATGATAAAAGAGAATCCTATAGCAAGACATTTATCGAGATCCAACCAGAAAAATAAAAATTATGGGATCAAGATTCACGCGTCTCGTAATATTTTCGACGCGGAGTTTGAATCATTTTGCTAAAAGCCGACTCGACGGGACAAAAAAGGAATTGTGTTAATGAAATCGATACGAATAACGCAATAATGCATCACATATAATAGTTTAATTAAAGGGCAAATACCACCAAAAATCCTGAACTATACTCACTGTGACACATTTACCCTAAACTTTTTTTTGTGACACCAAAACCCCTAAACTTCTATAAGAGTGACACATCTACCCTATATTAGGCTTTCGGTAAAAATTCCCTTTAAAAATCTGATGTGGCGCTAACATGGCGCTGACGACGCGCCACATAATTTTTTTTAAAAAAAACTAAAATTTTAAAAATATTATTCATAGTTACTGTTCATCGTTACTGTTTGTGTTACCGTTCATCGTCTTCAACCTCATATCCATCGGCCAAAGCTCTTCCGGAAATCGTTCGCCGCTGCCCACTGTCGCAGATGAGGCACCGTCGCCCGAGGGGGGCGGGGCGCAGAAGTTGCTGACCCTAGGCTAGGGTGGGGATCTATTTTTTTTTTTTTTGGTCGAAGGAGATCTGGTTTGCTTCGTTGAATTTGGGATTTTTGGGAACAAACGCATTTTACATCATGTTCCTGTTGGTGTTCTTCACTTCGTTTAAGTTGAAAAAACGGGAGGTGATGCAATCGTTGAAGCCCCTCCTCCTCCTCCCCGTGACTACACCAATGGCAAGTGGGTCCACGACGAGTCGAGCCCTCCATTCAAACGGAGTGAGGGAGATCGTCGGTGCTCGACCAGGGCCGGTGTCGTCCATGTCGGGGCACCAACCAAAGTCTGGGTTGGGTGCCCAGATCTGGGCGATTCAACAGCAAAAAAGGCATGACCCAAATAAGAGTTTTGTTCGTACAGTTCGACTCTCCCCATGACCCAAATTAGTGTTTTCTCTCTCTTCTTCGCCCGTCGCTGAAAGATCTCAGTATTTTCCTTCGCTTTCTACTCGATTTTCCACGTTTTGTGGATGTTAATTGGCTTTACTCTTGTTGGGTTATTACCACTTAGCGAGGGGAGAGACGTTTCTCCTCATCGCCCAAGCATGGCGGTTCTTGATGAAGAACCAGAAATCAATGGTCATCTTTGTAAACGTCTGCGATTGAGTTTTTGGCGACTCTTTAGATGAATGTTTCTGAAAAAAGCTCGAGCTTTTCAGGTCTTGGACACCGTTTTGGGTGTGTGGAGATGGGTTCTTCCGCTTTCCGGTTGCTACCGTTTTAGGTGTGTGACATGGGTTCCTGAACAGACACAGACACAGACACAAAAAAGCTCGAGCTTTTCAGGTTTTGGACACCGTTTTGGGTGGGTGGAGATGGGTTCTTCCGCTTTCTGATTGCTACCGGTCATCACTGTCAAACCCACTTTCTTCCTATTCTTGGCTTTCTCCTTTGTCGCCGTTTAGGGCGAGAATGGGCAGCAACAAACGAGCTCCGGAAGAGCTTTGGCCGAGAGATGCAAGGTTGAAGACCATGAACATTGTTGATAAATAGTAATAATGAATAGTAACCATGAAAGATATTTTTCATTTTAGTTTTTTTTTTTAATTTCTTATGTGGCGCTTCGTTAGCGCCATGTCAGCGCCGGATCAGATTTTTAAAAGGGATTCCTACCGAAAACCTAACATAGGGTAGATGTGTCACTCTTATAGAAGTTTGGAGTTTTTGGTGTCACAAAAAAAAGTATAGGGTAAATGTGTCACAGTGGGCATAGTTCAGGATTTTTGGTGGCATTTACCCTTAATTAAAAGGAGATTTGAGAATTGGTGACTGACTTGGGTTTACTCATGTTTGGTGAAAAAAAAAAAAACTTTGACCGGCGACTTGACAAATCTTATAATTTCTCCGTCCCAAAAAGACACGAAGCGACTAGTGGTGGAGCGACATATTACATAACCCAAAATCCCTCACGACATGATCAATCACCTTCTAACTACTTCACGAGCCACGGGGACAGAAAGTACAATCGCACAAGCCCCATCGCTATTGTCTTTTAACCTTTAATCGCGACGAGTTATCCTTTTACTGCGACCAATTCTTCCTTCAAACCTCGAGTAAAGAGCCCATCATTGAGGGAAGAATTATACAGAGTTCCAAAAGAAAAACAAAAAAAGAGTGAAGTGTAAAAGTAGGTTTGATCGTGTAAAGATCAACCCTCCCTAAATTGCGCTCGATCATCGTCATTTGATTTGGTATGAGATTGATAAATCGAATAGATCATTAATATATGACTCAATGTTGTTGATTTAGATGAAAATCTTTTTAATATAAAAATTTTGTGGAAAGATATTACTCGCTATTGGTTATTGTAGTATTTCACTATTAACGTGGTCGCATATGTTATTATATATTTTTACTGTTTGTGTAGACATCTATGAAGCATTGACAAGCCGATCTCCTAGGTGCGTCGGTGTTGGACACGGACACGCGTTCGATATGCATTCGACATGCGGGTCAATGTGTGTCAAAGGTCCGAGACGTGGTCCACGTCGGCGATACGCGGCGGACACGTGAGTCGGTGAGGAAGGAGGGCAAGTCTGACACTATGAGATCAGGTCGCCGTGATAGATGAAAGAGAAATCTAGCAACGGTAAAGGAGGAGGCGGAAAAATCGCGGATCTGGAAGAAAGGAGGCAGCAAGCGAACCAATGCTAGAGCGAGCAACGAGCGTTCGAGTAGTGAATGTGTTTTGTGTGCGTTGGAGCAAAGAGCAAGCAAGCGGCGGAGAACAAAGAAAGAGAGCGCCAGAGGAGAAATGAGGCAGCCCAAACCACGATGGTTGTCGTTCCTTCGTTAACTTGGCGAGATAGAGAGTTGAGAGTGTGTGTTCGAAAAGAATTGCGAGAGAACAAAGAGCCTGAGGAAGACGAGAGATGAGAGATGAGCAAAAGGACAGAGCATGGGGAAGTGTGTTAAATTTTTTAGTAAGTAAATAGAGAGAGGAAAGATAGCACGGGAAAGACGCTAGATAAAGGACCGAGACCGAGTCAAAGGACAGATCATTTGTGTCGACATCAAAAGGGGAAAAGTTTTATGCGGAAAAATTTAAATTTTTTAATGGATGGTGTGTATCAAATTCGAGACGTCTATCTTGGTTTGGACGGCTCGAATTTCACAATGTTATCCCAATCCAACGTCCGAATTTGAGCAATGTTAGGAAACTATTATCAAATCCGAGTCGTCCAAATCAAGATAGACGGCTTGGATTTGATACTAACATTGATCAAAGCAATGTTAGGGTAGCATTGTCAAATCCGAGCCGTCCAAATCTAAATGGACGGCTCAGATTTGATACACATCATCCATAATTTTTTTTTGAATTTTTCCCTAAAACTTTCCCCCCATTTTTATGGATGATGTGTATCAAATCCAAGCCGTCCATCTTGATTTGGATGGCTCGGATTTGATAATGGTTTCCTAACATTGCTTTGAGCAATGTTAGGAAATCTCAGTCCAAGAAATCCCAATTTAGACGTTGGATTTGGATTTCCTAACATTGCTCAAAAGCAATGTTAGGAAACCATTATCAAATCCGAGCCATCCAAATCAAGATGGACGGCTTGGATTTGATACACATCATCTATAAAAATGGGGGAAAGTTTTAGGCGGGAAAATTTAAATTTTTTTATGGATGATGTGTATCAAATCCGAGCCGTCCATCTTGATTTGGACGGCTCGGATTTGACAATGTTACTCTGAGCAATGTTAGGAAACCATTATCAAATCCGAGACATCCAAATCAAGATGAATTGTTCGGACTTGATACACATCATCCATTAAAAGGGGGTAAAGTTTTAGACGAGAAAATTCATTTTTTTTTTTATGGATGTTGTGTCTGAAATTCGAGCCGTCTATCTTGATTTGGAAGGCTCGGATTTGACAATATTACCCCTAATATTGCTTAGGAAATCCCAATCTAACGCCAGATTTGGATTTTCCAACATTGCTCAAAGCAATGTTGGGAAACTATGATCAAATCCGAGTCGCCTAAATCAAGATGAACAGCTCGAGTTTTATTCACATCATCCATAAAAGGGAGGGAAAGCTTTAGACGGGAAAATTTACATTTTTTTTTATGGATAATGTATATCAAATCCAAGCCGTCCACCTTGATTTGGACGGCTTCGATTTGACAATGTTACCCTAAGCAATGTTTGAAAATCTCATTTTGATTTGATACACATCATCCATAAAAATGGGGAAAAAGTTTTAGGTGAAAAAATTCATTTTTTTTTTTATGGATGATGTGTATCAAATCGGAAGTCGTTCGTCTTGATTTGATAATGTTACACATCTTCTTCGTTAGCTCTCTCTGAGTTCGTCTCAGGCTCTTTCAGAGTTCGTTTGCTGTCTTCTTTGTCTCTATCTTTTTCTTTTTCTCTCTCTTTCTCTCTCTCAATCTCTGTTCGTTCTCTGAGTTGATCTCTCACATCCAAACGTCTCGTTTGAATCTTCTTGGTCGCGCGCACGCTCTCTCTCTCTCTCTCTCTCTCTCTCTCTCTCTCTCTCTCTCTCTCTCTCTCTCTCTCTCTCTCTCTCTCTCTCTCTCTCTCTCTCTCTCTCTCTCTCTCTCTCTCTCTCTCTCTGTATGTGTAAGTTTCTGGGTTCATCTTTGTCTCAACTAGAAGAAAAAATTCCTTTTGTCTTTCTTTCCTGCCCTGCACCGAGACTCTGCGATCACCCTGCAATCTGCAAACCTCCTTGGGTTTGGATTTCCTAACATTGCTCAAAGCAATGTTAGGAAACCATTATCAAATTCTAGCCGTCCAAATCAAGATGGACGGCTTGGAATTGATAACATCATCTATCAAGAGGGGGAAAAGTTTTAAGTGAAAAAATTCAATTTTTTTTTGGATGACGTGTATCAAATCCGAGCCATCCATCTTGATTTGGACGGCTCGGATTTGACAATGTTACCCTAAAATTACTTTATTAGGAAATCCTAATCCAACGTCCGGATTTGGATTTCCTAACATTGCTCAAAGCATTGTTGGGAAACCATTATCAAATTCGAGTCGTCCAAATCAAAATGGAGGGCTCGAATTTCATACACATCATCATCCATTAAAATGGGGGAAAGTTTTTGGCGGGAAAATTTTAATTTTTCTTTGGGATGATTTGTATCAAATCCGAACCGTCCATCTTGATTTGAACGACTCGGATTTGACAATGTTGCCCTAACATTACTTCGGCTCCAATTTGATATATATATCATCCATCGAAAGAGGGGAAAATTTTAAGTGGAAAAATTTAATTTTTTTTTTGTGAATGATGTGTATGAAATCTGAACCGTCCATATTTAATTGGACGGCTCAGATATGACAATATTACCCTAACATTATTAGGAAATTACAATCCAACGTTTGGATTTGGATTTCTAAAGCAATGTTAGGAAACCATTATCAAATCCGAGCCATCAAAATCAAGATAGACGGCTCGGATTTCATACACATCATCCATAAAAGAATTTAAATTTTCCCATCTAAAATTTTTCCTTCCTTTTGATGGATGATGTGTATCAAATTCGAGCCATCCATCATGATTTAAACGGCTTGGATTTGACAATGTTACCTAAGCAATGTTTGGAAATCCCAATCCGAGGGATTAATGAGTACAAACCAACTAAAGTAATGAGATTACTTTGTGTTAATTTCAATTTTCTTGTCACAACTGTTCTTATTGTATCTAATTCAAGTAAACTTCGCTACACAAACTGAATCAGAGTTAAAAAGCTAAACCACCTAAAATTACATTGGATATTTAAAGCCGAAAGATGTAAAGTTGCAATATATATCCAACGATGCATAATGTGAGATAAGCAATCGCCAGACATAAACAAGCTACCTCCCAAGTCCAACAACGTGCATAGTTAAAAATACAATCCCCAAATTCAAATGTTTGGTGCTTACGATTAGGACAATCAATAATATATTCTAATTTACATTCACATGAAGAGAACCAGGTCGAATATGTGTATTGAACAATACTTACCAACTTATCATGTAATACCCCAAATAAATAGACTTGATACTTGCCGCCCTCGGCAGAAGACGGGTACGTGAGTTTGAGAACTTTTTGGGCATGTTCAGGGTATAGTCGGTCCAAACCCTCGCCAATCTTGGCCTAGTCAGGCTCCTAGTCGAGCTCCGGGATGAATGGGAGGCAGATACTGCATACACAGTTGTGGAGGACCTCTTAGTGATGAGTTGAGAAAAATTGGCGCATTGGGTAAAGCAAAGATGAGGTTGTGGCAGGTTCTTCCGGCGAGCTGAAGCCATGCTACTGGGTATCGGATCTTGTTTGTCTACCGATGGCATGATTATCCGAGCAACATTGCGAGGAACGGACAAAAACAACATCTTTTTCTTCGTATCTCTCTCACTCGGTTCGTCTCAATCTTCTTCTTCGTCTCTTTGACTTCTTCTGTCATCTTCATCATCATCTTGGTCTTCTTCTTTTCTCTCACTCACTTAGCTCGTCTCGGTCTTCGGGTTAAAGTTGAACATCATATTCGTCTCTCTAACTTCTTCTCTCGTCTTCTTCGTTGCTATCTCTCTCTTAGTTCGTCTCTAAGACCTTGTTAGTCTTCATCTCTCTAAGTTGGTATTAGTTTTTCTTCTTCTTCGTATTTGTCTCTAAGTTCGTCTCAGGCTTTCTCAGAGTTCGCCTGCCGTCTTCTTCGTATCTATCTTCTTCTTCGTCTTCTCTCTCGCAATTCGTCTCGTCTGAGTCTTCTTGGTCGCTCTCTCTCTCTCTCCCTTTCCCGCTCTTTATAAGTTTCTGGCTTCATCTCTATCTCAACTCGAAGAAAAAAATGCCATTTACTTTTCTTTTTTGCCCTGTGCCGAGACTTTGCGACCACCCTGCAATTTGCAAACCTCCTTGGATTTAAATTTCCTAAAATTGCTCAAAGCAATGTTAGGAAACCATTATCAAATACAAGCCATCCAAATCAAGATAGACGGCTCGGATTTTCTAAACATCATCCATCGAAAGGGGGAAAGTTTTAGGCGGGAAAATTTAATTAATTTTTATGGATGATGTGTATCAAATTCGAGCCGTCGATCTTGATTTGGATGGCTTGGATTTGACAATGTTACCCTAACATTGTTTAGGAAATCCAAATCCGACATCTAGAAGGTAACATTGTCAAATCCGAGTCGTCCATACACAACATCTATAAAGGGTGAAAAGTTTTAGGTGGGAAAATTTAATTTTTTTTTATGGATGATGTGTATCAAATTCAAGCCGTTCATCTTGATTTGGACGGCTCGGATTTGATAATGTTACCCTTACATTTCTTTGGAAATCCCAATCCAACGTCCGGATTTGGATTTCCTAACATTGCTTAAAGCAATGTTCGGAAACCATTATCAAAATGGGGAAAGTTTTAGGCGAAAAAATTCAATTTTTTTAAAAGTAATGTTAGGAAACCATTATGAGATCCGAGCCATCCAAATCAAGATTGGCGGCTCGGATTTGATACACATCATCCTTCAAAAGGGAGGAAATATTTTAGGTAAGAAAAGCAATGTTCGGAAACCATTATCAAAATGGGGAAAGTTTTAGGCGAAAAAATTCAATATTTTTAAAAGTAATGTTAGGAAACCATTATGAGATCCGAGCCATCCAAATCAAGATTGGCGGCTCGGATTTGATACACATCATCCTTCAAAAGGGAGGAAATATTTTAGGTAAGAAAAGTCAAATTTTTTTTTTTATGGATAATGTGTATCAAATCTGAGCCGTCTATCTTGATTTGAACGGCTCGAATTTGACAATGTTACTCTAACATTGCTTAGGAAATCCCAATCCAACGTCCGAATTTGGATTTCCAAAGCAATGTTAGGAAACCATTATCAAATCCGAGCCGTCCAAATCAAGATTGATGGCTCGGATTTGATACACATCATCTATCAAAAAGGGGAAACGTTTTAGGCGGGAAAATGAAAATTTTTTTATTGATAAGATTGAGATTTCCTAACATTGCTCAAAGCAATGTTATGATAATATTGTAAAATCCGATCCGTCTAAATCAAGATGGACATCTCGGATGATGAACGGCTCGTATTTGATACACATCATCCATCGAAAGAAGAAGAAAGAAAAAATTATAATTTTTTTTTATAGATGATGTGTCTCAAATATGAGCAGCATTTCCCAACATTGTTCGAAGCAATGTTAGGAAACTCCGCCCCTCCTCTGTTCCACGTGGGTCTTCTTTTTTCCATTTATTGTTCCCGCCCCCTCCCCCTCCAAGAAGAAAGAAAAAGAAACTTGAATTTCCTAACATTGCTCAAAGCAATGTTTGGAAACTATTATCAAATTCGAGCCGTCTAAATTAAGATGTATGGCTCAGATTTGATACACATCATCCATCAAAATGGGAAAAGTTTTATGCGATAAAATTCAAATTTTTTTAAAAATAATGTTAGGAAACCATTATGAGATCCGAGCCGTCGAAATCAAGATGGGTGGCTCGGATTTGATATTCATCATCCATCAAAAAGGGGGAAATATTTTAGGTGGAAAAATTTAATTTTTTATGGATAATATGTATCAAATCTGAGCCGTCTATGTTGATTTGAACGGCTCGGATTTGAGAATATTATCCTAACATTACTTCGGCTCCGATTTGATATATATCATCCATCAAAAGGGGGAAAAATTTTAAGTGGAAAAATTCTAATTTTTTTTTGAATGATGTGTATCAAATCTGAGCCGTCCATATTTAATTGGACGGCTCAGATATGACAATATTACCCTAACATTATTAGGAAATCACAATCCAACGTTCGGATTTGGATTTCCAAAGCAATGTTAGGAAACCATTATCAAATCCGAGCCGTTTAAATCATGATGGATGGCTCGGATTTAATACACATCATCCATAAAAGAATTTAAATTTTCTCGTCTAAAACTTTTGCTTCCTTTTGATGGATGATGTGTATCAAATCCGAGCCGTCCATCTTGATTTCGACGGCTCGAATTTGACAATGTTACCTAAGCAATGTTTGGAAATCCCAATACGGGGGATTAGTGAGTACAAACCAACTAAAGCAATGAGATTATTTTGTGTTAATTTCAATTTTCTTATCATAAATGTTCTTATTGTATCTAATTCAAGTAAACTTCGCTACACAAACTGAATCAGAGTTAAAAGGCTATACCACCTAAAATTACATTGTGTATTTAAAGCCGAAAGAGCCGAAAGATGTAAAGTTATAATATATACCCAACGATACATAATGTGAGATAAACAATCGCCAGACATAAACAAGCTACCTCCCAAGTCCAATAACGTGCATAGTTAAAAATACAATCTCCCAAATTCAAATGTTTGGTGGTTACGATTAAGACAATTAATAACATATTCTAATTTACGTTCACATGAAGAGAATCGGGTCGAATATGTGTATTGAACAATACTTACCAACTTATCATGTAATACCCCAAATAAATAGACTTGACACTTGCCACCCTCGGCAGATGACGAGTACGTGAGTTGGAGAACTTTCTGGGCATGTTCAGGGTATAGTCCGTCCAAACCCTCGCCAATCTTGGCATGGTCGGGCTCGGGATGAATGGGAGGCAGATATTGCATACATTGCCGTGGAGGACCCCTTAGTGATGAGTTGAGGAAAATTGGCGCCTTGGGTAAAGCAAAGATGAGGTTGTGGCAGGTTCTTCCGGCAAGCCGAAGCCACGCTACTGGGTATCGGATCTTGTTTGTCTACCGATGGCATGATTATCCGAGCAATATTGCGAGGAACAGACAAAAACAGCATCTTTTTCTTCGTATCTCTCTCACTCGGTTCATCTCAGTCTTCTTCTTCATCTCTATGACTTCTGTTGTCATCTTCTTCGTCATCTTGGTCTTCTTCTTTTCTCTCCCTCATTTAGATCGTCTCGATCTTCGGGTTAGAGTTGAACATCATATTCGTCTCTCTAAGTTCTTCTCTCGTCTTTTTCGTTGCTATCTCTCTCTTAGTTCGTCTCTAAGACCGTCTTAGTCTTCATCTCTCTAAGTTGGTCTTAATTTTTCTTCTTCTACGTATTTGTCTCTAAGTTAGTCTTAGGCTCTCTCAGAGTTCGTCTGCCGTCTTCTTCGTATCTATCTTCTTTTTCATCTTCTCTCTCGCAATTCATCTCGTCTGAGTCTTCTTGGTCGCTCTCTCTCTCTCCCTTTCCCGCTCTCTATAAGTTTCTGCTTCATCTCTGTCTCAATTCGAAGAAAAAAATGCCATTTACTTTTCTTTTTTGCCCTGCACCGAGACTTTGCGACCACCCTGCAATTTGCAAACCTCATAGGATTTGGATTTCCTAAAATTGCTCAAAGCAATGTTAGAAAATCATTATCAAATATGAGTCATCCAAATCAAGATAGACGGCTCGGATGTTCTACACATCATCCATCAAAAGGGGGAAAATTTTAGGCGGGAAAATTTAATTTAATTTTTATGGATGATGTGTATCAAATCCGAGCTGTCGATTTTGATTTGGATGGCTCGGATTTGACAATGTTACCTTAACATTGTTTAGGAAATCCAAATCCGACATCTGGAACGTAACATTGTCAAATTCGAGCCGTCCATACACAATATCTATCAAAAGGGTGAAAAGTTTTAGGTGAAAAAATTTAATTTTTTTTTTATGGATGATGTGTATCAAATCCAAGCTGTCCATCTTGATTTGGACGGCTCGGATTTGACAATGTTACCTTTACATTGCTTTGGAAATCCCAATCTAATGTCCGGATTTGGATTTCCTAACATTGCTCAAAGCAATGTTCGGAAACCATTGTCAAATTCGAGCCGTCCAAATTAAGATGTATGGCTCGGATTTGATACACATAATCCATCAAAAGGGGGAAAGTTTTAGGCGAAAAAATTCAATTTTTTAAAAGTAATGTTGGGAAACCATTATGAGATCCGAGCCGTCCAAATCAAGATGGGCGGCTCGGATTTGATACACATCATCCTTCAAAAGGGAGGAAATGTGTTATGCTGGAAAATTTAAAATTTTTTTATGGATAATGTGTATCAAATCTGAGCCGTCAATCTTGATTTGAACGGCTCGGATTTGACAATATTACTTTAACATTGCTTCGGCTCCAATTTGATATATATCATCCATCGAAAGGGGGGAAAGTTTTAAGTGGGAAAATTCGAATTTTTTTACGAATGGTGTGTAACAAATCTGACCCGTCCATATTTAATTGGATTGCTCAGATATGACAATATTACCCTAACATTATTAGGAAATCACAATTCGGCGTTCGGATTTGGATATCCAAAACAATGTTAGGAAACCAATATCAAATCCGAGCCGTTTAAATCATGATGGATAGCTCGGATTTAATACACATCATCCATAAAAGAATTTAAATTTTTTCGTCTAAAACTTTTTCTTCCTTTTGATGGATGATGTGTATCAAATTCGAGCCGTCCATCTTGATTTCGACGGCTCGAATTTGACAATGTTACCTAAGCAATGTTTGGAAATCCCAATACGGGGGATTAGTGAGTACAAACACACTAAAGCAATGAGATTATTTTGTGTTAATTTCAATTTTCTTATCACAGATGTTCTTATTGTATCTAATTCAAGTAAACTTTGCTACACAAACTGAATCAGAGTTAAAAAGCTAAACCACCTAAAATTACATTGGATATTTAAAGCCGAAAGAGCCGAAATATGTAAAGTTATAATATATACCGAACGATACATAATGTGAGATAAGCAATCGCCAGACATAAACAAGCTACCTTCCAAGTCCAATAACGTGCATAGTTAAAAATACAATCTCCCAAATTCAAATGTTTGGTGCTTACGATTAAGACAATCAATAACATATTCTAATTTACGTTCATATGAAGAGAACCAGGTCGAATATGTGTATTGAACAATACTTACCAACTTATCATGTAATACCCCAAATAAATAGATTTGACACTTGCCGCCCTCGGCAGAAGACGGGTACGTGAGTTGGAGAACTTTCTGGGCATGTTCAGGGTATAGTCGGTCCAAATCCTAGCCGATCTTGGCCTGGTCGGGCTCGGGGTCGGGCTCGGGATGAATGAGAGGCAGATACTACATACATCGCCGTGGAGGATCTCTTAGTGATGAGTTGAGGAAACTTGACGCCTTGGGTAAAGCAAAGATGAGGTTGTGGCAGGTTCTTCCGGTGAGCTGAAGCCACGCTACTGGGTATCGGATCTTGTTTGTCTACCGATGGCATGATTATCCGAGCAACATTGCGAGGAACAGACAAAAATAGCATCTTTTTCTTCGTATCTCTCTCACTTGGTTCGTCTCAGTCTTCTTCTTCGTCTCTATGACTTCTTCTTTCATCTTCTTCTTCATCTTGGTCTTCTTCTTTTCTCCCCCTCACTTAGCTCGTTTCGGTCTTCGGGTTAGAGTTGAACATCATATTCGTCTCTCTAACTTCTTCTCTCGTCTTCTTCGTCGCTATCTCTCTTTTAGTTCGTCTCTAAGGCCGTCTTAGTCTTCATCTCTCTAAGTTGGTCTTAGTTTTTCTTCTTCTACGTATTTGTCTCTAAGTTCGTCTGCCGTCTTCTTCGTATCTATCTTCTTCTTCGTCTTCTCTCTCGCAATTCGTCTCGTCTGAGTCTTTTTGGTCGCTCTCTCTCTCCCTTTCTCTCTCTCTCTCTCTCCCTTTCCCGCTATCTATAAGTTTTTGGCTTCATCTCTGTCTCAACTCGAAAAAAAAATACAATTTACTTTTCTTTTTTGCCCTGCACCGAGACTTTGCGACCACCCTGCAATTTGCAAACCTCATAGGATTTGGATTTCCTAAAATTGCTCAAAGCAATGTTAGGAAACCATTATCAAATACAAGCCATCCAAATCAAGATAGACGGCTAGAATTTTCTGCACATTATCCATCAAAAGGGGGAAAGTTTTAGGCGGGAAAATTGAATTGAATTTTTATGGATGATGTGTATCAAATCCGAGCTGTGATCTTGATTTGGATGGCTCGGATTTGACAATGTTACCCTAACATTGTTTAGGAAATCCAAATCCAACATCTGGAAGGTAACTTTGTCAAATCCGAGCCGTCCATACACAACATCTATCAAAAGGGTGAAAAGTTTTAGGTGAAAAAATTTAATTTTTTTTACGGATGATGTGTATCAAATCCAAGCTGTCCATCTTGATTTGGACGGCTCAGATTTGACAATGTTACCCTTAAATTGCTTTGGAAATCCCAATCTAACGTCCGGATTTGAATTTCCTAACATTGCTCAAAGCAATGTTCGGAAACCATTGTCAAATTCGAGCCGTCCAAATTAAGATGTATGGCTCGGATTTGATACACATCATCCATCAAAAGGGGGAAAGTTTTAGGCGAAAAAATTCAATTTTTTAAAAGTAATGTTGGGAAACCATTATGAGATCCGAGCAGTCCAAATCAAGATGAGCGGCTCGGATTTGATATACATCATCCTTCAAAAGGGAGGAAATGTGTTATGCGGGAAAATTTAAATTTTTTTATGGATAATGTGTATCAAATCTGAGCCGTCTATCTTGATTTGAACGGCTCAGATTTGACAATATTACCTTAACATTGCTTCGGCTCCGATTTGATATATATCATCCATCGAAAGGGGGGAAAGTTTTAAGTGGGAAAATTCAAATTTTTTTGCGAATGGTGTGTATCAAATCTGACCCGTCCATATTTAATTGGATGGCTCAGATATGACAATATTACCCTAACATTATTAGGAAATCACAATCCAACGTTCGGATTTGGATTTCCAAAGCAATGCTAGGAAACCATTATCAAATCCGAGCCGTTTAAATCATGATGGATAGCTCGGATTTAATACACATCATTTATAAAAGAATTTAAATTTTTTCGTCTAAAACTTTTTCTTCCTTTTGATGGATGATGTGTATCAAATCCGAGCCGTCCATCTTGATTTCGACGGCTTGAATTTGACAATGTTACCTAAGCAATGTTTGGAAATCCCAATCCGGGGGATTAGTGAGTACAAACCAACTAAAGCAATGAGATTATTTTGTGTTAATTTCAATTTTCTTATCACAAATGTTCTTATTGTATCTAATTTAAGTAAACTTTGCTACACAAACTGAATCAGAGTTAAAAAGCTAAACCACCTAAAATTACATTGGATATTTAAATCCGAAAGAGTCGAAAGATGTAAAGTTATAATATATACCGAACGATACATAATGTGAGATAAGCAATCGCCAGACATAAACAAGCTACCTTCCAAGTCCAATAACGTGCATAGTTAAAAATACAATCTCCCAAATTCAAATGTTTGGTGCTTACGATTAAGACAATCAATAACATATTTTAATTTACGTTCATATGAAGAGAACCAGGTCGAATATGTGTATTGAACAATACTTACCAACTTATCATGTAATACCCCAAATAAATAGACTTGACACTTGCCGCCCTCGGCAGAAGACGGGTACGTGAGTTGGAGAACTTTCTGGGCTTGTTCAGGGTATAGTCGGTTCAAATCCTAGCCGATCTTGGCCTGGTCGGGCTCGGGGTCGGGCTCGGGATGAATGAGAGGCAGATACTACATACATCGCCGTGGAGGACCTCTTAGTGATGAGTTGAGGAAACTTGACGCCTTGGGTAAAGCAAAGATGAGGTTGTGGCAGGTTCTTCCGGTGAGCTGAAGCCACTCTACTGGGTATCGGATCTTGTTTGTCTACCGATGGCATGATTATCCGAGCAACATTGCGAGGAACAGACAAAAATAGCATCTTTTTCTTCGTATCTCTTTCACTTGGTTCGTCTCAGTCTTTTTCTTCGTCTCTATGATTTCTTCTTTCATCTTCTTCTTCATCTTCTTCTTCATCTTGGTCTTCTTCTTTTCTCCCCCTCACTTAGCTCGTCTCGGTCTTCGGGTTAGAGTTGAACATTATATTCGTCTCTCTAACTTCTTCTCTCGTCTTCTTCGTCGCTATCTCTCTCTTAGTTCGTCTCTAAGGCCGTCTTAGTCTTCATCTCTCTAAGTTGGTCTTAGTTTTTCTTCTTCTACGTATTTGTCTCTAAGTTCGTCTGCCGTCTTCTTCGTCTTCTCTCTCGCAATTCGTCTCGTCTGAGTCTTCTTGGTCGCTCTCTCTCTCTCTCTCTCTCTCTCTCTCTCTCTCTCTCTCTCTATAAGTTTTTGGCTTCTTCTCTGTCTCAACTCGAAAAAAAATGCCATTTACTTTTCTTTTTTGCCCTGCACCGAGACTTTGCGACCATCCTGCAATTTGCAAACCTCATAGGATTTGGATTTCCTAAAATTGTTCAAAGCAATGTTAGAAAACCATTATCAAATACAAGCCATCCAAATCAAGATAGACGGCTAGAATTTTCTGCACATCATCCATCAAAAGGGGGAAAGTTTTAGGCGGGAAAATTGAATTGAATTTTTATGGATGATGTGTATCAAATCCGAGCTGTGATCTTGATTTGGATGGCTCGGATTTGACAATGTTACCCTAACATTGTTTAGGAAATCCAAATCCGACATCCGGAAGGTAACTTTGTCAAATCCGAGCCGTCCATACACAACATCTATCAAAAGGGTGAAAAGTTTTAGGTGAAAAAATTTAATTTTTTTTTCGGATGATGTGTATCAAATCCAAGCTGCCCATCTTGATTTGGACGACTCGGATTTGACGATGTTACCCTTACATTGCTTTGGAAATCCCAATCTAACGTCCGGATTTGGATTTCCTAACATTGCTCAAAGCAATGTTCGGAAACCATTGTCAAATTCGAGCCGTCCAAATTAAGATGTATGGCTCGGATTTGATACACATCATCCATCAAAAGGGGGAAAGTTTTAGGCGAAAAAATTCAATTTTTTAAAAGTAATGTTGGGAAACCATTATGAGATCCGAGCAGTCCAAATCAAGATGGGCTGCTCGGATTTGATACACATCATCCTTCAAAAGGGAGGAAATGTGTAATGCGGGAAAATTTAAATTTTTTTATGGATAATGTGTATCAAATCTGAGCCGTCTATCTTGATTTGAACGGCTCGGATTTGACAATATTACCTTAACATTGCTTCGGCTCCGATTTGATATATATCATCCATCGAAAGGGGGGAAAGTTTTAAGTGGGAAAATTCAAATTTTTTTGCGAATGGTGTGTATCAAATCTGACCCGTCCATATTTAATTGGATGGCTCAGATATGACAATATTACCCTAACATTATTAGGTAATCACAATCCAACGTTCGGATTTGGATTTCCAAAGCAATGCTAGGAAACCATTATCAAATCCGAGCCGTTTAAATCATGATGGATAGCTCGGATTTAATACACATCATCCATAAAAGAATTTAAATTTTTTCGTCTAAAACTTTTTCTTCCTTTTGATGGATGATGTGTATCAAATCCGAGCCGTCCATCTTGATTTCGACGGCTCGGATTTGACAATGTTACCTAAGCAATGTTTGGAAATCCCAATCCGGGGGATTAGTGAGTACAAACCAACTAAATCAATGAGATTATTTTGTGTTAATTTCAATTTTCTTATCACAAATGTTCTTATTGTATCTAATTCAAGTAAACTTTGCTACACAAACTGAATCAGAGTTAAAAAGCTAAACCACCTAAAATTACATTGGATATTTAAATCCGAAAGAGCCGAAAGATGTAAAGTTATAATATATACCGAACGATACATAATGTGAGATAAGCAACCGCCAGACATAAACAAGCTACCTTCCAAGTCCAATAACGTGCATAGTTAAAAATACAATCTCTCAAATTCAAATGTTTGGTGCTTACGATTAAGACAATCAATAACATATTCTAATTTACGTTCACATGAAGAGAACCAGGTCGAATATGTGTATTGAACAATACTTACCAACTTATCATGTAATACCCCAAATAAATAGACTTGACACTTGCCGCCCTCGGCAGAAGACGAGTACGTGAGTTGGAGAACTTTCTGGGCATGTTCAGGGTATAGTCGGTCCAAATCCTAGCCGATCTTGGCCTGGTCGGGCTCGGGGTCGGGCTCGGGATGAATGGGAGGCAGATACTACATACATCGCCGTGGAGGACCTCTTAGTGATGAGTTGAGGAAACTTGACGCCTTGGGTAAAGCAAAGATGAGGTTGTGGCAGGTTCTTCCGGTGAGCTGAAGCCACGCTACTGGGTATCGGATCTTGTTTGTCTACCGATGGTATGATTATCCGAGCAACATTGCGAGGAACAGACAAAAATAACATCTTTTTCTTCGTATCTCTCTCACTTGGTTCGTCTCAGTCTTCTTCTTCGTCTCTATGACTTCTTCTTTCATCTTCTTCTTCATCATGGTCTTCTTCTTTTCTCCCCCTCACTTAGCTCGTCTCGTTTTTCCGGTTAGAGTTGAACATCATATTCGTCTCTCTAACTTCTTCTCTCGTCTTCTTCGTTGCTATCTCTCTCTTAGTTCGTCTCTAAGACTGTCTTAATCTTCATCTCTCTAAGTTGGTCTTAGTTTTTCTTCTTCTACGTATTTGTCTCTAAGTTCGTCTGCCGTCTTCTTCGTATCTATCTTCTTCTTCGTCTTCTCTCTCGCAATTCGTCTCGTCTGAGTCTTCTTGGTCGCTCTTTCTCTCTCTCTCTCTCTCCCTTTCCCGCTCTCTATAAGTTTTTGGCTTCATCTCTGTCTCAACTCGAAAAAAAATGCCCTTTACTTTTCTTTTTTGCCGTGCACCGAGACTTTGCGACCACCCTGCAATTTGCAAACCTCATAGGATTTGGATTTCCTAAAATTGCTCAAAGCAATGTTAGGAAACCATTATCAAATACAAGCCATCCAAATTAAGATAGACGGCTCCAATTTTCTGCACATCATCCATCAAAAGGGGGAATGTTTTAGGCGGGAAAATTGAATTGAATTTTTATGGATGATGTGTATCAAATCCGAGCCGTGATCTTGATTTGGATGGCTCGGATTTGACAATGTTACCCTAACATTGTTTAGGAAATCCAAATCCGACATCTGGAAGGTAACATTGTCAAATCCGAGCCTTCCATACACAACATCTATCAAAAAGATGAAAAGTTTTAGGTTAAAAAATTTAATTTTTTTATGGATGATGTGTATCAAATACAAGCTGTCCATCTTGATTTGGACGTCTCGGATTTGACGATGTTACCCTTACATTGCTTTGGAAATCCCAAT
Organism: Rhodomyrtus psidioides; assembly: GCA_021437785.1. Lineage (NCBI taxonomy): Eukaryota > Viridiplantae > Streptophyta > Magnoliopsida > Myrtales > Myrtaceae > Rhodomyrtus > Rhodomyrtus psidioides. The sequence continues at coordinate 5,647,539 of JAILYB010000010.1, read as the reverse complement.
CTAACGTCCGGATTTGGATTTCCTAACATTGCTCAAAGCAATGTTCGGAAACCATTATCAAATTCGAGCCGTCCAAATTGAGATGTATGGCTCGGATTTGATACTCATCATCCATCAAGAGGGAGAAAGTTTTAGGCGAAAAAAATTCAATTTTTTAAAAGTAATGTTGGGAAACCATTATGAGATCCGAGCCGTCCAAATCAAGATGGGCGGCTCGGATTTGATACACATCATCATTCAAAAGGGAGGAAATTTTTTAGGAGGGAAAATTTAAATTTTTTTTTATGGATAATGTGTATCAAATCTGAGACGTCTATCTTGATTTGAACGACTTGAATTTGACAACATTACTCTAACATTGCTTAGAAAATCCCAATCCTACGTCCGAATTTGGATTTCCAAAGCAATGTTAGGAAATCATCATCAAATCCGAGCCATCCAAATCAAGATGGACGGCTCGGATTTGATACACATCACCTATTAAAAGGAAAAAAGTTTTAGGCGAGAAAATGTAAATTTTTTGATTGATAAGATTGAGATTTCTTAACATTGCTCAAAGCAATGTTATGATAATATTGTCAAATCCGAGCCGTCTAAATCAAGATGAACAGCTCGGATGATGGACGGCTCGGATTTGATACACATTATCCATTGAAAGAGGAAAAAAGAAAAAATTCTAATTTTTTTTTTATAGATGATGTGTCTCAAATCTGAGCAGAATTTCCCAACATTTTTTGAAGCAATGTTAGGAAACTCTGCACCTCCTCTGTTCCACGTGGGTCTTCTTCTTTCCATTTATTGTTCCCGCCCCCTCCCCCTCCAAGAAGAAAGAAAAAGAAACTTGGATTTCCTAACATTGCTCAAAGCAATGTTCGAAAACCATTATCAAATCCGAGCCTTCCAAATCAAGATGGATGGCTGGGATTTGATACACATCATCCATCAAAAGGGGAAAAGTTTTATGCGAGAAAATTCAAAATTTTATAAAAGTAATGTTGGGAAACCATTATGAGATCCGAGCCGTCCAAATCAAGATGTGTGGCACGGATTTGATATACTTCATCTATCAAAATGGGGGAAATGTTTTAGGCGGGAAAATTTAAAAAAAAAATTATGGATAATATGTATCAAATCTGAGCCGTCTATCTTGATTTGAACGGCTTGAATTTGACAATGTTACTCTAACATTGCTTAGGAAATCCCAATTCCTAAGCAATGTTAGGAAACCATTATCAAATTTGAGCCGTCCAAATCAAGATGGACGGCTCGGATTTGATACACATCATCTATCAAAAGGGGGAAAGTTTTAGGCGGGAAAATGTAAATTTTTTGATTGATGAGATTGGGATTTCCTAACATTGCTCAAAGCAATGTTATGGTAACATTGTCAAATCTGAACCGTCTAAATTAAGATAGATAGGTCGGATGATGGATGGCTTGGATTTGATACACATCATCCATCGAAAGAGGGAAAAAGTTTTAGGCAGGAAAATTCTAATATTTTTATAGATGATGTGTTTCAAATCTGAGCAGGATTTCCTAACATTGCTCAAAGCAATGTTAGGAAACTCCGCCCCTCGTCTGTTCCACGTGGGTCTTCTTTTTTCCATTTCTTGTTCCAGCCCCCCTCCCCCCCAAAGAAGAAAGAAAAAGAAACTTGAACAATATTTGGAAAACTTCGAGTTAGAATTAAAATATTCAGCCGATATATGACAATGGTACATGTCGAAACTTGAATCGTGGGATGCCTCGAGGAGTGTTTCGGGTGGCCGCGGAGTGGTGATGCCTCATGTGTCGAAATGCCCCACAGGCGGATGTTGCGAGATGCTACAGTGTCGGGATGCCCGTATGTCGGGAAGTCCCGAGAGTTTCGGGATAAAAGCAAAGATGTTTATGCGTGTTCATGTGTATACATTGGTACATGTCGATGACGCACTAGGTGATACTGATGCATTATGATGTAATACGACATTATCTTGCATCGTATGTGCGTTTTCTTGATACGACATTATTTAAGGAAATCACACGTATGTTTATGCCTTCGTATATTTTACTTCGCATGCATGTGATTGTGAATTTTCGGTTGAGCGGTAAGAAGATCACCTACCGTAGTTTGGAGATTTCATTTACTAGGCTTCGGCTCACCCCTTTATTTTTTAGATTTGTAGGAAGGACCACCGGCCACATTTGTTTGGAGCTGCGGTGCATATAGAATATATTTACGAAGATGTTTTCATTCCCGAACAAGCTATAATGTATACTAAGTGTACCTCTTGTTGGATCTAGCAATATCACCTATGGGTGAATAGGTGATTCTGAATCTAATTGAAATTTCTTGCGGAATTAAAACAATTTCAATGCACGATTAGAATCAGGAACAATATAACAACGTGCAAGAAATCTAAACACAGAAATATGAGTTTAGAGAGAGAATGATGCACGAATGGTAGGTTTCCAAGCATATATATATAAATAAATAAAATCAATCAGCACATATGTATATAATCAATAAGCACAAATGCATATAAACCTGATCTATCGATTCATGAACTTTGAGATCCCTCTTCGTAAGCACCTTCAACAAAAAGGCATCATCAAAAATGGGGAGATTGTTAGGGAAAATCTCTTATGATGCTTTGAAGATGACAAAATAATCATAGGCTACTAATGTGTTTGTTGGTTGAGTAGAACCAGGTAAAAGAAGCACAAGCCGTTATGCAAATGATGTCTTAACAGTACGTCAGAAGGTTATGAATTATCCATCAATGGTGAACAAGGCATTGGGCATAGAGGAGTCTACAAGTTGGAGATACCTAAGTAGAAGGTGAACAAGCCTAGAACGGGAAGTTCGGTAAAGCTTGGAAGGACCTTGAATAGGTGAACAATGAGGTAGAGCCGCAATTGCCAATATGCTTGGAGGGACCAAAAGATAGAGCTCAAGATATTGATCTAAGTGATGTATTTTAAAGACGTTCAGAAGAAGTGCTTCTGAAGATGCTCAGAAGGAGTGCTTCTGAAGACGGTTAGATGGAGTGCTTTTAAAGACGCTTACATGGAGTTGCTTCTGAAGTCTGCTTCTGAATATTGTTCAGAAGCTGCGAGATATATTATTTCTAGATTCTGAAGACCCACGGCTAACTTATATCCGTTATTGCTAAGGTATTTATGGAAGTTTGTAATCTTTGATTGATAGGATTATTCTATAACATGATTGATAGAATATCCTTGATTGAAAATTACCTTTTATGGGACAAGAAACCTTATATATCTGAAGAACTCAACTTATGGAAACTGAAGATTGAGTTGTATGAGCGACTGAATCTGAAGGGATCAGATTCTGCACCAACGGTCACTAAATCTCCCGAGATACAGTCTCGTTCAATCAAGATTGATGGCGTCCAATCGGTGATTGAAAAACGATCATTTGAAGACCTGTCCAATGGCTAGTTTGAGGGTGAAGGAGTATAAAAGGAGATCCATGGTGCTACTACGAAGTAGGATAAGGAATCATAAATTCCAAGGTGCTGGAGTTGTTCGGATTCATACTTGTCCTCGTGAGCTTTATACGACAATCATTGAGAGGCTTTGTAAGAGTGATTGAGAAATGATAGTGTGATCTATCAGAGAGAGTATTATGACTTGTTGTAAATCTTCATTGATTCATCTATCTAAGGTCCTTCCAAGCTTTACCGAACTTCCCGTTCTAGGCTTGTTCACCTTCTACTTAGGTATCTTCAACTTGTAGACTCCTCTATGCCCAATGCCTTGTTCACCATTGATAGATAACTCATAACCTTCTGACGTACTGTTAAGACATCATTTGCATAACGGCTTGTGCTTCTTTTACCTGGTTCTACTCAACCAACAAACATATTAGTAGCCTTTGATTATTTTGTCATCTTCAAAACATCATAAGGGATTTTCCCTAACACCTCTTACGCATGGATCGACGTTGGACTTGCAAAGTGGGTTCCCCACCTCTTTCTCGCATGGTATTTTAACGTCGAGGGCGAGTTAGTATGACCGATTAGAGGTTTTGATGGTCCTCCAGGGTTCGGCGATGATGGCATGTCGACGGGTGAAGTCGTCTGTAGTTGTTGATTGACGCATTCGTAGGAGGACTTTTGTCAATGGAGGGGGTAATGTAGAGAAGATAGGTGACCTTACCCTTTCCCAGGTCTATGCGTGTATGGTGTGTGCCTATCAATGTATGTAATGTTAAAATTTGACATGTATATATATATATATATATATATATTTGATAACTAAGGTGTTCGGGCCAGCTTGCGTGCACCTCGACTATTCCTCGGGGGAGACTAGCACAGCAACCACCGCCATGGCCCTCCACTTAAATCACATGTGCTCATATGGGGAATCGAACCTGAGACCAGTGCGCCTAACCACACAATGTTAAGTGCGCCCTAACCAACTAAACTACCGATAGATGAATATTTGACATGTACTTTTGGTAAACTAGTGGTACAAAATAAATGATGCATATGTATTTAATGAATTCGTGCGAACGTGTGTCGTGGATGATGATGTGAAATGAATTTTTACGCTTCTGTATGCACATTAACAAATAAATAGGGATGACACGTGTAGCGCGTGACATTCTAGGGCGTCACATTGGCTCCTAGAAACACAAAGCACTCACAATCATCCCGATGTGTGCATACATGTAGAAGTCGTAGTTTGTCGGATTTACGATTATTGAATCAACCACAGTTCCTAACGAGGCAGAGACAAGAGAGAGGTTGGGGATAAGAAGAAAAGGTACATTGCTAAAGAGAACCATTGATTACAAGGAACATACCGGGTGTAACATTTTCCGGAGAATTGGCTTGAAAAAGCATAGTGTGGTGATTCTACTGCGCCACAATAACTGTGAATTTTGGAGTATTTTGGTCAGTGTTTCCAATTTGTGATAGGCATGTACTACACCAAGGACCATAAAACCCATTGCATATGCTCACAAGCAATCAGACACGAATAGCAAGCTTTGACATTCCAAGTTGTGCTAATATGAAAAACATCAATACAGTGTTGCCGGCTTGAATATTCATAGCTTCATAGTTATGGTTCACTTAATTTACATTAAGATCGAATTAAATAAAAAAAATACCGAAAAATACAAACATAGAGCAAGCCTATATAGAAATAGAATATAAAAATAAATAAGAATAGAATATAAGAAAACTTCCTACTTCATGTAGGCTGTCGAGAACCATTTGAATCACTACAATACTTGATTCAGAAGGTTCTCATATCGACCAAAAATATCTGTTTACAAGTCCAATTGTTTTTTTACTTTCAACATGCATGAAAGTCTTAACGGAAAGGGAAACAAAAGATGCCTAACTAAAGCCAAACCTCAATAATTTGCTTCAGTTCGATGTTTCAAACTTGATTCGACTGCGACTCACTCACTCCATCCCTAGAAAAAGAGAGCAGATCAAGGCAAAAAAAAGCAGGTACATAACCCCATATGAAAAAAAAAAATCAATTAGGCAATGCAAGGTTAATGCTCCAAGAACTAATTAACAACACCTAAACATCAACTAAGGTCCGATCAGGCGCTCTTCTCGGACAGTTCTGCAATTATAATTTATCATTTTAATGGTCGACATTAAAGTGCCAAATTCATTGGATTAAGATAAATCGAAGCTAATATTGCATATTGCTACTAAGCAATGGAGAGGAAAATGGAACTGCATATTCTAGTGTTATATAGGTAGTACATAGTCTATAAAAAAAGAGTATCACAATTGGACCGGATAGATGATGAACGTGGCAAATGAAGAATTCAATGTAGTAAGATCCCAACCAGCAGTTCATGGCTTGATATACAACGAGCATACCCCTATGTAGGAAAATTGGCAAAATAAAATTTTAGTTTTTTTGGGGGGTCTATCAAAATAACCTTTTAATGAATGGCAGCTTTCTCTGGACATTTATCGTTGCAATTAGGTTTGATATGCAACAGTTATCACATTATCAGAAAGAAGGACATGACAAAATGGAAAAGGAAAAGGGGAAAAAAAAACTGAGGTATCCTCAATTTCTCGGAGAGATCATAGAACAATCAAATAGACTTAGATATTTAAAAGCAATAACCAGGGAGCAGCATGACATGATAACATTTTTCACTGTATGAGTTCAATTTATCACCTTTTGAAGCTTATTAGGCGAGCTGAGCTGCCAAGCCGTGATCCAGACACAAGAGATAGACAGGTAGAGCTAGAAATTATCTTTGGCATTCAGAAATCAAATGCAACAATACCGGAAAACAGTGCGCCTGCATGACAAATCCACTATTCTTATGTCGCAGATATTCATAGCCTGCATTGGTAGTGTGCACAACAATGACACACTAACCGACCAAATAGAAACATAGTCCCATGTGCCCGAGCAACCGAGAAAATCTCCCGCTACGAAACAAAGTACAGTTTTCAGAGAAATTCAATGGGACACTAGTACTCCCTTGAACGCTTATATGATAGCTAACACTGATTGACTATGAAACTCGAATAGCATGAGATTAAGATATGCATTCCGTGTGGTACCGTCATCAATCCGATCATCCAAAAGCTTATATAAATAATCAATCATCTCCTCTTCTTGGTGACTAAAATCTTACAGATCTCTATGTTTCGAAAGCAATGGCCAACATCGAGAGCCAACAACCTACTCGAGACGCATTTTAAGACTGTTACAAGAACGACATCTTCAACGGTCTGTCACAATGTTTAATACTTCTACTTGGGACCATTTACCGTAACAATAGATGGCATATCTGATCGACCAGGAGAACCATGAGAGACATCTACACCCAAGAATCATTGCAGGAGTATCCCCCTTTATATATATATATATGAGTACTCCCTTGCCAACAAAGAATTTATTCCCCGAGCTGCCAAATGTCAATGGCGGCCTAGGAACTGAGACAAGAATCTAACTACCTTTTGACTTGTGGCCTTGCCCATTTACCTTTGAGTTGACTTTCAAAAGCAGATTTGTGAGTTTTTGATCACTTATCTTAAATGGGGAAATGCAATGCGTGAGAACACCGTGGTCACCAAGACATTTCCTCTTCCAAGGTCCTTTGAAATGAGAAGCACATGACGTTGATAATTACTAATTCACCTAAAAAATAAGCAAACCTAAGCGAAACATAGTAACACTCCTAACATAGATACTTCTTCCGCTCCGCCAAAACACAGAGAATGAGATTAGGTGAATGTAAGCCACATTATGTGCGCTATGTGCAGGTTGCGAAAATCCTGCTCCCTCCTCACACGTCCCCAACCCACTCCACCCGAAGGTGCGGTTTTGAACCCCTGCCTTCCCCTCTCCAAATAGGGATTGTGGCCATTGAGGCATTACCCCAGTGGGTGAATTCTTCCATTAATACTGTTAGCTTGTCTAGCAAAAAAATGTTGACATGTTATTTTTTAATTAATTTTGTCTTTTCTAGGTGGCAACGCCCCACCGGCGAGCACCACGCAACGGGGCAACACCCAGGGCCTTCCCTTTTTTCTTCGGCGCCAAGCATATCTACTTCTCCAATCTATTTAACATTACTCCCCGACTGTCAAATTCAGGATTAGGGGAGCAACTAGCATAGAAGTCCAACTTGATACAGAACCTTATTGATTCCGGAGTTCTCGTGTAGCGCCAACACATGATCGACGAAATTCGAGAGCCCGCCGCTGCCAGCTCCAGAATGGCCACAATTGAAGACATGGAAATCTCACTCCTCCACGGACAAACTGCTCAGAGATCTCCACAGGCCACGGAACGGCCGAAGCATCAATCATTTAACTCGTATGGTGAAAGTTCCAGAAGCATGTCCGCGGTACAGTCCTTCTGTGTGCCGACGTTGTCGGTTGAAGGTGAGAAGTCATCTCCAGTTTGTCCAAAGTTCCTTTGGGTCGAGATCACGATCTTCTCCAAAACCAGCGCGTCCCCAAGCAGAAACTCGATTAGCTCGATCGCATATGGTTCGGTCACGCATGCATATACCATTACATTCTTGAGGTGGTGTGCAAGACAATGAAATGTGTAGTCCCCAACTGAACACCAGTAACTCCTCCCGTCAAAATTAAGTGTCAATGTCACAGACTTCCAGCGGAAAGATGGCCATGGTTGATCCAATATCTCCCAAATGACCTGCATTTGGAGATCCCATATGCTGAAGACCTGCAGATGGAAAGCAGAGAACCGTTGGAGGAGTTGAGAAGCATAAAACAGAAAATGGGACGGACAGAAATCTAGAAAAGTAAAAGAACACCGATAGTACTTGATGTTCATGTAAGTAAATCAGAAACATAAAACAATCAGCAACAGCCTACTAAATCTTTTGACCATTTTCCAATATAGTCGTAAACCTTTCAATTGTGCCAGTTTAGTCTTAAACCTTTTGATGATTTGCCAATTTAGTCCTAAACTTTTCAATTGTGCTAGTTTAGTTGTAAACCTATTGACAATTTGTCAATATAGTCCTTTTGGCAAATTATCCAAAAAATAAATTTAGGACTAAATTGGTAAAACTTCAAGGACTTTTTGGACAATTATCCCATTTTGGATCGGAAGTATTGATACAAACAACCGCCCTTAAGGATGAAAGCATCAATCTTTAGTTCATAACGAGTAAAAGACTCCTGATGAAACCTTCCCATGCAAGATTAGATCCGGACTTTTATCATCCACAAACATCAAAATGCTAAATTACCCAAAATAGCCCTCAAAAGAAGCTAACACAACGAAACAACAAATTAGCTAACAGCAAGTCCCAACAATATGCTAAGGATACTGAGTAAATTAACTTGAATTAACCTAAGGACAAATTAAAAAAAATCTAAAACGTAATGCTGAATGAGTGCTGAATTTTGACCATAAAGCACAAATATGGACAACAGAGATCCATTCTCCAGCCGCTACTGCCAATTAATTCTCACATTCAGAAATTCTAGAAACCGACCAGAAACACTCCAATTGAAATAGAAGGAAACCTACCAGTATAGTCCAATTGCCCAGAGTAACAGATGCAATGTTACCAAGCCTTTCTACCAACGTTTTGAACTGCCCATGTTCCAGATGCAATCAATACAAAAAAAAGAGGGCCACATCATTAAGGCGAGATCCGCAATCCAAATCTACTTCATCTATGTCACCGTACAATTCAAGGTCACGACATTCGGACAGATTATCTTGCTCAAGGGATAACGGACATCGATGACCAATATTTTGATGTCCGAACTAGCAAGATCCACTCTTTTCAGGTCAAGACATTGGACAAACGTTCAATTGTTCAAGTGACTATCGAACTTCAGAACTTGTAGGCCATAGATATACTGGAGGATCGCCTCCTTGAACGCGAAGGATATCCACTCATCCAATCTACTTGACATTACTCCACGATCGTCAAGTTCAGGGTGAGGGGGAGTCTCTCGCAAGGAAGTCCAGCTTGACGCGGAGCGTATTGATTTCCGGTCTCTCGTGTAGAGCCACCACATGATCGATGAAACTCGAGAACCCGCCGCTAGCTCCAGAACGGCCATGACGGCAAGCATGGAAATCGCACTCCTTGAAGGACGACCTATTCAGAGATCTCCAAAGGCCATGGAACGGCCGAAGCATCAACGATACGCGGACAGCGAACCTAAAGGGCAGGAAGGAGAATATGTGGAGGAGGAGCGAGTTGGGCAAGCTGCTGATCCTGTCGACCGCCTCGTCTTCTTTGGTCTTTCGCCGGTCTGAACCGCCAGTTCTGCGTCTGCGATCACCAGCTCTCCTCATGCTTCGCTCACACAAGTCGCCGGAGGCACAACTGAACTCTTCAGGCTGAGAAACTTGCAGGGGGCATGCACGTACTCAAACCCTATTTAATATTTTAGTTTTTTGGTCGGTAAACCCTAGTTAACATTTATATGCATCGAACGACTTCTCCTTTTTTTTTGGGGTGAAAAATTACTGCTAGAGATTTTTATTGGTAGAAATTCAATTAGAGAGAAAAAGTTCTTTTCTGATTTATCTTGCATTTACTTGCTATCACGATGAACTTTCAATTAAATTCAAAAAAGAGATATCTTCTATTTTTCAATTCATCCATGCTTTTCCAGTATCATACGATTGTTCACCCGAACTAATTAGAAGACATTCATCATAATAATCTCTTTACTATCATTCAGAATAAGAAGTACTATCGACACCGACACGGGACACACGACGCGACATGCCGACACGTTGAGGCACGTTGTATACTAAATGTATATTTTTGTATATATATGATAAATTATCATGTGTATATAAACATGTGATTTCTTCTTCTTCTTTTGATTGGGATTCACGACTAAGTTCGTCTTGGGTTGGCTGTGTATGTTAATCTTGAGGTGACTAATTATATAACTTAAATATACACATTGTTGATAGATTTATATTTTGATCCTTAATATTGAAAGTCCTTAGAATTTACTTAGAGCGTGTCAAAATGGCGTATCGAGATACTGCACTTTCGTGTTGTTGGCGTGTCTGGAGCGTTAACCATGTGTCAATAGCATGTCGGAGTGTCCGACACGCGTCCGACAAGGAGACTCCTATCAATTAGGTTGATGTACATCAAAGTTATTTGCTAAAATTTAATTGTAGATGGACAATTTTCATCGATTTTTTTTTATAGATGTACAACATGATGTAAATTGACGTAAATTATCACTCGAGAAAAAATGCATTTTAGTTGTTAAATGACCTCTTATACCACAAGATTTTCCAAGTATGCCGAGTGGATTTTACCAAACTAGCCATCAATCTAGATAGTCATATATCTAAAGTACAGCCTCAAGGGCTTATCAAGTTGCCAAATTGTTTCGCCATGGATCATGTGGTTTTATAGCATCCATCATATTGAAAGAAAATGACCGTCGCTATGCCAGCACATGTCGCACATAGGAAGGTACAAGAATATTTTTCAAGAAGACGTCAATCTACTTCGAATCTACGTATTCTGATAACTTTTTTCATTCTTAGTATTCTGTAATGGATGAATATACTCCATGTATGTATCCGTGCATAGCCCTCGGCTAGTACCTAGTATGGCTAGTACCTAGTAAGCCCGCGTCTCGTCGTCCCTTTTTTTTTTGGGGGGGGGGGGGGGGGGGGGGTCAGACATCTCATCATACTTAGCTTACTGTGAAATAAGAACCTCGTAATTGATGTCTTTAATGATTGGCGAAAATGTTAGTGAAGTCGTAAACGTCAGTATCAAAATATATGGAGCAAACCATTTATACGAACTATTTACAAATGCAGTTTATATTTCCTTGCATCTATTGACTTAAAAAATCATGAACATTGATTGCATATCTTCCAGTTATACTGTTAAACCTAAAAATAGATATTGAAGGACAAAATGAAACTAAAATTGTGGCTCCATAACATAAGTTATGTGAAAACTATGAACAGTGCTCCATTGGAAGACAAATGGTCAGGAGTAAGATACATAGAAGCGTGCTAGTTGTCAAAGGGTACATGATAGGCTTAATTCGACTAATAACTAATCAGCCATTTAATGGTTTGTTGTAATTTATAAAACTCATTTTACTGTATAGAAACTCTCTACGTAACAATCCCACCTTATGTTGTGAGTCATAAAAAAAAAATAAAAAAATTATTGTGAGGACCGTTCCTTCAAGAATTTATGGCCCACAATATGTTGTTATTCTCACAGTCACCCAAAGACTGTTACGCTAGTAAAGTCCTATATTATAAATGACTACTAAGAAAATGCTGATTTGTCCTATATTATAAGCAAACTACTCCAACCTACACCAGAAGCAAGAATGTTCCCGGCCTTTCAGGAACAAGAACATGAGAAAGGAAAATAAGATATTATTTTCGTTTTTATTTTTGGACGAAGAAAGGACAAAGAAATTCAAAGGTCTATAATTTCAAATCCGCAAGATTGGCAAAATTGGGAATGTATAGGGCGTTTCTAGGATCAAATGGTGCTGAAAACACAAAAGCCACCGATCAGGACAGTGCCACCATGCTGGATTTAGCACCCAAAAGAATCTATTTTGTTTTTGAGAGAAGACTTTGAAGAAATTGCTGTTGAAAAATCGATAATTCAAACATGATATAAGGGATGCAGTATGTGTAACAATCATATCATTGACGATGAGTCTCACTGAAATCTGTTATGATAGTGTTGATTTAACAACAGAAGCCCATCTCAACACCAGAAGCAAATTCACAACAGAAAACGACTTATGCCAAAACGCAATAATGAAGGAATCGATTCGAGTAATGTCAAGGAGAGTGGAGAGAGTGCTTAGACAGCGAAGCGTTGAACTTCAACTACTAAGGCTACGTTTGGCAGTCAGGATATAAGTCAGGATAGGATAAAATTTATCATATCATGTGTTTGGTTCCTACTCAGGATAGGATATAGCAGGATATAAGGGGGATATAGCCTGGATGTAATTATCCTAGGGGGGAGGTAGGATTTCTTTTGTCTATGGTATAAAAACTATTTTTCTAAATAACAAATTTCTTATATTATAAAATTAAAATAGTAATTATTTTTAAATAAATTTGAATTCTAATGTTAGAAAGAAAAATAAAAATAAAAAATAATTTTTATTTTTATTTTTTATTTTTATAAATCATATTTATAATTTGATTTCTTTCTTCATTATAATATATAGTTTGTATATGTATATGCGCACACGCGCTCGCGCGCGCACACACACACTTAGTATCTATATCATTAAATATTTTAAGTATAATAGTATAATTTGTTATTTAATGAAAATTTTTATTAAGAAATGATGAAATGGAGTCAAAATAATAATAATTAAAGATTTATAATTAAAAAATAATAAAAATGAAGTAGAAGAAACTAGATTTTAAGTAAATAAAATGATTTCTCTAATTCTCGAAGAGAAGGAGTAATAAAATTTCTAAAAAAATAGCATCTCCGTCTCTCTAACTCTAGTTCATGTGGAAGTTCCATGATTGCTTTGTAGCTTTATATTTTATTATAAAACTTTACGAAAACAGCGAGATAGTTGAAACTTACTCTCCTTCTTAGCTTTCTAGTTCACATCAAAAGTCTAAGAAAACAGAAAGAGAGTCAAACATTTTTCTCCTCCATAACCTTGTGTTTCATATTGAGGTTTAACGAATGTCGCGAAAAAGGCAAAACTTTTCAACAAAAGTTAAATGTTTATATTTTCTTTTTTTACTAGATTCAGCAGTGAATTGCAAAAGATTCTTATATTTTTCGCTTGTGTTTTTTCAAATTCATTTTACATTGATATGTCGTATATACCAAACAGTAAATATGATATGATATGAACATATCCGGCTCTATTACTGCGATTCACCAAACATATGATAGGATATGATAAAATCTATGGATTTTATATCCTATCCTATCCAATCCTATCATGATTAAAAATCCGGGCGACCAAACGCAGCCTAAGGAGTGACAGCCATCAGGCATCAGAAACCCTAGTCAACATACTATTGCATCATCACTGCATTCGCCCCAAGAGATTTAGGACTTGTCTCACCGAAAACGAATAATTTGCATTTTTTTTAAAAATGATAGATTGAGTCACTTACAAAAATCAACAAAAAAAAAATCTTACGGAATTGTTTAAATATAAATTGTTATTGATAATGAAAATATTTTTCATTGATTAATTATTTCAAGTGACACGAGAGATATTTTCAAGTGAATATTTTTCAAATCATTCAATTTTTACAAATTAAGGCTTAAATACACGAGAGGGGTTGACTAACACTGTTACTTTTGCAATTCACATGTCTACAAGCAAAAAATAAAAAAACCCCCTTATTGTAAAGTCCAAATTGTCCCCCCTCGCAAATTCATGTTTTAGGGTTTTGTTTTGATTTTGGGGTGATTTGGTTAACGTTGGTTTTGAGTATTTTGGATTGATGCGAGAATTTAGAACTTGGGATGGGTATTTTTGGAAAGGAAAAGAGGCGTTAATGAAAAAAATAAATAAAAGAATAATAGATGTGAGGGTACAAAATGGTCTCCAAGGGTAAATACCACCTATGCGCTTTGATGAATTTCTTGATCTTCGCTGTAAACACGAATATCATCAGATCATGTCAAAGTACGAAGCAATCATACAAAAAGAATAGGATTCCTAATAGACATGATGCATCATGGAATGTCAGAAATTGGCGGACCTGCTGCTTCCTACCTTCTGCACTTCTTTCTTTTCTTTGCGCCCCCTGATCTACAACCACAAGCTCCTGAACTTTAGAGGATGGACTATCTGCCTCTCGAAGCTTGCTACTTCCCTGGGACATCTTCATATTGAACAAATGCACACAAGGCATTAAAGTGATCGTTTTTTGGATCACTTAAGTGCCAATTTTTCTATAAAAAGATCACTTAAGAGCCAATTCCGACGACTTGACACTTAAGTGATCGTTTTTTCTCCGATTTGGCACTTAAGTGATCAAAAAAAAAATTGACACTAAAGTGTTCTCCGTATACAAATATTTGCACTTCTGCTGTACTCCTGCCCATAAAAATCAATCAAGACAATCACATCATTAGAGAAAGCAAAATCTGTCAAAAGTGGTAATATGTTCATATATAAAACAAAAGAAGCATTCCCATGGCCATGGACAACGAACTCACCTCTTTCTGATTATTACGATGTTCCAGCATGCTGATATTTGACCTCACCTACTTTTACTGCATATCCAGTTGCAAGACCAAACAAGCAAGACGCCCTCTAAGGAACACACTTCAAAGAAGATCTATAAACAAAAGTAAGAGTAGGACGTAAAAAAGGTCTCGTTAACCTGATTCAAAAGGGCACACTTGGATTGGGATGACCTAGATTTCCCTCCTCTTTCTCTGCCTTCAGTCACCTCCCGAAGTGTCACTTTGACCATCCAGATGCTGCTTCCCCCTTCGCTTTCCTTCACTGCAGTTTATGAATGAACTCAAATATGAGCGTAGTAAAGAAAAAAAAAACACATTGCTCATATTTCTATGCAAACAAAAGAAGGTCATAGCAACGTTGTTGCAAATAAGAGACACAACGATGGAGCGTAGTTTCTGACCCAAAAAACCCATGACAACCTCTTGGGTCTTTTCCTAGGGAGTACCTTCTTTGAGGAGGATACGTTATGCCAATTTTATCCCTCAAATCACCCCCTTGATAGAAGGCAATTCACACATCTTCCTGGGCCTCTGTCTAAGTTCTTCTTCAAAAGAAATGATTTCTCTCTACTCTTCACGTGGGATACTCTCCAAAAATTTTCCCTTGATCTTAAATAGAGATTTGCCACAAAATTGACCCAATTCCCTTAAAAAAATTTCAACTTTAAGTCCAGTTCGAATTTTGTCGCAGAACTTCTTTTTGTCAAAAAAAGAAGAAGAACAAGCCGCCAAAGCGAATAAGTTCTTTGATATGAAAATAAGAAAATTAGATAGGAACAACAACAATTTTTGCAAAAAAGAAGTTGGAAATAATATCTTCAATGGAATTTAAAATTAAAGATTCTAGGAAATTTAGACTCGAAAATTCCCTCATTGACAATCCCATCTTGCACATATAAGTATATTTGGAATATCAAGCTGACTGCTTTTATTTGCCAAAAAATGGGTCATGGAAATTCACAGGAAATAAAACTTAAAGAGATTTGAGGAAATGTAAAGACTATTTGGTAAATGGTTCTTTTTGGAAGCAACTTTGAGAGAAATGTGCTTTGGTAGAAACACATTTAAAAAGTCCTTTAGGTGATTAATTTAAGTTTTTTTTTTAAATTTTAATTTGTTAAAAACTAGAAAAGAAAAAAAAAATTGACCACACAAGTTATACAATTTGAATGTTGACATATTAACAGGTTTTTTTTAATCATATTAACAGATTTGTTAATGTAAGAAAATGACATTGATTTTCCACTAAAAAAATTGAATTCGACCAATACAACAATATATTTAAAAGTTCAACCCATTTCAAGTTGCAAAGATGCGATGTGACAATCATCTATAATTGCTCATTCTTACACACAAAACACAATAACTATTAGCAATCTCATGACCCAATATTACGATTTTTTAAATCTCACTTGCAAGCCAAAACACTAACCATGCTCGTGTAATTTTTTTTTTCCCATTCTCAAGCTGCAAAACTGCTCATGTTTCCCAACGATCTCAATGACACAAAGTTATTGATTCTGCAGCAAACTGACATTTCATTGATTAACATGACCCGATCATACCGAGGGCCAAGAAACACTAATTTTATCACAAAAGAGTCAATGGCTGGGCAACTACTCCCTCAGCTTGGCGTGACGAAACTTGAGCTTACGACCGGCACTGCAGTGGATGGCTTCCAACTCTTGAATTGCATCGACCGCGCTAATTGAACCAGTCAAGTGAGGCCTTGATATACGAACTGCTTCCTTGGTCTTTGATTGCTACGTAACACATCAATAATTAAAGGATGGATGAAACGTGGCAAGCTAAGTTTGTGCTGCAACTAGTTAGTTTGTTAAAGAAGGGCGGGCAGGGAAAGATTGCACAACGAGCCTATGTACAGAGCTACAGTCGAGGAATGCAGACCCAATTGCTCATCACAGTAAATCCATAGCATCCAAACAACTAGCTCATTCAAGCCGTTGTTTCAATGTTAGAACATAAAACACTCATCATCACTAACTTCCATTGCTGCTTTGCAAAAATAAGAAATGATTTTCATGTAATGCCAAACATAGAGTCCCCAGAAAGACATAAATATGCAAGTTTTGTTGAACATAATGGCTTTCAATAGTAGAAACATCAACATAGTACAATGAATTAATTTGCTCAAATCATAATCACAAGAGCTTGTATGCTTCAGGCTTCAAATGCACACAGATGCCCATATAAATTCATGAAGAGCACAGGTACCCATCTACGCACGTGCTTGCACAGAGGATGATCACTAACCATGTGCTACCAGCTGCTATAAGGGTAACTTCATGTACTCGTATTTGTTTTCATCTGTTAAACGATCAGTACATGAGACAAACTTTTCCCTTTACATCCTTTGAGCTCTAAACGCCTCCATCTATGACAAATTTGATGTTAGTGTCGTTTACTTAATTAGGTGGGTGCAGAGAAAAAGTTCAGCACGAGAGGAAGCACAGTTCTCGTGGCTCATGGTGCAAAAGTGGAAGAACTCGATGCTTTGAGAGGGAATGATCATTTGTATACGAGCAAAAAGAATTTGCCAACTTCTCGTGCATTCTAATTCAAGATGCGGTGAATAAGTTAATTCATCGCTTAAAACAAGTCAAAGAAACTGAAAATCCACCCCACATCAAACCCATGTACGATCATTTCAGATAACCCTTTCCTTCCAATCGGGAATAAAAAAAGGGGATGCTAGAATAGAGCATTTTCTTCAAAGGTTCGTCCGCTCAGGCAAGACGTTTTTGGTCTCAGATGACCCTCATGCTAGATCAGCACATAACTCAAAATTCCACAACCCACTTGGTCTCAGAGAAGAACAAATGGGAGAAAAGGGCACTTTGAGAGAGAGAGAGAGAGAGAGAGAGAGAGAGAGAGAGAGAGAGAGAGAGGAAATGGTGAGGGGAACGAGAACTTGAAGAGGAGTCGCGAGGGAGAGAGCGACAGAAGCGAGCATGAGAGAAACGGTGAAGTGAACTTTCCGAGGTGCGGTTTTTTCAAGGGGCTCAGCTATTTGCGGCCCACGACAAATCTCTCTTCCTCTCTTTATAAGAAGCCGATGTAGGGTCCAGGAGCTTCCTTAGACTCTCTCTTGTCTTCTTCTTCTATTCATACGCGCAATGTTGGGAAAGCCCTTCCATGCACGGAGGATGCAGCAAGAAATCCAGAAATTGACAGCCATTCGCACGCCTTCTTCACCTCGCCTTAACCCGGTTCGTGAATCACCCGGCTCGCCCACTCCCCCCACTCCACTCACCTGGCTCTCTCCTAGTCCTCTCCCGCCTCCCTTCTTCTGCTGCCGGAACCTCCCACCCACGTCTCACTTTCCTTTTACCTACCAAATCACCAAATTTCCTCTCTCTACCAACTCCCTCGCGACTCGACCGTCCTCTGCCGCTTACTGCCATCGTGCGCCCGACCCCGAGCCCAAGACCCCCTTCGAAGATCCGAATCTCAATGTGCAGAGTCGTAGAGAGAGCTCCGATGACCGGAGGGAGAATGGCGGCGGTCGCAGGAGGACGCTACCTGAGGAACGCGTGTTGCTCTTCACGTGCGAGTCCGAAGACGGCAAGTGCTGCGTGTACTTGGTCTGGACGAAACATAACTCTCAGGTGAGTGTGGTGAGCTCTAAATTTTGGATTTGGAATGAATTGCGACAAGGAAAAGCTTGAACAATTGAAATCAGACTTGGAAAATTGAATTCTTGCCTTCGCATTTGGGCTTGATAATCTGTTTGGTCGCCCACAAAATGTGGCGAAAGAGAATCGGATTCATGGAACCCTGTTTTTATCAGATTATATGGGTATAATCTGTGCAAAATATCCGTTTTTGACGCTGTGAATTCAATGACGTGGCTTTGTTTGCAGGAATTATGTAGAGAAGAAGAAAGAACCCTGTGTATCAAGCGCGTCTCACCATTTGTAATTGAGGCTTTTATTCATGCTAATTGAGGTTTTTGCTTGGTTTGTGCATTGTTTTATACTTCAGAACTAACGGGTTTCTGTTTGAGTGCAGTTCACAGAATGGCGTGACTGCCCTCCGGGTTCGCTTGAATTGCTGAAGCAGAATCCGAAGGTGTTTCTTTTTTGAATGTTTATCGTAGTCCGTGGCTTCATTGGCTCAGCATTTCTCCCACTAGCAATAAGTTTGGTGACACTCACAAGCATTGACGAATTAGTGGATGATAATAGTTTTTAATAGGTTCTGTGATACTAGAACTGCCTTACAATATCTTACCTTTTTATCCATAGGTTTTCTAGCTTAATGCTGTAATTCTCATTCGCATCTTGTGGGTTTTCCTTCTGAATAAGCATCGGGCATTATATTTGAGGAGAAGAGTAGCTTGACATATATTTTTATCATGGAAGTGAATGTCTTCAGTGTACATTCGATGCTCTTTTGATCATCATTTGATACAAATTTAAAGGATCAATTTGATTTTATCTCTATCTGTGGATGGCTTCTAATGGTCGATCCAACGGTTATCCTTTACAACCCATAATGATTCAAGGCATGTTTTTCTGCAATCTGTTTCCAGATTTGATCGGTATAACGTATGAAGTGTGGCTTGGACCAACTCTTATATCAACTTTATTTTGTTTGCTATATCCTTTTGCATCTCTTTTAACTGGACTCGACATGTATCCTTTCTGTTATTTATTAGGTTTTTAATAAGCTTGAGGTGTATCCTGGAGATATGTATGATGTAGCAATGGAAGAACTAAGGAAGTATGGCGACAAGGTTATGCCTCCCTTCAAACAAGTATTGCCTTCTTTTCCCTTCTTCTCTAAGGTGTTTTGTTGCTGTTCTAAGTGATGGCTGTAGAGAGTTATGGGCTAACGTGATCGATATGCTTTTATGTAATAGTTAGGGTGTAATTCATTCTCCATGCATTTACTTTCAAGGAAATGCAACACAATGTCCTTTTGAGTAGCAGTGCATAACCACTTCATTTGAAGGCCAACCATGTCAATTTCCTACACTAGTGGAGGGCTATGAATCCAAAAGACAATTTAACTCACATATCATTCTTGGTCTCACTTCTGTTATTTGTTAGGTTGCTAATGAGCCTGAGGTGTATCTCGGACGTGGGTTTCGTGTAGCATATGAAGCAGCAATGAAGTATGGTCATTTCCCACTACAAGTATTGCCTCTTTTCCCTTCCCCTTCTTCTCTAAGGTGTTATGTTGCTGTTCTAAGCGATGGCTATAGAGAGTTATTGGCTAATGTGAGAGATGCTTTTATGTAATTGTTAGGATGTAATCTATTCTCCATGCATTTACTTCCAAGGAAACGCAACACAATATCCTTTTGAGCAGTAGAGCATAACCAGTTCATTTGAAGGCCAATCATGTCGATTTCCTGCACTTGAGAAGGGCTAAGAATCCAAAAGTCAATTTAACTCACATATGTCCTTTGGATCTCACTTCTGTTATTTGTTAGGTTGCTAGCAAGCTTGAGGTCTATCTCGGACATGGGTTTCGTGTAGCATATGAAGCAGCAATGAAGTATGGCATTGGGCCTATGGTGCGTTATTTCCAACTACAAGTATTGCCTCTTTTCCCTTTCCCCTTCTTCTCTAAGGTCTTCTGTTGCTGTTCTAAGCTATGGCCGAGTTATCGGCTAATGTGAGAGATGCTTATATGTAGTAGTTATGGTGTAATTCATTCTCCATGCATTTACTTCAAAGGAAACAGTACACAATATCCTTTTGATCAGGAGGGCATAACCACTTCATTTGAAGGCCAACCATGTCGATTTTCTACACTAGAGGAGGGCTAAGAATCCAAAAGTCAATTTGACTCACATATATACTTCTGGATCTCACTTCTGTTATTTATTAGGTTGCTATTAAGCCTGTGGTCTATCTCGGACGTGCGTTTCGTGTAGCATATGAAGAGGCAATGGAGTATGGCGTTAGATATATGAGGCGTCATTTCCCACTACAAGTATTGCCTCTTTTCCCTTTTCCCTTTCCCTTCCATCTGTAAGGTGTTCTGTTGCTGTTCTAAGTGCTGGCGGTAGAGAGCGGCTACCATTCTTTCTACTTTATTGGCTTCAGCGATTGATGTTCAAAAATCTGCGTGAGAGTTGCTTATTATGTGATAGGTAGGGGTGATTCATTCTCCATGCATTTATTTCCAAGGTGATGTAGTTCAATTGCCTAGATCACTTCAATCTGAAGGCCAACCCTGTTGTCTAAGTATCCAAAAGTCAATTCAACCCACTTACTGTTGCATCTTTAGTAGTTGATCGACTTTTGTTGACATTGTGTATTTCATAGATGATTACCGTATTTGATTTCTATCTGGGTTACCCTTAGTGGCAATCTTGAATTGCAGTTTTTAGATGCTATGGATATAAAAGGCATTATGATCGGCTACTTTAGTCCGTGCTCTTTAAATTCCATTGCTTCTCTCTTCTCTAGCATGACTTTGCTCTATAACTGCCACAGGTTGCCGTGTGTAATACAAGGTCACTCTCGGGAAAGATAAAATTAATTAAAGCATCACTTTTTTTTCAATTGGTAAGATCTATTGCCTTTGATCTCATTATGTTGCAAGTGCTTCTTGCATGTGGTATAGTGAACCATAGAGAGAAGTCTTTCACGTTGCACGTGTTGGTTATTTTAATATTTGAACGTTTTTACATGCTTAATTGTGTCATGACTATTCTTTTTTGCATCTGGTTTTTAACTTTTTTTGTTGCTTTTTTCAGGGTCCCAATACGATGGGAACTGTGGTTGGTCCTTGGGTAATTCAGGGCGGTCCGTCAAGATGCTCTCGTCTGGGGCGTTTTTGCTTGGTGCAGTTGCTGGAGTGGATCCAATCTGTTATCTGTTTTGTTCGGAAGAAATAAGACAATTCTGTTGGATAACCTTTTGGGGGGCGGTCAAGGTAGGCATAATGAAGATGAAGAATCACATGGGGATTGGTAGACTGTGATGTATTGGTAGTAGATGAAGTACTGTTGAACAGCTCAGCTTGTTCAAAATTCTCTGATGAGAGCACAAATTCTCTATTAAATTATCAAAAGACGACCAAGGAATGCTATCGTGAGCTTTTGTCTGGATAGGGTGAAGATGTGGAGTGTACTTCATATTTAAGATTGCCGTGCCTACTGGATTTGCTGCCATGTATGTGCTCTTCGCGCTCTCTTTATTTGTCCCTTGTTGAATTTTTCGGTTCTAGTAAACCTCAGGTTGAATCCATCAGCTCTTGCAATGCTACATGTACTTTTACTCCGGGCTTCGTTGCTGCTGCTAGCGCTAGTGGCAAAGACCCTGGATGTGGCATATGGCCTAATACTAATAGAGAGGAAGAGAGCTTATGTGAACCAGTGAATATGGCAAACTTGTGCTGATTCCGCGACCCGTGAAATCCGCCAAATCTGTCCCGACAGGTTGTTTTTTTTTTTTTATTTAACCCTAATTTCTAATTTTTGGTCTCCAGTCCTCCTCAGTGCAGGCATGTTGCCTTTTTGGAAAAAGGTGAGTATTAAGCGGTTTAGAAATTGACTTAAATAAGAATAAAATAAAAATCTCTATCGACCTCTCTCTTCATCCATCTGCGATATAGCCACCATGAGGCCACATCGGAAGAGTATCCATGTTTAATTCTGGCTTGGACATTGATCATAGGTACCATCAGAGTCACTGTTAAGTGCTTGGTATTTGTCACTGCTAAGAATTGAGGAAAGTCCAAGTTGGAATTGCGTTGACCGAATCCGTGGCATTGATTTTCTTTTCACGTCAGCCAATGAACTCTTTCTTGGATATACATATACTAGGTTTGGTCTTTGATTTATAATTTTCGGGTCTTCATTGAAGCGCCGTACATGAATGCTTGGCAAAAGGGTCTTATCTTTGTTGTTTTTCTTCATGAAATCACATATAAAAAAAAATTCTAAGCATCCAAACCGATTAAATTATCTCTAATGAGATTGTGAGATTTGCATGCCTCCCATCGTTGCCGTGTTCTTGATGGCTAAATGGATCCATTCGTCACCTTTATTCCCTGAGTAATCTTGCATCAGATTGATAGTGTCTTGACTAAAAGATCAAAATCCCCAAGAATGGTTTCACGAGGTGTCGATCGCGGGATGGGATGCATGATGAGATGAGTCCTGAATGACAACAAGAATTTCGATATATAATGATCTACCTCCCTAACATAAATGGCCATCATATCTAGTCTCACTTAATAGAGGCCAGTGGCATCTAATTACTCTTATATAATCAACTTATCAAAGCTTTAATCGTTTGGCTTGCATAGAGAGTTATCATGACATATACGAATTCCCCATCTTTATTCCATATTAAAGTAGAGAGGTCATACAAACTTAGCATTATATGCTCAGAGGGTTCTTGTTACACAAAACGGGATCACACACACTACTTTGGGGACGATCCAACTGGAAATACTTAATCCCACTATTCACATACAAAATTTGTAAACCTCCCCTAGCCGCATACGTTAACAAAATGCTGCAACACTCCCTCCAATTGCGAACTTTCCCGCCAAGCTTCCCTGGCTCCCGGTAGACACTAGGCAGCGGTAGTGGCCGAGCTATTCCCAGGGGCTCTGTGGTCCGAACCAACGTCGTTGTCACCTAAGCCGCTGAACAAATTAGGTGGGATGGTACCCTCCCTTTGTCCATCAAAATTGACAAACATTGCTACGAACCGAGCCATCCCGAACACGCCGGGCATTACGCTTACCCGTGTGATCACGCACACAAGGAATTATGTGAATTAGCACGAAAACCGCTTCTTTAATCTAATCAAATCTCATGACTTGATCCCACCTCCATATCAACTTCAGCCATGTAATATTTGAGTAGGCTTGACCAACCTAATTTTTAAAATCTTTATGAAGCCAGTCCAATATATATATATATTTGTTAGGGATCGAAGTCAATCCCTAATTTTATGTAATGGCAAGGTCGTCGAAATTAGGTGACAACAAGCATTTATCATCTTCCTTCACCTGTTCATATTAAACCTTCAACCACGTCGAGACATTCGAGAATAAAATGAAATTCTTCTCAAATCCAGACAATTGTAGGAACTCGATAATAATCAAAACATATTATTGTAGCGATTTGATTGTTAACAGTTATTAAAGCTACGGTCGAACAATGACTCTGACCGACGAAATAGATGAGGGAGAGAATCCATCTATTCGATCATATATGGGCGCGCGCGTACTATGTATGCATTGTTATGGTCTTTCAGAAGACAATGAATAAAAAAAAAAACATCCGGGGAAGGCAGCCTCCACAAAAAAGGTCAAATTAAAAAGACAATCATATCGGTATGAAAAGCAAACCCAACAAAAATGGTTTAAAAGAACCATCATAGCACAAGCAAATCAATGAAGACAATCATACGAAAGCAAATACTTTCAAGTGCCAAAAAAGGACCATCATGTCGCATAAGAATCAATCAAGACAATCATATCATTACAGTAAGCAGAATTTATCAAAAGTGGCAACATGTTCATATATATACATAAGATATGTTCATTAGAAGTTCTAAAACTTGTCACAAAAGTGCAACTGGGTCCTAAAACTTGCAGAAAGTGCAATCGAGTCCTTCTGTTGACACCGTTAATTTTTCTGACTGAAAATGCTGACGTGGCATTGTTAAATTAATTTCTCTAATACTAATAGAGAGGAGGAGTGCTTATGTGAACCAGTGAATATGTCAAACTTGTGCTGATTCTGCGCCCGTGAAATCCGACCCCCCCCCCCCAAAAAAAAAAACCGACAAAATCTGTCCCTAATTTCTAATTTTTGGTCTTCAGTCCTCAGTGCAGGCATGTTGCCCCTTTGGGAAAGGAGAAAGTATTTAGCGGTTTACGAATGCCAAACGTGACGTGCATTTTTTTCCCACTCTTTAGTCAGTCAGAAAATGACGTACATAATGAAGTGAAATTAAATAAGAATAATAAAAAAAATCTCTATCGACCTCCCTATCCCTCCTCCGTCTACGATATAGCCACCATGAGGCCACACCGGAAGAGTATCCATATTAAATTCTGGCTTGGACATTGATAATTTGATAATCAGTATCATCAGAATCACTGTTAAGAATTGAGGAAAGTTCGAGTTGGAATTACATTGACCGAATTCGTGGCAATCATTTTCTTTTCACGTCAGCCAATGAACATGAACTCTTTCTTGGATATACATGCTAGGTTTGGTCTTTCATCTTTTGATTTTCGGGTCTTCACATGAATGGTTGGCAAAAGGGTCTATCTTCCTTTTTCTTCATGAAATTACATAAAAAAAAAATCAAGTGTCCAAATCAATTAAATTATCTCTAATGAGATTGTGAGATTATTTCCTGAGCAATTGCGCGGATAAAAACCTGTGGGATAGATGTATTTGGGGGCTGAAGAACATCGAGAGTTTGAGTAGCTCAAGTGATTGTAATATCCATTGCATCGTTTGATATATAATGAAGTTCGTTACTGCTCTTCCTATAGACATATGTCACTATGACCAAATCACGTAAATTTAGTGTTCGATTTATTTTCTTTTCTGTCTGTTTTATTGTACGATCGCTCGCTTGCTTCTGCAATAGTTACGAGCACAAGGTGCGATAGGTATAAATATGTGATAAGAATAGTGCAAAGAATTAGGCTAATCAAGCCATCCCCAATTGTCCTTAGGCCTGCCTGGGGCCTCCCACACAGCTCTAGACACATCGGCAATGTCGTTATCACATGGAGGCTGATAGTCGTGTTCATCATTGCATCCCATAGTCGAGTTACATTCGTCCACTCTAGCTTGGATGCTTAAGCTCCTCCCGTTGCCGTAGATCGTTATCTTCTCGAAACATCTGCTCATGTTCTCGAACCACCCCGTGGATAGTGCACTTCCGCACAGCTCATAGCCCAAAAGAACAAGAAGCAAAGAGCTCACGAATATCAAATTGAAGTTGCCCACTTTCTGCGTCTTTTTTAAGATGTTCCCTTTTTGGGATGTCGATGCTAGAAAAGGGGATAACGTAGATCTATATATAAGAAATCAAAGGTGGTACTCATAAACAGTTTTCAAAGGTGATCGAAAGTTGCATAATGCAGAAGGAACTAATCATGGTTACTTCCCATTAACATAAGCAGTACGGTGTTACGAAGAAGCAAAATAGTTGACTACCATCTCGTGTATACTTTATCCATTCTCTAAGGGATGAGAACTTTGATACTACATGGACCGAGACTTTGCCCGATTCTCATCCGAATCATAGAGACACGATTAAACATGTGATTAGTAGATGTCTAGATTTGAATTGTCGACAATTGCTGGAAAATGAGGCTACATTCCCGTTACCAAACTCATTTGCCGCCTTAAGATCCTAAAATACACCCATTAAGGTTTTAAACTTCGACCGCCAAAAGACGTAATTAATAGTTGAGAGGGGCCTGTCTTTTTGGACCTTGAAGATCGAAGTTTTTCATATTATGATAAAAGTGAATTACAACAATAAGTATAGCTTTCCTTACCCCCAAAAAAAAAAACAATAAGTATAGCTTACTAATAATTAAAAAGACTAAAACACCCTTATTAGCTAGCAAGCCCAATACTTAACGTTTCAACAGACCTTATTGTATGATCCAAAACAACCAACTGCTGAATATTTAGTACTTTTCCAGGACAGCGTTTCTCGTTTCTCATTTACTAGTGGTCCGTCTAATGAATTCCTAAAATTGTTTTGGAAAGCAAGTCATGGTAATGCTGATTTTTGAGTTGTCGCAGAAACTTCATCATCATCGTCTGGTCATATCCAATGTGGGTTATCGATACTCCGGTTATGAACGCTACCGCCATGATTAGTATCAGTGCTTGTGGCTATCAAAGCACCGACATGCCTCCTTCAATCACTGCCCCTTACAGACACCGGCAAGTCATATCGTCCGAACCAAACTCTCTAGAAAGGCGAATTCTGAATATCAAAATGTGCTTCTATCACTTACACTCTCAATTGACTTTAACTTCACGTCAATTGTCTTCCTTCCTAGAGGGACAAGCACATTCCAGGAAGCCATAGATTAAGGTCTCAGCAACTTACGGAAACATTTGTTTACCAAAAAAAGAAAAAGAAAAAACTTACTGAAACATTTTGTAGTTCATCCATCATAGAATAGGGCAGTGCAACCGCAGTGATTATTACTCAAAGCATTACAGAAGGTCTTTAGAGCATGGGAAAATATAGTCTAACTAACATCCTGCAACAAGAATTATCATGATTACTCGATATCATGCTGTTCTAACGCCAATTAAGAAACAAAAGGCAATATTGAGCCAGTTGCATAGTTGGATTCTGGCTCCAGAAAAAACTAGAGTATGTACAAATGGATGAGCAAGCACCTATACATTTGTTCCAGTCAAAGGATGTAGCAAGTGTGTAAAAATGGGTAAGCAAGCACCTAACATGTCTTCCCAATTGTTACTGCCGCGCCCTAATGTTCCTACATCAGTTTCTATGCAAAAGCCCAGCCAGTAAATGCAGAATAACAATCGAAAATCAGTGATAAAGTCCCGGACCTTGAGGTGGTTGCGTGGTTGATAAGTCCTGCGAATCGCTTGTCCTCATATGCTTTGCCGCTGGTGGTTTGGTCCGATCCTCCTTCCAGGATGGTGCCAGCTACGATAAACGTCTTGTGGGGATGACCATTGACCAGCATGCTGATTTCTACCATTATCAGGCAAAGGCACCCATCCTGGGAAGCAATCTGAGTGTAGTCGAAGCCGATCCAGGAAATATTAAGAAGTGATGATCATTTTTATACTGGTCCTGGACTTGCAATGTGGGGTCATGGCTGGTTCAGGAAATATTAAAAGGAGCAGTTGAATGAGGTCGAAATGGCGAAGATTGAGAAGGCGTAGTTCCTGCGCCCGGAAAACTTCCCCAACCAGAAGTACCAACATTGGCACGGGATCAGCCACCACCTTGATTCACCTCTTATTTAGCTAATGGCATATCATGGTGCTAGTTATTAAAATCAGGTTTTGACCAAAATGACGTCGTTCTGGCCTTATGTTTTAGCCACATTTCTCCATGTAGAAGAGAGAAAATCTTTTTTTTTTAAATCACGTTAAAATTTTTCGTTAGCCAAGCCGGACAGAGTTAGCAGAAAGATTCAAAATTTCACCAATTTGACGAATTTTGAGTTGACTGCATTTTTTGCAAGCTCTAAAACTCAATTGTACTCCCGTAATGATATTCAGTGTACTTATCCTTATCTCAAGCTACTGCCGATTGTAATTTTACTGTAGGGATGAACATAACTAACACCATGAGGATGAGGGAGGTTTCCACCCCCCGCTGATACGTCCTCTTCCAATCACGGATAAGAGCTGACTATTATGAAAAGGTCCCACAAAATTACTGAAATATGAGGTTGACACCCGATTTAAATTAGGGAAGGCCGACGACTAATTTGTGTTTTTGCAGCAAGCTCAATGACTGAGAATTTTTCGCTCATTTCATGAAGAGCTAGTAACATAACATGAGGCACCGCGTGATAATTTTCGCGATTCGATTCGAAAAAAACTGCAAAAATCATGTAGGCGAGCTCGAAATAGAGTTCATGCGCGTGTTCTTTCAGAAAAGAAGGGCAATTTAAGTGACGTCTTTTGAATATTTAGTTCACCAATGTTTGCGTACGCCCAACTTCGTGAGGGTTGACAATTGAAGGTCATCTTAATGGATAAATAAAGGTCCAAGAGCATGAAATCCTCATTCGAATTTCCAGTCCTGGAAATATGATTAAATTAGTCTGTCTTTGGTTTGATGTCGATGATCACCATATTTTCAATCAGGCGGATATTACTTCTTTTTAGTTTAGCGATCATGTGATGTTAATTTCAACTACAGGTAATGCTTTTTTAATTCGCGTAGATAAAAAGAACCAAACTCAATGGCTAGAGCAGAAGTAATTGTCGAATTTCAGTGATAATCCATAAAATAAGACTGATGATGATTTCAAAACTTAAGCTATACGGATAAGCGGTAGAAAGTACATGCATGAAAGTTGGTCTGACGAAAGATCTTTCTTTGGCAATTGATCCAATTTTGAAACACCGAATCACACGAAGTTGTCAATCATGTTTCACTCTTTATGTTGAAATATGCCGTACATTACTTAACAATTAGTCTTATATACTCTTTATTATACTCATGTGGTGTTTAAACTTTTGAGTCGAACTTTTCTAGTGGAATTACGAAAAAATTCTTAAATCTATTGTACTTGTGCTAGTTCAATAGTACATCTTTCAATCTGACCAATTTAGTTTTACATTTTTTTGCAAATTTTGCTAATTGATTTTTTTCGACCAATTCTGATTAAAAATTGCTGACGTGAATAATTTTTAATTTTTAATTTGATTTTCACTTTGCGCTTTTTTATTTGGATATTTTACTTTTTGTTTTCTTAGCTTTTTTTCCTTTTGTGGCCCGATCGACTGCTAAATCCCCGGGCAAGGTGTTCGGGGCCTCCAAAGTCTCAAGCGAGGCATTGGCAAGGCTCAAGCTCACCGGATTTGCTAAGGTGGAGCCTCGGGTGAATGGCCATGGCTAGCGACCGACAAAGAAAGAAAATAATAGAACAAATAAAACTTGATATATATATATATATATATATATATATATATATATATATATATATATATATTAGTCAAAACATAGTTAAAAACCAATGTTTTTGATATTTTTTTCCTAAGAAAATTAATTCCTTCCCAAATGAGGAAAATTGTTTTCTAGCTCGTTCTTAAGTCCGAGCCAAAAACCAAAAAATATCGTCCTTTTCCTAGAAAATGATTTTTTTTTTCGAAACAAATGAAGCATTAAACTCATGCCATACTCTCTTTAAACTCAAGCTAAAAAAAAAAACCGCACAAACACTTTTATACTGAGCCCAGCCCACACAATGAAGAACTTATAAAACTAAGGGTTAATATCACGAAAAAATTCCAAACTAATTCACATTAACTCAAATTATTTTTTCGACCACAAAAAACTCCTAACTGATACATGTTACAAATTTACCTTGAACTATTTTTCGACTAGAAAAAACTCTAAATTGGTACACGCATAACAAACTTACTCCAGTTTAATTTTTTGACCACTGAAACCCAAAATTAACAGAGTTTTTGTACTACTTTGAGATTTTTGGTGCTAAAAAACTATAGTTCCAAACCCTAAATTGATACATTTATTACCTCCATGGATCTGGGACTAGTTAAATTTGGTGATTTTTTAAGAATGAAAAAGATCGGGATTTTTTTTATAGCAAGGCTAAGATTTTTCATTAAAAAAAAAGAGATTGGAAATAATATTGACAATCAAATTTAAAATTATAGATCCTAGGGAATTAGATTCTAGAAAATTTCCTCATTGTCAATTCCATATTTCACATATGAGTAATTGAGTATCTTTGAAGTATGTTGCTTTTACTTGCCAAAAAAGCAGTCAGGCAAATTCAATAACACGATCAACTCTCCTTAAATTGCGCTCGATCAACGTCATTTGATTTGATATGAGACTGATAAATAGAATAGATCATTAATATATGATTCAATGTTGTTGATTTAGATGAAGATCTTTTTAATATAAAAAATTTTGTGGGAAGATATTACTCGCTATTGGTAATTGCGGTATTTCACTATTAACGTGGTCGTATATGTTAATTGTTTATTTTGACCGTTTGTGTAGACATATCTGTTTATTTTGCTAGTTCATCACCTGCTCTTATCATTCGTAAGGGCAATGTTGCGAGAGCCTTTGCATGGATGGAGGATCAAAGAAATCCAGAAGTTGACAGCGATTCCGACGCTTTCACCTCGCCTTAACCCGGTTCTCTTCTTCTACTGCCACTGGCAGAAGGACCTCCCACCCACGTCGCACTCTTGTTTTACCCACCGAACCACCAAATTTCCTCTCTCTACCAGCTCCGTCGCGACCGGGCCCTCCGCTGCCGCTGCCGCGTACTACTCTGGTGCGCCGGAGCCCGACCCCGATACCCACTTCGAGAATCCGAATCTCAATGTGGAGAGTCTGAGAGAGAGCTCCGATGAGGAACGCCCCTTGGTCTTCACGCGCGTGTCCGAGGACCGCACGTCCGATGTTGCGGTCCCGAAACATAGCTCTCAGGTGAGTATTGTGAAGGTTGGAGATCTAAAGTTTGGATTTTTGGTATGAATTCTGACGATTGCTTGGGAGAGGGAGAGGAAAAAGTAGGGAAATTGAAATGAGACATGGAAAATCGATTACTCGTGTTTGGTCGAGAGTCTGATTCTGCTTTCACTCTTCTCAAGGAAGGAGGCCCACAAAATGTGGCGGCTAAAGAGAAATGTTAAAATTGTGTCTCGAGTTTGAGCCCATATACGAAGACTCGGGAGTTAGGCATGAGTTAGGCATTGACTCGGGAGTTAGACATTGACTCGAGAGTTAGGCATTGACTTGGGAGTTAGGCACGAGTTAGGCATTGACTCGGGAGTTAGGCATTGACTCGGGAGTTAGGCGCGAGTTAGGCATTGACTCGGGAGTTAGGCATAAGTTGGGCACAAGTTGGCATGCTTCCTCTTCCATTCGGCTATATAAGGAGAAGAAGAACCGAAGACAAAGCAAGCGAACAAGAGAGAGCTCAAGAGATAGAAGTGAGCTCGGAAAGACTTGTTCGCCGCGTCGAGTCTATTTGAGTTATTAAACACCGTGGGTATCGGGTGTATAATCTAGGGTTGGGAAACACTTGAGCGTGATGGATTGTAATCTTGTAATTCTCCGATTTGTTAGTGGATTATTTGTTGGCTCTCCCCGTGGACGTAGGTTCCGACATTCGGACCGAACCACGTAAGTCTCGTGTCCTTTATTATTATTCCGTTTTATTTCTCTGTCGACTTTCTACGGCTCCCGACATTAATTGCAAACGCTCGTCGATCCTATTCCGCTGCGACACCGATCTAGTGTCTCATTTCACAACAATTGGTATCAGAGCTTAGACTTTGCAATTATGTCTGGAGCAAGAGTAGAAGTTGAGAAATTTAATGGAAGGAACAACTTTGTGTTATGGAGCGTCAAAATGGAGGCGCTGCTGACAACTCAAGGTCTGGCCCGGGCATTGGAAGGCAAAGCCAAATTGCCTGAATCAATGAAAGATGCCGACAAGGACGAGCTGATGAGTAAGGCCAGAAGTATAATCCTGTTGAACCTATCGGACGAGGTGTTAATAGAGGTTGCTGAAGAGAAAGATGCCGCAGCAATGTGGGCAAAACTCCGGGCCCTCTATGTAACAAAAGGTTTGAACAATCGCCTGTATATGCTGAAGCGGATGTATCAGTTTCGATACACTGAAGGTACGTCCATCAGAACCCACCTAGATGAGTTTAATAAACTCATGATGGATTTGAAGAATGTCGGAAAGAACCTTCAAGATGAAGAACAAGGCATGATACTGCTGGCGTCTTTGCCAGAATCATGGGAGCATTTCACTGACTCCTTATTACAGGGACGAACTTCAATTACCTCTGAAGAGGTAAAATCTGCTATGTTTTCAAAGGAGTGGCAGCGAAAGCTGCGAGATGACGGCCTATCGCAAGATGTGGCGCGAGGACTCGTGATTCGAGGAAGAGATCATCACCGGTGGCCCAGCAGCAGCAGAGGCAAAAGCAGGTCCAAATCGCGACCCAGAAAATTCAAAGGTCGCATGAAATGCTTTGAATGTCACGAGGAGGGGCACATGCGGAGAGATTGTCCAAAGTTAAGAAATAAAGGTGGTGGGCAAAACGTCACAAGCAATGTGGCAAATATTGCCGAGCAGAGTATCAGTGATGCTGAGACCGTCCTATGTGCATCAACAAGTTTGTCAGGAGACGAATGGGTGCTAGATTCTGGATGTTCCTATCACATGACTCCTCATAGGAACTGGTTCACTACCTACCAAACTACAGATGGTAGTAGAGTTCTTATGGGGAATAACACAGCCTGCAAGGTTGTGGGGATAGGGACAGTTCAGATCCGGATGCACGATGGCATAGAGCGAACGCTAACAGACGTGAGGCATGTACCGGAACTCAAGAAGAACCTTATTTCTCTAGGGACACTCGATGACATTGGGTGCAAGTACACCGCCGAAGGTGGAGTACTGAAGATCTCTCGAGGTGCCATGACGGTAATGAAAGGGAAGAAGAAGAATTCTCTCTATCATCTACTGGGAGATACCGTGTCTGGAATTGCTGCAGTTTCATCAGGTGAGTCAGATTCTGACTTGACTCATTTATGGCATATGCGTTTAGGGCACATGAGTGAGGCAGGTATGACGATGCTGAGTGAAAGGGGGCTGCTGAAAGGTCAGAAGACAGAAAAGCTGGACCTGTGTGAGCACTGCATTTTCGGAAAGCAGCGCCGAGTCAAATTTGGTGCAGCTGTACATTCGACCAAGCAACCTGTTGAATACATCCATTCAGACGTCTGGGGACCGTCTCCAGTTTCTTCGAAAGGAGGTGCCAGATATATGCTGACATTCATCGACGACTATTCAAGGAAGGTATGGGTATACTTCTTGAAACACAAATATGAGGTGTTTGATCGGTTCAAGAAATTTAAGGCATTGATTGAGAAGCAGTCAGGTAAGCAAATCAAGTGCCTGAGAACCGATAACGGCATGGAGTTCTGTGGTAAGGATTTTACCGAGTTCTGCCAAAGGGAAGGAATCGTGAGACACCGCACGGTTCCTGGGACACCACAACAAAATGGCGTTGCTGAACGGAAGAACAGAACTCTACTTGAGAGAGCTCGGTGCATGATTTCACATGCAGAACTGGGCAAGGAATTTTGGGCCGAAGCAGTAAATATGGCATGTTACCTAGTTAATAGATCTCCATCTTCTGCTATTGAGTGGAAGACTCCTGAGGAAGTATGGTCGGGAAAACCTGTTGATTATTCCGGATTGCGGATATTCGGATGTCCTGCGTATGCTCATGCGAGGGATGGTAAGCTTGAGCCGAGGGCAAAGAAGTGCATATTTCTGGGTTATGCAGAAGGGGTAAAAGGCTACCGGTTGTGGTGCAATAATCCCAGATCACCCCATTTTATAATCAGCAGAGACGTAATTTTCGACGAGACTGCAATGCTTCGACAGAGGAGTCCTGAGTCACTACCAGCAGAGCAGACAGATCATGGTGTCAGTAGTGAGGTGGAGTTTCAGGTGGAGACTCCGGAGACCTCGGAGGTAACAGATGTTGAGACTGTGGATGATGCCACTATTCCTGAAGACGGTGATACGGAACAACCAGCGGAGCCGCAACATAATATAGCCACAAACAGACAGAAAAGGCAAATCAAACCACCGGTACGTTATGGTTATGCTGATATAGCCTATGCATTGACTGTAGGTGATGATGTGGAGACAGATGAGCCTTCGTCTTACTCTGAGGCGATGGCTAGTTCTGAGTCATCGCAGTGGCTAGGGGCTATGAGTGAAGAAATGGAATCACTCCATCAGAATCAGACATGGGAGCTAGTTAAAGTACCCAAGAGCCAGAAGATTGTTAGAAGCAAATGGGTCTACAAACGGAAAGAGGGCATTCCTGGTGTCGAGGTAGCGAGATATAAGGCGAGACTTGTGGCGAAGGGGTTTACACAGCGGGAGGGCATTGACTACAATGAAGTGTTTTCTCCTGTGGTAAGGCATACCTCTATTCGTATTTTACTTGCCTTAGTTGCTGCACAGGATCTCGAGTTGGAGCAGCTTGATGTAAAGACAGCGTTTCTTCATGGTGAGTTGGAGGAGCAGATTTACATGAGGCAGCCAGAGGGATTTGCTATTCTGGGTAAGGAAGACCATGTTTGTTTGTTAAAGAAATCTTTATATGGGCTGAAACAGTCTCCAAGACAATGGTATAAGCGCTTTGATGCTTTCATGGCTAGTCAGGACTATTCTAAGAGTCAGATGGATAGCTGTGTTTATTTTAGGAGACTGGATGATGGGTCTTTGATATATCTGCTGTTATATGTTGATGATATGCTGATAGCAGCTAGAAATATGTCTGATATTGATGTGCTGAAGCGGCAGTTGAGTGCTGAGTTTGAAATGAAAGATTTAGGTGCTGCAAAGAAAATATTGGGTATGGAGATTTTGCGTGACAAGACTGCAGGGATTTTGCGTCTATCGCAAAAGAAATATATTGAGAAGATCGTGGAACGTTTTAACATGCAGTCAGCAAAATCTGTAAGTACACCTTTAGCTGCACACTTTAAACTTTCTGACAAATTATCACCGCAGACTGAGGAAGAGGAGGAGCATATGTCTCGTGTTCCATACTCTAGTGCAGTGGGTAGTATTATGTACGCCATGGTGTGCACTAGACCTGACATTTCACAAGCTGTAAGTGTTGTTAGCCGTTACATGAAACACCCAGGTAAGACTCATTGGGAAGCTGTGAAATGGATCCTCAGATATTTGAAGGGGACAGCAGACGTTGGTATCACATACCAAAGGGACAAGAACGGCAGTAAGACCACAGGGTATGTGGACTCGGATCATGCTGGTGATACGGATGGTCGCAGATCATTAGCGGGGTACGTTTTTATGCTAGCAGGTGGTGCAGTAAGTTGGAAAGCATCTTTACAAAATCATGTTGCTTTATCTTCAACTGAGGCAGAGTACATGGCACTAACCTTTGTGGCAAAGGAGGCGATATGGCTGAAAGGTTTGCTCTTGGACCTTGGACTGAATCAGAAAAGCGTCACTGTACATTGTGACAACCAAGGTGCGATACATCTAGCTTATAATCCGATATATCACGAGCGAACAAAGCATATCGATATCAGGTACCATTTCATCCGAGATGTCATAACGAAGGGCGAGATTGCTATTATGAAAATAGCAACAGCAGAAAATCCAGCAGACATGATGACGAAGCCGGTTCCTTTGGCAAAGCTCGAGCTCTGTTTGAGCTCGATTGGCGTCTGTAGAGCATAAGCGCCCATCGGGGCGCTGGGAGAGTTAACATGAATACTATAGCTTGGCTACAAACTTCGAGCCAAGGTGGAGAATTGTTAAAATTGTGTCTCGAGTTTGAGCCCATATACGAAGACTCGGGAGTTAGGCATGAGTTAGGCATTGACTCGGGAGTTAGACATTGACTCGGGAGTTAGGCATTGACTTGGGAGTTAGGCACGAGTTAGGCATTGACTCGGGAGTTAGGCATTGACTCGGGAGTTAGGCGCGAGTTAGGCATTGACTCGGGAGTTAGGCATAAGTTGGGCACAAGTTGGCATGCTTCCTCTTCCATTCGGCTATATAAGGAGAAGAAGAACCGAAGACAAAGCAAGCGAACAAGAGAGAGCTCAAGAGATAGAAGTGAGCTCGGAAAGACTTGTTCGCCGCGTCGAGTCTATTTGAGTTATTAAACACCGTGGGTATCGGGTGTATAATCTAGGGTTGGGAAACACTTGAGCGTGATGGATTGTAATCTTGTAATTCTCCGATTTGTTAGTGGATTATTTGTTGGCTCTCCCCGTGGACGTAGGTTCCGACATTCAGACCGAACCACGTAAGTCTCGTGTCCTTTATTATTATTCCGTTTTATTTCTCTGCCGACTTTCTACGGCTCCCGACATTAATTGCAAACGCTCGTCGATCCTATTCCGCTGCGACACCGATCTAGTGTCTCATTTCACAACAAGAAACGGATCGGAGAATCGGATACATAGATCCGTTTTAATTGATATGGCCTTATTGCATGGATTATGTGGAGAAGCGATAATGGTGCTCACTTGCGTGCAACAAAAGTTCTTGTTTTTCTGTTCATGCTAATTGAGGATGATGGACTAGGATTTTGCTTGGTTTGTGCATTTTCAGAACGAACTCGTGTTAAACTTTGGGCTTTTGTTTGACTGCAGCTGGTATCTATTCGTTGACGAATTAGTGGATGATAATAGCTTTAATAGGTTGTGCGACACTTGTTTTGTTTCGACTCTAGAACTGCCTTCACAATGTCTTA
This sequence comes from Rhodomyrtus psidioides, assembly GCA_021437785.1. NCBI lineage: Eukaryota > Viridiplantae > Streptophyta > Magnoliopsida > Myrtales > Myrtaceae > Rhodomyrtus > Rhodomyrtus psidioides. The sequence continues at coordinate 5,610,793 of JAILYB010000010.1, read as the reverse complement.
CCTTTTTATCCCATTGATTTTTCTAGCTTAATGCTGTAATTCTAATTCACATCTTGTCAGTTTTCCTTCTGAAGAAGCAGCAGAATATCGAGCATTATACTTGAAGAGAAGAGTATTTTGATATATATTTTGTGACAAATTTTTGTCGTGGAAGTGAATGTCTTCAGTGTACACAAATGCTCTTTTGATCAGTATCATTTGATACAAACCCAAAGGATCAATTTGATTTTATCTCCATCTGCGGGTGGTTTCTAATGGTCGATCCAACTGGTATCCTTTACGATTGGGGCATGTTTTTCTGCAATCTTTTTCCAATTTTGATCGCTGTAACTTACGCGAGGTCTGGTGTAGACCAACTTCATGTCAACATTAGTCTGTGTACTATATCCTTTAGCATATTTTTTCACTGCACTCAACATATATACTTATGGATCTAACTTCTGTTATTTATTAGGTTGTTAATAAGCTTGGGGTCCATTCCAGACATGAGTTTTGTGTAGCATTTGAAGAAGCTATCAATTATGGCGTCAACTTTATGCAGTATCATTTCCCACTACAAGTATTGCTTTCTTTTCCCTTCCATCTCTTAGGTTAAGGTGTTCTGTTGCTGTTCTAAGTGATAGCTAGAGAGAATGTCTAGTGTCTACAATTCTTTCTAGTTTATCGGCGTCAATGATTGATATGCTGAAATCAACTTATGCAACAGTTAGGGAGTAACTCATTCACCATGCATTTATTTCCAAGGAAATGCAGCACAAAATGCTTTTGAGCAGCAGAGACTGCTTCATTCTGAACACCAACCATGTTGATTTTCTACACTAGAGGATGGAGAATCCACAAGTCAATTCAACTCACTTATGTCGTTGCATTTTTAGTAGTTGCTTGACTTTTGTGGGCATTGTGAATCTTCATAGATGATTACGACATTTGACTTACCCTTAATCGCAATCTTGAATTGCTGTTTTTAGATGCTCCAAATATACAAAGCATTATTTACCGGTTTACTTTAATTCGTGCGCTTTAAATTCCATCACTTCTCTCTTCTCTAGCATGACTTTGCTCTATGACTGTGCAGCTTATCCTGTGGGGAAAAAAGCCACTCTCGACAAAGATGTTATTAATTCGCGCAACACTTTTTTCACGAGAGGTAAGATTTATTCCGTTTAGATCTCATTGAAAATGCTGCAAGTGCTTCTTGCATGTCGTACGGTGGACCATTAGAGAGAAGTCATTTCACATTGCATGTGTCGGTTTGTTTTGATAGTTGATGGTTTGTACATGCTAAATCATGTCATGACTATTTTTATTTTATTTTTTTGCATCTGATGTTTATTAAGAACTTGTTTTGTATAAACAGAGATAGAGGCACGCGCCCGTCCTTCGTTCTCTCCCGGCATGGAAGGCGGCTGAAGACCCTCTCTCGGTTCTTGCCGGTTTCTGGCCGTTGCCGGCGGTTTCTACGGCTGATTCCCGGCATAGTGGCTCGCAACACCCTCTCCTACCATCCCTCTGAACGATTATGCTTGTCGTTGACTGTTGATCGAGCTTTCCCAGATCTGACAATACCCTCTTCGCGCATCCACGAGGGAACTCCGTGGCGGTCTCCGGCCGATTTGGCCGGCGTCGAAGGGTCATCTTCCATCCTGTTGGTCGCCTGGACCTCCTGCATCTTTCCCCTCACTCGATTCTGCTGATTATTCAGCTGGTGGCGCGATTGGATCTGACAATTTTCGTCTTCAGTCGACCTCGAGGAGTCCAACGGCGGTTTCCGGCCGTTTAAGGCGGCGTCGAAGGCTCATCTTCTGCCTTGTTGGTCGTCTGGACATCCTACAGCTTTCCCCCACCTCGATTTCCCTGATTAATCGACTGGTGGAGCGATTGGTTTTCTTTGCCTCGCGATTTAAGGTTTTTCTCTACCCGAAGTCGTGACGGTTCCTGTAAGGATCTTTTACGACTCAGCTTCTTTGTTCGTCCTGAGGTTTTACCCACGACGGTTTCTGGCATCTCTGGCCGGCGCCGACGGTTGGGTTATCTACTTCTTCTGCCAACCCCAACTGTTGGTTGTGTCTCCCCTGCGACGACCGTTCGAGTGTTGCGGTGGAGGCTTGTTGGTTGCCTGCTGGTTGTCGTCGCTGTGTCTTCTGGTCCGCTTGGTGGCTGGTTGGTGAAGGAGCGGCTCGTTGATTGCTAGTAGACGGGCTGATGTAGAATGGGCACTGATCTAGATAGTGTTGCTTCCGGTTCGGTAGAGGTCTGCCTCGAACCACCTATATGCATTACCTCTTTGGAGGAAGCTGTGCCTTCGACCTACCCTAAAGCCTCGCTGCTACCCTCCTCTGTTGAATTGCCTAGTCAACTTGCCGATGTGGTTGATGGCCTGGCTGAGGTAATTGCCCCCAAAGCTGCTGGCAATCTGCTTTTGATGGAAGATGTTCCGGCATTTGTTTCTGAGGATGGTGTATCTAAAGGTGGTAAGGGGAGTGTACCCGCTGATCTGCATTTGTTAGAAGGGGATCCGGCATTTGGTCTGTCTGAGGATGTTTCCAAAGGTGGTGCCATGCAGGGCAATGCTGCTGCTGCTCCTGGGTGCCAGTTTAAATTTGGTACATTTACAGAGAAGAGGTTGAAAGGTAAGGCCGTTGAAACCTCGGATGGGACGTCTGGTACTAAGGTCGACCTGTTTTCGGCTGCTGTCCTCCAGGACCCAAGAAGAAGTAAATCTGCAAATGAGCAACCCTCCTTGTTGGGCCAGGGTCAGAGTGATGCCATGCTCCCTAGGACAGCAACTGCAGTTCGAAATCGCAGCAAGAGTAGAGGTCGGTCCTGGAGTAGGAAGCCTACTGGGGTTGCCACCAAGGGCCCTCTTGCTGGCCGTAATGGTGTGGTTCAGGCTGGTGATGATGCAGCCACTGGGGTGATTCTAACTGTTCCTCCTCAGCCACAGCAAAACCAGCCTCAATCATGGGCAAGTGTCGCCAAAGTCCGTCCTAAGGGATTCAATCTGTCCTTTAAAGAAAAGCCAGACGTGGTTGAGGATGAGCTTATGGCGGATGTCCCCCTGCACATTGTAGAGGAAGCGCATCCTCTCTTAAAGGATTGCTTGATTGGTAGCTTCCTAGGGAAGAAAGTTTATTATCAAATCACCCTCGCTGCCTTGAGGAAAACCTGGGGGGCACAGGTTAAAGACATTCGTATCCATGATGAAGGTTTCTATTTTATCCATATTCCGGATGAGGGTTACCGTAAGGAAATTCTAGATGTCGGTCCCCTTTCCATTAATAACTGTACCTTCTTACTCAAAGCTTGGCATCCTAAGATGAGACTTGAGAAGACCAACAATGACTCTTTCCCGATTTGGCTGCAGTTTAAAGGGATCCCTCATGCCCTTTGGTCCCCATCGGGCATTAGCTATGCCGCGAGCTTAATTGGCAATCCACTCTATGTCGATGCTAGCACTGCAAATCTGATGAGGGTCTCATATGTGAGGGCCTGCGTGGAAATTAACGCAACCTCATCCTTCCCGGAAGCTATCAAGATTCGATGGGATGGTGAAATTTACCCCGTTCAGGTGGTATACGAATGGATGCCGCTAAAGTGCTCTAAATGCGGTATTTTTGGCCATAAGAATGGTGACAATGGACACCCCTGCTGTGCTCCAACCACAAAGGCCCCTCCTACGGCCCTTTCCTCCTCTAGGGATCCTTCCCCCTCTAAGGCTGCAAAAGGACAAGAGTGGCAAGTGGTGAGGAATAAGAAATACCGTAAGAGAGGAGCCCATCCTACTCTCTCCCCTATTTTGGAATCTGCTCGTCCGACCCCCACCCTTGGAGAGATTCCTCGTTCTTCTACAAGTCCGGCTGAGATTTCACTTCGTGTTGTTTTAGATTGCCATCGTTCGGATCCACTCAGCCCTCTTTCCAGACCAGATCAGCCTATCCACTGTAATTCTGCTCGCCCAGCCCCCAGCAGCCTTGATGCTGCCCAGGTTTCTGCAGCAGACCCTCCCATGGCCATGGGTGTTGTTCCTTGCACCATTTCTGTGCTGACTAGTGGTGAGATCTCTCGGTTTTCTCACACTCCAGCAATGTCCCCACGTGCTGGTGTGGATTCTCTTGTCACAGAACCTCGCAGCTCTTCTTCCAAGCCCGGTCAGCCCCACCAGCTTCATTCTGTTCAGCCAGACCCCAACAGAATTGAAGTTGTTCCCCACAGAGTTCAAACAGATTCTCCCATGGCTGTAGGTGACGGTCTTTTATCTGACACTGACCTGGCTATCCCGCCTTTTGAGGGGCTTAACCTTGCTGCCTTTGTGGACTTTGGTGACCAGCAACTCCCGTTTGATTGTGATGATAACCTTTCAGCTGTTAACTCGTCCGCAAGCTCTGAGTGTGAGGAGGAGAAGGTGAATTGCAGTGAGAATGAAGATGATAGAGTATCCCCCGCCCATCCGCGTACTAGATCGCGAGCAACTATTGTTGCTCTTACAATTGATCCGGATAAGCTGGGGGCAACTGTTCCAAAGTCGCGGCAGCGGGGTAAAAGCAAGCCGCGGAATAATGGTTCGAAGCGGTAACTCTCCGCATCCTTTCATTTGTAAATATGTTTATTGGCGTATGGAATATTAGAGGTCTTGTTGGCCCCCTTAGACAGGCTGAAGTACGATATCTCGTACAACATAATCGGCTTTCTTGTGTCGGTATTCTTGAGACGAAGGTTAATTCGTCTGACTTTGATTCTATTTCGAACAATCTTGTGCCGGGTTGGACTTGGGTTTCAAACTATGATTATTCTGACCGGGGTAGGATTTGGTTTGGCTGGGATCCCATGATGGTGGAAGTTACTATTCTGCTATCCACTGCTCAGTTTATCCATTGTCAAATTAGAATGATCTCTCTAAACACCACCAGCCTTTTCTCAGTTGTGTATGGGGAGCATACCTTTGTTGCTCGCAGAACTTTGTGGACTGAGCTTCTTCGACTTGGTCAGACTAGGGAACCCTGGCTGGTAGCAGGGGATTTTAATGCCATTATAGATCACACTGACAGGATGGGAGGCTCTAATAGTTGGATTCCTGCTTTCGATGATTTTGCCGAGTTTCTACACCTCTCTGGCCTAGAAGACCTCAGATATGTGGGACATCGTTACACATGGTCAACTTCTTCGGGCGAGTCGAGGAAGCAAAGAAAGATTGATCGAGTGCTTATTAATGAGCATTGGGCTCGGATCTTCTCCTTCTCGCAAGCTACCTTTATAGCCCCCGGGATCTCAGATCACACGCCTATGGTTGTGAGGATCACGTCTCCTCAGGTTTTCAAGAAGCCTTTCAAATTTTTCAACTTATGGATTTCTCACCCTTCTTTTAAAGACATAGTCGCCCAAGTCTGGAGTACCCCTATTGATGGCACGGCTATGTTCAAAGTATGCCGCCGCCTCAAGCTTGTAAAAGAACAACTCAAGTTACTCAATAGAAGCTCGTTCTCTGATATATCTACACGTACGGAGGAGGCGAGGGCAGCTCTTTTCTCGGTACAAGCTGCATTGGAGTTGGATCCCAGAAATCTCTCACTAGTTGAGGATGAATTTACTTGCCTTCGAGCCTTCTCTGATCTCAGACTCCAAGAGGAATCGTTCTATAGACAAAAATCAAGAATACGCTGGCTCAAGGAGGGTGACCACAATACTCGCTATTTCCACCATTTTGTTAACAAGCGTAGACTTCACAACCGCATACTTTCGGTTGCTGATTCTTCTGGAGCTATCATAACCGAACCCGCCCTCGTTCGGTCTCACATTGTTGATCATTTCCGAGAGCTCCGCAATGGTGATTCTGTCACGGACAGACCTGCAACACCTCAAGTTCGTGTCTTCTTGGAGCGTACGCTTGATGATGGCCATATCAGCTCCCTTTCCTCACCGATCACACCTGAGGAGATTCGCAGCACCTTCCTCTCGTTGGCTAAAGGTAAAGCCCCCGGTCCTGATGGCTATAATGTGGATTTCTTTAAGTCGTCTTGGGATATTGTTGGGCAGTCTGTTACCGAGGCAATTATGGATTTTTTCAGAACTGGATTTCTGCTTAAGGAAACTAATAATACTATCCTTACTCTTGTCCCTAAGACGCCCAATGCTATGGCTATGAATGATTTTCGACCTATAGCGTGTTGTAACACCGTTTATAAGTGCATTACGAAGATCTTGGCAAATAGATTGTCCGGTATTCTGCCCTCCATCATCTCTCCCTCCCAAGCGGCCTTTGTGAGTGGTAGAAGAATTAGTGACAATATTCTCATTGCACAAGAGCTGTTTGCGGACTTCCATCACGATCATTATCTCCCGAGATGTGCTATTAAGGTCGACTTCCGCAAGGCCTATGACACGTTGGATTGGGGTTTTCTTGAAGTGGTTCTCCAAGCTTTCAAGTTCCCGGACATCTTCATCAAATGGATTATGGTATGTGTCTCATCGGCAAAATTTTCTATATCCATTAATGGGGAACTAAATGGATTCTTCTCCAGCAGACGGGGAATTAGACAAGGGGATCCTATCTCCCCCTACCTATTTACCCTCGTTATGGAAGTTTTCTCGGGCATTCTACTTGCTAAAACTCGGGAACCATGCTTTAAATACTTTTGGAGATGCAAGAAGGCTCGGGTTTCACATCTATTCTTCGCGGATGACGTCCTCTTGTTCGCGGAGAGCCATGTCAGATCCATTGAAAAACTAAAAGCTGGATTGGATATTTTCTCAAGTTGGTCCGGTCTGGTTCCTAATACGGGAAAGAGTGAAGTTTTCCTCTCGGGGGGCTCCTCGACACTCCATAACCAAATTCGGGAACTCCTCCAATTCCAGATTGGCTCTCTTCCTTTTCGGTACTTAGGGATACCAATTATTTCTAAGAGACTGTCCAAGGTTGATTGTCAAATTCTGGTCAATTCCATTACGGCGCGTGCCCGCTCTTGGTCGCAAAGATTCCTCTCGTATGCGGGACGCTTGCAGCTCATCACTTCGGTCCTTCACTCCATCCATGTTTACTGGGCAAGTGTCTTTGTTTTGCCGAAATCTGTCCTTAACAGTATTGAACTCATCCTACGGCAGTTCCTATGGAAAGGCCCAAATTTGGGCGTAGGAGGGGCCAAAGTAGCATGGGCGGATATTTGTCTTCCAAAGCAAGAAGGCGGTTTGGGGATCCGTAGGCTTATGGATTACAACAAAGCGCTTTTGTATCAAACACTTATGGATCCTCTTTACCGACAAGGAGTCTCTTTGGTGCAAATGGGTTCATTCGACCTTTTTAAAGAAGAATTTCTGGGTAACTATAACACCCACCTTCTGCTCTTGGACGTGGAAGAAGTTATTAGGCCTTCGAGATGAATTCCACAACAAATTTAAATGGGTAGTGGGCAATGGCCGACAAATCTCCTTTTGGTATGACAATTGGCACCCGGAAAGCCCCCTGCACTTGCAATTCTCGGGTGGTGATATTCGAAGGTCTAACATTCCTAGAGATGCCACGGTTTGGCAATTCTATACTTCGATGTGGCCTTCCTCCAGAGTGCTAGACACTGTTCATGCTTGGTCGTTTCCAAACCCCTATTTTGATCAAGAAAGGGAGGACTCCTTCCTATGGACTAACCATCCTTCAGGGTCTTTTACAGTGGCGGATGCTTGGGAACTTATTAGACCGAAAGGTAGGAAAAATGTTTGGTTCTCCTTTATTTGGGACAAAGCTCTCACTCCGCGAGACTCCTTTATAATGTGGCTAGCTACACTCAAGAGACTACCTACTCAAGCTCTCTTAATTCGGCACCGTAGAATCCATGAAGGTGTATGCGTTTTTTGCAGGGAGATCCCAGACTCGGTTGACCACTTATTCTTTGAATGTTCCGGTACTCGTGACCTAGCTTCCATGTGGGCTATTAAATGCAACCTCTTTTGGAGGAACCGGCCTTGGTTAGATTTCTTAGAATGGGCCAAACTTCACATTGGTGACTCCTCTTTTCCAAGCCGGATTGCAAGGTTTGCCCTTGGAGCGCTCTGCCATACCATTTGGTGCGTACGTAACGATATTCTATTTAAAGGTAAGCGTTTCTTTGCGCCGGCTATCTCCATGCATATTACCAAATTAGTTAAGGATAAGGCCATCACTTTTGGGCACATCCAAGACAACCCTGGTAATAGAAGTTTGCAAAGCAACTGGGGTTTGTCGCCGGGAATTTTTGAAGACCGGCGATCTGATTCTTGATTATGGTTTTCCTGATCCTGGCCTCATGTTACACCTGTTGTTGCTTTCCTCTCCTTCTTGTTCTAGAACTACTCATGTATTTTTGGTCTGCTCGGTGCAATATTTTCCTATGGGCTGCTCTAATCAGTTCGCTGAGTCTAGAGTCCCATGCTTGGTGTTGTATACCTTGGTGCTGCTGTTGCTACTGTATGCAGCTATTGTTGATGCCGGTTCCTTGTTCCATGTCCTCTGGAGATGATGCTGTTTGCAGACCCTATGCTGGCGCTGCTGCTTGCTTGGTGCTCCATTTCTCGTATTCAGGCTTGCTAATTCTTTTCGTTCTTTGCTGGCCTCATGCTTCACCTGTGTACCGCTGCTGCGATTTTCTCTATCTGTTCTGGGTCTGCTTGTACATTGGTCTGCTCGGTTCTTGGAGTGGTTATGAGTGTCGCTGGCTGGTTCTCCCCTCTGGTGCTGCTACTGCTACTGCCCCTGCTGTGCCGATTGTTCTATTATCTAGAGATGATGCTGTGGTCACTCCCTCACGAGCTGTTTCAACATCTTTTGGTGGCTTGGAAAATCTCTTCTTCTTCTCGTTCTACTCGGATATGCACAAAACCTGTTTCTGCTGTTGCGGATGCTTGGTTGGCTCTTTAACTGGAAGAATTTGCTACTTGTCCTCCGGTGTTGCGGTTGCTGCTCAACTCCCATCTTGTTGTTGTGCTGCTTGTTCACATGTGGCGGTTCGTCCATGCCCCCCACTGGCCAGCATTTGCATACTTTGATGTTATTTATAGATGGAGTTTGTCTCCGTTTCTATCCCGTTGGCTTGGTTCCAAGGTGTCTGGGCATTGTTCAGCCTTTTATCATCTTTTTGGCTTAGCCATTGATGTATCTTGCAATGCCTTACGCCTTCTTTCCCCTTAGGACACATTCAAGTGTCGTGATGGGATCGTGGTTTTTGTGTCTGGCATTTCTTTTGTACTTGGCGTGTTGATTAGTTATATACTCACTTACTTTACCAAAAAAAAAAAGAACTTGTTTTGTTGCTTTTGTCAGTCTGTTACGATAAGACCTATGATGATTTCTACCGTTGAAATCCTCTTGTATTTGGCTGTCGCTGTTGCTGGGGTGGCAGCCCTCCTATCTCGCATCTACTTTGGATGGAAGAAATGAAAGGCGAGACAATTCTGTTGGATAACCATTGGGGACGGGCAAGGTAGGCATAATGAAGATAGATCACATAGTGATGGGTAAGTGTGATCTACTTGTAGTAGATGAAGTATTATTGAGAAGCTCAGCTTGTTCAAAATTGTCAATCAATGAAAAATCTACCCAAGACGACCAAGGGATACTATCAGGAGCTTCTGTCTGTCTAGATATGGTGAAGATGAGGGATATATATACTGCATATTTAGGATCACTGTGCCCACTGTTTCTGTTGTTATGATCGCTGCTTTTGTCCTAAAACGAGTTAATACCCCCCCTTCTAGTGTTTTAATGGAGAAAAGTGCAGTATGAGCTCTTTGCTTTCTCTTTGTTTTTTCCCTTGTTTGAATTATTCGGTTCTAGTAAAGCTCAGGTTGAACCGGTCAGCTCTTGCAATACTTCATATACTTCCGCTCCGGCAAATGCTTATGTAAGTGGCGAGAAAACGTTAGGTACCCACGGGTTATTGTCGATGTGGCACCCAAACCCATTCAGCGTGCAACAAGTGGCGCTCGCGGCCCCAACTGTGGGAAAAGTTTTGCAATCTATGAAACACACTCCCTCCCCCTCTGGCAGTCTCCCTCACGTGCCATTGGTCTGCCTCCCTCCTCCAGCAGTGGGGGATCTGGTGGGTCTACCGACGAAACTAGTCGGAGGTTGCGGCTGGGGAGGGGGAGGGGGAGGGGGAGGGTGGTTCTTCAAGGCGGCGACGGTGAGGAAGCGTGGGGGTAGGGTTCGTCGGGGTTTGAGGCGGTTGTCTGGGGTGGAGGTGCAGAGTGGTGGAGAAGAGATTCTGCAGCCATTGATGGGGGTTGCAAATTTGACTCGAGAGAGAGAGATACTGTGTTTCAGAGGCTGCAGAAACTTTTTGACAGGTGGCGCCGCCAGCACCATGTGTCGCACGCCGAATGGTCTGGGCAAATACTCCGTGTCTACCTAATATTTTCTCTTGATGGGTTATATGGCTAATAGAGTGTAGAGAGCTTATATGCACACTTGAAATATTTTTGTTTCCCCAAATTCCGCGGCATACCTTGTAAAATGTAAATATCCTAAATCAAGAAATGTAAGCAACGGTAGAAACTTTGCTTCTGGTTTCCTGGAAGAGTAACGGGGGAAAAAACAGTAATGGCGATTCTGTTCTTTTGTGTTGGCAGATGTACGCACCCGTCTACCACGTGAGAGATTGGTATTCGTTAGATTAGCCAACTCATTTAATCATTAAATATCTAATACCCTATATGGATATATCATTAGTAATTAAGACACTGTTTGAAGAAATTATCCAAATGAAATGATAAAGAAGCTTAAAATTTTATTTTTGCTCGAAAAAATTATTTGAAAATTGGATTCGCTCGTTGACTGTGCCTATTTTCGAATTTTCAAGATTTTTCGGATTCTTTTGAATTTTTCGGAATGATTTTTTCATGAGGAGCAAAATCATCAATTTAGGGAGAAACGGAAGGCAAAATCATCATTAAAAAAAAGAATTGGTCAATTTCCTAATTTTTGAGATTTTTCGAAATTTTTAGGAATTTTCTGAATTTTCCTAGACAATTTATTCATGAGGGGCAAAATCATCATTTTTAAAGAATAAGATAGCAAAACCGTCAAAAATAGGATTGGCCAAATTTTCGTGTCAAATTAAGCATGAATCGATAAATTGAAATCCTTAATGATAGAATTGTGCACATCTGACATTTGATTTCCCCAATTGATTCAGAATGGCCAATTAGCCCTGGGTAATGTTTTGGTTTCGCATGAGGATGACCAATTGTGAGAATGAGCAATTGACCAAAAGCCTCAAATTGGGGATCAAATTGTCCCAAAAATAAGGTCAAATTTTTTAATATGCTCAAAAAGTGAAATTGGTTCGATTGAAATGAAATTGAAGGTGTCAAGATCAAATGTCATAACTTTGACCAGGTGAGAAAAAGAATAGAAGAACCTCAAATGAATTTTTTTGGCTCAATTCGGGGTTATGTTAATGAAGACTTTTGTGGCTCCGAATTGAATTTTATAAATTTTAGATGGTCAAGGTGAGAAGGAAATTGAAACAATGGTTATTTTTTTTTTTTTTGCTATGAATTCTATTTTTCTTGATATTTTGGATACTTTTCTAATGTAGAAAAATACTGAAAAATGCGAAAGTTTCCAAAAATTATTTTTGTTCAAAATAGGTTTCTTAAGCTTGGCCAAGGTTTCCAAGGTTGATTTCTAAATTTTATTAAATTTTTAATGATTTTTCCAAAGAAAAACTAAGTAAAAATCAGGTGTTGACAACTATATGTACGTACTTTTATGTTAGTCTTGTGATTATTTTTATTAGTCGATCCGATCCCATAAAATTTTAAACATTGAATCACGGCGGTAACTACATCAATAGATACAGAACCTTCCATAATTTTGAATGTCTTTATCATCGGTTTGAATTCATCTCCTTTTTGACGTTGGTCGAAAGATTCGTTGCGATCAACAAATTCAACTCCATCGGCATCTAATTTTTGTCCCTATTTAAGATAATGCAATTCTGAAATGATAATTGTTCATCCTCAAAAACTAAAATCTCACACCCATCAATAACACTCAAAACCAATAAAGTAAAATTTATTAAAATTTATATATTAAAAATTTATCCAATAATTCGAGTCTCTAGGACTAATTCGCACATTGCTTGGGTGTGGATGCATGCATAATTATGCAGAAGGTGAGATCTTGTATGGAGAACCGACAATACATGCCGTCGTGTTATAATCGTGTTTTCAACTTGTATCAGCCTATTACATCTAGAATTTGATTATGTATGCCAAATTATTGAATTACAATCAAAACACGAAAGCTCGCGTTTTCCGTAAAGTTAGAATGTTATGGGTTTTATACTCCAGTTTTCTCTCTATAACTCGTGTTCTACGTCGTGTCATAGACATGTTGGACCTGCCATACGTCTAGGTCTCCCTTTCCGCCGTGCTTGTGGTGGAGTACACTTTATCTTTCTATTCCTTAACTCCAAGATTTTGTTTTCAAATTTATCACACTTTAGAAAAAGACATAAAGACATATGAAGTGTTCAATATTTGTGTACAGCGCTTTTTTTTAAATGATTATTTGAGTGCCAATCCAATGAATATCACCAGAAATCCTATGTAGCATCTACGTGGCTCGCCGGAAGATCCCAATCAGCAAAAGAAAAAGTAAAAAAAAAATCCACATATTATAGAAAAATTAAAATTGGCCGACGACCCATGCTGGCCAATCCACCACCCTCGCTTACCATTGTCGGCGTTGGTGGGGGGATTGTAAGAGCTGTGCAAGCCCTTGCCACTGCTAACATATGATATTTGTTTTTTTTTTCTCCCTTAATTTTTAGCTTAATTTTTAGTTATTTAGCTTTTTCAAAAAATTTAATATTATGTGGAAATTGTTTTTAATTTTTTTCCTTTTTTCTTTTGCCATGTTTATCGTCTTTTTTTTTTTAACAAATCCATGTAACATTAAAAAATTAATAAAAAAATATCATGTGTACTATTTGGGCGGAATTGAAATTTAAGTGATTATTTTTTGTCAAAATTGGCACTTAAGTGATTGTTTTTTCTCCGATTTTACACTTAAGTGATATAAAAAAAAATTGGCATCAAAGTGAGCGCCGTGCACAAATATTAGCACATGTGTCTTTTTGCCCTTTAAAAAGAAGTAAAAAAAAAAACATGGACCACGAAACGCACAATCCAATCAATTATAATGTGTATAAACTAAAATCACATTTTTCGACCAAAAAATATGAATAAAAAAACTAAAATCACGTTTTGTCTACCCCGAAACGAATCCTGGGAAACTTCTTACGAAAATTCCAAATGGCCCAGGAATTTCCAGTTTATCCAATTCCACCCTCGAACTGTTGGTTATTTACCACATCTTGTCCCTACATAGCTCACACCCCAAACTCCCCCCTCGGGACTTCATTGAGCAAAGGAATTGAGATCTGCACTGCCGGCGAACCTCCAAAAGAAGACGAAGAGCTTCACGTTCGAGGGAAGGTACAACACATTCATGCACAATCTCCCTAATCCATGGATGTAGATCGCGGCAAATTCCTGATTTTCTTTGAATTCTTTTTTTTTTTCAAAATTCCGATTGTGTTGTGCTAGTAATCGTGCATTGCATCTTTGATTGGTAAATAGTAGTCGAGTTATTGCGTCGGAAACAAGAGCTTGGTCGGATGTTGATTTTGCCTCCTTTGAAATGGCAAATGGCAAATGAATGTGAAATCAACGTATTCAAGCGGTGATCTTGGGAATGGTGTTGAGGAAGGTTCGATGTATTCAGTCATGGCGGATGAATTGGAGATTGCAAGCATGCCGATCGGCACTGCAACAACCATGCCTTCCCCTATCTTATTGTGGATATTCAAGTTCTTAACTTTGATAAATTCAGTTTTCACTCGTGTGCTCGCTAGATGTCAAAATTTGGAGTAAAGATGGCGGGGGCATGAAAGATATGTTAATTGAGAAGTTGTAGCTAAGATGTAATTATAATGAGGTAACTCAACCTAGATCAGAAAAAATTAGGACCCTCATTGACCTTTTATTTTATTTATCTTCCTTGACTAAATTCACACTTCACTTCAATTCCGAATTGCTCAAATACATGTCGTCCCAAAACTTTGAAAAGCTTGCCCCCTATATATATATATATTATATATCCGGTATCGGGATTTCTTGTTGAGAAACCAATTATGGGAGACTTTGAGCAAACATCGTGGTCCGTAATGCATAAATCTTCCTTTCGTCTTTGATTAAAGATACCTGGGCGCCTGGCGGACTACATAGCAAGCTAAACAACTTTCACTTGATTTATATGTCATGAAAAAGCTGTAGATGGAAACCATAGCATGCTACAAACCTCGAAAGCCTAAATTTTGCTTAACTGATCACGCATGGACGGTGACATTCTCAAGGAGTACTCAGCACGTACGTACTCTTCATGAACTGGCCACCAGAATTGGGATGTACCCATTTAATGAAGTCGACCAAAAGCTAGCATGAGATATTAAAAAAATGGAAGCTCCAATAACACCTAGTTATCAGTTAAGCAATTGTTCGACATGACCTCCCCACAAGATCATTAGCAAAATTAAGAAGAAAGCCAGACCTCCGCAGCAGAGAGGCAGCAAAGCTATACAGAAAACAATCATTGAACAACAAAATGTCTAGTATCTAACTTCGGGCAACAAAATCTTACTGAAGATTATATGAAAATGATGATTGCAGGGAGGACCCAACATCCCAAAGTATGATCATCAGCACCTAAACAGAAATTTACCTAACCGCTAAGTCAATCGGTCCTTGATACCGCTCACATGGAATTTGCCAACGATGGCCACTATCGACTTCCAATCTCTGGCATAACTTTTCAATTCAGCCGACATATAGCTAAAACACAAGTTGAGAAGAAAGTATCAATAAAATGATATATCACAGATCAATTCTACGAAACGAAAAAAGAAAAAGAAAAAGGACTTACTCGTCTCTCTCATGAAGATATACTTTGGCCATGTTGGGATATTTCAAGTTCAATTCTTCCTTAAGTAAGAGCGTTTCCTCAAAAGTCTTTTCCTGAAAACCAAAAACCAAAACGTGAACAAAAGTGCAAGAAGTGCTAGCAACAATTTCAATGAAACCGAACACAGTTAATCTTACCCACAGTGTAGGATTAATCAATTTCATTTGATGATACCACCGTACTTCTTCCAGGCGTGTAACTTCTACTGCCTTGCTATGCATGGTAATCTGTGCCAGTCATAATTCATAGATTTGAGACTTTGATACACACTAAATTGGACTAAAAATAATAGATTTGAGACCTTGATAAGTTCTTTACTGGGACTTCAGAAAAAAGCAATTTATATAGCAACATAATACAAGGAAAAAGAAGGCATACGTCTATTGGTTGATCAAATAATCTATACTCCCCACCATACTTCAATACTTCTTCGCGTGCTATAGAGAACTCGCTATGGGGTTCATTCAGGACATTTCTTCTACCATAGCATAACTCCAATAGAGTCATCTGCACCAAACAGGAACCTCAAAGTTTCTTTTTTTTTTCATTCGAATTTCGATATTGTTTATATTGAAATTAACAGAATACACAACACGAAAGAGAAAAACATGAAAAAACCTCTGGTTTCAAGCAAGTTATCACCGCTTTCACCAGATCAATTGAGTCCTACAACCAAAGTCATATCATTATATCTACGCTACAAACATTAGATTATAGCTTGACAAATAAAGATCATCAAGTTTCCCACACGCAAAAAAATAAAAATCAAATTTTCAAGTCTCATTTCAATTTTCCAAGCCCAAATGCAAAAATCAATTTTCTAAGCTTAAAAATAATTCTTCATACTGACTCAAGTTGAAATCTTGCTACTACAAGATTATACAAATTATGCCAGGTATAGATCAACATCGTATCTTTATCAATAGAAAAACGGCCAAATTATCCACGAAACAAGATTAGGAGGATAAAGAGGAAAAAAAATCTTTGGCTCTTTGGTGGCACATCATCAGCAGCAAAAATTTGTTTGGCATTATAACCAAAATAATAGTAGAAATTCTTCTGGGAATTAGTGAGTACAAACCAATTAAAGCAATGAAATTACTGTGTTAATTTCAATTTTCTTGTCACAACTGTTCTTATTGCATCTAATTCAAGTCAACTTTGCTACACAAACTACATCAGAATCAGAGTTAAAAAGCTGAACGACCTAAACTTACACTAGATATTTAAAGCCGAATGATGTAAAATTACGGTATATACCCAACGATGCATAATATGAGATAAGCAATTGTCAGACCGAGACGAGCTACCTCCCAAGCCCAATAATGTGCATAGTTAAAGATATCATCCCCAAATTCAAATGTGTAGTGCTTAGGATTAGGACAATCAATAACTTATTCTGATTAGAACCAAGTCGAATTTGTGTATTGAACAATACTCACACACTTAATGATAGAATTGCTCACATCTGACATTTGATTTCCCCAATAGATTCAGAATGGCCAATTAGCCCTAGGTAATGTTTTGGTTTCGCATGAGGATGGTCATGGGGGTGTTTAGTTGGTTTAGCCCAACACCCCAAACAAAGCGCATCGGACAGCAGAAACAGCCACCATCAATTCAATGTGAGCCAACTCGCAATTTTGACATTTTTATCAATTTAAAATCTGTGATTTCACCGATTCTATCCCGACCACAATTTTCAGCCGAGTTAGTGCAATTTGCATTTTCTGCCTCATAAAAGTATACAACTTTACTTATCTCACGAACTTACGACTTTACTTAGCGCACGAATTTAACAAGACTTAGAGAACTGGTTCTCCTATTTAAACTGAAAAGACTTGTAACAGTATCACACACGTACTTGATCTAGAGCACCAAAGAAGCAAAAAATCAATGAGATGAAATAGCAATGCAATGAGATGATTGAAAACCAACGCATACAGTAATGACACAAAGGGAAGAAGGAAGGACTTCTTAGCATTCAAACCAGGGAAGGAAAAGGGGAGAAGATGAGAAATGCGAATCTTGGAAGTTTCCCTGAAAAAAAAAAATTGCTAGGTTGCTTTTTGGAATATCTACGACCCCGCAAGAAGAGTTTCTGAACCTGAGGACAATGGTTTTCTGACCATTTTTGTGGATGATAAAAATGAAGGATCTTTTTGAAAACCAAAAGGTTGGATTCAGAAAAAAAAAAAAAAAAAAATCTCCAAGCCTTTGAGCAATGCTTGTGCTACTGATACCACTTAAGGATCTTAAATCTCAATGTACTTGACATTTTAGGGAGTCCTTTATTGTTAACTAGCCATGGAAAAGGCAGCTCACTGACTCTGTTGATCATATCGAAAAGTACAGTTTGCTAGGAAAAATAAAGGGATAAGACAAGTATCAAACTGGTAGCCTCACAATCGATAACCCATATCAAGCCTCTAAAAAACAATCAGAATGTACCTTCTCTAGTGGATAGACAATTTTGCCATAAGTTGCACATTTATCTTGTGTATCAGAAAACATGCTAGCACCTCGAAAAAGGCTTTATGAACGGCCCTTCAGCTCATCAAATCATTCATAGCGTCGCCGAGAGATAATAAAGACTAATAACTACCGGACTCAACTGCTAAAATCAAGGAAGATGGACAGCAAGCTGTCTGTGTTGCTAAATTGTGTTTACAAATGCGTCACGATAAGTATAACTAGCAAATTGTAAAAAACAAGTCAGGCTAAAACTAAGACATTCACGGTATCAAGAGGTAGCAAAATCGAACAACCAGGAAAGTCTAACAACCAACGCAACACGACACAGAAACAATGAATCAATCCTCACCCCCTCTCTTTCCAGAATCATTCTCAGCCCTTTCATGTGGGCAGAATCAAATTATGACTGCCGCACATCTATGAACATAATTTTTAGAGAGGAATTTCGTGGCTATAAACATGAAACACAAATAAAAGAAAAATCAAAATAAATTTAGAAATTTAAAACTACTAAAAAAAGAGAACCACAAAGTCTGAAGCCGGTTGGTCGGCCAATCTATCCGGATCATAAAGCACAAAGACTTCAGAAAGATAGATAATCCCGGCCATCACACATTTCGAGAACCTCGGTTTAAAGCGATGGCGATGAATAAAAAAAGAAAAAAAAACAAAACAAAACAAAAAACAAAAAGATTAAACATTCTCTTTTCTATCTTCTCCCCTTTTCCTTCCGTGGTTTAGACAGTGATACTGAATAGTTTACATGCAAAAAATTCATAAAGGCAATCTATTTGGCATTGGAGAAGACGAAATGAAAGAGTATAACAAAAAGGGAGGAAAAGTAAGAATTCTTACCGGTTTGCGCGAGCTCATAATGGAACGGAAAGGCACACTAAATTTGAAGGCACACTTCAGATTGGGGTCTAGACGGAGTTTGTGACCAGCACATATCATTTTTCCCAGAATGGTATGATTCCTAAATCTGAGAGCTCGAGAGCGAGCGAAGGCGACCCGCCGTGACAGCCTGACGAGAGTGAGAGCGCAAGAGGGAGAGAAGGCTTTGCCCTTAATGAACAGATAGTCAAATCAGTATCTTGGCAAGCAAAATCTGGACTTTGCTCGGAGGAAAGAGTTTCGAACTTGGGGGTCGACGTCCAGTCGAGAATTTGCGTCGTGGGTGGAGAGCAGATCGGAGGCGTCAGTCGCCGGAATAGTGAGGGACAGCCGCGGGATAATGATCAGCGGCTTAGCAGGGTCAATTCGGCGGAGACCCTAGCGCTGAAGCACGATCTGCAATTGATTTTAGATCCGAAGCAGAAGCCTAACTTGTCCGCGTCCGACACGCTCGGAGGCGTCCGGGATAACGAGGAGGAGAGGATCTGAAGCAGCGAAGGATGTAGGCAAGGGAGGTGGGGGAGATGCGGTGCGTGAGGTCGGAAGAGGCGAGGTAGGCGATGGGGACGGCGAGAATGGTGACGGTGGAGCTCCGGGCCAGATCAAGGCGTTGGTGGCGGAGAGGAGGGCGGTGAAGGCGGTGCGCTCCAGGAAGGCGGAGGGGGGCGATAGAGAGTGCGAGGAAGATGAAGAGAGGAAACAAAGCAGAAGGGAGAGAGAAGTGAACGAGAGGAAAGCCCAGAGTAGAGTAAACAGTGAGAGTGAAGAGGGAGAATCGCGTGCGACGATGGGGGTCCGGGCGAGGTGATTCGGATCGCTTTCCCTTCAAGGGCATGCGCCTATTTTGGATCCCACCGTTCATTTTTTCTTACAAGGATAACACGAATAATTCGAATTCAAAGGCTAAGATTTGCCCTTTCTCATAAGGGCGGACGATCCCTTCACGAGGTGGAGGGGTGTTGGAGTACAGCGAGAGTTATGATTGAGATTGATTTGAGTGTGGCTGACATTTTAGGGCAAACACTATGGGGGTGCATGAAAATTAATTAGAAATTGTTTTTGGTTGAGTTTTCTATTTCTGAAATAGATTTGGAACAGAAATTCGTTTGGTAACGCAAATGCAAGAAACTATTTCTGGATGAGTTTTGAGAAATAAAAATAGATTTTAAGCAGAAATGAAAAAAAAAAATTACTTTTCCGAGAAATAGAAATAGAAATAGAAATCTTCGTCGACGACGGCCGCCACCGATCACATCCTTTTAATCGCCGGCTACCACATGCTGTCGCCACCGGCCGGCCACCGCCGGTCGCCGGCCGGCCACCGCCGATCGCCGGCCGGCTGCAGCCGGTCATCGGATGTCACCGGCCGCCGCCGCCGATCATCGAATGTCACCAGCCGGCCTCCGCCGGTCGCCCACCGATCGCCTCCGGTCGCTGGACAGCCACCAACCACAGCCGCAGGTGGCCAATCGGCTGCTGGGAGCCAGCGCCGGTTGGCCGCCGCCGATCGCCGGATGTCACCGGCCTGCCGCCTCCGGTCATCGGACGGCCGCCGACCACCGCCGAATGTCGCCGGCCAGCCTCCTCCGGTCGCCGGGAGCCGGACGACCGTCGCCCCCCGCCGCCCTCACCTCCGCCGGTCAAACAAATTTCTATTTCAGAAATAGAAATTTTTTGCCGTTATCAAACGCATTTATTTTGCTTAGAAACTCATTCTGAAATAGAAATATAAAAAGCTATTTCTGTTCCAAGAAACTGTTTCTGAACATAAATGGTTTTCATGCGCACCCTACAACATTCTAGAAAAAATATTTCTATTAATCACTTTGAGAACAGAAAGCGTATGGAAAAAAAATGTCCCCCAAATATTTCGAAAACGCTTTTGAGAATCAGAAACACTTTTAGAATAAAAATAAAAAATAAAAAATATATATTTTCATATTTCTGGAACACCTTTCAGAAACACATTTGGAAATTTTTTTAGAAATAATTAAGAATATTTTTTTAAAAACACTCTCTTCTCTTTTGTTTTTGCACGATGTTGACACTTGATTTTTTTATCATTATACTTTATTAAAAATATCAAAAAAAATTCATAAAATTACAAATTCAACCTTTGGAAACTTTGGCCTAGCCTTATAAACCAATTTTGAACAAAAAAATGTTTTTTTATATAATTTTTGATATTTTTGAATTTATTTTAATTATAAAAATAGCCGAAAATCAGGAAAAATATTATTCATGGTGAGAAAAATGTGCAAAAATAGTCCATATTTTTATTTTAATTCCCTTTTCATTTTGACCTCTTAAATTTTTAAAAATTCAGTCTGGGACCACATGCATCTTCATTGAACATAATCCTAAATTGACCAAAAAAAATTTATTTTAAATCATTTTAGCAAATTTTTTTTTACTTCTAGAGTCATGACATGAGACTTTGATACCCTGCATTTTCAATCCTCATATTTGGAAAATTGCACAATTGAACTAAAAGGACTTAAATGTACAAATATTTTTCATTTTATTCCCCGATTTCACTCATAATGCAATTAATATTTTTCTAGGGGTTCCCGTTTAAAGGTAATCATATTTTTAACTACTTGGGAACATTTATGTGTGAATCATAATTGTAATTTTTCCTATCTATAGAAAACATATTTGATGTAATTCATCTTCTCTTTCATTTTTTTTATAATTGATCTCATCTATATTGTAATTTGATAAATCGTGCATAAATTACTTATACATATATTGATCTAATTTGATTTAGTAAATTGAACAAATGAGATTTAATTTGATTTAGTAAGTTAAAAAGATAAAGACATCTTAATTTTAATATATATAGTCCCCTTAATTAAATAAAAAAATTAGGAATAATTTTTTGCAGTTATCAAAAGCGTTTCTTTTCTTCTTCTTTTTTGTTTCAAAAATAGAAACTTTATGTAGTTATCAAACGCGTTTTTATTCTTTTTTGTTTTGGAAACAGATTTTTTTTTTGTAGTTACCAAACGCGTTTCTATTCTGAAAATCGTTGTCGGGAATAGAAACAAAAAAAAAATATTTCTGTTTCAAAAGTTGTTCCGGAAACAGAAACGTTATCATACGTAGGGAACACGAGGGCTTGCTCCTAACCTATCTTTCTTTGATTTTTTTTCTATCTCCAATGTCCTTTGATTACCGTCAAATTCAAAATGATATTAATAAATAAATAATTAATAATTTTAATGTAAATTTATTTTAGACATTTTTTACTATTTATTTATAAATCTAAATCACATTAATTTAATTAAAATAATTACAAAATTTATTGTATATAAAAATATATATTTAATATATAATGTGTCTCAATATGTTGGGATTTACTATTTTTTGAGAAATGACGCATCAGTATATCGTGTCGTGTCTCATGTCGCGTGTTTATATCGGTGCTACTTAACTTGTCTCTCGGGCCAATGGAGAGAGAGAGAGATGAGGAGGAAAAAGAAAAGTAGATGGGAATAGCGAACACGCTTGGAATTACGATGGATGGAAAAAGAATCGAGGGGCTCCGGCGATTGCGAAGTCGGGGAAGAAGAAGGCGAAGAAACAGATTGAGAGAGAGTCGTGTCGTGTCTCATGTCGCGTGTTTATATCGGTGCTACTTAACTTGTCTCTCGGGCCAAGGGAGAGAGAGAGATGAGGAGGAAAACGAAAAGTAGATGGGGAAAGCGGACACGCTTGGAATTACGATGGATGAAAAAAGAATCGAGGGGCTCCGGCGATTGCGAAGTCGGGGAAGAAGAAGGCGGAGAAACAGATTGAGAGAGAGAGAGAGAGAGGGGGAGAGAATGGAGGTAAGGTTGGCCGTTAGTATTAGTGGGGCCCAAAGAGAACAGGCCACGCCTAAGGCAATTTTCCCATAAAATTGATAGGGTTCGAGGGCGCGACCTCAGGCCACACCCACCAGCATTAATCGCAATTTAATGTTCTATTTTACTTTACTATTTGTTTTTTCCCCTAAAAGGCTGGCTTTTATAATCAACTTTATTAGGAAGTTTTTCTTTTCCCTACTTTTACAAAGAATCATAAAAAAATAGTTATTTACCATGCATATATAAAAATATATGTTTAACACATAACGTGTCTTAACCTATCGAAATTATCTATTATTTTCAAAAATAACATGTCCGCGTGTCGCGTCGTATCCTGTCACATATCGCGTGCCAATGTCGATACTACTTGGCTATATTTCACTCTCTAAGCTCATCTATCCTCCAGTCCATGGCTCATCTAAAATATTATTACTGATTGTAAAATGTTGTTGGGCCAGCTTAAGGATGTCCAAATTATATTCTCTCATCTCCTTGCCAACCAAACTCTCTTGTGGATTTGGTTAACTAAAGCACATAGATTAGGCTACCTTCCACCCAATTGGTTTTGAGACGGTGCTATATTTCGATGCTACGTTTTGTTGTTTCTCAAACTTTATTAAGGGAATGTAAGTGCCCGTCTTTTCGATCCAAAGAAAAAAAAAAGTGACGTAATATATCTTCAAATTATTGCGTTTGATAACATCTTGAAATTAGAACATTATCTGTTTATGGCAAATGACTATCCTGATTGTAAGTTACTATAGGTATGCCCATATTAGTAAATTTATGAAATGCAATTACCATATAAAAGTTACCACGATCAAAACTTAGGGCATGTTTGGTTCAGCATTTGGCTAAGAGACTTCGAGAAAATGCAAACACCATTGGGCTAAAGGCCTTTTACAAAAATACAAAAATTCAAGTAGTGTTTGGTAAAGTGTACTTTAGTAACACATTGAAAAGCAACATTGACGTAAATACGATTTGATGAAAAACGAACTTTGTAAAGTATTTTTACTTAAAAAAAATGGCAACGGCTGGCGACCGATTACATGGCATCTACTGGCTCGCTGGAGGATCCAATTAGCAATAAAAAAGTCAAAAACTGATAATGGCGACGGCGGCGATCGACAACCGACAGCGTCAACCGGCGACTGGCGGCCATTTGCGACCGGCGGCGGCGGCGAAGGGCAACCAGCGGCGGCGACGACCGGCGACTAGTGGCGGCGTCGGCGACCGTTGGCGGTGACCAGTGGCAGCGACCAGCAACCGGTAGCCGGCGGCGGCGGCAGCGACGACCGGCGACCGGAGGAGACCGATGGGGTGTGGCAGTCGGCGGCGACGGCAAATGTGATAAGGTTAAAAAAAAAATTTAGTTGCATTTGAGATGCAAGTGCATCTGGTCAAAGTGAACAAAAAATTGAAGCAAACAGCATTTGCATTTGGCCAAAGGACTTTAGAGGCCAAATGCTTATCTACAATGCCGAACCAAACAAACCCTTAATCATCGCCACATCTATGGAGTATTCATTTGTCGTTCTTTTTTTCTTTTCTTTTCATTCACCCCATACATTTTTTTTTATTAACACAAATAAAAGGATACGCAAAAATCGAGAAGATTGCCCAAAACATCTTAAACATATTGGATAATAGCCAATTCATGAAGAATTTCATTCGCATGTCGGGAAAATGGTGATTTTTCAGACAAGTATCCCTACAAAAATCCATTCGACCCCTGAGGACCTTGGCCATCTGTCGATTGTACATTCCACCATTTTAATGACTCGCTTAAGATTGGGAAAAATTATAGAAAAAGATCATAAATTTATAACACGAGTGCCAATCTTAAACTTTACAGTTGTTATAAACCTTTTAATGTTTTTTCAGTTGAGTTGTTCCATTTGATTTTGATTAGAAATCACTAACACAGACTACGATTGTCCTATGTGGAATCTATGCTGCTGACGTGGATTTTTTTTTAAAAATATTTTTCAACTTTCATGAATATTTTGGCCTTTTCTTTTCTTCTCTTTGCAAATATTTTTTTATCCTTTTTAGCGAAGCCGGCAAAGGTCAAACGCTGACCCTCGTTGGCATTGGATGAGACGCCGCGGCTCTCGCGTGGATCTGGCACCCTCGCCGTGGTTGGTGAGGGTGGGCTAGTGATAGACAAGGCGCACGTGTTATTGCCCCATGCATGAAATCGCAGTTGTTACTTTGAAGGGTCATGGATTGATACTCAGATATTGCAATTGTCACTTGAAAAAATGAACTCACCTTTTACATTTAAACAATAGAGATTCGGCTGGAGTGTCAATATTGGTGTACGGCGTTGACTTTGATGTCGATATGTTTTTCAAATCACTTAGTGACAATTTTTTTGAAAAAAAATAATTATTTGAGTGCCAACTCGGGTGAGAGGCACCAGAAATATTACATGGCATCTACTAGCTCGCTGGAGGATCCAATTAGCAATAAAAAAAGTCAAAAACTGATAATAAAAAAATACCAAATAATATTTAAACAATTAAAAATAAGCTAGAAACTAGAAAAGAAATTGAAAAATTAAAAAATAGTTCAAAAAATAGCTAAATAACAAAAAAACAAAAGTTCATGTAAACATTAAGCTAAAAAATAAATAAATAGAAAGCTGGCAATGACAAGGGATTACACAGCCCTTGCCATCGTCACCCCATCGTACAATGGTCAATTTCCTCATTTTTGAGATTTTTTGAAATTTTTAGGAATTTTCGAAATTTTCCTAGACAATTTATCCATGAGGGGAAAAATCATCATTTTTAAAGAATAAGATAAAAAAAAACCGTTAAAAAAGGATTGGCCAAATTTTCGTGTCAAATTAAGCATGAATCGATAAATGCTTATCCTTAATGATAGAATTGTGCACATCCGACATTTGATTTTCCCAATAGATTCAGAATGGCCAATTTGCCCTAGGTAATGTTTTGGTTTCGCATGAGGATGACCAATTGACCAAAAGCCTCAAATTAGGGACCAAATTGTCCCAAAAATAAGGTCAAATTTTTTAATGTGCTTAAAAATTGAAATTGGTTCGATTGAAATGAAATTGAAGGTATCAAGATCAAATGTCATAACTTTGACCAGGTGAGAAAAAGAATAGAAGGACCTTAAATGAATTTCTTGGGCTCAATTCGGGGTTATGTTAATGAAGACTTTTGTGATTTCTAAATTTTATTAAATTTTTAATGATTTTTCCAAAGAAAAACTAATTAAAAATCAGGTGTCGACAACTATATGTGTTGTTATTTGTTTAGAAAACAAATCAAAATAATGTCTTTTTTATATCCCACATAGGATAGAAAGGAGAGAGAAAGTCTCTTTATTAATTAGAAAGCCGCTATAACCTTTTAGGAAAAAGAAATGAGCAAGTGGGATAGACCCCATCATACCCGCATGCGGGTGCGCGATTTTGACGCTATTATTATTTTTATAATTATATTATATTATATTTTTTAAATTGTGACTGTTCGGACATGAACAGCTGTGTCCGAACAACAGTTGTCACTTATGAACAGCTGTGTCCGAATGATTGTTATCACCACGAACGGTCATGTCAGAATTGTAATTTTTCGACATGAATTAGTGCGATGTTTCGGACATGAATTGGTGCGATGTTCTGAACACGAATTGGTGCGATGTTTTGAACATGAATAGATGCGTTCGTACATGGACAGTTTAGACACCAAAAGTTGTGTTTATTATTCTATATAATAGATAATTCTGTTCAGTTTCACTATCAACTTTCATTCTACGTTTTCCTTCAAAAGAGAGACAGACATCTTTTCATTGTTTCACAGAGAGTTTTAGGAGAATTACTGGAATTGATATCCAGTATTCTTGTAGTGACTTTGTTGTATCCTGAAGGGAATTTGCCAAAAACCTATAACAACTTCGTGGGGCAAATTGATCCTAAAAGAAAGTGATTATACGCCTCAAAGTCCAATTACATTGTTACTTCTTTTTCATATTTTCCAACAATATTTACGTACTTTTATGTTAGTCTTGTGATTATTTTTATTAGTCGATCCGATCCCATAAAATTTTAAACATTGAATCACGGCGGTAACTACATCAATAGATACAGAACCTTCCATAATTATGAATGTCTTTATCATCGGTCTGAATTCACCTCCTTTTTGACGTTGGTCAAAAGATTCGTTGCGATCAACAAATTCAACTACCAAGGGGGGACAATTTAACCCCCAAAAAAGAGGGACAATTTGTTTGCAAAAATAAAGGTTTATTTAGTAGTGATTGGGCCAAAAACGACCTAATGGAATTACTGAAATGAACTTTATTATACTTATCTGATAATTCGAGTCTCTAGGACTAATTCGCACATTGCATGGGTGTGGATGTATGTATAATTATGCAGAAGGTGAGATCTTGTAAGGAGAACCGACAATACATGCCGTCGTGTTATAATCGTGTTTTCAACTTGTATCGGCCTATTACATCTAGAATTTGATTATGCATGCCAAATTATTGAATTACAATCAAAACACGAAAGCTCACATTCTCCGTAAAGTTAGAATGTTATGAGTTTTATACTCCAGTTTTCTCTCTATAACTCGTGTTCTACGTCGTGTCATAGACATGTTGGACCTGCCATACGTCGAGGTCTCCCTTTCCGCCGTGCTTGTGGTGGAGTACACTTTATCTTTCTATTCCTTAACTCCAAGATTTTTTTTTTCAAATTTATCACGCTTTAGAAAAGACATAAAGACATCTGGAGGGTTCAATATTTGTGTACGGCGCTTCTTTGGTCCAAATAATTTTTTTATCACTCAAATGCCAATTTTTTTTAAAAAACGATTATTTGAGTGCCAATCCAGTGAATATCACCAGAAATCCTATGTAGAGTCTACGTGGCTCGCCGAAAGATCCCAGTCAGCAAAAGAAAAAGCAAAAAAATATAAAAAAATCCACATAATATAGAAAAATTAAAATTGGCCGGCGACCCCTGCTGGCCAATCCACCTCCCTCGCTTGCCATTGTCGGCGTTGGTGGGGCGGCGACGAGAGCTGTGCAAGCCCTTGCCACTGCTAACATCAGATATTTGTATTTTTTTTTTCTCCCTTAATTTTTAGCTTATTTTTTAGTTATTTAGCTTTTTCAAAAATTTTAATATTATGTGGAATTTTTTTTTTCCTTTTTTTCTTTTGCCATGTTTATCGTCTTTTTTTTTATTATAATAAATCCATGTAACATTAAAAATTTAATAAAAAATACACGTGTACTATTTGGTCGGAATTGAAATTTAAGTGATAAAAATTGGCACTTAAGTGATTACTTTTTCTCCGATTTTGCACTTAAGTGATCTAAAAAAATATTGGTATCAAAGTGAGCGTTGTACACAAATATTGGCACTCCAGGTGCTCTTTTGACCTTTAAAAAGAAGTAAAAAATAAACATGGACCATTGAACCGCACAATTCAATCATTTATAATATGTGTGTAAACTAAAATCACATTTTTCGACCAAAAAATATGAATAAAAAGACTAAAATCACGTTTTGTCCACCCCAGAACGGATCCCAGGAAAATTCTTACGAAAATTCTGAAAGAAGATGAAGAGCTGCACGTGGGTTCTTGCACAATCTCCCAAGTCATTGAGCTTTCCATAATCCATGCATGGACGTAGATCGCGGCAAATTCCTGATTTTCTTTGAATTCTTTTTTTTTCTTTTTCAAAATTCCGATTGTGTTGTGCTAGTAATCGGGCATTGCATCTTTGATTGGTAAATAGTAGTAGGGTTATTGCGCTGGAAACAAGAGCTTGGTCTGGTGTTGATTTTGCCTCCTTTGAAATGGCAAATGAATGTGAAATCAACGTATTCAAGCGGTAATCTTAGAAATGGTGTTGAGGAAAGTTCGATGTATTCAGTCATGGAGGTCACTATGAACAAGTAATGAAAGATGCTGATGCTGAATTAGAGTTAGTAACTTAGTAGGAAGATCTAACTAACCTCTTTTATCATTCAAAACACCAAAAAAGAATAAGGCATGCCTGTTTCGAACCCAAAAAAAAAAATGGCATGCCTGTTACGAGTCATACGTGAAGGAAAGAAGTAAATTGTGAAGTCTGTTACGATGCACTGTGCATTGTGCTGCGTTGGAATATGATTGGTGACGCTGTGGTTGATGTTGCGTTTGTGCTGCTTTGATCCCGTTGCGGCGTGGAGATCTGGACAGATTTCTCATCGAAAATGCCCTCGTTTCCTCGTGATTCTGGTTCTCTGTCTGATTGAATTTGTAATTGTGTGTCGCGGAGCTGGAAACTCCTCTGGTTGCTTATGCTTTTGACACTGTTCAGTCCATATTAAAGTGCCCCAATCCCTGGAAATAGGAAAATAGCTGGTTTCATTCAGAGTACTTGGTCCAAAAAACAAGAGAACTGTCGCATATTGGAGCTAACTTTCATACTTGTTGCCTTGTCGAATTGGTCATCGGGGACGTATTTGTTCTTTTGTAGTTCATGAAGAAGTTATTTCCTAATTTGGGCTCTATTGTAATTAATTATTTCTCTCATATAGGAAAGATATATAAGGTTTTCCTAATTCTAATTGTATATGGAGCTGGATAGTGTGGGCTGAATTAAACCTTATCTATAACGAGGGTATATGTTATAAAATCTATAGATAGAGCTTAAGTCTACATAATTCTCACATAACCTCACATGAAGAGTGTTAAAAGCACTTCATTGAAGTTGGCGTCCAAATAGATACTCTTGTGCATCGGGTTATCACAATTCCGCATCAAGAACGATAGATCCGAAATAAGATGTGTAAATTCCCGTGTTTGATTATTATGATTTACATATCTAAACGTGACAATCTTGGATTGCTACTTAAGGTTAACAATCGATGTGATATCAGAGCCCACACGTTTTAGGTATCTTTTGAAATTTTTTATTTTCAGTAAAAAATTGATTTTGACCACGTATTCGGAATATACACGATGAGACAAGCAAAATCATATGAGGAATCGCCCCACCTGAACGTACGCGATGGAAATCCAGATTTCCTGTTTTGATGTAAGAGTTGCAAGTTTAAAAAAAAAAGTAATTGCAGAAATCAATTTCCTATCGCGTGCTGGAGAAGGGGCTGAAGAGCAAAGTCCACATTGTGGACTTTTGTTGACCGAATCCTATTACATGAAGATTCCTATGATGTTTATATCTCTAAAATTATGGGTCAGTAGACGACCACATTTGTTCCAACTATGATTAATGACTCTTAAATAAAATCCTCCAAATCAAGCAGGGAGTTTGGTGAGATCACGATCCACGGCTTTCTTCAAGAAATTGTCCTTTTCCCACACCGTCTGGACCGGCAAGAACCCCAGTTCGTCGACCATGGCGAGCATCATCCTCATCTTCGCCTTGAACTCCCCCAGGTCCACCGGCCCGTTGGCATTGTGGTCGAACTGCACGAACAGCAACCCGTACACGTGGGCCAGCTCGTCGAGGTTAGGCTTCACATCGACCCCGAAGTAAGTCTCGAGCACCCACAGGCCCTGCAGATCCCGCAACATCTCTGCATAGGAGAGGCGGCTGACGCGGCCTATGTCGATGCGGGAGAAGCGGTGGCCTGTGAAGGCATCGAAGGCCTCCTCGTCCTCCACGAAGCCGACGATGGTTGCCAAATCCAGCACTTCCACGCCCATTTTTGGCGTTTTGAAAGGTGTCCGGTGGATAAACAATCAGGGTAATGAGTATACATATAAATGAGCATCGGGTTTTGCAAGATGCATAAGGATAAATTCTTCCTCTTCTGAGATGCATAAGGATTGAAATGGTATCGATGCTATAGGTTCAATCCTAATAAACCTTTTATTCTTATCAATTTAGTTTTAAACATTTTAACCCAGAGCCAATTTAGTCCATCCGGCTAATTTAGCTCATAAATTGCCTACGTGAAAGCTCAGTCAGTGCCGACCGTCCTACGTAGCCGAATCGGCACAGACGTGAACGCTGGGATACAAAAAGAGTTTCACAAAATGGAAAAAAAAATCCTAAATAAAAAAGTTTAGCACTAAATTGGCCCCAATAAAAGATTTATGACTAAATTGGCACGAGTGCTATAGGTTTAGAAATTTTCTGACACTTGTGCCTAATTATTTAATTGTTAATCACCGTTTCACATCTTTCATGAAGAGCTAGTCACATAACACAAGGTGCCACGTGCATCGATAAATAATTTTCGCTATTCGGTTTTAAAAAAATATTGCAAAAATCATGCAAGCGATAACTCGAGGTAAAGTTCATGCGCCTGTTCTTTTAGAACAAAAAAAGGGCAATTTAAGTTCTATATGAGTATATAATTTGCACTTTTCGTATACATGTGTTAGAAAGCGTGACGCCTTTTGAATATTCACAAATTGGTGGTCCTAGTAGTTTGGCATAGAACTATGTTCGCATGTGCCCAACTTCGTGAGGGTTGACAATTGAAGGTCATCTTAATGGATAAATCAAGGTCCAAGAGCATGACATCCTCATTCGAATTTCCAGTCCTGGAAATATGATTAAATTAGTCTGTCTTTGGTTTGACGTTGATGATCGGTGCTTTTAGTCGGGCGGATATTACTTCTTTTTAGCTTAGCGATCATGGGATGTTCCAACTACAGGAAATGGTTTTTTCAATTCGCGTAGATAAAAAGATCCAAACTCAATGGCTAGAGCAGAAGTGATTATCGAATTTCAGCTGTAATCCATAAAATAAGACTATGATTTGAGAATTGATTTACTTGTTATCTCCGACGATTTGTTTACTTGTTACATTTGGTGATTTTTTCAGAACAAAAAAGATTGGGATTTTTTCACATCAAAGTTGAGATTTTTTCTTGCAAAAAAGAGATTGGAAATAATATCGATAATTAAATTTAAAATTATAGATCTTAGGGGATTAGATTCGAGAAAATTTCCTCTTCGTCAATTCCATATTTCACATTTGAGTGATTGAGTATCTTTGAAGTACGTTGCTTTTACTTACCAAAAAAGTAGTCAGGCAAATTCTATCAAGATGAGAATGTTCCCATCGCGTTTGATCGGGTCAGCGACGTGCCGGACGAGTTCAGTGGGTTAGTCCCATCGGGTTGCTGCGTGGAGATTTGATCAACTGAGTTGACTCGAGTCGCGAGCGGCTCGGGTGCAGTACGGCGACGAGGGCAGTAGAGTCATTTGGTTCAGAGTGTTTGGTTCTTTTGCTTTAGACTTTCATCATCAAGGCTATTATATGATTTACGAGAGTTGCTGTCGGTTGTAAATGATTATACTTTTTTTTTGTCAAACAAATATGTAAATGATTATACTTGAGTTGAGCTATTTTTTTCCGGAAAAAAAGTGAGAAGAGAAATGTGTTTTGAGAACTTCTGTGGTGAAAAAAAGCATTAAGCAAGCTGCATCATCCCCCATCATATGAGACCAACTGTGACATTTCTTTGATTAGAATCGATTGGAAGCGAAAAATCACGAGTGTCGTAATGATGGTACAATGTCGTGCCGCGCCGTATTATTAGGGGAACGAAATCGGGTCTAGGAGGTGGATTACGAAACTTTGTGGGCCTGAAAAGATAGCGAGCCGGAATTCAGGTGATAGGGATTTGGTGGGTACTTGGATGCATGCGGTTTGCATCCGCCCTATAAATGCTATTTGAAGTTAACCAAATCATAGTTTTGTCCATAGGAAAGAAGGGGCTTTGATATATATGCCCTAAGGCGCTCTCAAAGTGGGTGAGGAAATAATAAAATTGAAGAACCGTGTTGATATAATTAATGGATGACATACGTAAGTTTTAGATGATAAAAGAGAATCCTATAGCAAGATATTTATCGAGATCCGACCAGAAAAAGAAAAATTATGGGATCAAGATTCACGCGTCTCATATTATTTTCGACGCAGAGTTTGAATCATTTTGCTAAAAGCCGACTCGACAGGACAAAAAAGAAATTGTGTTAATGAAATCGATACGAATAACGCAATAATGCATCGCATATAATAGTTTAATTAAAAGGAGATTTGAGAATTGATGACTGACTTGGGTTTACTCATGTTTGGTGAAAAAAAAAAAAAACTTTGACCGGCGACTTGACAAATCTCATAATTTCTCCTTCCCAAAAAGACACGAAGCGACTAGTGGTGGAGCGACATATTACATAACCCAAAATCCCTCACGACACGATCAATCACCTTCTAACTACTTCACGAGCCACGGGGACAGAAAGTACAATCGCACAAGCCCCGTCGCTATTGTCTTTTAACCCTTAATCGCGACGAGCTATCCTTTTACCACGACCAATTCTTCCTTCAAACCTCGAGCAAAGACCCCACCATTGAGGGAAGAATTATACAGAGTTCCAAAAGAAAAACAAAAAAAAAGAGTGAAGTGTAAAAGTAGGTTTGACCGTGTAAAGATCAACCCTCCCTAAATTGCGCTCGATCATCGTCATTTGATTTGGTATGAGATTGATCAATAGAATAGATCATTAATATATGACTCAATGTTGTTGATTTAGATGAAAATCTTTTTTATATAAAAATTTTGTGGAAAGATATTACTCGCTATTGGTAATTGCAGTATTTCACTATTAACGTGGTCGCATATGTTATTATATATTTTGACCATTTTTGTAGACATCTATGAAGCACCGACACGCCGACCTCCTAGGTGTGTCGGTGTTGGACGTGGACACGCGTTCGATATGCATTCGACATGCGGGTCAATGTGTGTCGAAGGTCCGAGACGTGGTCCACGTCGGCGATACGCGGCGGACACGTGAGTCGGTGAGGAAGGAGGGCAGGTCTGACACTATGAGATCAGGTCGCCGTGATAGATGAGAGAGAAATCCAGCAACGGTAATGGAGGAGACGGGAAAACAACAAATCTAGAAGAAAGGAGGCAGCAAGTGAGCCAATGCTAGAGTGAGCAGCGAGCGTCTGAGTAGTGAATGTGTTTTGTGTGCGCTGGAGCAAAGAGAAAGCAAGCAGCAGAGAACAGAGAAAGAGAGCGCCGGAGGAGAAATGAGGCAGCCCAAACCACGATGGTTGTCGTTCCTTCGTTAACTTGGCGAGACAGAGAGTTGAGAGTGTGTGTTCGAAAAGAATTGCGAGAGAACAAAGAGCCTGAGGAAGATGAGAGATGAGAGAGGAGCAAAAGGACAGAGCGTGGGGAAGTGTGTTAAATTTTTCAGTAAGTAAATAGAGAGAGGAAAGAGAGCACGGGAAAGACGCTAGATAGAAGACCGAGACCGAGCAAAAGGACATATCGTTTGTGTCGACATCAAAAGGGGGAAAAGTTTTATGCGGAAAAATTCAAATTTTTTAATGGATTGTGTGTATCAAATCCGAGATGTCCATCTTGATTTGGATGGCTCGAATTTGACAATGTTATCCCAATCCAACGTCCAAATTTGAGCAATGTTAGGAAACTATTATCAAATCCGAGCCGTCCAAATCAAGATGGACTGCTCGGATTTGATACACTTCATCCATAAAAAAAGGGGGAAAGTTTTAGAGGAAAATTATTTTTTTTATGGATGATGTGTATCAAATTCGAGCCATCCATCTATATTTGAACGGCTCGGGTTTGACAATGTTACCCTAACATTGCTTTGTTAGGAAATCCAATCCAACAATCGAATTTGAATTATAACATTGTCAAATTCGAGCCCTCCAAATCTAGATGGATGGCTCGGATTTGATACACATTACTCATAAAAAAATTTGAATTTTCCCCTGAAACTTTCCCCCATTTTTTATGGATGATGTGTATCAAATCCGAGCCTTCATCTTGATTTGGACGGCTCGGATTTGATAATGACTTCCTAAAATTGCTTTGAGCAATGCTAGGAATTCTCAGTCAAAGAAATCCCAATTTAGACGTTGGATTTTGATTTCCTAACATTGCTTTGAGCAATGTTAGGAAACCATTATTAAATCTGAGCCGTCTAAATCAAGATGGACGGCTCGAATTTGATACACATCATCCATCAAAAAGGGAATAAAGTTTTAGGCATCATTGCTCAGAGTAACACTGTCAAATCTGAGCCGTCCAAATCAAGATGGACGGCTTGGATTTGATACACATCATTCATCAAAAGGGAGGAAAGTTTTAGACGGGAAAATTTAAATTTTCTCGCCTAAAGCTTTCCCTCCCTTTTATGGATGATGTGTATCAAATCCGAGCCGTCCATCTTGATTTGGACGGCTTCGATTTGACAATGTTACCCTGAACAATGCTTGAAAATCTCATCTTGATTTGATACACATCATCCATCAAAAGGGAGAAAAGTTTTAGGTAAAAAAAAATTAATTTTTTTTATGGATGATGTGTATCAAATCCGAGCCGTCCGTCTTTATTTGGACGGGTCAGATTTGATAATGTTACTCTAAATTGCTTTGAGTAATGTCAGTAAATCCCAATCCAACGTCCAGATTTGGATTTCTAAAGCAATGTCAGGAAACTATTATCAAATTCGAGTATTCCAAATCAAGTTGGACGACTCGAATTTGACACACATCATTCATCAAAAGGAGGGGGACGTTTTAGGCGGGACATTTCAATTTTTTTTTTTTTTACAGATGATGTCTATCAAATCCTAGCCGTCCCTTGATTTGGGCGGTTCGGATTTGACAATGTTACGTGAGCAATGGTAGGAATTCCCAATCATATGGATTAATGAGTACAAACCAACTAAAGCAATGAGATTACTTTGTGGTAATTTTAATTTTCTTGTCACAACTGTTCTTATTGCATCTAATTCAAGTCAACTTTGCTACATAAACTAAATCAAAATCAGAGTTAAAAAGCTGAACCACCTAAAATTACACTGGATATTTAAAGCCGAAAGATGTAAAGTTACAATATATACACAACGATGCATAATGTGAGATAAGCAATCGCCAGACATAGATAAGCTACCTCCCAAGCCCAATAACGTGCATAGTTAAAAACATAATCCCTCAAATTCAAATGTTTGGTGCTTATGATTAGGACAATCAATAACATATTCTAATTTACGTTCACATGAATAGAACCAGGTCGAATCTGTGTATTGAACAATACTTACCAAATTATCATGTAATACCCCAACTAAATAGACTTGACACTTGCCGCCCCCGGCAGAGGACGGGTAAGCAAGTTGGAGAACTTTCTAGGCATGTTCAGGGTATAGCCAGTCCAAACCCTCACCAACTTTGGCCTGGTCGGGCTCGGGTCGAGCACGAGACGCAAGGGAGGCAAACACTGCAAATACTGCCATGGAGGACTTCTTAGTGATGAGTCAAGGAAAGTGGATGCCTTGGGCAAAGCAAAGATGAGGTGGTAGTGGCAGGTTCTTCTGGCGAGATGAAGCCATGCTACAGGGTATCGCATCTTGTTTGTCCACCGATTGCATGATTTTAAGAGCAACATTACGAGGAACAGACAAAAACAATATCTTTTTCTTCGTATCTCTCGTACTCGGCTCATCTCAGTCTTCTTCTTCGTCTCTCTGACTTCTTCCTCGTATCTCTCTCTCACTCGGTTTGTCTCAATCTTCTTCTTCGTCTCTCTGACTTCTTCTATCGTCTCCTTCTTCGTCTTGGTCTTCTTCTTTCTCTCTCTCTCTCTCTCTCTCTCTCTCTCTCTCTCTCTCTCTCTCACTTAGCTCGTCTCAGTCTTCAGGTTGGAGTTAAACATCATATTCGTCTCTCTGACTTCTTCTCTCGTCTTCTTCATTGTAATCTCTCTCTGAGTTCGTCTCAGGCTCTCTTAGAGTTCGTCTGCCGCCTTCTTTGTTTCTGTGTTTTTCTTTTCGCTCTCTCTATCTCTATTCGTCTCTGAGTTGATCTCTCACTCAAATCGTCTCGTCTAAGTCTTCTTGGTCCCGCGCGCGCTCTCTCTCTCTCTCCGTAAGTATTTGGGTTCATCTCTGTCTCAACTCGAAGAAAAAAATGCCTTTTGCCTTTCTTTTTTGCCCTGCACCGAGACTCTGCAATCACTCTGCAATCTGCAAGCCTCCTTGGATTTGAATTTCCTAACATTGTTCAAAGCAATGTTAGGAAATCACTATCAAATTCGAGCCGTTCAAATCAAGATAGACGGCTTAGAATTGATACACATCATCCATCAAAATGGAGAAAAGTTTTAGGCGAAAAAATTCAATTTGTTTTATGGATGATGTATATCAAATCCGAGCCGTCCATCTTGATTTGGACGGTTCAGATTTGACAATGTTATCTGAGCAATGTTAGGAATTCCCAATCCGGGGGATTAGTGAGTACAAACCAACTAAAGCAATGAGATTACTTTGTGTTAATTTCAATTTTCTTGTCACAACTATTCTTATTGCATCTAATTCAAATCAACTACGATACATAAACTAAATCAAAATCAGAGTTAAAAAGCTAAACCATCTAAAATTAAACTGGATATTTAAAGCCAAAAGATGTAAAGTTACAATATATACACAATGATGCATAATGTGAGATAAACAATCGCCAGATATAGATAAGCTCCCTCCCAAGCCCAATAATGTGCATAATTAAAAATACAATCCCTCAAATTCAAATGTTTGATAGTTACGATTAGGACAATCAATAACATATTCTAATTTACGTTTACATGAATAGAACCTGGTCAAATCTATGTATTGAACAATACTTACCAAATTATAATGTAATACCCTAACTAAATAGACTTGATACTTGCCGCCCTCGGCAGAGGATGGGTAAGCAAGTTGGAGAACTTTCTCGGCATGTTCAGGATATAGCCGGTCCAAACCCTCGCCAACCTTGGCTTGGTCGGGCTGGGGTCGGGCACGGGACGCAAGGGAGGCAAACACCGCATAAACCGCCGTGGAGGACTTCTTAGTGATGAGTCGAGGAAAGTAGGTGCCTTGAGCAAAGCGAAGATGAGGTGGTGGTGGCAGGTTTTTTCGGAGAGATGAAGCCATGCTATAGGGTATCGAATCTTGTTTGTCCACCGATCCCATGATTTTTCAAGCAACATTACGAGGAACAGACAAAAATAGTAACTTTTTCTTCATATCTCTCGTACTCGGTTCGTCTCAGTCTTCTTCTTCATCTCTCTGACTTCTTCCTCGTATCTTTCTCTCACTCGGTTCGTCTCAGTCTTCTTCTTCGTCTCTCTGACTTCTTCTATCTCTTCTTCTTCGTCTTGGTCTTCTTCTTTTCTCTCTCTCTCTCTCTCTCTCTCTCTCTCTCTCTCTCTCTCTCTCTCTCTCTCTCTCTCTCTCTCTCACACACACACACACACACACACACACACACACACACACACACACACACACACACACACACACACACGTACACTTAGCTCGTCTCAGCCTTCGGGTTGGAGTTTAACATCATATTTGTCTCTCTAACTTCTTCTATCATCTTCTTCATTGCAAGCAGAAACATGATTACCTCGATCACATATGGTTCGGCCACGCATGCATATACCATTACATTCTTGAGGTGGTGTGCAAGACAATGAAATGTGTCGTCCCCAACTGAACACTAGTAACTCCTCCCGTCAAAATTAAGTGTCAATGTCACAGACTTCCAGCGGAAAGATGGCCATGGTTGATCCAATATCTCCCAAATGACCGGCATTTGGAGATCCCACATGCTGAAGACCTGCAGATGGAAAGCAGAGAACTATTGGAGGAATTGAGATGCATAAAACATAAAATGGGACGGACATAAATCTAGAAAAGTAAAAGAACACCGATAGTACTTGATGTTCATGTAAGTAAAGTAAATCAGAAACATACAACAATCAGCAACAACCTACTAAATCTTTTGACCATTTTTCAATATAGTTATAAACCTTTCAATTGTGCCAGTTTAGTCTTAAACCTTTTGATGATTTGCCAATTTAGTCCTAAACTTTTCAATTGTGCCAGTTTAGTTGTAAACCTATTGACAATTTGTCAATATAGTCCTTTTGGCAAATTATCCAAAAAATAAATTTATGACTAAATTGGTAAAACTTCAAGGACTTTTTGGACAATTATCCCATTTTGGATCGGAAGTATTGATACAAACAACCGCCCTTAAGGATAGCATCAATCTTTAGTTCATAACGAGTAAAAGACTCCTGATGAAGGATCCGGATTTCCTACCATTGGAAATCCCTACCATTCCCTACCATTGATCGATCTGAACCGTCCAATTTAAAATGAACAGTCCAGATCAGTCCACATCATTTTCCACTAAAAAAACTGTGGATTGATCTGGACCGTTCATTTTGAATTGAACGGCCCAGATTTAATGTCACCCCTACATTTATGGCACCAAATCCTTTTCCCCTGATGAAACCTTCCCATGCAAGATTAGATCCGGACTTTTATCATCCACAAACATCAAAATGCTAAATTACCCAAAATAGCCCTCAAAAGAAGCTAACACAACGAAACAACAAATTAGCTAACAGCAAGTCCCAACAATATGCTAAGGATACTGAGTAAATTAACTTGAATTAACCTAAGGACAAATTAAAAAAAATATAAAACGTAATGCTGAATGAGTGCTGAATTTTGACCAGAAAGCACAAATATGGACAACAGAGATCCATTCTCCAGCCGCTACTGCCAATTCTCACATCCAGAAATTCTAGAAACCGACCAGAAACACTCCAATTGAAATAGAAGGAAACCTACCAGTATAGTCCAATTGCCCAGAGTAACAGAGGCAATGTTACCAAGCCTTTCTACCAACGTTTTGAACTGCCCATGTTCCAGATGCAATAGATACAAAAAAAAAAAAAAAAGAGGGCCACATCATTAAGGCGAGATTCGCAATCCAAATCTACTTCATCTATGTCACCGTACAATTCAAGGTCACGACATTCGGACAGATTATCTTGCTCAAGGGATAACGGACATCGATGACTAATATTTTGATGTCCGAACTAGCAAGATCCACTCTTTCCAGGTCAAGACATTGGACAAGCGTTCAATTGTTCAAGTGACTATCGAACTTCAGAACTTGTAGGCCATAGATATACTGGAGGATCGCCTTCTTAAACGCAAAGGATATCCACTCATCCAATCTTCTTGACATTACTCCACGATCGTCAAGTTCAGGGTGAGGGGGAGTCTCTCGCAAGGAAGTCCAGCTTGACGCGGAGCGTATTGATTTCCGGTCTCTCGTGTAGAGCCACCACATGATCGATGAAACTCGAGAACCCGCTGCTGGCTCCAGAACGGCCACGACGGCAAGCATGGAAAACGCACTCCTCCAAAGGACAGCCTACTCAGAGATCTCCAAAGGCCATGGAATGGCCGAAGCATCAACGATACACGGACAGCGAACCTAAAGGGCAGGAAGGAGAGTATTTGGAGGAGGAGCGAGTTGGGCAAGCTGCTGATCCTATCGACCGCCGGTCTGAACCGCTGGTTCTGCGTCTGCGATCACGAGTTCTCGTCATGCTTCGCTCACACAAGTCGCCGGAGGCACAACTGAACTCTTCGGGCTGAGAAACTTGCAGGGGGCATGCACGTACTCAAACCCTATTTAATATTTTAGTTTTTTGGTCGGTAAACACTATTTACTATTTATATGCACCGAGCGACTTCTCCTTTTTTTTTTTTTGAGTGAAAAATTACTGCTAGAGATTCTTATTGGTAGAAATTCAATTAGAAAACAATAGACAGAAAAAGTACTTTTCTGATTTATCTTGCATTTACTTGCTATAACGATGAACTTTCAATTAAATTCAAAAAAGAGATATCTTCTATTTTTCAATTAATCCGTGCTTTTCCACTATCATACGATTGTTCACCCGAACTAATTAAAAGACATTAATCATAATAATCTCTTTACTATTATTCAGAATAAGAAGTACTATCGATACCGACACGCGACACACGACGCGACATGCCGACACATGGAGGCACATTGTATACTAAATGTATATTTTCGTGTATATA
Source organism: Rhodomyrtus psidioides (assembly GCA_021437785.1). Taxonomy (NCBI): domain Eukaryota; kingdom Viridiplantae; phylum Streptophyta; class Magnoliopsida; order Myrtales; family Myrtaceae; genus Rhodomyrtus; species Rhodomyrtus psidioides. Next base: position 5,570,626 of record JAILYB010000010.1, on the reverse strand, counting down.
TGATAAATTATCATGTGTATATAAACATATGATTTCTTCTTCTTTTTATGTTTGGGATTCACGACTAAGTTCGTCTTGGGCTGGCTGTGTATGTTAATCTTGAGGTGACTAATTATATAACTTAAATATACACATTGTTAATAGATTTATATTTTGATCCTTAATATTGAAAGTCCTTAGAATTTACTTAGTGCGCGTCAAAATGGTGTATCGAGATACTGCACTTTCGTGTTGTTGGCGTGTCTGGAGCGTTAACCATGTGTCAATAGCATGTCGGAGAGTGTCGGAGTGTCCGACACGCGTCCGACAAGGAGACTCCTATCAATTAGGTTGATGTACATCAGAGTTATTTGCTAAAATTAAATTGTAGATGGACAATTTTCATCAATTTTTTTATAGATGTACAACATGATGTGAATTGACGTAAATTATCACTCGAGAAAAAATGCATTTTAGTTGTTAAATGACCTCTTATACCACAAGATTTTCCAACTATGCCGAGTGGATTTTACCAAACTAGTCATCAATCTAGATAGTCATATATCTAAAGTACAGCCTCAACGGCTTATCAAGTTGCCAAATTGTTTCGCCATGGATCATGTGGTTTTATAGCATCCATCGTATTGAAAGAAAATGACCGTCGCTATGCCAGCACATGTTGTACATAGGAAGGTACGAGAATATTTTTCAAGAAGACGTCAATCTACTTCGAATCTACGTATTCTATAGAGGTGGCAAAATGGGTCTAGAACCCACATTTGGCCCATATTTGATGGTGGTGGATCAAAAATGGGTTAGCTTAAGTACTTAAATGGGTCATAAATGGGTTGCTTAAAAACTTTATGGGTCATAAATGGGTTTCAAATGGGCCATAAATGGGTTAGCTGAGAAAATTATCTTAAGGCAATCATAAATAAGTTTTGTGAATATTTTTTTAAAAATCTAATATTTTAATACTTTAATAATTTGTTTTTTATATAATTTTTTTCTTTTCTATTTTCTTTTTTCTCTTGCCTTGGCCGTCGCTCTGCTTTGGCCGCCAATGGTCACCGCTGCCCACCTCCGGTCACCACACCAACCACCACCCTCCGCCGCCGTCGACCGCCGCCACAGTGCTTGTGCAGTTGCCTCTACGAACAGAGGTCGCAGGTGGCCGGTTATAATAAACAATTATTTTATAAAGAAAAAATTTAAATTTTTTTAGAAAAAATTCAATTGCATGTTTTAACAATATAATTTTTCTTAATAAATTATAAGAAATAAATATTTCATAATTTAACTAAATATATAAGTATTTAAGTAATACGGGTCAGGTCGGGTATGGGTCGGGTATGGGTTGGGTCGGGTATGGGTCACTAAATTTGCATTGAATGAATATGGGTCAAAACGGGTTAAATGGGTCAATATGGGTCGGACCATATTCGACCCGACTCATACCCGACCCGACCCACCCATTTGACGCCTCTAGTATTCTAATAACTTTTTTCATACTTAGTATTCTGTAATGGATGAATATACTCCATGTATGTATCTATGCATAGCCCTTGGCTAGTACCTAGTATGGCTAGTACCTAGTAAGCCCGCGTCTCGTCGTCCTTTTTTTTTTTTTTGGGTCAGACATCTCATCATACTTAGCTTACCGTGAAATAAGAACCTCGTAATTGATGTCTTTAATGACTGGCGAAAATGATAGTGAAGTCGTAAACGTCAGCATCAAAATATATGGAGCAAACCATTTATACGAACTATTTACAAATGCAGTTTATATTTCCTTGCATCTATTGACTTAAAAAATCATGAACATTGATTGCATATCTTCCAGTTATACTGTTAAACCTAAAAATCGATATTGAAGGACAAAATGAAACTAAAATTGTGGCTCCATAACATAAGTTATGTGAAAACTATGAACAGTGCTCCATTGGAAGACAAATGGTCAGGAGTAAGATACATAGAAGCGTGCTAGTTGTCAAAGGGTACATGATAGGCTTAATTCGACTAATAACTAATCAGCCATTTAATGGTTTGTTGTAATTTATAAAACTCGTTTTACTGTATAGAAACTCTCTACGTAACAATCCCACCTTATGTTGTGAGTCATAAAAAAAATAAAAAAATAAAAAATTATTGTGAGGACCGTTCCTTCAAGAATTTGTGGCCCACAATATGTTGTTATTCTCACAATCACCCAAAGACTATTACGCTAGTAAAGTCCTATATTATAAATGACAACTAAGAAAATGCTGATTTGTCCTATATTATAAGCAAACTACTCCAACCTACAACAGAAGCAAGAATGTTCCCGGCCTTTTAGGAACAAGAACATGAGAAAGGAAAATAAGAAATTATTTTCGTTTTTATTTTTGGACGAAGAAAGGACAATGAAATTCAAAGGTCTATAATTTCAAATCCGCAAGATTGGCAAAATTGGGAATGTATAGGGCGTTTCTAGGATCAAATGGTGCTGAAAACACAAAAGCCACCGATCAGGACAGTGCCACCATGCTGGATTTAGCACCCAAAAGAATCGATTTTGTTTTTGAGAGAAGACTTTGAAGAAATTGCTGTTGAAAAATCGATAATTCAAACATGATATAAGGGCTGCGGTATGTGTAACAATCATATCATTGACGATAAGTCTCACTGAAATCTGTTATGATAGTGTTGATTTAACAACAGAAGCCCATCTCAACACCAGAAGCAAATTCACAACAGAAAACGACTTATGTCAAAACGCAAGTTCAATGGAATTCTAGAACAGGCGCCGTCATCGTGATGGTTGTTTGCAGCCAAATGAATGCCGTCCCGTTTTCCCCCTCTTTTCTTTAGTCTGTGAACGATCCTTCTTATAGAGCGAGGGGAAAAAAAAGGTCTAACGTGTTAAGGGAGGAAAGTAGATTTCATTGCTGCAGAATCAATAACTTTGAGTCATTGAGATCGTTGGGAAACATGAGCGGTTTTACAGCTTGAGAATGGAAAAAAAGAAGAAGATAAAATTACACGAGCATGTCAGTGTGTTGGCTTGCAGGTGAGATTTAAAAAATCGTAATATTGGGTCATGAGATTGCTAATAGTTATTGTGTTTTCCGTGTAAGATTGAGCAATTATAGATGATTGTCACAATGCATCTTTGCAACTTGAAATGGGTTGAACTTTTTAATGTATTGTTGTATTGGTAGAATTCAAAAAAAAATTTAGCAGAAAATCAATGTCATTTTCTTACATTAACAAATCTGTTAATATGATTTAAAAAATCTGTTAATGTGTCAACATTCAAATTGTATAAATTGTGGTCAATGTTTATTTTCCATAAAATTTAACAAATTAAATTAAAAATCTTAAATTAATCACCTGAAGGACTTTTTAAATGGGTTTTGACCAAAGCACATTTCTCTCAAAGTTGCTTCCAAAAAGTACCATTTACCAAATAGTCTTTACATTTCCTCAAAGCCCTTTAAGTTAAGTTCCTGTGCATTTCCATGACCGCTTTTTTGGCAAATAAAAGCAATCAGCTTGCTATTCCAAAGATACTTATATGTGCAAGATGGGATTGTCAAAGAGGGAATTTTCGAGTCTAAATTCCCTAAAATATCTAATTTTAAATTTAATTGAAGATATTATTTCCAACATCTTTTTACTAAGTTCATTGTTGGTGCTATCTAATTTCCTTATTTTCATATCAAAGAATTTATTTGTTTAGGTGGCTTCTTTATTTGACAAAAAGAAGTTTTGCGATAGAATTCGAACTGGACTTAAAGTTGAATTTTTTTTTTAGGGAATTAGGTCAATTATGTGGCAATTCTCTACTTAAAATCAAGGGAAAAAATTTGGAGAGTATCCCACGTGAAGAGTAGAGAGTAATAATTTCTTTTCAAGAAGAACTTCGACGGAGGCCCAGGGAGAGGTGTGAATTGCCTTCTATCAAGCATAACGTATTCTATTCAAAGGAGGTATTGCCCAGGAAAAGATGCAAAAGGTTGCTATGACCTTTGGGCAATGTGTTTTTTTTTTCTTTACTACGCTCATATTTGAGTTCATTCATAAACTGTAGTGAAGGAAAGCGAAGGGAGAAGCAGCATCTGGATGGTCAAAGTGACACTTCGGGAGGTGACTGAAGGCGGAGAAAGAGGAGGGAAATCTAGGTCATCCCCATCCAAGTGTGCCCTTTTGAATCAGGTTAACGAGATCTTTTTTTACATCCTAGTCTTACTTTTGTTTATCTTCTTTGAAGTGTGTTCCTTAGAGGGCGTCTTGCTTGTTTGATCTTGTAACTGGCTATGCAGTAAAAGTAGGCGAGGTCAAATATCAGCATGATGGAACATCGTAATAATCAGCAAGAGAAGAGTTTGTTCTTTATAGGGGATGCTTTTTCTTTCTTTTTTTTCTTTTTTGAGATATGTTCATTAAAAATCCTCAAACTTGTCACGAAAATGCAATTGAGTCCTAGAATTTGTAAAAAGTGTAATCGAGTCCTAAAACTTGTCAAATTAGTACAATCGAATCCTTCCATTGACACCGTCAATTTTTCTAACAGAAAATACTGACGTGACATTATTAAATTAATTTATCTATCCTACATGGAATTTTTTTATTATTATTTAAATCAAATTAAAGAAACTAAAAAAAGACAAAAATATTAAATTTTAAAAAATAAAACATAGAAGGAAAAAAAGAGGAGGAAGGTAGGGCAATGCACAGCCGCCGCCGCCGCCGCCGCCCATCGCCGGAGGGGCGGACAGTGGTCGTCGGCCCTGGCTGAGGGTGGTCGGTGTTTGCCAGCCCCGAGCAAGGCTTGCCCAAATCTAGGCGACGCATTTTTATCCAGATCTGGAAGCCGAAGAAGGAACATCGCAGGTTGAAACGCCTTGCCACCAAAGACAAATCCACCGGGGTAAGAACAGTACAAGTTCCATGACTTTTGTATGGAGATCACTTGAGTGGCACAACTTTTTTTTCGATCACCTGAGTACCACAACTTTTAAAAATAGTCCACTTGAGTGCCATCGGCGATTGGGGTCACCGAAAAATCCAACGTGGCACTAAAAAAATGTTAAATCAACCCACGTGGCTCGCCGGAAAGCTGAATCAACAAATAAAAAGGAAACGACGCCGCACGCTTCAGATTGAACTTTTACAAAGTGGCTACTTAAGTGGTTACTTAGGCTTCCCAATTTTTGAAAAGTGATCACAAAGGTTCTTTAGTTTTTTAAAAGTGGTCACTTAGGTTCTTTAATTTTGGAAAAGTGATCACTTATGTTCATTTTAAGAATGACACACACTTCAGATTGAACTTTCACAAAGTTGCCACTTAAGTACCATATCTTTTTAAAAGTGGCCACTTAGGTTCCTCAATTTTTGAAAAGTGGTCACTTAGGTTCTTTAATTTTTTTAAAAGCAGTCACTTAGGTTCCTTAATTTTGGAAAAGTATCACTAAGGTTCACTTTAAAAATGACATGTTGGACAAGAATTTTCACGTCACATTAAAATATTAAGTAGAAAGTCCACATAATATATTTAGTTGGAAGTGGCACTCAAGTGATCCCTTTTGCTTCGATTTGGTACTCATGTGATTGAAAAAAAATTATGATACTTAAGTGATCTCTATACAAAAGTTATGGTACTTGTACTGTTCTTACCCCCAAATCGACCTCTGCCGCCAATGTGATTGGAAATGCCAAGACAAGAGAAGCCTTCAGTGTAGTTTTGAAAAGCTGTGAAACTCAGTCTTGCTATCCTTCAAAAATAAAATGCGCAAGGTCAGCAAACATGGTAAGATTAATCACGGAATTAGTCCCACTCAAGTTTGGCCCTTGACGCACAACACAGGTTTGTATCTGCGACGTTTCCCTCTTCGACTTCCTCGACACCACAGCCACCTCTACCTCTCAAATCACTTCCGGATTTGGGTGAAAACCCGTCACCCAAATATGGGCGAGCTTCGAAGTTCTCGCCACTGGCGGCCTCGATGAAGCTCCCGAAGTGGGTGATCCCAACCACCTGGATCAGCGACACCTCCACCGGGTTCGGCGACGGGATGAAGACCGCGTTCATCGGATTGTCGGACATGCCTTGCCCGACCATGGGCTGGTCCACGACCAAAGAGATATTGTGGGCCTGGAGGTGGGCTTTCGGGCCCAGCCCGCTCAGCATCAGGAGCTGCGGGCTTCCGAGTGCTCCGGCCGAGACGATGATCTCGTTCTTGGGTCCTTGGCTGAGGTAGGCCCAGTGCTTGGCCCCTGTCAAGTCCCTGAAGACCACTCCATGGGCCACAGGCCTCGGCACTCCTGTTCAGTGAGCAGTACGAGGAGGCGAAATAGGTTGTGCCTCTTTTGTAAGAACTCGCAAATATTGGGCCCATAAGAAAAAAATGGACATTCCAATCACCGTTAAGTTTAAACAGCTTCAAATTCAATACGTACCTTCCTCTTGAAAACGATCATGTGCACCGACGCGTAGAGGAGGACGGCGACGCCTTTAGGATTGGCGTACTCCAACAAGTCGGCGGCGGTGTGCCGACGGCCCGATTCGTTGAATATGGTGCCGCCCACCTTAGTCCTGGAAACGTGGTCGTAGGTAAAGCCGTTGTTGGGAACCACTCTGATTTCTAGAAGCCCGTCCCTCACCAGTCGATTTTTATTCTTTAAAAGAGCAAAGTTAATTTCTACAAAGAAAATGGGAAAAAAAATCCTAAAATTCCAGGCCTCTGGCTGAGCATAGGCCAAGCCACGAGAAGCCGAGGCGAGCGTTCGACGGCGAGCCACCACAAGGGTCGTTCTCAATGGAGAAAAGAATACGACACATTAGTGCAATTGCAATTGCAATCGCAATGACCTTCAAAGCTCTCCAAAACTTTTTGATCGAATATGGTAATCCGGAGCAACCAACTTGTTCTGCTTCTGAATTTTTCTGATATGAAATTGTGATTATTAAATATCCAGAGATGAACAAATAAGAATACTCCTAAAAAGTTTTTAGGATTAATTCCTCAAAGTATTCATCCCATTTTTGCTGCCATCTAATTTAAACGTATTGGTCCCTAGATCATATACATGTCCGGATTAGTCTAATATAGTTCTGTCCATAACATAGGCCTTTCAGTTTCTTCAACGAGCATAGATGGACATAGTCGACATTAGCACAGACAGAGCAGAAACATGTGCCGGGATGATGTCAATAGCATAACACCTTGAATAGCAAGAACAGAAACACAACATTGTACAGCAGCTCTGTGGGCTTGTCTTCCCCATCTGATGTCTCGTCGCTTGGCTCTCCGAATGCATCCAATTTCTCAGCACTGTCTTGATCTGCAGTTGAATTTTGGCGCACTCCGACGTTTTCGGAGTTGGGTCCTCCTAAAGCAGTAGATAGTTCGCTGTCGTTCGGTGTGATCGGTGGAAACACTACCAGCGGAGCGCGATCTGTGATTGCCAGGAAAAAATGAGATGAATACTTTGAGGAATTAATATTTGTCTTTTTTTTTAGTTTCTTTAATTTGATTTAAATAATAATTAAAAATAAATTAAATTAAAAATGCCATGTAGGATAGATAAATTAATTTAACAATGCCACGTCAGCATTTTCGTTCAGAAAAATTATCGGTGTCAACAGAAGGACTCGATTGCACTTTCTGTAAGTTTTAGGACTCAATTGCACTTTTGTGACAAGTTATATATATATATATGAGCATTTTACCACTTTTGACAAATTTTGCTTACCATAATGATATGATTGTCTTGATTGATTCTTATGCGACATGATGGTCCTTTTTTGGCACTTGAAAGTATTTGCTTTCATACGATTGTCTTCATTGATTTGCTTGTGCTATAATGGTTCTTTTAAACCATTTTTGTTGGGTTTGCTTTTCATACCGATATGATTGTCTTTATAATTTGACCTTCTTTGTGGAGGCTGCCTTCCCCGGATGTTTTTTTTTTTTTCGTCGTCTTCTGAAAGACCATAACAATGCATACATAGTACGCACGCGCCCATATATGATCGAATAGATGGATTCTCTCCCTCATCTATTTCCTCAGTTAGAGTCATTGTTCGACCGTAGCTTTAATAACTGTTAACAATCAAATCGCTACAATTAGAAAATATGTTTTGATTATTATCAAGTTCCTACAATTGTCTGGATTTGAGAAGAATTTCATTTTATTCTTGAATGTCTTGACGTGGTTGAAGTTTTAATATGAATAGGTGAAGGAAGATGATAAATGCTTGTTGCCACCTAATTTCGACGACCTTGCAATTACATAAAATTAGGGATTGACTTCGATCCCTAACAATATATATATCTGCATTCACAGCATTAAATTGGACTGGCTTCATAAAGATTTTAAAAATTTGGTTGGTCAAGCCTACTCAAATATTACATGGCTGAAGTTGATATGGAGGTGGGATCAAGTCATGAGATTTGATTAGATTAAAGAAGCGGTTTTCGTGCTAATTCAAATAATTCCTAGTGTGCGTGATCAACTACCGGACGATGTCAATATAATGGAAGGAGGACTCATACTCGGCCACCGTTTGTTTATGAAGAAGCCCCACACGTACATTTCTTGTTTATATATCTATCATGGCCCATTATGAAATTATCCGGGTAACCATTGTGCGAACATTGTATTATAGAAAAAGAGAGGGGAAAAAAAAAAGAGGGGGGCAAGGAAGACGAATGAAGTCGAAGTCGAAGTCGAAGTCGAAGTCAAAGGAGAGGCATGAAAGTATCGTGCCACGTCACCTAATCAAGTCCACGTCAGCAGCTGGCCAGCCGATGCTCCAAATTCTCCAACCCCTGGAAAAATCAGCACTCCCCCGCTACTCTCGGAGTATTTTGTGACGTTTTCAGTCCAAGCGTGCGTCTCTGTGGATGCTTCAACCTGCGATCATTCCATTGCTTCAAGCGAGAAGGCGACGGCGATTCGAATTCGCATTCACTGCCATTGATTCAATCGCAGCCTCGTACCTCCTTTCCACATCGAGTTCCCAATCCGCTGCGACCTTCTTCGTGAAGTAGCCTCTTCTCCGAAGATGGTTAGCTTCCGCCATCCGATGCGCCTTCTTGTGATTTTTACTCCGATCAGTAGGTTCTAGGGTCTGGTCGTTCATTGGTTTCGTTGTCGTGGGTGATGGTTGATCTCAGTCGAGTTCAGTGAAGGGAGTTGATTGTTTGAGGTTTGTTGTCTGGTTTTGTGTGAAAGATTCGATCTTCGCGGGATTGAGAGTCGCCCCGGATTGGGGGCTTGTCTTTGTTTGCTTGTTTTCAGCTTGTTCATTGTGATTAATAGAGTAGACAGTTGTAGTTATTAGATCAATACTAGCTTAAGAAGGTCCATTTGACTTTATGGTGTCTCTGCAATTCTTTTGGTGGCTGTCTGATTGCTTTGTAATTGGTTTTGTGCATAGAGTGGCCGGATAGGAGGAGGAAGGGAGAGGCCTTGGAGACTTGAGGATAGGAACTCGGGGCAGAGCAGTGCGCGTCCGTGGGTCGGTAATTTATCTCATTCCATTTCTGAAGGTGATCTCGTCCGTCCATTTCTGCGGTTTGGAGGGCTTGAGAGTGTTGCTTTTCAACCGAGACATAGCTATGCTTTCATTAACTTCAAAATAGATGAGGGGGCAATTGCTGCCCTGAAAGCGCTCCAAGGCTTTCCTCTCGCTGGCAATCCACTTAGAATTGCATCCGCAAAGGTAGTTAGTCCTGCCCCCAACCTTTGTCACTCGTTACACTTCAAGCGCCTTGTTGCGTGGTCTTATTTTTTACTTTACGTTTAAGTATTTTTTTTTTCAATGATTCAAAATGTTTCATTGCCTAAAGACCATCAACTGTCTCAGTTTCTTTCACAAATGCTTATCAAGAATCTGTCCCCACAATATCAGCACAACCAAACAGCGTCTCTAACATTTTGACCTAATCCACATATGTCATATGTCAAGAGGTTTGCTCCATTACAAATCATGAAAAAGCGGTGTTGCACTTCCAAAAGTACATTTGGTTAAAGGTAAAAAAATTGTTAATGATCACCATTCCATCACTCAGTTACAAGAGAAATTGGAAACTTCGCCAGATGCACGGTGCATTGATAATAACTGACAAAAATGAAATTTTGGTTGTTCTTAAACCGTGTGATTTAAAATAGAGTTTTTCCAATCCGAAGAATTGTTTTTCATATTGTATGCGAACTTGAGCTATGTTCAAGGACATGAATTCATTATTCAGCTGGAAGAAAAAGTCCTAAATCTTAAGATATACTATATGCTGTTACAATTCCTACATACGTTGCCTACATAAAATAGTTGTGCTGCCATGGATGATGCATTACTTACATATCCAGTGCAGAAGGTGATAAAAAACAAAGCAGAAGTTTTATGAGAGCACATTACATATTCTCTCCTCATGAATGGACCAATGCAATCTATGGCAATTTAATGCCCTCATTTGTTAATCAAGACTTGAATTTCTGCAGCCAATTGTTAATTCTGTAGTCAATTGTCAAAACAAAGGGAGTTTGATATTTTTAAATCTTTTTCAGACTATAATCTGGATTTTCACGCGCTGACTTAGTTATTTGCTCCTTCCTCATTATTAGAACGTGTTAGCAAATCGGTTATTTTAAAAACCTTAAGCTCTTATATTTTGATATAATTGCTCTACACTCTTCATGCGTAAGCCAATCCCTAATGTGATACACCAGATGTTAACATGACTACTCCAATAATGAAAGTCAGAATATATACATATACATCCATACGAACACACATACGTACGTACATCCATACATATGTATATATAATATATCCCCAGATTTAGACTCACTACTATGTTGATATTGCATATTTTTTTGACAGGCTGAAACACCTATCATGTGCATTTAGCATATCTGCGTTCACATTATGTATGCAAAAAGATAAGAGAATAATGGCAACTGATCAGAGTTACCATCCAAATGCTGTATATATTTGTGGTTGAAGTGGCATAGTCGGTTGAATTTTAACATGAAGCAGCTTATGAAACAATAAAAAGTACCATTTGCGTGAAAAGGTGGCATTTGGCTCAACTAACATAATGCCTAGTTGCTTACACTTCTAGATGATTACTGAACTTCTAAATGAGCCAGTAAATGCACTTCTACTGTAAAAATACTTGGACTTAGGAGGAGTTTGGATAGAAGTCTTTAGGTGCTTCAGGATGAACCTGACACTTGTCCACCAAACCAATGATGGAGCACAAAATGCTGTGAATTTCACAGGCTCCTGCCCAAAAACTGTCATCCACGCAAGTCTTCTTGTTGCTTCGCGATATGTTGAGCCGATGGATGGATGGATGTGGTTCTCCAGGAGGACCTAAGCACTTATCGAGCTTGGGAGCCTCAACTACCTAACTGTTCGCTCGTAAACCAAAAGTGAAATGAGACTGAATGCTTGGAGTCGTATTTCCAATAGTTTTTGCATCTCATCAGCCAAATGGAATTGGGTTACACGTGAAGAACTAGTAAGAGCATTCTTATTGAAACATCTATGATACGGACCTTATTAATTTCTTATAGTTGCCCACGAGATACAGTATGTTAGTTTCTAACTAAAAGTCTGATATTCTCTACATGTGGGCTACATGTGTTAAGATGGAGTATTGAAGGGGATACCACTTAGTTGTGATTCTAGATCGCTACTTACTTTGATGGACCCCAACACATTGGCATTGTTCATGGCCTAGTCTCAGCTTGTGTAATCCGATAGTTTAATGCCGTTTGGACGCAATAGTGGATTTAAGTTGTGCCTTTCTATGCTGATTATAGATGCCTGTATGTGAATGGTTTAGTGTCACTGATTTTGATGTCTGTCGATTGCTGGACTCTTTTAAATCAAGCTTTACCAAGGGGATCTTGTTTTGACCTTCTGTTGCGAGTGCAAAATGAGATGAGTTTTAGCTTTTTTACTCCACTTTTGGTGCTAGAGGGAAGGTGTTGTAGTTATCCTTCCAATTTTGACATTCCAATGTATGAGATGCTGGTTGTTATTATGGTCTTTAAATCACATAGCAATGTTCTGTGGGGATTATTCATTAGCTGTATTGAAACATCTATATTTTCTAATTGATGATTCCTAGATAGAAATAGTTCATCTCTAGTAAGGAAACTTGTGACTATTCCGACTCTTTTGAGCTTCATTGTTACAGTAATCTCTACTACTTTTGAAATGATAACGACAACCAACCAACTACCCAAGCCTCTTCTTTTAGTTGGGTTGGCAACATTTGTGTCCTATTGTTTATCCGGTCCCCTTTGAATGGTTATGTACTGAAACTACAATTGCATTTTGAAAGCAAAAGCAGCTACGGAGAGTATTGTCGAGAAGGCTCCTGGGCTTGCCTCTCTCTCCTTTGACTAAAATCATATGGGTCATTGTTTGACATATTGAAACTATCTTAACAAGTGCCCGAGATCTCTAATAAGATAGGCATAGAAAGTACAGTCTTCCAATGCTCTTCTCCATTGGCTCTAATTCTAGTGGAAATCTGTCTTAAGTGGATTGGATATCTGAAGTGAAACAAATTATCTAACAAGATTTTTGTATCTTTAACAAATTATATAACAAGATTCTTTTATCCTTTTTTTTTAGGGGGTGTGGTTGAGAGAACTGATCTAAATAACTGAAGCCCTTTTCCTGAATGATTCTGTTGAACTTTTCGTGTTTGTCTGGCAGTCTTATTTCCAAAACTAGTCTTATTTGTTAGTCGACCATAATGTCGTTGCTGAATGTGTTTAATTTCGTAAGTATTTCTTCTTAAGTCACCCGGTGCTCTTTTCTTGAACAAAGATGTGTTTCCTATTCTCTCTGTTGGTGGTCCATGGAAAATTATTCCCGTTGGGATCAGTGTGTATACAAGCGTGGTAGTGATTAGTCAAGTCAATGCCTTTTGGGGATATTTACCGAAGATGTCATAGCAGGACATCTGCAAGTCCCATTTCACTTGACTGAAAGCAAGATATCTGGCATAAGTGAGCCGCTTAACTTGTGACTTGCAGAAGTTAAATTACTTTCAATCTTGAAGCTGTTTTTTTTTTTTCATGGGAAAAGTTGGTGCCTCTGCTGTAGTTATTGTTAATTGTTTTGTAGGAGAAACCGGGTACTTGCTGTATGTGATTCTCTCTGTTGCTTGTTTTCTGAAGAATTCAAGCTAAAAATTTCTTGGGACGGATTTTGGAAGTATCTTTTTCCTCTGACCCTGGTGTCCTAATGAGTCTATATCAGTTACATGACACGGTGATTTGTGCGCTGCAATCTTCTAAGTTTATATTCATTTGGTGCGGTATTAGTCATATGAGATGATTGTTAAGAACCTTTGAAGAATATCTATCCCCTTTTTCTCTGCTTATATCATAGGTTCGTAACAATTAAGGGTGGGTTATCCATATGGATCACACAACTTAAGTGATGTTTAATACAAATTTTCTTTTATTAGTATCAAGCAAGAGTTTTACGAAGATTAGAAAATTGGTTTTTAATCACATATTACAGTGATTTATCATGGGATATATGAAATGCTTGCACCAAAAGAGAATCCTCATTCCTAGGGTAGAGTCCCTACCCCTGTTATGGTTGCACAGCGGACTGCAAGTTTAGGATTTCTGACCCGTGAGGGGAAAAAAACACTCGTTCTCTTGACGCGATTGTTTCGGAGTGAGAATATATTGGCATTTGAGAAAGGATACCTTAGGATGTGAGTGATTGGAGAATCTCATCAATTTTTGAGCTGGTTTGGAAATGGAGAACCGTGATATCAATGTGCTCTAGTAAGCATGTGATGCCACTCTGTGGTAGGCCTACTTGACAAAAGGGCAAGAGAAAATTTTAGTAGGACAGGTGTGGAAACTATATCGAATTACCTTGGATATGTGTCCCCCTATTGAAGGATCGTATTCTGGACAGGATGCATTGACACGGAGGCTAAGTTGGGAAAACCTTCGTGCTATTGATTTTCTACTACTGTGGACGTCTGCCCTATCCACTTCTAGCGGTAGAGGAACCGATGACCACACTTTTTATCTGGCAACTCTTCTTAGTTTGTAACATCAATTCATGTCCTCCAGCCAAAAAAAAAAGCAAAAAATCATGTCAATTTTGTTACTTAAGGTTATTTTCTGCTAAAATTCAGTCAGATACTCTCCTGGCAAGTAAGATGTCTGTCGAGTTCGAAGTTTCCCAATAACTCACATCGTATTTAGCATTATCATGCAATATTTAATATTCACTGGCTGTTCTCTCTACAGGAATAGTTTCACCTTCAGTGTCATGCAAAAGTTCAGCAATTCTTCAGCGTTACCCGTTGAAAATGTTGAGGTTTTCTGCTTTCTTTCCTTTGGAATAGACTGATGAGAGACTCCCCATCTGATCCAAGTTGATGAAACGGAACAGATGTTCCTTCTGATTACACATGCTTCCTTTGTCTCTATTGCGACCCCTTACAAAATATCCATGCTGATCTAAGGGCTAAGGACGAGGAAGGTAGATTTAGTATCCCGTTTAATAGTCTTTTGCTTTTCTTACTTGATACTTTTTTGGGTGGTCAATAGAAGATCTACTTATTCAAGGGAGTTAAAGAGAAAGCAATTGCTTCTTCATAGTATTTATCACAATTTTATCCCAGTGGCTCAAGCACAAAAGCTTACCGCATCTCAGAGAGTCTTGTGATATGTGTCTTGATTGTATTTGTTCCTCTATTGGCTCTCTCATTCAGTTTCAAGGTTTTCATTTGCTATTGTAGAACAATAATCTGTTTTATGACGAGTGTCGCTTGTTCAATTTTTGGTTTTATAATCTAGTGGTAAAAAGTTCTGTTCGATATTCTTCTTACTTGACATCATCTTCTCCTCTCAGGATAAGTCCTCTGCCTCCTCACACAATGAGGAGTATTTCGAACATCATAGTGAACAACGCCCTTCATCGAGGGAATCTCCTCTCTTGCAAAAGGACCCTAGGGTTCGCCATTCTAGAACGATAAAGCTGCAGAACCAAGCGAGGTTTTATGGATAGGATTTTCTGCTTCGCGGAAGGTGGATGAGACAATATAGAAAGGCCTTCTTGCCATTTGGTGAGATTGAGAAGATCACCACGTTTCCTGGGCGCACTTATGCCTTTGTTTGATATCTGCTTGCAGGGAAAAAGAGACTCTCCGAGCAAAGTTATTTGGAAACCCTCAGTGTGCATGTATGTTTTGCAAAGGATGAATCAGGTTTGTTCTGTGGTGGAAGGAGCTTGATAAGTGGTCCTCCCTCTCCCTGTTACCAATCCAATGGTCGCCACGGATCTTCAGAAAGCTTTTGGCACGATAGGGACAATGCTAGCTTAACTGGAAATCCTTGTGTCAGGTCGCCTTGTACTTTCACAGACTTGGGTTCCGAAGGTAGGGTACTATGAGGAGGAATGGTTTTAGTTCCCTGGAGCACAGAAGATTTGGGGAAGAGGAGTCTGGTTTGAGGCTGTCACGTAGTGTGTATGAATTCCGTGGCAGTCCAAAGAGAGATTGGGATGCTCACATTCCCTACGCTACTCAAGGACTTTCTCAAACAGGTGCATTTTATGAAGATCAACGGGACATAACAAAGGAAGTTGACGTCCTTCATGGGCCAAAGAGATTGAAGAGTAATGCTTATCCTCCTGACAATGAGCTACCGGAGTGATTTAGGACGTGAGAATCAAGCTTTTTCTAATGTGTCATCTGACTCTATTCGATCTGATCCCTTTGGCATCGAGCACGAGCAGATGGTCAGACGGAGCGACCATCCAAGAGCCTCTTACGGAAATATCCAGATAGGTTCTGGTTCACTGCCTGCAGTTAATGTTGAGAGGAAAAGAATTGCTCCATATATTAAACAGTCTTCAGCAAAAGAGTGGAAATGGGAAGGTACCCTAGCAAAGGGAGGAATCCTGTATGTCGTGCTCGATGCTTTCCTGGGAAAAGTGCTTGACATCTTGCTGTAAGTATATTAATCCTTTTTATTGCCGTTCTGATTTGAGGGGGTAAAGCCATGGTTTCTTGAGGTGCTCATGCAGCTTATCCAGCACTGCCTGATGTATGCAATTTGGATCCCACTTTAGTAGAATGATGGCTTGAGAGTGGCAACCGTAACATGGTGTGCATAATACTATTATTTGGTCTTGAACTCTATATTTTCAGTACTGTTTTGCTTCTAGTTGACATTAAACTCAACTGTGTTTACTGTTTGAGAGCCAGTGGTCCCCACTAATTTTCAGCTTACAAAGATTTTAAACTCGACTTTCTCTCTAGATTTTATGATCTCATTTCCATTAAGCAAATTCATCTAAAAACGAAGGTGTTATATTTACATGTTTTGTTCAACGAATGAAAAAGAGAGTTTCCCAAGAGTCGTGTCGCTGAATCACTCCTCTTTCACGTTCTCTCAACTTGGCCGAGACACATCTGCATGAAATTCGATCCGTCCTGATGGTGATGGGCGTTAATGCTTGTATGCTTTGGCTGGCCGAGAAACATTTGTAGTTGAAACGCTCATGCTGAGATTTGAGGAGATTCTGCGTTTGTGTAAAATTGATTTGGTAGCGAGGAAAATAAGACTAAAATTTATGAACAATAGTTGACTCGCTAGTTGATGAATATATTTGCGTCTTGAAACATTTATGTGTGCAAACATAGATGCGGACACAGAGTAGTTTGAGGGTGTTCCAGTTACACATTGCTCAAAGAAATGGTTTGAAGCATAGCGTAGGAGGATATCTGCAGACATATTAATTCAGTGCTACCGCTGCATTAGTACCCTCAGTTCTATCTGACTTTTGTTTGTGAATTCTTTCCAATTTTACCTTTTTTAATTATTTTTTTTTCAACTATGAATTGGCGGGGCAAGAAAAATAAGTACCATCCGCTCTGTATTTTTTAGATCTCATCAACAACCGTAGCGATTTTATCAATGCATTTTCTTTTTCCAATACAATCTAAACATGCGGATGTGAATGTCCAGTGTCCTCGAGATTCATGAGACGCCTTGTAGCTCCAACAACTCGATTAAGCACATGTATGTTAATCATTATAGTTCTCTGATTTTATTTTATTGAACAAAAAACAAAGAAAAAGATGAGAATACCGTTTGGCAACGTAAATGATTCCCAAGTCCCCAAAAATAGTTTTGAAACAAAAACAATACCATTAAGCATCCATCAACAGGAACGCCTCGAGCAAATCAAATAAATTAAGTGTGTCAGCGGGCCAACCTTTGGCGAAAATTGTATACGTCCGTCCATTTATAAGAACGGTACTTTTTAAACCTTTCCATCGAGTCAAATTCCAATTTGATTCATATTTGCACAATTTTATTGAAGATTCTACCTATTGATTTTCAAAATTTCTAAATCATTCATGTTGGATTTGTCACATGACCCTTTTTTTTTTATATTTAAAATCCGAAAAGCTAATTTTAATGAAAGGTATGTCGGCGACGTGGTAGTTCTTCCACGTGGACTTAACTACTCAATTCGGTCCAAATACCTGATAATCCGCGTTCAAACATAACCGACGCATCGATTTGCTGCCCCCCTGCCGCGCTGCTCCATTCTCGTTTAGCTTAGAACGACGTCGGTTCTTTTTTGCCCAATTAGCGCTAGCTAGCTAATACAGTCATTTTTTGCATTGTCTTTCTAATTGGGGTTGTAAAATCATCCTATAATATCGTCGTTAGTCTAGTGGGCCCACTTAAGGTTTACATTAACAAAAGTATATAAAAAAAATACATATTATATATGAAAAGCGAGAGAAGTGGTGGCTCTCCATCATCTCCGACCGAAAATGCATTGCTTTTATGTTTTATGTTTTATCTTTAATTTCTCCGTAATACCGACCAAAACTAAAATGTGGGTTGTTGAACCCGATTTTGGGTTTCCGTTTTTTTTTTCAACAAGGGGGGGGGGGGGGGGAATCAATATTGACACGAAAAATGACGCAAATAATCCTTAAAATGTGATTCAATATGCAATATCGTCCTTGAATTTTTAGTTTGTTTAACGTGTTCCTTTACCTTAGATTAATAGGAGTTAAATATTGAACAACATATATGATTTTTTTTTTACAAAGAAGAAAAAGAGAACGCGTACGAAAAGTCCATGGACTGCATTGAACAAATGAGAAGTTTAGATATAATACTGCATATTTGGTTAAATTCAGAAGCCGCATTGGATAAATTGAAAGTTTAGGGATCGTATTGAATATTGAACCAAAACTTGGGGAGTATTTGTATTATTAAATCTGTCGATTTATTGAACTACTTGTCGATTTATGTTTTTTTTTTGGGGTATTAATCCTATCGAATAAGATTAACTAAAATTAGGAAAATCTAGACAATTTGCGGCCAATTGAGGGGCTTGGTTCGGTGAGATGTCGACACTCCAAGTCCACGTTGTCTTAAACTTCTCGAGGGTGCCCGACCTATAGACTTGATCACTCTCCTTCCGTTTCGCCTCTCCCACGTAGATCTCTCTCTCTCTCTCTCTCTCTCTCTGACCGGCTAGAGTTTGCCTTTCCATTGTAATCCAATGGTCTTCTACCTTATTTTCATAAATACCGCCTTCTACATTTCACAATGGAAAATGCGTGAATAAATCTTCCTTTCTCTCTATGGTGCACGAGCTTGCCGAATGTGAGTTAATCCAACCATATCAGTGGGGGTGATTTCATGTTGTTTCAGGCTTATTGAGTTGAACTCATCAGAAATCTCACTCCAAGGCTGTTTCTATAGGCGTGCCTTCTCGTTTTTCTGGGTCTGGGTCAGAGATGCTGATGCTGTAAAATTATAGAAGACCACTGTCTCCTCTAGCAGATCCAACATTACGTTGTGCCCCTCTTTGCAGTAAGGAAAAAGAGAGCTCATTATGTTATGCCATTGGTATGGTCTATGTGTCGGGGTCGGGGTGGAAACACAAGTTAGGGATCAAAACATATTACCATAAGGAAAAGACACACACATTTTGCTATTTCGATTGTTAATATTAGGGTAAATTTCCTGTTGTTCCTGCAGTAATAGGTAATTATTGCTTTACTCCCTACATTTTGAACTTGACAGTTTGTTCCTGAAGTGTACATGTTTAATGTGCTTTGTACCGTAGCCTAGTTTGAGCGCATGGCAGATGGTAAAATGTGGTTGGTAACCCGAAAATCTGGCCGAGGAATTATATAGTTATTTAGAATTTATATTTCAGGGACCAAGTTGTGTATTTTTAAAATTCAGGGCCTAAAGTGACAATCACTTGGAACTTTACAAGGACTCTTGAGAGTTGATTATGCTTTATAATATCTTAAAGAGTTGATTATACTTTATAATGCGGAGGTAGTGCTAACCTGGCTCCATTCCTCGTTTCCATTGACAATTTTGGTATGCTTTCAACTGTAAACACTACCAAGACCCTTCTTGCAAGTTATAATTGATTGGACTAAAAAGAAGTTTGTGTCGGTGTTTTATTTTAGGTCTCTTATTGCCAATATCTCTGCTGGCCAATTGATACTAGTCTGACCACTTGAAACAACCAGAAAATTGGGCGCTAGGTAGCTTGTCCAACTTCACGTTTTGATAACTTGAATCTTTTCTACTTCTACAGTTTCAGTAGAAGGACATCATTGTTGGACCTAGATTAAACAGTTGAGAGGGCCAAATACTACTACATGGCTGGAATTTTCCTCACTGTATCCCCAGAGTCTATCCAGCTTGTTGCTGATCATGCAGCTGCAAATAACAAGGTTGGTTGCTTGAAGCAAAAAGTAGATGGTCCTTCTTGTCTGTTAATTTTTAGCAGCTTTACTTAAGATTGCTTGATCAAGGTTTGTATTTACAGCTGCTCCATTCATCTGTGAATTTTTCAAGGATGCTGAAGAGAAGGTCTTGCCGAAAGCATCTATTACGTTGAACCTTCTGCGACAGTATTTGCCATATCAAAGATCATATTTTAACTTAAAGGCTTGAATTTCTCACTTCAGCTATATGGACTACGTTTTTTTGGAAATGAGACGGGGGCACGGACATTCACTAAAGCTCATGGATGGGAGGTAAAGTTGCTTCTTCTGTGTACTTACGATATTATGTATTATGTGAATTATTTAAACTAATTTGGGCTGTTCAGACCGACGATGTTGAGGATATAGCCCTTAAGTCATCCCAATGGCCCAAAGCATCAGGAACATACGAGAGGATCACTGTTATTACTCGGTCCCGACCCCGTTGTTGCAGAGGTGGGAAGGTCAAGAAGTTCCCAGTAATAAAGTTGCCCAAAGAGAAACTCGTTTGACGCCAATGGGGCAGGTATATCTTCTGTATGCACTTAAAAGCGTACATGCATGCGCATGCAGGCATTGCCAGACTTATTATATGTTTAGGGACTTTTTCGAGGTGCATGCCTAACAGATGCATGCATGCATAGGTAATGCATTTGTTGGGGAATTTCTGTATTGACTGGTTAAGAAGAAACCCATCGAGGACTGTGTTAAAACTGGCTGCTATGCGTCCAACGTCATTTATCCAAAGATCCTGTTGCAGTTACCCAGAGACGCCTGATTTTGAATGAGCTAGTTTCTGGTATCATTACAAAATAGACCAGCTTTATTCTAAATTTTGATCATCAAGCATTCTATTCCTATCGCGATTTGCTCTCATTCCCGACTTTGCTTGTCATTTGTGTCATGAGACGGGATACTGCGGGTTTTCCCTATAAGCAAAATTATCGAGTATGAGGTCTCTTGTTTGCACTTTCGATTCAAGATTGGTGACATTCTGTGTTCTGATGGTCCTGCATTGAATACAAAAGTTCTATTGCGACATCAAGACATTTGGTTATGTCCTCTGAAACTGAGCTGCACTGGGACATGGCTAGATCCAACTAATGAAAGATGCTTTGAACTAGTTTTGCATTATTCTAGAGTATGAAAATATTGAGCAGAGGTTCCATTAACTGGCAAAACATGTTTTAGCTGCTACACCTTGCGTAAATTTCGGTTTTTTTTTTTTTTTTAATCATGTGAAAGGGAAAACAAATATAGATATAACTGTTGAACTCATGGATCATTTATCTTTTACAACAAGAGAGGTGTTCAACAAGGAAAGTGAGAGTGAACGCACTACCCACTTCAAAGTTCAAAGGCCAAGCTCCCTTTGCCATTTTACCTTTTATAAACTCATTCCAACGAAAGATTTATTTACCGTGCAATTAAAGTTACGAACTTTATCATTTACTTATAACGTCGCCCAATGAATTGCATCCCCCGTGACCAAAAACTAACTAATAAATAATAATATTGATAATGCTCCAAAAATTACATCATCTCTATCATCTGTGATTTTGAAGTGGCAGCCGCAAGCGCGAGTTATGTGCTATCCCTTGTAACCAAAAATGTTCGCACGATCGTGCTACATTTCTTCCTCTATTTCCACCGTTTACCATAGTTTCGAGTTTCAACAACCAAAGGGCCCATGATTCAATTCACTTGTCTCAAAACAGCCGCACTGAATAGGCACCGGCATGCCATCGTCCTCATTCCTCGCCTCACTTTCCTGGCGAAGGGTAGGTGCGGTGCAAGTGTGCGCGAGGCGGGTGCGGCATGCCGCCTTGTGGACCGCCCTGCCGACGCTGACAGTGGGCATCGCGATTTCCACACAGGAGGCTGCATTCGTCACCGCCATATCTTTGTCGTGGTCGTCATTCTCGAGAGCGTGCCCTGGGGATGACTGTTGGTTTTTTGGTCAAGGGAGGAGAGACGATAGACTTGAGAAAAGCGTATGGAAGGGAAGAAAACTTCACTACATAGCTTCAGCAAACATTACAATTTAAAGGAAAGAAAAATAACCAACCACTAACAACATGGCCCTACAAATAAACCATGATCAACAGCACTAAAGAAAACTTAACTGCTTCCTAAAGACTAGGACAACCATTTAACAAACTGAAATAACAAAAACATAAGCTGTACGTGGACATGTTTCAGTCCTGAAGCATATTCCTAACACTCCTCCTTGCTTTAGGAGCTGCAAACACCAATTTTTTGCCTCAGAAACTCGAACTTGCTGATTGGAAGGGGCTTTGTAAATAGATCTGCCAGCTGATCTTCAGACTTGCAATAAACCAAAGTCACAGATTCTTCTTTTTGCACTTCTCTCAGAAAGAATAGCTTGATGTTGAAATGCTTAGTTTTCCCATGAAACACAGGATTGTGGGATATAGCAATAGTAGCTTGGTTGTCAACAAATATCTTAGTGCTTTCTTTCTGCTCAAGATTGAGATCCATTAGAATTTTCCTCAGCCACAAAGCTTGATTAACAGAAGCTGTTGCAGCAACAAATTCTGCTTCAGCAGTGGATTGAGCCACAGTTTCTTGCTTCTTCGAGCTCCAAGAGAAAACACCAGATCCAAGAACAAAACAGTAACCTGAAGTGCTTCTCATATCATCAATGGAACCTCCCCAATCACTGTCAGAAAAACCAACCAGCTTGAACTCCTTGCTTTTCGTGAATTTGACACCAAAATCACTTGTCCCTTTAACATATCGAATCACTCTCTTGGCAGCCTTGAGATGCAATTCACTTGCGCAATGCATAAATCTGGACAAAATACTTACAGCATTCAAAATGTCAGGCCTTGTTGCTGTGAGATACATTAAGCAACCTATCAAACTCCTGAAATATCCCTCATCAACTTTATCCGCACCATCTTCTTTGCATAGCTTCTCCTTTTGATTCATAGGAGTGCTTACTTCCTTGCATTCTTCAAGCTTAAACTTCTTTAAGATCTCCTTCGCATACTTCTTCTGGCAGATGAAAACCTCATGCTCAGCTTGCTTAATTTCCATTCCAAGAAAGAATGACATCAAGCCGAGATCTGTCATCTCAAAGACCTTCATCATTTCATGTTTAAACTCCTCAACCAGCTTTGCATCATTTCCTATCAGCAAAAGATCATCAACATAAAGAGAAACTATGAGGACATTATTGCCTAGACGTTTGACATAAAGAGTGGCCTCAGACATGCTTTTTTTAAAGCCTAAGCTCAGCAAATGGTCATCAATTTTGCTGTACCAAGCTCTTGGAGCTTGCTTCAAACCGTAAAGAGCTTTCTTGAGAAGAAACACCTTGTCCTCCTCTCCTTTCTTCTCAAATCCTTCAGGCTGTTCAACATAAATTTCTTCCTGCAAAACACCATTTAGAAATGCTGATTTTACATCAAGTTGATATACTCTCCAATTCATTTGAGCAGCTACAGCAAGCAGAATTCTTATGGTGTCCAAACGAGCAACTGGTGCAAAGGTATCCGAGTAGTCCACGCCAAACACTTGAGCATAGCCCTTTACCACAAGTCTTGCCTTGTGTTTGTTGATAGAGCCATCAGCATTGAGCTTGGTTCTGAACACCCACTTGACTCCAATTACTTTTCTATCTTGAGGCCTTTTCACTGGAATCCATGTATTGTTCTTCTCTATCATGGACAGCTCCTCCTTCATTGCAGCTATCCACCTTTGATCATTTCTAGCTTCTTCATAATCTGCAGGTTCACACACAGCAATGTTGCATCTTTGATAAATGTCAGAGAGCAACCTAGTTCCTCTCACGGGAACATTATCTACAATTTCATTTTGTCTTTCTTCATCTTCTTCAGTGCTTGAACCAAAGAGCTTGAATTTTGGCTCTACCAGGATCTGGCTTCTCTTCTTTGCATCATCCCAGTTCCACTCTTCATCCTCCAGGAAGTGAACATCCCTGCTAACTATAATATTTCCAGTTTGTGGCTGGAAAATTTTATAGGCCTTGCTGACTGTACTATAGCCTATAAAAATACCCAGTAAAGCTCTTCTATCTAGCTTGTCACGCTTACTATGTGGAATATGAGTGAAGCACAAGCAACCAAAAACTTTAAGATATTTCAGAGTTTGTTTGTAACCATACCATGCCTCATATGGTGTCTGATCTTTCATTGCCTTTGTGGGAAGTCTGTTTTGAAGAAACACAGCCGTACTTGCTGCCTCTGCCCAAAACTTCTTTGGCAAATTCTTCTCGTGCAGCATGCATCTTGACATTTCCATGATGTACCTATTTCTCCTCTCACTAACTCCATTTTGCTGAGGAGTGTAAGGGGCTGTAAGCTGATGCTCAATGCCTGCATCTTCACAAAACTTGTTGAATTGTACCGAAGTGTACTCCTTCCCATTGTCAGATCTAACAATCTGAATTTTGCAGCCACTCTCATTCTCTACTCTTGCCTTGAACTTCCAAAAAACTTGAGCCACTTTTGATTTGAACTTCAAGAAAAAAATCCAACACATTCTGGTGAAATCATCAATAAAGGCAATATAATAGAGACTACCCTTTAGAGAAGGTGTTCTTTGAGGGCCTGAGACATCCGTGTGGATCAGTTGTAGCTTCCTTGAAGCTCTGCCAGTTGAATTTGAGAATGGTTTTCTATTGAGCTTGCCGAATTGACATGCCTTGCAGCTTGAAATCTGATTTTCAAATTCCGGAAGACCTTCTGCCATTGTCTTGGATTTCATTTGCAGCATCCCGTGGTGGTGGTAATGCCCGAGTCTCTTGTGCCAAATCTCAGTGACATTCTCCTTAATTGAGAAGGCTGCCTGCTTCTCCTCCAAAGGATTTAAAGCAAAGCTTTTGCCTTTCATTCTTACTTTAAAGATATCTTGGTTGGCTGCATCTTTAATTAGGCAAAAATTGTCTTCAAAGACAACTTTAAACCCTTTTCCAATTAACTGACCAACACTCAACAAGTTTTGTTGAATTTCAGGAACAAAAAGAACATCAGGAATGAACTTTGTACCTGAGCAACAAGTTATTGCAACTGTTCCCTTACCTTTAACTGAAATATAGTCGCCATTCCCAATTCTCACTTTGGTGATAGTGGTAGGCCTCAAATCACTGAAAAGCTCCTTATCATTGGTCATATGATTGGTGCAGCCACTGTCAATCAGCCAGCTCTCACTTGCTTCACTGCCTGCAAAACATGTGGCTACAAAAAGTTGATCCTCCTCCTCTTGATCAACAAGTTTAGCCTCTTCTCCTTGCTGTGGATTTTTGTTTTTGCATATGATAGCTTCATGTCCTGTTTGATTGCATTTCCTGCATTTTGCATCAGGTCTTCTCCAACATTTGAAAGGTGGATGACCTTTTTTCCCGCAATGTTGACAGGGAGGATAGTTCCCTTTCACTCCAGCTTTCTTATCTCCGGCCTTGCTTTTGCTGCCCGATGTTGAACCTTCGCCTGTTGCTTGAGTCTTCTTGCTTTTCTGCCATCTAAATTTGCCATCACCTTGATGCCTGGCTAATAAGGCTCCTTCAACAACTCCCTCTTGCCTCATTACACGCCTTTGCTCTTGTGCTTGCAGGGCACTTAAGAGTTCTGCCAGTGTGATTGCGGACAAGACCTTCGTGTTTTCGAAGGTGGTTATTGTAGCCTCAAACCTTTCAGGCAGTGTCACAAGAATTTTTTCGACAATTCTTGAGTCTGTTAATGAAGAACCCAGCAACCGAACTCGATTGGCTATCCCGAGAAGTCTGTCTGCATACTCCTTTATGGTCTCAGTTTCCTTCATTTTCTGTATCTCAAAATCACGGATTAGATTCAACACCTGCATCCCACGAATTCTCTCATCTCCTTCATACTCAGACTTGAGAAAATCCCATATCTCCTTTGCCGTCTTGAGAGACATAATTCGAGAAAAAATGGTACCTGAAACTGCAGCAAACAAGCAAGCTTTGGCCTTTGACTTCTTTGTCTTCTTCTCCTTATGAACTTTGATCTGAGCCATGGTTGGATTGGCAAGAAGTGCAAGGATTTCATAATCTTCTTCCACTGCTTCCCAAAGATCCAAAGCATCCAGGTATGTCTCCATGCGTACTGCCCATATCTGGTAGTTATCTCCATCGAACACTGGTGGAGCACTTGAAGAGAGACCAGCTTCGGCGTCCATGGCTTGTCAGATTTACACAGGTCCCTTAAGAAGAGAGCTCTGATACCAATTGTTGGTTTTTTGGTCAAGGGAGGAGAGACGATAGACTTGAGAAAAGCGTATGGAAGGGAAGAAAACTTCACTACATAGCTTCGGCAAACATTACAATTTAAAGGAAAGAAAAATAACCAACCACTAACAACATGGCCCTACAAATAAACCATGATCAACAGCACTAAAGAAAACTTAACTGCTTCCTAAAGACTAGGACAACCATTTAACAAACTGAAATAACAAAAACATAAGCTGTACGTGGACATGTTTCAGTCCTGAAGCATATTCCTAACAATGACTACGTGAGGATTCCTCTGGACGATTTTTCCGGAGAAGAGTTATGCATTCCAGGAAGCACGGTGGGGAGGTCCCAGTTCGATTCACCCTTGGCGGCCAGGCCATTTTCGCTGCCATCATGGTGGCTGGCTCTATCGTCTGCTGGATCCAGTTTCTGTGCATTTCCCATTGGGCATGAATTCGACCTGGGGTGCAATAGTTGTACTGACCATGCATGGGCTTGCAGGTGCTGCTCGAGTTTTCCCACAAGCAATAGAATCCATACGCAGAACACATAGGGTTCATGTATCTGCAGATTAATGTTCACTGGTTCCACAACATGTTGTGTGTATTACTGGGACAAAATTCAGACGGCAAAATTTTTATATTTCCATCCCATTCTGCATACCCGATTATCCGAATGTCGAGACAGGTTCAACCAACATGTGGCTGGTCTTGAAAGGCGCAAGATTGCAGCATTCACCTATAGAAAAAACACTCTGCATTCCAGGGATTTGATAGCTCACCTGATAATCCCGATATTTTTAACTTGGATAATGTGCAGCCTGTTCCCTAGAATTTGCACATCCTGTCTTCCACCACAGGTTTTCTGCAAAGACGATGCGCGTTCACCTTGCCTGACCTTCAAATCTACCTCTCAGTTAGTATTATGTACAAAAGAGTGAGACCAGACTCCTTCAGTGCTACAAATAAAAAAGGTGTCAGCGAGAAGGGAAGCTGGAGTTCACTTCTTTTGGGAGGTAATGAGGCACAAGAATGCTACAGCACGACTAAAGACGCCCATGAGTATAAGGAGAATCAAACAAACAGATCAATGGCCAAGATCCATGAGTGCTCCACAGTGAGTGATCAGCCTCGCTCCCGAGTACCTGAAGACCAGAGATTCTCAAAATCAAATGGCGTCAGATAATGTAGAACTCTGTTTTGTTGTTCAAGGCAAAACAGGACTTCACAAATGATGACATTCGTTTGTTTCGTCTAAATGAATGCATTCAAATGGAATGGCAAAACAATGAGGAGTGCTGGATCCATATGATCTATCATCATCAACCGATGAATCTCGTAGATGCGCATTTCCCATTGGGCATGAATTCGACTCATGAAAATGGCCTTCCCTTTATATTTTTCTCTCCGAAGTCTGTGTTCTGTAAATGGGTGTTGAAACTCAAGACCTGATGCTTGCAGAAATTACAGTTGCTATATGATGAAATAGCCTTTCAGCATTTGCAACGACAAGAGCCTCCAAAGCCCACTGGGGGGAGCACAAATCTCCTATATGCTTCACAAGGCGGTGTTCTGTGTGTTGCTGTGTTGCAACGAGAGTCAAAAGCACAGGAAGAAGCACAGACCACTGCATGTTGAAGAGAAGTCCCACGACAAATGGAACGTTGCAGACAAATGTGGGCTAATGTCCGATTAATTGCAGCGATGGATTGTTCATTGGGATCAGACACATACCAGCTGGGCGGGGCCAGGCTGAAGGAAGGTTGCAAATATGTAAGCTATCCCGGTTACACAGTACACGAGACAAAGCAGAATGGTGTAATTATCAGCAAAAGACTATCTCGGATTACTGAAGAAATAGAACATGGATAGATAAAATGATGCCGAAACACAATAGAAAGAAGGCGATGAAGAACAAAATCGATAGAATGAGAAACAATCGCTGTTCTCTCAGAAACGATATCAATCGTAATATTCTCAAAATTCAATAACTGCTCTCAAAACCGTAAAGACGAGTCAACCCTAATGATAAAAGATAACGCAAAAATTACAAAAATACCATTAAATTATAAAATTACCTAAAAATAGAAAAATGCCCGAAAATCCATCTAAACGACCCCGAATTGCCAAAATCCAATGCCAACGACACCGAGTATTGATCAGACGACCGTTTCGCTTCAATCGACCGAATTTGAGCCCAATTCGACGTCGTTGACTGATTCTGTCTGCTGGCCCTAGGTGCATCATCCTCCCCTGCTAGAAAAAAGATTCGTCCACGAATCTGGTTCTTCTTGACAACAATCTCCTCCGGTATTTCCAGTTCCTCTGACAACTGGCCTTTCTTTGCTTCGACCCATAAAGGCACCAATTCTGACAGATCCATAATCTGCACCTCTAACACTGTGACAGATTCCTGAATCAATTCCCCAGAATCGGACATGACTGGGAATTTCTACAAGTCCAATTACCTCTGCAGGCTGGCAGACCATGGCAAGAAGCTTGTTTGCTTCACCACAAACAGAAGTCATCTGGTCCATTACACCGCCCGGAGCTCCAACAATGTGGTTCTCTACCTTCTGGCAAAGCAAAGCAAGATCCCGTGGGCTAATGTGTAACCCATGAGCAGCAGCTATAGCAGACATACTAGCAACCTCATCAGAGGCAGAAGAAGATACACCTTTGCCCTTTGGAACAACAGAGGAAACAAGCAAACTGATACTGTCCTTAAAGCATACACCTAACTTGGTCATTAGAACAAGAATAGTGCCTGCAACATAAGCTGCCCACTTTTGGGATGGATCACGAGCAAAGAACTCTTTTGCCTTCTCATATGAAATTGGTTTCCCGCCATCCATGAAGTCGGACAAATCCATGTCAAAAGTTGGTCCTTCTCCTCTGGCTTGCTGCCAAGCCAGAGCATGTTTCCATAGTCTCTGTCTGCTAGGATGATTCCTCTGAACAGCAACATGACAGGCTTCTCGAATAGGCATCTGCAACACAAGGCTTCCTGAATAATCAGCAATTCCACCCATTACATCCAGCCTTCCAGGTGCTCTTGTCACAAATATTTCTTCCTCCCAATTAAAGAGTCCAGAAGCTGCTTTACGCTCCCTCATCTGCCTCTTCTCCGAACTCCTTCCAGCTTCACTCACAATTTCTGACAAACTCTTCAAGAAACTCACTGTGTTAGAGAGCCTATGAAGATCTCCATGAAGAATTTCGAAATCATCTGGGCATAAAGTCATTTGGGAACTTTTCTCATTCAATCCAACTTTTGGTGATCCAGCGCTAAGGCCCAGTTCATTTTCAGCATTTGCATACCAATCTGGGATGCACAGGTCTCTTCCAGGCATTCTTTGCAGTCGATACCCAAGAACTATAGCATCACGCAGTCTTCTTACCCCGCTAAATTTATCTAACGCATAATTTCTCCCAGCGGCTGTCTCCTACAAAATGTAAGCTGCTACCTCGCCACCATTAATGCCTCCTTCATAGCATGGTTGTAGACTGATCGCATGTTCAAGGTAAGGTTTCCAATGGCCAGTGAGTAAGTCCCTCCTAATCATCTCTACTCCAGCTTGATAGTACTCCAGCATATTCCTCAAGAATGGTTCTTCATTGAAGTAATCACGCCACACAAATACAAATGGACGCTTGTATGCTAAAGACTCACTGATAGTACCATATCCAATTTTTTTAAGCATACAATCAGAGGCTGCAATGACATCAGGTGTGTATGCATCCCTAGCAAGCTTTACAAAGTTTGGTGGAAGGTTCTCACTCTCAGATGCACCACAAACCAGGCCCAACCAACTAGGAGGCAAGTACTTTTCCTCCAACTTCCAACCTGATGGCTGTCCTCCAAAATTGAGGATAACTAGCTTCACGACATCTCCAATTCCAATTTCCTTCCCCAGCTCCATACGGAATTTGTGCAACCTTCTGACAACCAATGGTAGATCTATAAAGTCACGGAAAGCGGGCATTGGGCAATATCCAGGCAACCAGATTAAGAATTCACAATGCGAATAGTCTTCTGCTATTCGCCAAACTATCTTACGATGATGATTTCCTGCAGCCATTACGTATTCCGCATAGATAAAGTCCCAACTGAAGTTGGTGACACAAACCAAGCGAATTCCAGCATCTGCTACAGCACGGCACGCAATTGGAACAACATCTGAAACCTGTGATTCTGGCAAATCCCACGGTTCCACCAGTCCAAAATTAGGACTATAGCACCCAAATTTGAGCAATCTTTGTTCTTTCCTCTGCATATCATCCACTCTATACCGCCTCCTCCAGCGTTGATAAAACTCCCACAAGTTTTCTATATCTTGACTGGGATCAATCTGTGCACCATCCTTCTTGGCAAGTTTTTGCTTATTAATAGACATTAAGCCAGTCTTGAACAAACCCCAGAAGTCATAGATAAATTCATTCGCACCCAATATATCCAGCATGAAATTATACGATTTTGAACTCAGCGCCTCACTATAAACCACAACCGACCCTCCGTAGTGATAAAACCATCGCCATCAAAATCATCACTTTCAAGAACAAAATTACCTTGATTCTCAGTACTCCTCGAAACATCGGCTTTCTGCATATCTTCAAGAATCAAATCGGCCATCTCCTCGAACACGGCGAAATCCCAATCGTCCACCTCCCACGCCAGCATCCGCACCGCCGCCTGGGGGACGTTGCCAAGGGCGACCTCGCCTCCCTTCACCGACACGATGGGTTCTACCGTCATGACTGGATCCGCATTCTCTTGTTCTCCATCAGATTCATCGTAGATTGGATTTTCATAGACCGGATCTATATCAAAAATTGGATCTTGATCAAAGATGGGTTCTTGATCAAAGATCGGATCTTCATCAACGATCGGATTTTCATCGACGATCGGATGTTCATCGACGATCGGATATTCATCGACGATTGGATTTTTTTTTATGGAAAGTACAACCCCGCCAGCGCAAGTCGTCGCTCCAAATACCGGATTCGCCTTTTTTGCACCCGTGCAAGTTGTCGATCCAAATCCTGAAGTTGTCTTCTCAGCTCTTCCTTTTCTATGTCTCGCAGGTTTCTCAGACGCGGCTGTTCATCTGCATCAGGAACGACTCCACGCTCCCGGCCTCCACGAGCACGCTGTCTTCGACCACATCGATTTTGTTCAGCCATCGGTTCGAAGTAACCTGTGCTCTGATACCAAATGATGCCGAAACACAATAGAAAGAAGGCGATGAAGAACAAAATCGATAGAATGAGGAACAATCGCTGTTCTCTCAGAAACGATATCAATCGTAATATTCTCAAAATTCAATAACTGCTCTCAAAACCCTAAAGACGACCTTATATAGGTGTCAACCCTAATGATAAAAGATAACGCAAAAATTACAAAAATACCATTAAATTATAAAATTACCTAAAAATAGAAAAATGCCCGAAAATCCATCTAAACGACCCCGAATTGCCAAAATCCAATGCCAACAACACCGAGTATTGATCAGACGACCGTTTCGCTTCAATCGACCGAATTTGAGCCCAATTCGATGTCGTTGACTGATTCTGTCTGCTGGTCCTAGGTGCATCATAAAACAGTGGTTTGATCACTGTGTTGAAATGGTCAAGGCTGTCTTTGGATAAGAAAAAGTCATGAAGACACGCATACAGTTCTCGAATTTCACATTTTCCCTGCACAATATTGTCCAATAAGTCCATTCAGATGCATTTTAGAAACAAAATCTTGAGTTTTTCCGTGAAATACAGAAATGCCCTCTCGGATTTTAGCACTATGTGGCATCTGACAAAAATCTTGTGGCTCATCAAGTATCTTAAACCTCAAGGGCTCAAAGAATTGAAAGCATTCGAGTTACATTGTGGCAGCTTTAATCAAGAGGAACCAGAGAATTTTAATTGTGATGGTAGTGTTCATAACCAGAAGTATGAATTTGTTACCTCCCCAGATAACACCAATATTGACGAGGTACACCAGGCGTGATACTGTTGGACAAGTCCTTGGACTTCACAAAGTTATGCTCTATGTAATCACGCTTAAGCCCAAAATTAAAGACGACATCCTGCCAGAGATCTCCAGCAAATGATTGTTCAGAGTGGAACCCTTTTCTAGTCCATCAGCATATCTGGGGATGTTGTATATCCGTTGGGTGGCATCCACCTTACTGGAAGCTCTTCGGTTTTGGTCCCTGCTGCAGTTGGCTTTATGATGCCCTCCAAGATGTCAATATAGTGGTCCCAATTCCAGAAAAAAATTATTCCTCGACCTTTTTGATAGATCCATGGTACACCGTGAGCCCACCTTTTGCTATAAGTATTAGATCATCGAACATCTTAAATAGAGCGTACCTGGATAAAGAAGCGCAATGACTACCTTCGACTAACCAACCGAGACAATATGAGGGAAATCAATTTTCATTCATCTTTAGTGTTTCAGCTATGCATAAACTAATAATTTTGTTGAAGAACTAAGTGAGGAATTCTCCTTCGGGAAGCACTCAAAACATGTAATATACCAAACCCTCTCAATAACTGACACGACTACCATATGATCATGCTCGGAATTCTGTGTGCAATTAACAAATGCCTCAATCCCGGCTTCAATCTTACGCATTTAAGAGTAATTTGACGTAACGAGTCTTTGCAACTAGAACCACTTTCTATGTTGATGATGACAGCGGCCGAGACATGCATAGAATCGGCGTCCCTAGCCCTAGATCATACATGTGCCAAGACAAATTGGATGTCATGAATATCCCGAGATTTTCTTTTTTCCCAATCAAAACAAGGTTGGTCAAAGAGAACTTCATTAGAATCCATAAACAACTAAATGACCATTCACTTTCTTTCGCTTGAACAAGGACTTCAGTATGTTAATGATCTTACCGTGTATATTAGACATGGAAGAAGTGACAGTGTCAGAGAAAAGATACAAAGCTGATGCAAGTTCTCTCTCTAGATCAAGGCAACTTATAATTCTTTTCGTTTGAAACAGAAAGTAAAAGCGTACCTTGGTTGGTGAACAACCATGGAGATATTTGCTCCTTCAAGCGCTTCTAGACGCAGGGCTCTAAGTAGTAACAAGGAAGATGAACTATCTAAACCAGATGTGGGCTCATCCAAAATTAGCAGTGAAGGTTCCATGACCATTTCTAGCCCAACATTGATACGCTTTCTCTGGCCTACAGACATTCCCGTTTCTCCACTGTGCCAACAGGAGAATCCCTCATTGTCTGCAGTCCCAAGGACTCGATAACTCTTTCAACAATAAGTACTCCGGTTTTGGGATGTCTGCAGGTAGTCTATTTGGCCATTCCAACCGGGGAACTAAATTAGAAGACATAAGTCACTAGAAAGCAATCTGAAAAATGCACGACTGAGTGACCCATGTCTTTGATCCAGAATGCCGGAGGGCAGATATATTCAGGGCATGCCAGACAACGAAAAAAAGGCTTGTCCTTTCAAACTACTTGGTCACAAGTTACTGACAAGAAACAAATAAATTCAGTGTGCTAGTGGTCATGCCACAAAGTGTTCAGGGAGGACAACCTTCTCGATTTACCTGTTACATTGGGGAAAAAAGGCATGAAGGCTTCTAATTATAGCAAATGAGAGGGATAAGTAACATAGTGCGAAAGAATTCTAATGTCCATAATTGCTTGCAGGATAGACGAGGAGAAAAGCCACTAATGTGCAATTGACTATGTGAAAGGAGGACCCTTGGAAACTATGCATCATGAAGAAAGGTGATTTTGCATCTCTTTTCAAATGTTAAGAATTGACTACCACGATAATCTGTTCAAATCTTTGTTATTTCCTTACTTGTGGTGCTAAAGTCCAGTATCAATATGAATCTAAATCAGCAAATGATTAGTCACAATGCACAAAATTAGATAAGCTTCACAGTAGATAACTTCTCACATACCGACACCTGGCACTAAAACAAAGATTCTCTTCAACCGTCAAGTTTCCATGAACAATATCATCCTGTGGTACAAAGCCAATGATTTTCTTGAATGAACGGATGGAATCGTCCTTCCCGTGATGAGGATGGAACCTGTCATATTACACTCAGTCGCTTTTCCAACGAGAGCAGAAAGAAATGTAGTTTTCCCAGCACCTGATGGACCCATGAGAGCAGAGACTTGGCCAGGCATGATTTCTCCAGAGACACGCCTGAGCAGATGTTTGTTCGTTCCTTTCAATGTGAGAGTTACATCTTTAAACGCAACCTCAATTCTTGGCCTGGTTCTCGTTTTAATACCAGTAGCCATAGAGATCACTCCCGAGAAGGTCAAGTTCTTATTTTGCTGCGTTTTCTCCTTCTCAAGCCGACCATATGCATATTTAAAAATTTGACTACGTGTATGATTTGTGGTCGTGAGCTATTTTAGCCTATTTGTTAGGAAGTTTTATTGTATATATTTCTTCCTAGTATAGAATCATTCCTATTGTGTATCTCCTAATTAGGGTTATCTGTTGTCCTATATATATGACAGGATTGTATATTGTAAATGTACAGAAAAATATTCATTGAATAAAGAAAGGAGAGTTTTCTTTCTCTTCATGGTATTAGAGCCCTAGGGTTTGATCCTTAGGATACTGTACGTCAATCATCGACTACGGCGGTCCGAGCGATTCATTCTGCGGACCTGATCTCATGGCCGACGATCAGCCAATTGTTACAACTGACCAAGCGGATGCTAGTGCCTCTGCTACTGCCATTCTGGCAGACCTGACCGCTGCGATGAAGCAGCTCTTGACCCAGTAGGCCGCGCCGTCGCGCATTGAACCTCCTGCTGCACCGATTGCTGTCAAGCTTGATGGCAAAAATTATGGCGTATGGTCCCAGGTTGTTGAGATGTATATCTCGGGCAAAGACAAACTGGGCTATTTGAACGGTGGTTCTCTTGAGCCCCTTCCGACTGATTCGTTTTTTCGACAATGGAAGACCGACGACTCGACGGTAAAAGGTTGGCTTATCAATTCTATGGACCCAGCCTTGATACCAAACTTTATTCGGTTTCCTACTGCCAAAGCCGTATGGGATGCTGTGGCAACGACTTTTTTTTATGGATCTGACACCTCCCAAATCTATGATCTTAAGAGGCAGGTTTCCCGATTGAAGCAAGGCGGTGGACCCATCGAGAAATATTACAACGATCTTCAAGGGCTCTGGCGTGAGATTGATTTCCGCCATCCTAATCCTATGCAATTTCCGGTTGATATTCAGAGGTACAATGCTATTGTCCATGAAGATCGAGTTTATACCTTTTTGGACGGTCTCGATGACCGCCTAGATAATGTTCGTGCTGATGTTCTAAAGATGGATCCATTCCCCACTATTGAGCAAGCTTATGCACGGGTTAGGCGAGAGGATATGCGCCAATCTGTCATGCTCTCTACTCCCGTCGGGGTCACCTCTGGTTCCGCCATGATGTCACAGCGAGGCAAGGGTGATTCGCACCTCCAATTAGTGCCTTCTGCCTCAGGAGCTCGCCCTAGACCTGGTATGCAAATTCAATCTGAGGGGTGCTCTCACTATGGGAATCCTAAACATACAGCAGCATCTTGTTTTAAACTACATGGTTATCCGGATTGGTGGGATGATTTTCAGACCAAGAAGAAGAAACCGGGCTCACAGAAGAGGAGGAATGGAGGGCAAGCATCCTTAGTTACTAGCGGCTTGTCATTAATTCCTATGGAGCCTGAATCTGCTAATGCCGAATCTCCTGAAGGTAATTATGGGTTTGTCTTTGCTAATGGACATGGTGATGGTTATCATGGGTGGATAATCGATTCTGGAGCTACTGATCATATGACTCCGAAATCTGGTGACCTTCTTACATCTACTACACCACGTCGAGATCATATTTACAATGCCAACGGGCATAGCTTTCCTGTGACGGCTGCGGGGCGTGTGTCTATTACGCCTTCTCTCTCTCTCTATCTCATACTTTACTTGTTCTTACATTGTCTAATCGTTTGTTATCGGTTGGACAACTTACCAGCGAGTTAAACTGTGTTGTACTTATGTACCCTGATTTTTGCTTGTTTCAGGACATTCTCACAAAGGAGATTATTGGGCGTGGTACTAAGAGGGATGGGCTGTATTTCGTGGATGATATTACTTCTGGACGGACCTATTATTCTCGTGGACAGTTAGCTCAAGAGAAGGAACTTTGGTTATGGCATCGTCGTTTAGGTCACCCATCCTTTGGGTATTTACGGCATTTGTTTCCCAAGTTATTTCATGGTCTATCGAACTCTAGTTTGCAGTGTGATACTTGTATTTTGGCAAAGAGCCATCGCACCAGTTTTCCTCCCAGTTTGAATATCAGTTCTACTCATTTTTCCTTAATTCATTCTGATGTATGGGGTGCATCTCCTATTACTACTGTATCTGGATTTCGATGGTTTATCGTCTTTGTTGACGATTGCACACGTATGACTTGGCTATATTTGATGAAACATAAGAATGAGGCTCAAGCTATCTTTCGGACTTTCCACCGTATGATTCAAACTCAATTTGGGGCCAAACTTCAGGTTCTCCGATCTGATAATGGTGGCGAATACTTAAGTAAACCTCTTGCAGCTTATTTTCAGGAACATGGTTTGATACATGAAACTTCTTGCCCTCAAACTCCTCAGCAAAATGGTGTTGCTGAGCGCAAGAATCGCCATCTACTTGAAACCACTCGAGCACTGTTGGAGGGTGGCCATGTTTCCCATCGTTTTTGGGATTCTGCCGTAGTTACAGCTGCTTATTTGTTGAATCGCATGCCTTCTCGCATTCTGCGCTATCAGACGCCAATGCAAGCACTTGCCGCTCATGTGTCTCTTCCTTCGGTTCTTACATTACCTCCTAAGGTGTTTGGGTGTGTCGCTTATTTTCATCTTCATAAAAATCAGCGGACCAAACTTGACCCTTGTGCAGTCAAATGTGTGTTTCTTGGCTATGGCCCTTCTCAGAAAGGGTATCGGTTCTATGATCTTGCCGGAAAGCGCACATATGTCACCATGGATGTAACATTTACCGAGACGGAATCCTATTTTCCTTCCCCCCAGTGTCCTGTTCAGGGGGAGACTAAATGTAGAACTAGACATTGGTGGGAGGTTGGGACTGCAGGAGCGACGGATGGGTGTGCATGGGAGGTTGGGACTACAGGAGCGACGGATGGGTGTGCAACGGATGGGTGTGCACGGCCGTGCGATTCTGAGCTACTGCCTTACAACTGTGAGATAAGCGCATGGCTGGGCGACATAGAAGCAATAGCAACCGAACAGGTGCCAACAGATACACAACAGCAACAGCCCTCCTTGTCTTCGCCCTCTTCCCCCTCTTCAGTACCACTCCAAGCTCTTGAGAATGAACCTGAGGTAAGTACTTTTACTGTACTTGATTCGTTTGAAGATACTGATGTGCTTACTGGTTATAAGTTGCCTGATAGGCATAATAGGGGTAAACCACCGAATCGATATTCTCCAGATGTAGAGGACCGCCGATCTCGATATCCTATTGCAGATTATGTGTCTGCCAAGAGGTTGTCCACACCACTACAAGCCTTCGTGTCCATGGTTTCCTCAATTCAAGTTCCAAACAGGGTTGAAGAAGCTATGAAGGATCCGAAATGGCTTCAAGCGATGGAGGCAGAGATGGAGGCATTGAAGAAAAATCAAACCTGGAAACTTGTGGAACTACCAGAGGATAAGAAGCCGGTTGGATGTAGGTGGGTGTTTACAGTCAAACATAAAGCAGACGGCACTATTGAGAGGTATAAGGCACGACTAGTAGCTAAAGGGTATACACAGACTTATGGGGTGGATTATCAGGAAACATTCTCTCCAGTTGCAAAGTTAGACACGATAAGAGTATTGTTATCTCTGGCTGCAAACTTGGACTGGCCTTTACATCAATTTGATGTGAAGAATGCATTTCTTCATGGAGATTTAGAGGAGGAGATCTATATGGAGCTTCCACCTGGATACAGATGCGCAGATCAGCCGAACATGGTTTGTAAGCTGGAAAGATCATTGTATGGGTTGAAGCAGTCCCCCCGTGCATGGTTTGGTCGCTTTAGCTCAGGTATGAAAAGGTACGGATACTCCCAAAGTAATTCAGATCATACTTTGTTCTTAAAAGGTACTCAAGGAAGAATAACAGCTCTTATCATATATGTAGACGACATGATTATTACAGGCAATGATAGTGCCGAGATTATGAGACTGCAGGAATTATTATCTAGGGAGTTTGAGATGAAGAACTTAGGAGGTTTGAAATATTTCTTAGGAATCGAGGTTGCTAGGTCGAAGGAAGGGATTTACTTGTCTCGGTGAAAATATGTTCTTGATCTTTTGACCGAAGTTGGCATGCTAGATTGCAAGCCTGCGGACACCCCTATGGTACAAAACTGTAAACTTGGAGAGTACCCTGATCAGACGCCTACTAATAAAGAAAAATACCAAAGGTTAGTAGGCCGATTGATTTACTTATCACATACACGTCATGATATTGCTCATGCAGCAAGTGTGGTGAGTCAGTTCATGCATGCACCTAGTGAGGATCATATGAGTGCTGTGTTGCGCATCATTCGATATTTGAAGTCAGCCCCAGGAAAGGGACTGCTATTTGCAAAAAATGGCCACCTTGAAGTGGAGGGTTACACAGATGCAGATTGGGCTGGAAGTGTGACAGACAAGAGGTCTACATCAGGGTATCTTACATTTGTGGGAGGCAACCTTGTTACATGGAGAAGTAAGAAACAAAATGTTGTAGCTAGGTCTAGTGCAGAAGCTGAATTTAGAGGTGTATGTAGCAAATGGGTTATGCGAACTTCTATGGCTTCGAAAGCTGCTAACCGAGCTCGGGTATCCACCAGGTTTAGAAATTAAATTGTTTTGTGATAATAAAGCAGCCATAAACATTGCTCATAATCCAGTTCAGCATGATAGGACCAAACATGTGGAGATTGACAGACATTTCATCAAAGAGAATTTGGATGCAAAAGTGATCCAGATACCATTTGTAAAGTCTGAAAACCAGTTAGCTGATATATTGACAAAGGCTGTGTCAAGTAGAGAGTTTCATAGCTCACTTATCAAGTTGGGTATCAAAGACATCTTTGCACCTACTTGAGGGGGAGTGTGGTCGTGAGCTATTTTAGCCTATTTGTTAGGAAGTTTTATTGTATATATTTCTTCCTAGTATAGAATCCTTCCTATTGTGTATCTCCTAATTAGGGTTATCTGTTGTCCTATATATATGACAGGATTGTATATCGTAAATGTACAGAAAAATATTCATTGAATAAAGAAAGGAGAGTTTTCTTTCTCTTCATGATTTGCATACCCCTAGGTGCTTACTTCTTAATATTCTCATCTCCAATTTCAATATTGAATCCTCCCTGACTATTTGGATCTTCATCAAGAGCACGCATTATCTTGGTAAGGCTGCTCGGCTCTTTTTTCTCCTTTGAAGCAGAAGATGATTAGCCAGAAGAATTAGAATTACCTAATGGAGGTGGTAATGCAGACATTGTGTCGGGTTTAGCTTGATTCACAACTTTTGATTGATCCTGTTACGTTCTATATTTTTGGCGAGAAAATGTACGGGACAATTGTAGTTGCAAGCCCACCGCACGCTTTTGAGCAACATCTTTTGCCGATTTCCACCTTTCCCGTGCTTGTGCGGTTTCTCTTGGCATGCATTGCTGCAGCTTCCCTTGATTTAGCTTTCCATTTTTCCCGAGCGGTGACAACTTGATCGGAACAGTTGTATATGAAGTTCAATAATTATAGAGTGCTTACAGGAGCCTGAATTGAAAAGTTCGCATTTCGTGGTCAATCGGCACTTGGAAGATCTGCAAATTGTATTTGGTTGTTCTAAACCTTTTCATTTCATTAGCATCTATTGATGTGCACAATAATCCCCTGAGCTAGTAAATGCTGTTCCAAACAAAAAAAGAAATTTGAAGAATCTGTCAAGGTCATTGGGAAACAATCCTAGAATTAGTTCTTCTATGCAAGATGTACACTGAAAAACTTCCAAGCTGATATAATTTGTGTCTCACAGAGTGAAATGAGTCCAGTGCATAAATCATACATAATCAAAGATGTACTTACTATAAGGATGATACCACATGCATGGATATTTTGGGTGGCGGTTCTTTTGGGGCAGTTAGTTAACTTGAAGCATTCTACAGTGGTTAGCACAAACAGAATTAGATATCACTTAATTCTGCTTCGCCCCCTCAAATTAAATAGAACCTCTAAGTACATAGATGGACAAAGTAGAGAAACGTAGACATAGAGACAGATCTCTGTTCAGCATGTCATAAAATCAAAATCCGAAGGACCAATTAAAACTCACCTCTCTCTAAGGTCGAACCCATCCTGCAGAGTGTCTGAAAAAGAAAACAGATAGATACATCAACCTTTTCGCGAGCATGGAATATTGGTTTATAGTGCATTGTGCATGGTAGATTATGAACTATGACAGGTTATGAACTAAGTTTCCCAGAGAGGTCTGTGACACTGTTTGGGTTTAATATCGTAATTTTTAAAATTATCAAGCCTGGGATGGAAATTAATGCCCATTACTGCAAGGCCTTCTATTGATGTCCCGGCGGGATTTGGTAATTGTATCTGCAATATATCTTGCTCTTGAGTGCACAAATGTAGCAATGGGAAGGGAAAAACAATTCACAGC
Source organism: Rhodomyrtus psidioides (assembly GCA_021437785.1). Lineage (NCBI taxonomy): Eukaryota > Viridiplantae > Streptophyta > Magnoliopsida > Myrtales > Myrtaceae > Rhodomyrtus > Rhodomyrtus psidioides. The sequence goes on along the minus strand of JAILYB010000010.1, from coordinate 5,529,865 downwards.
TTCCAGAAACTTACGGATTACATGTTTCAGTTGTTTTATTGAGCGTTGCCAAGGGACAGTAGGAAGCTAAAGGACATGCTTCATTGACAAGAAAAGGAGGACAACAGATATAAGCAGAGTTCCTATTTCTTTTTCTATGAAAAATCAATATAGCAGCATATGGAAGCCAAGATAAGCGTCTGAAGCCCAGCATACCATATCCATAAAAGCAGTCAACTTTTATAGCCATGGAACCTGAGTAATGCACTAAAATTTGCTTCATTTATTATTGTTCTTGCAAAATCTCATCAACCCAAAGGAGAGATTCCCTACTGCATCTATAAAATTGCCTATCAACTACTACTATCTTTGCACTGAATGAAGCTTCTGAACAGTATTTAAGACCATCATTTCAACAATTTCCTGGGATAATGTAGTTGTTCTGCTTATGATTGGTCCAAGAATTGGAAACCTTGTCCATTCATTACCTTACTTTAAATGGCAGTTCAGTTGAGAAACACCTTAATATTTTAACTAGATTAATGCCAAATTTTTCTGTCCTATTCACATTTCGACAAAATGACTCCTAGGAAACACATCCAATGCAAAATTTTATATTTCATTTCCATCTAATAATTTGCATCTGAGATCCAGTTATATGCTCGCGTATCATGCAAATAAATAATAATAACAACCTGAGGGCAGAATAAGCCCCCACAGCAAGGTTGACAGTCATTTGTTCTCGAAGGCATCTCTTTGAGGTCTTGAGGTTGACCTTCTGATCTGTTTCCACCGAGCAACCCCATCCAGGTTCACATCCAGAAGCCCAAGAAGTCAAATTGCTGTTCTTGTTAGGCCTTGGATAATCTGTGCTTTCTACTAAAGTAGAACTTGATTTCTGTGACCGTGCAAATTCTTCTGGTAAGATCTCCTCTTAATCCAAAATATTACCACCATCGGAAGATGCAAAAGAAGCACGATTACAACTTCTGCTGGATAATTTGTGAAATCAACCTCATTTGTCTTAAAAGGCTTTTGCTTTTTTAGTCTTTTTCCCTACTTTTCCAATGTGCTTAACTATACCTCAATAAGCCTTTCGATTTACCATGTCACTGAAGAGCATCTTTCTCTTTCCCTCTCCGAGACAAAGCAGTTTCAATAAAAGATGGAGGGAATCCAAGATTGTGCTAAAGCTCACACCTTTGGTTTTCTCGACACAAGAAGTAAAAAAATTCCAGTTTCCCTGTAAAGTTAAACGCCCCATTCCACTTGGCATTCCTCAAGGCCAAAATAACATTCGATCAGGAGGGAAATCACACAAGCATGAGCGATAAGAGGGCAAATACAAAAGCGCAGTTAGGTCTTAGAGAAGGAACTGATTTACCTAAGTAGCCAACTTTCGACCCATTTACCAATATTGATCCGTTCATATGAAATATAATTTTGGTGCCTCATACCCAATGAGACTCGTAACTTTTCAAATATGGGAAACAACCTTGAAAAGTTTTCTCATATTTTCAATAACTTGATATTTGTACCGTTTCTTCATAGCTATTGTAAATATAAGGGCTGTACAGTAATTAGATATCTCTTAATAAAGTTTGCCCATATTCCTTATAACTTAATTTTTGTAAATTTTTCATAAATAATAATGAAATTGACGATCTTGTTGTGGATAATAAACCTTGGAATGTTCTTTTTCCAGAAAAACCTAGAATGTTCGTGAGTTAGTATTCATTAAAAATATTCTGTGGTCGAACTTTACGGTTCATGTACTTTCCTAGATGGGAAAGCTTTAAATGTACATCATCTTTCCGTCGTTTTTTTTTTTTTTTTATTATCAATAATTTATTACTTGTAGTTTTCCCAAAAGTAACGCTTGACCTGTTTCAATGGTGAATTCAGCGAAGGAACAACAATGGAACGAGACTAAAGATTGGTGATAATGCAGAACGTGAACAAGCCAGATTCTTCGTGGCACCAATGTGGGTTTGGTTCACCATTTGTAACGAGTTTCGAAAAAATGCAAATGCCTTCAACCTAAAATAATACAAAACATTTGAATGCAATTTTTATTTTTATTAAAAATACTTAAACCCTTAGCCCGAGCGACGAAGGTTCCAAGATGCCGGCGAGCTAGATCTAGTGTCAGTGGCCGTCGTCTAAGGTTGAACACAGTGAAAGAGATGCTTTTAAAGAGGCCCTCTTTCCTCGGTAGCTCTTACAAAATTGAGCATTTGGCTACGCCTAACTCCTTATTGGCATTGACTCTGAACTCTTAAGCCAAGCGAGGTAGAGTCTGCTATCCATTCTTCTCCTGTATAGAAGAGCTACTTCGTTTCTCATTAGAGGAGTCAAAGAGATAATATATCCGTTCTTTGACTCTCCAGGTTGGTTTCTAGTTCACTACCTCACCCTCACCCTCACCCTCACCCTCACGCGGCCCTATAGCTAGACTCTAGCTTCAAACACTATTCTTCTTAAGAGCCTCCCCTATGGCCGAATAGAGGCCAAGCCTCGCTGTGGCTGGTCATGGGTCGCTGACCATCGCCGACAACAGTGATCGGCTGATAAAGAAATTAAAGGAGAAAGAAGAATTTCAAATTATTTAATAATTTGTCTAAGAAAATCAATTCCCTGACAAACGACGACCGAGAATTGTTTTCTAGTTCATGTTTTAAGTTTCAGCCAAACACCGAAAAATATAGTCATTTTTCAGAAAAATTTCCTGGAGTTGGATTCTTTCAAGGGGCATTATAGGCTGGTCTTGTGAGAGGAGGAGTTATCGTGTTTTGTAGTTACCGAGCATCATAATCACCTCAGACATTGAAGGTTATCAGCAACACGCCCTTGAACACAAAGCAATCCGATCTCGATGCGATTTGGGACTTCATCTCTCAGCCATTTGTTGCCCACGGTCGGATCTAATATCTTTGTTGTTGTCCCATTGTTCCAGCGATACCATGCCTGTGACACATTGAACAGATCAAATGCTCCAACATGTTGACAAAACTCTAGGATCCGGAAAATGAGACAGGATCCACCAAGTGCCTCTTAGATCCCCTCTTTGAGGAGGCTCTAGGATAAAGCCCTAAAGCTTAATGGGTCCACAATTAGCACTAACAAATTTTGTCCATCGGACACCTCTTGGTCATACATCTCGTGATTACCACTGCCTCCTGTACCAGACCATCTTCTGAACCTATAAACCCCGTGGAACCGACATGACCAGATTAGCTTCGGAGCCAGCATCATGCAAAGACTCGTTAAAGATTGTGTTTAACTAAGTGAAAAAAAAAAAAAAAAAAAACAGCGGATTTGAATCCGGCCACCATATCAGCTCAAGTTGGACATATTCACTGCTTCATACATTACATTAGGGTCTTTGCCAATAGTAGCATTAACGAAGCTACTTTCAGAAGCATTTGCCGCAAGTGAAAGGAGAGTATGGAATCAAATTGAGCTCAAAAGCACTACCCAGAGTGAAAGTATATGCGGTACAGCAAGAGCTGATTGGTTCAAGAGCTTTACTGGAACCAAAAAATTCAACAAGGAACGAAGCAAAGAGAAAATGAAGAGCACATACTGGACTTTCTCCATTAGAAGGTTGAAAGGGGGTATGAACTTGGTTAAGGGACAAAAGCAGGGAAACGACCCTAGCACATAGCACGGCGAACTTTAAATATGAAGTACGTTCCACATCTTCACCCTATCTAGACAAAAGCTTATGATAGCATTCCTTGGTCGTCTTCTGTTAATTTAATAGAGAATTTGTGTTCTCATCAGACAATTTTGAACAAACTGAGCTATTCAACAGTACTTCATCCAACAGAATTGTCTCATTTCATTTCTTCCGTCCAACACCAGATTGGATCCAATCCAGCAACTGCAACAAGGCGAGACACCATAGAAGAGAGCATCTTGAGAGAACGCCCCCTTTTTTCCAAGGAAAATCACACTGACAAAAGGAACAAAACAAGTTAGACAGAAACATCAGATGCAAAAAAGAATAGTCATGACATGATTTAGCATGTATAAACCATTAAATATTAAAGTTAACCGACACATGCAACATGGAATGACTTCTCTCTGATGTTTCACTATACCACATGCAAGAAGCACTTCCAGCAGAATGAGATCTAATGCAATAAAGCAATAAATCTTACCATTCCAAACCAAAGTAGATTACTTTCAATTAAACGTCTCTTGTCGTGGAGTGGCATTTGATCACACAGCGCAACCTATGCCAGTCATAGAGCAAAGTCATGCTAGAGAAGAGAAAAGCAATGGAATTTAAAGAGCAAGAACTAAAGTAACTGGTAATAATGCTTTGTATATCTGGAGAATCTAAAACTGCACTTCAAGATTGAGACCAAGGGTAATCCAGGTAGAAGTCAAATATGGTAATCATCTATGAACATACACAACGTCCACAAAAGTCTCAACTACTAAAAATGCAACAGCATAAGTGGGTTGAATTGACTTTGGGATTTTTAGCCATCCTCAAAATCGACATGGTTGGCCTTCCGATTGAAATGGTCTCTATTGAAGTGGTCTCTGCTGCTCAAGAGGCAATTCTGCCGCATTTCCTTGGAAATAAATGCATGGAGATTCAATCACAGCCCTACCTATTGCATAATAAGCAACTCAACGTTGATTTCTGAACATCAATGGCTGAGGCCAATAAATTAGAAAGAATCGTAAACGCTCTCCAAGGCCATTGTTTAGAACAACAACAGAACATCTTAGAGAAGGGAAGAGGGAAAAGGGAAAAGAGGCAATACTCGTAGCGGGAGGAAATGACGCGTCATAACCCCGACAGCTTCTTCATATGCTAAACGAAACCCACGTCCGAGATAGACCTCAAGCTTATTAGCAACCTAATAAATAACAGAAGTGAGATCCATAAGGACATATGTTAGTTAAATTGACTTTTGGATTCTTAGCCCTCCTCTAGTGTAGGAAATCGACATGGTTGGCCTTCAAATGAAGTGGTTATACTCTGTTGCTCAAAAGGATATTATGTTGCATTTCCTTAGAAGTAAATGCATGGAGAATGAATTACACCCCTACTATTACATATAAGCATCCATCACATTAGCCGATAACTCTCTACAACCCTCCACTAGTGTAGGAAATCGAAATGGTTGGCCTTCAAATGAAATGGTTATACTCTGCTGCTCAAAACGATTTTGTGTTGCGTTTCCTTAGAAGTAAATGCATGGAAAATGAATTACACCCTAACTACTACATATAAGCATCTCTAACATTAGCCGATAACTCTCTACGACTCTCCATAGCCATCGCATAGAACAGCAACAGAACACCTTAGAGAGAACAACTTAGAGAAGAAGGGAAAAGAAGGCAATACCTGTTCTGAGAGAGGCATAACCTCACCACCATACTTCATCATTTCTTCCAACGCTACATCATACATATCTCCAGGATACACCTCAAGCTTACTAACAACCTAATAAATAACAGAAAGCATACATGTCGAGTCCAGTTAAAAGAGATGCAAAAGGATATAGCAAACAGACTAATGCTGACTAAAGAGCTGGTCTAAACCACTCCTCACACATTTATAGCGATCAAAACTGGAAACAGATCACAGAAAAACATACCTTGAATCATCATGGATCGTAAAGGATAAATCTATGGATAAAAAAGGTAAGATAATGTGAAGGCAGTGCTAGTATGAGACAACCTGTTAAAAACTGTTATCATCCACTAATTCGTCAATGCTTGTTAGTGTCACCAAACTTATTGCTAGTGGGAGGATCACTGAGCCAATGAAGCCACGGACTACGATAAACATTCAAAAAAGACGCACCTCCTCATTCTGCTTCAGAAATTCAAGCATACGCGGAGCCGGAGGGCAGTCATGACATTTTGTCACCTGCACTCCAACAGAAACCCCGTTAGTTCTGAAGTATAAAACAATGCACAAACCAAGTAAAACCCTCAATTAGCATGAATAAAGGCCTCAATTACATTTTTTGAGAGGCGCCTCATACGCAGGGTTCTTATTTCTTCTTCTCCACATAATTCCTGCAAACAAAGTCATACCACTGAATTTTTTTTTTTTTGGTCGAACATATCACCGAATTTACGGCGTGCAAAACGGATACTTTGCACAGATTATACCCATATAATCTGATAAAATAGGGTTCCATGAATCCGATTCTCTTTCGCCACGTTTTGAGGGCGACCAAACAGACTACCAAGCCCAAACGCGAACGCAAGAACTCAATTTTCCAAGTCTCGTTTCAATTTCCCTTGTCGCAATTCATTCCAAATCCAAAAATTAGAGCTCACGACATTCACCTGAGAGTTACGTTTCGTCCAGACCAAGTACACGCAGCAATCGCCAACCTCGGGCAGACACGTGAAGAGCAACGCGCGTTCCTCGGGTTGCGTGCTACTGCGACCGCCGGCATTCTCCCTCCGGTCATCGGAGCTCTCTCTAAGACTCTCCACATTGGGATACGGATCCTCGATGTGGGTATTGGGCTCGGGGTCGGGCGCAAGAGGGCAGTAAGCGCCAGCGAAGCGCCCAGTCGCGAGGGAGTTGGTAGAGAGAGGAGATTTGGTGATTTGGTAGGTAAAAGGAAAGTGAGACGTGGGTGGGAGGTTCTGGCTGCAGAAGAAGGGACGCGGGAGAGGACTAGGGGAGAGGCAGGTGAGTGCAGTGGGGCGAGTAGGCGAGCCAGGTGATTCACGAACCGGGTTAAGGCGAGGTGAAGGCGTGCGAATGGCTGTCAATTTCTGGACTTGTTGCGTGATCATCCTTTGTGCAAGCGCGTGTGCATGGCTGTGTACCCGTGCTTTTCATGAATTTATATGGGCATGTGTGTTCATTCGAAGCCTGAAGTATACAAGAGCATTGATCATGATTTGAGCAGACTAATTCATTGTACTATGTTGATGGCTCTACTATTAATAGCCATTCTGTTCAACAAAATTTGCATATTTATGTCTTCCATTGCTGTTGATTGATTATCTGGGGAGCTCTATGTAAGGCATTACATGAAAATCATTTGTTATTTTCACGCAGCAGCAATGGAAGGTTAGTGATGATGAGTTTTTATGTTCAAACATTGAAACAACAGCTTCTTGGGTCAATAGCTTTTATCCGTCTTTCATTTCAGGGACAACCGTTGGTTATGGAGATTACGGGTTTTCGACCGTGACGGGAAGGTGTTTCACAATATTGTGGCTGCTATTGAGTACATTGGCCATCGCTAAGGCGTTCTCGTATCTAACTGAACTGAGAGTCGACAATAGGAATCGCCTGATTGCAAACTGGGTTCTCCAGCAGAGGATGACTCTGGGGGATTTAGTCGTGGCCGGCTTGGACAATGGCGGATATGTCAGGTACTAATAACCCCTTCATTCTATGGATTCTATTCTGCGATTTAGCATACTCATACACTCTGGTGAAGTCGTAGTGCTATTTGTTTTGATTCATCGTCTCTCCTTTGTGACGTGTCGGTTTCGTTTAGTTTCTTCCCTGGAAGTAAGCTTAGATTTAGCGCCGTCTGGAAAATTTTCAAGGACGAATGCACATGATTCTGTGTTCTTTGGAAAAAATAGTTGATAGTCAATTGACTGCGCATGATTATGCGTGGGATAGGCATCACATAATCATAATTTGAAATGAAGAATTTTGTGTGAGGGGCATCGTGAAAATATACGTCAAAAAGACTAATGTACTCATGGCAAATCAGCAGGTAGAAGAGCATGTGTTGAATGGACTATCAGGAAGGTGAATAAGGAACATAGAACATACTAAGAAATATCAGCAAACGTGATGGTGAAGATGCTCAGTCAGACATGAAAGCCACAATATAGGAAGTTGTTGACGATAAAAGAGCAAATCTATTATTTCTGAAGTAAGAGAGCGTACTTATAGACTTAGAGTTAAGCCTAGATAATTACACATATACCCCCAACTTGCTAATACTCTAAAGTAATAAATCCAACACTCCCCCTCAAGTTGGAGCATGCATATCAAAAAGTCATAACTTATTACAAATATATGAAACTCGTCCACGTCGAAGAGGCTTTGTGAAAATGTCTGCTAGTTGTTCTTCAGATCGCGTGTGCACCAGCTGTATGTCTCCACAATTCACCTTTTCCCGAATAAAATGACAATCCACATCTATATGCTTCGTTCGCTCGTGAAACACTGGATTGCTAGCAATATGAATAGCAGACTGATTATCACAACAAAGAGTAGATGATCCAGTCATAGATAGTCCAATCTCAGCTAATAACATACGAACCCATTGAAGTTCACCTGTAACATTAGCCATAGCACGATACTCAGCCTCTGCACTAGATCGAGAAATCACAGACTGCTTCTTACTTTTCCATGACACAAGATTACCACCAAGGAAGACACAGTATCCCGAAGTAGATCGACGATCCATAGGGCAACCAACCCAATCTGCATTAGAATATCCTATCACCTCCAAAGACTCGGGAGTATAATAACCGGCTATACGAAGATGACCTTGATTATGAAACACAAGCCCTTGACCTGGAGCTCCCTTCAAATACCGAACAATTTGTAGAGCGGCTTGCCAATGAGTAGTACGAGGAGAGCTCATAAATTGACTCACCACACTAACAACAAATGAAATATCCGGACGAGTAATGGTAAGATAATTTAACTTGCCTACTAACCGGCGATGCTTCTCTGGATCATGAAGAAGTTCTCCGTGCTCATTATCAAGCTTTACTCCAAGTTCCATAGGTGTGTCACCAAGTTTAGCATCATGTAAACCAACCTCCTTAAGAATGTCAAGAGCATACTTCCGCTGGGAGAGAGCAATACTGCTATTAGCATAGGCAATTTCGATGCCAAGAAAATATCGAAAACGACCTAAGTTTTTAGTATTAAACTCCTTTTGTAGGAACTGCTTGAGTCGTTTTATACCTTCAACATCACTTTCTGTGACAATGATATCATCAACATAGACAACAAGAATAACACACCCTTTTGAAGATGACATACTAAATACTGAGTGATCCACACTGCACCGATGCATTCCAAAAGTGATAACCGCATCACTGAAGCGGCCAAACCAAGCACGAGGAGATTGCTTGAGGCCATAAAGGGCTTTTCGCAACCGGCACACCTTCTCCCCCTGAGCAACAAATCCGGATGGTTGCTTTATATACACCTCCTCGTGAAGATCACCATGAAGGAATGCATTTTTCACATCAAGCTGATAAAGAGGCCACTGAGACCGAGCAGCCAAGGAAATAACAACACGAACAGAAGGAATTTTCGCAACCGGAGAAAAAGTTTCATCATAGTCAATACAATAAGTTTGAGTATAACCCTTTGCCACAAGTTGCGCTTTTAAGCGCTCAACTGAACCATCTGGATTGTGTTTGACAACAAAGACCCATCGACAACCTACCAATTGTTTATTAGCTGGCAATGGAACTAGCTCCCAAGTCTTATTATGATGCAATGCAGCCATCTCCTCCTCCATAGCACGAGCCCAGCCTGGGTGGGTCAAAGCCTCCTGCACACTACTCGGCATAGACACAGATGCAAGGGTTGACACAAAGATAGACATCTGAGGACTTAAGTTATACAAGACACGAAATGAGAAAGAGGATACCGAGACCTAGTACGATGAGCAATATGAGAGCTGTCAGGAGACGGTGGAGGAAGATCAGAAGCCTGGACTGGAGGTGGTGGTGGTGGAACGCTGGCTGGTGAAGATGTATGGCCCCAAATAGGGCGAGGACCCCATGTATAGACCTGAAGATGAGTCGATGCCAGTGATCCTGGATCTGGTGGAGCATCATTAGAAGTAACAGGCGGTCTCTCTAGCTGAGACATAGGTGCTAAGGGTGGCAGAGAATCTATGGTTAATGGTGCCTGAGGATGAACATTGCCAAAATATGCTTGATCCTCAAAGAAAGTCACATCAGCAGAGACATACTCCCGACGTCGAGTAGAATTATAACAGACATACCGTTTTTGGGTACGGGAGTAACCCACGAATATGCACTTTTCAGCACGAGGTGATAACTTGTCCAATCCCGGAGACAAAGAATGAACAAAACAGACACATCCAAAAATACGAGGGCGGACAGACCACAAATGTCGATCAGGATGAAGAAGAGCATAAGGAATAGCTCCTTTCAATACAGAGGATGGAAGACGATTAATAAGATGACATGCTGTAAGAAGAGCATGGCTTCAAATGACTTAGGCATATGAGTGTGAAGAAGTAGACAACGGGCAACATCCAACAAATGACGATTTTTACGTTCAGCAACTCCATTTTGCTGCGGAGTGTGAGCACAAGAACTTTGATGTAAAATACCATGAGATTTGAGAAATGGAATGGATGTAGAAGAAGAAAAGTATTCACGGGCATTGTCAGTACGTAAACACTTAACAGAACAATCATACTGAGTACGGACCTCGTTATAAAATTGGCGGAAAGAATAAAAAACTTCCGTACGATCTTTTATTAAATATAACCAAGTCGTACCAGTATAATCATCAATAAAGGTGACAAAATATCGAAGACCAAATGAAGACTCTCGACTAAGACCACACACATCAGAGTGAATTAATTCGAATGGATGTGATGCACGACTTGAAACACGAGGAGGAAAAGACACACGATGGTGTTTACCGAATTGACACGTTTCACAATTAAACTAAAGATTGGAACTAGACACAAAAGGAAAAAGTCGGAGTACATCTGTTGATGGATGGTCAAGGCGGCAATATAATCGATACGGATCATCTACGCCGTTATTCTGAACTGTTGCAGCAGCAGCAATAATCTCAGGATCCAGGATGTACAATCCACCAGGCTCACGCCCACCACCTATTCGGCATCCAATCTTCCGATCTTGAAAAACACACGATGACGAAGAAAAGATAACATCGCAATCAAGATCGCGAGTAATAGAGCTAACGGATAATAAGTTGTAAGGGAAGCGTGGAATATGATAAACATAAGGTAAGGAGACAGAGGAACTCAGTGATACATAACTAGTACTAGTTACTTTGGACTGAGAACCATCTGCTAAGGTGACCGACATAGAAGGGACAGATGAGGTGGACGTGAGAAGACGCGGATCAGCAGTCATATGATGAGTGACTCCTGAATCAATAATCCAAGGACGAGGAGTAATTTGTCGTGGTCCGACCAACTCATCATATTCTGCACGAGTTAAGTCTACCATACTCAGTTCAGAAGATGATCCAGGGGAAGAAGTCCAAGGCTCAGTATTAATAGAGGCATGTAGACTCCGCAGCTCGGGATGAAGATCATAACAATGACGAATAGTTTGTTTAGAAAGTTGGCAATGAATACAAAAGCGGTTCGCTCGACCACCACCACGAATGACACCTCGACCTTGAAAACCACGACCACGACCACGACAACTACCACGATAAGAGCTGTCAGAACTCCAATATCCACCACGAGTCCTTTGACATTCACGAGCTACCATGGCACTACTGTCTGACATTATTGAAGTCTTGGGACTGGAGGTGTAACAAGCAACTTGAGAATAATCCTCTTCATTGGGAACTTGACTCATATGTAATAAAATAACACATACCACTTACTATATGACTTCTTCGAATATCCACCAACCTCAAACTCTACAAATGTCACTCCAAGTTTAAAACACCAAATTCAGAAAATTGATACATCTCACTCCAAATTGATTGAAAACTTGCACTTCTAACATCATAATCAAACAACACCAACAACTTCACTCAACAATACCAAATGCGAAGACTCAAGCATCCCCTTCAAATTCAGAGACCATTCAGAACACTATTCAGTCTCCACAATCCAATAGCCATAATCAGCAACACATATTCGCAACAACAATCAGCGCCACAAATCGTTGCACAAACTCACGAAATACCCAAAATATCATTCCAGCAGCCAAAAACTCACTTCCACACAACTCCCGCCTCATGAAATCTCTTGATAAAACTGATTACTGTAAGGAAACACTTAAGTGAGGGCAAAGTGGTCTTTTGATGTCGTAGGGTTTATTTATTATATATATTCTTGTAATCCCTCTTTGATGAATTCAATTACCTTTTCTTAGTAAACGTAAACATGGTATCAGAGCATCGTCTTCTGTCATCGTAAACGCGGAGAGGCGTCGTCTGCTACCATCGTCTACAGCCATCATCGTCTTTGACCACACCCACACTCAGAGTCGTATAAGGCCAGCAACTGTAGTCCCGGCGTCGCACAAGGCCGGCGACGGTCGCCTGGCTCCCGCGACCTAGATCCGTGGTCGCCCGACTCCAGAGAGCCAGATCTAAGGTCGCCCAGGCTTAGGCGAGCCAAACCTGAGGTCGCCCGACTTCTTGAAGACGATCCAAGGTCGCCCGACTTAGGCAAGCCACACCTGAGGTCGCCCAGGCCAGGCGGACCTGTTTCCGACGCCGATTGAGGTCGCCTAGACCTGGAGATCCTATTTACAGCGCCTATTGAAGTCACCCAGGTCTCTGATTAAGGTCGCCTAGACCTGGAGATCCCATGTCCGGCGCCGATTGAAGTCTCCTAGGTGTCGGCTGAAGGTTTCCAGTCTTTTTGACCCATGTCGATGTCTTCTAAGTCACTGGACAAGGAACAGACTTGCTGATTTTCACTGATTGTTGCTGATTTTCACTGATCGTTGCTGATTTTCACTGCTTTTCACGATTACTGATGTAAGTATTCCATAGCTGCTACTGCTATGAGGTAAATTGGTGTTCTGAAGCTTGAAATTGTTGCTAATATGGTTGAAGAAGGGGTGATTACGATTGCGTATATTGGTTCGGCTGATTGAATGTGAAATTGGTGCTGGCTGTGGGGTGTGGCTTTGGAGATTACTGCTGGTTGAGTTTACCGATCACTGTTGGTTGGTTGATATTAATGTTGTTATTGATAAGGTGTTTTGAATCGTGTGAAGAAAGATCGGAAGTTCGGACGTGATCGGTAAAGTGGAGTTATTCCTTTAGGTTGGACCATTTTGTGTGGCAGTAGATGCGTTGGTTGTAGTTACTTAATTACTGTGAAGTTCATTTTGTATTTGGACTTGTTTAAATTCATGGCTATTGGATCGAGTTCTGGATCCCCCTTTGGTCACTTTCAATTGACCTCTGTCAAGTTGAATGACACAAATTATCCATCGTGGTCTACTGCTGTTGAAGTCTATCTTACTGCCATCGAACAGCTTGATTTCCTTACATTAACAGCACCGTCTGAGAAAGAGAAACTGGCCAAATGGACAGCAGGAGATGCTATGATTCGAACCCTCCTATGGAATAGCAGGGATCCTAAGGTTAGTCCCCACTTTATTCAGTGTAAGACTGCTAAGGCGGTTTGGGAGAAATGTGCATTGCTCTATTCTGGACAAAATAATATGACAAGAGTATGTGATACTTGGGAAGCATTATTTGATCTTCAGCGTGGAGATCAATCTTTATATGATCATTATGCTCAGTTTACTACTCTTTATCAACGTTTGGGTACTTATCTTTCTGCATCGGATGATCCACGTGTTTTGGCCAAGCGACAAAAGGATCTGCAGACAATATTGTATCTTAAGTCATTGGGGCACCAGTATTCATCTCTTCGACAACACATTACATCACAGAGCTTGCTTTCCACTGTGGATGAAGTCTTCTCTCCAGCTCTTCGTTCTCCGGTTACTGAGAAAGTTTCCTACATGCCAACTATGGAGACGAGCGCTATGCTTTCTCATGGTCCTGGTGGACGTGAGAGTCGTGGTCGAGGTTATCGAGCCCGTGGACGTGACTTTGTTTATAATGGTAGCCGTGGAGGTCGTAATGGAGGAGCTAGCACTCGTGGTGCCGTTAGTTCTGGGAATAGTCGCAGTTCACGCTATTGCCACCATTATCAAAGAACTGGTCATACGGAATCTTATTGTTATTCGCTCCACCCAGAGCTCAAACCAACTTTTGCTGCCTATGCTGAAGTGGAGAATCAAGTTGTTTCTCTTTCATTGACTCCATCTAGTTCGAGCACCATACAACGTGTAGGAGACTCAGTTACATTGACATGTGCTGAGTATGATGCATTGCTTCGTCCTCAACAAATGACAGGAACTTCAGCTCTTACTGCTACTTTGGCACAAACTTCCAAAGGTAGTTCGTCTTGTTTGTTTTCTGCGACATCTGATTCTTGGGTCATAGACTCTGGAGCTACCAATCACATGACTGGTAACTCTAATTTGCTATCTTCATTTCATTCTATGTCTCCTTCATTATCTAATTCGGTTACATTAGCAAATGGTTCCCAATCGCAGGTTACTGGTACGGGAGTTGCTCATTTGAGTCCCTCTCTTTCTTTGTCATTCGTCCTTCACCTATCCCAGTCTCCCTATAATCTGATTTCTGTTAGCTCATTGACTAAACAATTGAATTGCTCTATAACTTTTTCTGCTTCTCGCTGTACCTTTCAGGATCTGAGGACTGGACAGACGATTGGTGGGGGGCATGAATCAAATGGCTTATACTATCTTGACAAGAAGGTGTTAGCTACCGCAACTATGCAGCGTCCATCCTCTGATGTATATCGGACACATTGTCGAGCTGGTTATCCACCACCAAACATACTTCGTCGTATGTTTCCTGAGTTCGAGTCTGTGAGTTTTTTTCAATGTGAAGCATGTCAGTTTGGTAAACATCATAGAGCGTCTTTTCCTTCCCGTATTCAGAGTCGTATGTCGAGTCCATTTGAGCTGGTTCATTCAAATGTATGGGGTCCATGTCTTGTTTCTGATATTTCTGGATTCAGATACTTTGTTACATTCGTGGATGATTTTTCCCGAATGACTTGGTTATTTTTAATAAAGGACCGCAAGGAAATTTTTCATTGTTTTCAATTATTCTACTTCAAAGTATTGAATTAGTATAATATCTCCGTCAAATGTTTACGGTCAGGCAATGCTAGAGAATATCTTGCTACCACTTCTGGTTTTCAGCCATTCCTTGATTCTCATGGTATAATTCATCAGACTTCCTGTTCATATACCCCTCAACAGAATGGGGTTGAACTTAAAAATCGTCATCTTCTTGATGTTGCTCGTTGTCTTATATTTCACATGAATCTACCTAAACATTTTTGGGGCCATGCTATTCTTACAACGTGTTATTTAATAAATAGGCTTCCAACTTCTGTTCTTAAGGAGGAGACACCGTTCACTACTTTACACCCAGATCGTCCCCTCTTTTCTTTACCTCTTCAAGTGTTTGGATGTGTTTGTTTTGTACATTCTCTTACTCCCGGTCTTGATAAGTTGGATCCTCGTGCTGAAAAAGGTATCTTTGTGGGCTACTTGTACTCAAAAGGGGTACAAATGTTATAGCCCTACTCGTCGTCGGGTATTCGTGTCTGCAGATGTGACATTCTTTGAAGCTCAGTCATCTTTTCTAGTGGATCGTTATGCTCCTTATTCTGGTCTTTCTGAGTGTCTTCGTACTCGTCATCCTATTTTCAATTTCTTGTCATATGATCGTTTATCTTCTAGTTTCTCCATATTTGTCTCGTCCTTGTCCTCTGTTTCTGTGCCTAGCGGTGTTGCTGAAGCTCTTGCTCATCCTGGTTGGCGGCAAGCAATGGAAGATGAGATGACGGCACTCCTTGAGAACCGTACTTGGGACCTCACTTCATTACCTTCGGAGAAACACACTGTTGGTTGCCGTTGGTTATTTACTGTTAAGGTTCATCCTGACGGCATGCTTGATCTATTAAAGGCTCGATTGGTTGCCAAGGGATATACTCAAACATACGGTGTTGATTATGACGACACCTTTTCACCTGTTGCCAAAATTCCATCTGTTCGTGTCTTTGTTTCCCTTGCAACACGTTTTGGTTGGCTTCTTCATCAGCTAAATGTTAAGAATGCCTTCCTTCATGGTGACTTGTCCGAGGAAGTGTACATGGAGCAACCACTTGGGTTTGTTGCTCAGGGGGAGAATTTGGTATGCCGCTTACGTAAAGCTTTGTATGGACTCAAGCAATCTCCTCGTGCTTGGTTTGGCAGATTTAGTGATGCTGTTATCAGGTTCGGATTAAAACGGTGTCAAGTAGATCATTCAGTTTTTAGCTCTGTCTCCTCAGCTGGCTGTATTCTTCTGGTGGTATATGTAGATATTATTATTACTAGCAGTGATTCAGATGGTATCAAACAGCTCAAGCAGTTTCTGCACAAAGAGATTAATACCAAGGATCTGAGACGTTTATGATATTTTCTTGGTATTGAAGTTGCATATTCACATGCAGGTATCAATTTATCCCAACGAAAATATGTACTTGATATTCTTGATGAGGTTGGATTTCTTGGAGCAAAGCCAGTAGATACTCATATGTAGACATGGTCGGTTCCGGTTCAGGAACCGGCCCTTAAGGGAACGATTTCGGTTCCGAGCTGGTTCCCGGTTTCAAAACCGAACCGGATTAAAAAAAAAAGAAAAAAAAAAGGGACTGCCTCCGCGTATGGGTGAAGAGCCGTTGGCTCTTCCCTAGGTGGCTCTTCTCCAGGCGACTTGGGGAAGAACCTCATTATTATTATTTAAAAAAAAAAATTAGGCACGGCTCTTCCCCGCCTGGGAAGAGCCGCATACTTATTATTATTATTTTTTAATTAGGCGGTTCGGAACCGGCCCGGAACCGTCGGTTCCGGGCGGGTTCCGTAAATTTTGGAACCAGAACCGGCCCTTGAAGGCCGATTCCGGTTCCGGTTCGGAACCGAGGACCCGGTCAATGCGCTGGTTCCGGGTCCCCGGTTCCATTTGGCCATGTCTACTCCTATGGAGCCCAATGTAAAACTTGATGCAGAACATGGAGAATTGTTACGTGATCCAGGGAAGTATAGAAGATTAGTGGGAAAGTTGAATTATCTTACTGTCACAAGGCCTGACATATCATTTACTCCTGACATATCATTTACTGTTAGTGTAGTCAGTCAATTCATGAGTTCTCCCCGTACTACTCATTGGGATGATGTACTTAGAATTATTAAGTACTTGAAGGGAGCACCAGGTAAAGGACTACTTTTCAAGAATTACAGACATTTGGACACTATAGGTTTCTCTGATGTCGATTGGGCTGGATGTCCTACTGATAGAAGATCTACATCGGGGTACTGTGTGTTCCTTGGAGGTAATCTAGTCGCCTGAAAAAGTAAGAAGCAACATGTGGTTTCTCGATCAAGTGCTGAAGCAGAATATAGAGCTATGGCACATGTGACATGTGAATTGCTATGGTTGAGGATGTTATTATCAGAAATCGGTTTGCCAACATTAGACCCATCGGTGCTATATTGTGATAATCAATCAGCTATTCACATTGCAAATAATCATGTCTTCCATGAGCGAACTAAACACATTGAGGTTGACTGTCACTTCGTACGAGAGAAAGTTCAGAAAGGGGAAATCATTCTTCAACATACAAGGACGGAAGATCAATTGGCGGATATCTTCACTAAATCACTAAGGGGGAGTTGAGTGAGTTTTCTATGTAACAAGTTGGGATTATTTGATATTTACATCCCAACTTGAGGGGGAGTGTTAGGAAACACTTAAGTGAGGGCAAAGTGGTCTTTTAATGTCAATAGGGTTTGTTTATTATATATATTCTTATAATCCATCTTTGATGAATACAATTACCTTTTCTTAGTAAACGTAAACAATTACCATTCCTAAGGAATCAACATATCGAGAGATCTAGGTCACTCCTAGCAACACCACCTGAAAGAGTGCGACCCAAATCAAGATTTCCTGACCTGGGCGATGCTGGGAAGAGTTGCTGGGACGTCAACTGAAGCTGGCCGAGAACTTGGGCCGTGGCCGGCCAAGTTGGCCGAGATCCCTAGCCGAGTGCCTGGGACGTGACCGACAAAGCTGGCCGAGAGAGCAAATTTGAGCTTGATGGTGGGTGTTGGATAGGGTTTAGGTTGGGGCGGCTAGGGTTGGCTCTGATACCATGTTGACGATAAAAGAGCAAATCTATTATTTCTGAAGTAAGAGAGCGTACTTATAGGCTTAGAGTTAAGCCTAGATAATTACACATATACCCACAATTTGCTAATACTCTAAAGTAATAAATCCAACAGAAGTGTGAAGTGTAGATAGGAATGTTGTTGAAAGATTTTATGATACCACTTGCCAAGTGTTTTAAAAGCTTAAGCTATTAGAAGAAAGTGTACTTTAATATTTATATATTCCAACACTCCCCCTCACGCTTAGTCTGGTCTTTTGCCTAGTACTAAGCGTGGGACAAATTCATTGGGGAGGCAAATAGGGGTCTAGAAAGATTTGAACTCAGGATCTCCTGTGTCACGCCCCGAACCCTGATCCTTATATTGACTCCCAGGATCACTCGGGTTACAACTCATAAAATCAATAGGACCAGACGGAAGCAAGAATACATCTCCTTACATATACAAAATTCAGATGACTTAGGACAGGCAGTAGTACACTTCTCAGGTTCATGAAAACAAATCCTGCAAGGTAGTCAAATACTAATGGATCGATCCTTAATCCACATATCATAATACAATCCCTCCTAGTAACACAATATATGAAACCACATCATATAGTTTCTTCCTCGAAATTCAAACCTTGACGACCCTTGATGTACCGTCGCTTGGGACCTGAAAAAGTTAAACCCCCACTGGGGTGAGATATAAATCTCAGCAAGTAAACCCTAAACCTAGACCAGACCGCCAGTCCTCCCAGACTATGCCACAGAGCAATTCACAAAAACTCATCGAGGAATTATCATCTAGCAACTCAATATCACTTTCTCATGGCACCTTGATATAAAGGAGATCGCCATCAAGCACATCACATACTATGAGATCCAAGTTTCACACATTACCCTAAAACAAACTTATCGTTTTCATAAGTCATCAATATGACAACCATTTAATCATCGCTAGGGCCCACGGCCGCGATGTATCGCCAGGGCTCCAAGCCGCGATATAATTTCATAGGGCTCCAAGCCAAATCATCGCCAGGGGCCACGGCCGCGATGTAGTTCACAAGGGCATCTAGCCAAATCATCGCCAGGGCCCACAGCCGTGATGTAGTTTCAATTTATTCAAGCATCACTAGGGCCCACGGCCGCGATGTAATTTATCAGGGCCCACGGCCAATTCAATAACAATAATATGGCCCACGGCCAATTCAATAACAACAATAGGGCCCATGGCCAATTCAATAACAATAATAGGGCCCACGGCCAATTCAATAACAATAATATGGCCCACGGCCAATTTAATAACAACAATAGGGCCCATGGCCAATTCAATAACAATAATAGGGCCCACGGCCAATTCATACGAATACAGTGCTCAATAGCCGCACTATATCACAAGGCAATCACTCTCACAATTAGTTTTCCTTGCCATTTCAATCCACTAATCAAGCAATTCAAGTTATAGGCTTTATCAAACAGTCCAATCATCCGACCAATCTATCCAGTAGTGTCCTAACGTTCGAGTAAAAGTTTAAGGGACACTTACCTCAAGCAACTAGCAAAGCTCCACTTCGATTGATCTTCCTTAACCCTCCAAGTATTCGACCAATCAAGGTCCTCGTACCGTCCTAGGAAATTCATTAATTTCTAATCAAAATCCACTCAATAACCAATCAAATGGCAACTCAGGATGCCTCATCAATGGATCGAAATCACCACAATACTTCCACAAACCCTTTATATATTCTGTTCATGTGACTCACTGCAGGGCAGAATGCAACTTGATGTTTCATGCACATTATAGCCCTTAAATCACTTCCAAACTCCCAATCCACTTCATACACTTCTAATTAACACCTCACACTACATCTCATGAAGTCTTATGCGTCAATTTGAAGTCAAAATATCACTTAAATGACCCTTAACGGAACCGGCCAGCAATGGTCCACCCACCAAACAGAACCGGTTTCGGTTTCAATCTGCTCAATCAAGCCATAAACCAACCTCGTGTCTAAATCTTTACACAAATAACCTCTCAAGACCTTCATTTACATGTTTGAAGAGCTCACTAAGAGATTTGGAGTCGGTTGACACCCCAAAGACAACAAAACAGTCCAATCTCCTCTTGATCAGAATCTGTCCAGAATTTACCGCTACTGTTCTTCCATGGAAACCGAAGTTATCCTTATCTATTTGCAGCCAAAATTTATATGAACATAGTACTAAGTGTTATGAAGCTCTCCTAAAAATTTTGAGGTCAAACAGAATTTCTAAGAGGGTAAACCATAACCTTTTCTCAGCTCGCGCGGAATCCGTCCGCTTTTCTTCCAAAAATCACTATAAATCAACCAGACCTCCTAAAATCACGAAACCAGTGGGAAGATGTTAAGAACACATAGATCTAACCTGTGGAAGTCGAATCGCCTCAAAATACCACCGGGAAGGCCTCCTCGAGCTCACCGAACAGCAAGCACAGAAACTGACTTTTCTGGCAGTTTTTGGTTGAGGTGTTTTTGGAGAGGCTTACACAGCAGATGAAGTCCTTCATACCATTGTATAACACACATAATTGAGCCCCAAATTGATAAGACAAGGTTAGGTGGGCATTTAATGCCAAATACTCCCAATGGTTGACAAGTGGCACCCACCCATAATTCAATCTTAGCTTTGACTCATCTTTGATCATTGTACAAGATATTTTGGCAGCCCTATAGGATAGGAGAAATGTCCATTTTGCCCTTCTTGAAGTCTTAAGGCAAGGGTAGATGATCCAGGGGTAAAATGGTCTTTTTGCACTTTCAGTCCAAACTTCACTTTTCCAATTTGAAATTACCATTTGGCGAGACATTTTCAAATTCCTACTCATAATTGGAATTCTCTATTTCTAATTGCCTATTTTGACCTTTCATTTCATAGCCTCGAGAGGGTCGGAAATTCGGAATATCACATCCTGCTTTGATACCATGAAAGATTTTATGATACCACTTGCCAGCTGCTCTAAAAGCTTAAGCTGTTAGAAGAAGGCGTGGATTAATATTTATATATTCCAACAGTTGTAGCTAGCAATAGGAGATACGAATTCAGGTAGATGCAGAAGCAATAAGGGGTGACAAGGAAAAAAGTTAGAATGCAAAAGATTACGTTGATAGGAGACAATTGGATCATCTATTCTCTTATTCTTTAACGTATGTTAATCGGTCATATTGGTAGTTTATGCCGGTAGAATGTTAAACCATCTCGATGAGATTGTCAGATTGGAGCACTAAAGTGATTCATGCAATCTAGTTGAGCTGTTTCTTGGTAATGAGATGAGTGGTGACAAGGAAAAAAAGTTAGAATGCAAAAGATTACGTTGATAGGAGACAATTGGATCATCTATTCTCTTATTCTTTAACGTATGTTAACCGGTCATATTGGTAGTTGATGCCGGTATAATGTTAAACCATCTCGATGAGATTGTATTGTTAGATTGGAGCGCTAAAGCGATTCATGCAATCTAGTTGAGCTGTTTCTTGCTAATGAGATGAGTGGAAGATCTGCTTTCGGTTGAGTAGATAACTGCTGGATCGTGAAAAAGAGTAGGACACGAGGCCTATAAACAAAGCGGATCATTCATGTCGCCCTTAGAACTATTTTTTTTATTTATGTTAATTGAAAAGAAAATGGGGCCCCCGTACTTTTTTTTTTTTAGATTGGATCCTATTGTGAGAAAGACAGGCTTATGTCTAGTTAGAATTAGTGGCTTGCAAGATCGAAACAAGTTAACAGATGAGAACAAAAGGGCATGAGGACAGAGAACAGAAGACTTGATTTTTTTTTTTTTTGGTAAGGGCAGAAGACTTGATCTTTCATTAGATTCAAAACCAAAAATCATTATAGTAGTAGTATTCTCAAACACAGGGTCGGCATTTTTCAGAGATTGGATAGGTCACCAGAACATGAGAAATCTAAGCTCTGGAGCTTCCAATTGGAAGAGGAGCAGAATTGAGACAGAAGCAGCATTGGAGAGACAAAGGAAATGGACAGTAACAAATGGAAGTGCTTTCGAATATTAGGAAGCTAGGTCTAATAACATAGCATAGCAGGTTGGAATACGGGTCGGCGTTCTTCAGAGATTGTCGATAAACATAACATGGGAAATCTAAGCACCAGAGCCTCTAATTGAAGGCAAAGCAGAAGTCAGAGAGAAGCAGCATTGGAGAGACAAAGGAAAAGGACAGTAACAAATGGAAGTGCTTTCAAATATTAAAACGCCTGAAAAGCAGAAGTCGGAGAGAAGCATGTTCAAAGTATGCATGATGCATCATTGGAATCTCTTGTGAAGTAAAACGCCTAGAGAAAAACAAAGTGATTTTTCCAGAAGCATGGCTTGCTTAGGCTATCTAGCAGGAGTATTCCTCTAGACGAAAGGCAAACCTGATCCAAACACGTCCTACATACACTCGAGAGATGAGGGAAAGGTGAGAATAGGAAAGCCTGAATCTGAGGGTATAAGGGCCATTCGCATCGATTACATGGATCGGGAAGACGAAGGCATTCACTTCTCTATCCTAAACACTATAGGTGACCATTGCTAACCACCTGAGCGGCGGTTTCATTCTTTACCCCTGTCAAGAACCACCTCACATTGGGGCCAACTAGAGGTAAGTCCAGCAGTATCATGAGATAAATGGTTAGAAATCCTCTTGTTCAGACTTGCATCAATCTTCGTGTGTTGCTTGTCATTTTAACTTCTATGGTAATTCAAATGCTTTAAAATGATGAAAAGCATTCGTTTCTCTATCCTATACACTTTTATCCTTTGCACAGCCCAGTTGAGCCTGTACATTCGTTTCATAAACCTGTTGGTGATCAGTGCATATTCCAAGACGGAAGCGACACCACTTCTAGAGCGGAGAAATTCGAAAGATAGGATTTATATAAATCCTTGGACTAATGTTTGAGTGTTGAGAGTCAAGTTGTACATCTAGCACATTCATTTAAAAAAAAATCCTCGCTCCCAAAAGAGAAAGAAGGGACCCCAAAAAAAGTAGAAGAAAAATTCCATTCTTGGGCATAAAAAAAAAGCAAAGTGCATGGTAAAAGCAAGGTCAATGCCCGTCCAAATGCTTGTACACTTGTAAATCATGTGTTTGATCTTGTAAATGCCAAAAGATGGCATGACACCTGTGTATAGGTCACTAGTGAGATTTGATAATGTCACATTCAAATGTTAGCGCCACACTAGCGTGAGAAAGAAGTTCTCCAAAACTACCAATGCACTTCAAAGACTGAAGGCGCTCTATGAGAGACTAGATCGGCAACAAATCTGCAATGATCACTAATGATTAAAACCTTCCACATATTCTGGGCAAAAAATAAGCCTTTTTCGGTCCCCAATCCTACCTATGTTACAACCCTGAGAAGTCTTTTCTGATTAAAGCATTTGGATTAGCATATGATTTAATGTCTAAGCTTAGCTCGGAGAAGTTCGAGCAAGATTATTTCTTTCTCATTTTTGCAGGGTTCTTGACTTGTAAACCCAGAGCAAATGAAGAAAATTTTGTGTGAAAAAAATGACCTGACTCAGAAAATGAGTCCCCTTTCGGAAATCATGACCGAGCCCGATATTACGGTCCCGTAAAGACCTCCCGATTGGTCTAAATGTATGCGCTACGAACGGTCTCGAAAACCCAAGTACAGGGTGTCAGGAAATTCAAGTGCTCATATTATAAAAAGACCAAGTCAGGAAATTGGTAAGAAGACCTTTCTGACAGACATATTCCAATAGAATGCTCGAAAGCAAGCTTTGGTTGGAAACTTCAAATTGTTTGATCCAATGATTTTTCCTCACAGGGATTCTTGATCATCTTTGCATGCTTTGAGATGTTTTGGATAACCTCCAACATCCTAAGCCATTTTTGCATAATTGCGTAGGTTACAATGAAACCTTTTACCTACATCGTGATTGTCATTATCTCAAGAAGGCTAATATTTTGGCAAATGAGAAATGAACTTTGAGGTCTAAACTTCTAGGACTCATGGTGACCCCAGATTCCAAAAGGATGCCTTGCTCTGTGAAGAAGAGTTTTCAAGTTTATTTTCTTGCAAGATCCATGGTAACCTCATATCTCAGGAAAACACATTCTTATGAAGGGTTTTTGTAGGTTTGAGCTTTTTGCAGGATGTCTGGAATACCCAGATTCCAGAATGTCACCTCCCGTGTCAAAAGGACAATCTTTGGAAATCATCTCTCTGTGAGATTTCAGTTTGCATGTTTGAACTTTCTGCAGGATGCCTGGAGTACCCAGATCCCAGAATGTCACATCCCGTGTCAAAAGGATAATCTTTGGAAATCATCTCTCTGTGAGATTTCAATTTTGAAGGTTTGAGCTTTCTGCAGGATGCCTGGAGTTCCCAGATCCCAAAATGCCACCTCCAATGTCGAAAGGACAATCTTCACAATCATCTCTCTGTGAGATTTCAGTTTTATAGGTTTGAGCTTTCTGCAGGATGCCTGGAGTTCCCAGATCCCAGACTGTCACCTTCAATGTCGAAAGGACAATCTTAAGAATCTTCTTTCTGTGAGATTTTCAGGTAACCCCTGAATCCCAGAAAAATCTTATCAAAACTTTTGCAGGTTTGAGTTTTCTGCAGAATACTTGGAACCCCCAATTCCCAGAATAACGCCTTGCATGTTAAAATGACAAATTTCAGAAACAGCTTTCAGTAAGGTTCTAGGTAATCCATAAATCTAGAATAGTTCATTTGGTAAAGTCTAAAGGTCGGGTACACCTCACTTGTGTAAACCCTAGTTAATTCCTCAGAATATAGGGTCAACAAAATGTTCGACAATCCCTACAGAACGGGTGCGCCATCCATAGGTTCCTAGTAGAGAGGAGTCATATTCCTCGCCTGATCCCCCTGAAGGATCAAAATGTTCGACAATCCCTACATAACGAATGCGTCATCCATAGGTTCCTAGTAGAGAGGAGTCCTATTCTCGGCCTGATCCCCCTAAAGGATCAAAATGTTCGACAATTCCTACAGAACGGGTGCATCATCCATAGGTTCCTAGTAGAGAGGAGTCCTATTCTCGGCCTGATCCCTCTGAAGGATCAAAATGTTCGACAATACCTACAGAATGAGTGCGTCATCCATAGGTTCCTAGTACAGAGGAGTCCTATTCCCGGCCTGATCCCTTGAAGGATCAAAATGTTCGACAATCCCTTCAGAACGGGTGCGTCATCCATAGGTTCCTAGCAGAGATGAGTCCTATTCATGGTCTGATCCACCATACGGATCAAAACCCCCGACAATCCCTAAGAGACTGGGTGCGTCATTCATAGGTTCCTGTCAAGTATAGGAATCTCATTCTGGTACGGCCTACCATACATGCTAGAGTTTAACCGCCTTATGGTACTTAAAAGACGAGTCCCTAGGTATCCACTTGAATCCGCTATACACCACGCATGCCGCACGAGCGTCAGGCAGGTAAGTAACAGGTGAGTATCTCTATCCCGCCTCTCTCTCTCTCTCTCTCTCTCTCTCTCTCTCTCTCTCTCTCTCTCTCTCACATCAGCTGAAACGAAATGAGCAGAGCATTCACCAACGGGACAAGAAAGATTAGATGTCAAGATTCATTTTTCTATTTCCCAGTATAGTCGATCTAAACTTAGGTGTCACCTGTCTTTGAGAGAAACCTCTCGCGAGATTCCTCTCAAAGTGGGGCAGCCGTTGACACCTAATTTTGGATTAGCCTTTTTACAAGTATTTTTTAGAAAATTCATCAAAAATCCATAAAAAGTCAAAAATTACAAAATCAACTTGGTAGCCTTGGCCAAGTCTAAGGAACCATTTTTGAAAAAAAAAATAATTTCTCATATTTTTCGCATTTTCTAGTATTTTTAGAAAATAGGAAAATACTAAAAAAAATCAAGAAAAATAGCATTTAAGGTCATAAAAATATGGGAAAATAGCCAATATTTTTTATTTTAAATCCCTTGTCTTTTTGACATCACAAAAAATCCAAAATCAGATTCAATTTTAGGTGTTCCTTTATAACACATATGATTGAATTTGAGAAAAAAAATGTCAATTGAGTCTTTAAATTTGTAATTTTGGCATTTTTTAGGATCTTGACATTCAATCTAATTGTCCCTTATTGCAATTTAGCCCAATTGTTTGTACAAATTGGTCAATTGCATGAATTTGACAAAATTACATACTTAATTGCATTTTAGTTCTTGAATTTGGGCATATTTGAAATTACTTTCAATTCAAGGACTATCATTGCAAATTAAATATATTGCCCAATGGTTTTCATCATTTTGAATCAATTGGCATAGGTAATTTGGCCCAATTTGATCATTTGAGCCTTCAATTGCACAATTCCCCGATTTGCAATAAAATGAAAATTTGGGATTTTTATAGAAATTGATGTGAACTTTTAGGCAAAACCATATTTTTGGATAATATTCATGCCCTAAGCTCAATTATGATGTTCAATTGCAAAAATTCCTCACCAAATTGAGTTTAATTTGAAAATTCTAAATCAGAACCGGTTCAGACCGGTCGAACCGGTCTGAACAGTATCGTCTTCCTCCTTAAACCTGCGCGCAGATGAACAGTTCTGAGGGTGATTTCGATCTTCAAATTGAAGACTAATTTGTGGATAATCAGGCACGCATTGGTGGGGGTATTGTTGCCTATACTTTTACCTGTCTATTAACACCGGCGGCACCGCTCGACGTCGCCGGAATAAAAGGCAATTGGCCGGTCAAGTTTCGGAGCTGCAAAAAGTCAACAAAAGCCAACACAGCTCAAATCCGTGACAAATTCGCGCGAGGTAAAGCCTTCCCAAAAACCAAACGAAGTTGGACGAATCGCCCATCCTCCCCGACACCGTTTGAACCTAAAACCACGTGGTGGCACGTGCCATTTGAGTCAGTTGGTCGTTCCCCAATTCGGCGCCAAAATCTTGAAAGTTATATAAGCCCAATGAGGGCTTTCGGTTGAGAAGGTTGGCAGATTCAGTTGCAGGAGAGGGAACTGAATCGAGAGAGAGAAAGATAGAGAGAACGAGAGGGAGAGAGCTCACGTTCCCTCGCGGTGGTCGAAGGTTTGAACTCGAATAGGCAGAGCGCTGGTTGGGCCTTCTCAGGCTAAACCGAAGCTCCCTGAGAACGTCAAGAGGTCGCCCAGACTCCCAGGAGTTGATCGCCGCCAATCGCGGGAATAGGTGAGTTCGACCTCCAAGCTTTCTTACTGAGCATCAATGGCGGAAATCGATTCCGGTCTTAATTCTTTAAATTAGAATGTGCGTTTTATTCCCCGAGCATCACTGACCATTGTCGCACATCTATTTTGCATCGACTTCGCTTGCACACTCCGAATTGAGTCCCCAATCCAACCTCCATTGCCGAACACTGTCCATTCTTGGCTAGCCAAATCTGGGCCGAGCGAGCTCAATCGGAGCTCGAGGTAAGTCTCCTGAACATCGATTGATGCTATCCTGTGATAGAATTGCAATGATTTTGTGTTAGTCGAGCGATCGAACTCCCATGGCCGTACTAGGCACTCTGCTTGATACTCGTGATTTTGCAAATGAGATGTTGCGATTCTTAGATATGTTAAACTAGAGACGATCGCGAGTCGATTGCCGTTGGTCTCGCATGATTTCATCAAGATCCCACCGTAGGATCGTCGCCGGAAACTCCTAGCCGTTCATTCCTTCACCGTCGCGGGGTTGAAGACGAAGCTGACGTGGCCGGTCAGCGAGTCAAAGTCCTAGGTGGCGGGGCATGATTGGTCGACGTGGATGCTGAGTCAGTGTGGCCGTTAGGGTCCGTTATTCGAATAGGTCGATCGGACGGTTCAGATTAATCAAGTTCAATTTATAACAACCGTCCGATTAGCAATTAAAAATATCTGAAAATCATTTTAAAATCGAAAATTCGAGTTGATAAAAAACGGTGTCGTTTGGCTAAGTGGGTAGGCGACGTCGTTTAGGTTAGTAGGATTGAACGGCTCAGATCAAGTCTCAGGTTCTAATCGTGGCCGTAGGTTTTAGTAAGTCAATCAAACGGCTCAGGTCGAGTCTTCGCTTAATCTAGACCGTAGGTTCTAGTAATCAGATCCAACGGGCGTGGATTAGCCTCGCGGTTCAGTATGGGCCGTCAGATTAATTCCGAATAATCTGAAAATCAAAAACGTAGAAACGGCGTCGTTTTAGTCCGTAGGTTTCGCGGGTCCAGGTCTGGGCCGAGTTCCGACCCGAGTGGGTCGGGTCGACCCAGTCCGAATAATATTTTAAATAAAAAAAAATCAGAAAATGGTTTTTAAAAAAATCAGAAAAATTCTAGAAAATCATAAAAAAATTCTAGAAAATCCCAAAAAAATGTAGGAAAATTGCAGGAAATTCCTGGACACTCCAAAAATCCCCAAAAATTGAGGATTGACCACAGACAACTGGTCAATCCTATTTTTGGGGTTTCGCATCCGTTCTTCCAAGAATTGATGACAATGCCCTTTATGGGTAGTTTGTCCCTGCCTTGTATATTGAGATAGGTCGAAAATACCTCGACTAGGATAAGGCCAGTTAGGTGGCGAATCTTTTTGCTTGGGTTTTTTAATCTCATCATTTTTCCTAAAATGACGATTTTACCCCTCGAAGGGTAAATCGTCTTTCCCATTCCAATTGAGTCCCGAAAATTGCTTGAAATTAGGGTTTGGGTCAGGTGGGTGATCAACCCTAATATTTGAGATTTTCAATTCTCATCTTTGTCTAAAATGACGACTTTACCGTTCCAAGGGTAAAATCACTTTTAAATGCCAGAAAAATTCTGAAAATTTCCGAAAAATTGGAAATGGATTGGATTGATTGCCAATCTTATTTCCCCCATCCTTTGACCATACAATTCATCTAAAATGACAAATTTTCCCTGCCGAGGCGAATTGTCCCCGAATTGTTCAAAATCACGATTTTGCCCCTCATGGGCAAATCATGTCAAAATCATTCCTAAGCCTTGATTGAGACTTCTCTATGTTGATATGGTCTCATTAGGGATGCTATGCTAATTTCATGTGATTTATCCACATGTTATAGATCCTTGACTTGCGCTTTTATTTTAATGATTGTGAGTGATAGGATAGTCATTCCTGTCTGCATGAGCTCCTAGATTTAGGATCAGTCTCCCACTCTTCTGTATGAAATCCTAGGATCAGATAAACCATTCAATTTAGATACCAAAAGGGCGTCAACTCTAACAGATGACGTAACTAAGTCCTCGAACCCACTTCTCTAGCTTCCGCAGAATCGAGTAGATCACTCCCAACTATTCGATAGGGTTTCCGATCGTACCCTCCACGAAACGATTGGTGGCGACTCCTTGGCATATACACATATCACATGTCACCAGACCGCACTAAAGGTCGATCACGTATATCTAGCCGTTGCGATTTGGGTAATGGACCTTGGGAGAGGCCCGCATCCGATCATGCAGCGATCGGGCGGCCCATTAGCCCCCTCCAACGGGCAGCCCGCGAGAGGGTCGCGAGAAGTAGGTGGTGTATTACTAATTTGTTGTTGATGTGGGGCTAAACGAAGATGGTGTTTCAAATTAGGAGCGATTGAATTAATGTTGCTGCTGATTTTGGTGTGGATAAATTAGTATGGAGTTACATGTGTGGTTATTGAAAGTTCGAAAGTGGTTTGTGAGTTGAATTTATTTTTTTTCATTGTGGTTTGTGAAGATGTCCACTGATTCATCAAAATCTCTGTCTATTACTTCAGGGTTAGTTCCCCCTAGTACTCCTTCCAGTTCAGGCTCTTTTGGTCCGTATAACAATATGACAGGTTTGCATAATACCTTAGTCGAGCTGGATGGTACGAATTACCCTTCTTGA
This sequence comes from Rhodomyrtus psidioides, assembly GCA_021437785.1. NCBI lineage: Eukaryota > Viridiplantae > Streptophyta > Magnoliopsida > Myrtales > Myrtaceae > Rhodomyrtus > Rhodomyrtus psidioides. The sequence goes on along the minus strand of JAILYB010000010.1, from coordinate 5,499,992 downwards.
TCCATGACTCTTTCGACCTTTATTTACGCCAATCGTCAGTCTAGATGGCTTGATGAAGAACCACCTGAAGATGCTTCTAGTCTAGAAGAATAGAAGTTTGTTGATGCTACTTTTACGTACATTGTTATGGGGAAGCATGGCTGAATCTGTTTGTCATCTTTTCATGGATTGTGCGACAGCCCGTCAAGTGTGGACGGAGTGCGCTTTACTATATTCTGGATAGAATAATATGAGTAGAGTGTGTGATATGTGGGAAGCTTTGTTTGAAGCTAAAATTGATGATGCCAATTTGGCAGAACATTATGCTCGTTTTGCATCTTTGTATCAACGCCTCAAGTCTTATTTTCCACTTACTACTATAGTTACTCAGATGCAGCAACGAGAAGCATACATGATAGCCATGTTGTTTCTCTGTAGCCTTGGTCCGGATCATAGGAATCTTCGTCAACAGATTACCTTTCAAAGCACCATCCCTTCCATTGAAGAAGTTTATTCTTGGGTTGCTCGTTACACTTCCATTCCCAAGACTTCAGCAATGTCAGACAATAGTGTTATGGTGGCTCGTGAAGGTCAAGGAACTTGTGGTCGTATGAGCGGTCGTGGACAATGGAATTCTGACAATTCCTACCGTGGTCGTGATCGTGGTTTTCAAAATCGAGGTGGTGCTCGTGGTGGTAGTAATAATGTTCTAGAGAAGCTCGAGATGGTGGTCGAGGTAGCCGTTTATGTACGCATTGTCAACTTTCTGGGCATACTATTGATTATTGTTATGATCTCCATCCTGAGCTGCGGGGTCTACATGCTTCCATTTATATTGAGCCTTGGACGACTTCTCCCGGATCCTCCTCTGAACAAGCTACAGTAAACTTGACTCGTGCAGAATATGATGAGCTGGTCAAAGCACGACAGAATATGAGTGGTGTTGTCTCTAGTCCTACTACCACTTTAGCACAGTATAATGATCCCACTTGTCTATTGTCCAGTATAGCTACTCCTCATTCTTGGATTATTTATTCAAGTGTCACTCATCATATGACTAGTGACTCTCGTCTTATTAGATCTACTTCATCTGTTCCTTCTATGTTAGTTACCTTAACAGATGGTTCTCAATTCAAAGTAGCTGGTATAAGTTGTGTATCTTTGAGTTTCTCTGTCTCCTTACCATTTGTTTATCATGTTCCACACTTTCCTCACAATCTATTATCAGTCAGTTTTATTACTCGTGATCTTGATTGCGATATTATCTTTTCTTTGTCTTCGTGTATTCTTCAGGATCGGAAGACTGGACGCCGAATAGGTGGTGGGCGTAAGGTTGGTGGATTGTACATCATGGATCCTGAGATTATTGCTGCTGCTGCCACAGTTTAGAATAAAGCCGTGGATGATTCATATATGTTACATTGTCGCCTTGGTCACCCATCAGCAGACGTACTCCGACGATTTCCTTTTATGTCTAGTTCAAGTCTTTAGTTTAATTGTGAAACCTGTCAGTTGGGTAAACATCATCGTGTGTCCTTTGCCCCTTGAGTTTCGAGTCGTGCTTCACAACCATTCGAGTTAGTTCACTCCGATGTGTGGGGTCACAGTCGAGAGTCTTCATTTGGTCTTCGTTATTTGTCACTTTCATCGATAATTGTACTCGTACAACTTGGTTATATTTAATAAAAGATCGTACTGAAGTTTGTTATTCTTTTCGCCAGTTCTATAATGAAGTTCGTACACGGTATAATTATTCTGTTAAGTGTTTGCGTACAGACAATGCTCGTGAGTATTTTTCTTCTTCTACTTTCATTCCATTACTTGAGTCTCACGGTATTTTACATCAGAGCTCTTGTGCTCACACTCCACAACAAAATGGAGTTACTCAACGTAAAAATCATCATTTCTTGGATGTTTCACGTTGCACATTGCCTACTTCTTCATACTCATATGCCTACGTCCTACTGGAGCTATGCTCTTCTTACAACAAGTCATCTCATTAATCGTCTTCCCTCTTCCATGTTGAAAGGAGCTATTCCTTAGACTCTTCTTCATCCTGATCATCCATTATGGTCTATTCGTCCTCGTATCTTTGGATGTGTCTGCTTTGTTCATTCTTTGTCACCTAGGTTGGACAAGTTATCACCTCATTTTGAAAAATGTATATTTGTAGGTTACTGCCGTACTAAAAAATGGTATGTTTGTTATAGTCCTACTCGTCGTCAGGGATATGTCTGTTGATGTGACTTTCTTTGAGGATCAAGCATTCTTTTGTGATGTTCGTTCTCAGGCATCATTTACCATGGATCTTCTCCCACCATCCGCACCTATGTCTCAGTCGAAGCCACTACCCGTTCCTTCTAATGATGCTTCACCAGATCCAAGATCTCCAGCACCGGTTCCTCTTCAGGTTTGCACACGTGGTCCTCGACCTGTTTGGGGCCATAACTCTCCCCCAGCGAACGTCCCACCATCACTGCGACATTCTGAATTTCCGCCCCCTCGAGGCTTGAGATATGAAGTAGAACCTCGAATTGGCAATTGGAAATAAAGAATTTCAAAATTGAAAAAAGATTTGACGTCGCCTCGCCAATGGCTACTCAAAATGAGAAAAATGAAGTTTTCGGACGAAAAGTGACAAATGACCGTTTTGCCCCCAACCTCATACCTTTGCCTTAAGAAAGTTGGAAGGGAAAAATTGTCAATCTACCCCCCATAGAAGCTACGAAAAATCTTGAGGGACAAGTCAATGGAAGTCAAAGTGAAATAACCAATAATTGGACCATTGCCACGTGTCATCTTTTGGCTAAACCAAGCATTAAATGGCCTTAAATGTAATTTTCGCGACCCTCTCGCGGCAAGGGGGCTAATGGGCCGCCCGATGTCGCCATGATCGGACGCGAGCCTCTCCCAAGGCCCTTTACCCAAATCGCAACGGCTAGAAATACGTGGTCGACCTTCGATGCGGTCTGGTGACATGTTATATGTGTACATGCCAAAGAGTTGCCACCAATCGTTACTTGGAGGGTACGATCAGAAAATCCTATCGAATAGTTGGGAGTGATCTACTCGATTCTGCGAAAATCAGAGAAGTGAGATCGGGGACTTTGTTATGTCAATTGTCAGAGTTGACGCCCTTTCGGCACCTAAGTTGGATGATTTATCTAATCCTAAGATTTCATGCAGATGAGTACGGGTACGAACCTAAATCTAGGAGTTCATGCAGACATGAGTGGCTAACCTATCACTCACAATCAGTAAAAATAAATACGCAAATTAAGGATCCAGAACATGCAGATAAATCACATGAAAGCATCATGGCATCCCTAATGATGCCCTATTAGCCTAGAGGAGTCTCAATCAAGGCTTAAGAGTGATTTTGATATGATTCGCCCATGAAGGGCAAAATTATAATTTTGAACAATTTGGGGATAATTTTCCCCGGAAGGGAAAATTTGTCACTCAGATGAAGTGTATGGTCAAAAGATGATGGAAATAGGATTGGCAATCAATCCAATCCATTTCCTATTTTTCAGAAACTTCTAGAATATTTTTTGGAATTTTAAAAGTGATTTTACCCTTAGAGGGGTAAAATCGTCATTTTGGGCGAAGATGAGAATTGAAAATCTCAAATATTAGGGTTGGTCGACCACCTGACCCAAACCCTAATTTTAAGCAATTTTCTGCACTTGATTGAAATAGGAAAGACGATTTAACATTTGAGGGGTAAAATCGTCGTTTCAGATAAAGTAATGAGATTCAAAAATCCCAGCAAAAGGATTCGCCACCTAACTGGTCCTATCCTAATCTAGCATTTTCGACCTCTCTCAGATACAAAGCGAGGACGAATTACCCCTAAAGGGCATAATCGTCAATTTCCAGAAGAACAGATAAGAAACCTCAAAAATAGGATTGACCAGTTGTCTGTGGTCAATCCTCAATTTTTGGGTAGAGTGTCTAGGAATTTCCTACAATTTTCCTACATTTTTTTTTTTGGATTTTCTAGGATTTTCTAACATTTTTTAGGATTTCCTAGAATTTTTCCAATTTTTTTTTTAATTTTTTAAATCATTTTCTTATTTTTTTATTAAAAAAAAGTGATTCGGACCGGGTCGACCCGACCCGTTCGAGTCGAAACCCGGCCCAAAACCCGTACCCGCGCGACCCGGCCACCAAAACGACGCCGTATCATCCTTTTTTATTTCTGATTATTTGGACTTGATCCGACGGTTCATATTGAATCACGTGGCTACTCCACGTCCACTGGATGATCTGACTAAAATCTACGGCTTAGATTAAATGGAGACTCGACCAGGGCCGTCTGATTGACCTACCAAAATCTACGGTCGGGATTAGAAGGCAAGACTCGATCTGGACCGTCCACCCTCACTAACCTAAACGACGCCGCACTACTACTAACCTAAACGACACCGTTTCGAAATATTTTGATTTTCTGATTTTAAAACATTTTCGGATAAACCTAATTACTAATCGGACGGCCACTAAAATTCAAACACGATTTATCTGAGCCATCCGATCTGTTTATTCGAATAACAGATCCTAACGGCCATGCTGACTGGATAACCACGTGGACCAATCACAGGACGACACCTAAGCCTTTGACTCTTTGACCGACCACATCATCTTCGTCTTCAACCTCACGACCTCCTCTGAACGGGCGACCGCGACTCTCCGGCGATGATCCAATGGTGAAAATTTGACGGAATTACACAAGACCGGCACCAATCGACTCGCAGCGATCTCTAGTTTAACATATCTAAGAATCATGGCATCTAATTCACGAAATCACGAGTATCATGCAAAATGCCGAGTACGGCCATGGAAGTTCAATCACATGATTCATGGCTTTTCGAAGCAATTCCTTCACATAGGAGCACCACAGGGTGTTCAGGAGACTTACCTCGAGCTCTGATTGAGCTCGCTATGGCTAGAATAGCCTGGCCATTGATCGACCAGGCCGAGCTAGGTTGGGAGTTCGACTCAGGGTTTTCAGGCAAAATCGATGCAAAAAAGAGATACAGCAATGGTCAGTGACATTCAAGGAACAAAACGCACACACTATTGATGAGTCGCCATTGGTGTACAGTGAAGAACTCGAAACTGTGTCTCACCTATTTTTGCGATTTCGCATGGCACGGTCGGTGGCGATCGCTTCCTGGCACTCCAAGTGACCTTCCGACGGTCTTCTTTGGCTTCGGTTTGGCCGGAGACGGCCTAACCAGTGCCTTACAGTCAAGCTCAAGTTCTCGACGACGGGTGTCGGAGAACGAGCTCTCTCTCGAGTTTTCTCTCTCTCTTTCGATTCCGTTCTACTTTTCCAACTGAACTGAACCAACCTCTCTTCTAGAAGATCCATTAGCCTTTTATATCTGTTTCAAATTCTGGCGCCGAATGGGGAACTCTCGTTCTCCCTCTATCACGTACCTCCCATGCGCCATTTGGTCATCGGACGGTGACGGAATCTGTTGGGTATCTGTCTAAGTCCGTCAAGCCTTCCGTCGAGTGTCATTTGGCTCGAATTTGAAGCGAATTTACTCTAAGTTTGTTTTTGTTGACTTTTGCAGATTTACAAGTTTGACTGACCTCGCCGGAGCTCGTCCGGCGACCATTTGTCTTGAGGCTGGTCTTGATCGAAAGGTCTTGAGGTGAGGAACAAGACGCCCACCTAATTTCTCCCGATTATGGCCGATTGTCCAATCAATTGCTCGATCAAAATTTGCCTGAGAATTGTCCATTCGCGCGAGAGTCTTGAGGAAGACGATGACACTGTAGTGAACCGGTTCGACCGGTCTGACCGGGCGGTCTGACCGGTTTGAACCGGTTTCGACTTGCAATTTTCAAATTAAACCCAAATTGATGGGGAATTTTTGCAATTAAACCTTAGAATTGAACTTAGGGCATGAATTTTATCTAAAACTATGGTTTTGCCCAAAAGTTCATGTCAATTTCTACAAAAACCCTAAATTTGTCCTTAATTGCAATTAGGCAAATGGTGAAATTGGAGGCTCGAATGATCAAATTGGACAAAACTACCTATGTCATTTGAATCAAAATGATGAAAAGCATTGGGCAGTGACTTCAATTTACAATGATAGTCCCTGAATTGAAAATAATTTATAAAAATGCCCAATTTCAAGGACTAAAAAGCAATTAAGTATGTAGTTTTGCCTAATTCATGCAATTGGGCAATTTGTGCAAACAATTGGGCTAAATTGAAGTAAGGGATGAATAGATTGAATGTTAAGATCCTAAAAAATGCCAAATTTGCAAATTAAAAGACTTAATTGATATTTTTCAATCATATGTGTAACAAAGGAACACCTAAAATTGAATTTGATTTTGGACTTTTTATGAGGTCAAAAAAGACAAAGGATTTAAAATAAAAATATTGATTATTTTTTCATATTTCTGTGACCTTGAATCCTATTTTTCTTGAATTTTCGAGTATTTTCCTATTTTCTAAAAATACCAAAAAATATGATAAATATGAAAAATTATTTTTTGGTCAAAAATGATTCCTTAGGCTTGACCAAGGCCACCAAAGTTGATTTTGTAATTTTTTTTTTTGCTTTTTATGAATTTTTTATGAATTTTCTAAAGATAAGCTGAAAAAAGGCTGATCCGAAATTAGGTGTCAACAGCTGCCCCTCTTTGAGAGGAATCTCGCGAGAGGTTTCTCTCAAAGACAGGTGACACCTAAGTCTAGATCGACTCTACTGGGAAATAGAAAAATGAATCTTGACATCCATTCTCTCTTGTCCCGCTGGTAAATGCTTTGTCCTATCTTTGCCGATGTGAGAGGAGAGAGGCGGAATAGAGATGCTTACCTGTTACTCACCTGTCTGATGCTCGTGTGGCATGCGCGGTGTATAGCGGATTCCAGTGGATACCTAAGGACTCGTCTCTTGAGCATCCTAGGATGGTTAAACTCTAGCTCGTATGGTAGGCCAAACCAGAGTGGGATTCCTATTTGACAGGAACCTATGGATGACGCACCCGTTCTTTAGGGGTTGTCAAAATTTTTTATCCGTATGATGGATCGAACCATGAATAGGACTCTTCTATGCTAGGAACCTATGGATGACGCATCCGTTCTATAGGTATTGTCAAAAAATTTGATCCGTCAGGGGGATCAGGCCATGACTAGGACTCCTTTCTGCTAGGAACCTATGGATGAAACATCCGTTCTGGTAGGGATTGTCAAAAAATTTGATCTGTCAGGGGGATCAAGCCGTGGATAGGACTCCTTTCCGCTAGGAACCTATAGATGATGTACCCGTTCTGGTAGGGATTGTCAAAAACTTTGATCCGTCAGGGGGATCAGGCCGTGGATAGGACTCCTTTCTGCTAGGAACCTATGGATGACGTACCCGTTCTAGTAGGGACTGTTAATGACTAAGCTGATCCTACATCTTGGGGAATCAACGAAGGTTTATATAAGTGAGGTGTACCTAACCTTTAGGTTTACCAAATGAGCTATTCTGGGTTTAGGGATTACCTAGAACCTCACAGAAAGTTGGTTCAGAAGATTGTCCTTTTGACATGCGATGTGTTATTCTGGGATTTGGGGATTCCAAGTATCCTGCAGAAAATTCAAACCTGCAAAAAATATTGATACGATCTTTCTAGGATTTAGGGGTTACCTGAAATCTTGCAGAAGGAAGATTCTGAAGCTCTTCATCGCAGAGCAAAGTACACTTCTTCGACTTGGGGCTGCCATGAGTCTTATAGAAGTTTAGACTTGAATGTTCATTCCTCGTTCGAAAAGATATCAGTCATCTCGAGGTAATGATAGTTATAATGCAAGCAAAGCTTTACTTTGACCTATGCAATTATGCAAAATGACTTAGGACGCTGGAGGTTATCCAAGACATCTCAAAGCATACAAAGATGATCAAGGATCCCTGTGAGGAATATCCTGGATCAAACAATTTGAAGTTTCCAACTAAAGATTACTTTTAAGCATTCTATTGGAACGTCTCGATCAAAGAGGGCTTCTTACCAATTCTTTGACTTTGGTCTTTTATGACAAAAGTACTCGAATTTCCTAATAACCTATACTTGGGTTTTCGGGGCCATTCGCAGCACATACATTTCGATCAATCGGGAGGTCTTTACGGGACCGTAATGTTGGGTTTGGACACGGTTTCCAAGGGGACTCGCTTTCTGAGTCAGGTCCTTTTTTAATGAACAATTTTCTTCATCTGCTCCAGGTCTACAAGTCAAGAACCCTACAAAAATGAGAGAGAAATAGTCTTGCTCGTACCTCTTCGAGCTAAGGTATATATCAATATAGGCGTCTTAGTCAGAAAAGACTGCAAAGGTTTGTAACGTTGGTAGGATTGGGGACCGAAAAATGCTTGTTTTTTGCCCAGAATCACAAAGGGTTTGACATTGGTGATCATTGCCGATCAGTCCTCTGTTCCACCCCGGATTGATAATGTTTCAAAAGACGCCTACGTATCTTGAGAATGAGCCTGTCTTTTGAAAGACGTTGCTCGCTGTTTTGGCAATTGGCTACAATTCCGTGTGAAGGGTAGCATTTTATTACGCAAGTCTTGAAGGTTCTTCTTCATCTTGAAACTTGTTAGGGAGGTTGAAATATCCCGTGACCTCTTGATATCCCTAAAATTCTGCTTTATGACTTTCCAACATTTTGGTGGAGGTCAACCCTTTTCTTGTCAGGCTTTTGATTTAATTTACTAATACATGAGGATTCGACTTTTTCTCTCCTCCTTTTTCATTTTCTTTTTTTTTTCGATCCCGCCTTTCCTTGTCTTTACCTAAGAACTAGGATCTTTGATCGTTCTTTGGGGCGAGTGACTTGAGTCCCATTCTGTCTTGAATACCTCACTTTCTGAGATTCGCACGTGGCTCCTATTTTTGAGCCTTTATACCCACTGTGCCTTGGTCATCTTTCTCCTGGAATGTACAATGATCACCAATGGGGGTATATGAAACGAATGTGTAGGCTCAAATTGGTTATACAATAGATATAATTGTGCAGGGTAGAGAAACGAACATCTCTCCGTCATCCTAAGGTGCCTGGATCAATACATATCAACACACAAAGATTGATGTTAGTTCGAGCAAAAAGATTTCTAACCATTTACCTGTTCAAGCCACTGGGCGGCTTCTGTGTAACCCCAATGCGGGGCGGCTCTTGACATGGCTTAGAAATGAAAATCACCACTCAAAGGGTTTGTAAATGATTACCTACAGTATTTATGGATAAGAATGAATGCCTCCATCATCCCAATCCATGTAATCGATGCGAAAGGCCCTTGTATCCTCAGGTTCAGGCTTTTCTATCCTCATACCTCTCTCATCTCTCGAGTGTGTGTAGGACGTGTTTGGATTAGGTTTGCCTTTCATCTGGAGGAACATCCCTAGTAGATAATTTAGGCAAGCCATACTTTGGAATAATCACTTTGTTTTTCTTCGGGCATTTTACTCCACAAGGGATTTCAATGATGTATCATGCATATTTTGACCATGCTTGGATAACCTCGGGTTCCAACAAGTGTGCAATAAATGTTAGGAATTCCACTTTTTGAAAACGAGGTTTATTCCTAAGTTTGACCACGTGATTGTACGTCCTCCCGGTTCTTTTATCTTACAGGGGGTGAGAAACTCTATAGTGTTTCTCCTTTGTTGTCTCCTATCTTCATCAGGCATTCCTACATGTAAACAGAATAGGCATTCCTGTGAGTAAAAGATGGTTTAACTTTTGATGGAACAGATACATATCACCTGGTTCTTGAGGTCAAGGACCCTTCTGTCTAAGGTTCCATTTGAACGGATTTGATTTTGGGTCTACTTCTTGGAATCCTGCAAAACCGAATACATGTTAATGTATGCATGATATGCTCATGTAATGATCGTCACGGCGACTTGAATCATTTCGGGGCAAGCCACATAATCAATATATGATTTCATTTCAAGGATAATACTTCTTCACAGCATTTGAATTTACAGGGTGCCACAATTCTTCTCCTTCAGAATTTACAAGAATTAACGCTCCTCCTGTGAGAATTTTCTTGACAATATAGGGGCCTTCGTAATTCGGGATAAACTTGCCTCTCGTATGGACAGCATTTGGCAGAGTCTTCTTTACCACCAAGGCATTCACCTAAAAAATTCTGGCTCTAACTTTCCGATTAAATGACTTGACCACCCTCTTCTAGTAACCCTGGCCATGACAAATTGCCTTAAGACGTTTCTCGTCTATTAGATTCAGCTGTTCACACCTGTGTTTAAAATATTCTGCCTCGGAGAATTTAGCCTCTGATAAGATTCTCGAAGAAGGAATCTTAACCTCTATGGGCAGGACAACTTCCATTCCATATACCAGAGCATAAGGAGTTGCCCCTGTAGAAGTTCTTATCAAAGTTCGATATGCCATTAAGGCAAATGGTAGCCTTTCATGCCAATCCCTATAATTCTCTACAGTCTTAGCCATGATCTTTTTTATATTCTTGTTAGTCGCTTCTACCGCTTCATTCATTTGTGGGCGATAAGGGGAAGAATTAAGATGTCGAATACCAAAGCGATCCAGCAGATCGTCGACAATCTTATTGTTAAGGTTGGACCCATTATCTGTGATGATTGCTTAATGGGTACCATATCGAGAGATTATATCTCTCTTAATAAACATTGCCACATTCCTTGCGGTAACATTCTTGTAAGAATTAGCCTCTATCCACTTTGTGAAGTAATCGATCGCTACCAGGGTGAAGCGATGACCATTTGAAGCCATTGGATTGATAGGCCCTATCATGTCTATCCCCCACATAGAAAAAGGCCAGACTTCGAACATTTGATGAAGTTCGTTTGGGGGCGCATTAATCTTATCGCCATATACTTGGCATTGGTGGCATGACCGGACATGCTGACAACAGTTAGATTCGATGGTCATCCAATAATAGTCAAGCCGCATAATCTTCTTAGCGAGGAGGTGGCCGTTCATATGGGGCCCACACATACCTTCATGGATCTCCTTCATGAGAACATTTGCTTCTTTAGCATCTACGCACCTTAATAGAGTGGAGTCAAATGATCTTTTGTACAGAACTTGTCCACTAAGGAAGAACTTGCTAGCTATCCTGGCTATGTATCTCCGGTCTCCTACCTGACACCCTTCAAGAAATTCCCTCTTTAAAAGATAATTCTTGATATCGTAGTACCACGGGTCTCCGTCAAATTCTTCTTCTATCATCATACAGTAGGCTGGTTTTTCAACTATGCCGATCCTTAGTGGTTCTATTTCTAACCCACCAGTTATTTGCAACATCGAGGCCAGTGTGGCTAATGCGTTTGCAAATTGGTTATGAGATCTTGGTAGGTATTCAAATGATACATCTTCGAACTTAAGTGCCAACTCTTCAAGATATTCATGATAGGGGATGAGATTTGCGTCCTTTGTTTTCCACTCCCCCCGTGTCTGTAAAAGAATGAGCATGGAATCTCCATAAACTTGTAGCCTAGGTATTTCCATGGAGACGGCCAACCGTAAGCCTAGGATACACGCCTCGTATTCTGAGATATTATTGGTGCAATGGAAAGTCATCTTTGATGCAACAAGATAATGTTGACCATCAGGGGATATCAGTATTGCCCCAGTGCCCGCTCCTGACAGATTAACAGCACCATCGAAATACATGACCCATTTATCCTCTGTCAGGTTCAGAACTTGATCTTCCACCTTTGTCTTTCCAGAAGACGTGCAACTTTGGGAATTCTCTGCCAACATATCGGCTATGGCTCTTCCTTTCACCGATTTTTGTTGAGAACATCTGATGTCAAATTTGGATAACATTACCTGCCATTTTGCTAACTTCCCAATCAAAGCGGGTTTCTCCGAAAGGTATTTGACAGGGTCATTTTCTGTTATCAGCTAAATATGGTGATGTAGAGTGTACTGTCTTAACCTGCGAAGTACCCATACTGTTGCTATGCAAGTCCTTTCAACAGGTATGCATCTTTTTTCAAAAAGGGTGAATTTCTTGCTTAAGTAGTAGATGGTTTTTTCCTTACCATCTAATAGGCTTCTCTGGGCGAGTAAGGCTCTCAAAGATTCTTGCTGTATAGTCAAATACAAGGTCAAGGGGTGACCTGGGACGGGCGGAGCGAGTATTGGTGGAGTGACTAGATAGGTCTTGATCTTTTGGAACGCCTAGCTGTATTCCGTGACCCATGTCACTTTTGCGCCCTTCTTAAGTAGTTTGAAAATCGATTTAGCCACATCTGATAACTGATTGATGAACCTGGCAATGTAGTTTAATCTCCCTAGAAGACTCCTTACTTCTTTCACTATTGAGGGAGTTTCTAGGTCATGGATAGCTTGAATCTTCGAAGGGTCAATCTCAATGCCCTAGTTACTGACCATGAATCCGAGAAGTTTCCCAAATTTTGCCCCAAGCACACATTTGTTAGGGTTCAACCTCAACTTGTATTTGCGCAGTCGTTCAAATAACTTTCTTAGCATTCGAATGTGATCTTGTCCCTTCCTGGACTTGGCGATCATGTCATCGACATATACTTTGATTTCCTTATGGATCATGTCATGGAATAGTGTGATCATAGCCTTCTGATAGGTAGCCCCAACGTTCTTCAGTTTGAAGGGCATAACCTTATAGCAAAAGTTTCCCCAAAGCGTGGTAAATGCAGTTTTCGGTTTGTCTTCCTGCTTCATGTGGATCTGGTTATATCCGGAGAATCCGTCCATGAATGAGAATAATTCATACCCCGCAGTACTATCCACCAGTACGTCAATGTGAGGAAGTAGAAAATCATCCTTTGGGCTCGCCCTATTCAAATCTCGATAATCCATACAGATCCGAACTTTGCCATCCTTTTTCATGACGGGGACTATATTTGCAATCCAATTTGAATACGAGATAGCCTCAATAAAGCCCACCCTGAGAAGCTTCATCACTTCTTCCTTAATCTTGTCTTCTAACTCGGCTTTCATTCGTCTGCTGCCTTGCCTGACAGGTTTAACACTAGGATTTGTGGGTAATGCATGTTCCACAATTTTGGGATCCAAACCTGGCATGTCAGCATATGACCATGCGAAGACGTCCTGATATTCCCTCAGTAATTCTGTAAACCTGAGCCTTTCATCTCGGGATAAATTCCCACCGATCTTGACTTCCTTGATATTCGTGGGGTCACCCAAGTTAATAACAACTGATTTTTCTGAAGTGGGAGGCATCGACTCTTCGAAGGCACTCCATTCTCTACGGATGAATGCATAACCCTCATCCTCATCTTCTTCAATGTTGTAAGAGCAATCGGCGTGGCGATCCGCATCGCATAACAACCTGGTATGTATGTTTGAGATGATATGCCTGAAATGTCATGAGCATGGTTAGTCTATATTTCATATAAGAATGCTATGCATGAGTGTGAAAAATCTTTTAAAAAGAGATTTCAAAATAAGTGCAAGCGTAATTGGAACTAGTTCTCATATCATAGGACATCATTGTTCCTCAGAAATCTTTTGGAAATCAGGAATCGTATGGAAAATCAGGCCTCAAGCTTATGTGTGGAAGACTAATATCATCATCGGGCTGATTTGTAGTTCCATATGTCCTTAACAAAACTTGTGCAATTTTATTGAATGCAAAATGGGCCGCATTACAAGTTATGCTATTTGGACCAACGACCGGAGATCTAAAGGCGTTTTCCTACATTTATTCCAAGCAACAAAACTAAAAGTGCAATGAAATGCGGGAAATTTAAATGCAGTATTAAGAGCAGGGAAGAGGTTTCTTTACTCAAAAATGGTGGCTTCATCACCCAACCACTCTATGATGACATTAACGAAGCTATCTTCCATAAATGGATTTGCCAGATCTAATTCTGCTGTTGGAATTATATTTTCTTCTGACAACCACCTAGAGTCTTTGCTGAAATGGTTGCTTAAAGGGCTGCTGAACATCTTAGACTTACCTTTCCAGGCCGAAGAACCAATGAATGAATCTTTTTTATTTTTCTGGCTTCTATGGCGTCCCTGGCTCTTACCCCGGCCTCGGCCTGCCACCTTAGAGCTAGACCCATCACTACGAATTTTCTGATATCCCAAGCCCATCTTGTGCTCGTTGGATTTCAACTGTAAATGAGTGTTGATTCATTGACCATACTTGCCCAGACCCTTTCCTGGGTTGTACCCGTACGACGTAGCATCTTGGCTGGTAACAGGTAAGCTCTCATGGCTGTTTTGGAGGTTTTAACCATCTTTTCTTTGATGCCTAAACTCCTCCATATAGCTAAAGGGCGGATGTTAAAAGTGAATCCGTTATCGATTAGCACGAGCGCTACTCTCTTTCTGTTGCATTGTGCCGTAATGTATAAAGCCTTGTTGTGTCCCCTTCCTTCTATGGGGAAGTCTTCATCTGAGAAGCCTAATTGGTCTTTTAGAAGGATCGCTCCTACAAAGTCCCCTAACTGCACATCATTAATAGTTTCGGGGATATGCACCTCATTTAGTATTTTCAACAATGCATTTTTGTGTTTCTCTGAGTTGATGAACAAATCCAACAGAGATATTTATGCTGGCATCTTCCTTAACTACTCTATTACTTCAAACTCACTGGTTTTAATGATAGTCATGAGTTTTTCTGCGCCTTCCTTTGAAATTTCTTTCTTTTCGGATTCGCCTTCCCTAAGGGCGTAAAATCGTACAGACCTCATTATAGCACTACCTCCTTTGTCCCATAGTCCCAGTGGACTGCCTTAGGGTTGTACTCTTCTACCGGAGGGACTTTTATAGTTACTATTGTCAGACAAGATGCCTCTGGTTCAGCTCTATCATCTACTTCATCTTTTGGCAGTCGAATCACCACAGGTTTAATCGGGCAATCCTCTACCTGACTCAAGCCATCAAACTCTTCTAGTTTGATTACCACGGTCGCAGTGGCCTCAATCATTGACACAATGTCGCCGAAGTCTTTTGCGATAGTTTCATTTTCTAGTTGACGATGCCCGTCATCATTATTAGTTCTGCTGTCATCGCAAATTTCGGGTACTCCCTCATTCTCTTGAATAATTCATCTGAGTTCTGCTGCTGAGCCTTTGATTTCTCTTTCTCGACATACTGCTATGCATTAAGCTTGGCATCTATCACCTGGTCAAGTGATGGTTCAAGCTCTTTTGTAAAAGGCTTTTTCACATCCTTTGGGATCTCTGGTTGAACGGGATCATCCATACCTCCACTTCTGTCTGGTATGATATCTTCCACCCTCTGATAGAAACTAGGAGGAGCAGACTATTTCACCTTAAAGTTGTATTCCCCAGAATCTTCACCCAGATTGTCTATAATTTCTCCCTTTTCTAGTGCGTTAGCCATGAATCTGCGATCTGCCAGACTTCGTCTGCTAGCTTCTAGTTCATCATCGTCAAGTTCTTCTTCTGGCTTGATAATCAGCTCAAGATCGCCTATCAGACTTTCGTGTGGGATATTCCACATGTTTCCATGTTCAGTTTTAATCGCAAACTGGATCCCTTGCAAGCTTATAGAGGCCTTGACTCCCTTGAATCTTTCATCGGTAACACTCGACATTATCCCTAAGTTCATCATCTTGTCGATACACTTCTTCATGTCAGCAGACACTTCTCCCTCCTTTGGATATAACGAAGCGGTCGCCAGAAGGTTGGTCAGCTTAGGTATATCCACCTTTAGTTCAATATGATTTTCCTCTTCATCAGTGAATATTGCCCCTACAGTTTGGTGATCAGGGAGCGAGTTTTCTTATACATTCGGAGCCATATCATCAAACTTCAAAATCTGACTCTCGATCAAAGCTTGCACCTTCAACTTAAGGATATAACTATTATCTACGTCGTGTCCTCTTTCACCTATGTGATAGACACAGGTCTGGCTCTCATCAAAGCCAAGATATTTAACAAGATTTGCCCTAGGAGGTTCCTTTGCCATCAAGTATTATTCGAGTAGCATCGGGAGCAGTCTGGATAAAGGCCTTGGGAGTTGAGAGAACTACTTTTGGGGTGCCTCTTCCTAGGCTCTTACCCTTTTGGTGTTGACCACGATGATCATCCATTGGTATGATTAGAGTTGTTAAACACCTTGGGCTTATGGGGGTCTGGTATGAAGGCTATGTCAAGCATGGTCTCTCTATCCTTTTTTAAGGGGTATTGCTTCCTTGTAGAAGTTTCAAGCGGCCTCCTTTCTCTTAAGGCCCATTCGAGTCTTTTGGCCACCTTTATCAAATGTGTAAAGGTTTGACATCTTGAGGTGTTTAATCTGTCAAAATATTCGTAGGGAAGTGCCTTTGAGAACAAGTCAATCAGCTTCTTCGTTGGGATTGACGGTTTTACTTGGGTGGCCATGTCGCGACCCGTCCGGAAGCGGACGCGGCTAATGGATTACCGATCGCGGGTCTTGGATCGGCGCGAGCCCTCCCAGGCCCATACCAAATCGCGGCGGGAGTATTTTTCAAAAGATTCGACGATAAGAGTCGATCGCTTTCGACCTTTAGTGTGGTCGTGATGGCATGTGCAACTTGTGCATGCATTTGGAGTCGCCACCGGTCTTTCTTGGAGGGTAGACCGGAAACCTTACTGACCGATTGGGAGAGGTCGATCAGTTCCGCGGAACCAGAGATTTTGGGTTCGGGGACTTGGTTACGTCGGTGTCATTACCAACGCCCTTTCGGTACCTAACGCGAGTGATTTTCCTGGCTAAGAGTTCATGCAGGCGCAATTTTAGGCGAGGTAGGTTTGATTCAGGGTTTCATGCAGATTGAAAGACTATTCCTATCAATCACAATCAATTTTAATGAAAACTCAATCAAGTACATAAATAAATCACATTAATGTACATCAATTCAAGTCAATGGCCTCCTAGTATAGCCATAAGGGCTTAGGGAAGATGTGATTTCGGACCAGGGGTAAAATGGGAAGATTTGGGAACGATTAGCCCGAAGGGCAAAATCGTCAATTTTTGGAAGATTTGGATACCGAATTACCCAAAATATTCCATGGCCAGTTGTTTGTGGCAATTTCCCATTTTTGAGAATTTTTTGGAATTTCTTGATTTTTCTTCGATTTTTGGAGGACGATTCGCCCAAAGGGCGAAATCATCATTTTAAGAAAGGTCGGGGTTCAAAACACCCGGAATGAGTCTTGGCCAGTTGTTTGTGGCCATTTCCTATTTTTTGGGATTTTCCTGAATTTTTTTAGAATTGTTTTTGGAAGACGGTTTGCCGGAAGGGCAAAACCGTCATTTCTGAAAAGATCGGGGGTCGAAAGACCCGGAACAGGTCATGGCCAGTTGAATGTGGTCATTTCCTACTTTTTGGAATTTTTTTAGAATTTTTCTGAATTTTCCGAATTTTCTTTGAGATTTTTTTATGATTTTCTATTTTTTTATTGAATTTTTGAGTTTTTTTATTATTTTTTTTATTTTATGCATTTTATTTAATTACCCTCCGAAAACCTTGATCAGACTGCCCCGGACGCGCCACGTGGCGAACTCCCATCCACTCGATCAGAATAATTTTATTTAATAAATTCAGAAATTAAAACCCATCCGACGGATCAAAACGCGCCACGTGTTGGACTCTGGTGCGTCCGATCTTGAGCATGATCGGACGATCCACAGAGCGCCACTTGGCGAATTCTCGACCATCAGATTTATTAATATTTTTATTTATCCGAAAATCATTTATTTATTTTGAAAATCTTTTAAATCTTCCAAAAATCCCAGATCGCGACACGTGGCGAAGCCACGACCGTCCGATCTGGGTTTTATTTTTTAATGACGCGGCCCCCACTCGGCCGACGTGGCCGCCCACGTGGCACGCCACGTCAGCCATTGACTGGTCAACGGTCTCGCAGCCGGCCGGAGAGGGCAACCGGCGCTTCGCCGGAACAGTGCAAATTCCGGCGAAGTTGCCGGAAATCTCGCCGGAAAGTCGTGAACAGACCCCAATTTCGGTATTTTTTTACCCTCTTGATCCCGCTCGACTCCTTATCGTTTCTGAATCATTCTGCGCTCGATTTAAAGCCACCGAACACGACGAACACGCCGGAGCCGAACGGTAACAGTGACGATTCCGGCAACAAAAATATTTCACGGATTTTTTTGACGAAACTCAACTCCAACCAAACGAATCACATCCAAGAGGGCTGAGGAGACTTACCTGAGGCTCTTTAGAGCTTAGCGACCGCTGTCCACATCGGTATGAGGTTTCGCCTCGGGTTAGGACCGGGGAGTCCCCACCGCCATCGTCGACAGGATTCGATGCAAAAAAAAAAAGTGAGAAGAAGGATGAGAGTCGATCCTAAGACTAGCTTAAGGCATTATGCGGGCACGGGCCACTCGAGTAACACACGACCGAGGACAAACTCGGGTTAGACCATAGGCGGGCATTTCGTCGAACACGTGACGGGCATGCGAGAGACCAACGTTTAGACTAGATCCATGCGCGTTTCATGCAGAACCGAAGCAACATGATATTCAAACATGCATACAGAGACATGAATAGACTTTGGACAATGATCGGTTCGGCTCCGTTTGGCCGGAAACCAAACGGAACCGAACCCACAGTGAGCTTCGCAAACAGGGGAAAACAGGGGAGGATGAGACCGGGGAGCTACTGACCGCTTTTCGCGATTCCGGCGGTGATCGGGCTTTGGCGGGTGGCGAGCTCGTCCAACGGAGACCCCGCAACATCTGCTTGAGCTTCGTCGCCACCCGACTCCAATTCCCACAGCTCCCGGCCTCCCTTCTTTTTTTTCTCTCTCTCTCTCTCGGCCTCCCTCTATTTCCATGGCCGACCAGCCTTTTTGGCCTCCACTGATCCACAGAGTCGGGCCTCACACTTTGCCGTTGTCCCCCACACTTGTCGTCCGCTTTTCTTAAAAAAAATATGGCCGCCGCTCCCTTTATCCCCGGCCCCTGCTCTCGGTGCTTTCGGCAGTGTGGGTCTGCAACTAAGTTGCAGACCCGGTCGGACCGGGTCGGGTCGGGTCTGACCCGACCGGCCCGGTTCGACCCAAATCGCCCAAATTGGGCCCTAATTTGACCCGTTTTCACGAAATTGATGACAAAATCGAACTCCTTGACATGTTTTCTATCTAATAGGGGTATTTTCATGAATCAATTGGTTGAAATTTAGTGAAAACCCCAAATTGTCCTTAGGATCCGAAATTGATTTTTGTTTAATCAAGGGCCCAAACGACCGAATCAGTCAAAATTGAGGCCACCAATGGATTCATCATGATGAAAAACATAGGGTAGAGGTATTTAATTTCAATGGGTACGCCCGTATGAAATTTAATTTCAAGAATTGCGAAACCGGGGACTAAATTGAAAGATTTTTATGCAATTAAGCCCTTTTGGTTAAAATTGATCAAATTGGATGGAAAATTGACCTAATTGCACTTTGAGACTTTAGAATCCAATGTCATACCTTATAAAAACCAAGAATTGAAAATTAAAAGACTCGAAAAGGATTTTTCATGCCCGATTCGGGTTTATGTTTGTGAAGGAACATAGTGACCCAAGCCGAATTTTCAAGATTTAAAGTGACACACTTGAAGAGGAGATCAAAACAAAATTATTGAATATTTTTGTGTATTTTTCTGACCACGAATGGTATTTTTCTAATTTTTTGGGTATTTTTATAATTAAATAAATTCGAAAAATATTATAAAATACCAAAAAATATTTTTTGTTCAAGATTGGTCCCCAAGGCTAGGCCAAGGCTTTCAAAGTTGATATTGTAATTTTATGACTTTTTTTTATATTTTTAATTAATTTTAAAGAATAAAAATAATAGATGGTCAAAAATCAGGTGTCAACAGCTGCCCCTCTTTGAGAGGAATCTCGTTAGAGGTTTCTCTCAAAGACAAGGTGGCACCTGAATCTTAACCGACTCGACTGGGGAAAAGAAATGCTATGACATCGGACCCTTAAGTCTTTTGATGAATGCTCAAATTAATCATCGGTTTACTCTTGCAATTCGAACATGGGCCGGAGTGAGAAAGGCTTACCTGAAGCTCACCTGTCGGATGCTGCCGGTTGCGACGACTTTCAAGAAGATACCTAGGACTCGTTCAGAATATCCTAGGGAGATTAAGCTCTGACCTGTATGGTAGGTCATACCATCATGGGATTCATAATTGGTAGGAACCCATGGAAGGCGCATCCCATGCTTTGGGATCTGCGAAGGATTTTGATCCGTATGGTGGATCGGACCTTTGTATTGATCCTTCAGGCGGTTTCTACCTTTGGTTGAGTTTAGTTTGATCCTTATGGCGGTTTCTACCAATGAGCTGACCCTTATGGCGGTATCTACCATATTTGACCCTTTAGGCGGTATCTACCTTCAAGTTTAGTTTGACCCTTATGACGGTTTCTACCTGGATTTGACCCTTCAGGCGGTTTCTACCTTTGGTTTGACCCTTTAGGCGGTTTCTACCTTTGTTTGACCCTTTAGGCGGTTTCTACCTTTGTTTTGACCCTTTAGGCGGTTTCTACCTTTGTTTGTTTTGAAAAGGGGTCTCATGACGAGGGTTCTCCACGTCCGATGAGACTGCTTGAATTTTGAAAAGGGGTCTCATGACGAGGGTTCTCCACGTCCGATGAGACTGCTTGATTTTGTTTAAAAGGGATCCCGAGACGAGGGTTCTCCACGTCCGATAGGGCCTGTTTGATTTTGTTTAAAAGGGGTCCCGAGACGAGGGTTCTCCACGTCCGATAGGGCCTGTTTGATTTTGTTTAAAAGGGGTCCCGAGACGAGAGTTCTCCACGTCCGATGAGACTGCTTGATTTTGTTTAAAAGGGGTCCCGAGACGAGGGTTCTCCACGTCCGATAGGGCCTGTTTGATATTTTTGAAAAGGGATCCTAGGACGAGGGTTCTCCACGTCATGCGAGGACCGCTTGATTTTTTTTTTATTATTTTTTTAAAGGGGTCCTGGGACGAGGGTTCTCCACGTCATGCTAGGACCTTTTTTTTTTAAAAAAAAGGTTTCTCTTCCCCAAGAAAATATTGGTAATCTTTGAGAAGACAGCAATTGTCCAATTGACAAAATTTTATGACTTAAGTTTTAGTCATGAGATGTGCATTTTGATGCTGGAGGTTATCCAAAGCATTCTTGCAGCATGCAAATGTGATCACAAATCCCTTGCATGGAAAATCTGGATCAACAGTTTGAAAATTCCAAAAAGAGTTTGTTCAAAACATCAATTGGAATATTTCTCGATAAGGAGGTCTCCTCACCTGTTTTGAGGTAATGATTTTTATAGGGGATGCACTCAATTCCCTACTGACATGTGCCTTGGTTTTAGGCTCATTTGCAGCGCATACATTTTGACCGGTCTGGAGGTCTTCCACGGGACCGTAATGTTGGGCTTGGTTATTGGTTTTCAAGGGGGACCCGCTTTGGAGTCGAGGCCATTGAATGAAAGTCTTCACCATCTGCTCCGGGTTTACAAGTCAAGAACCCTGCAAAATGAGAAAGAAATAGTCTTGCTCGTACTTCTTCGAGCTAAGCTATATGTTAACCCAAGTGTCTTAGTCAGAGAAGACTGTTTCAGGGTTGTAACATTGGTAGGATTGGGGACCGAAAAAGGCTTGTTTTTGGCCCAGAATTCGTGACGGGTTTGACATTGGTGATCATTGCTGATTTGCCTCCTGTCATTTCCTTTCTGCATCTTTAGTCTTTGAGGTGCGCAACCGATTTTGAGGTGTGCACCAGCTCTTTAGAGAGCGTCTCTTGTGGTATTAAGAGGTTGACAACTCTTTCTGTGTTTTTGCTCCACGGTTGACATCATTTGGGGAGCAGTCTTCTTGATCTGACTCCATTAGGGGTTTTTCCCTCTTCTTTTCCCTACCAGGCTTTTTTAGGGATCGATCAAATTGTTCACCCGAGCATCGGCCTCGCTTTTACCAGGCGCTTTGCTTTTTCTTGATGCTGGGGATTTCTTTAATCCCTTGTCGCAAGTGGGATGCTTGGCAATTGTGCTAGATATATGACTTGGCTCGTAGCACGCTTGAGTATCAACTTAGTAGTTTCTTCGTAAACCCTAAGTCTTGAACTTCTCCGTTCCTAAAGTGATTTGCCTTTGTTTTGGAACTTGCAATGATCACCAATGGATTTATGAAATGAATTTGCAGGCTCAACTTGGCTGTGCAAATGATACAGTGTGTGGGATAGAGAAATGAACGCTTCTCGTCATCCTATGGCACTTGGATTACCATATAAACAACACACAAAGATTGATGTTAGTCCGAGCAAGAAAATTTCTAACCATTTTCTCCTGATGCTGTTGGACTCACCTCCATTTTGCCCCGATTGTGGGGTGGTTCTTGACAGGGTTAAGAATGAAAACCGCCGTTCAAAGGGGTTATCAACAGTCACCTGTAGTGTTTGGGGGATATGAAACGAATGCCTCCGTCGTCCCAACCCATGTAATCGCTGCGAATGGTCCCTACTTCCGTAGGTCCAGATTTTGCTGTCTGATTTGCTTCACTTCTCTCTTAAGTGTGTATAGGACGTGTTTGGACTAGGCTTTGCCTCTCGTCTTTTGAGAAAACGTCCTTTTGAGAGTTTTGAACAACTTTTGATTGGAAAAATCTCTTTTGTTTTCCCAAAAATTTTACCCGTCAAGGGGATTTTATGGTGCGCAATGCATGTTCAGACAACCTCATGTTTCAAAACATGAATGCTAATGAAGTTAGAATTCTATGTCTTTTCTAGACATCAGATTCTGAAAGCTTTTTATTTTTCTCTCTGTTTTTTTGTTTAACATCTTCAATGGATTGGGGAAAGGGATACCTACCTGTCCACCGTGGCTGGAGATCCCTGAAAATGTAAAAGAAATATGTTATTGTATGTTCACGAATTTTTCAAAAAATTGGAACGATACATCTTATCCTTGGTCATGTGTTCCAATGGGTAATACATGGGATGTGAAAACCTGTTTCGCCTTGATGGCGAGCCCCTGTCAAAGACGGGAATTAGGTGTCAGTTTGCGTTCCAAAATTCAAGGCAAATTGGAACGATACAGTTCTTGCTTTGTGTTTCCATTTGAACACAAACGCGCGGCTTGCATAATTTGGCCCTCTATCTTGTGTCATTGATCTCCCATCTGGTTGGGCGACGAATCCTTCTCAAGAATTTGCCCCGGAGAAGATCCATTTGTGTTTTTGGGCTCACTCCGGCGTCATTCTTCAAGGTTCCTTTTATTCAAGGAAAAAAAGAAGATTTTATCAAAATGCATGTCAAAGCATGTGACGTAGGAGCGATACTTTTTACCATCCACTAGGTCTTATAATCAAAGACCATCTCCTGGAATCCTGACTTCTAAGGCTAATGATTCTATTCGCCTCCCTGTTAGCGCACTCTTTTCATTTGAGGCTTTCAGCGCCAACGACTTCCTGTAAAATGAGTAAAAATTCATGTTAGGCATGTGGTCTTGGAAGACCGAATTGGAACGATACAAGGTTACCGTTCACCCAAATTCGTATCTTGGGGTTTGATTCTGATGCGGACGACTCTGTTATTGCGTCCATTGACTTTGTCAGAGGAGAAACGTCCTGCGTACAAATCATTCACTTGCCCCAGTTAGGCATGGTTTTGCTGTTTGTCATCTCTGGATTCGATGACCCTGGTCTGATGCACTTTCATGGGGGATCATGAGAGTTTGCCCCCGGTTTGGCTCCTCAAAGCAAATGGGGGGGAACCTGCTCCCATTGATTTTTGCAGATTCTGATCATCCATCTCGATTGTCAGAGTCCTTGATCAATTTTATCTGTCTCAAGACAGCTTGATATTCTTGGGATTCGTCATGTGGCGGTTTGGTGATTCTCTCGATCACAGTCGCCATTTGAGGTATTTGATGTTCCATGTTTGTTATTTGAAAGCATTACATCCTGCTGTCGCGACCCTCTTGAGGTTGTCGGGCTCTCGAGGGCTAATGGGCCGTCCTGTCTGGTCGGACGCGGGCCTCTCCCAAGGCCCATTACCCAAATCGCAACGGAGGTATGCGTGATCGACTTTCAGTGTGGTCTAGTGACATGTGCTAAGTGTGCATGCCATGGAGTCGCCACCAATCATTTTTTTAGGGTATGATTGGACCACCCAATCGAATAGTTGGGAGTTTCTATTCAATTCTGCGAGAACCAGAGAAATGGTTTCGGGGACTTAGTTACACCAACTGTCAGAGTTGACGCCCTTTCGGTACCTAAGTTGACTGAATTTTCTAGCCTGAGATTCATGCGGATGAGTAAGGTATGAACCCTAAATCTAGAAATTCATGTAGATAGGAGTGATTATCCTAGCAATCACAATCAGTAATAAAATGCCCAACTCAAGGAATCTAGATATGCAAATAAATCACATGGCATTCCTAGTAAGGTCCTATTTATCAATCACAGCTCAAGAATAATTTAGCTGTCCTAGCCATTTTACACACGATCTAACCTAAGAAAAGTATTAGGAAGTATCGAAGGAGTTCGAAAGTACTCACATGGGGTTTGCCGTGCCCTGGTTTGGTCTTGGACGAGCTATCGAGCTCATGCCGACCCGATTATATTTGGGGATCCACTCGGCGTTTTACACCATGAAATCATGTGAAACAAAAACGAAAATATTCAGCAAGGGGCATTTATTGTAGATGGTGGTCGATCTAATTGGACGTCAAGACTAAAAAAGATGTAGAAATTTACAAATTAAAATACTCGAATGACATTTTTTTGCTAAATTCAACTCTATGCGTCGTGAAGAAACACATGCAATTGAACTTGAATTTTGACTATTTATGAGTTCAAAATATAAAAGAAATTAAAATAAAAATATTGAGTATTTTTCTATATTTTTACGACAGCGAACGCTATTTTTCTTCATTTTTCATGTATTTTTCTATTTTTGGAAAATATTAAAAAATATTAAAAAATATGAAAAATTATTTTTTATCAAAAATGGTTCCTTTAGCTTGGTCAAGGCTACCAAAGATGATTTTTTAATTTTTTTAACTTTTTATAGATTTTTTTATGAATTTTTTAAAAATAAACTATGAAAGACTGATAAAAAATCAGGTGTCAACACCTGCGTCCTCTGCTCTTGATTATCACCTGAGAGGAAAAAGAAAGGAAGCATTATTCCCATATCAAGAAAATAATCATTTTGGAACGATACGTCCTTTTACACTTGATTTGCATTCCGTTTTGATGTTGCATATTGATATGCACAACATCTATCAAATTCCTCCATCCGTGCTTGAAGGTATTTGCAACGTCTACGGTTCATTTGCCCCAGCTGGGTGACGTCTGTTTTGTCATTTGAATGCATGAGCTTTTGGGTGCATTGTCTCTTTTATCACCTGAGATAAAGAAAAATGGAGAAAAACTTATCCCCAGATCTGATTAAAAATCAATTAGGAACGATACGTCCTTTCACCAAACGAGTGGCTCTGCGGCCAAATGTATTTTGCACTAAAGGGACGAATTCCACTATGCTCCACGGGTTTGGGGAATTTGCCCCCATTTTCGATAGAAATGAGCCTTATCAAGATGTATACAATACAAATAGATCCCTAATACAATCAATCTAAGGGACGAGATAGAGAGGATCTCAGCAAAATTAATCATATACAAAAGAACTAAGAATGTCAAATCAATCAAAGGAATGTGGTCCGAACACTTGGAGATGCCCCAGTTCCAGTCTTCGAGATGTGACTCCAAGATCACTGATTTTTTTTTAGGTGGTTTTAGATATACCAACCATCTAAAGACATGCACATGAGACAAGTGAGGATAAAACTTCTAAAAATCCAAGGATTTGGCACCTAAGGTCAAGGTTCCCACCTCGAGTTCTAGAAGAGCCGATTCCATTGCACAACTATCGTTGCATTGGGACTCGATCCATAGTTCGAAGTGAGCGGAATTGAAAAGTGGATTACCCCATGTTTTTCCTCACGGAGATTCCATTTTCAATTCCTTCTATTGTTTTCCTAAAGAGGGCGCCCGAGGTTTTAGGCGCGGTTGTGTGTCCATGTGTCGTGATCACCACAATGCGAGTCATGCACAACAGTTTGTCAATCGGCGCTTCAAATCATCCATACAACATACATTCATACGCCAACCTGCATAAGACAATGTTAATCACAGACCACCCCCCTTATCACTCCAATCTGCAAAAACATATAACACCTATCATGAGCGGACTTACCTCACCTTCAAGAGCGCCTGCAAGGTTAGAAAAATCACTCAGCGTTTTAATTACGGCCTAAGTCCACTTGAGGTCTAGAACCATAGGTTCTAGAACAAAGTTCCCCAGTGGAGTCGCCAGCTGTCGCGACCCGTCCGGAAGCGGACGCGGCTAATGGATTACCGATCGCGGGTCTTGGATCGGCGCGAGCCCTCCCAGGCCCATACCAAATCGCGGCGGGAGTATTTTTCAAAAGATTCGACGATAAGAGTCGATCGCTTTCGACCTTTAGTGTGGTCGTGATGGCATGTGCAACTTGTGCATGCATTTGGAGTCGCCACCGGTCTTTCTTGGAGGGTAGACCGGAAACCTTACTGACCGATTGGGAGAGGTCGATCAGTTCCGCGGAACCATAGATTTTGGGTTCGGGGACTTGGTTACGTCGGTGTCATTACCAACGCCCTTTCGGTACCAAACGCGAGTGATTTTCCTGGCTAAGAGTTCATGCAGGCGCAATTTTAGGCGAGGTAGGTTTGATTCAGGGTTTCATGCAGATTGGAAGACTATTCCTATCAATCACAATCAATTTTAATGAAAACTCAATCAAGTACATAAATAAATCACATTAATGTACATCAATTCAAGTCAATGGCCTCCTAGTATAGCCATAAGGGCTTAGGGAAGATGTGATTTCGGACCAGGGGTAAAATGGGAAGATTTGGGAACGATTAGCCCGAAGGGCAAAATCGTCAATTTTTGGAAGATTTGGATACCGAATTACCCAAAATATTCCATGGCCAGTTGTTTGTGGCAATTTCCCATTTTTGAGAATTTTTTGGAATTTCTTGATTTTTCTTCGATTTTTGGAGGACGATTCGCCCAAAGGGCGAAATCATCATTTTAAGAAAGGTCGGGGTTCAAAACACCCGGAATGAGTCTTGGCCAGTTGTTTGTGGCCATTTCCTATTTTTTGGGATTTTCCTGAATTTTTTTTGAATTGTTTTTGGAAGACGGTTTGCCGGAAGGGCAAAACCGTCATTTCTGAAAAGATCGGGGGTCGAAAGACCCGGAACAGGTCATGGCCAGTTGAATGTGGTCATTTCCTACTTTCTGGAATTTTTTTAGAATTTTTCTGAATTTTCCGAATTTTCTTTGAGATTTTTTTATGATTTTCTATTTTTTTATTGAATTTTGGAGTTTTTTATTATTTTTTTATTATTTTTTTTATTTTATGCATTTTATTTAATTACCCTTCGGAGAGGGCAAGCGGCGCTTCGCCGGAACAGTGCAAATTCCGGCGAAGTTGCCGGAAATCTCGCCGGAAAGTCGTGAACAGACCCCAATTTCGGTATTTTTTTACCCTCTTGATCCCGCTCGACTCCTTATCGTTTCTGAATCATTCTGCGCTTTATTTAAAGCCACCGAACACGACGAACACGCCGGAGCCGAACGGTAACAGTGACGATTCCGGCAACAAAAATATTTCACGGATTTTTTTGACGAAACTCAACTCCAACCAAACGAATCACATCCAAGAGGGCTGAGGAGACTTACCTGAGGCTCTTTAGAGCTTAGCGACCGCTGTCCACATCGGTATGAGGTTTCGCCTCGGGTTAGGACCGGGGAGTCCCCACCGCCATCGTCGACAGGATTCGATGCAAAAAAAAAAAGTGAGAAGAAGGATGAGAGTCGATCCTAAGACTAGCTTAAGGCATTATGCGGGCACGGGCCACTCGAGTAACACACGACCGAGGACAAACTCGGGTTAGACCATAGGCGGGCATTTCGTCGAACACGTGACGGGCATGCGAGAGACCAACGTTTAGACTAGATCCATGCGCGTTTCATGCAGAACCGAAGCAACATGATATTCAAACATGCATACAGAGACATGAATAGACTTTGGACAATGATCGGTTCGGCTCCGTTTGGCCGGAAACCAAACGGAACCGAACCCACAGTGAGCTTCATAAACAGGGGAAAACAGGGGAGGATGAGACCGGGGAGCTACTGACCGCTTTTCGCGATTCCGGCGGTGATCGGGCTTTGGCGGTGGCGAGCTCGTCCAACGGAGACCCCGCGACATCTGCTTGAGCTTCGTCGCCACCCGACTCCAATTCCCACAGCTCCCGGCCTCCCTTCTTTTTTTTTCTCTCTCTCTCTCGGCCTCCCTCTATTTCCATGGCCGACCAGCCTTTTTGGCCTCCACCGATCCACAGAGCCGGGCCTCACACTTTGCCGTTGTCCCCCACACTTGTCGTCCGCTTTTCTTAAAAAAAATATGGCCGCCGCTCCCTTTATCCCCGGCCCCTGCTCTCGGTGCTTTCGGCAGTGTGGGTCTGCAACTAAGTTGCAGACCCGGTCGGACCGGGTCGGGTCGGGTCTGACCCGACCGGCCCGGTTCGACCCAAATCGCCCAAATTGGGCCCTAATTTGACCCGTTTTCACGAAATTGATGACAAAATCGAACTCCTTGACATGTTTTCTATCTAATAGGGGTATTTTCATGAATCAATTGGTTGAAATTTAGTGAAAACCCCAAATTGTCCTTAGGATCCGAAATTGATTTTTGTTTAATCAAGGGCCCAAACGACCGAATCAGTCAAAATTGAGGCCACCAATGGATTCATCATGATGAAAAACATAGGGTAGAGGTATTTAATTTCAATGGGTACGCCCGTATGAAATTTAATTTCAAGAATTGCGAAACCGGGGACTAAATTGAAAGATTTTTATGCAATTAAGCCCTTTTGGTTAAAATTGATCAAATTGGATGGAAAATTGACCTAATTGCACTTTGAGACTTTAGAATCCAATGTCATACCTTATAAAAACCAAGAATTGAAAATTAAAAGACTCGAAAAGGATTTTTCATGCCCGATTCGGGTTTATGTTTGTGAAGGAACATAGTGACCCAAGCCGAATTTTCAAGATTTAAAGTGACACACTTGAAGAGGAGATCAAAACAAAATTATTGAATATTTTTGTGTATTTTTCTGACCACGAATGGTATTTTTCTAATTTTTTGGGTATTTTTATAATTAAATAAATTCGAAAAATATTATAAAATACCAAAAAATATTTTTTGTTCAAGATTGGTCCCCAAGGCTAGGCCAAGGCTTTCAAAGTTGATATTGTAATTTTATGACTTTTTTTTATATTTTTAATTAATTTTAAAGAATAAAAATAATAGATGGTCAAAAATCAGGTGTCAACAGGCCAAAGCTCGCCACCTCTTGGTATATGTTCTGATTGTTTCACCCTTCGCTTTTAGAGTTTGTAGTAGGTTTTCCCTTGGCGGGGCCGTAGCTGTGTTGAATTTATACTGCCTAAGGAAATCATCTGCAAGATCTTCCCACCCATCATAGTCATCAAAGTCTAACTCGATGAATCAAGCCAGGGCGGCGCCACCCAAACTCTCATGAATTGTATTCATCATTAACGGAACATAGTCTGAATATTGCGCCATCTTACACAGGTAATATTTGAGGTGAGCCCGGGGACAGCCTGTCCCATTATACTTCCTCACGAAATCTGGCTCCTTGTAATCAGGAGGGGTTTCCACCTTGGCTAAAGGAGAAATCTTGTCAAAACGAGCCAGCTCATAGCCCTGGCTACTCAAACATTCTTCGATTTTGGCTATTCTCTTAGCCTCTGCTTCAGTATTTACCGTTTGATTCCCCTTTTCCTTCTTCTCGAGGTTGATGACAACAAGGGGTACCTTTGGCTGTGACTGGATGTTCGGTACACGGATGTCTTCCTCGGCATGTTGGGCATCTTCTGCCGTTCCTTTATCAGCCATATCGGGTACGAAGGATGGACTTGGGTTGTTCTGGTTAGGAGCCATTGTTTGTCTGGCTTGGGAGGCTTCCAGCATTGCCTTAATATCCATCATAGTCGCCATAAAAGTCATATGTGATTCCAGTATGCCTACTCGTGGGGTCAACTCATGTTGTTCCATTTACGTCTTAAGTCGAGTACGAAAGTGATGCTTCGGTAGTTCCGTGATTAGAGTATACCTGTTTATTTAAAAATAACAAGTGAGTATTTCTTCAGGATCGGCAGAAAAAGTGTTGGATTCCTTTAATTGCATGTTTTCTATTGATGAATGAGAAAAATGACTACCTTGTGAGCCTTAGTCTCGCATGGGCAGTTCTTTTAATTATTCCCCAAAAGAATTCATGAAATTAAAAGAAGTGTAATCTTTGACAATAGTTTTTTATACATTCATAAAACATGTCAACACTCATGCATATGTGGCAAAAGTAATATTTAATACAAGTGAGTATGCTGAAAAGGCATCATAATGTTTGCCTATTTTACACTTGACAGGACAGTTTATTAAATTCTAGGGCGTTTGAGGTCTAAGGTATCCTCATCATCCCTATATAGATCAATCCCTTCGGTCTGGGATTCTTCATCTTCCGAATATGACGGCGATCCATGTCTTCGGGTATATAGGGCTCTATCTCAAGCACGTACGGTACGATATATTCAGGTACATAAGGCTCGACAAAGCTGCGTCTGGCTGCCTCAAAGTGTTGAATGTATTCTGTGGTAGCCCTATGAACGTTCTTCCTACGACTCATATTTTCTGACCATCTTATATCTTCAACCTGAGAGTTCTTCAAAGAGTGTCTAATAAATTACACCTTAGTTTCAAGCTGTTTCTTCTTTTCTCCTACAAAGGTCTCTTTTGGCATGTCAAACGAGAAGATACTCGGTCGCGGTGGTGAAGGGATCTCCTACAATGCCCCAAACTGTCGGCTAACCCTCTTCGGATAATACGCAGCAGCGCCTGTGAATCCTAGCAAAGGGGACCGAGTCTTTGTCATTACTGTTGACACATAAATTTTGATTATTCTTTTCCATCAATTTTCACATAAAAAAGATTTAAATTAAAAAAAAATTAGAACTAATTTTAGTTCTAAACAAAATCATCTCTCTTATTTATTTTGCACGCACTGCATTTGCATTTAATTAACCCCATGACATAGGGCAGGTCGCCGATATTGCGAAGTCGATTCCATGTCTGCCGATATCGCACAGCGACTGCGACACCATTGATCTTTCTTCAATGCGAATCGTAGACTACCATTTTGATAATCGAGAGGAGCACTCGACGAGCATGATTGAAAAGGAAAAGAAAAGGGATTCACGCCCTCGTTCTCTAGATTCCAAGAGCAAAAAATAATAATAGTAAGGGATAAAGGACCCGACCAAAGAGAGTGAAGGTTAAAGCAAATAAATAAAAAATCTCTCCGCACTTATTCTGCTTCTTTTGATGGGGTGAGATACCTCTTGAAAAATGTAGCTTTTAGACCTCCCAGGAGGCCGGGACGCAAATAAAAGATGAGGGCTCCTGCAAATGAAAAAGTTCGTCCACCCTTATCACTACCAAGTTCAGACTTGCACCGAATCATGGCTGGGTCTTCGTTTTCTGCTTCAAGGGAACCTGGTGGTTGTCCCAATACTTTCTAAGCTTTGGCTTTTCCAAGTGATTGGTGCTCAACACGCGTCTGATGGAAAGGACCAAACCATTATAGATCAAAGTACTGAAGATTCATTCCCAACATTTTTTCCCAATCACCAGACTATGTGATTCATGCATTCACTGTGATAAGCAGAACAAGACATTCGTCTGTCTTCTCCCATGAGCAGAACATCAGTAACTCCAGCAGTGACAGGATCACTTGTTGGGGAACCTTTTGCATACAGATTGTAAAGCTAACATCAGAAGACATGATATCAAGGTTTAGTCTCCGAACTACGAAAGGAGCGCTCCTTCATGGTCCACGAGGTGCAGAGAAGATATTGGTGGGCGTTGAGAAGTTCTGACGAAGCTTCCATCCTTCAACCAGGTAAGCTAACTTCCTCTTTCTTCTTTGTGTATTCCCTTTCCCAGTAGATTGGTGTTTTCTTCACCCGCATACACCCTGTCACATCTCCCTCACACGGTGAACCAAGTTATTTGTTTCCGAAAATACGTGCGCCTCCACCTGCCTCGGGCATTTTGTTTCAACTGTGGCTTCCCTTAACTGCTACAAGCTTGTGTTCGCCCGTACGTACTTTCGTTGGTGTGGTCGGTTGAAAGTCGAGTTTAGCGAACGTCGAGTTCCTTTCATTTTGGTTGCACTCCCGCCATTTTGGCGCGGTTGAGGATCAGTCGAGAGGACTGAGCAGCCCTCGATCTTCGACCGGGGTTGATGCCATCTTCTGTCATGACGCGAGGACCGCCCGTTTCAGTGCTGGAGAACAGAAGCGTGAAGCCAAGGCGAGACCGACGCAGTTGAGGAGGCTCGCAAGTGAGAAACTGACGAAAAACCAGTGGACTCGCGGACAGAGCTCTTGTCGATGGTGCAACGATGAACGAGAAGACCCGGTGTGTCGACGAGGAGGTTTGCCGAGCGTCGGTCTCGTCGTTCGGAGGGGCGAGCGAATCCTAGTGGCGCGAAGGAGGAGACTATCTTGGAGTGGACAGTGAGCTGTTCCAGTGAAGTCCCCGCGAGGCACAGCCTTGGAGAAGATTCAGTATGTTGATCGTGCATGACAAGGAGTGAGTTCGGAGAGGATCAACGCTGGTGGTGAGGTAAAGCTCGACAGATGAAGATGTCGGTTCGAGTATGATGAAGGAGCCGGTTCCGAACGTTGGCGCTTCAACCATGCGGCAGAGAGACCGGACTTCGTGATCGGTAGACCACACCGTCGTTTCAGCCGGCGATGTTTAAACAGAGTCAACTCGGAGGATAGGCTGGACTGACATGGGAAGTCCGACGGCCGAAGAAGTTGGCGTCGGTGGTCGCGCCTCAGCCCCGTCGTGTCCGACCATTGTCGCAGCGCCGAAAGCATGGAGGAAGATGTCGTGTGAGGAAGACGATTGAACAGTGTCATGATGGGCTGCTAGGCTAATTTACGTGGGTCTTTGATTTGGGCTTGTTGCGGCGTGGAAGGAAGCAGGTGGGCTTTAGTTGGGCGGCTGGGTCAAGAGGGCTGAAGAGGCTTTTGTCCTTTTAGCCTATTTGGACGGGATGGGCCGTTGTTTGGGAAAAACGGGCCTGGATCCGGTTCTGCCTCCCAGACCGGATCAGGTCACTGGGCCCGATCCAGGTCCGGGTCCGGGAAAACCCGACCCGGACCTGATTCCCTTAATAAAAAAATAATAATAATAATAAAAAAATTCAAAAATCAATAAAAAATAGAAAATCAGAAAAAATTCCAAAAAATTCTCAAAAATGGGAAATAGCCACAAACAACTGGCCATGGAATATTTTGGGTAATTCGGTATCCAAATCTTCCAAAAATTGACGATTTTGCCCTTCGGGCTAATCGTTCCCAAATCTTCCCATTTTGCCCCTGGTCCTAAATCACTCCTTCCCTAAACCCTTATGGCTATACTAGGAGGCCTTTGACTTGAATTGATGTGCATTGATGTGATTTATTTATGCACTTGATTGAGCTTTTCATTAAAATTGATTGTGATTGATAGGAATAGTCTTCCAATCTGCGTGAAACCCTGAATCAAACCTACCTCGCCTAAAATTGCGCCTGCATGAACTCCTAGTCAGGAAAATCACTCGCGTTAGGTACCGAAAGGGCGTTGGTAATGATACCGACGTAACCAAGTCCCCGAACCCAAAATCTCTGGTTCCGCAGAACTGATCGATCTCTCCCAATCGATCAGTAAGGTTTCCGGTCTACCCTCCAAGAAAGACCGGTGGCGACTCCAAATGCATGCACAATTTGCACATGTCACCACGACCACACTGAAGGTCGAAAGCGATCGACTCTTATCGTCGAATCCTTTGAAAAATACTCCCGCCGCGATTTGGTATGGGCCTGGGAGGGCCCGCGCCGATCCGAGACTCGCGATCGATAATCCATTAGCCGCGTCCGCTTTTCGGACGGGTCGCGATAGCTGGCGACTCCGCTGGGGATTCTTGCTCTAGAACATATGATTCTAGACCTCAAGTGGACTTAGGCCGTAATTAAAACGCTGAGTGATTTTTCTAACCTTGCAGGCGCTCTCGAAGGTGAGGTAAGTCCGCTTATGGTAGGTGTTATATGTTTTTGGCAGATTGGAGAAATAAGGGGTGTAGTCCGTGATTAACATTGTCTTATGCAGGTTGGGCGTAGGAATGTATGTTGTGTGGATGATTTGAAGTGCTGATTGATAAACTGCTGTGCATGAATTGCATTATGATAATCACAACACGTGGACACACACAACCGCGCCTAAAACCCCGGGCGCCGCCTTTAGGAACACAATAGAAGGAATTGAGAATGGAATCTCCGTGAGGAAAAACGCGGGGTAATCCACTTTTCAATTCCGCTCGCTTCGAACTATGGATCGAGTCCCAATGCAACGATAGCTGTGCAATGGAATCGGCTCTTTCCAGAACTCGAGGTGGGAACCTTAACCTTAGGTGCCAAACCCTCTGATTTTTAGAAGTTTACCATCACTTGTTTCATGCGCATGTCTTTGGGCGGTTGGTACACCTAAAACCGCACATAAGTCGACGAGTTTGGTTGGTAAGACTCTCTATACCTCGAATCTATTACAGTTCATATAAATATAGGCATTTCATTCATTGCATTCTGGTGATTAGATTAAATGCCATTTCAAGGATAGATGTGTGTGTTTTTCCCAAACGTCCTTGATAGAAGACGAAGAGGATGATATCCCATGACAAGCACCGAGTGAGCAACAAAGGAGCCTACTATGGATATTATTGAGATATCGTCCAATGAAGATGACGAGTTGGGGCAAGTGATCTGGAAGTCACAGATCGAACTTGGGGCATCCTTAAACGTTAGGATCACATTCCTTTGTTTCATTTTCCATTACTAGTCCTCTTGTATAGGGTTTATTTTTATCGAGGCTTTCTCTATCTCACCCCTTAGAGTGATTGTATTAGGGATCTATTGGTGTATACATTTAGATGGAACTTGGTTGTATTTCTTTTGACAGGTC
Organism: Rhodomyrtus psidioides; assembly: GCA_021437785.1. Classification (NCBI taxonomy): domain Eukaryota; kingdom Viridiplantae; phylum Streptophyta; class Magnoliopsida; order Myrtales; family Myrtaceae; genus Rhodomyrtus; species Rhodomyrtus psidioides. Next base: position 5,464,839 of record JAILYB010000010.1, on the reverse strand, counting down.
ATGGGAATGTGATAGTGGCATTTTCTCTAATCATCCGAATACTCCAAAGTCAAGTTTATAATTCCTTTAGAGGAAATTAAAATTGGAAATCTTGCACGGCCTTTTTGGTCGTATAGAGTAATCCAACCCCAATTTCGCTAGAAGGAATTATACACTTGAATTGGTCCATGCATGTTTTACGTCGCTAGTAATCCACGATAATTGATCGAGAATATCGGCGTTGTTTTGAATTTAATGACGAGATAGATGTCCAAATTACTCTCGTTCTTAATAAAACGGCCTTGATTTGGATGCCGTATCTTCAATTAAATTTAAAACACGTTATTATGCCTCGCACTTTTGAGTAATTCGTTCCTCTCGAAATTGATCAAAAGCGATTATTGTGAATTACATTCCTTTCAATAGTATGCTTTCTTTCGAGGAATATTGATAAAAACTTTTCGCGCAAGATTAAAACCCTTATAAAAGTTCTTGTCCTTATTAATCATGGGCAAGCATAGGATTGAAAGGGGTTTTTGATTTCTTTTTCAAATTATTCCTTCTGATTCTGTCTTTTTATTTGCAGGTGAAAAACAAGTAGTATAGAGAAATCTTTTCTTGGACAAATCTGCAACTATTCTTCCATCTGATCATGAGCGAGTTATAAAATCAGGACGTATTTGCTCGGCTTATTGCTATTATGGTTCGGCTCACTCAAGTTGAAGATGTTTGGATGCTCGAAGAAATGAACCATACAGAAGTTAAAACACACACACACGAGAACTTTCATTTATTTTGCTCAGCGGAGGGTTTTCAGGAGCAGGTCATACAAGTCGGGGTGGAAAAGTAAAGCCAAAGTGAGCCCTAATTAACGACACAAAGGATCCCAACTGACCCTCCATGTTATTAATGCTCTGCTCATACTCCCAGCTCCGCATGTTGTGGTCGGCAAGCCTGAGGAGAAGACTTCTGCATTCTCCCTTAACTTCGGCGACCTTGGCCTCGTGTTCTTCGGTGACTACTTCCAGGTCCCGAACCAGTCCATTCCCGCGAGCTATGTCCTCGGTTATCTTGTCGAGCCGTTCTTCCTGCCAGTCGCTCTGAAGCCTCAACAGGACGTTGCGGCGGTCATGCTCGCCGGTGGTCAGGGATATGGCCAATTGATCCACCAGATTTATCCTCTCGCGAAGCAACGTCGCGACCCGCTCATTAGCAAACTCGACGGCCTTTTTGTAACTATCAACCAGATAGTTGGTCAGCACCAAATGATCATATCGATCCTCATAACGAGCCCGCAAGACGCGAGCCACCAGAACCTCCCGATTAGCAACACGATAGGCCTCTAAGGAGTGTGCAAAGAGAGTCGGGAAAGTTCTATATTCCCTCCCCAGTGTAGTACCTTCGAGAGAAGTGGTATCAAGGTCCTCGAGCAGGACACAGATTGCATCCTCGGTTGCAGAATGATCGGTTATGTGCGCGTAACCGCGACCCAGTAGGTTATAAAGCTTTTCCCACTGGGCCAAGACATCAGTTGAAAAAGTGCGTACGGGAGAGGAGGCCATTTGCGTTGGGTTGGCTTGAGAATAAGACGAGTTTAACAGAGAGATTAGAAAGAAGAAGCTGATTATGCGAGAACGTTAACCTTCCATACATTAATTCCTCATTTTATAGCAACTCGAGGATGATGAAGGGTCTCAGTAATAATGCTGGTGGAGCCCAGTTAGGGGGTAAAGCAGGAGGTCCCCTCATGAGAACCATTGGATTCGTTTCGGTCCGTGATTTCCGGCTCATCAATTAAAAGATGTAAAAGATTTGTCGGGATCACCATTATTAGAGTTAGGTGGGAGGAAAGCGCAACTATCGAAGAGAGCCCTAACAGGGTTTGGCAGTCCCATCACGTCGAAAAGCTAAGCGAGAAATTCAAGGTCTTGAGGGGGAACGTTTGCCTAATGATGCTTGAAGAGCGTCTCCTGAACATGCAAAGTCACTCGAAGAAAACTTTATAGGGAGTGAGCATACAGGAGAGAGTGGAGAACTCTGAGTGGGCAAGAACCAATCAAATATTTCTCAATCCAACATATTTAAGAGGTTACTGTCAGCTGCTAGAGGCGACTGACTCAAAAATCTCAGAAATTGAACCACAGAGGGATCTCGAAGATTCCAAGGTCAAGTCTAACGCCAAAACCATGGAGCCCAACACTTCTGGCAACGGAAATCAAGATCACGGCGACGACGACAACGACATCCACAATGCTCAACTTGGGAAAAGAAGACGTCCTCACCAATACTCTCAGGAGGAAACCCAAATGCTGGAAACCCTTTTCAGTAAAAGCCATTACATGAAAAAGAAGTGGAGAATTGAATTGAGCCGGGAGTTGGGGATTAATCAGTCGAGGATCCAGTTTTGGTTTCAAAATAGGAGATCCAAATCGAGGGCTCAACGCAAACGTCAGGTGGTCGAGATTTTAAAGGAAGAAAACCAAAAGCTGCGAACAGAAAACATAAGGTATGAAAAAGCTCTCAATATTACCGTTTGCCCTCATTGCGATAACCTCGTCGCCCTCGGTAAGATATTCCCCGATAAGCCTCACGCGATGATTGAAGACGCTCATTTACCACCCTACTCCCTCGGGGCATCTCCTGCTCAACCAGATTTTGCCGGAGTCACGCATGAGCAGGATAATCCCACGAAGATGATACAAATGCCTCCTGGGGGATGGGATTTGCATCGCTTTGATTGGAGTTACAGTTTCAAGGAGCTGGATGTTACCGCCGACCAGCTCAAAGCATATCAGCCTCATGCACAACAATTTTCGATAGGGTCGGGTCCCGCTGGAGATGAGTTAATCAGTCGTCAAGCCATCGATGCAATTTTGGGCCACGATAAGAGGAGGTTCGCTTGGCCCCCTGAACTGCATTCCAGATTCCTAGACGTGGTTCACCAAATGGGGATCGATTCAGCAACTCCGACGCGCATATTTAAGGCCATGAATGTACCGGGGCTTAGTAAGGAACTGGTCAGGAATCACCTTGCTGCCTACAGAAAGCTATTAAAACAACGTCGAGCGGAGCTAAACCGGGAGGAATCCGTCTCGAGCTCAAAAGCTAGGGGCGACCGCCATTGTAATGCTCAGGCATCAAGAGATACCCGGCCAAATCTAAGCATCAATCAAGCTAGCAGCCCGACCACCGGCAAACTGAAAGCTGATCAGAATGTCCTCCCGGGCCATTTCAACACTTCTCAAGAGCGCGTGTCACAAGTACAGCGAGTGCGCACTCCTCCATTCGAGCAGCAGTCGGCTGGTGCTCTGCCTGCCGCTGGTCAACCCACGACAGACGATTTCTTTGATGAGGGGCTCGATGCCTTGTTCAATCAGTGGGAAGCTGGCATGCTTGGACAGCCATGATCTAGCACTTGACTCGGGGCACGATGGGTCGGTCACCACGAACACCCATAGAAAGAAGAACATGTTCACGAGTAGATCACTCATTTTATCCGTTGTAAAGTTCCTACGGGAACATTTTTCTTTAATGACTATAGTTAATTCTATATTAAAACCAACGCTATCGACGAACATCGTCATGCTCAGTTGTGATGATCCCTTGTTAGATTAAGTCTGAAACCAGAGACGGTCTTTAAAATTTTGAGTGGCCACGAACTCATTCCTCACCAAGCGCCCGGGATGCTGAAATGAAGAGTAACAGCATGCACAGGGAAAATGCCACTTTCGTTTGAACGATGAAAAGGGGTTGAGAGAAGATCATAGCGTTAATTCCCATGGAGCTAAATGAATTAAACGGAGTCATTAATTGCGGGCCCACCGCTGTTCCCCACGTTCTCGGGCCTAGCAAATCATAAAAGGCGCCGAAAGATTGTAGACCCACCACTTTGAAGACTGAACTAGGGGACGAGCGCAATACTCGATGAAACCGAATCAATGCAAAAGAGTTTGTGATCCTATCACGAGGAAAAAGAAAGGGGAATACAGACGATGAGTAATTACAGGGTCTCGGGAGGAGCGCTTGCTTGCTGGTCTTCATATGCAGCCTGAAGGATGGTTCTAGGACACGCACAATCACTTGATAAAATTTCTAGAGTGAGCAAACACGTAAGAGCGAATAGAGAAAGCTGAGTGAACTAGATCAGCCCGAGATACTTCGATCCATCATGTTTAAAAGCTATTCCCATCTGCTAGAAACGCCCGACCTGGACATTTCTGAGCATGAACTGCTGGGAGACTTTGAAGATCCTGGAGCTGAATCCTGCCCGAAGGCCGTGGAGACTGACTCCTCCAGCGATGAAATTCTAGGTTTCAGCTACGAAGAAGGAATATACAATGATGACCGGAGTCGGAAAAGGAAGCAACTACAACGCCACACTCCAGGCCAAATCCGAGAGCTCGAAGCTTTCTTCAATGAATGCCCCACTCCAAGCAGACAACAGAAAATGGAGTTGAGCCGAAAAATAGGATTGGAGCTTTCGAAGGTCAAGTTTTGGTTCGCCAACAAACGAACCCGGGTGAAACAGCAATACGCAGACCATGAGTTACTGGTCCTGAAGGAGGAGAATGAGAAGCTTCAAGCTGAAAGCGCGAGATATAAGGAAGCTCTGACCAAGGCCACCTGCCTTAATTGTGGTAATCCTGTTGTCCTCGGCGAGGTGTTCCTCGATGAACCGTCCCTGTTGACGAATAACGCTCAGCTGTTACCGTATTCTCCACAGCATTTTCCGACACAGCCAGATATCGCCGGAGATCTGCATGAGCAAGTCAACACCATAGGATCAACACCAACATCCTCTGAGAAATGGGATATGAATCATCACAGGGGGAGTTCTCTCAATGACGAACTCGCTGTCGCAGCCAGCCAATCCAAAGTCGGTGAGTCCCTCCCTGGACAACTTTTGAAACGACTAGATCCCGTAGAGAATAGCTACCGAAGTATTGACGATATTTTGGGTGATAAGAGAACAAGGTTTTACTGGACCTATGAACTTCACACCAAATTTGTTGATGCAATTCGAGAGCTGGGAGTTGATTCGGCCAGCCCACTACGCATACTCGAGATTATGAATGTGCCGGGGCTCTCTAGAATTAACGTCGAGTCTCACCTCAAGTACTATAGGAGATTGCTAAGGGATGGGAGGATAGCGTTAAACCATCATAAAGCCAGTTGGAGCTCAAGTGCTGGGCAGAGCTACGACCATGATGATTGGAGAGCCAAGAGCACCCAACCGTGTTTCAGCAATGACAGGACTAGCAGTCGTGTCAGCGACTCCTCTAACCCAAATCAGAATGCTCCGCCGAGCTATCTCAATACTCCTCGGGAGTATATGCCACAGTTCCAGCACATAGAGATTCCTCAATTTGAGCGCGAATCAGTCATTAATGCTGTCCCTGAAGCGGATCTGGCATTGGTAGAGAGTACACATATGAACATGCCGGTCATTGGAGGAAGTTCCAATTCGAGGGGTCAAGTTGCTCACGGCGAGAGCAAAGAGAGGAATCCCTCGCCTGCAGTCGACGACACCCAATCTGGGCACCAAGGGCTAGAAAGAACAGGTGATTTCCTTGATGAGGAGCTGGATACTTGGATCAATACTCTTCGGGAATGTATGTCTCAACCCCAACAGGGCAATGATGAAGGTTCCAGCTCAAAGACTCCAATCCCTCACAACGAAGGCAATGAAAGAAATCTGCCCCCAACAATCGTTGATACCCAACTTGAACATCAATGGCTCGAAGACCCGAGCAATTTCCTTGGCGATGAGTTCAATCTTTGGCTCGATCAATTTGGAGCCGGAGGACCATCGCAGTGGTGACGCGAGGCCGGTGATCAAACGTCTGATGCAAGGCATGGCTACTCGATGAAAAATGCTTCGAGAAAAGGGGTTGAATACTCCTATTGCATATGTTGTTGATCGCACTGTAAGATTCCCACGGGAACATCTTTCATTAATATCTAGAACTAATTGCGCATGAGTGTCAACATCACCCTTTGAGCATCTTCAAGCCGAAGGCCGTGGATTAATCACTTAATCCGTGGAGCAAGTTCCATGAACCATAATTATCACCCGCGGAGCATAATGGGATCTACCCCTTCAACACGAAATACGTTTGGCCGCGAAGCCACCTATTTGGTAAAACGATGTATCGTTCCTAAACGATCTTCAATCGAATACCGAAGTAATGTATTCTTTCTTTTCCTTCTCAGATGATAAACATGGATAAATCACTCAATGAGTCATGCGTTCAAATAGCAGAACAGAGGCTGCCCAGCTGGGGGCAGATGAACCATTGATGTTACAAACACTCCAAGCATGGATAGGCGGATTTGATAGAGGTTGTTCATATCAATACGCAACATCAGAATGTGATGAAAATCAAGAGTAAAGTTGTATCGTCCCAATTTGTCTTGAATTTGGGAATATGAATTAACACTCATTGTTTATCCTTGACAGGGGAATCGCCCTGGAAGCGAACAGGTTTTTACATCCCATGTACTACTCGTTAGAGTACATGACTAAGGGTAGGATGTATCGTTTCGATTTTTGGAAAATTCGTGAACATACAATGATATACTTCTTTTACAATTTGCAGGGATCCGCAGCCGCGGGGGACAGGTAAGCATCCCTTTCCCCAATCCATTGAAGATGTTAAATAAAAAAGAAAAGCTTTCAGAATCTAATGTCTAGAAAAGACATAGAATTCAAACTTCATTGGCATTCATGTTTTAAAACAGGAGGTTGTCTGAACATGAATAAGAACATGCATGGTGCATCATAAAATCCCATTGACGGGTAAAATTTTTGGAGAAAATGAAAGAGATTTTTTCCAATCAAAAGTTCAAAACTTTCAAAAGGACGTTTTCTCAAAAGACGAGAGGCAAAGCCTAGTCCAAACATGTCCTATACACACTTAAGAGAGAAGTAGAGCGAATCAGACAGCAAAATCTGGACCTACGGAGATAGGGACCATTCGCAGCGATTACATGGGTTGGGACGACGGAGGCATTCGTTTCATATCCCCCAAACACTACAGGTGACCGTTGATAACCCCTTTGAACGGCGGTTTTCATTCTTAACCCTGTCAAGAACCACCCCACACTGGGACAAAATGGAGGTGAGTCCAGCAGCATCAGGAGAAAATGGTTAGAAATTTTCTTGCTCGGACTAACATTAATCTTTGTGTGTTGTTTATATGGTAATCCAAGTGCCATTGGATGACGAGAAGCATTCATTCTCTATCCCACACACCGAATCCTTTGCACAGCCAAGTTGAGCCTGCAAATTCGTTTCATAAACCGGTTGGTGATCATTGCACATTTCAAGATGGACGCAGCATCACTTCAGAAACGAAGGAGTTCAAGACTTAGGGTTGGCAAAAAAAAATTCCTAAGTTAATGCTTAACCTTGTTAGACCTTTGATCATAGGTCTAACACGATCCCATGAAGATGAGAAAAAGTGGGATTTTAAAAAAATGAATGAGAAAAATCCAGGGCATCGAGAAAAAGCAAAGTGCCTGGTAAAAGCAAGGCCGATGCTCGTGTAAGTTGTTTGATTGATCCGCAATGAGGCGGGATGGGAAAAGAGGAAATCCCTGAAGGAGCCAAATCCAAAAGGGCTGCTCCCCAAATGGTGCCGAGCGCAGAACAAAGACATAGAGAGAGTCGGTCTCTGAACGCAACAGGAGACGTTCTCTAAAGGATTTGTACACACCTTAAAAGCGGGCGCACACCTCAAAGACTGAAGATGCATAAAGGCAGGGACAGGTGGCAGATCTGCAATGATCACCAATGTCAAACACCTCATGAATTCTGGGCCAAAAACAAGCCTTTTTCGGTCCCCAATCCTACCAATATCATAACCCTGAAACAGTCTTCTCTGACTAAGACACTTGGGTTAACATATAGCTTAGCTCGAAGAAGTACGAGCAAGACTATTTCTTTCTCATTTTGCAGGGTTCTTGACTTGTAAACCCGGAGCAGATGGTGAAGACTTTCATACAATGGCCTCGACTCCAAAGCGGGTCCCCCTTGAAAACCAATATCCGAGCCCAACATTACGGTCCCGTGGAAGGCCTCCCGATCGATCAGAATGTATGCGCTGCGAATGACCCTAAAACCTAGGCACAGGTTAGCAGGGAATTGAGTGCATCCCCTATGAAAAACCACTATATCAAAACAGGTGAGAAGACCTCATTGTCGAGAAATATTCCAACTGATTGTTTTGAACAAACTCTTTTTGGAACTTTCAAACTGTTGATCCAGATTTTCTATGCGAGGAATTTGTGATCACATTTGCATGTTGTAAGAATGCTTTGGATAACCTCCAGCATCAAAATGCACATTTCATGACTAAAACTTAAGTCATAAAATTTTGTCAATTAGACAATTATTGTCTTCCCAAAGATTATTAACATTTTCTTGGTGAAGAAAAATCTTTCAGGTTTGAACTTTCTGCAGGATACCTGGAGAACCCAGCTCCCAGAATGTCGCCTCAACGGAATCAAATGAAGCCTTGTCAAAATAAAATCTTTCTCTGCTTCAAAACTGAATTCCCGACAAATTTCGGGATCTTTCAAAAGAAGGAGTGAGGATAGAACCTTTTTCAAAAAATCAAACAATCCCTATCAGACGTGGGGAACCCTCGTCTCGGGACCCTTTTCAAAATTCAGGCAGTCTCATCGGACGTGGAGAACCCTCGTCATGAGACCCCTTTTTAAAAAAACCAGGCAGTCTCACTGGACGTGGAGAACCCTCGTTATGAGACCCATTTTCAAAGACCGAGCAATCTCATCGGACGTGGAGAACCCTCGTCATGAGACCCCTTTTCAAAGCAAACTGATGGTAGATACCGCCTGAAGGGTCAACTCAAGGTAGAAACCGCCTGAAGGGTCAACTCATGGTAGAAACCGCCTGAAGGGTCAACTCAAGGTAGAAACCGCCTGAAGGGTCAACTCATGGTAGAAACCGCCTGAAGGGTCAACTCAATGGTAGAAACCGCCTGAAGGGTCACTCAATGGTAGAAACCGCCTGAAGGGTCAACACAATGGTAGAAACCGCCTGAAGGGTCAATGTAAGGTAGAAACCGCCTGAAGGGTCAACTCATGGTAGAAACCGCCTGAAGGGTCAACTCAATGGTAGAAACCGCCTGAAGGGTCACTCAATGGTAGAAACCGCCTGAAGGGTCAACACAATGGTAGAAACCGCCTGAAGGGTCAATGTATGGTAGAAACCGCCTGAAGGGTCAACCAAAGGTAGAAACCGCATGAAGGGTCAAACCAAAGGTAGATACCGCCTGAAGGGTCAGCTCATGGTAGAAACCGCCATAAGGGTCAGCTCATTGGTAAATATCGCCATAAGCATCGACACAAAGGTCTGATCCGCCATACGGATCAAAATCCTTGGCAAATTCCCCAGCGTGGGATGTGCCTTCCTTAGGTTCCTACCAGTTAGGAATCCTATAATGGTATGACCTACCATACAGGTCAGATCTTAATCTCCCTAGGATTTTCTAAATGACGAGTCCAAGGTATCTTCTAGAAAGTTGTCGCAACCGGCAGCATCGAACAGGTAAGTGACAGGTATGTCTCTCTACTATCTCACTCTCTCATGTCAAATGAATGTTTCTCCCTTCAAGAAAGAGCGTACATCGACAAATATAAAAACTGGATGTCATGATTTCGTTTTCTTTCATTCTCCCTAATCGAGTCGATCAGGACTCTGGTGTCACCTTGTCTTTGTGAGAAACCCCTAACGAGATTCCTCTCAAAGAGGGGCAGCTGTTGACACATAAATTTTGATTATTCTTTTCCATCAATTTTCACATAAAAAAGATTTAAATTAAAAAAAAATTAGAACTAATTTTAGTTCTAAACAAAATCATCTCTCTTATTTATTTTGCACGCACTGCATTTGCATTTAATTAACCCCATGACATAGGGCAGGTCGCCGATATTGCGAAGTCGATTCCATGTCTGCCGATATCGCACAGCGACTGCGACACCATTGATCTTTCTTCAATGCGAATCGTAGACTACCATTTTGATAATCGAGAGGAGCACTCGACGAGCATGATTGAAAAGGAAAAGAAAAGGGATTCACGCCCTCGTTCTCTAGATTCCAAGAGCAAAAAATAATAATAGTAAGGGATAAAGGACCCGACCAAAGAGAGTGAAGGTTAAAGCAAATAAATAAAAAATCTCTCCGCACTTATTCTGCTTCTTTTGATGGGGTGAGATACCTCTTGAAAAATGTAGCTTTTAGACCTCCCAGGAGGCCGGGACGCAAATAAAAGATGAGGGCTCCTGCAAATGAAAAAGTTCGTCCACCCTTATCACTACCAAGTTCAGACTTGCACCGAATCATGGCTGGGTCTTCGTTTTCTGCTTCAAGGGAACCTGGTGGTTGTCCCAATACTTTCTAAGCTTTGGCTTTTCCAAGTGATTGGTGCTCAACACGCGTCTGATGGAAAGGACCAAACCATTATAGATCAAAGTACTGAAGATTCATTCCCAACATTTTTTCCCAATCACCAGACTATGTGATTCATGCATTCACTGTGATAAGCAGAACAAGACATTCGTCTGTCTTCTCCCATGAGCAGAACATCAGTAACTCCAGCAGTGACAGGATCACTTGTTGGGGAACCTTTTGCATACAGATTGTAAAGCTAACATCAGAAGACATGATATCAAGGTTTAGTCTCCGAACTACGAAAGGAGCGCTCCTTCATGGTCCACGAGGTGCAGAGAAGATATTGGTGGGCGTTGAGAAGTTCTGACGAAGCTTCCATCCTTCAACCAGGTAAGCTAACTTCCTCTTTCTTCTTTGTGTATTCCCTTTCCCAGTAGATTGGTGTTTTCTTCACCCGCATACACCCTGTCACATCTCCCTCACACGGTGAACCAAGTTATTTGTTTCCGAAAATACGTGCGCCTCCACCTGCCTCGGGCATTTTGTTTCAACTGTGGCTTCCCTTAACTGCTACAAGCTTGTGTTCGCCCGTACGTACTTTCGTTGGTGTGGTCGGTTGAAAGTCGAGTTTAGCGAACGTCGAGTTCCTTTCATTTTGGTTGCACTCCCGCCATTTTGGCGCGGTTGAGGATCAGTCGAGAGGACTGAGCAGCCCTCGATCTTCGACCGGGGTTGATGCCATCTTCTGTCATGACGCGAGGACCGCCCGTTTCAGTGCTGGAGAACAGAAGCGTGAAGCCAAGGCGAGACCGACGCAGTTGAGGAGGCTCGCAAGTGAGAAACTGACGAAAAACCAGTGGACTCGCGGACAGAGCTCTTGTCGATGGTGCAACGATGAACGAGAAGACCCGGTGTGTCGACGAGGAGGTTTGCCGAGCGTCGGTCTCGTCGTTCGGAGGGGCGAGCGAATCCTAGTGGCGCGAAGGAGGAGACTATCTTGGAGTGGACAGTGAGCTGTTCCAGTGAAGTCCCCGCGAGGCACAGCCTTGGAGAAGATTCAGTATGTTGATCGTGCATGACAAGGCGTGAGTTCGGAGAGGATCAACGCTGGTGGTGAGGTAAAGCTCGACAGATGAAGATGTCGGTTCGAGTATGATGAAGGAGCCGGTTCCGAACGTTGGCGCTTCAACCATGCGGCAGAGAGACCGGACTTCGTGATCGGTAGACCACACCGTCGTTTCAGCCGGCGATGTTTAAACAGAGTCAACTCGGAGGATAGGCTGGACTGACATGGGAAGTCCGACGGCCGAAGAAGTCGGCGTCGGTGGTCGCGCCTCAGCCCCGTCGTGTCCGACCATTGTCGCAGCGCCGAAAGCATGGAGGAAGATGTCGTGTGAGGAAGACGATTGAACAGTGTCATGATGGGCTGCTAGGCTAATTTACGTGGGTCTTTGATTTGGGCTTGTTGCGGCGTGGAAGGAAGCAGGTGGGCTTTAGTTGGGCAGCTGGGTCAAGAGGGCTGAAGAGGCTTTTGTCCTTTTAGCCTATTTGGACGGGATGGGCCGTTGTTTGGGAAAAACGGGCCTGGATCCGGTTCTGCCTCCCAGACCGGATCAGGTCACTGGACCCGATCCAGGTCCGGGTCCGGGAAAACCCGACCCGGACCTGATTCCCTTAATAAAAAAAAATAATAATAATAAAAAAATTCAAAAATCAATAAAAAATAGAAAATCAGAAAAAATTCCAAAAAATTCTCAAAAATGGGAAATAGCCACAAACAACTGGCCATGGAATATTTTGGGTAATTCGGTATCCAAATCTTCCAAAAATTGACGATTTTGCCCTTCGGGCTAATCGTTCCCAAATCTTCCCATTTTGCCCCTGGTCCTAAATCACTCCTTCCCTAAACCCTTATGGCTATACTAGGAGGCCTTTGACTTGAATTGATGTGCATTGATGTGATTTATTTATGCACTTGATTGAGCTTTTCATTAAAATTGATTGTGATTGATAGGAATAGTCTTCCAATCTGCGTGAAACCCTGAATCAAACCTACCTCGCCTAAAATTGCGCCTGCATGAACTCCTAGTCAGGAAAATCACTCGCATTAGGTACCGAAAGGGCGTTGGTAATGATACCGACGTAACCAAGTCCCCGAACCCAAAATCTCTGGTTCCGCAGAACTGATCGATCTCTCCCAATCGATCAGTAAGGTTTCCGGTCTACCATCCAAGAAAGACCGGTGGCGACTCCAAATGCATGCACAATTTGCACATGTCACCACGACCACACTGAAGGTCGAAAGCGATCGACTCTTATCGTCGAATCCTTTGAAAAATACTCCCGCCGCGATTTGGTATGGGCCTGGGAGGGCCCGCGCCGATCCGAGACCCGCGATCGATAATCCATTAGCCGCGTCCGCTTTTCGGACGGGTCGCGACAATTACATGAGAGCTTGACTTTACCCAATGTTGGCAATTTGAGTCGCCATCGAAGCTGTTCTGGTTTTAAAGTTGCAAGGAATTTCTTCCATTCTATAAAGTTGAACTTAGTAATACGTGTATGGGTTCTGACGAAAGTTTTAAGAGGATGGGCATTGGAGCTAATCTCACTGAAACCCATGCGGATATGAAATTATCTTATATGAGACGTGAACCACAGATACAGAAGATCACTGGAGGCTCTAAAGATTCCCTTCTTATTTTTCTTGAAGCGGTTTAGGGAAAGGAAATTCTCAGCAAGGATAACGTTTGAGTAATCCCACCCATAACAAACTGGTCTAACCACTACAGCCATAATATGGTCAAAAGTAACAGACGAGATCGGGAATAGCACAAAGCTAAAGAAAGCCAAGACAAAGGCTCTACCAGATTTAGTTCCCTTAGCGGCAAGGAGGTTAGGAAATCTATCTAGAAGGAAAGATAGGGAAATTCACCCAGAATTACTTTTGGCATCTGCTTTGACTTCGTTGAGGCTTGTATCAAGGAATTCAGCTAGTTGACTCAAGGGCTCAAATCGTATAGGAGGCTGAACTAGTAAGTGAGTAAACTTAACTCCGATGACGGCGTTGTACTCTTCAAGAGTAGGGGTAACTTCCAGCCCTTCCATGCAGAATGTAGCAATGATAGGATCCCAATAGAGCGCCATCGCTTGAATAAAGGTATGTGGGCACTCAATCTTCAGCGGGTCCAATAGATACCCCAGTCGTGATTTGGCGTATTTCTGGCTGGCTTCGCCCATGCTATCCCACCATGATAGGAGCCCGGTCCGGGGGACTTTGAACACTTGAATATCATTTTTTCCCATCAATTCTAAAATATGCAAATGATTTTGAAAAGTCAATCGTCAAAAATTACTTTAAACATATGACTATGCAAATGTCATGAAATATGCATGGGCTGACTTAATTACATAGTTCAATTGGAGAAATGGAAATTAGAGCATTTTTCAGGTGTGGAAGGCCTAACTTAAAGTCTAATTTGAATTTCATGAAAGTGAATTATGCAATTTAGCCAGGTTTACTCTAGTGACTAAAGGAAATAACAAAGTCACATTCCATTGCTCAATACATCAAACATGAGTAGAGTAGAGTGAATCCCTTATTACAACCAGGACGTCTAATGAAAGGTAGGTAGAGATGGACTCTAAAAACAAGAAAGCCAAAAAAGGCCCATGGAATGTGAGGATCTAAGGCACCATTTCCTAAAGGTTTAACCTTCTTCAGAATGGTAGTCAGTTGAGAACCTTCCCCCAATTGAGTGCAAGGGGTTGTCTTCAATGGATTGATCGAGGTGTCTCAGCTCTTCTGGCCATTCTCTGGTCCATGGTATAATGACTTCAGGGGTTTTCTCGAGTTTCGCCTTTTTGATCATGATGCGCTTCGGCTTCGTCTTGGTTGTAGGGCATCTTCTTTTTCCCCAAAGAGTGATCATGGTTATGTCTTCATTAGCATGAAGTTCAGCCTTTCGACGGGCATATGCGTCTCTAGCTAGGCGGTTGCGATATTGGCTCTTCATCTCCAAGTAATTCTTGAACATTTCGTCCGCTTGTCGCTTGAATCTGAGGTTGTCGACACAGTAGCGGGTTTAACAATCTTCAGCGTATCCCAACTTGCTTCCAGTTAGCTCTCGACCATGCACAAATCTAGTAAAGTGCAGCCTTGTGTTCAGTCCAGGGTGAGTGACTTTCCTTAGGCATTCGAAGGTTACCAACTCTATCGAACTTCTAGGAAACAGCGACATCCTACCCCATTATCGTCGTTATTTCAATTAGTCACTTGAGTGATTTCATGATGTATGCAATGCACATGGACGTATATAATGCATGAATCATACTATGAAACAGGGAATAGTGAAGTACATCGAAAGTAAATGTCTTACCAACCACACTTGGGGAATGAGAAATATTCCCCTGTAACAACGGGCGGTTTTAGGTATACCAACCTTCCATAGACATGCGCATGAGACAAGTGGGTATACTCTAAAAATCAAAAATCCGGTGAGGGACCTATGGCTCAGGCTCTCACGATCCAAATAAGGCTTCCTTCCCAAGGGTACCCACCCAAGAGGGCTAGATATCGTCAATTTGGATTGTGAGCGCGAACTAACACGAAAGTCTCAAGTGCTATCAAACACAAGATCATTTCGCATCCTTTCCCTATCTAAGGTAACCTAGAGGTGGTTACAGTCGGGGTTTGACCGCCAGTGTGTGCGATGTGTCGTGATCATCACAATGCAAGTCAAGCACAGCAGTTTGTATCAAACGCCGCTTCAATATGTGCTAAAAATAAACATACATTCTCAATTCCAACCTGCAGGAAAAATGTCAACAATCAATACACCTCTTATTTCTTCAATCTGCAAAAATATCTAACACAATGGTTATGATACATACCTCACCTTCGAGAACATCTGCAGAAAACAGGATTAGATAAATCAATCAACTTTTTAATCGGCTCAAGTCCTCTAAAATTCTTAACCAGATATTCTGGTTTAGAATAACTCCCTAGCGGAGTCATCAGTCTATCGCGACCCTCTCGCGGCGAGGGGGCTAATGGGCCGCCCGATGTCGCCATGACCGGACGCGTGCCTCTCCCAAGGCCCTTTACCCAAATTGCAACGGCTAGAAATACGTGGTCGACTTTCAGTGCGGTCTGGTGACATGTGATATGTGTACATGCCAAGGAGTCGCCACCAATCATTTCTTAGAGGGTACAATCGGAAAACCCTATCGAATAGTTAGGAGTGATATATTCGATTATGCGAAAACCAGAGAAGTGGGATCGGGGACTTTGTTACGACAACTGTCAGAGTTGACGCCCTTTCGGCACCTAAGTTGGATGATTTATCTTATCCTAACATTTCATGCAGATGAGTGGGGGTACGAACCTAAATCTAGGAGTTCATGCAGACATGAGTGGCTAATCTATCACTCACAATCAGTAAAAATAAATGCGCAAATCAAGGATCCAGAACATGCGGATAAATCACATGAAAGCATCATGGCATCCCTAATGAGGCCCTACTAGCCTAGAGGAGTCTCAATCAAGGCTTAAGAGTGACTTTGATATGATTCGCCCATGAGGGGCAAAATCATAATTTTGAACAATTTGGGGACAATTTGCCCCGGAATGGAAAATTTGTCATTCAGATGAAGTGTATGGTCAATAGACGGTGGAAATAGGATTGGTATTCAATCCAATCCATTTCCTTTTTTTGGGAATTTCTAGAATTTTCTGGAATTTTAAAAGTGATTTTACCCTTAGAGGGGTAAAATCGTCATTTTGGGCGAAAATGAGAATTGAAAATCTCAAATATTAGGGTTGGTCGACCACCTGACCCAAATCCTAATTTTAAGCAATTTTCTGGACTTGATTGGAATAGGAAAGACGATTTACCCTTTGAGGGGTAAAATCGTCATTTCAGAGAAAATAATGAGATTCGAAAACCCCAGCAAAGGATTTGCCACCTAACTAGCCCTATCCTAATTTAAGCATTTTCGACTTATCTCAAATACAAAGCGAGGACGAATTACCCCTAAAGGGCATAATCGTCAATTTTCAGAAAAACGGATAAGAAACTCCAAAAATAGGATTGACCAGTTGTCTGTGGTCAATCCTCAATTTTTGGGGATTTCTGGAGTGTCTAGGAATATACAATTTTCCTACATTTTTTTGGGATTTTCTAGGGTTTTCTTACATTTTTTTAGGATTTTCTAGAATTTTTTCGATTTTTTTATTTTTTTAAATCATTTTTTGTTTTTTTTATTAAAAAAGTGATTCAGACCTGGTTGATCCGGCCCGTTCAGGTCGGAACCAGGCCCAGACTCGAACCCGGGCGACCCGGCCACCAAAACGACGTCGTATCATCCTTTTTTACTTTCTGATTATTTGGACTTGATCCGACGGTTCTTATTGAACCATGTGGCTACTCCACGACCACTGGATGATCTAACTAAAATCTACGGCTTAGATTAAACAGAGACTCGACCAGGGCCGTCTGATTCACCTATCAAAATCTACAGTCGGGATTAGAAGGCAAGACTCGATCTGGACCGTCCACCCTTACTAACCTAAACGACGCCGCACTACCACTAAACTAAACGACGCCGCACTACCACTAACCTAAACGACACCGTTTCGACTTATTTTGATTTTCTGATTTTAAAACATTTTCGAATAAACCTAATTACTAATCGGATGGCCACTAAAATTCAAGCTCGATTTATCTGAGCCGTCCGATCTGTTTATTCGAATAACAGACCCTAACGGCCATGCTGACTGGATAACCACGTGGACCAATCACAGGGCGACACCTAAGCCTTTGACTCTTTGACCGGCCACATCATCTTCGTCTTCAACCTCGCGACCTCCTCTGAACGGACGGCCGCGACTCTCCGGCGATGATCCAACGGTGAAACTTTGACGGAATTACACGAGACCGGCACCAATCGACTCGCAGCGATCTCTAGTTTAACATATCTAAGAATCATGGCATCTAATTCACAAAATAACGAGTATCATGCAAAATTCCGAGTACGGCCATGGAAGTTCGATCACACGATTCATGACATTTCGAAGCAATTCCTTCACATAGGAGCACCAAAGGGTGTTCAGGAGACTTACCTCGAGCTCTGATTGAGCTCGCTATGGCTAGAATAGCCTGGCCATTGATCGACCAGGCCAAGCTAGGTTGGGAGTTCGACTCAGGGTTTTCAAGCAAAATCGATGCAAAAAAGAGATGCAGCAGTGGTCAGTGACATCCAAGGAACAAAACACACACACTAACTGCGTCTCACCTATTTTTGAGATTTCGCGTGGCACGGCCGGTGGCGATTGCTTCCTAACGCTCCAAACAACCTTCCGGCGGTCTTCTTTGGCTTCGGTTTGGCCGGAGACGGCCTAACCAGTGCCTTACAGTCGAGCTCAAGTTCTCGACGACGGGGGTCAGAGAACGAGCTCTCTCTCTCGCGTTTTCTCTCTCTCTTTCGATTTTGTTCTCCTTTTCCAACTGAACTGAACCAACCTTCTCTTCTAGAAGATCCATTAGCCTTTTATATCTGTTTCAAATTCTGGCGCCAAACGAGGAATTCTTGTTCTTCCTCTATCACGTGCCTCCCATGCGCCATTTGGTCATCGGACGGTGACGGAATCTGTTGGGTATCTGTCTAAGTCCGTCAAGCCTTCCGTCGAGTGTCGTTTGGCTCGAATTTGAAGCGAATTTACTCTAAGTTTGTTTTTGTTGACTTTTGTAGATTTACAGGTTTGTCTGACCTCGCCGGAGCTCGTCCGGCGGCCATAAATCTTGAGGTTGGTCTTGATCGAAAGGTCTTAAGGTGAGGAACAAGACGCCCACCTAATCTCTCCCGATTATGGTCGATTGTCCAGT
This sequence comes from Rhodomyrtus psidioides, assembly GCA_021437785.1. NCBI lineage: Eukaryota > Viridiplantae > Streptophyta > Magnoliopsida > Myrtales > Myrtaceae > Rhodomyrtus > Rhodomyrtus psidioides. Next base: position 5,446,557 of record JAILYB010000010.1, on the reverse strand, counting down.
CGATTGCTCAATCAAAATTCACCTGAGAACAGTCCATTCGCACGGGATTCTTGAGGAAGACGATGACACTGTAGCGAACCGGTTCAACGGGTCTGACTGGGCGGTTAGACCGGTCTGAACCGGTTTCGACTTGTAATTTTCAAATTAAACCCAAATTGATGGGAAATTTTTGCAATTAAACATCACAATCGAACTTAGGACATGAATTTTATCTAAAAATGTGGTTTTGCCCAAAAGTTCATGTCAATTTCTGCAAAACCCCAAATTTGTCCTTAATTGTAATTAGGCAAATCGTGAAATTGGAGACTCGAATGATCAAATTGGACAAAACCACATATGCCATTTGATTCAAAATGATGAAAAGCATTAGGCAGTGACTTCAATTTACATTGATAGTCCCTGAATTGAAAGTAGTTTGAAAAATGCCCAATTTCAAGGACTAAAATGCAATTAACTATGCAATTTTGCCTAATTCATGCAATTGAGAAATTTGTGCAAATAATTGGGCTAAATTGCAATAAGGGACGATTAGATTGAATATTAAGATCCTAAAAAATGCCAAAGTTGCAAATTAAAAGACTTAATTGATATTTTTTTTACCAAATTCAATCATATGTGTAACAATGGAACACCTAAAATTGAATTTGAGAACTTTTTATGAGGTCAAAAAAGACAAAGGATTTAAAAGAAAAATATTTATTATTTTTTCCATTTTTTGTGACCTCGAATGCTATTTTTCTTGAATTTTCGAGTATTTTACTATTTTCTAAAAATACTCAAAAATATGAAAAATATTAAAAAAAAATTATTTTTGGTCAAAAATGGTTCGTTAGGCTTGGCCAAGGCCACCAAAGTTTATTTTTTAATTTTTTGACTTTTTATGAATTTTTATTTGAATTTTCTAAAGATAAGCTGAAAAAAGGCTGATCCGAAATTAGGTGTCAACAGTAATTTTGGAAAAATGATCTCAATTATTTGAGGGATATCTTCCCTTGCAGCAGAAAAATCATGCACTCCCTTCCCCTCCTCCATTTTCCTTCAAAATCTTCTTCTTTTCCTCTCTAGCAAAACTGCTCCAAAAGTCCAGTTCTGACCTCCCTATTCGATGAGCTCGAGCGGCACTTTTCGGCGTCCTTTAAAGTTCTCCGAGCACCAGAGAGAAGATCTATGTGTCCTTGACAAGCTCCAAGTGGAATTATGTCATTTGGTTAAGTATTTTTACCTGTGTGAGCCCGAGACCAAAGCTAGACGAAATCCGCGCAAGCTGGGATAAGGCAACCGTACACCCTCTTAGAAATTTCAAATGACTTCATTCTTTTTGTGGAATGTCTATGACATATAATACTTGAGTTCACTAAGCATAATGGTGATTTTATTTGGGATTTAAGGTATTTTCATGGCTGATTGTGGAGGATTAAAAATGGACAGATTTTGACCGTTTACGCGCCGGGCGGAAACTGGCTGATCAAACGACCAAAAGAGGTGTTCTTGCTCCGAAACTCTTGGTGAGCTTCCTAAACTTGTATATTGAGATTATGGCAAGTTGGTTTTGTGGTGAATGTAAGTTTAAAGTTGAATTAAGGGCTGTTTGATGTGAGAAGTGTGAGACGCCGATCAATATGCCCACGACGTGCGCCGATTTTGAATTGGGTCGTTCTAAGTCGTCTGGTATCCAACTTGAGCTCCGTTTTCTCTCACATGTCCGTAAGATCTTGAATTTTAAGATTCTAGAATTTGTTTTCTCAAAACGTCAGTAGCAAAATTACAGTTTTCGTGAGACTGAACCTGGTCGTGGACCCTAAGAAAGGGCAGATTTGGGTGGAATGAAATTGTGATGACTTGCCTTGATAGAACGACAATTGACATGCTTAGGAGCATTAAGTTATCATTGTGATGACTTGAGATTAAGGTGGTGTGTGTGTATTGAAGTTGGAAGTATTTCAATGGACGACTTATCTAATTTCCTAGGGCCGTACATTTTCCCTATTCTGGCCGGTTGAAGATCGTGCTTGGTGGTGGATTCTGAGTGGAAGCACCAGCTCAATTAAAGAGGTAAGTGACCCTTAAACCTCTTCTAGGATTTTAGGACACTACTGGACATCTTTGATAGATGAATTGCTTGATTGAGTGGTGAATTTCACGACTTGAATAGTATAGTATGACAATTGAATTGGGATATGCCTAATGATATATTGGCTATTGAGCCCTTGATGATATATTTGGCTATTGAGCCCTTGATGATTCATATGGCTATAATGCCTATGAGATTTAAATGGCTATATTGCCTATTTGATAGAAATGGCTATGATGCCCCAGTGTGACCAATTTGACTTGCTTGATGGGTGAATTCTGGAAGCTAAATGACATAGTGTGATTTTGGTTGTGATGATAATAGGAATGATTGTGTGATATTTGCATTGCAATTGTCTATAGTGAAACGAACAGCAAGAATGCCCTTGTGATGATTGCATGGCCAGAGCGTCCTCACGTAAATGAATTGGCCAGAGAGTCCTTGTGCATCGTAATTGGCCAGAGTGTCCTGATGCTAGTAATTGGCCCAAGAGCCCCAGTTATTATTAAATGGCCAGAGAGCCCCTGTGATTGCATGGCCAAAGTGCCATGATGCAAACCATTAGCCAGAGTGCCCCGAGAAACACATCGCGTCCCGAGAGCCCTTAGCGATGAGAAATATGATATTTGTGATAACTCTGAAATGTTGAGTATATCTTGTGCTAGTGCGCGGTCTCATGGTGTGTGATGTGATTGATTGAGAATCTTATTATGTCAATTACCTTGAGACATTTTATGCTTAATTTCCATGTGCTTATGCCTGGAGAGACTTCTGCATTTCACTTCATTGTATGCTCTAGGAGGAGAGCTTACTGAGATTATCTCACCCCATTGGGGATTTATATTTTCCAGGTTCCAAGCGATGAAGCATCGGTTGGCCAAGGATTGGCATTCGAGGAAGTAGTTAGAGAATGATAATGAGATATTCTGTGATCTTAGGGATTGTAATTGTATTTGTGGGTTAGGAACTGAATATCTAACATTTGACCATGTGGAAAGAAAAGTGTATCTAAAGGGTAAGAGAAGTGTACATTTTTATCCTAAATCATCTCGTGATATATTTTAATAGAGTTGTTTTAAGGCTTCCGTGGCCTTGCTTTGTTTTCAAGTTACGATTGTTTGGCCGAAGAATCCTGGGAAATTAAAAATAGAAACGGCCTGGGTGATTTTCGCGTGCTCGCCGGGTTCGAGACGTGACATCCCCGTTTAAGTGGTATCAGAGCAAGATCAGCTCGATCTAGTGTGATTGAGGTTTGAGTGACAAGGGGTGATGACTTGAGGATTAGATGCTTGAACTTGTGTACACTCTATTGGTCCTAGTATCGACTTTAATGGATGATCTTAGGTGGTGATATTATTGAGGTTCATAAATAAGTAAGCGAAAATTTGGGATTTTTAAGTGTGGATTTGAGGTCATAAATGTGCTTGAGGTTGCTAGAGAATTGCTTACGAATGTAGGGTCGATTAGATTATCTGATTGTGACTGTGGTCTGTTAATGATCCAACTTGAGGAATATAAGTTATAAAGAGACGACTGGTATTAGTGGATTTAGGCTTGAATTGCGTTCTATCTTGATGGTTTTGATTATCGATTGTTATTGACAACCTTGGATAATATGAAATGAGATGTACACGACGAAGCAGACAAGGAATATTGGGATTAAAGGCTACTTGTGATCGAATGCATTTGGATTTGACTTGAATAGCGACTCGACTTCATGTGTATGGGTAAATATAGGCAATTGATCCATGCGATATGACGGTCATTGGTGGAATTAGAAATCTTCGATGGATAAGAATTTATCTGAAGGCGATTGTGCTATCACAAGTAGTGAGGACAGTCATGAAGTGCACGTGTTTGTGGCATTAAAATGAAAGTTAATGCGGGTGTATGCATGAGCTTATCACTATCAGACTTAATAAACTGTCGTTTGGTATGGGACGAGTAAATGGGATACATATAAACCGTAATGAAGCATGTTATGAGGCGTGTGGAACGAGGCTTCCTCCGTAGATGTATGACTTGGGACAACTTGTAACAATCAGGTCTGATAAGGGCGGGGAGTGATCTCCAGGACAGAGAGGTCCGGACAAGGAGCGGCTCCTGGCAGGCTTCTAAGATAGCGAGAAGGCAAGAATGACCCAAGTCATGAATTGAAAGGGAAAGCCTAGGTATCGGGTTGAGTCTGATTGTGGTTAAGAGATGTATGGCACATGATTGATTCTTAAAGCAGATGTTCGAAAGTGGCATGGCATTTGTAATGACGCCTGTGATAGGCATGGCTGAGAGCCTTGTATTTGGTAGTGAGTGCCGTTTGAAAAAGAAAATTGACGTTCATGATTGGCCTAGTTGGCATGTTTTTTAATTGGCATCATATGATGGTCTTGACTGAGGTCTAACTGAGAGATTAGACGGCATGCGGGGTTTATACCCATTGAACTGATGCCTGTTGAGATTGAGATAACATGTTGTGTTTATGCTAGAATGGCAGCTGCCCTGGATTTATGGCATGAACAATTGAAATGACACTTTGAGTACTTGCTTGGTGTTGACCTAGTTGAGTTTTGGCCTAGTTGAGGCTTGCCTAGTATTTGGCTGTTAATTGAGAAGCTGCCTTGTGAAGGCTTGCTTATTATGTGGTTGCTGCTCAAGGATGATTTGAAATCCTTGAATAATGAGCAACTAGTTGAGAGTTGTTTGGGAACCACTGGATGGTTGATGGTGAACGATAATGAGATGAGCAGCCTGAGACTGCTAGACTTAAGTAGATGACTTAAGTCTTAGATTCCTCGAGGGAATCATAGTGGTTCAAGTGACAAGAGAACCTAATAAGGTTGAAAAACCAGAGTACTGTCGCTGGAGGAGCACTTGGCTCGTATTCCCGAGATATGAGATGATCCAAGAATTGGGATGGATCGCGAGAATTGTGCAAAGCTGAGCGACCGTAGTATAAGCTCTAGAAGAGAGTATGTCTCGATTTTGTTGATCGTGCGAGACCCAAGTGTAATAAGGGGTCGTGAGAACTTTAAATGGAAATGCTGAAATTTGATGGATAGGCAAGCTCGAGAAGAAGCTACTCTTGTACCCAAGTCGCTGAGACGACTGATGCTAGTGTTGATGAGTTAAGTGATGGAAGTCACAAGAAATGTGACTCTGAGATTACTCATTTCCAAAGTGGAAACGTGGAAAAGAACTATGAGAGTTTGGAATAGCTTGTGAGATGGATCACAAGGTTGAGGTCGACTAAGGTTCGACGGAGAAAGTGAATTTGAAACTGCATTCTTTTAAATTGAGGGTTTTGTGAGAAAACCTTAGATGTTTTGGGTACACTGAAGAAAGAAAGTGACCCTAGCAATTACTAGTCTTAAGAGGCTGTCATTGATTGGTGAAAGGTCACCAAGAGAAGAGTTTCCTCGAAGGCATAGTACTTAATTAGATTGCCTTGTCAAATTGTTTGACGAAGAGTGCCTTTCTGACGCTGTTTGAAAACAGAGGTTGCTGGAACTCTGATAATTTTGCAAAGACCTGAGGAAGGTCGATTGATTTGAGACAGACTTCTCAAGGTTCCCTAAGTGTATTAAAAGTGGTCGATGACCCTTGAATAAGATAAGAAAATCCCTGAGTGGATTGGAACTTGAGAGCCTTATGACTAGCTGTCATTCTTGATTCGGAGGAATTGTAATAGATCCCAAGGAAAAAAGTAGATCATCGAAAGAGGAATAAACAAGAGGATTTCCGTTCATGGACTATGAATATAGAGATTTCCACAGAATGTACCTGTAAGGAATGGTTGTTACCTTGCCACAAGTCTCATAATGAGAAACTGGCATGTTGTTCCTTCCGTCGTGGGGAAAGTTGAGGAAAGAGATATGTCAGTTGTCTGAAATTGTTGATTAAAATGAGAATTATTGAAATTGAAACGGAACCACTAGAAGTGGCGTTACGAGCTATCACCCCTAAATGTTAGGGCGTTGTTCTTAAGAGGGTGATTGGACCATGAGATGGTCGTTGATGAAAAGAAAGGATGAATGGACTTGATGGTCCTAGTGACTTGTGATTCTAGTGAATGATTGAGTAAGCGAAAAGAGCGCTTAGAGAGTAATTACAAAGTGACTCGAAGTAGTCGAATTGAGTATTCGATATGTGAACTTGTAGAGACCAAAGACGAACGAATCTTGTCACTTGCGGTGACTGAGTCACTGAAAGAAGAATGTCAAGTCTAGTGACATTTGGGAATCTTGGAGTAAAATACCACGGTTAGCGCAAACTCCAAGATTGACGTCCTATGAAATGGGAAGGACAAGGTGGATTTGAAGTGAGAAAATGCCACTGAAGGGTATAATTTCCTTCGCAGGATAAGAGACCCTAGTGTGGAAGGAAGAGAAAATTCCAAATGTCTTAATATTAATATTAAGCATTTTGACTGAGAAAGAGGACGCAGAACTAGGATGATTTTTAGGGAGTTAAGTGCGAGAAACTGTCCAGTGGACAACGTTGAATTCCAAAATAATGTCGACGTTCAGTGGAACGGACAGAATTGGGATAAAGTCGCATTAACTGGTTATGGAAATCAACAGTTAAGATAAGAGTGCTTCCTCAAGGAAGAGTGACAAAAATGAACAAAATGTTGCGTAGTCCTAGTGGAGACCCGTGGCAATAGAGAGCCAAGGTCTGAGCTCTCAAGTGAAAAGTATGAGAAATAGTTTTGAAGATTCGACATCTGACAGAAAGAAGTTGATAATAGTCGGATTAAGTGCCCAAGGAATGATTGAGTTGATTGTTACTGTCCTGAGAGATGATGATTGGGCTCATTTAAGGAGTCATGAGAAATATGAACGATTTTGAGAGTATCCTATGAACTCAAAGGAGATGCTCGTTGTATATTAATGGGAAGAACGTAAGTTGTGGGCTGGATGAGGTAAGATTCCTCCGTCGAGAGATTTATGGGAAATGAAATCCATGTGGAGTCTTTGAGGATTGGAATGAGTGATGAATCGACTAGGGTCGATGTGAGTTACTGAAACTTGAAGTTTACTGGGATTGATGGATTGTTATAGACGGATCGTGGGAGGATTCCCCACGAGAGATGTTCCATTGATGAAATGGATTAAGAACGAGACGTAACACAAATGGATGAATGAACGTGAAAAGAGTTTTCGAGAACTTAAATCAAGTTGACGACTACGTTGTTAATGGTGTTTCTGGTTGGAAATTGAAAAGCTTGTGAAGGTCATGATGACGCGGCGCAAAATGAAATTTGAGGCATAACGAGGCAACCGGAAATGGACATTGTATATACATTGTGATGATAATGCCATGTGAGTTGGAATGCTTAGAGCATGATCGGAATTTGTTTGCGAATGCCCTCGCGACAAAGTTTGGAAAATCTTGCTTGGGTGGAATGAGGTTTTGAGTCTATATCTACTACAAAAGAATAAGGTAGTAGTTTCCTAAAAGGAATTGATGAGATGCAACGCCGATGGATGAAATTGCTCATGAATATGAGAGCGTCACTTGTATAAAGAAAAACCTCGAAATTATGTGAACTATAAGAGGTTGAGAATTGAGTATTATGTAATTAATGATTGAGGGACAGATCTTCCCTTGAGAAGTAAGAGATTCAACCTCTAAATTGGAAGTTTGACAATTGACTAGTTGACGGCTACTGGAAGCACCTAGCCTGAAGGCCAGAAGGGAATTGAGGTATTGCCATGATCGAACCCTGACACTTAAGGGGTTATGGGAATGAATAGAACCCTTGGGGTCCCATGGACGAAATTATGAATCCCGTATTGAAGAGGAACTTAAAGAGATGACCTCATCGGAATTCGAATGAAGAATTATGGTGTCCCTTGAGATGGCACAAGGATGTGCCGAGATTTTCCTTAATACTATCGGTGATATGGGCTGAGAAATGGGATTAGTCTATCATGTGGTCGAATATTAGACATGCCGGTAAAAGAGAGAGACATGACCACAAAAGTTGATGGATCACTTTGAACCAATGGGATTTTCGAAGGGAGTCGAGAACTGATTACTACGGAAGTAGCCCTGAATCTGCTTATGGAGTCGAAAGCTATGATTTGAGTTGAATAATAGAGGGAAAGTTAATAAAGTTCATGAATCCCTGATAGTACGAGAGGACGTTTGAAGGTAGTGATACGCCAAGTGGTAGGGACATTAGTGAGTGCATTCTTGCAATGGGTTAGTAATGATGGTGATAGGCACGGAGCTTGAGTTTAATGTGATGTTCTGGAAAGTATTTCAGTTAAGAATGTTTGGAAGTGTCAGGTAATGAGAGGAGTTACTTTGAAAAGTAATGTAGCGATGAGGCGTCAGTGCCCCAAGAGACTGAGTGGATAGAAGATTGCAAATTTCGAGGACGAAATTTCTTTAATAGGTAAAGAATTGTGACATTCTGAATTTTCGCCCCCTCGAGGCTTGAGATATGAAGTGGAAGCTCAAATTGGCAATTGAAAACAAATAATTTCAAAATTGAAAAAGGATTTGACGTCGCCTCGCCAATGGCCACTCAAAATGAGAAAAACGAAGTTTCGGACGAAAAGTGACAAATGACCGTTTTGCCCCTCAACCTCATACCTTTGCCTTAAGAAAGTTGGAAGGGCAAAGTAGTCAATCTACCCTCCCATAGAAGCTGCGGAAAATCTTGAGGGACAAGTCAATGGAAGTCAAAGTGAAATGACCAATAATTGGACCATTGCCACGTGTCATCTTTTGGCTAAACCAAGTATTAAATGGCCTTAAATGCAATTTTGACAAAATGATCTCAATTATTTGAGGAATATCTCCCCTAGTAGCAGAAAAATCGTGCACTCCCTTCCCCTCCTCCATTTTCCTTCAAAATCGTCTTCTTTTCCTCTCTCGCAAAACTGCTCCAAAAGACCAGTTCTGACCTCCCTGTTCGGTGAGCTCGAGTGGCACTTTCCAAAGTCCTTTTGAAGTGCTCCGAGCACCAGAGGTAAGATCTATGTGTCCTTGACAAGCTCCAAGTGGAATTTTTTCATTTTGTTAAGTATTTTTACCTATGTGAGCCCGAGACCAAAACCGGATGAAATCCGCGCGAACTAGGATAAGGCAACCGTACACCCTCTTAGAAATTTCAAATGACTCTGTTCTTTTTGTGGAATCTCTATAACATCTAGTAATTGAGTTCACTAGTAGAAATGAAGATTTTATTGGGGATTTAAGGTGTTTTCATGGCTGATTGTGGAGAATTAAAACTGGACAGATTATGACCGTTTACGCGCCGGGAGGAAACAGGCTGATCAAAGGACCAAAAGAGGTGTTCTTGCTCCGAAACTCTTGGTGAGCTTCCTAAACTTGTAAATTGAGATTATGGCAAGTTGGTTTTGTGGTGAATGTAAGTTTAAAGTTGAATTAAAGGCTGTTTGAAGTGAGAAGTGTGAGACGCCGATCCATATGCCCATGACGCGTACTGATTTTGAATTGGGTCATTCTAAGTCGTTCGGTATCCAAATTGAGCTTCGCTTTCGCTCACATGTCCGTAAATCTTGAATTTTAAGGTTCTGGAATTTGTTTTCTCAAAACGTCAGTAGAAAAATTATAGTTTTCGTGAGACTGAACCTGGTCGTGGACCCTAAGAAAGGGCAGATTTAGGTGGAATGAAATTGTGATGACTTGCCTTGATAGAACGACAATTGACATGCTTAGGAGCATTAAGTTATCATTGTGATAACTTGAGATTAAGGTGGTGTGTGTATTAAAGTTGGAAGTATTTTAATGGACGACTTGTGGAATTTCCTAGGGCCGTACATTTGCCCTATTCTGGCCGGTTGAAGACCGTGCTTGGTGGTGGATTCTGAGTGGAAGTGCTTGCTCAATTAAAGAGGTAAGTGGCTCTTAAACCTCTTCTAGGACTTTAGGACACTACTGGACATCTTTGATAGATGAATTGTTTGATTGAGTGGTGAATTCCACGACTTGAATGGTATAGTATGATAATTGAATTGGGATATGCCTAATGATATATTGGCTATTGAGCCCTTGATGATATATTTGGCTGTTGAGCCCTTGATGATTCATATGGCTATAATGCCTATGAGAATTAAATGGCTATATTGCCTATTTGATAGAAATGGCTATGATGCCCTAGTGTGACCAATTTGACTTGCTTGATGGGCGAATTCTGGAAGTTAAATGACATAGTGTGATTTCGATTGTGATGATAATAGGCATGATTGTGTGATATTTGCATTACAATTGCCTATAGTGAAACGAAACAGCAAGAATGCCCTTGTGATGATTGCATGGCTAGAGTGCCCTCATACAAATGAATTGGCCAGAGAGCCCTTGTGCATTGTAATTGGCCAGAGAGCCCTTGTGTATCGTAATTGGCCAGAGTTCCCTGATGCTTGTAATTGGTCAGAGTGCCCTGATACTTATAATTGGCCCGAGAGCCCAGTGATTATTAAATGGCCAGAGAGCCCTGTGATTGCATGGCCAGAGTGCCCTGATGCAATTTTTTTGCCAGAGTGCCCTAAGAAACACATCGCAGCCTGGGAGCCCTTAGCGATGAGAAATATGATATTTGTGATAACTCTAAAATGTTGAGTATGCCTTGTGCTAGTGCGTGGTCTCATGGTGTGTGATGTGATTGATTGGGAATCTTATTATACCAATTACCTTGAGACATTTGATGCTTAATTTCCATGTGCTTATGCCTGGAGAGACTTTTGCATTTCACTTCATTGTATGCTCTGGGAGGATTGATGGTCTAGGCTAGGTCTAGGGGGAGCTTACTGAGATTATCTCACCCCGTTGGGGATTTACATTTTTCAAGTTCCAGGCGATGAAGCATCAGTTGGGCAAGGATTGGCATTCGAGGAAGTAGTTAGAGAATGATAATGAGATATTCTGTGACCTTAGGGATTATAATTGTATTTGTGGGTTAGGAACTGAATCTCTAACATTTGACCATGTGGAGGTGTATCTAAAGGGTAAGAGAAGTGTACCTTTTTGTCTTAAGTCATCTCGTGATATATTTGAATGGAGTTATTTTACGGCTTCCGTGACCTTGCTTCGTTTTCAAGTTACGATTGTTTGGCCGAAGAATCCTGAGAAATTAAAAATAGAAACGGCCTGGGTGATGTTCGTGTGCTCGCCGAGTTCGGGGCGTGACAATCACCACCTCCAGTCCAGGCTTCCTATCCTCTTCCACCGTCTCCAGTCAGTTCCCATATTGCTCACTGCACTCGGTCTCGGTATACTCTTTCTCATTTTGTTTCTTATCATAATTTAAGCCCTCAAATGTCTCTCTTTGTATCATCCCTTGCATCTGTGTCTATGCCGAATAGTGTGCGGGAGGCTTTAGCCCATCCAGGTTGGGCTCGTGCTATGGAGGAGGAGATGGCTGCATTACATCATAATAAAACTTAAGAGCTGGTTCCATTACCGGCTACTAAACAATTGGTGAGTTGTCGCTGGGTCTTTGTTGTCAAACACAATCTAGATGGTTTAGTTGAGCGCTTAAAAGCGCGTCTTGTGGCAAAGGGCTATACACAAACCTACGGTATTGACTATGATGAGACTTTCTCTTCAGTGGCCAAAATTTCTTCTGTTCGCATCATTATTTCCTTGGTTGCTCGATCTTAATGGACTCTTCATTAGCTTGATGTTAAGAATGCATTCCTTGAAGTCTATATGGAGCAACCACTTGGGTTTGTTGCTCAGGGGGAAAATGTATGTCGATTGCGAAAAGCGCTTTATGGACTTAAGCAATTTCCTTGTGCTTAGTTTGGTCGTTTCAGTAATGCAGTTATTACTTTTGGGATACATCGGTGTAGTGTGGATCACTCAGTATTTAGTATGTTATCTTCAAAATGGTGTGTTATTCTTGTTGTCTATGTTGATGATATTATTGTCACGGGAAGCGATGTTGAAGGTATACAACGACTCAAGCATTTTCTACAGAAGGAATTTAACACTAAAGACTTAGGCCACCTTCGATATTTTCTTGGTATTGAGATTGCCTATGCCAATGGTAGTATTGCTCTCTCCCAGAGAAAGTATACTCTTGACATTCTTAAGGAGGTTGGTTTGCATGATACTAAGCCGGGTGACACACCTATGGACCCTAGAGTAAAACTCGATAATGAACATGGAGAATTTCTTCATGACCTAGAGAAATATCGTCGGTTAGTAGGCAAGTTGAATTATCTTACCATTACTCGTCTATATATTTCATTTGTTGTTAGTGTGGTGAGTCAATTTATGAGCTCTCGACATACTACTTATTGGCAAGCCGCTCTACAAATTGTTCGTATTTGAAGGGAGCTCCGGGTCAAGGACTTGTGTTCCATAATCAGGGTCATCTTCGTATATCTAGTTATTCTACTCTTGAGTCTTTAGAGGTGATAGGATATTCTGATACAGATTGGGCTGGTTGCCCTATGGATCGCCGATCTACTTCGGGATACTGTGTCTTCCTTGGTGGTAATCTTGTGTCGTGAAAAAGTAAGAAGCAGTCTGTGACTTTTCTCGATCTAGTGCAGAGGCCGAGTATCGTGCTATGGATAATGTTACAGGTGAACTTCAATGGGTTCGTATGCTGTTAGCTGAGATTGGACTACTTATGACTAGATCATCTACTCTTTGTTGTGATAATCAGTCTGCTATTCATATTGCTAGCAATCTAGTGTTTCACGAGCGAACGAAGCATATAGAGGTGGATTGTCATTTTATTCGGGGAAAGGTGAATTATGGAGACATACGGTTGGTGCACATGCGTTCTGAAGAGTAACTAGCAAATATTTTCGCAAAGCCTCTTCAACGTGGACGAGTTTCATATATTTGTAATAAGTTAGGATTTGTTTATATGTACGCTCCAACTTGAGGGAGAGTGTTGGATTTATTACTTTAGAGTATTAGCAAGTTGGGGGTATATGTGTAATTATCTAGGCTTAACTCTAAGCCTATAAGTACTTGTTAGCACCTAAATTTTAATTTTAGGAAAATGCATTGATTAAACAGAAAATGAGAATTAACCTTGATTCTCAAAAAAAAAAATCGATTAAGGCCAAGAAAGGGGTTTTAAATGGATTATGGCTCTTGAATTGCATATTTTTATATATAACGGTCGAGATTAGATCTTGGTCCAATTAGGAGCTCTAATCCAACGGTTGAAAATGAGCATTACCTTTACTGAGATTAGGAACCTTAATGTTCTCTATATATACCTTATTATAACGAGGGCTAAGGGGAGGCCAACACAATTTACACATACGGCTGAATTTTAGAGAGAGGGAGAGAGAGAGAAAGAATTGGGGAAGAGGAAGAGAGAATCTGGAAGAGGGCTGCCGGCTGTTCTAGCGTTTCTGGCCGATTTGACCGTTGGATCGAGCTCATTTTTTGTGTCCAAGGTCCACATAATCCCTTCTTCATCTCCACCGCTCGGATCTTTGAAAAGAGTCTCCTGGTGGTCGAACAACAGCTCAATCAATAGCTATTCCTGACCGCGGGTATTGTTCATCCGCCGGCTGTTCTTGCATTTCTGGCCGATTGAACCGTTGGATCGAGCTAATTGTTTGTTTCCAAGGTCCACATAATCCTTTCTTCATCTCCACCGTTCAGATCTTTGAAAGGAGCTCTCCTGGTGGTCGAATAACAGCTCAATCAGTAGCTGTTCCTTGCATCGGGTACTGTTCATCCGCCGGCTGTTCTTGCGTTTTCGGCAAATTGGACCGTTGGATCAAGCTCATTTGTTGTGTCCAAGGTCCACATAATCCCTTCTTCATCTCCACCGTCCGGATCTTTGAAAGGAGCTCTCCTGGTGATTTAATAACATGTTGATCAGAAACCATTCCAGGCGCGGACTTTGTTCACCCGCCGGCATCTCCTGCGTTTCCAGTCGATTGGACCGTTGGATCGAGCTTATTTTTTGTGTCCAAGGTCATATCAAACCCTGCTTTATCTTCACCGTTTGGATCTTTCATGGAGGCCCCTGACTATCCGGTCTGATTGCTTTGGAAACTCAATTTTTTTGAGGTACAGTCCTTATTTTCTCGAAAAATTTATCTGCATAATTTGGGTGATTAATTGGTGACATTGATTTTCGGTTATGTTCATACATGATTATTACTGATTTTGAGGATGAGACAAATGCATAAAATTCTGTATATATTTTTCGGCATTGAATATATTTGACATGTCTTGTGATTTGAATTTGAAATAATCTGAACCTCAATTGTATCCATAATTTTACCAAGAAAATCTCGGATTTAGTCAATCTGACCTTTCACCGCTTAGGTCCAATTTGCTATATCCGAAAAGCCAATTTTTAATTCGAGATGCGAAAATTTTGAAAAATTCGAAGATATGATGATCGGGATGTTGGCGATCTCGATTCTGTTCGAATGTTAGCTGGTAGATTGATTGATTTATTGATTGATTGATTGATTAATTGAATGATTGATAGATTGATTGATCGATTGGTCGACTGATTGATTTTTACCATATCCAGAAAATTTCTAAAAAAAAATGACAGTTGCAATTTGATTTGGCAGATTGTTATCCTGATTATGGATTGATTAGTGGATGGATTGATTAATTGATTTTTGCCATGTCTAGAAAATTAGTTGCCGAGGATAGGATAGTTTCTTTCTCTTAAAAAATCCGAAAATAAAAAATAATTGCATGTCATCTTGCCACGCCATTTAGTCATGTCGTCTTGCCATGTCATTTTGCCACGTCATCTTGCCACGTCATTTTGCCATATCATTTTGCATTGCCATGTCATTTAATCAAGTCATCTTGCCATGTCATTTTGCCACGTCATCTTGTCATGTCATGCATCGCCGCCATGTTATATCATCTCACGTGTCATGTAGTGAGGTTGCATCAACATCATAAAGTAAAACAAAAAAATAAAAATAAAAGATAGGAAATTGTTCATTATATTATCATACATTTTTTTTTACAATTGCTTATTCATGCATCATTATCATTTTTGAAAATCATGCATAATATGTCATAACATTCGCATGTCCAATATTTATATGCATGTGTCTCATTCTGTTTTGTCATGTCTTTAGTACCATGTTTAGGATGTTCATACTAATTTAATTAATTGCATAATAGTTTGCATGCTAATCAATTGCATGACAGATTATGTTTTCACTTAAGATCTTCGCATGATTAGATTAATGGTCTTGCATTGTGCCCTAATGTCATGTAATTTTGCATGTCTTAATTAATTAGTTAATTTTGCATATAGGGCAAGATGACTTTGATTTCGCATGTTTTGCATATCACCCATATCATTTAGATAGTTTCATGCATTGCATTAAAAAAAATTCAAATGAGACACCTCATTCGAGCTTTAAATTGATTCAATTTGAGTCGTCGATTTTAGGACATCTCATATGGAATTAAGGTACCGAAAGGGCATTAGTTTTAATTAACTAGTGTAATCAAGTCCCCGAATCCATAATCTCTGGTTCGTAGAAGTAAAATGGTCCTCCCGTCGTTTTACTTAGGTTCCTAATCAACCTACCAAAAAAATGATTAGTGGCGACTCCAAATTCTAAATCATTCTAATTAATTTAAGTTGCAATTTGTTAGGGCTTGGGAGAGTCCGTATTAGGTTAGTCACCTGATAATCCATTAACCTAGAAATAATTTGATTTTCAGGTCGCGACAGTACTCTTTCTTACTTCAGAAATAAAACAATTACTCTTTTATCAATAATATGTTAGATGGACACACTCGAAGAAATCTCTTGATGTCATTCAAGGTCAAATTGCTTTAGGTGGTGATGGTGAGTCCCAAGCAAGTTAATAGCTTATTGTTCACAGATGTCTGCTGTCTACTTTGCACTCTCTCTTAAGTTTGTTTAATTTTGTTGATTGGGAAATTTGCCTATGTTGCTTAAACTACTACTCCCAAATTCTTTTACTATGCTTGATTTAAATTTGCCTATATTTACTCTTGTTGATTAGGAAATTGCCTACTCTTGTTGATTAGGAAATTGCCTGTGTTGCTAAAACTTATGCTCCCAAATTCTTTTACTATGCTTTCATTTAAATTTCTTCGTGATTCCGCTGTTATATGTATGGTAAATTTATAGTGGTGTTATCCTCTGTTTGTAATGTCTAGGTGCTGGCTTTGAATTTCCTTGTCAATGATTTTCGTGTAGCTTTATTTGCCCCTTGTAATGTGTGCATCATATTGGGCCAATTTTTTTTTTTTTTGGGCATTTCTCTGTTGTCTATTCAATTGGGGAGTGCAATATTTTTCAAGTTTTCAAGAGCCATTGACTTGTGGTCACCTACTAGTTTTCTTTTTTCAATCTGGGTGAATGAGGACACCGTCAGTGTGTGAAGTGCTGAAACTGAAACATTGAAAACTCAACGTCTTCCTTCTGTTCTTGGAATCATAACAGGTGCGGATTTGAATTCTGCTACCGATGTGTAGCCCAGGCAGTAATGTCACATTACTGTACAGAATGTCGGTGTTGAATCCTCTTGGCCCGATGTACATAATCTCTTCTTTATGATGTTGCAGCTCGGTGAAGTATACATCCTCTTGCGGGAGCATCTCGCTCCATGGAACAATTATCAAGCTCAACTCATGTTTTGTTGATTGATCCAGACCAATCCTTACTCTTCCAAGCAAAGGTCAACTTCGTTGAATCAATGGGTCCATGTCTGGAGATGTTGATTTAGCTTGCAATACGAGTTGTCGACTTCATGTTTGCCAATTGACTTTCAGGATGTTGTCTGATTGGGGCCTCCTAATTGACTACCTAGCAACTGGAACCAGTTCTAATTGATTTCCATGGTCATTTGTTGTTTTCTTAAGGTGGCTACTCGTCTTCCAAGGCTAATGGGCGAACTTGGAGTGTCTAATATTAGATTCAGTGTCTTAGTTAAATCCATTTACTCCTAGTTTTTGTGAACATTTATGCTGAAGTCAGTTTCAAGGGTCTTAATTATGTGAATACTTCAAGAGTCATTCCGGTTTTCCGGATTTCAAAAGTCACTTTCTTTTGCTTAGCAATATACAAGTGGAGGAATTTTTATTTCGGTTCTTTGTTCAGATATCTTTGGTGGTGAACCAAGAAGTTCTTTATTGGATTTCTGTTTGGATTTGCTGGTGAACTTCTAATGTCATGAAGTTCTTTGTTCTTGGCGGGTGCCTTGGTCTTTATCCTAAGGTGGTGACTTTCATTTAACTTGAAATCCCTTATCCTTGGTTCACGATTTATCCCGAAGTTTTATCTATCCCGATTGTTATCATCGGCCGGTGACTTCTTACACGATTCATGCATGCTCTTTTCGTGCATGGCTATGAAACTTCCCCCATGCGACACCTTATCCAACCTTTGCCATCGATTTAATTTGTCTATGAGAGTAAGCTGAGGGCATCACTTACCCGTGCATATGCATAGGTTCCCTTGTAAAGCCCTGAACTTCTTTTGGCCAGGAGTTTGACACGAATTGCTGAAACATTAGTCAGTTTACCTCGCAATTTGAGGTTACGTTTGAGAATTTCTATCCATTTCTCGACCATGATCGAGCGGGCACTCATGTTTCTCTTTTCTTCACATCCACCATGTCTTGGTGACGTGTCAAAACGCTTCTATCATCTGTCTATTTCCTTTTCCATGCCAATGACGCCTCCTTAATTTTATGACAGCTTGCCATTTTGTCTTCATTCTTCACGTCTTCCCTTGCACCGCTAAAGCCATGGCAGATTTCACCATGTACACTCACTTGCACCCAATGTATTTCCTCAACACGCCTTGCGCCCATTTTCTTTCCCCGTGATTGACACCTTCCATCCCACTTATCCTCTCTCTCTCTCTTCTTGGATAGAGCACCAACGAACATCCCATCTTCTTATCGCATTTTCTTCTTTCTTTTTCTCTTGGTCATCTCCTTCCTCGTTCTGTTCAGTCTTCGGCGAGAGAACCCCGCTCCACTCTTGAGCCGGCAACGCGACAAGTCGACGGCTAACCTTCAAGGCTTCAAGACCCTGTATTCGGCTCAGCTCTCTCTCTCTCTCTCGATGATCGCGTGGCGCGAAGGAGGGAGAGCAGACTCGAGCTCATTCGTGATGGGATTTATCGCAACCGAATCAAAACGATCAAACAGAGAATCAAGAAAAATTAGACGACGCACAAGATTACCCAGGTTCAGCCTCTCAACTCGTTATTATGATCAGCATAAACGAACAAAATATATATGCCCTAAACGGGCCCAAAACCTAAACCTAGCGAAACTTCTATTAAGCACATAACATACGGGTTAACTTAAATAAAAGTCCAAACCCGTTGAGGTTTCGGGGGCGCTGCCCCCGAACCCTCGCCCGCTCACCGGCGAGCGGGGCAGCCGTCCGCTGACCGGACAGCGAGACACCCGTGTCGGGGGCGCTGCCCCGAACCCCCGCATCCCGCGCGCATGGGTCACATGTCGTCGGATAACACTTTGGTTTCCCTAAGCTCACGTGGGCGTACCCGGTGTGAGAAATAAGGGTCCCCGAAGTACTCGCCAACTCCAACAATTCGTGCGTGAATCCAAGCTCCATCTCTTCATACACGATTCTAGGCAGATAGGACTCTAATCCTCACTATTAAGCTATCTACAGTTCATGAATTGATGTAGATAGCACCGTTTAGTCTCGAATGGCGTCAAAGTGGAGATGAGATTGCTTGGCAAGGAAGCGGCGGTGCATATTGGTCTCGCTTGATTAAGGGCTGATCGTTGCGATTGTCATGGAAGCAAGATGATTTGAAAGAGGTGGCATGTGGAGGAGCGGTCAGTCAAGATGCCCATAAAGGAAACTGTGGGTACGACAGGCTGAGCCGTGATGCTTAGGTCATCACGCATATTTAATCTCACTCGTAAAAAGGCATTGGCATCTTATCACTCTTATATGATCAAGTTATCAAGCTTTAATCGATTGGGCCGCATAGAGAGGTATCATGGCATATCCGAACTCCCCGCCTTTATTTCATATTAAACTAGGGTACAAACATAGCATTACATACTCAGTGGGCCCTTGTTACACCTAACGGGATCGCACGCACTACTTTGGGGGGCGGTCCAACTGGGAATACTTAGGGTGCGTTTGGAAAGCTGACTTTCATCCAAGTATCTTTGAAATTTTTTTACCAAACACTAAAAAATTTTTTCAAGGGCCTTTGGACACCCAAAGGCCCTTGGGAAAGCTGTGTCCAAACGCAGCCTTAATCTCATTATTTCACATACAAAATTTGTAAACCTCCCCTGACCGTATAAGTTAACAACCCTAACCGTATAAGTTAACAAAATATTGCAACATTCCCTCCAATTGAGGACTTTCTCCAAACGCTTCCCTAGCTCCGATCGTCACTAGGCAGCGGCCACGGTCAAGCTATCCCCGGGTGTCCCGTGGTCCGAGCAACCATCATTGTCGCGTGATAGTGGTAATCACACGGGTAAGCATAATGCCCGGCGTGTTCGGGATGGCTCAACGGAAATTTCAATTTCAGTCCGTAGTAATTTTTGTCAATTTTGATGGACAAAGGGAGGGTCCCATCCCACCTATTTTGTTTAGCAGCTTAGGTGACAGCGACGTTGGTTCGGACGAAAAAGCGTCCGAGGATAGCTCAGCCACTACCACTGCCTAGTGTCTACCGGGAGTCAGGGAAGCTTTGGGGGAAAGTTCGCAATTGGAGGGAGTGTTGCGGCATTTTGTTAACGTATGCAGTTAGGGGAGGTTTACAAATTTCGTGCGTGAATAGTGGGATTAAAGTATTTCCAGTTGGATCGTCCCCAAAGTAGTGCATGTGATCCCGTTTTGTGTAACAAGAACCCGCTGAGCATGTAATGCTAAGTTTGTATGACCTCTACTTTAATATGGAATAAAGATGGGGAATTCGTATATGTCATGATACCTCTCTATGCAAGCCAAACGATTAAAGCTTTGATAAGTTGATTATATGAGTAATTAGATGCCACTGGCCTCTATTAAGTGAGACTAGACATTTTATGTTAGGGAGGTGATCATTATATATCGAAATTCCCATTGTCATTCAGGACTCATCTCATCATGCATCCCATCCCGCGATCGACACCTCGTGAAACCATTCTTGGGGATTTTGATCTTTTAGTCAAGACACTATCAATCTGATGCAAGATTGCTTAGGGCATAAAGGTGACGAAGGGATCCATTTAGCCATCAAGAACACGGCAACGATGGGAGGCATGCAAATCTCACAATCTCATTAGATATAATTTAATCGGTTTGGATGCTTAGAATTTTTTTTATATGTGATTTCATTAAGAAAAACAACAAAAATACACCCTTTTGCCAAGCATTCATGTACGGCGCTTCAATGAGGACCCGAAAATCAAAAATCAAAGGCCAAACCTAGTATATGTATATCCAAGAGAGAGTCCACTGGCTGACAAATCCATGCCACGGATTCGGTCAACGCAATTCCAACTTGGACTTTCCTCAATTCTTAGCAGTGACAAATACCAAGCACTTAACATTTAACAGTGATGACTGATGGTATCGATTATCAATGTCCAAGCCAGAATTAAATATGGATACTCTTCCGATGTGACCTCATGGTGGCTATATTGCATATGGAGGAAGAGAGAGGCCGATAGAGATTTTTATTTTATTCTTATTTAAGTCAATTTCTAAGTGACTTGAGAGTGAAGAAAAAACTACACGTCACGTTTGGCATTCATAAACTGCTAAATACTAACCTTTTTCCATAAAGGCAACATGCCTGCACTGAGGAGGACTGGAGACCAAAAATTAGAAATTAGGGTTAAATAAAAAAAAAAAAAACAACCTGTCGGGACAGATTTGGCGGATTTCATGGGTCGTGGAATCAGCACAAGTTTGCCATATTCACTGGTTCACATAAGCTCTCCTCCTCTCTATTAGTATTAGGCCATATACCACATCAAGGGTCTTTGCCACTAGCAGCAGCAAAGAAGCCCGGAGTAAAAGTACAGGTAGGTAGCATTGCAAGAGCTGATGGATTCAACCTGAGGTTTACAAGAACCGAAGAATTCAACAAGGGACAAATAAAGAGCTCGCGAATAGCACATACCGCGAGACTAGAAGGGCGTATAAAAGGGAACAAAAGCAGCGACGCAACCATGGCAGCAAATCCAAGTAGGCACGGCAATCTTAAATATGAAGTACACTCCACATCTTCACCCTATCCAGACAAAAGCTCATGATAGCATTCCTTGGTCTGTCTTTTGATAATTTAATAGAGAATTTGTGCTCGCATCACACAATTTTGAACAAGCTGAGCTGTTCAACAGTACTTCATCTACTACCAATACATCACAGTCTACCAATCCCCATGTGATTCTTCATCTTCATTATGCCTACCTTGACCGCCCCCCAAAAGGTTATCCAACAGAATTGTCTTATTTCTTCCGAACAAAACAGATAACAGATTGGATCCACTCCAGCAACTGCACCAAGCAAAAACGCCCCAGACGAGAGCATCTTGACGGACCGCCCTGAATTACCCAAGGACCAACCACAGTTCCCATCGTATTGGGACCCTGAAAAAAGCAACAAAAAAAGTTAAAAACCAGATGCAAAAAAGAATAGTCATGACACAATTAAGCATGTAAAAACGTTCAAATATTAAAATAACCAACACGTGCAACGTGAAAGACTTCTCTCTATGGTTCACTATACCACATGCAAGAAGCACTTGCAACATAATGAGATCAAAGGCAATAGATCTTACCGATTGAAAAAAAAGTGATGCTTTAATTAATTCTATCTTTCCCGAGAGTGACCTTGTATTACACACGGCAACCTGTGGCAGTCATAGAGCAAAGTCATGCTAGAGAAGAGAGAAGCAATGGAATTTAAAGAGCACGAACTAAAGTAGCCGATCATAATGCTTTTTATATCCATAGCATCCAAAAACTGCAATTCAAGATTGCCACTAAGGGTAACCCATATAGAAATCAAATACGGTAATCATCTATGAAATACACAATGTCAACAAAAGTCGATCAACTACTAAAGATGCAACAATGAGTGGGTTGAATTGACTTTTGGATACTTAGACAACAGGGTTGGCCTTCAGATTGAAGTGATCTAGGCAATTGAACTACATCACCTTGGAAATAAATGCATGGAGAATGAATCACCCCTACCTATCACATAATAAGCAACTCTCACGCTGATTTTTGAACATCAATCGCTGAAGCCAATAAAGTAGAAAGAATGGTAGCCGCTCTCTACCGCTAGCACTTAGAACGGCAACAGAACACCTTACAGATGGAAGGGAAAGAGAAAAGGGAAAAGAGGCAATACTTGTAGTGGGAAATGACGCCTCATATATCTAACGCCATACTCCATTGCCTCTTCATATGCTACACGAAACGCACGTCCGAGATAGACCACAGGCTTAATAGCAACCTAATAAATAACAGAAGTGAGATCCAGAAGTATATATGTGAGTCAAATTGACTTTTAGATTCTTAGCCCTCCTCTAGTGTCGGAAATCGACATGGTTGGCCTTCAAATGAAGTGGTTATGCTCTGCTGATCAAAAGGATATTGTGTATTGTTTCCTTTGAAGGAAATGCATGGAGAACGAATTACACCCTAACTACTACATATAAGCATCTCGCACATTAGCCGATAAGTCTCTACAGCCATAGCTTAGAACAGCAACAGAAGACTTTAGAGAAGGGGAAAGGGAAAAGAGTAATACTTGTAGTGGGAAATGACGCATCATAGCCCCAACACCATACTTCATTGCTGCTTGATATGCTACACGAAACCCATGTCCGAGATAGACCTCAAGCTTACTAGCAACCTAACAAATAACAGAAGCACATATGTGAGTTAAATTGACTTTTGGATTCTTAGCCCTTCTCAAGTGCAGGCAATCGACATGATTGCCCTTCAAATGAAGTGGTTATGCTCCGCTGCTCAAAAGGATATTGTGTTGCATTTCCTTGGAAGTAAATGCATGGAGAATAAATTACAGCCTAACAATTACATAAAAGCATCTCTGACATTAGCCGATTACTCTCTATAGCCATCGCCTGGAACAGCAACATAACACCTTAGAGAAGAAGGGGAAAGGGAAAAAAGGCAATACTTGTAGTGGGAAATGACCATACTTCATTGCTGCTTCATATGCTACACGAAACCCACGTCCAAGATAGACCTCAGGCTCATTAGCAACCTAACAAATAACAGAAGTGAGACCAAGAATGATATGTGAGTTAAATTGACTTTTGGATTCATAGCCCTCCTCTAGTGTAGAAAATCAACGTGGTTGGCCTTCAAATGAAGTGGTTATGTGCTGCTGCTCAAAAGGATATTGTGTTGCGTTTCCTTGGAAGTAAATGCATGGAGAATGAATTACACCCTAACTATTACATAAAAGCATCGATCACATTAGCCGATAACTCTCTGCAGCCATCGCTTAGAACAGCAACAAAACACCTTAAAGAAGAAGGGAAAAGAAGGCAATACTTGTCCAGAGGGAGGCATAACCTTGTCGCCATACTTCTTTAGTTCTTCCATTGCTACACCATACATAACTCCAGGATGCACCTCAAGCTTATTAAAAACCTAATAAATAACAGAAAGGATGTCGAGTCCAGTTAAAAGAGATGCACAAAAGGATATAGCAAACAGACTAAAGTTGATATAAGAGTTGGTCCAAACCACACTTCACATGTTGTAGCAATCAAAACTGGAAAGCAGAAAAACATGCCTTGAATCATCATGGGTCGTAAAGGATAATGGTTGGATTGACCATTAGAAGCCATCCGCAGATAGAGATAAAATCAAATTGATCCTTTAAATTTGTATCGACTGATGATCAAAAGAGCATCGAATGTACACTGAAGACATTCACTTCCATGATAAAAATATATGTCAAGCTACTCTTCTCCTCAAGTATAATGCCCGATATTCTGGCACTTATTCAGAAGGAAAACCGACAAGATGTGAATGAGAATTACAGCATTAAGCTAGAAAATCTATGGATAAAAAGGTAAGATATTGTAAGGCAGTTCTAGTATCACACGACGTATTAAAAACTATTATCATCCACTAATTCATCAATGCTTGTGAGTGTCACCAAACTTATTGCTAGTGTGATAAACGCTAAGCCAATGAAGCCACGGACTACGGTAAACATTCAAAAAAGAAACACCTTCGGATTCTGCTTCAGCGATTCAAGCGTACCCAGAGGGCAGTCACGCCATTCTGTGAACTGCACTTAAACAGAAACCCGTTAGTTCTGAAGTATATGACAATGCACAAACCAAGCAAAAACCTCAATTAGCATGAATAAAAGCCTCAATTACAAATCGTGAGACGCGCTTGATACACAGGGTTCTTTCTTCTTCTCTACATAATTCCTGCAAAACAAAGCCACATCATTGAATTCACAGCGTGAAAAAAAGGATACTTTGCACAGATTATATCCATATAATCCGATAAAATAGGGTTCCATGATTTCGATTTTCCTTGCTTTTCTTTGTCGCAATTCATTCCAAATCCAAAAATTAGAGCTCACGACACCCACCTGAGAGTTATGCTTCGTCCAGACCAAGTACACGCAGCACTTGCCGTCCTCGGACGCGCACGTGAAGAGCAACACGCGTTCCTCGGGTAGCGTCCTCCTGCGACCGCCGCCATTCTCCCTCCGGTCATTGGGGATCTCTCTAAGACTCTCCACAATGAGATTCGGATCCTCGAAGTGGGTATTGGGCTCGGGCTCGGGCTCGGGCGCACGAGAGTAGTAAGCGGAAGCGGACGGTCCAGTCGCAAGGGAGTTGGTAGAGAGAGGAAATTTGGTGATTTGGTAGGTAGAAGGAAAGTGAGATGTGGGTGGGAGGTTCTGGCTGCAGAAGAAGGGACGCGGGAGAGGACTAGGGGAGAGGCAGGTGAGTGAAGTGGGGCGAGTAGGCGAGCCGGGTGATTCACGAACCGGGTTAAGGCGAGGTGAAGGCGTGCGAATGGCTGTCAATTTCTGGATATCTTGCTTGATCCTCCGTCCATGGAAAGGCTTTCGCAACATTGCGTGTTTTGAATAGAAGAAGAGGACAAGAGACAGAGAGAGGAAAAAGAGAGCTGCTGGATCGCGCGCGAGTAAAAAAAATGGGTTTTTTTTCCGATTTAATACTAAAAAAAAAATTTACAAAATTAGTTATTATTTAAAATTATTTACGAAATTAGGCCTCGGGCCGGACGAACGCTGCTTAAAGCAGCGCGCAGCTCCTTGCGCGCTCATTCAAGCAGCGCGCAAGAAGCTCTGCCTTTTCTTTTCTTTTTTCTTCTTTTTGGTTTTCTTTCTTTCTTACGTGACATGCAATTGCTCCCCTTTTGGTTTTATTATTTTATTTTAATCATATTTTACTTGTTTCTTACGTGCATGGTAACATGCAATTGCTTCCCTTGTTTTCTTTTACTTTTGTTTATTACTCAATTTGTTTTCAATTAATTTTAAATTTTTTTTCTTGTCGCTCTTGCCCCATCGTCTCGCTCGTTCGTTCGCTCGCTCGATGACTCGCCTCGATTCCGTGGCCCCGTTGCCTCGTTCGTTCGTTCGTTTTTCATTTTTTTTCCTCGTCACTCCGTGGCCCCGTTACCTCGCTCGTTCGTTTGCTCTCTCGATGACGTGCCTCGATTCCGTGGCCCTGTTGCCTCGCTCGTTCGCTCGTTCATTTTTCGTTTTTTCTTTTTCCTCATCACTCCGTGGCCCCATTACCTCGCTCGTTTGTTCGCTCGCTCGATAACGCGCCTCGATTTCATGGCCCCGTTGCCTCGCTCGTTCGTTCGTTCGCTCGTTCGTTTTTTCTTTTTCCTCGTCACTCCGTGGCCCTGTTACCTCGCTCGTTCGTTCGCTCGCTCGCTTTTCTTTTTCCTCGTCACTCCGCGGCCTCATCACCTCAATCGATGGCATTTGCTCGTTCGTTTTTCTTTTTCCTCGTCACTCTGTGGCCTCGTTGCCTCGTTTGCTCGTTCGCGGAGTGACGAGGAAAAAGAAAAACGAACGAGCAAACATCATCGATTGAGGTGACGAGGCCACGGTGTGACGAGGAAAAAGAAAAACGAATGAGCGAACGTCATCGATCGATTGAGGTGACGAGGCCGCAAAGTGACGAGTAAAAAGAAAAAAATGAACGAGCGAATGAACGAACGAGTGAGATAACGGGGCCACGGAGTGACGAGGAAAAATAAAAAAATTAAAAACAAACGAACGAACGAACGAACGAACGAACGAACGAGCGAGGCAACGGGGCCACGGAATCGAGGTGCGTCATCGAGCGAGCGAGCGAACGAACGAGCGAGGTAACGGGGTCACGGAGTGACGAGGGAAAAGAAAAACGAAAAACGAACGAACGAGCGAACAAACGAACGAGGCAACGGGGCCACGGAATTGAGACGAGTCATTGAGCGAGCGAACGAACGAGCGAGACGATGGGACAAGAGCGACAAGAAAAAAAATTAAAAATTAATTAAAAACAAATTGAGTAATAAACAAAAGTAAAAGAAAACAAGGGAAGCAATTGCATGTTAACATGCACGTAAGAAACAAGTAAAATATGATTAAAATAAAATAATAAAACCAAAAGGGGAGCAATTGCATATCACATAAGAAAGAAACAAAACCAAAAAAAAAAAAAAAAAAAAAGGCAGAGCTCCTTGCGCGCTGCTTGAATGAGCGCGCAAGCACTGCACGCTGCTATAAGACCTAATTTCGTAAATAATTTTAAATAGTAATTAATTTTGTAAATATTTTTTTTTAGTATTAAATCGGAAAAAAAACCCTAAAAAAATACCCTACATCGGCATTTTATAAGGAAGAGGAAGAGAGAGAATTGTGGTGGGCTGCAAGAAGCTGAAGTTCAAGTTTGCCCCTTTAAAAAACAGAACCTGTAGGCTGGAATCACTCACTTCACTCTCCTGCGCGCTGGACTGCTCTCGACCGCTCCTCGCTACCTCTCTCCTTCGCGACTCCATCTTACAGGTTCTTGTTCTCCTCCCCATTTCCTCTCTTTATCTAAGTGCTCTTTTCTCCCATTTGCGTCTCCTCTGAGACCAATAGGACTGTGGACTTTCTGAGTTATATGCTGATCTAGCGTAAGGATCATCGGAGACCAAAAAGGTCTTGTCTGAGGCGGACGAACCTTCAAATAAAATGCCCTGTTCTAGCATCCTTTTGTTTGTTTCTTGCCGGTTGGAAGGAAAAGATGTCTGAAGATGCTTATACATGGGTTTGTTGTGGCGTGGATCGTCGATTTCTGTTGGTTGTTTTAGGCTATGAATTAATTTATTCATCCCACCTTCGATTAGATTGCACCAGAAATGGGAAAATTGCTTTTGCTCATGTACAAATGATCATTCTCTCCCAAAAGGCATCGAGTTCTTCCACTTTTGCACACGAGAATTGTGCTTCCTCTCTTGCTGAACTTTTTCTTTGCACCTACCTAATTAAGTGGACGACGACAGTACATCAAATTTGTCATAGATGGAGGCATTTAGAGCTCAAAGGATGCAAGGAAAAAAGTTTATTCTATATAATGTTCGCTTCACGGACAGAAACAAAGAGTACAACCACAAGGAGTTACCCTTATAACAGCTGGTAGCACATTGTTAGTGATCATCCTTTGGGCAAGCGCGTGTGCATGGCTGTGTACCCGTGCTTTTCAGGAATTTATATGGGCATGCGTGCTCATTTGAAGCCTGAAGTATACAAGAGCATTGATCATGATTTGAGCAGACTAATTCATCGTGCTATGTTGATGGCTCTACTATTAATAGCCATCATGTTCAACAAAATTTGCATATTTATGTCTTCCATTGCTGTTGATTGATTATCTGGGGAGATCTATGTTTGGCACTACATGAAAATCATTTGTTATTTTCATGCAGCAGCAGTGGAAGGTTAGTGATGATGAGTTTTTATGTTCTAACATTGAAACAACAGCTTCTTGGGTCAATAGCTTTTATCTGTCTGTCATTTCAGGGACAACCGTTGGTTATGGAGATTACGGGTTTTCGACCGTGACGGGAAGGTGTTTCGCAATATTGTGGCTGCTATTGAGTACATTGGCCATCGCTAAGGCGTTCTCGTATCTAACCGAACTGAGAGTCGACAAGAGGAATCGCCTGATTGCAAACTGGCTTCTCCAGCAGAGGATGACTCTGGGGGATTTACTCGTGACCGACTTGGACAATGACGGATATGTCAGGTACTAATGACCCCTTCATTCTATGGATTCTATTCTGCGATTTAGCATACTCACACACTCTGGTGAAGTCGTAGTGCTATTTGTTTTGATTCATTGTCTCTCCTTTGTGACGTGTCAGTTTCGTTTAGTTTCTTCCCTGGAAGTAAGCTTAGAATTAGTGCCGTCCGGAAAAATTTCAAGAACGAATGCACATGATTCTGTGTTCTTTGGAAAAAATAGTTGATAGTCAAATGACTGCGCATGATTATGCGCGGGATAGGCATCACATAATCATAATTTGAAGTGAAGAATTTTGTGTGAGGGGCATCCTGAAAATATATGTGGAAAAGACTAATGTACTCGTGGCAAATCAGCAGGTAGAAGAGCAAGGGGAAAAAAGATATTTTGGTTACATATATTTTATACTCGAGAATGGACAGAACCATAAAATATTTTGGTTACATATATGGTGAAAATGATATTGCTTATACATTAATACCCATACCCCTAACATATATGGTATCACACACCAAAAAAATTCATTGCCACATAATCTCTCTCTCTGTGGCAAGATGATGGAATGTTGCCAAAAAACTGGTCTAGTCGAGGAAAAAAACAACAGGAACGTATTAGTTTGGTACGCCAGATGTGGTAACTTTTCTGAGTTTGTACTTCCCCATCACTAGCGGTTACTGGCAAAACTTCCATTCTGTTTCAGCCAACTCAACTCAGGTAGTAACATCACATCAATGGCGGTTTCCAATTGGATTGAAATAAGTTTCATCACCTTCTAAACACTCCTCAAATGAACGTTAAAAATCGGATCAGGGTTCTGTGAATCTTGGACGAACTGCCTGTCAAAAACCTTCGCTTCTTCAACCAAAGCGTTGACTTGCAGTTGGACTGTTTGCTTGTATTCGACAAAGTGTCATTTCTCTTCTGGAAGCTATCGCCATTCCTACTTCCTATTGTTGCGGTTTATTCATGGAAAATGAACCCTTTCTCTTGAATCCTGGAGGAACGGAGTAATCCGTTGGCATTTCAACGTGCAATGGTCTTTCTTCCAGTGCCTGTGATGTTGCCGATGATGCTGGTATCGCCGTTCCCAGGATGGCCCATTCTTCTTCTCCGTATGTCGATTTCATTGCCGACCTGAACAATATGGAGAAACCAGTAATCTGCCGTTCACATTCCACTCCTTTGTCGTTCAGCAGAATCAAGGAATCGGTTCCCGACCTTTTAAATCGTGGGCATGCCCCTGAGTTTACCTCTTCCATCATCCGCCACGCATTGATTGCTGTCCTTGTGTATTCCATGTTCGGCATTGTCGTCTACATAACTACCGAAAATTTCGAGGGCCAGGAGATGGTGAGACTCATCTACGCTGTGTATTTTCACTGTCATCACCCTTTGCACGATCGGTTATGGCGATATCGTCCCCAGCACCACATTTACCAAGCTATTCACTTGCGTGTTCATCCTGGCAGGAAACCGTTATGCTGAGCGCCGTGGACAAGAACAGATTCAATGCGATGGTTCAACCGTATATGGTTGTTAAGGAAAAGGGCAGGATGAGGATAAGGATCAAAATTTGCTTGGCTTTAGATGTGGTCTTCATTTGCATTGCCTGGTGACGGTTCGTTGCTTAGAGGATTTGAGTTGGGTCGATAGCTTTTATCTGTCTGTCATTTCAGGGACAACCGTTGGTTATGGAGATTACGGGTTTTCAACTGTGACGGGAAGGTTTTCCGCAATAGTGTGGCTGCTATTGAGTACATTGGCCGTCGCTAAGGCGTTCTTGTACCTAACCGGACTGAGAGTCAACAAGAGGAATCGCCTGACCACAAACTGGATTCTCCAGCAGAGGATGATGCTGGGGGAGTTAGTCGCGGCTGACGTGGACAATGACGGATATGTCAGGTATTAATGACCCCTTCACTCTATGGATTCCATTCTGCAATTTAGCATACTCATACATTCTGGTGAAGTGGTAGTGCTCTTTGTTTTGATTCATTGTCTCTCCTTTGTGACATGTGTCGGTTTCGTTTAGTTTCTGCCCTGGAAGTAAGCTTAGAATTAGTGCCGTCTGGAAAATTTTCAAGAACGAATGCACATGATTCTGTGTTCTTGGGAAAAAATAGTTGATAGTCAAATGACTACGCATGATTATGCGTGGGATAGGTGTCAATAATCATAATTTGAAGTGAAGAATTTTGTGTGAGGGGCATCCTTAAAATAGATGTGAAAAAGACTAACATAGTCATGGTGAATCATTAGGTAGAAGAGCACGTGTTGAATGGACTGTCAGGAAGGTGAATAAGGAATACAGAACATACTAAGAAATATCAGCAGACGTGATGGTGAAGATGCTCAATCAGACATGAAAACCGCAGTATAGGAAGTGTAGATAGGAATGTTAGTTGTCGATGGCAATAGGAGATATGAATTCAGGCAGATGCAGAAGCAATAAGGGGTGACAAGGAAAAAAGTTGGAATGCAAAAGATTACGTCGATAGGAGACAATTGGATCGTCTATTCTCTTATTCTTTAATGTATGTTAGCCGGTCATATTGGTAGTTGATGCCGGTAGAATGTTAAACCATCTCGATGAGATTGTATTGTCAGATTGGAGCACTAAAGTGATTCATGCAATCTAGTTGAGCTGTTTCTTGCTAATGAGATGAGGGTAGAG
The DNA here is from genome assembly GCA_021437785.1 of Rhodomyrtus psidioides. Classification (NCBI taxonomy): domain Eukaryota; kingdom Viridiplantae; phylum Streptophyta; class Magnoliopsida; order Myrtales; family Myrtaceae; genus Rhodomyrtus; species Rhodomyrtus psidioides. Next base: position 5,415,573 of record JAILYB010000010.1, on the reverse strand, counting down.
CTGCTTTCGGTCGAGTAGATAACTAATGGATTGTGAAAGAGGGTAGGAGTGAGGCCTGTAAACAAACCGGATCATTCATGTGGCATTAACAACTAGTTTTTTTATGTTAATTGAAAAGAAAATGAAGCCCTCATACTTTTGACGTAAACCCTTTTGTTTTTTTAAGATTGGATCCCATTGTGAGGAAGACAGGCTGATGTCTAGTTAGAATTAGCGGCTTGCGAGATCGAAGCAAGTTAACAGATGAGAACATCAGGGCATGAGGACAGAGAACAGAAGACTTGATCTTTCATTAAGTTCAAAACCGAAAATCGTTATAGTAATAGCATTCTCGGCATTTTTCAGAGATTGGATAGGTCACCGGAACATGAGAAATCTAAGCACCGGAGTTTCCAACTGGAAGAGGAACAGATTTCAGAGAGAAGCAGCATTGGAGAGACAAGGAAAAAGAAAGTAACAAATGGAAGTGCTTTAGAATATTAGGAGGCTAGGCCTAATAACATAGCAAGCATAGCAGTTTGGAAGCAAAAATGAAAGTTTGGCCTAAGTTACATGGATGCTGGTCTATACTGAAAGAGTGCCTTCGACATGCTCATTTTGAGATTTATAATATGAACAGAAATTTATAACAAGCTGGAGATTTGGTATTGTTAGTCGTCCTATTACAATATAGTTCTAGAGAGGCTTTGTCTTCCTTTGCCGGGGACCGGTGAGTAGTAGAATATGTGCTCCTTTCACTGTCGAGCACAGTCGAGGATGTGTGAGGATGTGCCAGTTATCTTCCTTAGAGCATCGACCAAACACAAGAAGTGAAACCCTCCTGAAAGGACCGTTTTCTAGAAGAACAGTCCTTGACTTCCCACCTTTCTTGCTGTGCTTGAAAAGGAAGTTATCTGAGAAATTGTTGGTGTTCAAATTTCTGTGTCCTCTAACTGCAACAAAGTCTGATCTGAATATGGCCTCTTCCATGTCTCCTATAGTTTTGATTTACTGGGAAATGGCTGTTTTTGCAAGTCCACATCTATTTGTTCTGTATCTGAACTGAGCATCTCATGCAGATAGACCAATCCTTGTGTAGAATTCTAAATCCATGTTCCTAGCAGAAAATCGGAGTTCATTATCCACAAGCTAAGGCAAATGGGAAAGATAGTGGAGCGAGATATCGCACTGATAGGCAACCAATTCAATGTTTTGGACACTAGGAAATGTGGCAAGATTACCCTTTCTGATCTTATGGAAAGGGAATGATTCAGGAATCAAAGTGTGGCATGCGCTTGGTAAGCCCAATCCTGGTGCTTGTCTGTTATCCTTTAAAGAAAACAGAAAAGAAAAGAAAAGGCGATGAATTCTTTTGGGGAGTTTGAGGTACTCATCGTGGTGCATCATGCGTGCATGGAAAGATTAATGCGAGCAGGACCATATGAAGTAGAAAATCAGGTAATAAGAGGAATGGATCCTTGGAAATGTCTTTAGTACAATAATCTCGAGAAACCAAACTTCCCCTCGACACCTCCTTGATGCTGATTAACATTGCATTTCCCCTTTTTTCAGTGTCAGCTTTACCAGATTTCCAAGAATACGGCATACAGAGACTGCCTCGGCACACTCTGTTCTTCATTTTTCTTCTTCAAGCAGCATGGGCTCCCTCCAAAGCGTGATGTAGAGATGCAAAAGCTTAATTTTTCTTTTCTTCCTTTAAATTCGTTTGATGTACAAAAATTTCTGCGACGTTTGCAGTTTCAGTGATTTCTTCATGTGTTTCTGTCAAGACAGGAAAACATACTCAATTCCTGATTGGTTAGCCAAATAGCGAGAGATTAAACCCGTCGTCGTATGGTATACTTACAACGGGAGACATGTTGGAACAATCCAGAAGGCCAATGGAGACATTAATTGTTACATCCTAATTCTTACAATGAACTGGGAAATGACACGGTCATCCTTGTACCTATAGGATGTAGCCTCAAATAGAAACCAGCATAAACCTGTTATCAAATATATATTCAACTATATATAGATAATTGACTAAACATAAAGTTGGTTTCTTCATCAGAATTTCTATAATCCTCAAAGATATTTACATCTCGCCTCTCAGCTAAAATCGACATCTAACAACACACACACACACACACACACACACACACACACACACACACACAAACAACCCCCTTCTTAGATCATACTCAAATCCGACTCCTAAAAGTCTCCGACGTTGCGCTCTCGTTCTACTTACCGACAACTAAAGAACCTGAAAAGATTGGGAAGGAAATGAGGATGAGCAACCACAGCTCAGTGAGTAGTACATATCTCTTCTAAGCAGATTGAACATTCACTATGCACATATAATAATAGCATGTCACAAAAATATTCTATTAATCAATAAAAATCATAACAAAAATCAATAGTCAAGTCCATTGATTAATCTCAAATCACACATCGATGGTCCATCCATCGACAAATCTCAGATTACATGTCAATGGTCCATTCTATTGACCAAACTCATGCTCAAAATCTAAACCATGATCACGTATAACGCCTCGTGACAAGACGACCAAGATTCCCCCCTCTTGATAAGGTATCTACCTATATCAATCGGTGGTTTGGCACCAAAGGATATCCTAACTAGTATGTGTATACCCAGAAATCCTTCACTGGGTTCACAACGATATTGAGCATCAAAATCAACATCTGCAAATAATCCACAAATCCAATCCAGAAACCATTTTGCAAATCAGAATATATTCCACAATCATTTTTGATAAATCAGGTTTACAAATCGGGCACATATTTCATAATTCATTTCATAACACATTTCTCAAATAGTTCGCAAGTATCGAAACACAGAAATTGCCCGATCCAGATTTTGATGCAACAAATATGCTTTTAGCATTCAAAGTATATCAAATCTGTACTGTTTTCAAGATATGACTTTATAAATTCATAGAAAAGATAAGCACCACTCACCTGATATAGCATAACTCAGATCTCGATAACTAATTCAGGCCCACGACCTCGAATCCTATCAATTTTGGCGAAAATCGATATCACAGTCAAGTAAAAATGCTATCGTAACTACGCATCCACTAAGATAACCTTATTTGCTAGTCAAACTATTTTTACGGATTAACAAAATGATAATCCGAATCGCATAATCTAAACTATCTGTAACGCGGAGTCTAAAAGTAGCGTAACTTCGAAAACTATTCTGATGATATGAACAAGGGGTTTGAATTCTTACTAGATGCTGAAGAACGCAATTGATTCGACTTGATTCTAGACCCAGGCGGATTTTCTTTCTATTCTTCCTCTTCCTCCTTTTTTCTGCGTTTTCCCCATTTCTGTTCAAACAAATGAAGCACTCTCTCTTTTAATACTCTTGGCCGCGAACTGATGCCTGAGGCGGTAATGGTATTGATTTCTTCTTCTTTTTTTAAATAGTCAATTGGTCGACAGACCACATGGCACGACAAGGCTAAAGCAAAGCCAGATGTCCATCGTATAATACCACTGCTTATTACATTAATTAGCAAACTTCTCAACTAGTAGACAGTCGAACAACGCAGCATCCTGGGAAGTCTCCTCTTAGAACTCCGAAATCTTCGCTGCAGTTACAACCCAAGGGCCCCGGGGGGTAAGAGAGAGAGAGCAGGAACTGGGGGATTACGTTAGACCAGATTCCTCCTGCTGAATTCAGTTCAGCATCAAGTCCCTCGATGAGCAAGAGCAACATATATAGCAGCCCTGGCATGAATCAAAGAAGAGAGTGGCTTATTATCATTTACCGCCATTTCAGGCTATTAAGCTATGCCGTCCTATTCCAAATTCAGTCCAGAGAACTTTTAAACCGAGACGTAGCAGTTCTAGAGGAGAAGGATCATTGTTCAAATACTAACATCAGAACTAAATGGAGGGAATTGTAGAAGTTTGTTCCACTGTACAAAGTAAAGGCCCCAAGAATGTCAGGGTGTCACTCTAGAAAGATGACAGGATCATATTCACATCAAAGTGGCAAGCATATAGGCCTGTTAAAAAGAGGGAAAAAAAAAATAGCCACTTCCTCTAGAAAGATGACAGGATCATACTCACTTAAAGAGTAGAGAAGGTAGTTCAAAAAGAAAACCCTCTCTCTCTCTCTCTCTCTCTCTCTCTCAAGGCCTAGCCTAAACTCGCGAGTCAGAAGAAGCATCAACTCAAGGCCTAGCCTAAACTCGTGTATAGTGCCATTATGATCCTTAGATGGAAATTCGAAATCGATAGAATACAATACGCATGCATTGGATATCTTTGGCAACACGATAAGATATTTGAAGGTTTATTTATATTTTCTCTTGATTATATTTCTTGTTAAGAGTCCAACAAGATGTTGATCTATTGCTTTGAGATAACAACAGGAAACAAAAGAGGAAATATATTGGACAGCCACGTGATTGGAATTGGAAGAATATTCGGTCAACTTTGTTTTCGGCAGACCAATATACGCTAGCTACTTTTGGGTTTTTTTGGGGTCTTGCTTCAATATATAAAGCAAGTTACGCATGGATGCATTAAACTGAGACACGCACAACTGAGAAGACGTGAAGTCTTGAAGCACCACCGTTTTATGGGTGAGTGCTTGGTGTGTGCTGGATCGCAGAAAAAGTGGCATCGAGGACAAGCCGCGGTTGATCCACAGGGACAGTTTCTTGAAGCGTTGCTTTTATGAGTGCTTGGCGGTAGAAGAGTCTTGAAGCGCCGTTTGTCACAACGAGTGCTTGGCATTGAGACTTCGTTTTGTTCGTGGAATTACATCAAGAATTCAAGTGTCGAAGCTGGTTAAATCTTGAGGTTAGATTTGTGTTTTAATTCCTTTGTGAGATTGAGAATTTATTTCGTTAGGAATTGGGGGCTAAACACTATGTGCGTTCTTGGATGTAATTGGGGCTTGAAAACACTGAGAGTGTTTGTGTAACTCGAGTGTGATCTGTAATCTCCGTGTATCGCTCGTTCTATAGTGGAATCGTTGCTGCTCTCCCCGTGGACGTAGGTCTTTACGACCGAACCACGTACATCTGGTTCGTTTTACTATGCTTGTTCTGTCTATTTTATTGTTCGATCGCTTGTTCCGCGTAACAATTGGTATCAGAGCTAGGTTTGCTTGAGTTGAAGCGAATCGATGGCGATAGAAGAAGTTAAAGGGAAAATCGACAGATTTGAAGGGAAAGACTTTGGTTTCTGGAAGATGCAGATAGAAGATTATTTATATCAGATGAAACTGCACGAGCCCCTGTCTGGGAAGAAACCAGAAACGATGAAGCAACCCGATTAGGAATTGCTGGATAGACGAGCGATGGGTGTTATTCGGCTGACGTTGGCTCGTAACGTCACGTTTAATATTGTCAAGGAGAAGACCACTGCGGGTTTGATGAAAGCCTTGTCGGACATGTACGAGAAGCCCTCTGCGATCAACAAGGTCTATTTAATGCGACGTCTGTTTAACTTGAAGATGAGCGAAGGTACATCAGTTACTAATCATATCAATGAATTCAATGTGATAGTTAATCAATATGAACTTTGGTTCAAATCAGAAGTGCTTGAATTTGCAATTCGCATAAATTATGACCCTCCAACTGGTCTCCCACTTGGGTATATCTGCCTTCATCAGTTTAGCTCTATACTTCTTGCCCTCACGAAAGGCGGTCTTTCAGTGAGCAGATGGGTGCGCTTGTCGCACATTTCTAAGACCTAGAGGTCCAGATTATGACGACAGTAAGTTGACTCGATCAAGATGTGGAAGCCCTCAAGATAGATCAATCCAAAGAAAACGAAAAAATAAATTAATATTCAAACTCACCGGACTGTCACGATGACTCCCAACAAATAGACCCTGCAACCCAAACAGGTAAATTCTTCCAGGTAAACGGTCAAGCCAAAGAGGAGGGACCGAAATGAGGACCGATCTTTCTCGTCCCCGGCACTTACACCCCAGGGAAAAGACAGAGATGGCAGTGGTAGATACTGCAGTGGAGGGATGGCGAGGCGAGGTGGGTTCAGGGGCTGAAGGAGGCAGAGGGAAGGAATGAGGTGCGGCATTTTTGGAAGAAAATGCCGGTCATCGTGTCTGAGAAAAACGATCGGGTCGGGAGCGAGAGAGACGAGTCAAACGATCGAAGGAGAGGAGCGAGAGAGAGAGAGGAGGAGGAGGAGAGAGAGAGAGAGGAGCGACAGAGATGGGCCGTGAAGAGAAGCGCGAGGGAGAGGGCAGATCCTTTCTGGAAGGATCGAGAATTAGTCAAAAATTGCAAATCCATGGTGTCCCCAATTTCTAAATATATTATATTTGAAAATTTAGGAGGACGTGCGAGGGGGAGGTGGAGGTGCCGCCGGCAATGGCATTGCGTGGCCCCCCAACAATGCTAGCGGCAAAGACGACCATTATAAACCAATTTTTCCTTGTTACTTTTGCTTTGATCTAATTAGTTTAGTCGCTCTACGCGTTTAAAAGTTCAAGTTCATCCTTCCTGCTTGTGTGAGCCCGCAGTCGTTGGTGGTAGTGGCACCCAATTCAGATAGAACCCACCAACGGTCCAAATCTCCCCGTTTGCATAGTTCTGATCTGACTTTTGTTTGTGAATTCTTTCCAATTTTACCTTTTTTAATTGTTCAACTATGAATTGGCGGGGCAAGAAAAATAAGTACCATCCGCTCTGTAATTTTTAGATCTCATCAACAACCGTAACGATTTTACCAATGCATTTTCTTTTTCCAATACAATCTAAACATGCGGATGTGAATTCACGAGACGCCTTGTAACTCCAACAAATCGATTAAGCACATGTATGGTAATCATTCTAGTTCTCTGATTTTATTTTCTTGAACACAAAAAAAAAGATGAGAATCCCATTTGGTAACGTAAATGATTCTGAATTCCCCAAAAACAATTTTGAAGCAAAAACAATACCATTAAGCATCCATCAATAGGAACGCCTCGAGCAAATCAAATAAATTAAGTGTGTCGGTGAGCCAACCTTTGGCGAAAATTGTATACGTCTGTCCATTTATAAGAATGGTACTTTTTAAACCTTTTCATCGAGTCAAATTCCGATTTGATTTATATTTGCACAATTTTATTGAAGATTCTACCTATTGATTTTCAAAATTTCTAAATCATTCATGTTGGATTCGTCACATGACCCTTTTTTTTATATTTAAAATCCGAAAAGCTAATTTTAATGAAAGGTATGTCGGCGACGTGGTAGTTCTTCCACGTGGACTTAACTACTCAATTCGGTCCAAATACCTGATAATCCGCGTTCAAACATAATCCGACGCATCGATTTGCTGCCCCCCTGCCGCGCTGCTCCATTCTCGTTTAGCTTAGAACGACGTCGGTTCTTTTTTGCCCAATTAGCGCTAGCTAATACAGTCGTTTTTGCATTGTCTTTCTAATTGGGGTTGTAAAATCATCCTATAATATCGTCGTAGGCTAGTGGGCCCACTTAAGGTTTACATTAACAAAAGTATAAAAAAAAAAATACATATTATATATGAAAAGCGAGAGAAGTGGTTGCTCTTCATCATCTCCGACCGAAAATGCTTGCTTTTATGTTTTATGTTTTTTTGTTTTATCTTTAATTTCTCCGTAATACCGACCAAAACTAAAATGAGGGTTGTTGAACCTGATTTTGGGTTTCCGTTTTTTTTTTTCTTCAACAAGTGTGGGGGAAAATCAATATTGACACCCATTATAATAGAAAAAATGACGCAAATAATCCTTAAAATTTGATCCAATACGCAATGTCGTCCTTGAATTTTTAGTTTATTTAACATGTTCCTTTTACCTTAGATTAATAGGAGATAAATATTGAACAACATATATGAAATTTTTTTTGACAAAGAAGAAAAAGAGAACATGTACGAAAAGTTCATGGACTGCATTGAACAAATGAGAAGTTTAGAGATAATACTGCATGTTTGGATAATAAGATAGGCATAGAAAGTACAGTCTTCCAATGCTCTTCTCCATTGGCTCTAATTCTAGTGGAAATCTGTCTTAAGTGGATTGGATATCTGAAGTGAAACAAATTATCTAACCAGATTTTTGTATCTTTAACAAATTACATAACGCCATATCTCTAATGCCCACAGCGAAAGGAGTTTCCATCTCATCGCAAGGGAGTTATGTGTACAAATACTGCCTTTCAGAGCTAGGAGAGAGACTTACAAAATCACATTCCTCATGGAGACAGGAGGGTGGACCAAGATAGTAGTAAGACACCAGCGTCTTCTGAATGACTTCTGCCCTCTTCGAAAACTATAGATTGATATCAGTCTCTTCTGGTAGTGATGTTCTTCCATTTATCCTTGAGATCAACAGGTGTGCGACTTGGATTGAAAACCCGACAACCATATTCCAGAATTTTCCTCCAAGGGATATTCTTGTTCGCATCGCTCGAGATTAACCGCACTCCTTCCTGCAGCATATCATTTCATATGAATCAAATTTGAGAATCACTAAGTCACAACACTTTCCAGTATCTCTAGCTCAACAAATGCCTTTAATAGCAAATACTCATCAATAAAACTCTTGACAGCGTAACTCGATTAGAAAAATAAAGGACCTTAAGTGTCCCTTTGTTTCGAAGAAAACTGAAAGATTTAGAAAACATTTTCCAAAAAATGATTACCTGTATCGCTTGAAATAATTAGTCGATAGAAATTTTTTCTTTATAGAAAAAACTTATATATTAACTTTTTGTGAACGAAACAAGCAGAGCCTAAAAAAAATACTAAAAGGACAATGAAATTTGTACTGGGTGTAACAAAAGGCTATTCGCAGGAACCGAAAGTTTGTTGCCATCCTTTTTCAGTCTTGTATTCATCCTTGGTCATCTTGCTCTGATTTTGCCTAGTCTTAGGATTGCTTTTGGTACTTGTTTGGCATCTTCTTTCCCTTATATGGATTTCCCAAAAAAAAAAAAAAGCCTTTAGAACTATTTTGATAGGACAAAGTTGCCAATCTGTTAATCACTATGCCCAAATGGACGAAACATCCAGCAATTCACAAGAGACTATGGTTCAATCTATTTGAGATGGACTTATGCTTTCTATGAATGGATACATCCGTGGATATGCATTATCCGTACAATCTAGCTATTAGATTCGCTGTAAAAAGTACACGTGGAGGCCAAAAAAGTAAAAAGTTAAAGACAATCTAAAGGACTTAGTGGATCCTCATATCAAATCCTCATCATTTTGAAGAATAAAAATGGTTACTTGTTTCCAAATTTTAAGAGCATGGCTGAGGATTTGGCTATTTCTGAAGGAAATAAAAGCAACTTGAAAAGATAAAAACAAGAAAAGGATTCTATGACAAGAAAAACTTGCCTTTAGGATCTCCTCTTTTTCAGGTGACCATCTTAATCTGCGCTTTACATTGGGAAGTGGTGGCTTAGGTCTGCATTTAAAACCACAGTACTCCCCATAAATCCAGTTCGAAGCTACAAATTCTTAAAAGATGAATCTTATAATTCAGTAAATTTTCTCAAGTTAACCAAAACTACTCACAATTTCCTGGGAGACTGTCGTTGTTGTCTTGACCTTTCAGCAAGAGTGCCCTTCTTCTTACCATCATGGAAATCTTTCTGGTTGCTGATACTCATGCCAGCTCCATAGGAACCTTTTCTTAGTGAAACAACCTCCTCTACTGGTGCCTTGCTTTGAGGTTTTGCACTTGGAGAATGTCCATTGTTCGTGGAACCAGCCTCGGCATGCGAATCACATACTTCACCTCCTATATTTGCTTCTGGGTTCACATCAGTGGTAAAATCTCCTCGAATTGAAGATACAGTAGCATCAACTGATTGGGACTTCCTCCGTTTTCTTTTCCCTTGTCTTCTGCCACTCCTTTTTCTTCTCAACTCATAAACTTTACCCACAGCTCTTTTGTATGAACAATAAGGGCAATAGAAGTTCCCCAAATTATCAAATTGAGGTTTGCTGCTCAGGCACTTCTCAAGGATAGCAATTGGGCAGCCAGGCTCAATACAGACTGGCAATTAGCCATGTCTATTGCCTGTTAAAAAAAGTCTTCTTTTCCAATATATGAATGTCCATACTTTCTTGACTAGGTCCATTTTTAAAAACCTCCGTTTTGCAATTTTTCAACAGTTAAAATCTTCGCAGAATTGGTACCGGGATCCTTTTCTCCATGCTGCTCAACTCTGTCATTACATTCATTTGTTCTGGGCACATTATCCCCTTTGTTGGCTACATTCTCTGGAGAGCAGGGATTTCTTAACTGAAAAACAAACCATACATCTTAACCACAACATTATTGAAACTTCACAAGCATGAATAATCACGTGCGAACTTAAAACAATCGACTCATCCCAATAGTTTAGAACTCAAAATACTTCAAGCAAAGAAACAAGAGCACCCAAGGGGCGCCACCCCGTGGCAAGTCAGTCAAAGACAATGCACCCCACTTTAACAGAACAAATATATAGCCAAAGCGCATCTCGTATTACAAAATCGTACACCCCATGCCAAGTAAAATAGTTGACAAATGCCAAACTTTCGAGCCATCTCTCGTGATTATAAACAAAGACGCATCTCCTTCAAATATCATGCTTCACCCCTCAAAATTTCCACACAAGAGCCAGAGGAACGAGGCCGAATACCCTTTCAGAAATCAGTGTCAAGTGACGTGACCAATAGCCCTGGACCAGTTCGGAATTCGAAAAGAAGTGGGTCACCCTTTTCTCCTCAGGTTCATGTAAGTAGAACCCAAGTGAGAAAAGCCACATAACAGCTCGAACTGCCACCTCAAAGGAGCACGATTTCGCAATTCTTTAGTCCTTAAGACGTCTCACATCAAAAGAAGCATCTGCCCATTCATTACACAATGCTTGCTATCCATGACCACGTCCTAAACTCCGATTACAACGATAAAAAACAACCACGACAACAACAATCGTTAACCATGCAAAAAAAAAAAAGGAGAAAAAGTTTCAGGAGACTGAGAGGACGGCTTGAAGTCGAAATGCAATGCACACACCACCAACTACTAATAGTTCATATCAATCACGCCCATCAGAGAAACCCTAACCTCATCGGGCGACGGTGCCGACGTCGCGGAGGTGGCAGAGGGCTTCGATAGAGATTTTTCCTAAACCTTGGCCCTCATTTCCGCTGAAGCATCCGATTCGCTCGCGCTCGGATGATGGAATTCGAGGAACGCCGTGATTTCAACCTTCTCAGTGGCGTCGCTCGTTGGGAGAACGCATAATTCAAGGTTTGTTCTTTTCCTTTCTTTGTTTTTTTCGTTTACATAAATCGGGTACATATTTGAAGAGGCCACGACGCCGTTTTGTTAGGTCCAGCACATGACTAGCCGATGCCGGAATCGAAACCTTGATTCATGTGACGCTGGAATCCCAGGAACATGACTAGCCGATGTTGGGGATCCAGACTTAATCAGTGTTGATTAACTTACCATACTAATCTAGAATTGCCTCCCGTTTGGTTATAATTTCGAGAGAGATCACGTTGGATAGCAATCGAACATGATATTGGATCTTTCTTGCAATTATTTCGAGTAAATAATATGGCACTCTATAATTTTTAGTACAACGGCAAGCTATTCCGCATAATTTCTCTGAACAGAGGAACCGACAAGATCCAATCAAAAAAACAATCGATGGCCAAAATCGGGTACATATTTAAAGAGGCTACAACGCCGTTTTGTTAGGTCCAGATAAATTTTCTTTGTAAATTAAGCTTATAGTTGTTTTTTTCATCACAAAAAGCACCGTTTAGATAGATGACTATGTAAAAAAAAAAAAATAGATGACTATGTGTAAGGGTGAGCGGTTACAGGTTCTGGGTAGGTTCCACTTAGAACCTGGAACCTACCCGCCACTACAGGTTCCTCAATTTCTGGAACCTAGAACCTACCATCTATACTCTGGAACCTGGAACCCACCCTGTCACAGGTTCTGGATCCGGTTCCAGTGTACCCTAAAACCTATCAATAAAACTCTATTTGCACCAAAATAGAAGAAAGTAGGGGTGAGCGGTTTCAGGTTCTATCCAGGTTCCACATATATTATTGATTGAACGATTAATGCGAATAATTACCTCTAATGACCACCATCTACTACTAAAATCTATTATCTATAACTCATACATATATACACGAAAAGTATAAAACAATAATAGAGTAAAAAACTCGATGATAAAGTAGTTTCAAATTACATACTCATTATCGTCCTTATGAAATCCCTCATAATGACGTGATGACATATACTAAAAAATAATATAAAAGATTGCTTCAGGTTCCAGGTTCCACCTACTTGGAACTTGGAATATACCCGTTAAAGCAGATTCCCAAATTTTTGGAACCTGGAACCTACCCTCTTACCTTGGAACCTGGAACCAATCGGTTCCTACCGATCCGGTTCTACAGGTTCCAGGTTCTACCCTGGAACCATGCTCACCCCTAACTATGAGGAGAGTTGATTATCATAAAAATAAATACCAACATAATCTCTAATCAAAGGATAGCTGGTATTTTCTTAATGTATTAAATTAAGGACGGCACTATTTTCACTCCTATTTTGACTAAGATACTCTTCTTTTCAATCGATAGACCGAAATACCCTTCTTCTCTTCAAGTTATTGTTTCTTTTTATTGTCAACCTAACCATCACAATTGCCTTTATTTCTATTTTTCCTTTTAAATATTAAATTTACAATATAATAGTCAAATTAGACTTAATAAAATATCATTTTACAATACGTCATGCTATCACTTTTCGTAAAGAAGTTCGTTGTTCTTAATTTACGATATCATGCTTTTAACTAGAAAAGCTATATAAACTGTTAGCAATTTCTGGTTATACGGCTTAGAAACACACAATTAATTATATATTTTTTATGAAATAATTTTAAGGGAAATTTTATTTGAAATTTGAAATCCAATATAATTATCAAGCATATTTTGATTTTTGGGTAATTTTCAAATAGACATGTAGGTTTCTAAAGTTACAAAATCTTTTATTTGTGCTTTTTTTTAGCTTTTCACATTTTAATATGAATTGCAAGATGGGGATGAAAATTTATTTACACATTCTGCACTTTCAAACTCGCGTAAGATTTTTTTAGGGAAAAAATTTAAGCATATTTTAAATTTTTTATCCACTTGCTATGAGACTGAATTTACAATCGATATAATTCTTTTCTTTATATCAAGAGTTGAACAACACAAAATTTTATTTTTTTCCTTTATATGTTTATCCTTTGTTAATACATATCTAAATAAAAATATGTTTGACATTTTATTATGCTTTTAACAAATTAATCATTTCCATTTTGTGATCAATTTTCCTTTTCCTTGTTTATCAAGATCAACAAAAATAAAGGTAGATTTTCGGATTAGTCTGATAAAAAAAATTAATTAGGAAAGAAAAGGGTATTTTGGTAAGTTACCTAGCAAAAAGGAGTGTCTTAGCCAAAATATGAGTGGAAATAGCGTCGCCCTAAATTAATTGTCCCGACGACATACGAGACAAAGGGAGAAAAAAAAAATGGACAGTGCATCGACATAAGATACTTTCTTGCAATCTTCACTTCCCTTCTAAAATGACTCGGACGCGGTGGGGATTGGCAAGGGAGAGAAGGGGAGCACAAAATCGGCCGTTGCAAGGGAAATTAAATTTGATTCATGCTATCTTCGTATTTGATACAAGTATAGTCTGAACTTTCAAACATGCTTGCGACAATTGAAATAGCCATAAAAATGCTTACATATCATCAAAATCGATTTAAGTATCAAGATAATTTTTTTTGTCGGAATATTAAGATAAACTTAAAGTGAGCCTTTAAATCCAAAAACCCTACTAAATATCTAATAAAATTCTATCACATCAATCATCGTTTTGTTTTCATAAATTATTTTTTATATATCTATCATGGCCCATTATGAAATTATCCGGGTAACCATTGTACGAACATTGTATTATAGAAAAAGAGAGGGGTAAAAAAAAAGAGGGGGGCAAGGAAGACGAATGAAGTCGAAGTCGAAGTCGAAGTCAAAGTCAAAGGAGAGGCATGAAAGTATCGTGCCACGACACCTAATCAAGTCCACGTCAGCAGCTGGCCAGCCGATGCTCCAAATTCTCCAACCCCTGGAAAAATCAGCAGTCCCCCGCTACTCTCGGAGTATTTTGTGACGTTTTCAGTCTAAGCGTGCGTCTCTGTGGATGCTTCAACCTGCGATCATTCCATTGCTTCAAGCGAGAAGGCGACGGCGATTCGAATTCGCATTCACTGCCATTGATTCAATCGCAGCCTCGTACCTCCTTTCCACATCGAGTTCCCAATCCGCTGCGACCTTCTTCGTGAAGTAGCCTCTTCTCCGAAGATGGTTAGCTTCCGCCATCCGATGCGCCTTCTTGTGATTTTTACTCCGATCAGTAGGTTCTAGGGTCTGGTCGTTCATTGGTTTCGTTGTCGTGGGTGTGGTTGATCTCAGTCGAGTTCAGTGAAGGGAGTTGATTGTTTGAGGTTTGTTGTCTGGTTTTGTGTGAAAGATTCGATCTTCGCGGGATTGAGAGTCGCCCCGGATTGGGGGCTTGTCTTTGTTTGCTTGTTTTCAGCTTGTTCATTGTGATTAATAGAGTAGACAGCTGTAGTTATTAGATCAATACTAGCTTCAGAAGGTCCATTTGACTTTATGGTGTCTCTGCAATTCTTTTGGTGGCTGTCTGATTGCTTTGTAATTGGTTTTGTGCATAGAGTGGCCGGATAGGAGGAGGAAGGGAGAGGCCTTGGAGACTTGAGGATAGGAACTCGGGGCAGAGCAGTGCGCGTCCGTCGAGACATCTGTGGGTCGGTAATTTATCTCATTCCATTTCTGAAGGTGATCTCGTCCGTCCATTTCTGCGGTTTGGAGGGCTTGAGAGTGTTGTTTTTCAACCGAGACATAGCTATGCTTTCATTAACTTCAAAATAGATGAGGGGGCAATTGCTGCCCTGAAAGCGCTCCAAGGGTTTCCTCTCGCTGGCAATCCACTTAGAATTGCATCCGCAAAGGTAGTTAGTCCTGCCCCCAACCTTTGTCACTTGTTACACTTCAAGCGCCTTGTTGTGTGGTCTTATTTTTTACTTTACGTTTAAGTATTTTTTTTTTCAATGATTCAAATGGTTTCATTGCCTAAAGACCATCAAGTGTCTCAGTTTCTTTCACAAATGCTTATCAAGAATCTGTCCCTACAATATCAGCACAACCAAACAGCGTCTCTAACATTTTGACCTAATCCACATATGTCATATGTCAAGAGGTTTGCTCCATTACCAATCATGAAAAAGCGGTGTTGCACTTCCAAAAGTACATTTGGTTAAAGCTAAAAAAATTGTTAATGATCACCATTCCATCACTCAGTTACAAGAGAAATTGGAAACTTCGCCAGATGCACGGTGCATTGATATTAACTGACAAAAATGAAATTTTGGTTGTTCTTAAACCGTGTGATTTAAAATAGAGTTTTTCCAATCCGAAGAATTGTTTTTCATATTGTATGCGAACTTGAGCTATGTTCAAGGACATGAATTCATTATTCAGCTGGAAGAAAAAGTCCTAAATCTTAAGATATACTATATGCCGTTACAATTCCTACATACATTGCCTACATAAAATAGTTGTGCTGCCATGGATGATGCATTACTTACATATCCAGTGCAGAAGGTGATAAAAAACAAAGCAGAAGTTTTATGAGAGCACATTACATATTCTCTCCTCATGAATGGACCAATGCAATCTATGGCAATTTAATGCCCTCATTTGTTAATCAAGACTTGAATTTCTGCAGCCAATTGTTAATTCTGTAGTCAATTGTCAAAACAAAGGGAGTTTGATATTTTTAAATCTTTTTCAGACTATAATCTGGATTTTCACGCACTGACTTAGTTATTTGCTCCTTCCTCATTATTAGAACGTGTTAGCAAATTGGTTATTTTAAAAACCTTAAGCTCTTATGTTTTGATATAATTGCTCTACACTCTTCATGCGTAAGCCAATCCCTAATGTGATACACCAGATGTTAACATGACTACTCCAATAATGAAAGTCAGAATATATACATATACATCCATACGAACACACATACGTACGTACATCCATACATATATGTATATATAATATATCCCCAGATTTAGACTCACTACTATGTTCATATTGCATATTTTTTTGACAGGCTGAAACACCTATCATGTGCATTTAGCATATCTGCGTTCACATTATGTATGCAAAAAGATAAGAGAATAATGGCAACTGATCAGAGTTACCATCCAAATGCAGTATATATTTGTGGTTGAAGTGGCATAGTCGGTTGAATTTTAACATGAAGCAGCTTATGAAACAATAAAAAGTACCATTTGTGTGAAAAGGAGGCATTTGGCTCAACTAACATAATGCCTAGTTGCTTACACTTCTAGATGATTACTGAACTTCTAAATGAGCCAGTAAATGCACTTCTACTGTAAAAATACTTGGACTTAGGAGGAGTTTGGATAGAAGTCTTTAGGTGCTTCAGGATGACCCTGACACTTGTCCACCAAACCAATGATGGAGCACAAAATGCTGTGAATTTCACAGGCTCCTGCCCAAAAACTGTCATCCACCCAAGTCTTCTTGTTGCTTCGCGATATGTTGAGCCGATGGATGGATGGATGTGGTTCTCCAGGAGGACCTAAGCACTTATCGAGCTTGGGAGCCTCAACTACCTAACTGTTCGCTCGTAAACCGAAAGTGAAACGAGACTGAATGCTTGGAGTCGTATTTCCAATAGTTTTTGCATCTCATCAGCCAAATGGAATTGGGTTACACGTGAAGAACTAGTAAGAGCATTCTTATTGAAACATCTATGATATGGACCTTATTAATTTCTTATAGTTGCCCACGAGATACAGTATGTTAGTTTCTAACTAAAAGTCCGATATTCTCTACATGTGGGCTACATGTGTTAAGATGGAGTATTGAAGGGGATACCACTTAGTTGTGATTCTAGGTCGCTACTTACTTTGATGGACCACAACACATTGGCATTGTTCATGGCCTAGTCTCAGCTTGTGTAATCCGATAGTTTAATGCCGTTTGGACGCAATAGTGGATTTAAGTTGTGCCTTTCTACGCTGATTATAGATGCCTGTATGTGAATGGTTTAGTGTCACTGATTTTGATGTCTGTCGATTGCTGGACTCTTTTAAATCAAGCTTTTCCAAGGGGATCTTGTTTTGACCTTCTGTTGCGAGTGCAAAATGAGATGAGTTTTAGCTTTTTTGCTCCACTTTTGGTGCTAGAGGGAAGGTGTTGTAGTTATCCTTCCAATTTCGACATTCCAATGTATGAGATGCTGGTTGTTATTATGGTCTTTAAATCACGTAGCAATGTTCTGTGGGGATTATTCTTTAGCTGTATTGAAACATCTATATTTTCTAATTGATGATTCCTAGATAGAAATAGTTCATCTCTAGTAAGGAAACTTGTGACTATTCCGACTCTTTTGAGCTTCATTGTTACAGTAATCTCTACTACTTTTGAAATGATAACGACAACCAACCAACTACCCAAGCCTCTTCTTTTAGTTGGGTTGGCAACATTTGTGTCCTATTGTTTATCCGGTCCCCTTTGAATGGTTATGTACTGAAACTACAATTGCATTTTGAAAGCAAAAGCAGCTACGGAGAGTATTGTCGAGAAGGCTCCTGGGCTTGCCTCTCTCTCCTTTGACTAAAACCATATGGGTCATTGTTTGACATATTGAAACTATCTTAACAAGTGCCCGAGATCTCTAATAAGATAGGCATAGAAAGTACAGTCTTCCAATGCTCTTCTCCATTGGCTCTAATTCTAGTGGAAATCTGTCTTAAGTGGATTGGATATCTGAAGTGAAACAAATTATCTAACAAGATTTTTGTATCTTTAACAAATTATATAACAAGATTCTTTTATCCTTTTTTTTTAGGGGGTGTGGTTGAGAGAACTGATCTAAATAACTGAAGCCCTTTTCCTGAATGATTCTGTTGAACTTTTCGTGTTTGTCTGGCAGTCTTATTTCCAAAACTAGTCTTATTTGTTAGTCGACCATAATGTCGTTGCTGAATGTGTTTAATTTCGTAAGTATTTCTTCTTAAGTCACCCGGTGCTCTTTTCTTGAACAAAGATGTGTTTCCTATTCTCTCTGTTGGTGGTCCATGGAAAATTATTCCTGTTGGGATCAGTGTGTATACAAGCTTGGTAGTGATTAGTCAAGTCAATGCCTTTTGGGGATATTTACCGAAGATGTCATAGCAGGACATCTGCGAGTCCCATTTCACTTGACTGAAAGCAAGATATCTGGCAATAAGTGAGCTGCTGAACTTGTGACTTGCAGAAGTTAAATTACTTTCAATCTTGAAGCTGTTTTTTTTTTTTTTTTCATGGGAAAAGTTGGTGCCTCTGCTGTAGTTATTGTTAATTGTTTTGTAGGAGAAACCGGATACTTGCTGTATGTGATTCTCTCTGTTGCTTGTTTTCTGAAGAATTCAAGCTAAAAATTTCATGGGACGGATTTTGGAAGTATCTCTTTCCTCTGACCCTGGTGTCCTAATGAGTCTATATCAGTTACATGACACGGTGATTTGTGCGCTGCAATCTTCTAAGTTTATATTCATTTGGTGCGGTATTAGTCATATGAGATGATTGTTAAGAACCGTTGAAGAATATCTATCCCCTTTTTCTCTGCTTATATCATAGGTTCGTAACAATTAAGGGTGGGTTATCCATATGGATCACACAACTTAAGTGATGTTTAATACAAATTTTCTTTTATTAGTATCAAGCAAGAGTTTTACGAAGATTAGAAAATTGGTTTTTAATCACATATTACAGTGATTTATCATGGGATATATGAAATGCTTGCACCAAAAAAGAATCCTCATTCCTAGGGTAGAGTCCCTACCCCTGTTATGGTTGCATAGCGGACTGCAAGTTTAGGATTTCTGACCCGTGAGGGGAAAAAAACACTCGTTCTCTTGACGCGATTGTTTCGGAGTGAGAATATATTGGCATTTGAGAAAGGATACCTTAGGATGTAAGTGATTGGAGAATCTCATCAATTTTTGAGCTGGTTTGGAAATGGAGAACCATGATATCAATGTGCTCTAGTAAGCATGTGATGCCACTCTGTGGTAGGCCTACGTGTCAAAAGGGCAAGAGAAAATTTTAGTAGGACAGGTGTGGAAACTATATCGAATTACCTTGGATATGTGTCCCCCTATTGAAGGATCGTATTCTGGACGGGATGCATTGACACGGAGGCTAAGTTGGGAAAACCTTCGTGCTATTGATTTTCTACTACTGTGGACGTCTGCCCTATCCACTTCTAGCGGTAGAGGAACCGATGACCACACTTTTTATCTGGCAACTCTTCTTAGTTTGTAACATCAATTCATGTCCTCCAGCCAAAAAAAAAAAAAAAAGCAAAAAATCATGTCAATTTTGTTACGTAAGGTTATTTTCTTCGAAAATTCAGTCAGATACTCTCCTGGCAAGTAAGATGTCTGTCGAGTTCGAAGTTTCCCAATAACTCACATCGTATTTAGCATTATCATGCAATATTTAATATTCACTGGCTGTTCTCTCTACAGGAATAGTTTCACCTTCAGTGTCATGCAAAAGTTCAGCAATTCTTCAGCGTTACCCGTTGAAAATGTTGAGGTTTTCTGCTTTCTTCCTTTGGAATAGACTGATGAGAGACTCCCCATCTGATCCAAGTTGATGAAACGGAACAGATGTTCCTTCTGATTACACATGCTTCCTTTGTCTCTATTGCGACCCCTTACAAAATATCCATGCTGATCTAAGGGCTAAGGACGAGGAAGGTAGAATTAGTATCCCGTTTAGTAGTCTTTTTGCTTTTCTTACTTGATACTTTTTTGGGTGGTCAATAGAAGATCTACTTATTCAAGGGAGTTAAAGAGAAAGCAATTGCTTCTTCATAGTATTTATCACAATTTTATCCCAGTGGCTCAAGCACAAAAGCTTACCGCATCTCAGAGAGCCTTGTGATATGTGTCTTGATTGTATTTGTTCCTCTATTGGCTCTCTCATTCAGTTTCAAGGTTTTCATTTGCTATTGTAGAACAATAATCTGTTTTATGACGAGTGTCGCTTGTTCAATTTTTAGTTTTATATTCTAGTGGTAAAAAGTTCTGTTCAATATTCTTCTTACTTGACGTCATCTTCTCCTCTCAGGATAAGTCCTCTGCCTCCTCACACAATGAGGAGTATTTCGAACATCATAGTGAACAACGCCCTTCGTCGAGGGAATCTCCTCTCTTGCAAAAGGACCCTAGGGTTCGCCATTCTAGAACGATAAAGCTGCAGAACCAAGCGAGGTTTTATGGATAGGATTTTCTGCTTCGCCGAAGGTGGATGAGACAATATAGAAAGGCCTTCTTGCCATTTGGTGAGATTGAGAAGATCACCACGTTTCCTGGGCGCACTTATGCCTTTGTTTGATATCTGCTTGCAGGGAAAAAGAGACTCTCCGAGCAAAGTTATTTGGAAACCCTCAGTGTGCATGTATGTTTTGCAAAGGATGAATCAGGTTTGTTCTGTGGTGGAAGGAGCTTGATAAGTGGTCCTCCCTCTCCCTGTTACCAATCCAATGGTCGCCATGGATCTTCAGAAAGCTTTTGGCACGATAGGGACAATGCTAGCTTAACTGGAAATCCTTGTGTCAGGTCTCCTCGTACTTTCACAGACTTGGGTTCCGAAGGAAGGGTACTATGAGGAGGAATGGTTTTAGTTCCCTGGAGCACAGAAGATTTGGGGAAGAGGAGTCTGGTTTGAGGCTGTCACGTAGTGTGTATGAATTCCGTGGCAGTCCAAAGAGAGATTGGGATGCTCACATTCCCTATGCTAGTCAAGGACTTTCTCAAACAGGTGCATTTTATGAAGATCAACGGGACATAACAAAGGAAGTTGACGTCCTTCATGGGCCAAAGAGATTGAAGAGTAATGCTTATCCTCCTGACAATGAGCTACCGCAGTGATTTAGGACGTGAGAATCAAGCTTTTTCTAATGTGTCATCTGACTCTATTCGATCTGATCCCTTTGGCATCGAGCACGAGCAGATGGTCAGACGGAGCGACCATCCAAGAGCCTCTTACGGAAATATCCAGATAGGTTCTGGTTCACTGCCCGCAGTTAATGTTGAGAGGAAAAGAATTGCTCCATATATTAAACAGTCTTCAGCAAAAGAGTGGAAATGGGAAGGTACCCTAGCAAAGGGAGGAATCCTGTATGTCGTGCTCGATGCTTTCCTGGGAAAAGTGCTTGACATCTTGCTGTAAGTATATTAATCCTTTTTATTGCCGTTCTGATTTAAGGGGGTAAAGCCATGGTTTCTTGAGGTGCTCATGCAGCTTATCCAGCACTGCCTGATGTATGCAATTTGGATCCCACTTTAGTAGAATGATGGCTTGAGAGTGGCAACCGTAACATGGTGTGCATAATACTTTTATTTGGTCTTGAACTCTATATTTTCAGTACTGTTTTGCTTCTAGTTGACATTAAACTCAACTGTGTTTACTGTTTGGGAACCAGTGGTCCCCACTAATTTTCAGCTTACAAAGATTTTAAACTCGACTTTCTCTCTAGATTTTATGATCTCATTTCCATTAAGCAAATTCATCTAAAAACGAAGGTGTTATATTTACATGTTTTGTTCAACGAATGAAAAAGAGAGTTTCCCAAGAGTCGTGTCGCTGAATCACTCCTCTTTCACGTTCTCTCAACTTGGCCGAGACACATCTGCATGAAATTCGATCCGTCCTGATGGTGATGGGCGTTAATGCTTGTATGCTTTGGCTGGCCGAGAAACATTTGTAGTTGAAACGCTCATGCTGAGATTTGATGAGATTCTGCGTTTGTGTGTAAAATTGATTTGGTAGCGAGGAAAATAAGACTAAAAATTATGAACAATAGTTGACTCGCTAGTTGATGAATATATTTGCGTCTTGAAACATTTATGTGTGCAAACATAGATGCGGACACAGAGTAGTAAAATCGTAGATGTGGCTGGTTCCATGAACCTACTCAGGAACCGGAACCCGGGGTCGAACATGGACAATATTTTTTAAGTTTTTTTGCTTCATGCTTCATAATTTGTATTCATCCAAAAAAAAATTATGAACAATATATAGATTAAACTAAATATGTGTATCCATGGATAAATTAATATCGTTTCTAGATTTCTTATGAAAACACTTAGGGTGCATTTGTTTTGGGAAAAGTGTTTTCAAGGAAAGTGTTTTTTGGACTTTCGTCTGTTTGGTTCGCGGAAAATGATTTGGTCAACGGAAAGTACTTTCTAGTCAATAAAGATTTTATTCATTAAAATAGGAAAGTGAATTCTCCAAAATAAAAAGGTGAAAATACTTTTCCAAATTTGAGTCTCTCACTTTCTTTGAAAACAAGATTGAGTTCAATCCCGGGGACCGATGGCCCAAGCCGAGACCGGGGCCGGGGTCGGGAACGGGGACCGGGGCCGAGGGCCGGACAGGGGACTAGGGCCAGGAATCGAGGACCGGGGATTGGGGACTGGAACCGGGAACCGAGGACCTGGGCCGAGGCTGGGACCGGGGACCGAGATCGGGGCCGAGGCCGGGCCCGGGGCCGAGGTCGGGGCTTGGCCAGGTCAATTTACGTCAGCTCTCTCGACTATCTGCCTCTCCTTAGCGTTAAGGACAGTCCCTTTGATGACATTGAAATCGTTTTGCAAATGAGAACCAAACACCGAAAAATATTTTCAGTAACATATTACAAAATAAAGGAAAATAAATCGTTTTTCGAGAAAGTGATTTTCAAGAATTCCTGAAAATCACTTTCCTTGAAACAAACGTACCCTTAAATTCAAAATAGCAGAAATATTTATCGTACAACTATAAATGAGGTTATGCGTTTACTATTATAGATATCACAAGCTAAATTATAATTCAATGTAACCATGGTAATATTAACAAAGCCTAAAAACATAAAATAATAATAATAATAATAATTAATTAAAAAATTAAGATACCTTTTGTTGATTGAGGAAACGTATTGACGCAAAACAAGTATTCTAAAATTTAGTCAATGGTGAATAATTGTGAATAGTCCACAAAAATGTTTAGACATAATTGTGAATAATGAAAATATTTTCATCGACTAATTATTTTAAGCAATACAATCGTTTATTTTTAGGAAAATACTTTTCAAATATTTTATAGGAGCAAATTGCATATTGACTCCCCAGTTTTTAGGATTGTTCCAAATTACACCCCCTCAGAACACTTCGATTTTGCAATATGACCCTCGAAGTTCAGGAATCTGTTGCATGATGTCTCACGCTTTGATTTGGATCAAATTGCTTGGAGCTAACTCTATGAGAAGCGCAAAGATCACGCCACTTCACTGAATAATAAAACGCAGTCATTCCTTTGACTAGCTCCATGTTTGAATGGTAACTTTGCCTAACACGTTGTATAATTAACAACAATAACAATGGCAGGAGAATTTTTATTTGATTTTTGCTATCATTGAGTAAGTTCATCTCCACCCTCCTCCGAGAAATTTCTCAAAGTTCTTCAAAAATTGATTCAAAAATGTGAATTGTTTTGAGATTCAGAAGAACAAAATGAAACCCTCATTTGTCGGATCTGCTGCACCAGGAGTTCGATCCATGGCATTGGTGGGCAAGGACAAGGACCAG
Organism: Rhodomyrtus psidioides; assembly: GCA_021437785.1. Taxonomy (NCBI): domain Eukaryota; kingdom Viridiplantae; phylum Streptophyta; class Magnoliopsida; order Myrtales; family Myrtaceae; genus Rhodomyrtus; species Rhodomyrtus psidioides. Next base: position 5,391,798 of record JAILYB010000010.1, on the reverse strand, counting down.
ATCGAGGTGATCGGAGATAGAGTCGATGCGGTTGAGCTCGCCACTTCACATATGAAGAAAGTCGGGTTCGCATTGATAGTGTCCATGAGTGAGGTCGGAGAGAAAGCAAGGGCAAAAACAAGCCTAGCGGAGCGACAGCGTCCCAACCCAGCATATGGTCTTAAAACGGCCGAAGCCCACACTATGATATCATCTACGTCCCACACCACAATGAACCCTTGGGTTGGCCACAATAGGATCAACCAACAAACTTTTAGATATTAACCATACCATCTTATAAGGCCATTAGATATTTAGATGAATGCATAAGCTGAAAATATATAATAGCGCTCTTCCTTACTTGTAAGCTAGAGTCTGGGCTAGGACTAAGTGTGAAAAAGGTGATTAGTTCATGGGTAGGCCAGTTTCCCAGCCTATTAGAATAAGCACGTTGAGTGAAGGAATATCAGCAAATTTTTTCTGTGGTAACTCAAAAAGACACCATTGAGCTCTCGATATTTTTATGAAGGTTATCTTGCGTATTATGTCTGCAGATATCCTCCTACGCTATGCTTCAAACCATTTCTTTGAGCAATGTGTAACTGGAACACCCTCAACAAATTCTTGATGACATTACTCCCGTTGACAAGTAGGCCAAGAAAAAGATTTAACTTGACCTTGAATAAAGCCCACACAAATCAAGAGAACACGTTTACATGGTACTTCAAAAAAGGATGTTGGAACAGGTTATATACCTTGGTGCCAGTCCCACACATTCCACAGAATTTGAGTGAGCATCCAGAGAACTTACGACCTGCCAAAATCAGTTGCTTGTGTCATCGGACTGAAAATGCGCTAATTATTAATTCAGCCAACAGCATAACGATATATCCAACTCATAATGTTTGCAAGGGCAAAGACATAATTCATGAATATAACTGAGTAACAGGTTATTTTCATCACACCACCAAACCAAAATGGTCTGATATGACTAATAATACCCGAGAGTTCTTTACAAAAATGAATTAATTCATCTGAAACAGAAATATCAAATCCAAATTAGTCAAGAGTTTAGCTACACTTCCACTGCATCACATGCTGACTAAGACAATCCTGCCGGATGTGGTTCCCGGTTAACGAACTTTTTTTTTTCCCCTCGCCTGCATTTCAATTGACACAAATAGATTGCCCAGATAGAATGCCAAGAATGAAGAGGGAAAAGTTTAAAAAAAAAATAGATGAAAAGAAGAAGAAGGGAACACGTAACGAGATCCCATCCTTACACTCGATGTATTGACAAGGCAAATAGAACGATCCCTTGCACTAGTAAGAGCAAGACTTGAATTAGAGCAAATTGTCATGCATGTCAATTTTTCAGCATGATATGGATAACCTAAGTAGAACACATGAGATGTCTAGTATTTTGGAAGGAACGCCTAATCCTGCATACACAAACTCTTCGGATACCACTCTTTAGTCATTTGTTTTTCTAGCGCTTTTTCCTTCCGATACAGACACAATTATGGACATTATCTTTATTTTTTGGCAAACATATTCCTCGGAAAGATCACAAATGGATCATTGCGTAGCTGGAAGTCAAGGTGGAAAAATGGAAAAAAAGAAAAAGAAAAGGAATAATTCAGAAGTTTTCAGATGATGAACTTTTCCAATAACCTCTATCGGTTCTAACAGTAACAGCGAATTCACAGAACAGACTAAATAGCTCATTAACCACAATCTGAAGAAACGTGCGAGGAAGAATCATAATCAGGTGTCGGAACAAAAGAGCAAGTCGGGTTTGGATCCAAGAAAGAGTACAGTTACTGAAGCACATTATCCAGAATTGACTAGTCATAGCAGCTTTTAGCACAAATGCCTGAACAGGTTCCCGCTTTTTCTAGATGTGGTCGGACACTATGTTGGACATCAACCTGAGAAAAACATCAATAACATCTCTTCATCATTCTACACCTAGGACTCGCGGGCGGAATATCGAAAACCTATAGCTTTTAATTTCCGAACTTCCGTTTTGGTGATCAGCAGAATGACAACATACTATTGGTACTAACCCAATAAACTTTGAGCATAACTGGACTGTCCATAAGCGATGAAAATTAAATGCAGCATACTGTCAATCCTTTGCTAAGACATGACAATGTCCACTGTTTTGCAAGTAAAAAAGAAAATTGATACCATGCAACAGACATGAAAGATAATGACAAACAGGGGGACTAACTCTCAAAAGTTCATTTGCCTGCACATTTTTATCACTTGTCATGCGGATAACAAAGATTCTTATTAGTTTGCCACATCATCGTGGACCAGATAGAACTGAGGGTACTAATGCAGCGGTAGCAATGGATTTTCCCGTTCCATTGGTGGAAGGCGGAACAAAGAAGTTGTGACCCAGATCGTCTGGAACTTCCGAAACATCCTCTAAGACCTTGATGGCTATTGACATGGAAGGCCTCTTTGTATAATCTCCCTGCAACCACCAAGTGGCGGCAATCCTTAGCATATTTACTGTCTGAGGTGCCATTTAGTTGGATATCCTCGCTATAGTATCCACAATGTTAAGCAATCGTTCTTCTCAGCCTTTCTTTTAAAAAGGCTCAGTAAATTCATGTCTTCTTCATCTAGAGAGCGATCGAAGATTTTTCTCCCACAGACTATCTCCAAAATCACCACGCCAAAGCTACACACGTCCACTTTTTCAGTAATTGCTGCATTCAGCCACTCAGGGGCCAAATAACCAGGAGTTCCTCTCATGGTCCTTATCTATCAACTTGGACAACCCAAAATCAGCAACCCTAGCATTGAAATTCCCATCCAAAAGGATATTTTGGGCTTTAACGACTAAGTGGATTGTCTTCTATCTGCCATCTTCATGAAGATAATTGAGTCCTTTTGCTACATGGAGAATGATCTTCTTCCTTTGTTGCCAGTTGAGAACACAATCATCGGATTTGCAAAAGATCCATCTATCTAGAGACCCTATCAATGGAGGGATTATTGAATAACACCGCGATTTCGCAATTGAATTCTAAGATGGTGTTGGAATGAGAAAAGGAAAGCAATTGTTTTGTAGTGGTGCAGAACATGGCTTTGTGTTTTACCAAGTCAATAGGTGGTTTCTGCACGTTGCTATTTTTTAGGAGTTAATGGAGCACTTTCTTTTATGTTGTGAAAGAGTTAGTGGAGCACTTTCTTTTATGCTGTTAACTATCGTGTGTTAGCTCTTTAAAAGGAGCCACGACATCAACATGTTATTTTCCATCTTCCATGTTCGATAGTTTGGGCTCGTCTCCTTAGGTTGTACGATAGCTCCAGTTAGGTAATCTTCTTTACCTTTTCCTCAAACGAAAATCATGACAGAATGGGACCATTGATTGAAGTTGTGACCGGTAAGTTTATGACCGGTGATGAGAAGGGTTCCACCTTCAGATACATTGATAGCCTGGGTAATCAGAGGAGAGTTCTGATTACCATGAGAAGAGAGGAGAGTTCTGATTTAGGATCTGAGGATTCACTCTCAACCTCGCTTTCCATACCTCTAGGGTATTTTGTCATGGTGGAAACACTCAGAGATATAGTGGAAAAGAATGGTCCAGATCGAGCTCTGATACCATGAAGAAATTCAGGAGAAATTATTCTGAGTTTTATTCTCCAGAAAGAACTGCTAAATTACATGAGGCCTCTAGCCTTTTATAGCTGCTTGTCCAGCTAATTATTTTCGCTAACTACTAAAGTAACACACCAGATATACTAGCCATAAACCTGATTAGTATCTAATGGTTGAAACAAAAAAATAACAGCACCCTAAAACTTAGGAAACAAATCTCTAAAAGCTAACAAACAAAATCCTGAAAATTTGGAAACAAAATAACCGACTGATTTTCAACGAGAGAAGTCATTTACTCACCCCTTCTTTGTAGAATCTCTCGTAGCCCTTTCATGTGGGCTGAACCTGCAACATAAATAAAAGAAAGATCAAAATAGATTTAAAATTTCAAATCACTAAAAAAGTACCATCTCTTACCTGTTCCTCTCGTTGATCAACACCTCGTAGATCTCAGCAAAATGCTGTTCCGGATGCAGACACGATGACCGGCATTTTCTTCCGAAAATGCCGCACCGTCATTCCTTCCCTCCGCCTCCTTCAGCCCCTGAACCCACCTCGCCTCGCCATCCCTCCGCCTACCAAGCGCATTTGTCTACCACTACAGCCGAGGCCGCAGTATCTATCACTGCCGTCTCACCCATCTGCTCACCAAAAATTCATCCAAAATTTGTACCGCCTTCCGTGAAGGCAAGAAGTACGGAGCTAAACTCATCCAAAATTTCGGATGAACTTTCGGTGAGCAGATGGGTGAGACGGCAGTGGTAGATACTGCGGCCTCGGCCGTAGCGGTAGACAAATGCGCTAGGTAGGCAGAGGGAAGGCGAGGTGAGGTCGGTTCAGGGGCTGAAGGAGGCGGAGGGAAGGAATGAGGTGCGGCATTTTCGAAAGAAAATGCCGGTCATCGTGTCTGAGAAAAACGATCGGGAGCGAGAGAGACGGGTCAAACGATCAAAGGCGAGGAGCGAGAGAGAGAGAGAGGAGGAGGAGGAGGCGAGAGAGAGGAGCGACAGAGATGGGTCGTGAAGAGAGGAGCGCGAGGGAGAGGGCAGATCTTTCTGGAAGGAGCGAGGAATTAGTCAAAAATTGCAAATCCATGGTGTCCCCAATTTCTAAATTTTCTAATCGAGCCACTAAAACCTTTTTCTTCCGCAATTGAGTCCCTGCATCATGTGCGTGAGCGCTTTTTTTTTTTTTAATTTAATAAGATTAATCCTTCCATCAAAAGTAACTATTAAATACGGTGTGATATATAAAAAAAAAAAAATCAAAGAAGAATAAATATATTATATTTGAAGGTGCCGCCGGCAATGGCATTGCGTGGCCCCCCAACAATGCTAGCGGCAAAGACGACCATTATAAACCAATTTTTCCTTGTTACTTTTGCTTTGATCTAATTAGTTTAGTCGCTCTACGCGTTTAAAAGTTCAAGTTCATCCTTCCTGCTTGTGTGAGCCCGCAGTCGTTGGTGGTAGTGGCACCCAATTCAGATAGAACCCACCAACGGTCCAAATCTCCCCGTTTGCACAATTCTGATCTGACTTTTGTTTGTGAATTCTTTCCAATTTTACCTTTTTTAATTGTTTTTTTTTCAACTATGAATTGGCGGGGCAAGAAAAATAAGTACCATCCGCTCTGTATTTTTTAGATCTCATCAACAACCGCAACGATTTTATCAATGCATTTTCTTTTTCCAATACAATCTAAACATGCGGATGTGAATTCACGAGACGCCTTGTAACTCCAACAAATCGATTAAGCACATGTATGGTAATCATTCTAGTTCTCTGATTTTATTTTCTTGAACACAAAAAAAAAAAAAATGAGAATCCCATTTGGTAACGTAAATGATTCTGAATTCCCCAAAAACAATTTTGAAGCAAAAACAATACCATTAAGCATCCATCAATAGGAACGCCTCGAGCAAATCAAATAAATTAAGTGTGTCGGTGAGCCAACCTTTGGCGAAAATTGTATACGTCCGTCCATTTGTAAGAACGGTACTTTTTAAACCTTTCCATCGAGTCAAATTCCGATTTGATTTATATTTGCACAATTTTATTGAAGATTCTACCTATTGATTTTCAAAATTTCTAAATCATTCATGTTGGATTCGTCACATGACCCTTTTTTTTATATTTAAAATCCGAAAAGCTAATTTTAATGAAAGGTATGTCGGCGACGTGGTAGTTCTTCCACGTGGACTTAACTACTCAATTCGGTCCATCATATTCATCTCCGACCGAAAATGCTTTGCTTTTATGTTTTATCTTTAATTTCTCCGTAATACCGACCAAAACTAAAATGAGGGTTGTTGAACCTGATTTTGGGTTTCCGTTTTTTTTTTACAACAAGTGTGGGGGGAAAATCAATATTGACACCCATTATAATAGGAAAAATGACGCAAATAATCCTTAAAATGTGATTCAATATGCAATATCGTCCTTGAATTTTTAGTTTATTTAACGTGTTCCTTTACCTTAGATTAATAGGAGTTAAATATTGAACAACATATATGAAATTTTTTTTTTGACAAAGAAGAAAAAGAGAACGTGTACGAAAAGTCCATGGACTGCGTTGAACAAATGAGAAGTTTAGAGACAATACTGCATGTTTGGATAATAAGATAGGCATAGAAAGTACAGTCTTCCAATGCTCTTCTCCATTGGCTCTAATTCTAGTGGAAATCTGTCTTAAGTGGATTGGATATCTGAAGTGAAACAAATTATCTAACCAGATTTTTGTATCTTTAACAAATTACATAACGCCATATCTCTAATGCCCACAGCGAAAGGAGTTTCCATCTCATCGCAAGGGAGTTATGTGTACAAATACTGCCTTTCAGAGCTAGGAGAGAGACTTACAAAATCACATTCCTCATGGAGACAGGAGGGTGGACCAAGATAGTAGTAAGACACCAGCGTCTTCTGAATGACTTCTGCCCTCTTCGAAAACTATAGATTGATATCAGTCTCTTCTGGTAGTGATGTTCTTCCATTTATCCTTGAGATCAACAGGTGTGCGACTTGGATTGAAAACCCGACAACCATATTCCAGAATTTTCCTCCAAGGGATATTCTTGTTCGCATCGCTCGAGATTAACCGCACTCCTTCCTGCAGCATATCATTTCATATGAATCAAATTTGAGAATCACTAAGTCACAACACTATCCAGTATCTCTAGCTCAACAAATGCCTTTAATAGCAAATACTCATCAATAAAACTCTTGACAGCGTAACTCGATTAGAAAAATAAAGGACCTTAAGTGTCCCTTTGTTTCGCAGAAAACTGAAAGATTTAGAAAACATTTTCCAAAAAATGATTACCTGTATCGCTTGAAATAATTAGTCGATAGAAATTTTTTATTTATAGAAAAAACTTATATATTAACTTTTTGTGAACGAAACAAGCAGAGCCTAAAAAAAATACTAAAAGGACAATGAAATTTGTACTGGGTGTAACAAAAGGCTATTCGCAGGAACTGAAAGTTTGTTCCCATCCTTTTTCAGTCTTCTATTCATCCTTGGTCATCTTGCTCTGATTTTGCCTAGTCTTAGAATTGCTTTTCGTACTTGTTTGGCATCTTCTTTCCCTTATATGGATTTCCCAAAAAAAAAAAAGCCTTTAGAACTATTTTGATAGGACAAAGTTGCCAATCTGTTAATCACTATGCCCAAATGGACGAAACATCCAGCAATTCACAAGAGACTATGGTTCAATCTATTTGAGATGGACTTATGCTTTCAATGAATGGATACATCCGTGGATATGCATTATCCGTACAATCTAGCTATTAGATTCGCTGTAAAAAGTACACGTGGAGGCCAAAAAAGTAAAAAGTTAAAGACAATCTAAAGGACTTAGTGGATCCTCATATCAAATCCTCATCATTTTGAAGAATAAAAATGATTACTTGTTTCCAAATTTTAAGAGCATGGCTGAGGATTTGGCTATTTCTGAAGGAAATAAAAGCAACTTGAAAAGATACAAACAAGAAAAGGATTCTATGACAAGAAAAACTTGCCTTTAGGATCTCCTCTTTTTCAGGTGACCATCTTAATCTGCGCTTTACATTGGGAAGTGGTGGCTTCGGTCTGCATTTAAAACCACAGTACTCCCCACAAATCCAGTTCGAAGCTACAAATTCTTAAAAGATGAATCTTATAATTCAGTAAATTTTCTCAAGTTAACCAAAACTACTCACAATTTCCTGGGAGACTGTCGTTGTTGTCTTGACTTTTCAGCAAGAGTGCCCTTCTTCTTACCATCATGGAAATCTTTCTGGTTGCTGATACTCATGCCAGCTCCATAGGAACCTTTTCTTAGTGAAACAACCTCCTCTACTGGTGCCTTGCTTTGAGGTTTTGCACTTGGAGAATGTCCATTGTTCGTGGAACCAGCCTCGGCATGCGAATCACATACTTCACCTCCTATATTTGCTTCTAGGTTCACATCAGTGGTAAAATCTCCTCGAATTGAAGATACAGTAGCATCAACTGATTGGGACTTCCTCCGTTTTCTTTTCCCTTGTCTTCTGCCACTCCTTTTTCTTCTCAACTCATAAACTTTACCCACAGCTCTTTTGTATGAACAATAAGGGCAATAGAAGTTCCCCAAATTATCAAATTGAGGTTTGCTGCTCAGGCACTTCTCAAGGATAGCAATTGGGCAGCCAGGCTCAATACAGACTAGCAATTGGCCATGTCTATTGCCTGTTAAAAAAAGTCTTCTATTCCAATATATGAATGTCCATACTTTCTTGACTAGGTCCATTTTTAAAAACCTCCATTTTGCAATTTTTCAACAGTTAAAATCTTCGCAGAATTGGTACCGGGATCCTTTTCTCCATGCTGCTCAACTCTATCATTACATTCATTTGTTCTGGGCACATTATCCCCTTTGTTGGCTACATTCTCTGGAGAGCAGGGATTTCTTAACTGAAAAACAAACCATACATATTAACCACAACATTATTGAAACTTCACGAGCATGAATAATCACGTGCGAACTTAAAACAATCGACTCATCCCAATAGTTTAGAACTCAAAATACTTTAAGCAAAGAAACAAGAGCACCCAAGGGGCGCCACCCCATGGCAAGTCAGTCAAAGACAATGCACCCCACTTTAACAGAACAAATATATAGCCAAAGCGCATCTCGTATTACAAAATCGTACAACCCATGCCAAGTAAAATAGTTGACAAATGCCAAACTTTCGAGCCATCTCTCGTGATTATAAACAAAGACGCATCTCCTTCAAATATCATGCTTCACCCCTCAAAATTTCCACACAAGAGCCAGAGGAACGAGGCCGAATACCCTTTCAGATATCAGTGTCAAGTGACGTGACCAATAGCCCTGGACCAGTTCGGAATTCGAAAAGAAGTGGATCACCCTTTTCTCCTCAGGTTCATGTAAGTAGAACCCAAGTGAGAAAAGCCACATAACAGCTCCAACTGCCACCTCAAAGGAGCACGATTTCGCAATTCTTTAGTCCTTAAGACGTCTCACATCAAAAGAAGCATCTGCCCATTCATTACACAATGCTTGCTATCCATGACCACGTCCTGAACTCCGATTACAACGATAAAAAACAACCACGACAACAACAATCGTTAACCATGCAAAAAAAAGGAGAAAAAGTTTCAGGAGACTGAGAGGACGGCTTGAAGTCGAAATGCAATTCACACACCACCAACTACTAAAAGTTCATATCAATCACGCCCATCAGAGAAACCCTAACCTCATCGGGCGACGGTGCCGACGTCGCGGAGGTGGCAGAGGGCTTCGATAGAGATTTTTCACAAACTTTGGCCCTCATTTCCGCTGAATCCGATTCGCTCGCGCTCGGATGATGGAATTCGAAGACGCCGTGATTTCAACCTTCTCAGTGGCGTCGCTCGTTGGGAGAACGCATAATTCAAGGTTTGTTCTTTTCCTTTCTTTTCTTTTTTTTTTTCGTTTACATAAATCGGGTACATATTTGAAGAGGCCACGACGCCGTTTTGTTAGGTCCAGCACATGACTAGCCGATGCCGGAATCGAAACCTTGATTCATGTGACGCTGGAATCCCAGGAACATGACTAGCCGATGTTGGGGATCCAGACAGTGTTGATTAACTTACCATACTAAACTAGAATTGCCTCCCGTTTGGTTATAATTTCGAGAGAGATCACGTTGGATAGCAATCGAACATGATATTGGATCTTTCTTGCAATTATTTCGAGTAAGTAATATGGCACTCCATAATTTTTAGTACAACGGCAAGCTATTCCGCACAATTTCTCTGAACCGAGGAACCGACAAGATCCAATCAAAAAAACAATCCATGGCCAAAATCGGGTACATATTTAAAGAGGCTACAATGCCGTTTTGTTAGGTCCAGATAAATTTTCTTTTTAAATTAAGCATATAGTTGTTTTTTTCATCACAAAAAGCACCGTTTAGATAGATTACTATGTAAAATAAAAAAATAAAAATAGATGACTATGAGTAGAGTTGATTATCATAAAAATAAATACCAACATAATCTCTAATCAAAGGATAGCTGGTATTTTCTTAATGTATTAAATTAAGGACGACACTATTTTTACTCCTATTTTGGCTAAGATACTCTTCTTTTCAATCAATAGACCGAAATACCATTCTTCTCTTCAAGTTATTGTTTCTTTTTATTGTCAACCTAACCATCACAATTGTCTTTATTTCTATTGTTCCTTTTAAATATTAAATTTACAATATAATAGTCAAATTACACTCAATAAAATATCATTTTACAATACGTCATGCTATCACTTTTCGTAAAGAAGTTTGTTGTTCATAATTTACGATATCATGCTTTTAACTAGAAAAGCTATATAAACTGTTAGCAATTTTTGGTTATACGACTTAGAAACACACAATTAATTATATATTTTTTATGAAATAATTTTAAGGGAAAATTTATTTGAAATTTGAAATCCAATATAATTATCAAGCATATTTTGATTTTTGGGTAATTTTCAAATAGACATGTAGGTTTCTAAAGTTACAAAATCTTTTATTTGTGCTTTTTTTTAGCTTTTCAAATTTTAATATGAATTGCAAGATGGGGATGAAAATTTATTTACACATTCTGCACTTTCAAACTCGCGTAAGATTTTTTTAGGGAAAAAATTTAAGCATATTTTAAATTTTTTATCCACTTGCTATGAGACTGAATTTACAATCAATATAATTCATTTCTTTATATCAAGAGTTGAACAACACAAAATTTTATTTTTTTCCTTTAAATGTTTATCCTTTGTTAATACATATCTAAATAAAAATATGTTTGACATTTTATTATGCTTTTAACAAATTAATCATTTCCATTTTGTGATCAATTTTCCTTTTCCTTTTTTTATCAACATCAACAAAAATAAAGGTAGATTTTCGGATTAGTCTGATAAAAAAAATTAATTAAGGAAAGAAAAGGGTATTTTGGTAAGTTATCTAGCAAAAAGGAGTGTCTTAGCCAAAATATGAGTGGAAATAGCGCCGCCCTAAATTAATTGTCCCGACGACATGCGAGACAAAGGGAGAAAAAAAAATGGACGTTGCGTCGACATAAGATACTTTCTTGCAATCTTCACTTCACTTCTAAAATGACTCGGACGCGGTGGGGATTGGCAAGGGAGAGAAGGGGAGCACAAAATCGGCCGTAGCAAGGGAAATTAAATTTGATTCATGCTATCTTCGTATTTGATACAAGTATAGTTTGAACTTTCAAACATGCTTGTGACAATTGAAATAGCCATAAAAATGCTTACGTATCATCATAAATTATTTTTTATATATCTATCATGGCCCATTATGAAATTATCCGGGTAACCATTGTACGAACATTGTATTATAGAAAAAGAGAGAGGGGGAAAAAAAAAAGAGGGGGGCAAGGAAGACGAATGAAGTCGAAGTCAAAGTCGAAGGAGAGGCATGAAAGTATCGTGCCACGTCACCTAATCAAGTCCACGTCAGCAACTGGCCAGCCGATGCTCCAAATTCTCCAACCCCTGGAAAAATCAGCAGTCCCCCGCTACTCTCGGAGTATTTTGTGACGTTTTCAGTCCAAGCGTGCGTCTCTGTGGATGCTTCAACCTGCGATCATTCCATTGCTTCAAGCGAGAAGGCGACGGCGATTCGAATTCGCATTCACTGCCATTGATTCAATCGCAGCCTCGTACCTCCTTTCCACATCGAGTTCCCAATCCGCTGCGACCTTCTTCGTGAAGTAGCCTCTTCTCCGAAGATGGTTTGCTTCCGCCATCCGATGCGCCTTCTTGTGATTTTTACTCCGATCAGTAGGTTCTAGGGTCTGGTCGTTCATTGGTTTCGTTGTCGTGGGTGATGGTTGATCTCAGTCGAGTTCAGTGAAGGGAGTTGATTGTTTGAGGTTTGTTGTCTGGTTTTGTGTGAAAGATTCGATCTTCGCGGGATTGAGAGTCGCCCCGGATTGGGGGCTTGTCTTTGTTTGCTTGTTTTCAGCTTGTTCATTGTGATTAATAGAGTAGACAGTTGTAGTTATTAGATCAATACTAGCTTAAGAAGGTCCATTTGACTTTATGGTGTCTCTGCAATTCTTTTGGTGGCTGTCTGATTGCTTTGTAATTGGTTTTGTGCATAGAGTGGCCGGATAGGAGGAGGAAGGGAGAGGCCTTGGAGACTTGAGGATAGGAACTCGGGGCAGAGCAGTGCGCGTCCGTCGAGACATCTGTGGGTCGGTAATTTATCTCATTCCATTTCTGAAGGTGATCTCGTCCGTCCATTTCTGCGGTTTGGAGGGCTTGAGAGTGTTGCTTTTCAACCGAGACATAGCTATGCTTTCATTAACTTCAAAATAGATGAGGGGGCAATTGCTGCCCTGAAAGCGCTCCAAGGCTTTCCTCTCGCTGGCAATCCACTTAGAATTGCATCCGCAAAGGTAGTTAGTCCTGCCCCCAACCTTTGTCACTCGTTACACTTCAAGCGCCTTGTTGCGTGGTCTTATTTTTTACTTTACGTTTAAGTATTTTTTTTTTTCAATGATTCAAATGGTTTCATTGCCTAAAGACCATCAAGTGTCTCAGTTTCTTTCACAAATGCTTATCAAGAATCTGTCCCCACAATATCAGCACAACCAAACAGCGTCTCTAACATTTTGACCTAATCCACATATGTCATATGTCAAGAGGTTTGCTCCATTACAAATCATGAAAAAGCGGTGTTGCACTTCCAAAAGTACATTTGGTTAAAGGTAAAAAAATTGTTAATGATCACCATTCCATCACTCAGTTACAAGAGAAATTGGAAACTTCGCCAGATGCACGGTGCATTGATAATAACTGACAAAAATGAAATTTTGGTTGTTCTTAAACCGTGTGATTTAAAATAGAGTTTTTCCAATCCGAAGAATTGTTTTTCATATTGTATGCGAACTTGAGCTATGTTCAAGGACATGAATTCATTATTCAGCTGGAAGAAAAAGTCCTAAATCTTAAGATATACTATATGCTGTTACAATTCCTACATACGTTGCCTACATAAAATAGTTGTGCTGCCATGGATGATGCATTACTTACATATCCAGTGCAGAAGGTGATAAAAAACAAAGCAGAAGTTTTATGAGAGCACATTACATATTCTCTCCTCATGAATGGACCAATGCAATCTATGGCAATTTAATGCCCTCATTTGTTAATCAAGACTTGAATTTCTGCAGCCAATTGTTAATTCTGTAGTCAATTGTCAAAACAAAGGGAGTTTGATATTTTTAAATCTTTTTCAGACTATAATCTGGATTTTCACGCGCTGACTTAGTTATTTGCTCCTTCCTCATTATTAGAACGTGTTAGCAAATCGGTTATTTTAAAAACCTTAAGCTCTTATATTTTGATATAATTGCTCTACACTCTTCATGCGTAAGCCAATCCCTAATGTGATATACCAGATGTTAACATGACTACTCCAATAATGAAAGTCAGAATACATACATATACATCCATACGAACACACATACGTACGTACATCCATACATATGTATATATAATATATCCCCAGATTTAGACTCACTACTATGTTCATATTGCATATTTTTTTGACAGGCTGAAACACCTATCATGTGCATTTAGCATATCTGCGTTCACATTATGTATGCAAAAAGATAAGAGAATAATGGCAACTGATCAGAGTTACCATCCAAATGCTGTATATATTTGTGGTTGAAGTGGCATAGTCGGTTGAATTTTAACATGAAGCAGCTTATGAAACAATAAAAAGTACCATTTGTGTGAAAAGGTGGCATTTGGCTCAACTAACATAATGCCTAGTTGCTTACACTTCTAGATGATTACTGAACTTCTAAATGAGCCAGTAAATGCACTTCTACTGTAAAAATACTTGGACTTAGGAGGAGTTTGGATAGAAGTCTTTAGGTGCTTCAGGATGACCCTGACACTTGTCCACCAAACCAATGATGGAGCACAAAATGCTGTGAATTTCACAGGCTCCTGCCCAAAAACTGTCATCCACGCAAGTCTTCTTGTTGCTTCGCGATATGTTGAGCCGATGGATGGATGGATGTGGTTCTCCAGGAGGACCTAAGCACTTATCGAGCTTGGGAGCCTCAACTACCTAACTGTTCGCTCGTAAACCAAAAGTGAAATGAGACTGAATGCTTGGAGTCGTATTTCCAATAGTTTTTGCATCTCATCAGCCAAATGGAATTGGGTTACACGTGAAGAACTAGTAAGAGCATTCTTATTGAAACATCTATGATACGGACCTTATTAATTTCTTATAGTTGCCCACGAGATACAGTATGTTAGTTTCTAACTAAAAGTCTGATATTCTCTACATGTGGGCTACATGTGTTAAGATGGAGTATTGAAGGGGATACCACTTAGTTGTGATTCTAGATCGCTACTTACTTTGATGGACCCCAACACATTGGCATTGTTCATGGCCTAGTCTCAGCTTGTGTAATCCGATAGTTTAATGCCGTTTGGACGCAATAGTGGATTTAAGTTGTGCCTTTCTATGCTGATTATAGATGCCTGTATGTGAATGGTTTAGTGTCACTGATTTTGATGTCTGTCGATTGCTGGACTCTTTTAAATCAAGCTTTACCAAGGGGATCTTGTTTTGACCTTCTGTTGCGAGTGCAAAATGAGATGAGTTTTAGCTTTTTTACTCCACTTTTGGTGCTAGAGGGAAGGTGTTGTAGTTATCCTTCCAATTTTGACATTCCAATGTGAAGGAAAAAATCTGTATTTCCTTACTTCTTCTTGAGTAATTACAAGGTCAATATATATACAAGAGAAAGGATACCCTAGTTAGGCAAGAAACCTAATTTAGGTATTGACTCACCTAAGTTTAGGTAAGAAACCTAAGTTAGGTATAGACTCACCTAAGTTAGGTATAAAATTACAAAGTTTCAAACAACTTTACAACTCAACACTCCCCCTCAAGCTGGTGAATAGATATCTTCCATTCCCAGCTTGGTAGTTAGCTCGTGAAAATTTCCACCATTGAGCCCTTTGGTTAAGACATCTGCCACTTGCTGTCCTGAGGGGACATACGATAAGCAAATTAGTCCTTCCTCAAGTTTCTCCTTGATGAAGTGTCTATCAATCTCAATATGTTTTGTCCTGTCATGCTGCACAGGATTGTGGGCAATATTAATTGCAGATTTATTATCACAGTACAACTTCATAGGACTCTGCCACTTAACCTTCAAGTCATCAAGAATGATCTTGAGCCATAACAGCTCACATATTCCTTGAGCTGCTGCCCGAAACTCAGATTCTGCACTAGATCTTGCCACCACATTCTGTTTTTTACTTCTCCAAGTTACCAAGTTACCTCCAATGAAGGTACAATAACCAGTTGTAGACCTCCTATCAACCACTGATCCAGCATAATCTGCATCTGTATAAGCTTCAATCTTGAGGTCTGGACTCTTTCTGAATAATATTCCTTTTCCTGGGTTCCCTTTCAAGTAATGTAAGACTCGAAAAGCAGCTTGTAGATGTGATTCCTTTGGATTATGCATGAATTGGCTAATCAAATTTACTGCATAGGAGATATCGGGTCGAGTATGAGCAAGATAAATCAGCTTTCCTACCAATCGTTGATACATTTCTCGATCCACTGCCGCCTCTTCTTTGGCTTCTGCTAGTCTTTGGTTCGGCTCAATCGGAGTGACTGCTGGTTTGCAACCAAGCTTCCCAGTTTCCTCCAAAAGATCCGTCACATACTTCCGTTGTGAAATAAAGATCCCTTGTTTTGAGTATGAAACCTCAATTCCTAGAAAATACCGTAGCTTTCCTAACTCCTTTATCTCAAACTCTCTGATCAAGTTCTGTTTTAGCCGTTGTTTCTCCCTTTCATCATTGCCCGTGACTATTATGTCATCAACATAAACCAACAATGCTGTAACTTCCCCTGCATCCGAGTGTTTTATGAACAGAGTATGATCTCCCTGACTCTGTTTATACCCAGATGCCTTCATGACTCTAGCAAATCGTCCAAACCAAGCTCTAGGTGATTGCTTGAGTCCGTATAACGCCTTTTTTAGTCTACAAACCTTTTCGGTTGTTTCTTTTCCTTCGAAACCAGGTGGCATGTTCATGTAGATTTCCTCTTTCAACTCTCCATGTAAAAATGCGTTCTTCACGTCATACTGTTGAAGTTCCCAATCAAAATGAGCAGCTAAAGATAGCAAAATTCTTACAGTGTTCATTTTAGCCACCGGTGCAAAAGTCTCTTGGTAATCCACTCCATATGTTTGAGTGTAACCCTTTGCAACCAATCTCGCTTTGTACCTCTCCAAGGAGCCATCAGTCTTGTACTTCACAGTGAATACCCACTTGCAGCCTACTAGATTTTTCCCTCTTGGTCTGTCAACAATTTCCCACGTTTTATTCTTTTCCAGTGCCGTCATTTCTTCTTTCATGGCATTCCTCCATTCCTCTTTTGACATCGCTTCAGAGAAGGTGTTAGGGATGGCAATAGTGTTTAAACTCACAATAAAGTTTCGGAATGGTGATGATAATCTATCAAGGGACACATAATTTGAAAGTGGATAAATTGGTTTCTTGGTACATTCTCTTATCCCTTTTCTAATAGCAATAGGCCGATCAAGATCCGTCTCTAGTATATCACTGGGCTGCTCATTCACAGAAAGTTCAGGACTTACCATGCTCTCATTAGCAGTACCCGGAGTGGTAGATTGGACTTGCTCGATTGTTGGAACGGCTGTCCTCCTTGAGTACACCTGAGAATATCTCATAGAATCATGAAAGTGAGTTGGACAAGTGGGAGTAGGACTAGTGGGAACAACAACAGATGGTGGACTAGAGGTAGGAGTCAAGGTAGGTTCATGAGTTACGGTGGTCGGGTTTGGATTCGCGAGAACATTGGATGATATATCCAGTTTATCAATAACACCAAGAGCATCATCTTCCTTATCTTCCATGAGTGAAATCTCCCCCTGAAGATAAGGTTTTGAAAAATATGGTTTATTCTCAACAAAAGTGACATCTGCAGAGAGATAGAATTTTTTTGAAGGTGGGTGATAACATTTATAGCCCTTTTGTGTTTGTGAGTAACCAAGAAAGATGCATTTGATGGCACGAGGATCTAGTTTTCCTCGTTGATGATGATGAATGTGGACAAAGGAACTACAACCAAAGACTCGAGGCGTAAGGCCGTTAGATGTACGAAAGTGAGGATAGAACTGAGAAAGAATTTCCATAGGGGTCTTGTGGTCTAATGTACGTGATGGTAGCCTATTGATCAGATATGTAGCTGTAAGAACAGCTTCCCCCCAATACGTTTTAGGAACATTTCCGTGAAACAACAAAGCACGAGTTGTTTTAAGAAGATGACCGTTTTTCCTTTCAGCAATCCCATTTTGTTGGGGTGTATTCACACAAGATGACTCGTGGATAACACCTTCCTTTTGAAAATAAGAGGACAATGTTTGATTGAAGTAATCTCTAGCATTATCTGATCTAAAGACCTTGATTTTGACCCCAAATTGTGTTTGAATCATGGAATGAAAAGAAGGAATAATGCTACTCACATCAGATTTATGTTTGAGTAAGAAGGTCCAAGTGGCCCGAGAGCAATCATCAATTAAAGTGACAAACCAACGATCTCCAGAGATGTTTGGAACCGTGGAAGGGCCCCAAATGTCACTGTGTACCAAATCAAAAGGATTAGAGCTACGATGATTGCTAATTGGAAATGATACACGGTTATGCTTGGCTAACTCGCAAACATCACAATGGAGATCTTGAATATTCAAACCATTGAACAGGGCTGGAAACATCACACTCAAGACTTGAAAGGATGGATGACCAAAACGAAAATGATGAAGCCAAATAGCTTCTTTATTTGAAATACTAAGAAAGGATGAAGATGAATTATTCATGATTCTTCTCGTGGTGAGGGGTGTCTCAAGATAGTACAGTCCACCTTGTTCCTTAGCGAGTCCAATCCTCCTCTCCGAGCCCCGATCCTGAAAAACACAGTAAGATGAGTAAAAAACAGCTTGACAATTGAGGTCTTTAGTGAGTTTTTGTATGGAGATAAGATTGGAAGACAGTTTAGGGACATGTAGGACATTTTTAAGGACAATGTTTGGTGTGATAGGGACATCTCCAACCCCTGCAACAGTAGCAAGAGACCCATTTGCCACAATAATCTTCCTATTACTAGGACAAGGTGTATAGGTCCTGAAATGTGATGAGATATGAGTCATATGATCAGTCGCCCCTGAATCAATAACCCAAGAATTACCTGAGAGTGCCATTGTGCATGCACCAGAGGGTTTATTAAGAGACCCTAACAAACCTCTTATTTTCTCAATTTCTTCACTATTGAATGTCGCTTTCCCTTGTTCTGCTTCATAATCAGCTTGCTCAATTAGGTGGGCCCGAGGCCTCGATTGCATTTCCCGGTTCACCCACTCTCGACTTGAAGTGGTTGGTTTTCCATTCAATTTCCAGCATTTCTCCTTTGTATGTCTCGGCTTCCTGCAATAAGTACACCACAAGTTGTCCCGGTGGTCTCTTCTTGGTAGAGCACCCTTCTCATCAACCTTTCCGACTGTCAAGGCTGACCCTTCTATTGCTCGTGGTTCAAGCATGACGGATCGACGACTTTCTTCTGCCCGGATCAAGGAAATCGTCTCCTCCAATGATGGAATATCTTCCTTGCCAAGTATTTGAATTCTAACTTGATCAAATTCAGAATTAAGCCCAGCTAAGAAGTCGTAGACTCGATCTTTTTCAATAAAATTCTTCAAAATGGCTGCATCTTCTGGACACCGCATGTGGAATACCCGATAATGATCGAGTTCGTGCCATAAGTTCTGCAAAGAGTTAGCATACTCAGTAACAGTCTTACCTCCCTGTTTTGTCCCACTGGTTTTCACCTTAATTTCGTACACCTGGGCTGCATCACGGGCCTTAGAGTAAGTCCGTTGGATGGAATCCCAAATCCCCTTTGCGGTTGGTAGAAACATGCAAGTATCGCTTATGGCCGATTCCATGGAATTCCATAGCCATGACATGATCATGGAATCCGCTTCATCCCACGCATCGAAATTGGGGTCTCCTTGCTTGGGTCCTGTCCCCAGTAGATGGCTGAGTTTTCCTTTGCCCTTCAGGTACGTCTTGATGAATTGTGACCATTTGAGATAATTTTTCTCATTCAGTCTATAGGCTGGCCTAATATTCTGAAGGTCGCCGATCATGTTTGACGAGGCAACCTCCTCCGATTGGTTTGTGGTTGGAGAGGGAAAATTTATGACTTTGGGTGTGGTTTCGGATGTGGTCATTGTACCAAGAGAATATTAGCAAGAGTACGAGTCGTACTTAAGCTATAAAGGTTTGAAAATGCAGCAATGAAAGCTGCAAAAAACAGAACCAGCCTTGAAAATGCAGCAATGAAGGCTGCGGGAAAACAGAACCAGCAATGAAGGCTGGACTGTAACACTATCCCAGAAAAATTGAGCCTAAAGCTCTGATACCATGAAGGAAAAAATCTGTATTTCCTTACTTCTTCTTGAGTAATTACAAGGTCAATATATATACAAGAGAAAGGATACCCTAGTTAGGCAAGAAACCTAATTTAGGTATTGACTCACCTAAGTTTAGGTAAGAAACCTAAGTTAGGTATAGACTCACCTAAGTTAGGTATAAAATTACAAAGTTTCAAACAACTTTACAACTCAACACAATGTATGAGATGCTGGTTGTTATTATGGTCTTTAAATCACATAGCAATGTTCTGTGGGGATTATTCTTTAGCTGTATTGAAACATCTATATTTTCTAATTGATGATTCCTAGATAGAAATAGTTCATCTCTAGTAAGGAAAATTGTGACTATTCCGACTCTTTTGAGCTTCATTGTTACAGTAATCTCTACTACTTTTGAAATGATAACGACAACCAACCAACTACCCAAGCCTCTTCTTTTAGTTGGGTTGGCAACATTTGTGTCCTATTGTTTATCCGGTCCCCTTTGAATGGTTATGTACTGAAACTACAATTGCATTTTGAAAGCAAAAGCAGCTACGGAGAGTATTGTCGAGAAGGCTCCTGGGCTTGCCTCTCTCTCCTTTGACTAAAATCATATGGGTCATTGTTTGACATATTGAAACTATCTTAACAAGTGCCCGAGATCTCTAATAAGATAGGCATAGAAAGTACAGTCTTCCAATGCTCTTCTCCATTGGCTCTAATTCTAGTGGAAATCTGTCTTAAGTGGATTGGATATCTGAAGTGAAACAAATTATCTAACAAGATTTTTGTATCTTTAACAAATTATATAACAAGATTCTTTTATCCTTTTTTTTTAGGGGGTGTGGTTGAGAGAACTGATCTAAATAACTGAAGCCCTTTTCCTGAATGATTCTGTTGAACTTTTCGTGTTTGTCTGGCAGTCTTATTTCCAAAACTAGTCTTATTTGTTAGTCGACCATAATGTCGTTGCTGAATGTGTTTAATTTCGTAAGTATTTCTTCTTAAGTCACCCGGTGCTCTTTTCTTGAACAAAGATGTGTTTCCTATTCTCTCTGTTGGTGGTCCATGGAAAATTATTCCTGTTGGGATCAGTGTGTATACAAGCGTGGTAGTGATTAGTCAAGTCAATGCCTTTTGGGGATATTTACCGAAGATGTCATAGCAGGACATCTGCAAGTCCCATTTCACTTGACTGAAAGCAAGATATCTGGCATAAGTGAGCTGCTTAACTTGTGACTTGCAGAAGTTAAATTACTTTCAATCTTGAAGCTGTTTTTTTTTTTTCATGGGAAAAGTTGGTGCCTCTGCTGTAGTTATTGTTAATTGTTTTGTAGGAGAAACCGGGTACTTGCTGTATGTGATTCTCTCTGTTGCTTGTTTTCTGAAGAATTCAAGCTAAAAATTTCATGGGACGGATTTTGGAAGTATCTTTTTCCTCTGACCCTGGTGTCCTAATGAGTCTATATCAGTTACATGACACGGTGATTTGTGCGCTGCAATCTTCTAAGTTTATATTCATTTGGTGCGGTATTAGTCATATAAGATGATTGTTAAGAACCTTTGAAGAATATCTATCCCCTTTTTCTCTGCTTATATCATAGGTTCGTAACAATTAAGGGTGGGTTATCCATATGGATCACACAACTTAAGTGATGTTTAATACAAATTTTCTTTTATTAGTATCAAGCAAGAGTTTTACGAAGATTAGAAAATTGGTTTTTAATCACATATTACAGTGATTTATCATGGGATATATGAAATGCTTGCACCAAAAAAGAATCCTCATTCCTAGGGTAGAGTCCCTACCCCTGTTATGGTTGCACAGCGGACTGCAAGTTTAGGATTTCTGACCCGTGAGGGGAAAAAAACACTCGTTCTCTTGACGCGATTGTTTCGGAGTGAGAATATATTGGCATTTGAGAAAGGATACCTTAGGATGTGAGTGATTGGAGAATCTCATCAATTTTTGAGCTGGTTTGGAAATGGAGAACCGTGATATCAATGTGCTCTAGTAAGCATGTGATGCCACTCTGTGGTGGGCCTACGTGTCAAAAGGGCAAGAGAAAATTTTAGTAGGACAGGTGTGGAAACTATATCGAATTACCTTGGATATGTGTCCCCCTATTGAAGGATCGTATTCTGGACAGGATGCATTGACACGGAGGCTAAGTTGGGAAAACCTTCGTGCTATTGATTTTCTACTACTGTGGACGTCTGCCCTATCCACTTCTAGCGGTAGAGGAACCGATGACCACACTTTTTATCTGGCAACTCTTCTTAGTTTGTAACATCAATTCATGTCCTCCAGCCAAAAAAAAAAGCAAAAAATCATGTCAATTTTGTTACTTAAGGTTATTTTCTGCTAAAATTCAGTCAGATACTCTCCTGGCAAGTAAGATGTCTGTCGAGTTCGAAGTTTCCCAATAACTCACATCGTATTTAGCATTATCATGCAATATTTAATATTCACTGGCTGTTCTCTCTACAGGAATAGTTTCACCTTCAGTGTCATGCAAAAGTTCAGCAATTCTTCAGCGTTACCCGTTGAAAATGTTGAGGTTTTCTGCTTTCTTTCCTTTGGAATAGACTGATGAGAGACTCCCCATCTGATCCAAGTTGATAAAACGGAACAGATGTTCCTTCTGATTACACATGCTTCCTTTGTCTCTATTGCGACCCCTTACAAAATATCCATGCTGATCTAAGGGCTAAGGACGAGGAAGGTAGAATTAGTATCCCGTTTAATAGTCTTTTGCTTTTCTTACTTGATACTTTTTTGGGTGGTCAATAGAAGATCTACTTATTCAAGGGAGTTAAAGAGAAAGCAATTGCTTCTTCATAGTATTTATCACAATTTTATCCCAGTGGCTCAAGCACAAAAGCTTACCGCATCTCAGAGAGTCTTGTGATATGTGTCTTGATTGTATTTGTTCCTCTATTGGCTCTCTCATTCAGTTTCAAGGTTTTCATTTGCTATTGTAGAACAATAATCTGTTTTATGACGAGTGTCGCTTGTTCAATTTTTGGTTTTATATTCTAGTGGTAAAAAGTTCTGTTCGATATTCTTCTTACTTGACATCATCTTCTCCTCTCAGGATAAGTCCTCTGCCTCCTCACACAATGAGGAGTATTTCGAACATCATAGTGAACAACGCCCTTCATCGAGGGAATCTCCTCTCTTGCAAAAGGACCCTAGGGTTCGCCATTCTAGAACGATAAAGCTGCAGAACCAAGCGAGGTTTTATGGATAGGATTTTCTGCTTCGCTGAAGGTGGATGAGACAATATAGAAAGGCCTTCTTGCCATTTGGTGAGATTGAGAAGATCACCACGTTTCCTGGGCGCACTTATGCCTTTGTTTGATATCTGCTTGCAGGGAAAAAGAGACTCTCTGAGCAAAGTTATTTGGAAACCCTCAGTGTGCATGTATGTTTTGCAAAGGATGAATCAGGTTTGTTCTGTGGTGGAAGGAGCTTGATAAGTGGTCCTCCCTCTCCCTGTTACCAATCCAATGGTCGCCACGGATCTTCAGAAAGCTTTTGGCACGATAGGGACAATGCTAGCTTAACTGGAAATCCTTGTGTCAGGTCTCCTCGTACTTTCACAGACTTGGGTTCCGAAGGAAGGGTACTATGAGGAGGAATGGTTTTAGTTCCCTGGAGCACAGAAGATTTGGGGAAGAGGAGTCTGGTTTGAGGCTGTCACGTAGTGTGTATGAATTCTGTGGCAGTCCAAAGAGAGATTGGGATGCTCACATTCCCTACGCTACTCAAGGACTTTCTCAAACAGGTGCATTTTATGAAGATCAACGGGACATAACAAAGGAAGTTGACGTCCTTCATGGGCCAAAGAGATTGAAGAGTAATGCTTATCCTCCTGACAATGAGCTACCAGAGTTTCAACTCTCTGATTTAGGACGTGAGAATCAAGCTTTTTCTAATGTGTCATCTGACTCTATTCGATCTGATCCCTTTGGCATCGAGCACGAGCAGATGGTCAGACGGAGCGACCATCCAAGAGCCTCTTACGGAAATATCCAGATAGGTTCTGGTTCACTGCCTGCAGTTAATGTTGAGAGGAAAAGAATTGCTCCATATATTAAACAGTCTTCAGCAAAAGAGTGGAAATGGGAAGGTACCCTTGCAAAGGGGGGAATCCTGTATGTCGTGCTCGATGCTTTCCTGGGAAAAGTGCTTGACATCTTGCTGTAAGCATATTAATCCTTTTTATTGCCGTTCTGATTTAAGGGGGTAAAGCCATGGTTTCTTGAGGTGCTCATGCAGCTTATCCAGCACCGCCTGATGTATGCAATTTGGATCCCACTTTAGTAGAATGATGGCTTGAGAGTGGCAACCGTAACATGGTGTGCATAATACTATTATTTGGTCTTGAACTCTATATTTTCAGTACTGTTTTGCTTCTAGTTGACATTAAACTCAACTGTGTTTACTGTTTGAGAACCAGTGGTCCCCACTAATTTTCAGCTTACAAAGATTTTAAACTCGACTTTCTCTCTAGATTTTATGATCTCATTTCCATTAAGCAAATTCATCTAAAAACGAAGGTGTTATATTTACATGTTTTGTTCAACGAATGAAAAAGAGAGTTTCCCAAGAGTCGTGTCGCTGAATCACTCCTCTTTCACGTTCTCTCAACTTGGCCGAGACACATCTGCATGAAATTCGATCCGTCCTGATGGTGATGGGCGTTAATGCTTGTATGCTTTGGCTGGCCGAGAAACATTTGTAGTTGAAACGCTCATGCTGAGATTTGATGAGATTCTGCGTTTGTGTGTAAAATTGATTTGGTAGCGAGGAAAATAAGACTAAAATTTATGAACAATAGTTGACTCGCTAGTTGGTGAATATATTTGCGTCTTGAAACATTTATGTGTGCAAACATAGATGCGGACCCAGAGTAGTTTGAGGGTGTTCCAGTTACACATTGCTCAAAGAAATGGTTTGAAGCATAGCGTAGGAGGATATCTGCAGACATATTAATTCAGTGCTACCGCTGCATTAGTACCCTCAGTTCTATCTGACTTTTGTTTGTGAATTCTTTCCAATTTTACCTTTTTTAATTATTTTTTTTTCAACTATGAATTAGCGGGGCAAGAAAAATAAGTACCATCCGCTCTGTATTTTTTAGATCTCATCAACAACCGTAGCGATTTTATCAATGCATTTTCTTTTTCCAATACAATCTAAACATGCGGATGTGAATGTCCAGTGTCCTCGAGATTCATGAGACGCCTTGTAGCTCCAACAACTCGATTAAGCACATGTATGTTAATCATTATAGTTCTCTGATTTTATTTTATTGAACAAAAAACAAAGAAAAAGATGAGAATACCGTTTTGCAACGTAAATGATTCCCAATTCCCCAAAAATAGTTTTGAAACAAAAACAATACCATTAAGCATCCATCAATAGGAAAGCCTCGAGCAAATCAAATAAATTAAGTGTGTCAGCGAGCCAACCTTTGGCAAAAATTGTATACGTCCGTCCATTTGTAAGAACGGTACTTTTTAAACCTTTCCATCTAGTCAAATTCCGATTTGATATATATTTGCACAATTTTATTGAAGATTCTACCTATTGATTTTCAAAATTTCTAAGTCATTCATGTTGGATTCGTCACATGACCCTTTTTTTTTATATTTAAAATCCAAAAAGCTAATTTTAATGCGACGTGGTAGTTCTTCCACGTGGACTTAACTACTCAATTCGGTCCAAATACCTGATAATCCGCGTTCAAACATAATCCGACGCATCGATTTGCTGCCCCCCTACCGCGCTGCTCCATTCTCGTTTAGCTTAGAACGACGTCGGTTCTTTTTTGCCCAATTAGCGCTAGCTAGCTAATACAGCCATTTTTGCATTGTCTTTCTAATTGGGGTTGTAAAATCATCCTATAATATCGTCGTAGGCTAGTGGGCCCACTTAAGGTTTACATTAACAAAAGTATAAATAAAATAAATAAATACATATTATATATGAAAAGCGAGAGAAATGGTTGCTCTTCATCATCTCCGACCGGAAATGCTTGCTTTTATGTTTTATCTTTAATTTCTCCGTAATACCGACCAAAACTAAAATGTGGGTTGTCGAACCCGATTTTGGGTTTCCGTTTTTTTTTTCAACAAGGGGGGGGGGGGGGGGGGCGACACGAAAAATGACGCAAATAATCCTTAAAATGTGATTCAATATGCAATATCGTCCTTGAATTTTTAGTTTGTTTAACATGTTCCTTTACCTTAGATTAATAGGAGTTAAATATTGAACAACATATATGAATTTTTTTTTGACAAAGAAGAAAAAGAGAACGCGTACGAAAAGTCCATGGACTGCATTGAACAAATGTGAAGTTTAGATATAATACTGCATATTTGGTTAAATTCAGAAGCCGCATTGGATAAATTGAAAGTTTAGGGATCGTATTGAATATTGAACCAAAACTTGGGGGAGTATTTGTATTATTAAATCTGTCGATTTATTGAACTACTTGTCGATTTATGTTTTTTTTTTTGGGTATTAATCCTATCGAATAAGATTAACTAAAATTAGGAAAATCTAGACAATTTGCGGCCAATTGAGGGGCTTGGTTCGGTGAGATGTCGACACTCCAAGTCCACGTTGTCTTAAAATTCTCGAGGGTACCCCACCTATAGACTTGATCACTCTCCTTCCGTTTCGCCTCTCCCACGTAGATCTCTCTCTCTCTCTCTCTCTCTCTCTCTCTCTCTCTCTGACCGGCTAGAGTTTGCCTTTCCATTGTAATCCAATGGTCTTCTACCTTATTTTCATAAATACCGCCCTCTACATTTCACAATGGAAAATGCGTGAATAAATTTTCCTTTCTCTCTATGGTGCACGAGCATGCCAAATGTGAGTTAATCCAACCATATCCTTGGGGGTGATTTCATGTTGTTTCAGGCTTATTGAGTTGAACTCATCAGAAATCTCACTCCAAGGCTGTTTCTATAGGCGCGCCTTCTCGTTTTTCTGGGTCTGGGTCAGAGATGCTGATGCTGTAAAATTATAAAAGACCACTGTCTCCTCTAGCAGATCCAACATTACGTTGTGCCCCTCTTTGCAGTAGGGAAAAAGAGCTCATTATGTTATGCCATTGGTATGGTCTATGTGTCGGGGTCGGGGGTGGAAACACAAGTTAGGGATCAAAACATATTACCATAAGGAAAAGACACACACATTTTGCTATTTCGATTGTTAATATTAGGGTAAATTTCCTGTTGTTCCTGCAGTAATAGGTAATTATTGCTTTACTCCCTACATTTTGAACTTGACAGTTTGTTCCTGAAGTGTACATGTTTAATGTGCTTTGTATTGGAGCCTAGTTTGAGCGCATGGCAGATGTTAAAATGTGGTTGGTAACCCAAAAATCTGGCCAAGGAATTATAGTTATTTAGAATTTATATTTCAGGGACCAAGTTGTGTATTTTTAAAATTCAGGGCCCAAAGTGGCAATCACTTGGAACTTTAAAAGGACTCTTGAGAGTTGATTATGCTTTATAATATCTTAAAGAGTTGATTATACTTTATAATGCAGAGGTAGTGCTAACCTGGCTGTATTCCTCGTTCCCATTGACAATTTTGGTATGCTTTCAACTGTCAACACTATCAAGACCCTTCTTGCAAGTTATAATTGATTGGACTAAAAAGAAGTTTGCGTCGGTATTTTAATTTAGGTCTCTTATTGCCAATATCTCTGCTGGCCAATTGATACTAGTCTGACAACTTGAAACAACCAGAAAATTGGGCGCTAGGTAGCTTGTCCAACTTCACGTTTTGATAACTTGAATCTTTTCTACTTCTACAGTTTCAGTAGAAGGACATCATTGTTGGACCTAGATTAAACAGTTGAGAGGGCCAAATACTACTACATGGCTGGAATTTTCCTCACTGTATCCCCAGAGTCTATCCAGCTTGTTGCTGATCATGCAGCTGCAAATAACAAGGTTGGTTGCTTGAAGCAAAAAGTAGATGGTCCTTCTTGTCTGTTAATTTTTAGCAGCTTTACTTAAGATTGCTTGATCAAGGTTTGTATTTACAGCTGCTCCATTCATCTGTGAATTTTTCAAGGATGCTGAAGAGAAGGTCTTGCCGAAAGCATCTATTACGTTGAACCTTCTGCGTGATGGGATAAATCGACTGTGGGGCTCTCAACAAGCACTCTCAAAGGAACTTTGTTCACACAAGGAAGAGGAGACGAAAGGTGGCTTTTCAATATACTGTATTCACAATCGATTCACCCATACTGAAATGGTTACAAGACTCACCTATTTATAGGTTTAAAACATGACTCTTGAGTCTCTCTAGGAAAGTGAAGAGACTAAAACAACAATTACATCGGAATACTAAAAGATGATAGACTCAACTAATTATGTCTACTAAAACAATAATTACATCGGAATACTAATTATGCCATGGGAGTCATAATTACATCGGAATACTAATTATGCCATGGGAGTCGAACGGTCACTGATAACACTTAATGAATTTGACTTAATTCCCAACAAAACTCCCCCTTAAGCCAAATTCTCTTCCGTCGATCATTCCAAGTAAACTTCTGAATTTCCGAAACACTTCGATCTTGAGAGGTTTCGTAAAAATATCTGCGACTTGATCACCGGTCTTCACGTGCACAACTTCAATTTGTTTGTCGCTGACTTGTTCTCGAATAAAATGATATCGAACATCGATATACTTGCTCCTCTCATGAAAAACTGGATTCTTCGCCAAAGCAATGGCAGAAACATTATCAACAAAAATCTCCGTTGCATCCTTTTGCTCCATATGGATTTCTTTGAGCAACTTTCTCAACCATATCGCATGACAAACACACGATGATGCAGCAACATACTCCGCTTCACATGTCGACAGAGTAACACTGGATTGCTTCTTTGATGACCATGTAAAAGCAGTTTCACCCAAATAAAATACAAAGCCCGTAGTGCTTTTTCGATCATCGACATCTCCCCCATAATCACTATCTGAATAACCTATGAGTTGAAATAGTTCAGATTGATAATAATACAAGCCAAGAGAGATAGTACCTTTGATGTACCGAAGTATCCTCTTCGCTGCCTTAAGATGAGATGTCTTCGGATTCTCCATATATCGACTCACAATTCCGACACTGTACATGATATCTGGTCTGGTACAGGTCAAATACCTTAAGCTTCCAATCAAGCTTCTAAAATATGTTGAATCAACATCGACACCTTCATCGAATTTCGACAGTTTTGCACCACAATCCATCGGAGTATTAACCGAAGTGCAATTCTTCATGTTGAATTTCTCAAGGATATTTTCAGCATATCTTTTTTGGGAAATAAAAATCCCATCTTCATTTTGCTTCACTTCGATACCCAGAAAATAACTCATCAAACCATTATCTGTCATTTCAAATTCTTTCACCATCGATGCTTTAAAAATGTCGATCAATCCAGAATTATTTCTTGTGAAGACAAGATCATCAACGTATAAACATGCCAATAAAACATCACCTTTCTCATGCTTCAAGTAGAGAGCATGTTCGTACGGACATTGTACGAAGCCATTTGCCTTGAAATAAGCATCGATTCTGGAGTTCCAAGCTCTCGGAGCTTGCTTAAGCCCATACAAAGCTTTCTTCAATTTCAGCACTTTGTCTTCATGACCTTTCACAACAAACCCAGTGGGTTGTTCGACATAAATTTCTTCTTCAAGAACGCCATTCAGGAATGCCGATTTGACATCCATTTGATAGATTGGCCACCGATTTTGAGCTGCAATGGAAATCATTAGTCTGATGGTTTCCATTCGGATGACAGGTGCAAATACCTCGTCATAGTCGATCCCAGCTTTCTGTTTGTAGCCCTTTGCGACAAGTCTGGCCTTATAACGAGTGATTTCTCCTTTCTCGTTCTTCTTGGTCTTGTATACCCATTTGACACCGATCGCCTTTTTGTCCTTCGGAAGATCAGCGAGTTGCCACGTTTTATTCTTTTCGATGGCTTCTATCTCTTCATCCATGGCTTTCCTCCATTTTTCTTCTTTGGCAGCTTCATCGAAAATAAGTGGTTCACAATCTGCAAGAAGACATATAAGGTGAGCTCATCGGTAGCTTCATAAATTTCAGAAAGTCTTCTTGATCTCGGTGCTAGAGATTCTTCGACAGTATTTGAAGTTGAAGCTGACGATGATGGAGAGAACATCGGAGAAGGTGAATGAGCTTCAATCTCCATTTCGACAGAAGCATCACGAACGGTTTCGACAAATTTATCATGACTGGTTTTGACAAGTTGTCGATTTTCCTCCCACAAACTTTCTTCATCAAATTTCACATCTCTGCTTACATATACTTTCAAAGTGTCAGGATCAAACAATTTGTAAGCTTTTGATGAGGAATCATACCCGATGAAAATGAGCTTTTTACTCTTGTCTTACAACTTCGATCTTTTCTGGTCGGGTACGTGAGCATACGCAACACTCCCAAAAATTCTTAAATGAGAAACCGTAGGTTTTCTCCCGCTCCATGCTTCTTCTGGGGTAACACCATCGAGTCATTGCGTGGGACATCGATTCTGCAGATAAACTGCACATCTGACAGCTTCGCCCCAAAGCTCCTTCGACAAATTTTTGCTTTTCAACATACCGCGAACCATGTTGAGAATGGTTCTGTTCCTTCGCTCAGCCACACCATTTTGTTGTGGGGAATACGGCGCCGTTAAGAAACGTCGAATGCCATGGTAATCACAGAATTGATTAAATTCTCCAGAAGTAAATTCTCCTCTACGATCAGTTCTTAAAGACTTGATAAAATAACCACTCTCCTTTTCAACCATTTTCTTGAAGTGCTTAAACGTATCAAACACCTCTGATTTTTCTTTCAAGAAAAACACCCAAGTCTTTCGAGTAAAATCATCAATAAACGTAACAAAGTAGCGATGATTACCGTACGACTGAGGAGTGATCGGACCACATACATCAGAATGAATCAACTCCAGTGGCTTCTTCGCTCGATAAGTCGACTCCTTCGGAAAACTTGCTCGAGAATGCTTGCCAATTACACATCCTTCACATAATTGATCGGGGTGATCAATATGCGGTAAGCCATACACCATCTTCTTGCGAGAAAGCATATTGAGTCCGCCAAAATTGAGATGACCGAACCTCAAATGCCATAGCCACGAAGGATTGTCTACACATGCTTGAAGGCATGTAGACATATCATCTTTGATGTTCAGAGTGAACATCCTATTCTTCGACATCTTCACATTCGCAATCAACTTATTATTGCAATCTCTCAACATAAGACATAGATTTTTCATCTGGACAATAAATCCTTTCTCAAGAAGCTGTCCCAAACTCAAAATATTGCTCGACATCTTCGGCACATAATACACGTTAGTAATAAACTGACGTGTTCCGTTCTTCAGACGAATTAAAATCGTACCTTTCCCTTCGACAAGAATTTGAGAATTATCACCGAACGAGACTTTTCCTTTTACTGTCTCATCCATTTCAACGAACATCTCCTTTCGGCCGCACATGTGGTTACTTGCTCCAGTGTCCAAGTACCACGTATCATTCTTTTCATCAGCATTTTCTTTAAATGCCAGCATAAGAACTTGATCACCATCATTCACCAGGTTCGCCTTTTCATCTGCCACCGCACTTTCTTTCTGCCAACACTCATAAGCATAATGGCCACATTTATTACAACGATAACATCGAACCTTTGATTTATCATACCAGCTATTTGTGTTTCTTCCTCTTCCACGAGAACTTCTTTGATTATGAAAGCACTCATTGCTTCGGGCGAAATCTCCTCCGCTTCGTCCACGACCTCTTCCTTGGAAACGGCCTCTACCGCGTCCTCGATCACGATCTTGATTGACCCATCGAGTTTGCACAGGGTCACTTCTTTGGCCTTTGTCATCTCGGATATTCAATCGAGATTGGAGTACTTCCTCCACCGGTTCAGACTTGTTTCTTTTCAGTCTTTCTTCATGGGCTTGCAACGAACCCATGAGCTCATCGACCGTCATAGAATCGACATCTTTCGATTCCTCGATAGCGACAACGATGTGGTCGAACTTCTTATCCAACGACCGCATGATTTTTTTGACAACACGAACATCAGGAACATCTTAGCCATTCCTTTTCATCTGATTCACAATAGCTAAAACTCTTGTGAAATAATCAGAAATCGACTCAGATTCTTTCATACGGATTACCTCGAACTCGCCTCTCAAAGTTTGAAGGCGGATCTTCTTTACTTTCTCAACACCTTGGTGCGTGGTTTGAAGAATCTCCCATGCCTCCTTGGATGTAGTAGCATTCGAGACTTTCTCGAACATAGAATCATCTAAGGCTTGAAAGATGATTGACAACCCGAGTTGATCTTTCGAACGAGTCTTCTCCAACGCATTCCTCTGAGCCTGAGTCAACGCGACATCTTCATCTGGCTCATCATAGCCATTGTTGACAAGATCCCACACACTATGGGCGCCGAGTATGGCTTTCATTCTGGAAGCCCACTTACCATAGTTTTCTTTGGTGAGGATTGGATACTGAAAAGAAAGGTTGCTTGTTGACGCCATAATCACGAAACCGTGAAGCTCTGATACCAATTTGATGGGATAAATCGACTGTGGGGCTCTCAACAAGCACTCTCAAAGGAACTTTGTTCACACAAGGAAGAGGAGACGAAAGGTGGCTTTTCAATATACTGTATTCACAATCGATTCACCCATACTGAAATGGTTACAAGACTCACCTATTTATAGGCTTAAAACATGACTCTTGAGTCTCTCTAGGAAAGTGAAGAGATTAAAACAACAATTACATCGGAATACTAAAAGATGATAGACTCAACTAATTATGTCTACTAAAACAATAATTACATCGGAATACTAATTATGCCATGGGAGTCATAATTACATCGGAATACTAATTATGCCATGGGAGTCGAACGGTCACTGATAACACTTAATGAATTTGACTTAATTCCCAACACTGCGACAATATTTGCCATATCAAAGATCATATTTTAACTTAAAGGCTTGAATTTCTCACTTCAGCTATATGGACTACGTTTTTTTGGAAATGAGACGGGGGCACGGACATTCACTAAAGCTCATGGATGGGAGGTAAAGTTGCTTCTTCTGTGTACTTACGATATTATGTATTATGTGAATTATTTAAACTAATTTGGGCTGTTCAGACCGACGATGTTGAGGATATAGCCCTTAAGTCATCCCAATGGCCCAAAGCATCAGGAACATACGAGAGGATCACTGTTATTACTCGGTCCCGACCCCGTTGTTGCAGAGGTGGGAAGGTCAAGAAGTTCCCAGTAATAAAGTTGCCCAAAGAGAAACTCGTTTGACGCCAATGGGGCAGGTATATCTTCTGTATGCACTTAAAAGCGTACATGCATGCGCATGCAGGCATTGCCAGACTTATTATATGTTTAGGGACTTTTTCGAGGTGCATGCCTAACAGATGCATGCATGCATAGGTAATGCATTTGTTGGGGAATTTCTGTATTGACTGGTTAAGAAGAAACCCATCGAGGACTGTGTTAAAACTGGCTGCTATGCGTCCAACGTCATTTATCCAAAGATCCTGTTGCAGTTACCCAGAGACGCCTGATTTTGAATGAGCTAGTTTCTGGTATCATTACAAAATAGACCAGCTTTATTCTAAATTTTGATCATCAAGCATTCTATTCCTATCGCGATTTGCTCTCATTCCCGACTTTGCTTGTCATTTGTGTCATGAGACGGGATACTGCGGGTTTTCCCTATAAGCAAAATTATCGAGTATGAGGTCTCTTGTTTGCACTTTCGATTCAAGATTGGTGACATTCTGTGTTCTGATGGTCCTGCATTGAATACAAAAGTTCTATTGCGACATCAAGACATTTGGTTATGTCCTCTGAAACTGAGCTGCACTGGGACATGGCTAGATCCAACTAATGAAAGATGCTTTGAACTAGTTTTGCATTATTCTAGAGTATGAAAATATTGAGCAGAGGTTCCATTAACGGGCAAAACATGTTTTAGCTGCTACACCTTGCGTAAATTTCGGTTTTTTTTTTTAATCATGTTAAAGGGAAAACAAATATAGATATAACTGTTGAACTCATGGATCATTATCTTTTACAACAAGAGAGATGTTCAACAAAGAAAGTGAGAGTGAAGGCACCGCTCACTTCAAAGTTCAAAGGCCAAGCCCCCTTTTCCATTTTACCTTTTATAAACTCATTCCAACGAAAGATTTATTTACCGTGCAATTAAAGTTAGGAACTTTATTATTTACTTATAACGTCGCACAATGAATTGCATCCCCCGTGACCAAAAACTAACTAATAAATAATAATATTGATAATGCTCCAAAAATTACATCATCTCTATCATCTGTGATTTTGAAGTGGCAGCCGCAAGCGCGAGTTATGTGCTATCTCTTGTGACCAAAAATGTTCGCACGATCGTGCTACATTTCTTCCTCTATTTCCACCGTTTACCATAGTTTCGAGTTTCAACAACCAAAGGGCCCATGATTCAATTCACTTGTCTCAAAACAGCCGCACTGAATAGGCACCGGCATGCCATCGTCCTCATTCCTCGCCTCACTTTCCTGGCGAAGGGTAGGTGCGGTGTCAGTGTGCGCGAGGCGGGTGCGGCATGCCGCCTTGTGGACCGCCCTGCCGACGCTGACAGTGGGCATCGCGATTTCCACACAGGAGGCTGCATTCGTCACCGCCATATCTTTGTCGTGATCGTCATTCTCGAGAGCGTGCCCTGGGGATGACTACGTGAGGATTCCTTTGGACGATTTTTCCGGAGAAGAGTTATGCATTCCAGGAAGCACGGTGGGGAGGTCCCAGTTCGATTCACCCTTGGCGGCCAGGCCATTTTCGCTGCCATCATGGTGGCTGGCTCTATCTTCTGCTGGATCCAGTTTCTGTGCATTTCCCATTGGGCATGAATTCGACCTGGGGTGCAATAGTTGTACTGACCATGCATGGGCTTGCAGGTGCTGCTCGAGTTTTCCCACAAGCAAGAGAATCCATACGTAGAACACATAGGGGGTTCATGTATCTGCAGATTAATGTTCACTGGTTCCACAACATGTTGTGTGTATTACTGGGACAAAATTCAGACGGCAAAATTTTTATATTTCCATCCCATTCTGCATATCCGATTATCCGAATGTCGAGACAGGTTCAACAAACATGTGGCTGGTCTTGAAAGGCGCAAGATTACAGCATTCACCTACAGAAAAAACACTCTGCATTCCAGGGATTTGATAGCTCACCGGATGATCCCGATATTTTTAACTTGGATAATGTGCAGCCTGCCTGTTCCCTAGAATTTGCACATCCTGTCTTCCACCACAGGTTTTCTGCAAAGACGATGCGCGTTCACCTTGCCTGACCTTCAAATCTACCTCTCAGTTAGTATTATGTACAAACGAGTGAGACCAGACTCCTTCAGTGCTACAAATAAAAAAGGTGTCAGCGAGAAGGGAAGCTGGAGTTCACTTCTTTTGGGAGGTAATGAGGCACAAGAATGCTACAGCACGACTAAAGACGCCCATGAGTATAAGGAGAATCAAACAAACAGATCAATGGCCAAGATCCATGAGTGCTCCACAGTGAGTGATCAGCCTCGCTCCCGAGTACCTGAAGACCAGAGATTCTCAAAATCAAATGGCGTCAGATAATGTAGAACTCTGTTTTGTTGTTCAAGGCAAAACAGGACTTCACAAATGATGACATTCGTTTGTTTCGTCTAAATGAATGCATTCAAATGGAATGGCAAAACAATGAGGTGTGCTGGATCCATATGATCTATCATCATCAACAGATGAATCTCGTAGATGCGCATTTCCCATTGGGCATGAATTCGACTCATGAAAATGGCCTTCCCTTTCTATTTTTCTCTCCGAAGTCTGTGTTCTGTAAATGGGTGTTGAAACTCAAGACCTGATGCTTGCAGAAATTACAGTTGCTATATGATGAAATAGCCTTTCAGCATTTGCAACGACAAGAGCCTCCAAAGCCCACTGGGGGGAGCACAAATCTCCTATATGCTTCACAAGGCGGTGTTCTGTGTGTTGCTGTGTTGCAACGAGAGTCAAAAGCACAGGAAGAAGCACAGACCACTGCATGTTGAAGAGAAGTCCCACGACAAATGGAACGTTGCAGACAAATGTCGGCTAATGTCCGATTAATTGCTGCGATGGATTGTTCATTGGGATCAGACACATACCAGCTGGGCGGGGCCAGGCTGAAGGAAGGTTGCAAATATGTAAGCTATCCCGGTTACACAGTACACGAGACAAAGCAGAATGGTGTAATTATCAGCAAAAGACTATCTCGGATTACTGAAGAAATAGAACATGGATAGATAAAACAGTGGTTTGATCACTGTGTTGAAATGGTCAACGCTGTCTTTGGATAAGAAAAAGTCATGAAGACACGCATACAGTTCTCGAATTTCACATTTTCCCTGCACAATATTGTCCAATAAGTCCATTCAGATGCATTTTAGAAACAAAATCTTGAGTTTTTCCGTGAAATACAGAAATGCCCACTGGAATGATGAGGTTCTCGGATTTTAGCACTATGTGGCATCTGACAAAAATCTTGTGGCTCATCAAGTATCTTAAACCTCAAGGGCTCAAAGTATTGAAAGCATTCGAGTTACATTGTGGCAGCTTTAATCAAGAGGAACCAGAGAATTTTAATTGTGATGGTAGTGTTCATAACCAGAAGTATGAATTTGTTACCTCCCCAGATAACACCAATATTGACGAGGTACACCAGGCGTGATACTGTTGGACAAGTCCTTGGACTTCACAAAGTTATGCTCTATGTAATCACGCTTAAGCCCAAAATTAAAGACGACATCCTGCCAGAGATCTCCAGCAAATGATTGTTCAGAGTGGAACCCTTTTCTAGTCCATCAGCATATCTGGGGATGTTGTATATCCGTTGGGTGGCATCCACCTTACTGGAAGCTCTTAGGTTTTGGTCCCTGCTGCAGTTGGCTTTATGATGCCCTCCACGATGTCAATATAGTGGTCCCAATTCCAGAAAAAAATTATTCCTCGACATTTTTGATAGATCCATGGTACACCGTGAGCCCACCTTTTGCTATAAGTATTAGATCATCGAACATCTTAAATAGAGCGTACCTGGATAAAGAAGCGCAATGACTACCTTCGACTAACCAACCGAGACAATATGAGGGAAATCAATTTTCATTCATCTTTAGTGTTTCAGCTATGCATAAACTAATAATTTTGTTGAAGAACTAAGTGAGGAATTCTCCTTCGGGAAGCACTCAAAACATGTAATATACCAAACCCTCTCAATAACTGACACGACTACCATATGAACATGCTCGGAATTCTGTGTGCAATTAACAAATGCCTCAATCCCGGCTTCAATCTTACGCATTTAAGAGTAATTTGACGTAACGAGTCTTTGCAACTAGAACCACTTTCTATGTTGATGATGACAGCGGCCGAGACATGCATAGAATCGGCGTCCCTAGCCCTAGATCATACATGTGCCAAGACAAATTGGATGTCATGAATATCCCGAGATTTTCTTTTTTCCCAATCAAAACAAGGTTGGTCAAAGAGAACTTCATTAGAATCCATAAACAACTAAATGACCATTCACTTTCTTTCGCTTGAACAAGGACTTCAGTATGTTAATGATCTTACCGTGTATATTAGACATGGAAGAAGTGACAGTGTCAGAGAAAAGATACAAAGCTGATGCAAGTTCTCTCTCTAGATCAAGGCAACTTATAATTCTTTTCGTTTGAAACAGAAAGTAAAAGCGTACCTTGGTTGGTGAACAACCATGGAGATATTTGCTCCTTCAAGCGCTTCTAGACGCAGGGCTCTAAGTAGTAACAAGGAAGATGAACTATCTAAACCAGATGTGGGCTCATCCAAAATTAGCAGTGAAGGTTCCATGACCATTTCTAGCCCAACATTGATACGCTTTCTCTGGCCTACAGACATTCCCGTTTCTCCACTGTGCCAACAGGAGAATCCCTCATTGTCTGCAGTCCCAAGGACTCGATAACTCTTTCAACAATAAGTACTCCGGTTTTGGGATGTCTGCAGGTAGTCTATTTGGCCATTCCAACCAGGGAACTAAATTAGAAGACATAAGTCACTAGAAAGCAATCTGAAAAATGCACGACTGAGTGACCCATGTCTTTGATCCAGAATGCCGGAGGGCAGATATATTCAGGGCATGCCAGACAACGAAAAAAAGGCTTGTCCTTTCAAACTACTTGGTCACAAGTTACTGACAAGAAACAAATAAATTCAGTGTGCTAGTGGTCATGCCACAAAGTGTTCAGGGAGGACAACCTTCTCGATTTACCTGTTACATTGGGGAAAAAAGCGGCATGAAGGCTTCTAATTATAGCAAATGAGAGGGATAAGTAACATAGTGCGAAAGAATTCTAATGTCCATAATTGCTTGCAGGATAGACGAGGAGAAAAACCACTAATGTGCAATTGACTATGTGAAAGGAGGACCCTTGGAAACTATGCATCATGAAGAAAGGTGATTTTGCATCTCTTTTCAAATGTTAAGAATTGACTACCACGATAATCTGTTCAAATCTTTGTTATTTCCTTACTTGTGGTGCTAAAGTCCAGTATCAATATGAATCTAAATCAGCAAATGATTAGTCACAATGCACAAAATTAGATAAGCTTCACAGTAGATAACTTCTCACATACCGACACCTGGCACTAAAACAAAGATTCTCTTCAACCGTCAAGTTTCCATGAACAATATCATCCTGTGGTACAAAGCCAATGATTTTCTTGAATGAACGGATGGAATCGTCCTTCCCGTGATGAGGATGGAACCTGTCATATTACACTCAGTCGCTTTTCCAACGAGAGCAGAAAGAAATGTAGTTTTCCCAGCACCTGATGGACCCATGAGAGCAGAGACTTGGCCAGGCATGATTTCTCCAGAGACACGCCTGAGCAGATGTTTGTTCGTTCCTTTCAATGTGAGAGTTACATCTTTAAACGCAACCTCAATTCTTGGCCTGGTTCTCGTTTTAATACCAGTAGCCATAGAGATCACTCCCGAGAAGGTCAAGTTCTTATTTTGCTGCGTTTTCTCCTTCTCAAGCCGACCATATGCATATTTAAAAATTTGACTACGTGTATGATTTGCATACCCCTAGGTGCTTGCTTCTTAATATTCTCATCTCCAATTTCAATATTGAATCCTCCCTGACTATTTGGATCTTCATCAAGAGCACGCATTATCTTGGTAAGGCTGCTCGGCTCTTTTTTCTCCTTTGAAGCAGAAGATGATTAGCCAGAAGAATTAGAATTACCTAATGGAGGTGGTAATGCAGACATTGTGTCGGGTTTAGCTTGATTCACAACTTTTGACTGATCCTGTTACGTTCTATATTTTTGGCGAGAAAATGTACGGGACAATTGTAGTTGCAAGCCCACCGCACGCTTTTGAGCAACATCTTTTGCCGATTTCCAGCTTTCCCGTGCTTGTGCGGTTTCTCTTGGCATGCTTGCTGCAGCTTCCCTTGATTTAGCTTTCCATTTTTCCCGAGCGGTGACAACTTGATCGGCACAGTTGTATATGAAGTTCAATAATTATAGAGTGCTTACAGGAGCCTGAATTGAAAAGTTCGCATTTCGTGGTCAATCGGCACTTGGAAGATCTGCAAATTGTATTTGGTTGTTCTAAACCTTTTCATTTCATTAGCATCTATTGATGTGCACAATAATCCCCTGAGCTAGCAAATGCTGTTC
Organism: Rhodomyrtus psidioides; assembly: GCA_021437785.1. Lineage (NCBI taxonomy): Eukaryota > Viridiplantae > Streptophyta > Magnoliopsida > Myrtales > Myrtaceae > Rhodomyrtus > Rhodomyrtus psidioides. Next base: position 5,352,319 of record JAILYB010000010.1, on the reverse strand, counting down.
CAAACAAAAAAAGAAATTTGAAGAATCTGTCAAGGTCATTGGGAAACAATCCTAGAATTAGTTCTTCTATGCAAGATGTGCACTGAAAAACTTCCAAGCTGATATAATTTGTGTCTCACAGAGTGAAATGAGTCCAGTGCATAAATCATACATAATCAAAGATGTACTTACTATAAGGATGATACCACACGCATGGATATTTTGGGTGGCGGTTCTTTTGGGGCAGTTAGTTGACTTGAAGCATTCTACAGTGGTTAGCACAAACAGAATTAGATATCACTTAATTCTGCTTCGCCCCCTCAAATTAAATAGAACCTCTAAGTACATAGATGGACAAAGTAGAGAAACGTAGACATAGAGACAGATCTCTGTTCAGCATGTCATAAAATCAAAATCCGAAGGACCAATTAAAACTCACCTCTCTCTAAGGTCAAACCCATCCTGCAGAGTGTCTGATAAAGAAAACAGAGATACATCAACCTTTTCGCGAGCATGGAAAATTGGTTTATAGTGCATTGTGCATGGTAGATTATGAACTATGACAGGTTATGAACTAAGTTTCCCAGAGAGGTCTGTGACACTGTTTGGGTTTAATATCGTAATTTTTAAAATTATTAAGCCTGGGATGGAAATTAATGCCCATTACTGCAAGGCCTTCTATTGATGTCCCGGCGGGATTTGGTAATTGTATCTGCAATATATCTTGCTCTTGAGTGCACAAACGTAGCAATGGGAAGGGAAAAACAATTCACAGCTTCCAGAAACTTACGGATCACATGTTTCAGTTGTTTTATTGAGCGTTGCCAAGGGACAGTAGGAAGCTAAAGGACATGCTTCATTGACAAGAAAAGGAGGACAACAGATATAAGCAGAGTTCCTATTTCTTTTTCTATGAAAAATCAAAATAGCAGCATATGGAAGCCAAGATAAGCGTCTGAAGCCCAGCATACCATATCCATAAAAGCAGTCAACTTTTATAGCCATGGAACCTGAGTAATGCACTAAAATTTGCTTCATTTATTATTGTTCTTGCAAAATCTCATCAACCCAAAGGAGAGATTCCCTACTGCATCTATAAAATTGCCTATCAACTACTACTATCTTTGCACTGAATGAAGCTTCTGAACAGTATTTAAGACCATCATTTCAACAATTTCCTGGGATAATGTAGTTGTTCTGCTTATGATTGGTCCAAGAATTGGAAACCTTGTCCATTCATTACCTTACTTTAAATGGCAGTTCAGTTGAGAAACACCTTAATATTTTAACTAGATTATTGCCAAATTTTTCTGTCCTATTCACATTTCGACAAAATGACTCCTAGGAAACACATCCAATGCAAAATTTTATATTTCATTTCCATCTAATAATTTGCATCTGAGATCCAGTTATATGCTCGCGTATCATGCAAATAAATAATAATAACAACCTGAGGGCAGAATAAGCCCCCACAGCAAGGTTGACAGTCATTTGTTCTCGAAGGCATCTCTTTGAGGTCTTGAGGTTGACCTTCTGATCTGTTTCCACCGAGCAACCCCATCCAGGTTCACATCCAGAAGCCCAAGAAGTCAAATTGCTGTTCTTGTTAGGCCTTGGATAATCTGTGCTTTCTACTAAAGTAGAACTTGATTTCTGTGACCGTGCAAATTCTTCTGGTAAGATCTCCTCTTAATCCAAAATATTACCACCATCGGAAGATGCAAAAGAAGCACGATTACAACTTCTGCTGGATAATTTGTGAAATCAACCTCATTTGTCTTAAAAGGCTTTTGCTTTTTTAGTCTTTTTCCCTACTTTTCCAATGTGCTTAACTATACCTCAATAAGCCTTTCGATTTACCATGTCACTGAAGAGCATCTTTCTCTTTCCCTCTCCCTCTCCGAGACAAAGCAGTTTCAATAAAAGATGGAGGGAATCCAAGATTGTGCTAAAGCTCACACCTTTGGTTTTCTCGACACAAGAAGTAAAAAAATCCAGTTTCCCTGTAAAGTTGAACGCCCCATTCCACTTGGCATTCCTCAAGGCCAAAATAACATTCGATCAGGAGGGAAATCACACAAGCATGAGCGATAAGAGGGCAAACACAAAAGCGCAGTTAGGTCTTAGAGAAGGAACTGATTTACCTAAGTAGCCAACTTTCGACCCATTTACCAATATTGATCCGTTTATATGAAATATAATTTTGGTGCCTCATACCCAATGAGACTCGTAACTTTTCAAATATGGGAAACAACCTTGAAAAGTTTTCTTATATTTTCAATAACTTGATATTTGTACCGTTTCTTCATAGCTATTGTAAATATAAGGGCTGTACAGTAATTAGATATCTCTTAATAAAGTTTACCCATATTCCTTATAACTTAATTTTTGTAAATTTTTCATAAATAATAATGAAATTGACGATCTTGTTGTGGATAATAAACCTTGGAATGTTCGTGAGTTAGTATTCATTAAAAATATTCTGTGGTCGAACTTTACGGTTCATGTACTTTCCTAGGATGGGAAAGCTTTAAATGTACATCATCTTTCCGTCGGTTTTTTTTTTTTTTTTTTAAATTTATTTATTTATTTATTATCAATAATTTATTACTTGTAGTTTTCCCAAAAGAAATGCTTGACCTGTTTCAATGGTGAATTCAGCGAAGGAACAACAATGGAACGAGACTAAAGATTGGTGATAATGCAGAACGTGAACAAGCCATTTGTAATGAGTTTCGAAAAAATGCAAATGCCTTCCACCTAAAATAATACAAAACATTTGAATGTAATTTTTATTTTTATTAAAAATACTTAAACCCTTAGCCCGAGCGACCAAGGTTCCAAGATGCCGGCGAGCTAGATCTAGTGTCAGTGGCCATCGTCTAAGGTTGAACACAGTGAAAGAGATGCTTTTAAAGAGGTCCTCTTTCCTCTGTACATAAGCTCTTACAAAATTGAGCATTTGTCTACGCCTAACTCCTTATTGCCATTGACTCTGAACTCTTAAGCTAAGCGAGGTAGAGTCTGCTATCCATTCTTCTCCTGTATAGAAGAGCTACTTCGTTTATCATTAGAGGAGTCAAAGAGATAATATATCCGTTCTTTGACTCTCTAAGTTGGTTTCTAGTTCACTACCTCACCCTCACCCTCACCCTCACCCTCACGCGGCCCTATAGCTAGACTCTAGCTTCAAAGACTGTATTCTTCTTAAGAGCCGTCGCCGACAACAGTGATCGGCTGATAAAGAAATTAAAGGAGAAAGAAGAATTTCAAATTATTTAATAATTTTTCTAAGAAAATCAATTCCCTGACAAACGACGACCGAGAATTGTTTTCTAGTTCATGTTTTAAGTTTCAGCCAAACACCGAAAAATATAGTCATTTTTCAGAAAAATTTCCTGGAGTTGGATTCTTTCAAGGGGCATTATAGGCTGGTCTTGTGAGAGGAGGAGTTATCGTGTTGTTGTAGTTACCGAGCATCATAATCACCTCAGACATTGAAGGTTATCAGCAACACGCCCTTGAACACAAAGCAATCCGATCTTGATGCGATTTGGGACTTCATCTCTCAGCCATTTGTTGCCCACGGTCGGATCTAATATCTTTGTTGTTGTCCCATTGTTCCAGCGATACCATGCCTGTGACACATTGAACAGATCAAATGCTCCAACATGTTGACAAAACTCTAGGATCCGGAAAATGAGACAGGATCCACCAAGTGCCTCTTAGATCCCCTCTTTGAGGAGGCTCTAGGATAAAGCCCTAAAGCTTAATGGGTCCACAATTAGCACTAACAAATTTTGTCCATCGGACACCTCTTGGTCATACATCTCGTGATTACCACTGCCTCCTGTACCAGACCATCTTCTGAACCTATAAACCCCGTGGAACCGACATGACCAGATTAGCTTCGGAGCCAGCATCATGCAAAGACTCGTTAAAGATTGTGTTTAACTAAGTGAAAAAAAAAAAAAAACGGATTTGAATCCGGCCACCATATCAGCTCAAGTTGGACATATTCACTGCTTCATACATTACATTAGGGTCTTTGCCAATAGTAGCATTAACGAAGCTACTTTCAGAAGCATTTGCCGCAAGTGAAAGGAGAGTATGGAATCAAATTGAGCTCAAAAGCACTACCCAGAGTGAAAGTATATGCGGTGCAGCAAGAGCTGATTGGTTCAAGAGCTTTACTGGAACCAAAAAATTCAACAAGGAACGAAGCAAAGAGAAAATGAAGAGCACATACTGGACTTTCTCCATTAGAAGATTGGAAGGGGGTATGAACTTGGTTAAGGGACAAAAGCAGGGAAACGACCCTAGCACATAGCACGGCGATCTTTAAATATGAAGTACGTTCCACATCTTCACCCTATCTAGACAAAAGCTTATGATAGCATTCCTTGGTCGTCTTCTGTTAATTTAATAGAGAATTTGTGTTCTCATCAGACAATTTTGAACAAACTGAGCTATTCAACAGTACTTCATCCAACAGAATTGTCTCATTTCATTTCTTCCGTCCAACACCAGATTGGATCCAATCCAGCAACTGCAACAAGGCGAGACACCATAGAAGAGAGCATCTTGAGGGAACGCCCCCTTTTTTCCAAGGAAAATCACACTGACAAAAGGAACAAAACAAGTTAGACAGAAACATCAGATGCAAAAAAGAATAGTCATGACATGATTTAGCATGTATAAACCATTAAATATTAAAGTTAACCGACACATGCAACATGGAATGACTTCTCTCTGATGTTTCACTATACCACATGCAAGAAGCACTTCCAGCAGAATGAGATCTAATGCAATAAAGCAATAAATCTTACCATTCCAAACCAAAGTAGATTACTTTCAATTAAACGTCTCTTGTCGTGGAGTGGCATTTGATCACACAGCGCTACCTATGCCAGTCATAGAGCAAAGTCATGCTAGAGAAGAGAAAAGCAATGGAATTTAAAGAGCAAGAACTAAAGTAACTGGTAATAATGCTTTGTATATCTGGAGAATCTAAAACTGCACTTCAAGATTGAGACCAAGGGTAATCCAGGTAGAAGTCAAATATTATAATCATCTATGAACATACACAACGTCCACAAAAGTCTCAACTACTAAAAATGCAACAGCATAAGTGGGTTGAATTGACTTTTGGATTTTTAGCCATCCTCAAAATCGACATGGTTGGCCTTCCGATTGAAATGGTCTCTATTGAAGTGGTCTCTGCTGCTCAAGAGGCAATTCTGCCGCATTTCCTTGGAAATAAATGCATGGAGATTCAATCACAGCCCTACCTATTGCATAATAAGCAACTCAACGTTGATTTCTGAACATCAATGGCTGAGGCCAATAAATTAGAAAGAATCGTAAACGCTCTCCAAGGCCATTGTTTAGAACAACAACAGAACATCTTAGAGAAGGGAAGAGGGAAAAGGGAAAAGAGGCAATACTCGTAGCGGGAGGAAATGACGCGTCATAACCCCGACAGCTTCTTCATATGCTAAACGAAACCCACGTCCGAGATAGACCTCAAGCTTATTAGCAACCTAATAAATAACAGAAGTGAGATCCATAAGGACATATGTTAGTTAAATTGACTTTTGGATTCTTAGCCCTCCTCTAGTGCAGGAAATCGACATGGTTGGCCTTCAAATGAAGTGGTTATACTCTGTTGCTCAAAAGGATATTATGTTGCATTTCCTTAGAAGTAAATGCATGGAGAATGAATTACACCCCTACTATTACATATAAGCATCCATCACATTAGCCGATAACTCTCTACAACCCTCCACTAGTGTAGGAAATCGACATGGTTGGCCTTCAAATGAAATGGTTATACTCTGCTGCTCAAAACGATATTGTGTTGCGTTTCCTTAGAAGTAAATGCATGGAAAATGAATTACACCCTAACTACTACATATAAGCATCTCTAACATTAGCCGATAACTCTCTACGACTCTCCATAGCCATCGCATAGAACAGCAACAGAACACCTTAGAGAGAACAACTTAGAGAAGAAGGGAAAAGAAGGCAATACCTGTTCTGAGAGAGGCATAACCTCGCCACCATACTTCATCATTTCTTCCAATGCTACATCATACATATCTCCAGGATACACCTCAAGCTTACTAACAACCTAATAAATAACAGAAAGCATACATGTCGAGTCCAGTTAAAAGAGATGCAAAAGGATATAGCAAACAGACTAATGCTGACTAAAGAGCTGGTCTAAACCACTCCTCACACGTTTATAGCGATCAAAACTGGAAACAGATCACAGAAAAACATACCTTGAATCATCATGGATCGTAAAGGATAAATCTATGGATAAAAAAGGTAAGATAATGTGAAGGCAGTTCTAGTATGAGACAACCTGTTTAAAACTGTTATCATCCACTAATTCGTCAATGCTCGTGAGTGTCACCAAACTTATTGCTAGTGGGAGGATCACTGAGCCAATGAAGCCACGGACTACGATAAACATTCAAAAAAGACGCACCTCCTCATTCTGCTTCAGAAATTCAAGCATACGCGGAGCCGGAGGGCAGTCATGACATTTTGTCACCTGCACTCCAACAGAAACCCCGTTAGTTCTGAAGTATAAAACAATGCACAAACCAAGTAAAACCCTCAATTAGCATGAATAAATGCCTCAATTACATTTTTTGAGAGGCGCCTCATACGCAGGGTTCTTATTTCTTCTTCTCCACATAATTCCTGCAAACAAAGTCATACCACTGAATTTTTTTTTTGGTCGAACATATCACCGAATTTACGGCGTGCAAAACGGATACTTTGCACAGATTATACCCATATAATCTGATAAAATAGGGTTCCATGAATCCGATTCTCTTTCGCCACGTTTTGAGGGCGACCAAACAGACTACCAAGCCCAAACGCGAACGCAAGAACTCAATTTTCCAAGTCTCGTTTCAATTTCCCTTGTCGCAATTCATTCCAAATCCAAAAATTAGAGCTCACGACATTCACCTGAGAGTTACGTTTCGTCCAGACCAAGTACACGCAGCAATCGCCAACCTCGGGCAGACACGTGAAGAGCAACGCGCGTTCCTCGGGTTGCGTGCTACTGCGACCGCCGGCATTCTCCCTCCGGTCATCGGAGCTCTCTCTAAGACTCTCCACATTGGGATACGGATCCTCGATGTGGGTATTGGGCTCGGGGTCGGGCGCAAGAGGGCAGTAAGCGCCAGCGAAGGGCCCAGTCGCGAGGGAGTTGGTAGAGAGAGGAGATTTGGTGATTTGGTAGGTAAAAGGAAAGTGAGACGTGGGTGGGAGGTTCTGGCTGCAGAAGAAGGGACGCGGGAGAGGACTAGGGGAGAGGCAGGTGAGTGAAGTGGGGCGAGTAGGCGAGCCAGGTGATTCACGAATCGGGTTAAGGCGAGGTGAAGGCGTGCGAATGGCTGTCAATTTCTGGACTTGTTGCTTGATCCTCCGTCCATGGAAAGGCTTTCGCAACATTGCGGGTTTTGAATAGAAGAAGAGGACGAGACATAGAGAGGAAGAAGAGAGAAGAGCTCCTGGATCTCGAGAGAGAGAGGGGTAAAAAAAAAAACCTACATCGGCTTTTATAAAGAGAGGAAGAGAGAGACTTGGACAGTTCATCACTTTCCGCTTGTGGTGGGCCGCCTTGAACAAGCGCAGCTTTCAAAGTTCGGGTTCATCACTTTCCTCTTTGCCCCCAAAAAACAAAACTTGTAGGCTGGAGTCCCTCACTTCACTTTTCTGCTCGCTGGACTGTTCCTCGCTCGCTCTCTCCTTCGCGACTCCATCTTACAGGTTCTTGTTCTACTCCCCATTTCCTCTATCTAAGTGCTCTTTTCTCCCATTTGCGTCTCCTCTGAGACCAATAGGACTGTAGAATTTTTTGAGTTATATGCTGATATAGCGTAAGGGTCATCGTAGACCAAAAAGGTATTGTCTGAGGCGGACGAACCTTCAAATAAAATGCCCTGTTCTAGCATCCTTTTTTTGTTTCTTGCCGGTTGGAAGGAAAAGATGTCTGAAGATGCTCATACATGGGTTTGTTGTGGCGTGGATCGTCGATTTCTGTGGGTTGTTTTAGGCGATGAATTAATTTATTCATCCCACCTTCGATTAGATTGCACCAGAAATGAGCAAATTCCTGTTGCTCATATACAAGTGACCATTCTCTCTCAAGGCATCGAGTTCTTCCACTTTTGCACCATGAGCCACGATAATTGTGCTTCCTCTCTTGCTGAACTTTTTCTTTGCACCTACCTAATTAAGTGGACGACGCTACATCAAATTTGTCATAGATGGAGGCATTTAGAGCTCAAAGGATGTAAAGAAAAAAGTTTATTCTATATAATGATCGCTTAACAGACAAAAACAAAGAGTACAACCACAAGAAGTTACCCTTGTCACAGATGGAAGCACATTGTTAGTGATCATCCTTTGTGCAAGCGCGTGTGCATGGCTGTGTACCCGTGCTTTTCATGAATTTATATGGGCATGTGTGTTCATTCGAAGCCTGAAGTATACAAGAGCATTGATCATGATTTGAGCAGACTAATTCATTGTACTATGTTGATGGCTCTACTATTAATAGCCATTCTGTTCAACAAAATTTGCATATTTATGTCTTCCATTGCTGTTGATTGATTATCTGGGGAGCTCTATGTAAGGCATTACATGAAAATCATTTGTTATTTTCACGCAGCAGCAATGGAAGGTTAGTGATGATGAGTTTTTATGTTCAAACATTGAAACAACAGCTTCTTGGGTCAATAGCTTTAATCTGTCTTTCATTTCAGGGACAACCGTTGGTTATGGAGATTACGGGTTTTCGACCGTGACGGGAAGGTGTTTCACAATATTGTGGCTGCTATTGAGTACATTGGCCATCGCTAAGGCGTTCTCGTACCTAACTGAACTGAGAGTCGACAATAGGAATCGCCTGATTGCAAACTGGGTTCTCCAGCAGAGGATGACTCTGGGGGATTTAGTCGTCGCCGGCTTGGACAATGACGGATATGTCAGGTACTAATAACCCCTTCATTCTATGGATTCTATTCTGCGATTTAGCATACTCATACACTCTGGTGAAGTCGTAGTGCTATTTGTTTTGATTCATCGTCTCTCCTTTGTGACGTGTCGGTTTCGTTTAGTTTCTTCCCTGGAAGTAAGCTTAGATTTAGCGCCGTCTGGAAAATTTTCAAGGACGAATGCACATGATTCTGTGTTCTTTGGAAAAAATAGTTGATAGTCAATTGACTGCGCATGATTATGCGTGGGATAGGCATCACATAATCATAATTTGAAAAGAAGAATTTTGTGTGAGGGGCATCGTGAAAATATACGTCAAAAAGACTAATGTACTCATGGCAAATCAGCAGGTAGAAGAGCATGTGTTGAATGGACTATCAGGAAGGTGAATAAGGAGCATAGAACATACTAAGAAATATCAGCAAACGTGATGGTGAAGATGCTCAGTCAGACATGAAAGCCACAATATAGGAAGTTGTTGACGATAAAAGAGCAAATCTATTATTTCTGAAGTAAGAGAGCGTACTTATAGGCTTAGAGTTAAGCCTAGATAATTACACATATACCCCCAACTTGCTAATACTCTAAAGTAATAAATCTAACACTCCCCCTCAAGTTGGAGCATGCATATCAAAAAGTCCTAACTTATTACAAATATATGAAACTCGTCCGCGTCGAAGAGGCTTTGTGAAAATGTCTGCTAGTTGTTCTTCAGATCGCGTGTGCACCAGCTGTATGTCTCCACAATTCACCTTTTCCCGAATAAAATGACAATCCACCTCTATATGCTTCGTTCGCTCGTGAAACACTGGATTGCTAGCAATATGAATAGCAGATTGATTATCACAACAGAGAGTAGATGATCCAGTCATAGGTAGTCCAATCTCAGCTAATAACATACGAACCCATTGAAGTTCACCTGTAACATTAGCCATAGCACGATACTCAGCCTCTGCACTAGATCGAGAAATCACAGACTGCTTCTTACTTTTCCATGACACAAGATTACCACCAAGGAAGACACAGTATCCCGAAGTAGATCGACGATCCATAGGGCAACCAACCCAATCTGCATTAGAATATCCTATCACCTCCAAAGACTCGGGAGTATAATAACCGGCTACACGAAGATGACCCTGATTATGAAACACAAGCCCTTGACCTGGAGCTCCCTTCAAATACCGAACAATTTGTAGAGCGGCTTGCCAATGAGTAGTACGAGGAGAGCTCATAAATTGACTCACCACACTAACAACAAATGAAATATCCGGACGAGTAATGGTAAGATAATTTAACTTGCCTACTAACCGGCGATGCTTCTCTGGATCATGAAGAAGTTCTCCGTGCTCATTATCAAGCTTTACTCCAAGTTCCATAGGTGTGTCACCAGGTTTAGCATCATGTAAACCAACCTCCTTAAGAATGTCAAGAGCATACTTTCGCTGGGAGAGAGCAATACTGCTATTAGCATAGGCAACTTCGATGCCAAGAAAATATCGAAGACGACCTAAGTCTTTAGTATTAAACTCCTTTTGTAGAAACTGCTTGAGTCGTTTTATACCTTCAACATCACTTTATGTGACAATGATATCATCAACATACACAACAAGAATAACACACCCTTTTGAAGATGGCATACTAAATACTGAGTGATCCACACTGCACCGATGCATTCCAAAAGTGATAACCGCATCACTGAAGCGGCCAAACTAAGCACGAGGAGATTGCTTGAGGCCATAAAGGGCTTTTCGCAATCGGCACACCTTCTCCCCCCGAGCAACAAATCCGGATGGTTGCTTTATATACACCTCCTCGTGAAGATCACCATGAAGGAATGCATTTTTCACATCAAGCTGATAAAGAGGCCACTGAGACCGAGCAGCCAAGGAAATAACAACACGAACAGAAGGAATTTTCGCAACCGGAGAAAAAGTTTCATCATAGTCAATACAATAAGTTTGAGTATAACCCTTTGCCACAAGTCGCGCTTTTAAGCGCTCAACTGAACCATCTGGATTGTGTTTGACAACAAAGACCCATCGACAACCTACCAATTGTTTATTAGCTGGCAATGGAACTAACTCCCAAGTCTTATTATGATGCAATGCAGCCATCTCCTCCTCCATAGCACGAGCCCAGCCTGGGTGGGTCAAAGCCTCCTGCACACTACTCGGTATAGACACAGATGCAAGGGTTGACACAAAGATAGACATCTGAGGACTTAAGTTATACAAGACACGAAATGAGAAAGAGGATACCGAGACCTAGTACGATGAGCAATAGGAGAGCTGTCAGGAGACGGTGGAGGAGGATCAGAAGCCTGGACTGGAGGTAGTGGTGGTGGAATGCTGGCTGGTGGAGATGTATGGCCCCAAATAGGGCGAGGACCCCATGTATAGACCTGAAGATGAGTCGATGCCAGTGATCCTGGATCTGGTGGAGCATCATTAGAAGTAACATGCGGTCTCTCTGGCTGAGACATAGGTGCTAAGGGTGGCAGAGAATCCATGGTTAATGGTGCCTGAGGACGAACATCGCCAAAATATGCTTGATCCTCAAAGAAAGTCACATAAGCAGAGACATACTCCCGACGTCGAGTAGAATTATAACAGACATACCCTTTTTGGGTACGGGAGTAACCCACGAATATGCACTTTTCAGCACGAGGTGATAACTTGTCCAATCCCGGAGACAAAGAATGAACAAAACAGACACATCCAAAAATACGAGGGCGGACAGACCACAAATGTCGATCAGGATGAAGAAGAGCATAAGGAATAGCTCCTTTCAATACAGAGGATGGAAGACGATTAATAGGATGACATGCTGTAAGAAGAGCATGGCTTCAAATGACTTAGGCATATGAGTGTGAAGAAGTAGACAACGGGCAACATCCAACAATTGACGATTTTTACGTTCAGCAACTCCATTTTGCTGCGGAGTGTGAGCACAAGAACTTTGATGTAAAATACCATGAGATTTGAGAAATGGAATGGATGTAGAAGAAGAAAAGTATTCACGGGCATTGTCAGTACGCAAACACTTAATAGAACAATCATACTGAGTACGGACCTCGTTATAAAATTGGCGGAAAGAATCAAAAACTTCCGTACGATCTTTTATTAAATATAACCAAGTCGTACCAGTATAATCATCAATAAAGGTGACAAAATATTGAAGACCAAATGAAGACTCTCGACTAAGACCACACACATCAGAGTGAATTAATTCGAATGGATGTGATGCACGACTTGAAACACGAGGAGGAAAAGACACACGATGGTGTTTACCGAATTGACACGTTTCACAATTAAACTGAAGATTGGAACTAGACACAAAAGGAAAATGTCGGAGTACATCTGTTGATGGATGGTCAAGGCGGCAATGTAATCGATACGGATCATCTACGCCGTTATTCTGAACTGTTGCAGCAGCAGCAATAATCTCAGGATCCAGGATGTACAACCCACTAGGCTCACGCCCACCACCTATTCAGCGTCCAGTTTTCCGATCTTGAAGAACACACGATGACGAAGAAAAGATAACATCGCAATCAAAATCGCGAGTAATAGAGCTAACGGATAATAAGTTGTAAGGAAAGCGTGGAATATGATAAACAGAATGTAAGGAGACAGAGGAACTCAGTGATACATAACCAGTACTAGTTACTTTGGACTGAGAACCATCTGCTAAGGTGACCGACATAGAAGGGACAGATGAGGTGGACGTGAGAAGACGCGGATCACCAGTCATATGATGAGTGACTCATGAATCAATAATCCAAGGACGAGGAGTAATTTGTCCTGGTCTGACCAACTCATCATATTCTGCACGAGTCAAGTGTACCATACTCAGTTCAGAAGATGATCTAGGGGAAGAAGTCCGAGGCTCAGTATTAATAGAGGCATGTAGACTCCGCAGCTCGGGATGAAGATCATAACAATGACGAATAGTATGTTTAGAAAGTTAGCAATGAATACAAAAGCGGTTCGCTCGACCACCACCACGAATGACACCTCGACCCTGAAAACCACGACCACGACAACTACCACGATAAGAGCTGTTAGAACTCCAATATCCACCACGAGTCCTTTGACCTTCACGAGCTACCATGGCACTACTGTCTGGCATTATTGAAGTCTTGGGACTGGATGTGTAACAAGCAACTTGAGAATAATCCTCTTCATTGAGAACTTGACTCATATGTAATAAAATAACACATACCACTTACTATATGACTTCTTCGAATATCCACCAACATCAAACTCTACAAATGTCACTCCAAGTTTAAAACACCAAATTTAGAAAATTGACACATCTCACTCCAAATTGACTGAAAACTTGCACTTCTAACATCATAATCAAACAACACCAACAACTTCACTCAGCAATACCAAATGCGAAGACTTAAGCATCCCCTTCAAATTCAGAGACCATTCAGAACACTATTCAGTCTCCACAATCCAATAGCCATAATCAGCAACACCTATTCGCAACAACAATCAGCGCCACAAATCGTTGCACAAACTCACGAAATACCCAAAATATCATTCCAGCAGCCAAAAACTCACTTCCACACAACTCCCGCCTCATGAAATCTCTTGATAAAACTGATTACTGTAAGGAAACACTTAAGTGAGGGCAAAGTGGTCTTTTGATGTCGTAGGGTTGGTTTATTATATATATTCTTGTAATCCCTCTTTGATGAATACAATTACCTTTTCTTAGTAAACGTAAACATGGTATCAGAGCATCGTCTTCTGTCATCGTAAACGCGGAGAGGCGTCGTCTGCTACCATCGTCTACAGCCATCATCGTCTTTGACCACACCCACACTCAGAGTCGCATAAGGCCAGCAACTGTAGTCCCGGCGTCGCACAAGGCCGGCGACGGTCGCCTGGCTCCCGCGACCTAGATCCGTTGTCGCCCGACTCCGGAGAGCCAGATCTAAGGTCGCCCAGGCTTAGGCAAGCCAAACCTGAGGTCACTCGACTTCTTGAAGACGATCCAAGGTCGCTCGACTTAGGCGAGCCACACCTGAGGTCGTCCAGGCCAGGCGGACTTGTTTCCGACGCCGATTGAGGTTGCCTAGACCTGGAGATCCTATTTACAGCGCCTATTGAAGTCACCCAGGTCTCCGATTAAGGTCGCCTAGACCTGGAGATCCCATTTCCAGCGCCGATTGAAGTCTCCTAGGTGTCGGCTGAAGGTTTCCAGTCTTTTTGACCCATGTCGATGTTTACTAAGTCACTGGACAAGGAACAAACTTGCTGATTTTCACTGATTGTTGCTGATTTTCACTGATCGTTGCTGATTTTCACTGCTTTTCACGATTACTGATGTAAGTATTCCATAGCTGCTACTGCTATGAGGTAAATTGGTGTTCTGAAGCTTGAAATTGTTGCTAATATGGTTGAAGAAGGGGTGATTACGATTGCGTATATTGGTTCGGCTGATTGAATGTGAAATTGGTGCTGGCTGTGGGGTGTGGCTTTGGAGATTACTGCTGGTTGAGTTTATCGATCACTGTTGGTTGGTTGATATTAATGTTGTTATTGATAAGGTGTTTTGAATCGTGTAAAGAAAGATCGGAAGTTCGGACGTGATCGGTAAAGTGGAGTTATTCCTTTAGGTTGGACCATTTTGTGTGGCAGTAGATGCGTTGGTTGTAGTTACTTAATTACTGTGAAGTTCATTTTGTATTTGGACTTGTTTAAATTCATGGCTATTGGATCGAGTTTTGGATCCCCCTTTGGTCACTTTCAATTGACCTCTGTCAAGTTGGATGGCACAAATTATCCATCGTGGTCTACTGCTGTTGAAGTCTATCTTACTGCCATCGAACAGCTTGATTTCCTTACATCAACAGCACCGTTTGAGAAAGAGAAACTTGCCAAATGGACAGCAGGAGATGCTATGATTCGAACCCTCTTATGGAATAGCATGGATCCTAAGGTTAGTCCCCACTTTATTCAGTGTAAGACTGCTAAAGCGGTTTGGGAGAAATGTACATTGCTCTATTCTGGACAAAATAATATGACAAGAGTATGTGATACTTGGGAAGCATTATTTGATCTTCAGCGTGGAGATCAATCTTTATATGATCATTATGCTCAGTTTACTACTCTTTATCAACGTTTGGGTACTTATCTTTCTGCATCGGATGTTCCGCGTGTTTTTGCCAAGCGACAAAAGGATCTGCAGACAATATTGTATCTTAAGTCATTGGGGCACCAGTATTCATCTCTTCGACAACACATTACATCACAGAGCTTGCTTCCCACTGTGGATGAAGTCTTCTCTCCAGCTCTTCGTTCTCCGGTTACTGAGAAAGTTTCCTACATGCCAACTATGGAGACGAGCGCTATGCTTTCTCATGGTCCTGGTGGACGTGAGAGTCGTGGTCGAGGTTATCGAGCCCGTGGATGTGACTTTGTTTATAATGGTAGCCGTGGAGGTCGTAATGGAGGAGCTAGCACTCGTGGTGCCGTTAGTTCTGGGAATAGTCGCAGTTCACACTATTGCCACCATTGTCAAAGAACTGGTCATACGGAATCTTATTGTTATTCACTCCACCCAGAGCTCAAACCAACTTTTGCTGCCTATGCTGAAGTGGAGAATCAAGTTGTTTCTATTTCATTGACTCCATCTAGTTCGAGTACCATACAACGTGTAGGAGACTCAGTTACATTGACACGTGCTGAGTATGATGCATTGCTTCGTCCTCAACAAATGACAGGAACTTCAGCTCTTACTGCTATTTTGGCACAAACTTCCAAAGGTAGTTCGTCTTGTTTGTTTTCTGCGACATCTGATTCTTGGGTCATAGACTCTGGAGCTACCAATCACATGACTGGTAACTCTAATTTTCTATCTTCATTTCATTCTATGTCTCATTCATTGTCTAATTCGGTTACATTAGCAAATGGTTCCCAATCGCAGGTTACTGGTACGGGAGTTGCTCATTTGAGTCCCTCTCTTTCTTTGTCATTCGTCCTTCACCTATCCCAGTCTCCCTATAATCTGATTTCTGTTAGCTCATTGACTAAACAATTGAATTGCTCTATAACTTTTTCTGCTTCTCGCTGTACCTTTCAGGATATGAGGACTGGACAGACGATTGGTGGGGGGCATGAATCAAATGGCTTATACTATCTTGACAAGAAGGTGTTAGCTGCCGCAACTATGCAGCGTTCATCCTCTGATGTATATCGGACACATTGTCGAGCTGGTTATCCACCACCAAACATACTTCGTCGTATGTTTCCTGAGTTCGAGTCTGTGAGTTCTTTTCAATGTGAAGCATGTCAGTTTAGTAAACATCATAGAGCGTCTTTTCCTTCCCGTATTCAGAGTCGTATGTC
This sequence comes from Rhodomyrtus psidioides, assembly GCA_021437785.1. Taxonomy (NCBI): domain Eukaryota; kingdom Viridiplantae; phylum Streptophyta; class Magnoliopsida; order Myrtales; family Myrtaceae; genus Rhodomyrtus; species Rhodomyrtus psidioides. Next base: position 5,335,952 of record JAILYB010000010.1, on the reverse strand, counting down.
GAGTCCATTTGAGCTGGTTCATTCAAATGTATGGGGTCCATGTCTTGTTTCTGATATTTCTGGATTCAGATACTTTGTTACATTCGTGGATGATTTTTCCCGAATGACTTGGTTATTTTTAATAAAGGACCGCACGGAAATTTTTCATTGTTTTCAATTATTCTACTTCAAAGTATTGAATTAGTATAATATCTCCGTCAAATGTTTACGGTCAGGCAATGCTAGAGAATATCTTGCCACCACTTCTGGTTTTCAGCTATTCCTTGATTCTCATAGTATTATTCATCAGACTTCCTGTTCATATACCCCTCAACAGAATGGGGTTGAACTTAAAAATCGTCATCTTCTTGATGTTGCTCGTTGTCTTATATTTCACATGAATCTACCTAAACATTTTTGGGGCCATGCTATTCTTACAGCGTGTTATTTAATAAATAGGCTTCCAACTTCTGTTCTTAAGGGGGAGACACCGTTCACTACTTTACACCCAGATCGTCCCCTCTTTTCTTTACCTCTTCGAGTGTTTGGATGTGTTTGTTTTGTACATTCTCTTACTCCCGGTCTTGATAAGTTGGATCCTCGTGCTGAAAAATGTATCTTTGTGGGCTACTTGTACTCAAAAGGGGTACAAATGTTATAGCCCTACTCGTCGTCGGGTATTCGTGTCTGCAGATGTGACATTCTTTGAAGCTTAGTCATCTTTTCCAGTGGATCGTTATGCTCCTTATTCTAGTCTTTCTGAGTGTCTTCGTACTCGTCAGCCTATTTTCAATTTCTTGTCATATGATCGTTTATCTCCTAGTTTCTCCATATTTGTCTCGTCTTTGTCCTCTGTTTCTGTGCCTAGCGGTGTTGCTGAAGCTCTTGCTCATTCTGGTTGGCGGCAAGCAATGGAAGATGAGATGACGGCACTCCTTGAGAACCGTACTTGGGACCTCACTTCATTACCTTCGGAGAAACACACTGTTGGTTGCCGTTGGTTATTTACTGTTAAGGTTCATCCTGACGGCACGCTTGATCGATTAAAGGCTCGATTGGTTGCCAAGGGATATACTCAAACATACGGTGTTGATTATGACGACACCTTTTCACCTGTTGCCAAAATTCCATCTGTTCGTGTCTTTATTTCCCTTGCAACACGTTTTGGTTGGCTTCTTCATCAGCTAAATGTTAAGAATGCCTTCCTTCATGGTGACTTGTCCGAGGAAGTGTACATGGAGCAACCACCTGGGTTTGTTGCTCAGGGGGAGAATTTGGTATGCCGCTTACGTAAAGCTTTGTATGGACTCAAGCAATCTCCTCGTGCTTGGTTTGGCAGATTTAGTGATGCTGTTATCAGGTTCGGATTAAAACGGTGTCAAGTAGATAATTCAGTTTTTAGCTCTGTCTCCTCAGCTGGCTGTATTCTTCTGGTGGTATATGTAGATATTATTATTACTGGCAGTGATTCAGATGGTATCCAACAGCTCAAGCAGTTTCTGCACAAAGAGATTAATACTAAGGATCTGAGACGTTTATGATATTTTCTTGGTATTGAAGTTGCATATTCACATGCAGGTATCAATTTATCCCAACGAAAATATGTACTTGATATTCTTGATGAGGTTGGATTTCTTGGAGCAAAGCCAGTAGATACTCATATGTAGACATGGCCGGTTTCGGTTCAGGAACCGGCCCTTAAGGGAATGATTTCAGTTCTGAGCCGGTTCCCGGTTTCAAAACCGAACCGGATTAAAAAAAAAAGAAAAAAAGGGGACTGCCTCTGCGTATGGGTGAAGAGCCGTTGGCTCTTCCCCTGGCCAGGCGGGCCCCACGTGGGGCCCCTTTGCCTGGGGAAGAGAAGAAATGCTCTTCCCTAGGTGGCTCTTCCCCAGGCGACTTGGGGAATAACCTCATTATTAATATTTTTTAAAAAAAAAAATTAGGCACGGCTCTTCCCCGCCTGGGAAGAGCCGCATACTTATTATTATTATTTTTTAATTAGGCGGTTCGGAACCGGCCCTTGAAGGCCGATTCCGGTTCCGGTTCGAAACCGAGGACCCGATCAACGCGCCGGTTCCGGGTCCACGGTTCCATTTGGCCATGTCTACTCCTATGGAGCCCAATGTAAAACTTGATGCAGAACATGGAGAATTGTTACGTGATCCAGGGAAGTATAGAAGATTGGTGGGAAAGTTGAATTATCTTACTGTCACAAGGCCTGACATATCATTTGCTGTTAGTGTAGTCAGTCAATTCATGAGTTCTCCCCGTACTACTCATTGGGATGCTGTACTTAGAATTATTAAGTACTTGAAGGGAGCACCAGGTAAAGGACTACTTTTCAAGAATTACGGACATTTGGACACTATAGGTTTCTCTGATGTCGATTGGGCTGGATGTCCTACTGATAGAAGATCTACATCGGGGTACTGTGTGTTCCTTGGAGGCAATCTAGTCGCCTGAAAAAGTAAGAAGCAACATGTGGTTTCTCGATCAAGTGCTGAAGCAGAATATAGAGCTATGTCACATGTGACATGTGAATTGCTCTGGTTGAGGATGTTATTATCAGAAATCGGTTTGCCAACATTAGACCCATCAGTGCTATATTGTGATAATCAATCAGCTATTCACATTGCAAATAATCCTGTCTTCCATGAGCGAACTAAACACATTGAGGTTGACTGTCACTTCGTACGAGAGAAAGTTCAGAAAGGGGAAATCATTCTTCAACATATAAGGACGGAAGATCAATTGGCGGATATCTTCACTAAATCACTAAGGGGGAGTCGAGTGAGTTTTCTATGTAACAAGTTGGGATTATTTGATATTTACATCCCAACTTGAGGGGGAGTGTTAGGAAACACTTAAGTGAGGGCAAAGTGATCTTTTAATGTCAATATGGTTTGTTTATTATATATATTCTTATAATCCATCTTTGATGAATACAATTACCTTTTCTTAGTAAACGTAAATAATTACCATTCCTAAGGAATCAACATATCGAGAGATCTAGGTCACTCCCAGCAACACCACCTGAAAGAGTGCGACCCAAATCAAGATTTCCTGACCTGGGCGATGCTGGGAAAAGTTGCTGGGACGTCAACTGAAGCTGGCCGAGAACCTGGGCCGTGGCCGGCCAAGTTGGCCGAGATCCCTAGCCGAGTGCCTGGGACGTAACCGACAAAGCTGGCCGAGAGAGCAGATTTGAGCTTGATGGTGGGTGTTGGATAGGGTTTAGGTTGGGGCGGCTAGGGTTGGCTCTGATACCATGTTGACGATAAAAGAGCAAATCTATTATTTCTGAAGTAAGATAGCGTACTTATAGGCTTAGAGTTAAGCCTAGATAATTACACATATACCCTCAATTTGCTAATACTTTAAATTAATAAATCCAACAGAAGTGTGAAGTGTAGATAGGAATGTTGTTGAAAGATTTTATGATACCACTTGCCAAGTGCTTTAAAAGCTTAAGCTGTTAGAAGAAAGTGTGGTTTAATATTTATATATTCCAACACTCCCCCTCACACTTAGTCTGGTCTTTTGCCCAGTACTAAGCGTGGGACAAATTCATTGGGGAGGCAAATATAGGTCTAGAAAGATTTGAACTCAGGATCTCCTGCTTTGATACCATGAAAGATTTTATGATACCACTTGCCAGCTGCTCTAAAAGCTTAAGCTGTTAGAAGAAGACGTGGTTTAATATTTATATATTCCAACAGTTGTAGCTAGCAATAGGAGATACGAATTCAGGCAGATGCAGAAGCAATAAGGGGTGACAAGGAAAAAAGTTAGAATGCAAAAGATTACGTTGATAGGAGACAATTGGATCATCTATTCTCTTATTCTTTAACGTATGTTAATCGGTCATATTGGTAGTTTATGCCGGTAGAATGTTAAACCATCTCGATGAGATTGTCAGATTGGAGCACTAAAGTGATTCATGCAATCTAGTTGAGCTATTTCTTGGTAATGAGATGAGTGGTGACAAGGAAAAAAAGTTAGAATGCAAAAGATTACGTTGATAGGAGACAATTGGATCATCTATTCTCTTATTCTTTAACGTATGTTAACCGGTCATATTGGTAGTTGATGCCGGTATAATGTTAAACCATCTTGATGAGATTGTATTGTCAGATTGGAGCGCTAAAGCGATTCATGCAATCTAGTTAAGCTGTTTCTTGCTAATGAGATGAGTGGAAGATCTGCTTTCGGTTGAGTAGATAACTGCTGGATCGTGAAAAAGAGTAGGACACGAGGCCTATAAACAAAGCGGATCATTCATGTCGCCCTTAGAACTATTTTTATTTATTTATGTTAATTGAAAAGAAAATGGAGCCCCCGCACTTTTTTTTTTTAGATTGGATCCTATTGTGAGAAAGACAGGCTTATGTCTAGTTAGAATTAGTGGCTTGCAAGATCGAAACAAGTTAACAGATGAGAACAAAAGGGCATGAGGACAGAGAACAGAAGACTTGATCTTTTTTTTTTTTTTTGGTAAGGGCAGAAGACTTGATCTTTCATTAGGTTCAAAACCAAAAATCATTATAGTAGTAGTATTCTCGAACACAAGGTCGGCATTTTTCAGAGATTGGATAGGTCACCAGAACATGAGAAATCTAAGCTCTGGAGCTTCCAATTGGAAGAGGAGCAGAATTGAGACAGAAGCAGCATTGGAGAGACAAAGGAAATGGACAGCAACAAATGGAAGTGCTTTCGAATATTAGGAGGCTAGGTCTAATAACATAGCATAGCAGGTTAGAATACGGGGTCGGCGTTCTTCAGAGATTGTCGATAAACATAACATGGGAAATCTAAGCACCAGAGCCTCTAATTGAAGGCAAAGCAGAAGTCAGAGAGAAGCAGCATTGGAGAGACAAAGGAAAAGGACAGTAACAAATGGAAGTGCTTTCAAATATTAAAACGCCTGAGAAGCAGAAGTCAGAGAGAGCATGTTCAAAGTATGCATGATGCATCATTGGAATCTCTTGTGAAGTAAAACGCCTAGAGAAAAACAAAGTGATTTTTTCAGAAGCATGGCTTGCTTAGGCTATCTAGCAGGAGTATTCCTTTAGACGAAAGGCAAACCTGATCCAAACACGTCCTACATACACTCGAGAGATGAGGGAAGGGTGAGAATAGGAAAGTCTGAATCTGAGGGTATAAGGGTCATTCGCATCGATTACATGGATTGGGAAGACGGAGGCATTCACTTCTCTATCCTAAACACTATAGGTGACCATTGCTAACCACCTGAGCGGTGGTTTCATTCTTTACCCCTGTCAAGAACCACCTCACATTGGGGCCAACTAGAGGTAAGTCCAGCAGTATCATGAGATAAATGGTTAGAAATCCTCTTGTTCAGACTTGCATCAATCTTCGTGTGTTGCTTGTCATTTTAACTTCTATGGTAATTCAAATGCTTTAAAATGATGAAAAGCATTCGTTTCTCTATCCTATACACTTTTATCCTTTGCACAGCCCAGTTGAGCCTGTACATTCGTTTCATAAACCTGTTGGTGATCAGTGCATATTCCAAGACGGAAGCGACACCACTTCTAGAGCGGAGAAATTCGAAAGATAGGATTTATATAAATCCTTGGACTAATGTTTGAGTGTTGAGAGTCAAGTTGTACATCTAGCACATTCATTTAAAAAAAAAATCCTCGCTCCCAAAAGAGAAAGAAGGGACCCCAAAAAAAGTAGAAGAAAAATTCCATTCTTGCGCATCAAGAAAAAGCAAAGTGCCTGGTAAAAGCAAGGTCAATGCCCGTCCAAATGCTTGTACACTTGTAAATCATGTGTTTGATCTTGTAAATGCCAAAAGATGGCATGACACCTGTGTATAGGTCACTAGTGAGATTTGATAATGTCACATTCAAATGTTAACGCCACACTAGCGTGAGAAAGAAGTTCTCCAAAACTACCAATGCACTTCAAAGACTGAAGGCGCTCTATGAGAGACTAGATCGGCAGCAAATCTGCAATGATCACTAATGATTAAAACCTTCCACATATTCTGGGCAAAAAATAAGCTTTTTTCGATCCCCAATCCTACCTATGTTACAACCTTGAGAAGTCTTTTCTGATTAAAGCATTTGGATTAGCATAGGATTTAATGTCTAAGCTTAGCTCGGAGAAGTTCGAGCAAGATTATTTCTTTCTCATTTTTGAAGGGTTCTTGACTTGTAAACCCGGAGCAAATGAAGAAAATTTTGTGTGAAAAAAATGACCTGACTCAGAAAATGAGTCCCCTTTCGGAAATCATGTCCGAGCCCGATATTACGGTCCCGTAAAGACCTCCCGATTGGTCTAAATGTATGCGCTACGAACGGTCTCGAAAACCCAGGTACAGGGTGTCAGGAAATTCGAGTGCTCCTATTATAAAAAGACCAAGTCAGAAAATTGCTAAGAAGACCTTTCTGACAGACATATTCCAATAGAATGCTCGAAAGCAAGCTTTGGTTGGAAACTTCAACTTGTTTGATCCAATGATTTTTCCTCACAAGGATTCTTGATCATCTTTGCATGCTTTGAGATGTTTTGGATAACCTCCAACATCCTAAGCCATTTTTGCATAATTGCGTAGGTTACAATGAAACCTTTTACCTACATCGTGATTGTCATTATCTCAAGAAGGCTAATATTTTGGCAAATGAGAAATGAACTTTGAGGTCTAAACTTCTAGGACTCATGGTGACCCCAGATTCCAGAAGGATGCCTTGCTCTGTGAAGAAGAGTTTTCAAGTTTATTTTCTTGCAAGATCCCTGGTAACCTCATATCTCAGGAAAACACATTCTTATGAAGAGTTTTTGTAGGTTTGAGCTTTTTGCAGGATGCCTGGAATACCCAGATCCCAGAATGTCACCTCCCGTGTCAAAAGGACAATCTTTGGAAATCATCTCTCTGTGAAATTTCAGTTTGCAGGTTTGAACTTTCTGCAGGATGCCTGGAGTACCCAGATCCCAGAATGTCACATCCCGTGTCAAAAGGATAATCTTTGGAAATCATCTCTCTGTGAGATTTCAATTTTGAAGGTTTGAGCTTTCTGCAGGATGCCTGGAGTTCCCAGATCTCAGAATGTCACCTCTAATGTCGAAAGGACAATCTTCACAATCATCTCTCTGTGAGATTTCAGTTTTATAGGTTTGAGCTTTCTGCAGGATGCCTGGAGTTCCCAAATCCCAGACTGTCACCTTCAATGTCGAAAGGATAATCTTAAGAATCTTCTTTCTGTGAGATTTTCAGGTAACCCATGAATCCCAGAAAAATCTTATCAAAACTTTTGCAGGTTTGAGTTTTCTGCAGAATACTTGGAACCCCCAAATCCCAGAATAACGCCTTGCATGTTAAAATGACAAATTTCAGAAACAACTTTCTGTAAGGTTCTAGGTAATCCATAAATCTAGAATAGTTCATTTGGTAAAGTCTAAAGGTCAGGTACACCTCACTTGTGTAAACCCTAGTTAATTCCATTCTTGCGCATCAAGAAAAAGCAAAGTGCCTGGTAAAAGCAAGGTCAATGCCCGTCCAAATGCTTGTACACTTGTAAATCATGTGTTTGATCTTGTAAATGCCAAAAGATGGCATGACACCTGTGTATAGGTCACTAGTGAGATTTGATAATGTCACATTCAAATGTTAACGCCACACTAGCGTGAGAAAGAAGTTCTCCAAAACTACCAATGCACTTCAAAGACTGAAGGCGCTCTATGAGAGACTAGATCGGCAGCAAATCTGCAATGATCACTAATGATTAAAACCTTCCACATATTCTGGGCAAAAAATAAGCTTTTTTCGATCCCCAATCCTACCTATGTTACAACCTTGAGAAGTCTTTTCTGATTAAAGCATTTGGATTAGCATAGGATTTAATGTCTAAGCTTAGCTCGGAGAAGTTCGAGCAAGATTATTTCTTTCTCATTTTTGAAGGGTTCTTGACTTGTAAACCCGGAGCAAATGAAGAAAATTTTGTGTGAAAAAAATGACCTGACTCAGAAAATGAGTCCCCTTTCGGAAATCATGTCCGAGCCCGATATTACGGTCCCGTAAAGACCTCCCGATTGGTCTAAATGTATGCGCTACGAACGGTCTCGAAAACCCAGGTACAGGGTGTCAGGAAATTCGAGTGCTCCTATTATAAAAAGACCAAGTCAGAAAATTGCTAAGAAGACCTTTCTGACAGACATATTCCAATAGAATGCTCGAAAGCAAGCTTTGGTTGGAAACTTCAACTTGTTTGATCCAATGATTTTTCCTCACAAGGATTCTTGATCATCTTTGCATGCTTTGAGATGTTTTGGATAACCTCCAACATCCTAAGCCATTTTTGCATAATTGCGTAGGTTACAATGAAACCTTTTACCTACATCGTGATTGTCATTATCTCAAGAAGGCTAATATTTTGGCAAATGAGAAATGAACTTTGAGGTCTAAACTTCTAGGACTCATGGTGACCCCAGATTCCAGAAGGATGTCTTGCTCTGTGAAGAAGAGTTTTCAAGTTTATTTTCTTGCAAGATCCCTGGTAACCTCATATCTCAGGAAAACACATTCTTATGAAGAGTTTTTGTAGGTTTGAGCTTTTTGCAGGATGCCTGGAATACCCAAATCCCATAATGTCACCTCCCGTGTCAAAAGGACAATCTTTGGAAATCATCTCTCTGTGAAATTTCAGTTTGCAGGTTTGAGCTTTCTGCAGGATGCCTGGAGTACCCAGATCCCAGAATGTCACATCCCGTGTCAAAAGGATAGTCTTTGGAAATCATCTCTCTGTGAGATTTCAATTTTGAAGGTTTGAGCTTTCTGCAGGATGCCTGGAGTTCCCAGATCTCAGAATGTCACCTCCAATGTCGAAAGGACAATCTTCACAATCATCTCTCTGTGAGATTTCAGTTTTATAGGTTTGAGCTTTCTGCAGGATGCCTGGAGTTCCCAAATCCCAGACTGTCACCTTCAATGTCGAAAGGATAATCTTAAGAATCTTCTTTCTGTGAGATTTTCAGGTAACCCATGAATCCCAGAAAAATCTTATCAAAACTTTTGCAGGTTTGAGTTTTCTGCAGAATACTTGGAACCCCCAAATCCCAGAATAACGCCTTGCATGTTAAAATGACAAATTTCAGAAACAACTTTCTGTAAGGTTCTAGGTAATCCATAAATCTAGAATAGTTCATTTGGTAAAGTCTAAAGGTCAGGTACACCTCACTTGTGTAAACCCTAGTTAATTCCTCAAAATATAGGGTCAGCAAAATGTTCGACAATCGCTACAGAACGGGTGCGTCATCCATAGGTTCCTAGTAGAGAGGAGTCATATTCCTCGCCTGATCCCCTTGAAGGATCAAAATGTTCGACAATCCCTACATAACGAATGCGTCATCCATAGGTTCCTAGTAGAGAGGAGTCCTATTCTCGGCCTGATCCCCCTGAAGGATCAAAATGTTCGACAATTCCTACAGAACGGGTGCGTCATCCATAGGTTCCTAGTAGAGAGGAGTCCTATTCTCGGCCTGAATGTTCGACAATACCTACAGAATGAGTGCGTCATCCATAGGTTCCTAGTATAGAGTAGTCCTATTCCCGGCATGATCCCTTGAAGGATCAAAATGTTCGACAATCCCTACAGAACGGGTGCGTCATCCATAGGTTCCTAGCAGAGAGGAGTCCTATTCATGGTCTGATCCACCATACGGATCAAAACCCTTGACAATCCCTAAGAGACTGGGTGCGTCATTCATAGGTTCCTGTCAAGTATAGGAATCCCATTCTGGTACGGCCTACCATACATGCTAGAGTTTAACCGCCTTAGGGTACTTAAAAGATGAGTCCCTAGGTATCCACTTGAATCCGCTATACACCGCGCATGCCGCACGAGCGTCAGGCAGGTAAGTAACAGGTGAGTATCTCTATCCCGCCTCTCTCTCTCTCTCTCTCTCTCTCTCACACACACACACACACACACACACACACACACACACATACACAAACACATCAGCTGAAACGAAATGAGCAGAGCATTCACCAACGGGACAAGAAAGATTAGATGTCAAGATTCATTTTTCTATTTCCCAGTAGAGTCGATCTAAACTTAGGTGTCACTTGTCTTTGAGAGAAACCTCTCGCGAGATTCCTCTCAAAGAGGGGCAGCCGTTGACACCTAATTTTGGATGAGCCTTTTTACAGGTATTTTTTTAGAAAATTCATCAAAAATCCATAAAAAGTCAAAAATTACAAAATAAACTTTGGTAGCCTTGGCCAAGTCTAAGGAACCATTTTTGACAAAAAAAAAATAATTTTTCATATTTTTCGCATTTTCTAGTATTTTTAGAAAATAGAAAAATACTAGAAAAATCAAGAAAAATAGCATTTAAGGTCACAAAATATGGAAAAATAGCCAATATTTTTTATTTTAAATCCCTTGTCTTTTTGACATCACAAAAAATCCAAAATCAGATTCAATTTTAGGTGTTCCTTTATAACACATATGATTGAATTTGAGAAAAAAAATGTCAATTGAGTCTTTAAATTTGCAATTTTGGCATTTTTTAGGATCTTGACATTCAATCTAATTGTCCCTTATTGCAATTTAGCCCAATTGTTTGCACAAATTGGTCAATTACATGAATTTGACAAAATTACATACTTAATTGCATTTTAGTCCTTGAATTTGGGCATATTTGAAATTACTTTCAATTCAAGGACTATCATTGCAAATTAAATATATTGCCCAATGGTTTTCATCATTTTGAATCAATTGGCATAGGTAATTTGGCCCAATTTGATCATTTGAGCCTTCAATTGCACAATTCCCCGATTTGCAATTAAATGAAAATTTGGAATTTTTATAGAAATTGATGTGAAATTTTAGGCAAAACCATATTTTTTGGATAATATTCATGCCCTAAGCTCAATTATGATGTTCAATTGCAAAATTTCCTCACCAAATTGGGTTTAATTTGAAAATTCTAAATCAGAACCGGTTCAGACCGGTCAGACTGGTCGAACCGGTCTGAACAGTATCGTCTTCCTCCTTAAGCCTGCGCGCAGATGAACAGTTCTGAGGGTGATTTCGATCCTCAAATTGAAGACTAATTCGTGGATAATCAAGCACGCATTGGTGGGCGTATTGTTGCCTATACTTTTACCTGTCTATTAACACTGGCGGCACCGCTCGACGTCGCCGGAATAAAAGACAATTGGCCGGTCAAGTTTCGGAGCTGCAAAAAGTCAACAAAAGCCAACACAGCTCAAATCTGTGACAAATTCGCGCGAGGTAAAGCCTGCCCAAAAACCAAACAAAGTTGGACGAATCGCCCATCCTCCCCGACGCCGTTTGAACCTAAAACCACGTGGTGGCACGTGCCATTTGAGTCAGTTGGCCGTTCCCCAATTCGGCGCCAAAATCTTGAAAGTTATATAAGCCCAATGAGGGCTTTCGGTTGAGAAGGTTGGCAGATTCAGTTGCAGGAGAGGGAACTGAATCGAGAGAGAGAGAGAGAGAATGAGAGGGAGAGAGCTCACCTTCCCTCGCGGTGGTCGAAGGTTCGAACTCGAATAGGCAGAACGCTGGTTGGGCCTTCTCAAGCTAAACCGAAGCTCCCTGAGAACGTCAAGAGGTCGCCCAGACTCCCAGGAGTTGATCGCCGCCAACCGCGGGAATAGGTGAGTTCGACCTCCAAGCTTTCTTACTGAGCATCAATGGCAGAAATCAATTCCGGTCTTAATTCTTTAAATTAGAATGTGCGTTTTATTCCCCGAGCATCACTGACCATTGTCGCACATCTATTTTGCATCGACTTCGCTTGCACACCCCGAATTGAGTCCCCAATCCAACCTCCATTGCCGAACACTGTCCATTCTTGGCTAGCCAAATCTGGGCCGAGCGAGCTCAATCGGAGCTCGAGGTAAGTCTCCTGAACATCGATTGATGCTATCCTGTGATGGAATTGCAATGATTTTGTGTTAGTCGAGCGATCAAACTCCCATGGCCGTACTAGGCACTCTGCTTGATACTCGTGATTTTGCGAATGAGATGCTGCGATTCTTAGATATGTTAAACTAGAGACGATCGCGAGTCGATTGCCATTGGTCTCGCATGATTTCATCAAGATCCCACCGTAGGATCGTCACCGGAAACTCCTGGCCGTTCATTCCTTCACCGTCGCGGGGTTGAAGACGAAGCTGACGTGGCCGGTCAGCGAGTCAAAGTCCTAGGTGGCGGGGCGTGATTGGTCGATGTGGATGCCGAGTCAGTGTGGCCGTTAGGGTCCGTTATTCGAATAGGTCGATCGGACGGTTCAGATTAATCAAGTTCAATTTATAACAACCGTCCGATTAGCAATTAAAAATATCTGAAAATCATTTTAAAATCGAAAATTCGAGTTGATCAAAAACGGTGTCGTTTGGCTAAGTGGGTAGGCGACGTCGTTTAGGTTAGTAGGATTGAACGGCTCAGATCAAGTCTCAGGTTCTAATCGTGGCCGTAGGTTTTAGTAAGTCAATCAAACGGCTCAGGTCGAGTCTTCGCTTAATCTAAACCGTAGGTTCTAGTAATCAGATCCAACGGGCGTGGATTAGCCTCGCGGTTCAGTATGGGCCGTCGGATTAATTCCGAATAATCTGAAAATCAAAAACGTAGAAACGGCGTCGTTTTAGTCCGTAGGTTTCGCGGGTCCAGGTCTGGGCCGGGTTCCGACCCGAGTGGGTCGGGTCGACCCGGTCCGAATAATATTTTAAATAAAAAAAATCAGAAAATGGTTTTAAAAAAAATCAGAAAAATTCTAGAAAATCATAAAAAATTCTAGAAAATCATAAAAAATTCTAGAAAATCCCAGAAAATCCCAAAAAAATGTAGAAAAATTGCAGGAAATTCCTGGACACTCCAGAAATCCCCAAAAATTGAGGATTGACCACAGACAACTGGTCAATCCTATTTTTGGGGTTTCGCATCCGTTCTTCCAAGAATTGATGACAATGCCCTTTAGGGGTAGTTTGTCCCTGCCTTGTATATTGAGATAGGTCGAAAATACCTCGACTAGGATAAGGCCAGTTAGGTGGAGAATCTTTTTGCTTGGGTTTTTGAATCTCATCATTTTTCCTAAAATGACGATTTTACCCCTCGAAGGGTAAATCGTCTTTCCCATTCCAGTTGAGTCCCGAAAATTGCTTGAAATTAGGGTTTGGGTCAGGTGGGTGATCAACCCTAATATTTGAGATTTTCAGTTCCCATCTTTGTCTAAAATGACGACTTTACCGTTCCAAGGGTAAAATCACTTTTAAATTCCAGAAAAATTCTGAAAATTCCTGAAAAATTGGAAATGGATTGGATTGATTGCCAATCTTATTTCCCCCATCCTTTGACCATACAATTCATCTAAAATGACAAATTTTCCCTGCCGAGGCGAATTGTCCCCGAATTGTTCAAAATCACGATTTTGCCCCTCATGGGCAAATCATGTCAAAATCATTCCTAAGCCTTGATTGAGACTTCTCTATGCTAATATGGTCTCATTAGGGATGCTATGCTGATTTCATGTGATTTATCCACATGTTATGGATCCTTGACTTGCGCTTTTATTTTAATGATTGTGAGTGATAGGATAGTCATTCCTGTCTGCATGAGCTCCTAGATTTAGGATCAGTCTCCCACTCTTCTGTATGAAATCCTAGGATTAGATAAGCCATTCAATTTAGGTACCAAAATGGCGTCAACTCTAACAGATGACGTAACTAAGTCCTCGAACCCACTTCTCTAGCTTCCGCAGAATCGAGTAGATCACTCTCAACTATTCGATAGGGTTTCCGATCGTACCCTCCACGAAACGATTGGTGGCGACTCCTTGGCATATACACATATCACATGTCACCAGACCGCACTGAAGGTCGATCACGTATATCTAGCCGTTGCGATTTGGGTAATGGACCTTGGGAGAGACGCGCGTCCGATCATGCAGCGATCGAGCGGCACATTAGCCCCCTCCGACGGGCAGCCCGCGAGAGGGTCGCGACAAATAGGTGGTGTATTACTAATTTGTTGTTGATGTGGGGCTAAACGGAAATGGTGTTTCAAATTAGGAGCCATTGAATTAATGTTGCTGCTGATTTTGGTGTGGATGAATTTGTATGGAGTTACATGTGTGGTTATTGAAAGTCGAAAGTGGTTTGTGAGTTGAATTTATTTTTTTTCATTGTGGTTTGTGAAGATGTCCACTGATTCATCAAAATCTCTGTCTATTACTTCAGGGTTAGTTCCCCCTAGTACTCCTTCCAGTTCAGGCTCTTTTGGTCCGTATAACAATATGACAGGTTTGCATAATACCTTAGTCGAGCTGGATGGTACGAATTACCCTTCTTGATCCATGACTCTTTCGACCTTTATTTACGCCAATCGTCAGTCTAGATGGCTTGATGAAGAACCACCTGAAGATGCTTCTAGTCTAGAAGAATAGAAGTTTGTTGATGCTACTTTTACGTACATTGTTATGGGGAAGCATGGCTGAATCTGTTTGTCATCTTTTCATGGATTGTGCGACAGCCCGTCAAGTGTGGACGGAGTGCGCTTTACTATATTCTGGATAGAATAATATGAGTAGAATGTGTGATATGTGGGAGGCTTTGTTTGAAGCTAAAATTGATGATGCCAGTTTGGCAGAACATTATGCTCGTTTTGCATCTTTGTATCAACGCCTCAAGTCTTATTTTCCACTTACTACTATAGTTACTCAGATGCAGCAACGAGAAGCATACATGATAGCCATGTTGTTTCTCTGTAGCCTTGGTCCAGATCATAGGGATCTTCGTCAACAGATTACCTTTCAAAGCACCATCCCTTCCATTGAAGAAGTTTATTCTTGGGTTGCTCGTTACACTTCCATTCCCAAGACTTCAGCAATGTCAGACAATAGTGTTATGGTGGCTCGTGAAGGTCAAGGAACTTGTGGTCGTATGAGCGGTCGTGGACAATGGAATTCTGACAATTCCTACCATGGTCGTGATCGTGGTTTTCAAAATCGAGGTGGTGCTCGTGGTGGTAGTAATAATGTTCTAGGGAAGCTCGAGATGGCGGTCGAGGTAGCCGCTTATGTACGCATTGTCAACTTTCTGGGCATACTGTTGATTATTGTTATGATCTCCATCCTGAGCTGTAGGGTCTACATGCTTCCATTGATATTGAGCCTTGGACGACTTCTCCCGGATCCTCCTCTGAACAAGCTACAGTAAACTTGACTCGTGTAGAATATGATGAGCTGGTCAAAGCACGACAGAATATGAGTGGTGTTGTCTCTAGTCCTACTACCACTTTAGCACAGTATAATGATCCCACTTGTCTACTGTCCAGTATAGCTACTCCTCATTCTTGGATTATTGATTCAAGTGTCACTCATCATATTACTAGTGACTCTCGTCTTATTAGATCCACTTCATCTGTTCCTTCTACGTTAGTTACCTTAACAGATGGTTCTCAATTCAAAGTAGCTGGTATAAGTTGTGTATCTTTGAGTTTCTCTGTCTCCTTACCATTTGTTTATCATATTCCACACTTTCCTCACAATCTATTATCAGTCAGTTTTATTACTCGTGATCTTGATTGCGATATTATCTTTTCTTTGTCTTCGTGTATTCTTCAGGATCGGAAGACTGGACGCCGAATAGGTGGTGGGCGTAAGGTTGGTGGATTGTACATCATGGATCATGAGATTATTGCTGCTGCTGCCACAGTTTAGAATAAAGCCGTGGATGATTCATATATGTTACATTGTCGCCTTGGTCACCCATCAGCAGACGTACTCCGACGATTTCCTTTTATGTCTAGTTCAAGTCTTTAGTTTAATTGTGAAACCTATCAGTTGGGTAAACATCATCGTATGTCTTTTGCCCCTTGAGTTTCGAGTCGTGCTTCACAACCATTCGAGTTAGTTCACTCCGATGTGTGGGGTCATAGTCGAGAGTCTTCATTTGGTCTTCGTTATTTGTCACTTTCATCGATAATTGTACTCGTACAACTTGGTTATATTTAATAAAAGATCGTACTGAAGTTTGTTATTCTTTTCGCCAGTTCTATAATGAAGTTTGTACACGGTATAATTATTCTGTTAAGTGTTTGTGTACAGACAATGCTTGTGAGTATTTTTCTTCTTCTACTTTCATTCCATTACTTGAGTCTCACGGTATTTTACATCAGAGCTCTTGTGCTCACACTCCACAACAAAATGGAGTTGCTCAACGTAAAAATCATCATTTCTTGGATGTTTCACGTTGCCCATTGCCTACTTCTTCATACTCATATGCCTAAGTCCTACTGGAGCTATGCTCTTCTTACAACATGTCATCTCATTAATCGTCTTCCCTCCTCCATGTTGAAAGGAGCTATTCCTTAGACTCTTCTTCATCCTGATCATCCATTATGGTCTATTCGTCCTCGTATCTTTGGATGTGTCTGCTTTGTTCATTCTTTGTCACCTAGGTTGGACAAGTTATCACCTCATTTTGAAAAATGTATATTTGTAGGTTACTCTCGTACTCAAAAAGGGTATGTTTGTTATAGTCCTACTCGTCGTCAGGGATATGTCTGCTGATGTGACTTTCTTTGAGGATCAAGCATTCTTTTGTGATGTTCGTTCTCAGGCATCATTTACCATGGATCTTCTCCCACCATCCGCACCTATGTCTCAGTCGAAGCCACTACCCGTTCCTTCTAATGATGCTTCACCAGATCCAAGATCTCCAGCACCGGTTCCTCTTCAGGTTTGCACACGTGGTCCTCGACCTGTTTGGGGCCATAACTCTCCCCCAGCGAACGTCCCACCATCACTGCGACATTCTGAATTTCCGCCCCCTCGAGGCTTGAGATATGAAGTGGAAGCTCGAATTGGCAATTGGAAATAAAGAATTTCAAAATTGAAAAAAGATTTGACGTCGCCTCGCCAATGGCCACTCAAAATGAGAAAAATGAAGTTTCGGACGAAAAGTGACAAATGACCGTTTTGCCCCCCAACCTCATACCTTTGCCTTAAGAAAGTTGGAAGGGAAAAATTGTCAATCTACCCCCCCATAGAAGCTACGAAAAATCATGAGGGACAAGTCAATGGAAGTCAAAGTGAAATAACCAATAATTGGACCATTGCCACGTGTCATCTTTTGGCTAAACCAAGCATTAAATTGCCTTAAATGTAATTGTCGCGACCCTCTTGTGGCGAGGGGGCTAATGGGCCGCCCGATGTCGCCATGATCGGACGCGAGCCTCTCCCAAGGCCCTTTACCCAAATCGCAATGGCTAGAAATACGTGGTCGACCTTCGGTGCGGTCTGGTGACATGTTATATGTATACATGCCAAAGAGTCGCCACCAATCGTTTCTTGGAGGGTACGATCAGAAAATCCTATCGAATAGTTGGGAGTGATCTACTCGATTCTGCGAAAATCAGAGAAGTGGGATCGGGGACTTTGTTATGTCAATTGTCAGAGTTGACGCCCTTTCGGTACCTAAGTTGGATGATTTATCTGATCCTAAGATTTCATGCAGATGAGTAGGGGTACGAACCTAAATCTAGGAGTTCATGCAGACATGAGTGGCTAACCTATCACTCACAATCAGTAAAAATAAATACGCAAATTAAGGATCCAGAACATGCAGATAAATCACATGAAAGCATCATGGCATCCCTAATGATGCCCTATTAGCCTGAAGGAGTCTCAATCAAGGCTTAAGAGTGATTTTGATATGATTCGCCCATGAAGGGCAAAATCATAATTTTGAACAATTTGGGGATAATTTACCCCGGAAGGGAAAATTTGTCACTCAGATGAAGTGTATGGTCAAAAGATGATGGAAATAGGATTGGCAATCAATCCAATCCATTTCCTATTTTTCATAAACTTCTAGAATTTTTTTTGGAATTTTAAAAGTGATTTTACCCTTAGAGGGGTAAAATCGTCATTTTGGACGAAGATGAGAATTGAAAATCTCAAATATTAGGGTTGGTCGACCACCTGACCCAAACCCTAATTTTAAGCAATTTTCTGCACTTGATTGAAATAGGAAAGACGATTTAACCTTTGAGGGGTAAAATCGTCGTTTCAGATAAAGTAATGAGATTCGAAAATCCCAGCAAAAGGATTCGCCACCTAAAGGGTCCTATCCTAATCTAGCATTTTCGACCTATCTCAGATACAAAGCGAGGACGAATTACCCCTAAAGGGCATAATCGTCAATTTCCAGAAGAACAGATAAGAAACCTCAAAAATAGGATTGACCAGTTGTCTGTGGTCAATCCTCAATTTTTGGGTAGAGTGTCTAGGAATTTCCTACAATTTTCCTACATTTTTTTTTGGATTTTCTAGGATTTTCTAACATTTTTTAGGATTTCCTAGAATTTTTCCAATTTTTTTTAATTTTTTAAATCATTTTCATATTTTTTTATTTAAAAAAAGTGATTCGGACCGGGTCGACCCGACCCGTTCGAGTCGAAACCCGGCCCAGAACCCATACTCGCGCGACCCGGCCACCAAAACGACGCCGTATCATCCTTTTTTATTTCTGATTATTTGGACTTGATCCGACGGTTCCTATTGAACCACGTGGCTACTCCACGTCCATTGGATGATCTGACTAAAATCTACGGCTTAGATTAAATGGAGACTCGACCAGGGCCGTCTGATTGACCTACCAAAATCTACGGTCGGGATTAGACGGCAAGACTCGATCTGGATCGTCCACCCTCACTAACCTAAACGACGCCGCACTACTACTAACCTAAACGACACCGTTTCGAAATATTTTGATTTTATGATTTTAAAACATTTTCGGATAAACCTAATTACTAATAGGACGGCCACTAAAATTCAAACACGATTTATCTGAGCCATCTGATCTGTTTATTCGAATAACAGATCCTAACGGCCATGCTGACTGGACAACCACGTGGACCAATCACAGGACGACACCTAAGCCTTTGACTCTTTGACCGACCACATCATCTTCGTCTTCAACCTCACGACCTCCTCTGAACGGACGGCCGCGACTCTCCGGCGATGATCCAATGGTGAAAATTTGACGAAATTACACAAGACCGGCACCAATCGACTCGCAGCGATCTCTAGTTTAACATATCTAAGAATCATGGCATCTAATTCACGAAATCACGAGTATCATGCAAAATGCCGAGTACGGCCATGGAAGTTCAATCACATGATTCATGGCTTTTCGAAGCAATTCCTTCACATAGGAGCACCACAGGGTGTTCAGGAGACTTACCTCGAGCTCTGATTGAGCTCGCTATGGCTAGAATAGCCTGGCCATTGATCGACCAGGCCGAGCTAGGTTGGGAGTTCGACTCAGGGTTTTCAGGCAAAATCGATGCAAAAAAAGAGATACAGCAATGGTCAGTGACATTCAAGGAACAAAAGGCACACACTAATTGCAAGAAAAAACGTAAAATTGATGAGTCGCCATTGGTGCACAGTGAAGAACTCGAAACTGTCTCACCTATTTTTGCGATTTCGCATGGCACGGTCGGTGGCGATCGCTTCCTGGCACTCCAAGTGACCTTCTGACGGTCTTCTTTGGCTTCGGTTTGGCCGGAGACGGCCTAACCAGTGCCTTACAGTCGAGCTCAAGTTCTCGACGACGGGGGTCGGAGAACGAGCTCTCTCTCGAGTTTTCTCTCTCTCTTTCGATTCTGTTCTACTTTTCCAACTGAACTGAACCAACCTCTCTTCTAGAAGATCCATTAGCCTTTTATATCTGTTTCAAATTCTGGCGCCGAATGGGGAACCCTCGTTCTCCCTCTATCACGTGCCTCCCATGCGCCATTTGGTCATCGGACGGTGACGGAATCTGTTGGGTATCTGTCTAAGTCCGTCAAGCCTTCCGTCGAGTGTCATTTGGCTCGAATTTGAAGCGAATTTACTCTAAGTTTGTTTTTGTTTACTTTTGCAGATTTACAGGTTTGACTGACCTCGCCGGAGCTCGTCCGGCGACCATTTGTCTTGAGGCTGGTCTTGATCGAAAGGTCTTGAGGTGAGGAACAAGACGCCCACCTAATTTCTCCCGATTATGGCCGACTGTCTAATCGATTGCTCGATCAAAATTTGCCTGAGAATTGTCCATTCGCGCGAGAGTCTTGAGGAAGACGATGACACTATAGTGAACCGGTTCGACCGGTCTGACCGGGCGGTCTGACCGGTCTGAACCGGTTTCGACTTGCAATTTTCAAATTAAACCCAAATTGGTGGGGAATTTTTGCAATTAAACCTTAGAATTGAACTTAGGGCATGAATTTTATCTAAAACTATGGTTTTACCCAAAAGTTCATGTCAATTTCTACAAAAACCCTAAATTTGTCCTTAATTGCAATTAGGCAAATGGTGAAATTGGAGGCTCGAATGATCAAATTGGACAAAACTACCTATGTCATTTGAATCAAAATGATGAAAAGCATTGGGCAGTGACTTCAATTTACAATGATAGTCCCTGAATTGAATGTAATTTATAAAAATGCCCAATTTCAAGGACTAAAAAGCAATTAAGTATGTAGTTTTGCCTAATTCATGCAATTGGGCAATTTGTGCAAACAATTGGGCTAAATTGAAATAAGGGATGAATAGATTGAATGTTAAGATCCTAAAAAATGCCAAAGTTGCAAATTAAATGACTTAATTGATATTTTTTTACCAAATTCAATCATATGTGTAACAAAGGAACACCTAAAATTGAATTTGATTTTGGACTTTTTATGAGGTCAAAAAAGACAAAGGATTTAAAATAAAAATATTGATTATTTTTTCATATTTTTGTGACCTCGAATGCTATTTTTCTTGAATTTTCGAGTATTTTCCTATTTTCTAAAAATACTAAAAATTATGATAAATATGAAAAATTAATTTTTGGTCAAAAATGGTTCCTTAGGCTTGGCGAAGGCCACCAAAGTTGATTTTGTAATTTTTTTTGACTTTTTATAAATTTTTTTATGAATTTTCTAAAGATAAGCTGAAAAAAGGCTGATCCGAAATTAGGTGTCAACAGCTGCCCCTCTTTGAGAGGAATCTCGCGAGAGGTTTCTCTCAAAGACATGTGACACCTAAGTCTAGATCGACTCTACTGGGAAATAGAAAAATGAATCTTGACATCCATTCTCTCTTGTCCCGCTGGTAAATGCTTTGTCCTATCTTTGCCGATGTGAGAGGGAGAGAGGCGGAATAGAGATGCTTACCTATTGCTCACCTGTCTGATGCTCGTGTGGCATGCGCGGTTTATAGCGGATTCCAGTGGATACCTAAGGACTCGTTTCTTGAGCATCCTAGGATGGTTAAACTCTAGCTCGTATGGTAGGCCAAACCAGAGTGGGATTCCTATTTGACAGGAACCTATGGATGACGCACCCGTTCTTTAGGGGTTGTCAAAATTTTTGATCCGTATGGTGGATCGAACCATGAATAGGACTCTTCTCTGCTAGGAACCTATGAATGACGCATCCGTTCTATAGGGATTGTCAAAAAATTTGATCCGTCAAGGGGATCAGGCCATGACTAGGACTCCTTTCTGCTAGGAACCTATGGATGAAACACCCGTTCTGGTAGGGATTGTCAAAAAATTTGATCTGTCAAGGGGATCAAGCCGTGGATAGGACTCCTTTCCGCTAGGAACCTATAGATGATGTACTCGTTCTGGTAGGGATTGTCAAAAACTTTGATCCGTCAGGGGGATCAGGCCGTGGATAGGACTCCTTTCTGCTAGGAACCTATGGATGACGTACCCGTTCTGGTAGGGACTGTCAATGACTAAGCTGATCCTACATCTTGGGGAATCAACGAATGTTTATATAAGTGAGGTGTACCTAACCTTTAGGTTTACCAAATGAGCTATTCTGGGTTTGGGGATTACCTAGAACCTCACAGAAAGTTGGTTCAGAAGATTATCCTTTTGACATGCGATGTGTTATTCTGGGATTTGGGGATTCCAAGTATCCTGCAGAAAATTCAAACCTGCAAAAAATATTGATACGATCTTTCTAGGATTTAGGGGTTACCTGAAATCTTGCAGAAGGAAGATTCAGAAGCTCTTCATCGCGGAGCAAAGTACACTTCTTCGACTTGGGGATGCCATGAGTCTTATAGAAGTTTAGACTTGAATGTTCATTCCTCGTTCGAAAAGATATCAGTCATCTCGAGGTAATGATAGTTATAATGCAAGCAAAGCTTTACTTTGACCTATGCAATTATGCAAAATGACTTAGGACGCTGGAGGTTATCCAAGACATCTCAAAGCATACAAAGATGATCAAGGATCCCTGTGAGGAATATCCTGGATCAAACAATTTGAAGTTTCCAACTAAAGCTTACTTTTAAGCATTCTATTGGAACGTCTCGATCAAAGAGGGCTTCTTACCAATTCTTTGACTTTGGTCTTTTATGACAAAAGTACTCGAATTTCCTAATAACCTATACTTGGGTTTTCGGGGCCATTCGCAACGCATACATTTCGATCAATCGGGAGGTCTTTACGGGACCGTAATGTTGGATTTGGACACGGTTTCCAAGGGGACTCGCTTTCTGAGTCAGGTCCTTTTTTAATGAACAATTTTCTTCATCTGCTCCAGGTCTACAAGTCAAGAACCCTACAAAAATGAGAGAGAAATAGTCTTGCTCGTACCTCTTCGAGCTAAGGTATATATCAACATAGGCCTCTTAGTCAGAAAAGACTGCAAAGGTTTGTAACGTTGGTAGGATTGGGGATCGAAAAATGCTTGTTTTTTGCCCAGAATCACGAAGGGTTTGACATTGGTGATCATTGCCGATCAGTCCTCTGTTCCACCCCGGATTGATAATGTTTCAAAAGACGCCTACGTGTCTTGAGAATGAGCCTGTCTTTTGAAAGACGTTGCTCGCCGTTTTGGCAATTGGCTGCAATTCCGTGTGAAGGGTAGCATTTTATTACGCAAGTCTTGAAGGTTCTTCTTCATCTTGAAACTTGTTAGGGAGGTTGAAATATCCCGTGACCTCTTGATATCCCTAAAATTCTGCTTTATGACTTTCCAACATTTTGGTGGAGGTCAACCCTTTTCTTGTCAGGCTTTTGATTTAATTTACTAATACATGAGGATTCGACTTTTTCTCTCCTCCTTTTTCTTTTTCTTTTCCGATCCCGCCTTTCCTTGTCTTTACCTAAGAACTAGGATCTTTGATCGTTCTTTGGGGCGAGTGACTTGAGTCCCATTCTGTCTTGAATACCTCACTTTCTGAGATTCGCACGTGGCTCCTGTTTTTGAGCCTTTATGTCCACTATGCCTTGGTCATCTTTCTCCTGGAATGTACAATGATCACCAATGGGGGTATATGAAACGAATGTGTAGGCTCAAATTGGTTATACAATAGATATAATTGTGCAGGGTAGAGAAACGAACATCTCTCCGTCATCCTAAGGTGCCTGGTGTTGACACCTGATTTTTTTTACCATTTATTATTGTGATTTTTATTCTTTAAAATTAATTAAAAATATCAAAAAAGGTCATAAAATCACAAAATCAACTTTGGAAGCCTTGGTTTAACCTTAGGAACCAATTTTGAACAAAAAATATTTTTCGGTATTTTTAATATTTTTCGAGTTTATTTGATTATAAAAATACCCAAAAAATCAGAAAAATACCATTCGTGGTCAGAAAAATACCCAAAAATATTCGATAATTTTGTTTTAATTTCCTCTTCAAGTGTGTCACTTTAAATCTCAAAAATTCGGCTCGGGTCACTATGTTCCTTCACAAACATAAACCCGAACCGAGCCTAAAAAAAAAAAAATCATTTTCGAGTCTTTTAGTTTTCAATTCTAACTTTTTATAAGCTATGACATTGGATTCTAAAGTCTTAAAGTGCAATTAGGTCAATTTTCCCTCCAATTTAATCAATTTTTACCAAAAGGGCTTAATTGCACATTTTTCTTTCAATTAGTCCCCGGTTTCACGGATGTATACGTATGCTCTACGTATTTATACATCATACGTATTTATACGTTATGCATATTTGTATTGTTTGGTAACCTCTTTAACTCTTGTAATAATAATAATGGTTATTATTTTTAACACCTTTGTTAGTGCCTTTTTTAGCATTTTTGTATTGTGAGTGCTATTTTTAAATAGCATTTTTTGTATTATAAATTGTGAGTGCTATTGTTAGTGCTATTTTTAAATGACATTTATTTATCATAAATTGTGAGTGCTATTGTTAGTGCTATTTTTAAATGGCATTTATTTATCATAAATTGTGAGTGCTATTATTAGATAGAATTTATAATTGTTAGTGCTATTTTTAAATAGAATTTTTGTATTATAAATTGTGAGTGCTATTGTTAGTGCTATTTTTAAATAGCATTTTTGTATTATAAATTGTGAGTGCTATTGTTAGTGCTATTTTTAAATGTCATTTATTTGTGAGTGCTATTATTAGATAGAATTTATAATTGTTAGTGCTATTTTTAAATAGAATTTTTGTATTATAAATTGTGAGTGCTATTGTTAGTGCTATTTTTAAATAGCATTTTTGTATTATAAATTGTGAGTGCTATTGTTAGTGCTATTTTTAAATGTTATTTATTTGTGAGTGCTATTTTTAGATAGAATTTATAATTGTTAGTGCTATTTTTAAATACAATTTATTGGAAGGTATTTTTGGCTATAAAAGGATGGCAAGAGTTTTGAGGTTAAAGGGGAGAGACATTTTGTAGAGTGTGCAAATTTTTGAGAGCTTAGAGAGAAGAACACAAACACTCTCTATATTCTCATAATCTTGAGCGAGCAAAATATACTAAGTTTGGAATATTGATTCCGCATATTGCTAGCACAATTGTTGTGGAGTTATTAGTCGTCTCCCCGTTCGTCAATTGGTGGTGCGTCCGAACTAGATGCCTAACACTTGTGGAGGCTGAGATCGAAGAACATCGAACCGACACCTCCGTTCAAGCACGCTACGAGAGGTAATCTATTTACTCCCTTTGAGACTTTGTGATTTTTTTCGATTGAAATGCACGAAGTACGCCTCTGGAGATACATGTGTGGGTTGTTATTTATTTCCGCTACGTGTTACGTGGATCCCAACAGTGGTATCAGAGCCAATCCTTAGGTGTTTTCGTGCATTTAATTGATTTTTTGCAATTTTTGCAATACTATGGCCAATATGTATTAACGAATTGTTCGTCTTACATGGCTAATGGAGATTGATTATTTTATATGATAAATTAATCAACGTAGCAAAAATTGAGACTAAATCAATTTTGAATCGAAAATTTATGGCTATCTTATTTTACGTAAAAATTCTGAATATGATTCAACGTAGAATTTTTATTGTGCCTTCCTAAGTTTTAAATTGTGAATTTATTACTTACGTGAAAGGGTGGTGATCATGGAAAAATCCCTAATCAATGTGATTGATGTATATATGAATGTATGATGATTATTTATATATTTGGGATTGTAATTATTAAATGGAGGCTGCGTACTCCTTTTATTTTTCATGTAATCTTTATTTTTAGCATAGTCAATTGTTGATGTAAATGCTACGAGGATTACGTGGAGGAGCCTTTTAAGTCGGCGAGCTCTTTGGGGCCCAATTCTTGAAGAGTTCAAGAAACCAAGAAGAAGCGAAGAGCGGCTCTCCGTTATTAAAATATTAAAATGATTATATGTGGTCTCATTGGCTCGAGACCCATTAAATCATAATTCCATGATCACCACGTAGGATAGATATTTATGTGATTGACATCTATTTATTTATTATGATTACGTGAGCATGTTAAACTGGTTAATGTGCAAAGTCAGACTTACCTCACCCAAAATTGTGCCTGCATGAAATCCTAGTTAGGAAAATCACTCGCATTAGGTACCGAAAGGGCGTTGGTAACGACACCAGCGTAACCAAGTCCCCGAACCCAAAATCTCTGGTTCCGTAGAACTGATCGATCTCTCCCAATCGATCGGTAAGGTTTCCGGTCTACCCTCCAAGAAAGACCGGTGGCGACTCCAAATGCATGCACAATTTGCACATGCCACCACGACCACACTGAAGGTCGAAAGCGATCGACTCTTATCGTCGAAGAATACTCCCGCCGCGATTTGGTATGGGCCTGGGAGGGCTCGCGCCGATCCAAGACCCGTGATCGGTAATCCATTAGCCGCGTCCGCTTCCGGACGGGTCGCGACAGCTGGCGACTCCGCTGGGGACTTGTTCTAGAAACTATGGTTCTAGACCTCAAGTGGACTTAGGCCGTAATAAAAATTGAGTGATTTTTCTAACCCTACAGGCGCTCTTGAAGGTGAGGTAAGTCCGCTCACGATAGGTGTTATATGTTTTTGCAGATTGGAGTAATAAGGGGTGTAGTCTGTGATTAACTTTATTTTACGCAGGTGTGGCGTAGGAATGTATGTTGTGTGGATGATTTGAAGTGCTGATTGATAAATTGTTGTGCATGACTTGCATTGTGATAATCACGACACATGGACACACACAACCGCGCCTAAAACCCCAGGCGCCGCCTTTAGGAACACAATAGAAGGAATTGAAAATGGAATCTCCGTGAGGAAAAACACGGGGTAATCCACTTCTCAATTCCGCTCGCTTCGAACTATGGATTGAGTCCCAATGCAACGATAGTTGTGCAATGGAATCGGCTCTTTCTAGAACTCGAGGTGGGAACCTTAACCTTAGGTGCCAAACCCTCTGATTTTTAGAAGTTCACCATCACTTGTCTCATGCGCATGTCTTTGGGCGGTTGGTACACCTAAAATCGCACATAAGTCGACGAGTTGGGTTGGTAAGACTCTCTATCCCTCAAAACTATTACAGTTCATATAAATATAGGCATTTCATTCATTGCATTCTGGTGATTAGATTAAATGCCATTTCAAGGATAGATGCATGTGTTTTTCCCAAACGTCCTTGATAGAAGACGAGGAGGATGATATCCCATGGCGAACACCGAGTGAGCAACAAAGGAGCCTACTATGAACATTATTGAGATATCGTCCAATGAAGATGACGAGTTGTGGCAAGTGATCCGGAAGTCACAGATCGAACTTGGGGCATCCTTAAACGTTAGGATCACATTCCTTGGTTTCATTTTCCATTACTAGTCCTCTTGTATAGGGTTTATTTTTATCGAGGCTTTCTCTATCTCACCCCTTAGAGTGATTGTATTAGGGATCTATTGGTGTATACATTCATATGGAACTCGGTTGTATTTCTTTTGACGGGTCATGGGAATGTGATAGTGGCATTTTCTCTAATCATCCGAATACTCCCAAGTCAAGTTTATAATTCCTTTAGAGGAAACTAAAGTTGAAAATCTTACACGACCTTTTTGGTCGTACAGGGTAATCCAACCCCAATTTCGCTAGAAGGAATTATACACTTGAATTGGTCCATGCATGTCATACGTCACTAAGTAATCCACGATAATTGATCAAGAGTATTGACGTTATTTCGAATTTAATGAAGAGATAGATGTCCAAATTGCTCTCGTTCTTAACAAAACGGCCTTGATTTGGATGCCGTATCTTCAATTAAATTTAAAAACACGTCGTTATGCCTTGCATTTTTGACTAATTCGCTCTTCTGAATATTGGTCAAAAGCAATTATCGTGAATTACATTCCTTTCAATAGTATGCTTTCTTTCGAGGAATATTGATAAAAACTTTTCGCAGAAGATTAAAACCCTTGTAAAAGTTCTTGTCATTATTAACTACGAGCAAGCATAAGATTGAAAGGGGTCTATGCTTTCTTTTTCAGATTATTCCTTTTGACTCGGTCTTTTCATTTGCAGTTGAAAAACAAGTAGCATAAAGAAATCTTTTCTTGGATAAGTCTGAGGCTATTCTTTCATCTGACCATGAGTGAGTTAGAAAATCAGAACACATCTACTCGACTTATTATGGATCGGCTCATCCAAGTCTAAGATGTCCGGATGCTCGAAGAAATGGATCATATAAAAGCTAAAACAAACACATGGGCTTTCATTCATTCTTGCCCAAACCAGATCATACAATTCATTGGGGTGGAAAAGTAAAGCAGAAGTGAGCCCTAATCAACGACACAAAGGAGCCCAGCTGGCCCTCCAGGTTATGGATGCTTTGTTTATACGCACCACTCCGCGTATCATGGTCCGCAAGCCTGAGGTGGAGGCGTTTGCGTTCATCATTGACTGCAACAACCTGAGTCTCGTGATCTTCGGCGACTGCTTCCAAGTCCCGAACAAGTCCATTCTCACGAGTTATATCCTCGTTTATGCCGTTGAGCCTTTCTTCCAGCCACTCGCTCCGATTCCTTAGCAGGGCATTACGTCGATCGCGCTCATAGGTAGCCAGAGATAGAGCTAAGTCCTCCACCAGATTCCTCCTCTCGCGTAGCAATGTCGAAACCCGCTCTTTGGCGAACTCAACAGCCTTTTTGTGACTATCGGCCAGGTAGTCAGCCAACGCTAGGCGGTCGGACTGATCCTCATAACGGGCTCGCAAGACACGAGCCACGGTAACTCCCCGATGAGCAGCGCGGTAGACCTCCAAGGAGTTCGTAAAGAGCGTTGGAAAAATATTGTATTCCCTCCCCAACGCGGTACCCTCGAGGGAGGTGATGTCCAGGTCCCCGAACATGACTCTGATCTCATCCTCGGTTTCGGGATGATCGGCTATGTGAGCGTAGCCTCTACCCAAGAGGTTATAGAACTCTTTCCATCGAGTCAAAGCTTCGGCTGAGAAAGTGTGAACTTGGGAAGAAGCCATTTTCGACGGAGATGTGTGTAGTGGAGCGATTAGAGGATGGAAGCAAATTATATGAGAGCGTTAATCTCCCAAACACCAACTCCGCATTTTATAGCGTCTCGAGAGTGGAGAAAAGTTGCAGCAATAATGCTTGTGGAGCCGGGTTAATTAATGTAAAGCGAGGGCTGCTCCTCCCGTGAATCATCAGACATGTCCTGATCCGCAATTTCAGGCCTGACAAATTCGATCTCGCCATTATTAAAGCTGGGAGGGAGGCGAGCGCAACTATCGAAGAAGCCGCGAAAGGATTGTGTTGTTCCATCACGCATGAAGCTGGGCGGCGAGTGAACAGCTCTGCCACTTAAAAAGAGAAGACAATGCTGAACAGGCATGACTATTGAGGAAAAGTGAAAGGCGAGCGCAACTATCGAAGAAGCCGCGAAAGGATTGTGTTGTTCCATCACGCATGAAGCTGGGCGGCGAATGAACAGCTCTGCCACTTAAAAAGAGAAGACAGTGCTGAACATGCATGACTATTGAGGAAAAGTGAAAGGCGAGCGCAACTATCGAAGAAGCCGCGAAAGGATTGTGTTGTTCCATCACGCATGAAGCTGGGCGGCGAATGAACAGCTCTGCCACTTAAAAAGAGAAGACAGTGCTGAACATGCATGACTATTGAGGAAAAGTGAAAGGCGAGCGCAACTATCGAAGAAGCCGCGAAAGGATTGTGTTGTTCCATCACGCATAAAGCTGGGCGGCGAGTGAACAGCTCTGCCACTTAAAAAGAGAAGACAGTGCTGAACAGGCATGACTATCGAGGAAAAGTGAAAGGCGAGCGCTACTATCAAAGAAGCCGCGGAAGGATTTGGTTACCCCTTCGTGTCGGAAAGCTGAGCAGGAGGTAAACAGTTCCGTCGTTTCAAAAACAGAACGCTGAACAGACCTAGCTTTCGAGGAAAAGGAGGCAACAAATCGAAAGAGCGAGTATACAAAAGAGAACAGAGAACCCCGAGTGACGAGTTCGTTGAAAGACCTCAAATTCTCTAGAATCAGATTCGACATCGAAGCCATGGAACTCAACATCGCCGGTGACGAACATCAAGATCGCAGTGGTGACGACGGCAGTGGCCACGACGCTCAACCCCGGAAAAGAAAAAGTCGCCAGCGCTACGCTCGGAAAGAAATCCAGGAGCTTGAAGCTTTCTTCGATGAATGCCCTTGCCCAAACGAGGAACAAAAGATTGAATTGGGCCAGAAGCTGGGAATGAATCCTATGAGAATCCATTTTTGGTTTCAGAATAGACGTTTCAGACTAGGTGTCCAACACAGGCGTAAGGAGATCACGGCCCTAAAAGAGCAGAACCAAAACCTTCAAATGGAAAACATGTGGTATGAGAAAATTCTCAGTACTATTACCTGCCCTGACTGCGGTGGCCCTACCACCCTCAGTAAATTGTTCCCCAGTAAGCCTTCTACGAAGATGGAAGGTGCTCATTTATCCCCCTGCTCCCTTGAGCCATCTCCGGTACAATCAGATCCTGCTAATGGCGCGCATGAGCAGATCGATCCTACAGAAATTATACCAGTGTCTTCGGAGGAAGAAGATACGTGTCGTTATGATCGGAGTCACCTCATCGAAGCCCATGAATCTCCTCCACAACAGCTTCCGGTAAGATCAGATACGGTTCAAGAGGAGTTAGAGGTTAGTCGGCAGGCTATCTACGCCACTCTGGACGACGAGAAGAAGAAATTCACTTGGCCCCCGGAGCTTCATCTCAAGTTCTTGGACGCAGTTCGACAGATAGGACTCGACTTCATAGGTCCGACAAGCATACTTAGGGTCATGAACGTACCGGGACTTACCAAGCAATTAGTCGCGAATCACCTTGGTTGCTACAGAAGGGCGTTAGGACAGCGTTATACAGAACTGAATCCGAGCAATAGACTCGGCTGCGAACCCAGCACCCTTATGACAAATGAGGCCCGGTCGAATCTGGACGACTATTGGGGATTTGATCAGGATATCCTCGCGAGTCATTTCAATATTCCTCAAGAACACGCATCACAAGTGCAACGAGTAAGCACTCCTCCGTCTGAGCAGCAGCTAGTCAGTGTTCATCCTGTCGCAGATCAGCCCACCACGCCCAGTGCTCAAGGGTTTGCCCAATTAGAGCATATGGCTTCAGATGATCTAATGGGAGAAAGCTTGGAGCACTCTTATTTCCCTAATCCCCAAGTGGGAGATGCTTGTGGTAGTCAATCGATCAAATCTCCTCTTATAATCCCAGACAAAGATGGAGGTTCCAGTTCGAAGAACCCGTCGGGCGATGCAGCTCAACCTACACATCAATCGTTCGAGGGGTCGGGTGATTTCTTCGATGAAGGACTTGATACCTGGTTCGATCAGTTGGAAGCTATTAAAGGTTGGCAACCATGATCTGCACTTGGTAATGGCACACCTAAGCTGAGGCCAGACTGGTTAGTCATTGGACATGCCCCAAGAAAGAAGGGGATGTACGCGAGAAGGATGTATCTCCTATTGTAAAGTTCTCATCGGTGCATGCGTTTGTTTCTTCAATAGCTAGAGTTGATTCTGCATAATGTTTTTCGCAAACGTCATCTCGTGTGTATACGGTAATTCCTTGTTATTAAGTTCAAGGTAAAATCAGCCCCGACGCGTGAAGGCAGAATTGATAGCATGAGTTACTAGCAGAATGTGATCGAGCTCGAAAGTGAAAGATTACTAGCGGCCCCAAACGCAATGACCGCAAAATCAGGGGCAATCTTTAAGTTTCGAGCAAATACAAATCTATTTCTCACGAGGCATTCAGGTCAATCAAATATAAAGCGTCGGGCTGTGAGAATGATGCGTAGTCAATCTGTTGACACAGGCGAAAAAGGAGTCGCGTAGATCCGAAAGCAAAAACCTTTCTTGGCTAGTCAACAATGCAGAATGAAAGAGCATATATAAACAAACTCGCATTTATTTCATTCAGCAGGAAAGTTTACAAGTGGATCACTGAGGGGGAGCAGTAAACCCAAAATGAGTTCTGACAAGCATCACAAAAAAGCTTAACTGACTCTCCATGCTATCCATGCCTTGCTTACAACCCACACTCCGGGAATCGATGTCTACAAGCTTGAAGAAAAGGAGACGACATTTCTCCTTAAGTTCGTTCACCTTGGTGTCATAGTACTCGAACTCAAGCTCTAAGTCATGAGCCAGCACCCTCCCGCGAGCTATATCCATGCTCAGGTCTTCAAGCCTTTCCTCCAACCAGGCACACTGGAACCTCAGCACGAAGTTGTGCTGGTCTTGCTCAAAGGCGGTGTCAAAGAGAGCCAGACGCTCCACCAAGTTGTCCCTCTCACGGACCAGCATCGAAACCTGGGCGTGGGCGTATTCAACAGCCCTTTTATGGTTATCGGCCGTCAGCATGGCCAACATCAGGGACTCAGTTCGGTCCTGATAACGGGCTCGCACGATACCAGCCAAAGTGACCTCCCGGCTAGCAACTTCGTAAGCCTGCATGAAATTGTTAAAGAGAGTTGGGAAGATCACAAACTCCCTTTGCAGTTTCGTACCTTCAATACACGCAGTATCCAGGGCCGGAATCAGAGTACGAACTTCAACCTCAGCTTCAGGATGATTGTTTATGTAGCCATAACCCCTACCCAAGAGGTGGTAAAATCTCTCCCATTGGGTCGAAGCTTCAGGTAAGGCAACAGGCATAGAGGAGGAATCCATATGCGATGGAATGACGGAGAAGAGAGTGAGAATGTGAAGAGTGTTTGAGAGGCTGAGTCTGATAAGGCTAAAGTGTTAATCTTCTTGACATCAATCTATCACCTTATAAATGCTCGAGTACAGGGAGAAGTGGTAATAATATTTTATGTGCAGTAGAGCCAAGCGGGTTTCGTTAATGCATCCCCGATGAGTCACGAATCCACCACCGTCCTGTGATCTCGGGTTTTACGAAACATAATGGCGCCGAAAGGTGGGCAGGCTTGTTACTCTAGAGACTGGGCCATGGGGACAAGCGTAGTGCTCGACAAAGCGAAATCAACGCAAGAGATCTTCAGGCTCCGTTCACGTAGAAAAGAGCAAAAAAGGACAAAGTGGGAATTACGAAGCCTTGAGAAAAACGCTCGTCAAGTAGCCATCACAAAAGGACGAAGTGGGAATCTCGAAACATTGAGAAGAGCGCTCGTCGGGTAGCCATCACCTTTGATCGAAGAACGGTGATCCGGCTCCTTTAACCTCTCAGAATTTGCAGAGAAAGTGAAGATCCAAGGAGGAACAAAGAAAGCTGAGTTAACGGAAAATCAAACAGTGATATCCCGGTCAAAATGTTCAAGGGATTCTGTCATTTACTGGAAGCGCCAGACTTGGAGGTCTCCGAGCTTGAGCTGCTGGAAGAGTTTGAAGATCTCAGGACCGAACCTGACACGAGGGCCATGGAGACCGATCCTTCTAATGATGAAACCCGCGGCTTGGTTAACGAGAACAGTACCCGCGACGGTTATCAGCGTCAGAAAGGGGAATATCTCAAACGCAACACTTCAGGTCAAGTCCATAAACTCGAATTGTTTTTCAGGGAATACCCCTATCCGGACATGGAACAGAAAATCAAAATGGGCCAGGAGATAGGGTGGGAGCCTCGGAAGGTCAAGTGCTGGTTTGAAAACAAACGAACCCGGCTGAAGCAGCAACGCGATCGGCACGAGTTAGCGGTTGTAAGGGAGGAAAATGAAAAGCTTCGAATAAAAAACACTCAGTACAAAAAAGCTCTAAGCATCGCTATTTGCCTGGAGTGCGGTAACCCTGTTCCCACGGACGGAGTATTCACTGAAGAGCCAGATCTGGGGGTTTATAATGCTCATTTGTTGCAATGCCCTTCGCAACATCTTTCGGAACAGGCGGGTACCGCCGAGGATCTACAAGAGGAAACTAGTGCTATAAGGTCAAAGTCGACGCCCATTGTGGAAGGGAACATGCGTCATGACAAGTCGGGTCCGCTCGATGATGAACTCACCATCATGACCAGCCGATCTGAGACCACTAAATCCCCTCCAGAGCAACCTCCAACACGACCAGATTCCGAGAAGAGTAACCGCCAAGTTGCTGACACCACTTCGGCTAGCAAGAAAATAAGATTTCGTTGGACCCCGGAGTTTCATAGCAAATTTGTTGATGCAGTTCAACAGTTGGGGATCAGTTTTGCTTGCCCATTGCGCATACTCGAAATCATGAACGTGCCGGGACTGACTAAAAATATGGTCAAGAATCACCTTTGGCGCTACAAGAAACTACTGAGAGATGGACGAGCGTCGCTAGACCAAGATAGAGGCGGTTCAACACGACCAGATTCCACGAAGAGTAGCCGCCGAGTTGCCAACCCTACTTCGGCTAGCAAGAAAACAAGGTTTTATTGGACCTCGGAGCTTCATAGCAAATTTGTTGATGCAGTTCAACAGTTAGGGATCAGTTTGGCTCGCCCATCGCGCATACTCAAGATCATGAACATGCCGGAATTGGATAGAAATAAAGTCAGGAACCACCTTTGGTGCTACAAAAGACTACTGAGAGATGGACGAGTGGCGCTAGACCAAGAGAGAGGCAGTTCAAGTTTAAACGATGAGCATGGCTGTGATCGCAATCCTCATGAAGCAGGAAGCATCCAATCACCTCTTAACACCGATGGGACTGACAATTACACGGTCGATTGTTCAGGCATCAATCAGAGTACTCCCATGGGTTATCCCAGTACTCCTCAGGAGTATGTACCGCAATTTCAGCAAATCGGGACTCCCCAGTCTGAGCACCGACTGGCCGTTAATACTAGTCCTACAGCGGATCTAACACTGGCAGGAGATGCACATACAATCTTGCGAGACGATTACGGAGATTCCGGCTCGAAGAATCAGGTGGTCCATGACGAAAATGGCAAAAAGATTCCTTCTCCAGTAGTCGACAATACTCAACCTGAGTGTCAGTCGCTCGATGGTTCAGACGATCTCCTTGAAAACATCTATTCTTGGTTCGATCGGCTCAATTCCCCCCTGAGTTACCCTGGTACTCCCCAAGAGTATGTACAACAATTTCAGCAGGTATGGACTCCCCAATTTGAGCACCAACCGATCGTTAGTGTTATTCCTACGGCGAATCCAGCATCGGGTACAAACCTACTGGACAACGATGAAAATACCAACTCGAGAAGTGAGGTTGTTCATGTCGAAAGTAGTGTGAGGAACCCATCGCCAACGGTTGAGGATGCCCGACTTGGGCGTCAATGGCTTGAAATTTCAAGCGAGTCCCTCAGTGAGCAACTCGGCGTGTGGATCACGCATAAACCGAGAAACCAGGTTGTTCATGCCGAAAATGGGAGAAGTCCGTCACCAGCAATTAAGGATGCTCAACTTGGACGACTCGAGCGGTCGGACGATCTCCTGAATGAGCAACTCAGCCTATGGGTCAAGCATTTTGGAACAAGTGCATCTTCGCAGTCGTGACCGGTACCGGCGACCGGACATCTGGTTCGAAGCTCGTGTGCTAAATCATTAGAAGGCTCAGGAGAGTGAGAGGTGAATACATCGAATGAATGTGTTACGGATTTCGTTGTAAAGTTCCCGCGGGAACATTGTAATTAACGCTGAAAACTAACCGCTCTGAGTGTCAACATTACCCTTTGAACGTCTTCGAGCCAAGGGCCATGGATTAATCACTTAATCCGTGGAGCAAATTCCATGAACGATGACTATCACCCGCGGAGCATAATGGGATCTACCCCCATTCAGCACGAAATACGTTTGGTCACGAAGCCTCCCATTTGGTAAAACGATGTATCGTTCCTAAACGATCTTCAACCGAATACCAAAGTAATGTCTCATTTCTTTCCCTTCTCAGGTGTTAAACGTGGATAAATCACCCAAGGAGCCATCTGTTCAAATAACAAAACAGACGTTGCCCAACCGGGGGCAGCTGAACCATTGATATTGCAAATATTCCAAGCATGGATAAGCGGATTTGATAGACGTGGTTCATATCAATACGCGACGTCAGAACGGGATGAGAACCAAGAGTAAAGTTGTATTGTCCCAATTTGTCTTCAATTTGGGAATATGAGTTAACACTCGCTATTTATCCTTGATAGGGACTCACCATCAAGGAGGACAAATTTTGACAACCTGTGTGCACTCGCAGGGGCACACGACCGAGGGTAAGATGTATCGTTCTAATTTTTTGAAAAATTCATGAACGAACAATAACATGTTTCTTCCGCATTTTCAGGGATCTCCAGCCGCGGGGGACAGGTAAGTATCCCTTTCCCCAATCCATTGAAAATGTTGAATAAAAAATAGAGAAGAAAAGAAAAGCTTTTAGAATCTGATGTCTAGAAAAGACATAGGATTCTAACTTCATTGGCATTCATGTTTTGAAACATGAGGTTATCTGAACATGCATTGGGCATCATAAAATCCCATTGACGGGTAAAATTTTTGGAGAAAACGAAAGAGATTTTTCCAATCAAAAGTTGTTCAAAACTTTCAAAAGGACGTTTTCTCAAAAGACGAGAGGCAAAGCCTAGTCCAAACACGTCCTATACACACTTAAGAGAGAAATGGAGCGGATAAGACAGCAGAATCTGGACCTACGGAAGTAGGGACCATTCGCAGCGATTACATGGGTTGGGACGACGGAGGCATTCGTTTCATATCCCCCAAACACTACAGGTGACCGTTGATAACCCCTTTGAACGGCGGTTTTCATTCTTAACCCTGTCAAGAACCACCCCACATCGGGGCAAAATGGAGGTGAGTCCAGCAGCATCAGGAGAAAATGGTTAGAAATTTTCTTGCTCGGACTAACATTAATCTTTGTGTGTTGTTTATATGGAAATCCAAGTGCCATAGGATGATGAGAAGCATTCATTTCTCTATCCCACACACCGAATCCTTTGCATAGCCAAGTTGAGCCTGCAGAATCATTTCATAAACCCGTTGGTGATCATTGCACATTCCAAGACGGATGCAGCATCACTTCAGAAACGAAGAAGTTCAAGACTTAGGGTTTGCAAAAGAATTCCTAAGTTAATGTTTAACCTTGTTAGACCTTTGATCATAGGTCTAACGCGATCCTATGAAGATGAGAAAAAGTGGGATTTCAAAAATCAATGAGAAAAATCCACGGCATCGAGAAAAAGCAAAGTGCCTGGTAAAAGCAAGGCCGATGCTCATGAAAGCTGTTTGCTTGATCCCCAGTGAAACTTGGATGAAAAAAAAAAAAAAAAATTCTTAAAGGAGTCAAATAAAAAAAAGCTGCTCCCCAAATGCTGCCAAGCACAGAACAAAGACATGGAGAGAGTCGGTCTCTGAATGCAACAAGGGACGCTCTCTAAAGAGCTGGTGCACACCTCAAAATCGGTTGTACACCTCAAAAACTAAAGATGCAGAAATGAAAAGACAGGAGGTAAATCAGCAATGATCACCAATGTCAAACTCGTCATGAATTCTGGGCCAAAAACAAGCCTTTTTCGGTCCCCAATCCTACCAACATCATAACCCTGAAACAGTCTTCTCTGACTAAGACACTTGGGTTAACATACAGCTCAGCTCGAAGAAGTACGAGCAAGACTATTTCTTTCTCATTTTGCAGGGTTCTTGACTTGTAAACCCGGAGCAGATGGTGAAAACTTTCATTCAATGACCTTGACTCAAAAGTGAGTCCCCCTTGAAGACCAATATCCAAGCCCAACATTACGGTCCCGTGGAAGACCTCCCGACCGATCAAAATGTATGCGCTGCGAATGAGCCTAAAACCTAGGCACGGGTTAGTAGGGAATCGAGTGTATCCCCTATAAAAAAACACGATCGCAAAACAGGTGAGAAGACCTCATTGTCGAGAAATATTCCAATTGATGTTTTGAACAAACTCTTTTTGGAATTTTCAAACTGTTGATCCAGATTTTCCGTGCAAGGGATTTGTGATCACATTTGCATGTTGCAAGAATGCTTTGGATAACCCCCAGCATCAAAATGCACATTTCATGATTAAAACTTAAATCATACGGTTTTGTCAAAATGGACAGCCGTGGTCTTCCCAAAGATTACTAACGTTTTCTTGGTGAAGAAAAATCTTTCAGGCTCAAACTTATGCAGGATACTTGGAGAACCCAACTCCCAGAATGTCGCCTCAACAGACTCAAGTGAAGTTTTGTCAA
Source organism: Rhodomyrtus psidioides (assembly GCA_021437785.1). Lineage (NCBI taxonomy): Eukaryota > Viridiplantae > Streptophyta > Magnoliopsida > Myrtales > Myrtaceae > Rhodomyrtus > Rhodomyrtus psidioides. The sequence goes on along the minus strand of JAILYB010000010.1, from coordinate 5,298,015 downwards.
AATAAAATCTTTCACTGCTTCAAAAAACTGAATTCCCGACAAACTTCGGGGTCTCAAAAAAAGGGGAAGAAAAATCCTTTTAAAAGAAAAAGTCCTATCAGACGTGGAGAACCCTCGTCCCAGGACCCATTTTCAAAATATCAAACAGTCTCATCGGACGTGGAGAACCCTCGTCATGAGACCCCTTTTCAACACAAGGTAGATACCGCCTGAAGGGTCAACACATGGTAGATACCGCCTGAAGGGTCAACACAAGGTAGAAACCGCCTGAAGGGTCAAATCAAAGGTAGAAACCGCCTGAAGGGTCAACTCAAGGTAGAAACCGCCTGAAGGGTCAAACCAAGGTAGAAACCGCCTGAAGGGTCAACCAAAGGTAGAAACCGCCTGAAGGGTCAACCAAAGGTAGAAACCGCCTGAAGGGTCAACTCAAGGTAGATACCGCCTGAAGGGTCAAACCAAAGGTAGATACCGCCTGAAGGGTCAACTCAAGGTAGAAACCGCCTGAAGGGTCAACTCAAGGTAGAAACCGCCTGAAGGGTCAAACCAAGGTAGAAACCGCCTGAAGGGTCAACCAAAGGTAGAAACCGCCTGAAGGGTCAACTCAAGGTAGATACCGCCTGAAGGGTCAAACCAAAGGTAGAAACCGCCTGAAGGGTCAAACCAAGGTAGAAACCGCCTGAAGGGTCAACCAAAGGTAGAAACCGCCTGAAGGGTCAACTCAAGGTAGATACCGCCTGAAGGGTCAAACCAAAGGTAGATACCGCATGAAGGGTCAACTCAAGGTAGAAGCCCCCTGAAGGGTCAACTCATGGTAGAAACCGCCATAAGGGTCAACACGAGGTAGATACCGCCTCAAAGATCAACATAAAGGTCCGATCCACCATACGGATTAAAATCTCTGGCAAATCCCAAAGCATGGGGATGCGCCTTCCTTAGGTTCCTACCAGTTAGGAATCCCATGATGGTATGACCTACCATACAGGTCAGAGCTTAATCTCCCTAGGATATTCTGAACGAGTCCTAGGTATCTTCTTGAAAGTCGTCGCAACCGGCAGCATCAGACAGGTGAGCTTCAGGTAAGTCTCTCTCACTTCGGCCCATGTTCAAATTGTTAGAGCAAACCGGAGATTGATTTGAGCTTTTATCGATAGGCTTAAGGATCCGATGTCATAACATTTCTTCTCTTATTTTCCCAGTTGAGTCGGTTAGGAATCAGGTGCCACCTTATCTTTGAGAGAAACCTCTAACGAGATTCCTTTCAAAGAGGGGCAGCTGTTGACACCTGATTTTTTTTACCATTTATTATTGTGATTTTTATTCTTTAAAATTAATTAAAAATATCAAAAAAGGTCATAAAATCACAAAATCAACTTTGGAAGCCTTGGTTTAACCTTAGGAACCAATTTTGAACAAAAAATATTTTTCGGTATTTTTAATATTTTTCGAGTTTATTTGATTATAAAAATACCCAAAAAATCAGAAAAATACCCAAAAATATTCGATAATTTTGTTTTAATTTCCTCTTCAAGTGTGTCACTTTAAATCTCAAAAATTCGGCTCGGGTCACTATGTTCCTTCACAAACATAAACCCGAACCGAGCCTAAAAAAAAAAAAATCATTTTCGAGTCTTTTAGTTTTCAATTCTAACTTTTTATAAGCTATGACATTGGATTCTAAAGTCTTAAAGTGCAATTAGGTCAATTTGCCCTCCAATTTAATCAATTTTTACCAAAATGGCTTAATTGCACATTTTTCTTTCAATTAGTCCCCGGTTTCACGGATGTATACGTATGCTCTACGTATTTATACATCATACGTATTTATACGTTATGCATATTTGTATTGTTTGGTAACCTCTTTAACTCTTGTAATAATAATAATGGTTATTATTTTTAACACCTTTGTTAGTGCCTTTTTTAGCATTTTTGTATTGTGAGTGCTATTTTTAAATAGCATTTTTTGTATTATAAATTGTGAGTGCTATTGTTAGTGCTATTTTTAAATGACATTTATTTATCATAAATTGTGAGTGCTATTGTTAGTGCTATTTTTAAATGGCATTTATTTATCATAAATTGTGAGTGCTATTATTAGATAGAATTTATAATTGTTAGTGCTATTTTTAAATAGAATTTTTGTATTATAAATTGTGAGTGCTATTGTTAGTGCTATTTTTAAATAGCATTTTTGTATTATAAATTGTGAGTGCTATTGTTAGTGCTATTTTTAAATGTCATTTATTTGTGAGTGCTATTATTAGATAGAATTTATAATTGTTAGTGCTATTTTTAAATAGAATTTTTGTATTATAAATTGTGAGTGCTATTGTTAGTGCTATTTTTAAATAGCATTTTTGTATTATAAATTGTGAGTGCTATTGTTAGTGCTATTTTTAAATGTTATTTATTTGTGAGTGCTATTTTTAGATAGAATTTATAATTGTTAGTGCTATTTTTAAATACAATTTATTGGAAGGTATTTTTGGCTATAAAAGGATGGCAAGAGTTTTGAGGTTAAAGGGGAGAGACATTTTGTAGAGTGTGCAAATTTTTGAGAGCTTAGAGAGAAGAACACAAACACTCTCTATATTCTCATAATCTTGAGCGAGCAAAATATACTAAGTTTGGAATATTGATTCCGCATATTGCTAGCACAATTGTTGTGGAGTTATTAGTCGTCTCCCCGTTCGTCAATTGGTGGTGCGTCCGAACTAGATGCCTAACACTTGTGGAGGCTGAGATCGAAGAACATCGAACCGACACCTCCGTTCAAGCACGCTACGAGAGGTAATCTATTTACTCCCTTTGAGACTTTGTGATTTTTTTCGATTGAAATGCACGAAGTACGCCTCTGGAGATACATGTGTGGGTTGTTATTTATTTCCGCTACGTGTTACGTGGATCCCAACAGTGGTATCAGAGCCAATCCTTAGGTGTTTTCGTGCATTTAATTGATTTTTTGCAATTTTTGCAATACTATGGCCAATATGTATTAACGAATTGTTCGTCTTACATGGCTAATGGAGATTGATTATTTTATATGATAAATTAATCAACGTAGCAAAAATTGAGACTAAATCAATTTTGAATCGAAAATTTATGGCTATCTTATTTTACGTAAAAATTCTGAATATGATTCAACGTAGAATTTTTATTGTGCCTTCCTAAGTTTTAAATTGTGAATTTATTACTTACGTGAAAGGGTGGTGATCATGGAAAAATCCCTAATCAATGTGATTGATGTATATATGAATGTATGATGATTATTTATATATTTGGGATTGTAATTATTAAATGGAGGCTGCGTACTCCTTTTATTTTTCATGTAATCTTTATTTTTAGCATAGTCAATTGTTGATGTAAATGCTACGAGGATTACGTGGAGGAGCCTTTTAAGTCGGCGAGCTCTTTGGGGCCCAATTCTTGAAGAGTTCAAGAAACCAAGAAGAAGCGAAGAGCGGCTCTCCGTTATTAAAATATTAAAATGATTATATGTGGTCTCATTGGCTCGAGACCCATTAAATCATAATTCCATGATCACCACGTAGGATAGATATTTATGTGATTGACATCTATTTATTTATTATGATTACGTGAGCATGTTAAACTGGTTAATGTGCAAAGTCAGACTTACCTCACCCAAAATTGTGCCTGCATGAAATCCTAGTTAGGAAAATCACTCGCATTAGGTACCGAAAGGGCGTTGGTAACGACACCAGCGTAACCAAGTCCCCGAACCCAAAATCTCTGGTTCCGTAGAACTGATCGATCTCTCCCAATCGATCGGTAAGGTTTCCGGTCTACCCTCCAAGAAAGACCGGTGGCGACTCCAAATGCATGCACAATTTGCACATGCCACCACGACCACACTGAAGGTCGAAAGCGATCGACTCTTATCGTCGAAGAATACTCCCGCCGCGATTTGGTATGGGCCTGGGAGGGCTCGCGCCGATCCAAGACCCGTGATCGGTAATCCATTAGCCGCGTCCGCTTCCGGACGGGTCGCGACACCTGGATCAATACATATCAACACACAAAGATTGATGTTAGTCCGAGCAAAAAGATTTCTAACCATTTACATGTTCAAGCCACTGGGCGGCTTCTGTGTAACCCCAATGCGGGGTGGCTCTTGACAGGGCTTAGAAATGAAAACCACCGCTCAAAGGGTTTGTCAATGATTACCTGCAGTATTTATGGATAAGAATGAATACCTCCATCATCCCAATCCATGTAATCGATGCGAAAGGCCCTTGTATCCTCAGGTTCAGGCTTTTCTATCCTCATACCTCTCTCATCTCTCGAGTGTGTGTAGGACGTGTTTGGATTAGGTTTGCCTTTCATCTGGAGGAACATCCCTACTAGATAGTCTAGGCAAGCCATACTTTGGAATGATCACTTTGTTTTTCTTCGGGCATTTTACTCCACAAGGGATTTCAATGATGTATCATGCATATTTTGACCATGCTTGGATAACCTCGGGTTCCAACAAGTGTGCAATAAATGTTAGGAATTCCACTTTTTGAAAACGAGGTTTATTCCTAAGTTTGACCACGTGATTGTACGTCCTCCCGGTTCTTTTATCTTACATGGGGTGAGAAACTCTACAGTGTTTCTCCTTTGTTGTCTCCTATCTTCATCAGGCATTCCTACATGTAAACAGAATAGGCATTCCTGTGAGTAAAAGATGGTTTAACTTATCTCTCTCATCTCTCGAGTGTGTGTAGGACGTGTTTGGATTAGGTTTGCCTTTCATCTGGAGGAACATCCCTACTAGATAGTCTAGGCAAGCCATACTTTGGAATGATCACTTTGTTTTTCTTCGGGCATTTTACTCCACAAGGGATTTCAATGATGTATCATGCATATTTTGACCATGCTTGGATAACCTCGGGTTCCAACAAGTGTGCAATAAATGTTAGGAATTCCACTTTTTGAAAACGAGGTTTATTCCTAAGTTTGACCACGTGATTGTACGTCCTCCCGGTTCTTTTATCTTACATGGGGTGAGAAACTCTACAGTGTTTCTCCTTTGTTGTCTCCTATCTTCATCAGGCATTCCTACATGTAAACAGAATAGGCATTCCTGTGAGTAAAAGATGGTTTAACTTTTGATTGAACAGATACATATCACCTGGTTCTTGAGGTCAAGGACCCTTCTGCCTAAGGTTCCATTTGAACGGATTTGATTTTGGGTCTACTTCTTGGAATCCTGCAAAACCGAATACATGTTAATGTATGCATGATATGCTCATGTAATGATCGTCACGGCGACTTGAATCATTTCGGGGCAAGCCACATAATCAATATCTGATTTCATTTCAAGGATAATACTTCTTCACAGCATTTGAATTTACAGGGTGCCCCAATTCTTCTCCTTCAGAATTTACAAGAATTAACGCTCCTCCTGTGAGAATTTTCTTGACAATATATGGGCCTTCGTAATTCGAGATAAACTTGCCTCTCGTATGGACAGCATTTGGCAGAGTCTTCTTTACCACCAAGGCATTCACCTCAAAAATTTTGGCTCTAACTTTCCGATTAAATGACTTGACCACCCTCTTCTAGTAACCCTGGCCATGACAAATTGCCTTAAGACGTTTCTCGTCTATTAGATTCAGCTGTTCACACCTGTGTTTAAAATATTCTGCCTCGGAGAATTTAGCCTCTGATAAGATTCTCGAAGAGAGAATCTTAACCTCTATGGCAGGACAACTTCAATCACATATACCAGAGCATAAGGAGTTGCCCCTGTAGAAGTTCTTATCAAAGTTCGATATGCCATTAAGGCAAATGGTAGCCTTTCATGCCAATCCCTATAATTCTCTACAGTCTTAGCCAGGATCTTTTTGATATTCTTGTTAGTCGCTTCTACTGCTTCATTCATTTGTGGGCGATAAGGGGAAGAATTAAGATGTCGAATACCAAAGCGTTCCAGCAGATCGTCGACAATCTTGTTGTTCAGGTTGGACCCATTATCTGTGATGATTGCTTAATGGGTACCATATCGAGAGATTATATCTCTCTTAATAAACCTTGCCACATTCCTTGCGGTGACATTCTTGTAAGAATTAGCCTCTATCCACTTTGTGAAGTAATCGATCGCTACCAGGGTGAAGCGATGACCATTTGAAGCCATTGGATTGATAGGCCCTATCATGTCTATCCCCCACATAGAAAAAGGCTAGACTTCGAACATTTGATGAAGTTCGTTTGGGGGCGCATTAATCTTATCGCCATATACTTGGCATTGGTGGCATGACTGGACATGCTGACAACAGTTAGATTCGATGGTCATCCAATAATAGTCAAGCCACATAATCTTCTTAGCGAGGAGGTGGCCGTTCATATGGGGCCCACACATACCTTCATGGATCTCCTTCATGAGAACGTTTGCTTCTTTAGCATCTACGCACCTTAATAGAGTGGAGTCAAATGATCTTTTGTACAGAACTTGTACACTAAGGAAGAACTTGCTAGCTATCCTGGCTATGTATCTCCGGTCTCCTACCTGACACCCTTCAAGAAATTCCCTCTTTAAAAGATAATTCTTGATATCGTAGTACCACGGGTCTCCGTCAAATTCTTCTTCTATCATCATACAGTAGGCTGGTTTTTCAACTATGCCGATCCTTAGTGGTTCTATTTCTAACCCACCAGTTATTTGCAACATCGAGGCCAGTGTGGCTAATGCGTTTGCAAATTGGTTATGAGATCTTGGTAGGTATTCAAATGATACATCTTCGAACTTAAGTGCCAACTCTTCAAGATATTCATGATAGGGGATGAGATTTGCGTCCTTTGTTTTCCACTCCCCTTGTGTCTGTAAAATAATGAGCATGGAATCTCCATAAACTTGTAGCCTAGGTATTTCCATGGAGACGGCCAACCGTAAGCCTAGGATACACGCCTCGTATTCTGAGATATTATTGGTGCAAGGGAAAGTCATCTTTGATGCAACAAGATAATGTTGACCATCAGGGGATATCAGTATTGCCCCAGTGCCCGCTCCTGACAGATTAACAGCACCATCGAAATACATGACTCATTTATCCTCTGTCAGGTTCAGAACTTGATCTTCCACCTTTGTCTTTCCAAAAGACGTGCAACTTTGGGAATTCTCTGCCAACATATCGGCTATGGCTCTTCCTTTCACCGATTTTTGTGGAGAACATCTGATGTCAAATTTGGATAACATTACCTGCCATTTTGCTAACTTCCCAATCAAAGCGGGTTTCTCCGAAAGGTATTTGACAGGGTCATTTTCTGTTATCAGCTAAATATGGTGATGTAGAGTGTACTGTCTTAACCTGCGAAGTACCCATATTGTTGCTATGCAAGCCCTTTCAACATGTATGCATCTTTTTTCAAAAGGGGTGAATTTCTTGCTTAAGTAGTAGATGATTTTTTCCTTACCATCTAATAGGCTTGTCTGGGCGAGTAAGGCTCTCAAAGATTCTTGCTGTATAGTCAAATACAAGGTCAAGGGGTGACCTGGGACGGGCGGAGCGAGTATTGGTGGAGTGACTAGATAGGTCTTGATCTTTTGGAACGCCTAGCTGTATTCCGTGACCCATGTCACTTTTGCGCCCTTCTTAAGTAGTTTGAAAATCGATTTAGCCACATATGATAACTGATTGATGAACCTGGCAATGTAGTTTAATCTCCCTAGAAGACTCCTTACTTCTTTCACTATTGAGGGAGTTTCTAGGTCATGGATAGCTTGAATCTTCGAATGGTCAATCTCAATGCCCTAGTTACTGACCATGAATCCGAGAAGTTTCCCAAATTTTTCCCCAAGCACACATTTGTTAGGGTTCAACCTCAACTTGTATTTGCACAGTCGTTCAAATAACTTTCTTAGCACTCGAATGTGATCTTGTCCCTTCCTGGACTTGGCGATCATGTCATCGACATATACTTTGATTTCCTTATGGATCATGTCATGGAATAGTGTGATCATATCCTTCTGATAGGTAGCCCCAACGTTCTTCAGTTTGAAGGGCATAACCTTATAGCAAAAGTTTCCCCAAGGCGTGGTAAATGCAGTTTTCGGTTTGTCTTCCTGCTTCATGAGGATCTGGTTATATCCGAAGAATCCGTCCATGAATGAGAATAATTCATACCCCGCAGTACTATCCACCAGCACGTCAATGTGAGGAAGTAGAAAATCATCCTTTGGGCTCGCCCTATTCAAATCTCGATAATCCATACAGATCCGAACTTTGCCATCCTTTTTCATGACGGGGACTATGTTTGCAATCCAATTTGAATACGAGATAGCCTCAATAAAACCCACCCTGAGAAGCTTCATCACTTCTTCCTTAATCTTGTCTTCTAACTCGGCTTTCATTCGTCTGATGCCTTGCCTGACAGGTTTAACACTAGGATTTGTGGGTAATGCATGTTCCACAATTTTGGGATCCAAACCTGGCATGTCAGCATATGACCATGCGAAGACGTCCTGATATTCCCTCAGTAATTCTGTAAACCTGAGCCTTTCATCTCGGGATAAATTCCCACCGATCTTGACTTCCTTGATATTCGTGGGGTCACCCAAGTTAATAACAACTGATTTTTCTGAAGTGGGAGGCATCGACTCTTCAAAGGCACTCCATTCTCTACGGATGAATGCATAACCCTCATCCTCATCTTCTTCAATGTTGTAGGAGCAATCGGCGTGGCGATCCGCATCGCATAACAACCTGGTATGTATGTTTGAGATGATATACCTGAAATGTCATGAGCATGGTTAGTCTATATTTCATATAAGAATGCTATGCATGAGTGTGAAAAATCTTTTCAAAAGAAATTTCAAAATAAATGCAAGCGTAATTGGAACTAGTTCTCATATCATAGGACATCCTTGTTCCTCAGAAATCTTTTGGAAATCAGGCCTCAAGCTTATGTGTGGAAGACTAATATCATCATCGGGCTGATTTGTAGTTCCATATGTCCTTAACAAAACTTGTGCAATTTTATTGAATGCAAAATGGGCCGCATTACAAGTTATGCTATTTGGACCAACGGCCGGAGATCTAAAGGCATTTTCCTACATTTATTTCAAGAAACAAAACTAAAAGTGCAATGAAATGCGGGAAATTTAAATGCAATATTAAGAGCAGGGAAGATGTTTCTTTACTCAGAAATGGTGGCTTCATCACTGTTGACACCTAAATTTTGATCAACTTTTATTTATTTATTTTTATTTTTATTTTTATTTTTATTTTGAAAATTCATAGAAAATCCATAAAAAGTTGAAAAAATTGAAAAATCAATTTTGGTGACCTTAGCCAAGCTAAATGAACCATTTTGACCAAAAAAATAATTTTCATAATTTTCATTTTTTTATATATATTTTCGAAAAATACAAAAAAAGAAAAAGAAAGAAAAAGAAAATCAAGAAAATCAAGAAAAATAATATTTGAGGTCACAAAGATATATAAAAATAGTCGGTATTTTTATTTTTATTTTATCTATTTTCTAACCTCATAAATAGTAAAATTCAGGTTTGATTTTAGGTGTTCTCTGATCACCATAAAATTGAATTTGACAAAAATATTAGTAATGATTAAAAGGAAAAGGAGGGAAACATCATCAATTAAAAGGAAAAGGGGACTAATGATTTTGTCTTCTCTTTTTGTTATTTTATTTTATTTTTATTTTTTTATTTTATTATTTTATTATTTTATTATTATTATATTTTTTTTTCTTTCTCTCTCTCTCTCTCCCCACTCCCTCTCTCCTTCCCGCTGCCTATTTATCTCCCCCCTCTTCCTCTTCCTCTTCTTCTTCTTCTTCTTCTTCTTCCTCTCTCCTCTCCCTTTCCCGAACCATCTCACTGTTCCGGTCATAACTCCGTCGTCCAATATCAGATCGAGGCGAAACCACCTCCAATAGAAAGCTTATCGTCTTATCTTTCCAGGGATATATTATAAGGCTCATTTGGCCCAGCCATTCGTCCGATGGAGCCGTTTGAATGAGCAAAGGTCGCTGCTGACCCTGTAACGACCAGTTTCTGCCGCCGCCGTCGTCCTCCACGATCAGCCCTTCCGGCGACCTTTGCGCCTCCCTCTGACCATCACAGGTTAAGTTAAGATGTCCTTAACAATTTCCCGTTGGTTTCGTGAATTTTCGAGGTCTGGTTAAATTATGGTGATTTTTTGAAAAACAGTCGACGAAAATCGAGCGAATTGAGGTATTGTGGTCATATCTCACTCATTTGGACTCCTTTTAAGGTGAAATTTTCGGTGATGGCTTCCTAAGATGATAGGCTATGTTCTGGAATTTTAAGGTTGCTGAATATTTGCTGTGTATTTACTTTATGTCATAGCATTTCTATATTTCGCATAAAAGACCCAGAATCGGAAGGCCGAGCCTCCTGTTGGTGTCTAAATATTTGCTGCGTATTTACTTTATGTCATAGCATTTCTATATTTCGCATAAAAGACCCAGAATCGGAAGGCCGAGCCTCCTGTTGGTGTCTAAATATTTGCTGTGTATTTACTTTATGTCATAACATTTCTATATTTCGCATAAAATACCCAGAATCGGAAGGCTAAGCCTCCTATTGGTGTCCAAGGTGTTTTATTTATTTATTTTCTGTAAATTATATTGTGCTACCCCAGAATCGGAAGGCCGAGCCTCCTGCTGGTGGTTTATACCCCCCACACATTGTTGCACGAGCACCGACGGACTCCGACGTCGTAAAATTCACCGGATCCCATCTCCTTTGCTTATGTTTATGTTGTATAATGACTTAATATCTTCTTTATTATTATTATTTTTTTTTTGCATTGTGTTGCGTCCTATAAAAACAAAAAAAAAATGCTAGATTGGATGGTTGCAGATTAGCCACGTGTCGCGATCCGATAATTTTCAGAATAAAAAAAATATTTTTAACATTAAAAGAAATAAATTTCGAATTTTACAATAATTAAAATGATTCGATTGTCACCGAGACGCCACGTGGCGAGTTAGGGACCGTTCAGTTGGGACTTATTTTCAGGAAATTTATAATAAAAAAAATCAAATAAAAAAATTCAAAAAAAGTGAATATTAAGGAAAAATTCAAAAAAAAATTGAGAAAAATTGCAGAAAATTCAATCAACTTAGGTACCGAAAGGGCGTCAACTCTGACAGTTGACGTAACTAAGTCCCCGAACCCATTTCTCTGGTTATCGTAGAATTGAATAGAAACTCCCGACTATTCAATAGGGTGGTCCAATCATACCCTCCAAAAAATGATTGGTGGCGACTCCATGGCATGCACACTTAGCACATGTCACTAGACCACACTGAAGGTCGACTACGCATACCTCCGTTGCGATTTGGGTAACGGGCCTTGGGAGAGGCCTGCGTCCGACCAGACTGGACGGCCCATTAGCCCTCGAGAGCCCACGGCGAACCTCGAGAGGGTCGCGACAGACTGGCGACTCCGCTGGGGACCTGGTTCTTAACCATTTAGTGGACTTGAGCCGATTAAAAAGTTGATTGTTTTATGCAGACGCTCCTCAAATTGAAGTATGTACTTTAATCCTTGAGGTGTTAAACGTTTTTGCAGATTGGAGAAATAAGGGGTGTAGTCCGTGATTAACATTGTCTTATGCAGGTTGGCGTAGGAATGTATGTTGTGTGGGTGATTTGAAGCGCTGATTGATAAACTGTTATGCATGACTTGCATTGTGATGATCACGACACCTGAACACACACAACCGCGCCTAAAACCCCAGGCGCCCCTATAAGCAAACAATAGAAGGAATTGAAAATGGAACCTCCGTGAGGAAAAACACGGGGTAATCCATTTTTAATTTCGCTCACTTCGAACTATGGATTGGGTCCCAATGCAACGATAGTTGTGCAATGGAACCTACCCTTTCTAGAACTCGAGGTGGGAGCCTTTAAGCCTCAGGAACCCCACCATTTAGGTGTCAAAACTTCACAAGTTTACATTCGCATGATCGATGTGTTTGACATGTCTTACCCCCTTCAAAAGGTCTGTAAGTATCATTCCTTTCACCCCTTGAACTCAGTATAACTTTTTTCCATATGCTAACACGTCTTTCTTCCTACCACAGGGCAGATAGCTTTAATCACGGAACCAAGAATAACTCGTATTATAACTCGTCTCCGAGCCAGAATGGAGCAAGAGGAGTTGGGATCTCGCGTGAATAGTTTGGAAGGTCAGATGGCGTCAATGGCCACCATGCTAGCAGAAATGAAAGCCATGATGGTGGCTGCACAAGAAAGAAATCATGACCTCAGCCAGGATGCTCCGCCCGCACCCCCCAATGCTTCGAATGTGGCGCGAACTCGGGAAGAGAATATGGCCGAGAATGTTAATCGAGTGTTAGCAGCTGATGCACTACCGAAGGCCGTGTCTGCAGTCATCGACCTAGAAAAAGACAAAAAGGAGAAACCCCCGGGCAAAATCGAAGAAGGCGCAAAGAGGCTAGCGAAGATAGAGGAATGCCTAAGCAGCCAAGGGTATGAGCTGGCTCGATTTGACAAGATATCACCATTTGCAAAAATTGAAGCGCCGTTAGACTATAAAGAACCCGATTTCGTCAGAAAATACAACGGGACGAGCTGCCCCCGAGCCCACTTAAAATATTACCTACGCAAAATGGCACTTTTTTCTGACTACGTTCCCTTGCTGATGAACACGTTTCAAGAGAGTCTGGCGGGTGCTGTTCTGGCTTGGTTCATCGAATTAGATTTGGAGGACTATGATGGATGAGAAGACCTAGCGGAGGACTTTTTACATCAATATAAGTTCAATACTGCTACAGCCCCTTCCAGAGAAGAATTGCTGAGGACCACTAAAGGGAGGAATGAGGCAATCCGTGCCTACGCTCAAAGATGGCGGGCCTTAGCAACACAAGTCAAACCGTCCATTCCAGAGGACGAGCTGGTCGACCTTTTCTTGAGAGCGTTGCCTTACGAGTATTTCGATAGGCTGAACACATCTGGTTGTCAAACATTTGTACACCTCATAAAAATCGCAGAAAGGCTGGAATGGGCGATGAGGGAAAGGAAAGCACCAGAAATCGCAACAAGACGCCAATATCCGGCCCGAAGGGAGAAGGAGGCTGAAGTTGATGTGGCCTTCGTACCAAACCCACCAAACCCTAAGCAGTTCTCCAATTCAAGTACGGTGCAAGGAAACTCGTCGATGTCGGTACAGAAACCATATGAACTAAGGAGGAAGTTGCCTCCCAAGCAGTTCACCCCCCCTGCCAAGGCCGTTATCGAAATTACTTCCTATGTTACTAGAGGAGCACTTAGTGGCTAAGGAGCCTCCAAGGCCGAATCCGGTGAAATTTAACGGGTACGATGAAAGCCAGTCATGTGTCTATCACATGGGAGAGAAGGGCCATAACGTAGACAATTGCATTGTTTTGAAGCACAAGGTGCAAGCCCTTATCGATAATTGCATCCTTGAATTCGACAAAACAGAGCCGAACGTGCAAAATAATCCACTTCCTGATCACCAAACCGTGGGGGTGATCTTCGACAACAAGTTCGACCGGTTCTTCTCTGAGGATTCCAAATGGTCGAAGGACGAGGGGATAGAAACGACATCGGAGGAACTTGATTTGACCAGCTTGTCTTTGGGAGATTTTGTCAAATCACTCGACGGCGACGCTCCTACCATGGAGTAAAGAGATATCTGTCTCTCTTCGACGCATCTAAATCCACATTAGGTGCCTCGGGCTTTTTCTTACGTGTTGTATTGTAATATGAGTATACTAAAAAAACCAAAAAAAAAACCAAAAAAAAAACCAAAAAAATCATCAAAAATCAAAAATCAAAAAAAGGGGAACGTGTGGGAGCCACAAATCGATCAATGACGAAAAAAAAAAACTGAGACCTGATTTCCCACATGTCTCCTGGTTTGCAAAGTTTTGGGATGCGAGGATGCCCAATGATATGAGGGCTAGCTCCCATCCTACCCTTTCAATTTTTCTTAAGACGTCTCCCAAAGAAGTTTATCATTACATGAACTTTCTCTATTTTATAACCGTCTTTGTGACACTTCAAGCATGCCATTCCAAGCATACATAGCAGTTGTTAAATAACTCAGGTTCCCGAGGTGGAGCTTCCCTCCTAAATGGGGAATAAAACGATGCGGAGCCATCCATTCCAGCAACGATCAAAAGCAGGGGAATCAGATGGCAGTGCTTCCAAATGACGAAACAAGGAGTACCCCTTTTCATAACATGAGTCTGACTCAATGTTTTCAAGAGCGTTCTAATGGCTCAATTTGTGAACAAAATCTTTGAGAAAACCTGAAAAAGTTTCTCATCACCTGAAAATCTTTGTGAAAAGAATGCTTGAAAAGAAAATCTTAAGTTTTATCAATACCTTCTTTGAATAGAATGAAAAGCACGAATTCATAGATGACCAGGATTGGCAAAACTCGTGGGAGCAAGTCTCTCCCTTTTCTCCGAGAAGCCCAGCCAGGGGCAAACTCTCATGATCCCCCCTAAAAGTGCAACAGACCAGGGTCATCAAATCCAGAGAGGACAAACAGCGAAACCGGCCTCACCGGGGCAAATTGCTCGAAAAGCACGAAAAGACGAAACTTCGGAGGGAGTACCTCTTTTCAGAAATTCCAAATGAAGTCAGATAAAAACCCACGTCTATTTCTTCACACGCAGGTGCGTGGACTCCTTCAGATGGGATTAGAAATCTCCAACAAAAGCGGAAAGCGTTAAGACATGACTGGGGCATGCGAATCAATTTTGCCCTGGGCAAAGAAAGACGTTTCTTCTCTGGCAAAATCCGTAGACGCAATGACAGAGTTATCTGCATCAGAAATAAACCCCAGGATATAAACCTAGAGGCGGTAACTTTGTATCGTTCCAATTTGATCTCCATAAATCCCATGCTTAACAGGAAGTCGTTGGCGCCAAAAGCCACAAAAGAAAAGAACTCGCCAATGAGGAGGCGAATAAAATTATTAACCTTGGGAGTCAGCACTCCAAGGAAGGGTCTTTGATCAAGTGGAGGAACTATGAAGAGTGACGCTGGAATGCGCCCAAAAACACAAATGGATTTCCTCTGGGGCAAATCCTCGAGAATGATTCATCGCCAACCAAACGGAGGAATTGTGGCCACAATATAGATGGCCAATTTCTGTAAGCCGCGCGTTTGTGTTCAAATGAAAACACCAAGCAAGAACAAGGCGGTATCGTTCCAATTTGTCTTGAATTTTGGAACGCAAACTGACACTTATTGTTTGTTTTTGACAGGGGAGTCGCCTTGGAGACGAACAAGTTTTTACATCCCACGTACTACTTGTTAGGGTACATGACCGAGGGTAGGATGTATCGTTTCGATTTTCAAAAAAATTCGTGAATATACAATGATATGCTTCTCTTACATTTTCAGGGGTCTGCAGCCGCGACAGGTAGGTAAGTATCCCTTTCCCAGTTAGCTGGAGATAAAGAATGTTAAAATCCTTTCAGTCGTCATGAAAATTATCCAATGCATCGATGTTCATGATTTAAATCGGGAGGTTGCCCAAAGCATGAATAAAACATGCACGATACATCACAAGATCCCCTCAATGGATAAATTTTGGGAAAGAATGGAGTGAATTTTTCCAAATATCATTATTTGTCAAATCATTCAAAAGGAAGTTTACTCAAAAGAGAGGCGAGCCTAATCCAAACATGTCCAACACACACTTGAGAGATGAGTGGAGTGGGCAGATAGCAAAATCTGGGTCTACGATGGTAGGGATCATTTGCAGCGATTACATGGGTTGGGACGACAGAGGCATTCGTTTCATATCCCCAAACACTACAGGTGACCATTGATAAACCCCTTTGAACGGCGTTTTTCATTCTTAACCCTATCAAGAACCACCCCACATCGGGGCAAAATGGAGGTGAGTCCAGTAGCATCAGGAGAAAATGGTTAGAAATTTTTTTTCCTCGGACTAACATTAATCTTTGTGTGTTGTTTATATGGTAATCCAAGTGCCATAGGATGATGAGAAGCATTCATTTCTCTATCCCACACACCATATCCTTTGCATAGCCAAGTTGAGCCTGCGAATTCATTTCATAAACCCATCGGTGATCATTGCAAGTTCCAAAACAAAGGCAAATCACTTCAGGAACGGAGAAGTTCAAGACTTAGGGTTTACGAAGAAACTACTAAGTTGATACTCAAGCGTGCTAAGAGCCAAGTCATATATCTAGCACAATTGCCAAGCATCCCACTTGCGACAAGGGATTAAAGAAATCCTCAGCATGAAGAAAAAGCAAAGTGCCTGGTAAAAGCGAGGCCGATGCTCGGGTGAACAATTTGATCGATCCCTAAAGAAACCTGGTAGGGAAAAGAAGAGGGAAAAACCCCTAATGGAGTCAGATCAAGAAGACTGCTCCCCAAATGATGTCAGCCGTGGAGCAAAAACACAGAAAGAGTTGTCAACCTCTTAATACCACAAGAGACGCTCTCTAAAGAGTTTGTACACACCTCAAAAACGGTTGCACGTCTCAAAAATTGAAGATACAGAATGGAAAAGACAGGTGACAAGTTTGTAATGATCACCAAGGTCAATTCCCTCATAAATTCTGGGCCAAAAACAAGCTTTTTTTTCGGTCCCCAATCCTACCAACATCATAACCCTGAAACAGCCTTCTCTGACTAAGACACTTGGGTTAACATATAGCTTAGCTCGAAGAGGTACGAGCAAGACTATTTCTTTCTCATTTTGCAGGGTTCTTGACTTGTAAACCCGAAGCAGATGGTGAAAACTTTCGTTCAATGGCTTTGACTCAAAAATGAGTCCCCCTTGAAAACCAATACCAAGCCCAACATTACGGTCCCGTGGAAGACCTCCCGACCGATCAAAATGTATGCGCTGCGAATGAGCCTAAAACCTAGGCACAGGTTAATAGGGAATTGAGTGCATCCCCTATAAAAATCATTACCTCAAAACAGGTAAGATAGCCTCCTTGTCGAGAAATATTCCAATTGATGTTTTGAACAATCTCTTTTTGGAATTTTTCAAACTGTTGATCCAGATTTTCCATGCAAGGAATTTGTGATCACATCTGCATGTTGCAAGAATGCTTTGGACAGCCTCCGGCATCAAAATGCACATTTCATGATTAAAACTTAAATCATACGGTTTTGTCAGATGGACAACCGTCGTCTTCCCAAAGATTGCTAACGTTTTCTTGGTGAAGAAAAATTTTTCAGGCTCGAACTTCTGCAGGATCCATTAGAGACGCCAATCTCCCAGAAGAAGGCCTCGCTCTGAAGAGAAGAACGTACAAATCTATTTTTCTGCAGGATACCTGGAGAACCCAGCTCCCAGAAAAGTCACTTCCTGCATCATCAGCGTACCAGTGAAATTTTTGCCAAAATAAAATCTTTCACTACTTCAAAACTGAATTCCCGACAAACTTCGGGATCTCTAAAAAATGGGGGAAGAAAAACCCTTTTAAAAGAAACAGTCTCATCGGACGTGGAGAACCCTCGTCATGAGACCCCTTTTCAAAAATCAGGCAGTCTCATCGGACGTGGAGAACCCTCGTCATGAGACCCCTTCTCAAAAAAAAAAAAAAAATCAAACAGTCCAACAGACGTGGAGAACCCTCGTCCTAGGACCTCTTTTCAAAAATCAAGCAGTCCTAACTTGACGTGGAGAACCCTCGTCATGAGACCTCTTTTCAAAAATCAGGCAGTCTCATCGGACGTGGCTCGTCATGAGACCCCTTTTCAAAGCAAAACTATGGTAGATACCGCCTGAAGGGTCAACTCATGGTAGAAACCGCCTGAAGGGTCAACACAAGGTAGATACCGCCTGAAGGGTCAAAATGAGGGTAGATACCGCCTGAAGGGTCAACACAAGGTAGAAACCGCCTGAAGGGTCAAAATAATGGTAGAAACCGCCTGAAGGGTCAATCAAAGGTAGAAACCGCCTGAAGGGTCAATCCAATAGTGAAAATCACTTAAATGGTCAACTCAATGGTCCAATCCACCATACGGATCAAAATCATTGGCAAATCTCAAATGGGACGCGTCTTCCTTAGATTCCTATCAGTTAGGAATCCCATTATGGTTTGACCTACCATACGGGTCAGAGCTTAACCTCTCTAGGATACTCTAGTAACGAGTTCCTAGAAATTCTCTTGAATCCATCAAACACCGCGAAAATCGTACAAACATCGAACAGGTAAGTGGCAGGTATGTCTCTCTATTATCTCACTCTCTCATGTCAAATGAATGTTTCCCCCTTCAAGAAAGAGCATACATGGACAAGCATGAAAATTGGATGTCATGACTCCTTTTCCTTTAGTTTCCCGAGTCGAGTCGATCAGGACTCAGGTGTCACCTTATCTTTGAGAGAAACCTCTAACGAGATTCCTCTCAAAGAGGGGCAGCTGTTGACACCTAAATTTTGATCAACTTTTATTTATTTATTTTTATTTTTATTTTTATTTTTATTTTGAAAATTCATAGAAAATCCATAAAAAGTTGAAAAAATTGAAAAATCAATTTTGGTGACCTTAGCCAAGCTAAATGAACCATTTTGACCAAAAAAATAATTTTCATAATTTTCATTTTTTTATATATATTTTCGAAAAATACAAAAAAAGAAAAAGAAAGAAAAAGAAAATCAAGAAAATCAAGAAAAATAATATTTGAGGTCACAAAGATATATAAAAATAGTCGGTATTTTTATTTTTATTTTATCTATTTTCTAACCTCATAAATAGTAAAATTCAGGTTTGATTTTAGGTGTTCTCTGATCACCATAAAATTGAATTTGACAAAAATATTAGTAATGATTAAAAGGAAAAGGAGGGAAACATCATCAATTAAAAGGAAAAGGGGACTAATGATTTTGTCTTCTCTTTTTGTTATTTTATTTTATTTTTATTTTTTTATTTTATTATTTTATTATTTTATTATTTTATTATTATTTTTTCTTTCTCTCTCTCTCTCTCCCCACTCCCTCTCTCCTTCCCGCTGCCTATTTATCTCCCCCCTCTTCCTCTTCCTCTTCTTCTTCTTCTTCTTCTTCTTCCTCTCTCCTCTCCCTTTCCCGAACCATCTCACTGTTCCGGTCATAACTCCGTCGTCCAATATCAGATCGAGGCGAAACCACCTCCAATAGAAAGCTTATCGTCTTATCTTTCCAGGGATATATTATAAGGCTCATTTGGCCCAGCCATTCGTCCGATGGAGCCGTTTGAATGAGCAAAGGTCGCTGCTGACCCTGTAACGACCAGTTTCTGCCGCCGCCGTCGTCCTCCACGATCAGCCCTTCCGGCGACCTTTGCGCCTCCCTCTGACCATCACAGGTTAAGTTAAGATGTCCTTAACAATTTCCCGTTGGTTTCGTGAATTTTCGAGGTCTGGTTAAATTATGGTGATTTTTTGAAAAACAGTCGACGAAAATCGAGCGAATTGAGGTATTGTGGTCATATCTCACTCATTTGGACTCCTTTTAAGGTGAAATTTTCGGTGATGGCTTCCTAAGATGATAGGCTATGTTCTGGAATTTTAAGGTTGCTGAATATTTGCTGTGTATTTACTTTATGTCATAGCATTTCTATATTTCGCATAAAAGACCCAGAATCGGAAGGCCGAGCCTCCTGTTGGTGTCTAAATATTTGCTGCGTATTTACTTTATGTCATAGCATTTCTATATTTCGCATAAAAGACCCAGAATCGGAAGGCCGAGCCTCCTGTTGGTGTCTAAATATTTGCTGTGTATTTACTTTATGTCATAACATTTCTATATTTCGCATAAAATACCCAGAATCGGAAGGCTAAGCCTCCTATTGGTGTCCAAGGTGTTTTATTTATTTATTTTCTGTAAATTATATTGTGCTACCCCAGAATCGGAAGGCCGAGCCTCCTGCTGGTGGTTTATACCCCCCACACATTGTTGCACGAGCACCGACGGACTCCGACGTCGTAAAATTCACCGGATCCCATCTCCTTTGCTTATGTTTATGTTGTATAATGACTTAATATCTTCTTTATTATTATTATTTTTTTTTTGCATTGTGTTGCGTCCTATAAAAACAAAAAAAAAATGCTAGATTGGATGGTTGCAGATTAGCCACGTGTCGCGATCCGATAATTTTCAGAATAAAAAAAATATTTTTAACATTAAAAGAAATAAATTTCGAATTTTACAATAATTAAAATGATTCGATTGTCACCGAGACGCCACGTGGCGAGTTAGGGACCGTTCAGTTGGGACTTATTTTCAGGAAATTTATAATAAAAAAAATCAAATAAAAAAATTCAAAAAAAGTGAATATTAAGGAAAAATTCAAAAAAAAATTGAGAAAAATTGCAGAAAATTCAATCAACTTAGGTACCGAAAGGGCGTCAACTCTGACAGTTGACGTAACTAAGTCCCCGAACCCATTTCTCTGGTTATCGTAGAATTGAATAGAAACTCCCGACTATTCAATAGGGTGGTCCAATCATACCCTCCAAAAAATGATTGGTGGCGACTCCATGGCATGCACACTTAGCACATGTCACTAGACCACACTGAAGGTCGACTACGCATACCTCCGTTGCGATTTGGGTAACGGGCCTTGGGAGAGGCCTGCGTCCGACCAGACTGGACGGCCCATTAGCCCTCGAGAGCCCACGGCGAACCTCGAGAGGGTCGCGACAATCACCCAACCACTCTATGATGACATTAACGAAGCTATCTTCCAGAAATGGATTTGCCAGATCTAATTCTACTGTTGGAATTATATCTTCTTCTGACAACCACCTAGAGTCTTTGCTGAAATGGTTGCTTAAAGGGCTGCTAAACATCTTAGACTTACCTTTCCAGGCCGAAGAACCAATGAATGAATCTTTTTTTATTTTTCTGGCTTCTATGGCGTCCCTGGCTCTTACCCCGGCCTCGGCCTGCCACCTTAGAGCTAGACCCATCACTACGGATTTTCTGATATCCCAAGTCCATCTTGTGCTCGTTGGATTTCAACTGTAAATGAGTGTTGATTCATTGACCATACTTGCTCAGACCCTTTCCTGGGTTGTACCCGTACGACGTAGCATCTTGGCTGGTAACAGGTAAGCTCTCATGGCTATTTTGAAGGTTTTAACCATCTCTTCTTTGATGCCTAAACTCATCCATATAGCTAAAGGGCAGATGTTAAAAGCGAATCCGTTATCGATTAGCACGAGCGCTACTCTCTTTCCATTGCATTGTGCCGTAATGTATAAAGCCTTGTTGTGTCCCCTTCCTTCCATGGGGAAATCTTCATCTGAGAAGCTTAATTGGTCTTTTAGAAGGATCGCTCCTACAAAGTCCCCTAACTGCACATCATTAATAGTTTCGGGGATATGCACCTCATTTAGTATTTTCAACAATGCATTTTTGTGTTTCTCTGAGTTGATGAACCAATCCAACAGAGATATTTATGCTGGCATCTTCCTTAACTACTCTATTACTTCAAACTCACTGGTTTTAATGATAGTCATGAGTTTTTCTGCGCCTTCCTTTGAAATTTCTTTCTTTTCGGATTCGCCTTCCCTAGGGGCGTAAAATCGTCCAGACCTCATTATAGCATCTACCTCCTTTGTCTCATAGTCCCAGTGGACTGCCTTAGGGTTGTACTCTTCTACCGGAGGGACTTTTATAGTTACTGTTGTCAGGCAAGATGCCTCTGGTTCAGCTCTATCATCTACTTCATCTTTTGGCAGTCGAATCACCACAGGTTTAATCGGGCAATCCTCTACCTGACTCAAGCCATCAAACTCTTCTAGTTTGATTACCACGGTCGCAGCGGCCTCAATCATTGACACAATGTCGCTGAAGTCTTTTGCGATAGTTTCATTTTCTAGTTGACGATGCCCGTCATCATTATTAGTTCTACTGTCATCGCAAATTTCGGGTACTCCCTCATTCTCTTGAATAGTTCATCTGAGTTCTGCTGCTGAGCCTTTGATTTCTCTTTCTCGACATACTGCTCTGCATTAAGCTTGGCATCTATCACCTGGTCAAGTGATGGTTCAAGCTCTTTTGTAAAGGCTTTTTCACATCCTTTGGGATCTCTGGTTGAACGGGATCATCCATACCTCCACTTCTGCCTGGTATGATATCTTCCATCCTCTGATAGAAACTAGGAGGAGCAGACTATTTCACCTTAAAGTTGTATTCCCCAGAATCTTCACCCAGATTGTCTATAATTTCTCCCTTTTCTAGTGCGTTAGCCATGAATCTGCGATCTGCCAAACTTCGTCTGCTAGCTTCTAGTTCATCCTCGTCAAGTTCTTCTTCTGGCTTGATAATCAGCTCAAGATCGCCTATCAGACTTTCGTGTGGGATATTCCACATGTTTCCATGTTCAGTTTTAATCGCAAACTAGATCCCTTGCAAGCTTATAGAGGCCTTGACTCCCTTGAATATTTCATCGGTAACACTCGACATTATCCCTAAGTTCATCATCTTGTCGATACACTTCTTCATGTCAGCAGACACTTCTCCCTCCTTTGGATATAACGAAGCGGTCGCCAGAAGGTTGGTCAGCTTAGGTATATCCACCTTTAGTTCAATATGATTTTCCTCTTCATCAGTGAATATTGCCCATACAGTTTGGTGATCAGGGAGCGAGTTTTCTTATACATTCGGAGCCATATCATCAAACTTCAAAATCTGACTCTCGATCAAAGCTTGCACCTTCAACTTAAGGATATAACTATTATCTACGTCGTGTCCTCTTTCACCCATGTGATAGACACAGGTCTGGCTCTCATCAAAGCCAAGATATTTAACAAGATTTGCCCTAGGAGGTTCCTTTGCCATCAAGTATTATTCGAGTAGCATCGGGAGCAGTCTGGATAAAGGCCTTGGGAGCTGAGAGAACTACTTTTGGGGTGCCTCTTCCTAGGCTCTTACCCTTTTGGTGTTGACCACGATGATCATCCATTGGTCTGATTAGAGTTGTTAAACACCTTGGGCTTATGGGGGTCTGGTATGAAGGCTATGTCAAGCCTGGTCTCTCTATCCTTTTTTAAGGGGTATTGCTTCCTTGTAGAAGTTTCATGCGGCCTCCTTTCTCTTAAGGCTCATTCGAGTCTTTTGGCCACCTTTATCAAATGTGTAAAGGTTTGACATCTTGAGGTGTTTAATCTGTCAAAATATTCGTAGGGAAGTGCCTTTGAGAACAAGTCAATCAGCTTCTTCGTTGGGATTGACGGTTTTACTTGGGTGGCCAAAGCTCGCCACCTCTTGGTGTATGTTCTGATTGTTTCACCCTTCACTTTTAGAGTTTGTAGTAGGTTTTCCCTTGGCGGGGCCGTAGCTGTGTTGAATTTATACTGCCTAAGGAAATCATCTGCAAGATCTTCCCACCCATCATAGTCATCAAAGTCTAACTCGATGAATCAAGCCAGGGCGGCACCACCCAAACTCTCATGAATTGTATTCATCATTAACGGAACATAGTCTGAATATTGCGCCATCTTACGCAGGTAATATTTGAGGTGAGCCCGGGGACGGCCTGTCCCATTATACTTCCTCACGAAATCTGGCTCCTTGTAATCAGGAGGGGTTTCCACCTTGGCTAAAGGAGATATCTTGTCAAAACGAGCCAGCTCATAGCCCTGGCTACTCAAACATTCTTCGATTTTGGCTATTCTCTTAGCCTCTGCTTCAGTCTTTACCGTTTGATTCCCCTTTTTCTTCTTCTCGAGGTTGATGACAACAAGGGGTACCTTTGGCTGTGACTGGATGTTCGGTACACGGATGTCTTCCTCGGCATGTTGGGCATCTTCTGCCGTTCCTTTATCAGCCATATCGGGTGCGAAGGATGGACTTGGGTTGTTTTAGTTAGGAGCCATTGTCTGTCTGGCTTGGGAGGCTTCCAGCATTACCTTAATATTAGCCATCATAGTCGCCATAAAAGTCATATGTGATTCCAGTATGCCTACTCGTGGGGTCAACTCATGTTGTTCCATTTACGTCTTAAGTCGAGTACGAAAGTGATGCTTCGGTAGTTCCGTGATTAAAGTATACCTGTTTATTTAAAAATAACAAGTGAGTATTTCTTCAGGATCGGCAGAAAAAGTGCTGGATTCCTTTAATTGCATGTTTTCTATTGATGAATGAGAAAAAGGACTACCTTGTGAGCCTTCGTCTCGCGTGGGCAGTTCTTTTAATTATTCCCCAAAAGAATTCATGAAATTAAAAGAAGTGTAATCTTTGACAATAGTTTTTTATACATTCATAAAACATGTCAACACTCATGCATATGTGCCAAAAGTAATATTTAATACAAGTGAGTATGCTGAAGAGGCATCATAATGTTTGCCTATTTTACACTTGACAGGACAATTTATTAAATTCTAGGGCGTTTGAGGTCTAAGGTATTCTCATCATCCCTATATAGATCAATCCCTTCGGTCTGGCATTCTTCATCTTCCGAATATGACGGCGATCCATGTCTTCGGGTATATAGGGCTCTATCTCAGGCACGTACGGTACGATATATTCAGGTACATAAGGCTCGACAAAGCTGCGTACGGCTGCCTCAAAGTGTTGAATGTATTCTGTGGTAGCCCAATGAACGTTCTTCCTACTACTCATATTTTCTGACCATCTTATATCTTCAGCCTGAGAGTTCTTCAAAGAGTGTCTAATAAATTACACCTTAGCTTCAAGCTGTTTCTTCTTTTCTCCTGCAAAGGTCTCTCTTGGCATGTCAAACGAGAAGATACTAGGTCGCGGTGGTGAAGGGATCTCCTACAATGCCCCAAACTGTCGGATAACCCTCTTCGGATAATACGCAGTAGCGCCTGTGAATCCTAGCAAAGGGGACCAAGTCTTTGTCATTACATGAGAGCTTGACTTTACCCAGTGTTGGCAATTTGAGTCGCCATCGAAGTTGTTCTGGTTTTAAAGTTGCAAGGAATTTCTTCCATTTTATAAAGTTGAACTTAGTAATACGTGTATGGGTTCTGACTAAGGTTTTAAGAGGATGGGCATTGGAGCTAATCTTAGTGAAACCCATGCGGATATGGAATTATCTTATATGAGACGTGAACCACAGATACAGAAGATCACTAGAGGCTCTAAAGATTCCCTTCTTATTTTTCTTGAAGCGGTTTAGGGAAAGGAAATTCTCAGCAAGGATAACGTTTGAGTAATCTCACCCATAACAAACTGGTCTGACCACTACAGCCATAATATGGTCAAAAGTAACAGACGAGATCGGGAATAGCACAAAGCTAAAGAAAGCCAAGACAAAGGCCCTACCAGATTTGGTTCCCTTAGCGGCAAGGAGGTTAGGAAATCTATCTAGAAGGAAAGATAGGGAAATTCGCCCATAATTACTTTTGGCATCTTCTTTGACTTCGTTGAGGCTTGTATCAAGGAATTCAGCTAGTTGACTCAAGGGCTCAAATCCTATAGGAGGCTGAACTAGTAAGTGAGTAAACTTAACTCCGATGACGGCGATGTACTCTTCAAGAGTAGGGGTAACTGTCGCGACCCTCTTGAGGTTGTCGGGCTCTCGAGGGCTAATGGGCCGTCCTGTCTGGTCGGACGCGGGCCTCTCCCAAGGCACATTACCCAAATCGCAACGGAGGTATGCGTGATCAACTTTCAGTGTGGTCTAGTGACATGTGCTAAGTGTGCATGCCATGGAGTCGCCACCAATCATTTTTTTAGGGTATGATTGGACCACCCAATCGAATAGTTGGGAGTTTCTATTCAATTCTGCGAGAACCAGAGAAATGGTTTCGGGGACTTAGTTACGTCAACCGTTAGAGTTGACGCCCTTTCGGTACCTAAGTTGACTGAATTTTCTAGCCTGAGATTCATGCGGATGAGTAAGGTATGAACCATAAATCTAGAAATTCATGCAGATAGGAGTGATTATTCTAGCAATCACAATCAGTAACAAAATGCGCAACTCAAGGAATCTAGATATGCAAATAAATCACATGGCATTCCTAGTAATGCCCTATTTATCAATCACAGCTTAAGAATGATTTAGCTATCCTGGCCATTCTACACTCGATCTAACCTAAGAAAAGCATTAGAAAGCATCGCAGGAGTTCGAGAGTACTCACATGGGGTTCGTCGTGCCCTGGTTTGGTCTTGGACGAGCTATCGAGCTCATGCTGACCCGATTATATTTGGGGATCCACTCGGCGTTTTACACCATGAAATCATGTGAAACAAAAACGAAAATATTCAGCAAGGGGCATTTATTGTAGATGGTGGTCAATCTAATTGGACATCAAGACTAAAAAAGATGTAGAAATTTACAAATTAAAAGACTCGAATGATATTTTTTTTTGCCAAATTCAACTCTATGCGTCGTGAAGAAACACATGCAATTGAACTTGAATTTTGACTATTTATGAGTTCAAAATGAAAAGAAAATTAAAATAAAAATATTGACTATTTTTCTATATTTTTACGACATCGAATGCTATTTTTCTTCATTTTTCATGTATTTTTCTATTTTGGAAAATATTAAAAAATTGAAAAATTATTTTTTTTTTTGTCAAAAATGGTTCCTTTAGCTTGGTCAAGGCTACCAAAGATGATTTTTTAATTTTTTAACTTTTTATATATTTTTTATGAATTTTTAAAAAATAAACTATGAAAGACTGATAAAAAATCAGGTGTCAACAGCTGCCCCTCTTTGAGAGGAATTTCGTCAGAGGTTTCTCTCAAAGACAAGGTGACACCTGTGTTCCGATCGACTCGACTGGGAAAAGAAAAGAAAAGAAAAGAAATCATGACATCCAATTTTCATGCCCATCAATGTGTGCTTTTCCTTAAAAAGAGATGTGCTCATTCAATTCCCTGATATGATGTAAGAAAGTTAAGGAGTAGATAGACTTCCCTGCCCCTTACCTGCCGAACGCTTGCGGCATTTGCTGTGTCTGATGGGTTCAAGTAGATTCCTAAGGACTCGTCATCGGAGTGTCATAGGGATGTTAAGCTCTGACCTGTATGGTAGGTCAAACCATAATGGGATTCCTAACTGATAGGAACCTAAGGAAGACGCATCCCACATTTGGGAATTGGCCAAGGGTTTTGATCCGTGTGGTGGACTAAACTAGAAATGGCTTGCCTAATGTAAGGCTTATTAGGGAAAACGACTCCTCCCGCGTTCGGGATTCATCAAGGTTTTGATCCGTATGGTGGATCGGACCATTGGGTTGATCCTTCAAGTGGTCTCTACCAGTCCTTTGACCCTTCAGGCGGTTTCTACCATTCATTGACCCTTCATGCGGTTTCTACCATTGAGTTGACCCTTCATGCGGTTTCTACCATTGGTTGACCCTTTAGGCGGTTTCTACCATACATTGACCCTTCAAGCGGTTTCTACCATTGGTTGACCCTTCAGGCGGTTTCTACCATACATTGACCCTTCAGGCGGTTTCTACCATTATGTTGACCCTTCAGGCGGTTTCTACCATTGATTGACCCTTCAGGCGGTTTCTACCATACATTGACCCTTCAGGCGGTTTCTACCATTGTGCTGACCCTTCAGGCGGTTTCTACCATTGATTGACCCTTCAGGCGGTTTCTACCATTGAGTTGACCCTTTAGGCGGTTTCTACCATTTATGAAATTCCAAATTGATATGAATCAAAGGATGATGTACCCGCTCTTCGGGGCTAGTCGGAGACTCGATCATTCTATGGATCGGTCTTAGAAAAGATTTGCCTACTAAAAGGCCTCACTTAAAGATGACGCACCTAGTCTTTAGGGTGGCCAAAAGTCCTGCAGAAAGCTTAGACCTGAAAAAATTTTCCTCGCCAAGAAGATGTTAGTAATCTTTGGGAAGACAATAATTGTCTAACTGACAAAATTCTACAACTTAAGTTTTAGTCATGAAATGTGCATTTTGATTGTTGGAGGTTATCCAAAACATTCCTGCCACATACAGATGTGATCATAAATTCCTTGCACGGAAACTCTAGATCAAACAATTTGAAAATTTCAAAAAGAGTTTGCTCAAAACATCCATTGGAGTATTTCTCATCCAAGAAGGCTCCTCACTGCTCTGTGATAATGATCTTTAATAGGGAAAGTGCTCAATTTCCTACCGACCTGTGCCTGGGTTTCAGGATCATTCGCAACGCATACATTTCGATCAATCAGGAGGTCTTTCACGGGACCGTAGTGTTAGGCTTGGATATCGGTTTCCAAGGGGGACTCACTTTTGAGTCAAGGCCGTTGAACGAAATTTTTCACTATCTGCTCCGGGTTTACAAGTCAAGAATCCTGCAAAATGAGAAAGAAATAGTCTTGCTCGTACTTCTTTGAGCTAAGTTATACATTAACCCAAGTGTCTTAGTCAGAGAAGACTGCTTCATGATTGTAACATTGGAAGGATTGGGGACCGAAAAAGGCTTGTTTTTTGCCTAGAAATTGTGAAGGGTTTGACATTGGTGATCATTGCAAATTTGCCACATGTCCTTCGAAGAACATCTCCATTTCTTGAAGTGTACACTCCTCTTTTAGAGCGCACAAGGATGTTTAAAAGCGTCTCTTGTTGCATTAAGAGACCGTCTGTTTGTGTGTTTGCTATTTGAGCACGACATCATTTGGGGAGTAGTCATCTTGATCTGACTCCTTTGGAGGGTCTTTTCATCATCTCTCTAGACTTTACTGGGGATATTTTGAATGGACATCGGCCTTGCTTTTTACCAGGCACTTTGCTTTTTCTTGATGTCTAGGGATTTTTCTTTTCCCCCTTTTTTTTAATCCCGTGTTTTTCTTTTCTTTTGGAGCTAGGATTTTCAGCAATCATGCTAGATATGCAACTTAAACTTTGGCATGCTTCCGTTCCTAGAGTGATGTTGCCTTTGCTTTGGAATATGCAATGATCACCAATAGGTTGATGAAATGAATTTGTTGGCTCAACATGGTCGTGCAAAGGATAACAGTGTGTAGGATAGAGAAATGAATTATTCTCGTCATCCTATAACACTTGGATTATCATATAAACAACACACAAAGATTTATGTTAGTCCGAGCAAGAAAATTTCTAACCATTTACTTTCTGATACTGTTGGACTAACCTTCATTTGCCCCAATGTAGGGTGGTTCTTGACAGGGTTGAGAATGAAAATCGCCGTTCAATGGGGTTCTCAATGGGCATCTGTAGTGTTTGGAATGAAGAAAGAAATGCCTCTGTCATCTCGATCCATGTAATCGTTGCGAATGACCCTTATGTCCATAGGTTAAGGTTTCTCAATCATTTCCAATCTCCTCATCTCTCAAGTGTGTATGGGACGTGTTTGGATTAGGCTCGCTTCTCTTATGAGAAAATACCCTTTTGAACAGTTCAAACGACTCTTGTTGGAAAAATTCATTTCATTTCATCAAGATTTATCCTTCAAAGGGATTTTGTGATGCACCATATATGTGTAATTCATGTTCAGACAATCTCTTGTTTTAAAACATGAATGTCAATGAAGTAAGAATTCTATGTCTTTTTAGATGTGAGAATCGAATTAATTCTGAAAGTTTTTAATCTCCAATGAATTTGGAAAAAGGATATTTACCTGCCCATCGAGGCTGGAGATCCTGGAGACATAAAAGGGATATGTCATTGTATATTCTAAAACTTTGCAAAAATTGGAACGATACATCTTACCCTTCGTCATATGCTCCAACGAGTGTACAAGGGTTGTGAAAATATGTCTGCCCTGATGGCGAGCTCCTGCCAAGGATAAATATTAAGCATTATTTTGGGTTTCCAAATTCAAAACAAATTGGGACGATACTACTTTACTCTTGATTTGAATTCCATTCTGCATGCCAATGTGGGGATTGCAGAAGCCGGCCCTCAAGCTTGTGGCCATGATTTCTTCGTCTGGTTGGGCAACGAATCCACCTCAAGGATTTACGTCGGAGGAGATTCATTCATCTTTTTGGGCGTGTTTCATGCGCTGTTTTGTTATTTGAATGCATGGCTTCTTGGGTGCCTCGTCTCTATTCATCACCTGAGAGGAAAATGAGAGAACATTATCCCCGCATCTGATTGAAAATCATTTAGGAACGATACGTTCTTTTTACCAAATGGGTGGCTCCGCGGCCAAATGCGTTTTACGTTGAAAGGATGGATTCCATTACGCTCTGCGGATGATAACTATCGCTTGGGGGACTTGCCCCACAGATTAAACGATGAATCTGATGTCTTCGGCTTCAACATGCTTTCCGGATGTAGGAATGGTTTGCCCCCATTTTCAGTAGAGATGGGTTTTGTCGAGTGGGCAAGATCAATAACTCATCCTAGATTTGGCTTTAGTCGAAGGTTGAAATCCCGACCTTGGATAAGCGAATCATGATTCATCTCCTTCTGCTTCGGATTTGTCATTTGCGCGCTTCACATTTTACAATACCAACTTCGCCGCTTGATGAAAATGAATCGATGATTTTCGAATTGCCCCAAGTTCTATAGTCATCTGCGTCGAATCTCTTTGAACTTCATCGAGTGATAGACCAACTAATAAAACGATTTTTCAATCCCGAAATCGAACTCCTGACGTTTCGTACCACTGCCATTTCACTGACTACCAAGACACAGCACTATTGGCGTCCCTAACTGGTTCGTTTTTTGTTATAAAATTCTCGAAGCAGTTAGCAACCCCCATTGAGAATGAAACAAGCTCAATTTAGAGTTCGTAACGACTAAAGGTCCCTTGGAACGATACAGAGCTAACCGTCTTTGAGCTCGCTCGGGCTTTTACTCACATTTTCCTATGTGAAGCCTTTAAATGTTTTTCTTCGTGGCGTTCAATTGATTCGTCTCGACTCTAATCTAACAAGGGATTGTCGCACTCGAGCATGATGATGCTCGCAAGTAGTACTGATCGCTGCCCCAGATTAACTCTAGGCATTAAGGAAGATTATCTCGCATGGAAGACTTTATGACAGAAAGATTAATGATACATCCAGTCACATGTGCCTAGGTCCCTTGAAGATTCTCGGTGATCAGCCAGTTACACCATGAATCAGATATATAATCGCCATTTTGGATCATAACTTCATAAGTCCATCGGTTTTAAACTGATCGATCCAGATATGGAGCTCCTCATCAAGGAAATCTTTTGATTCTTCGAGCAACTGATATTCGGGTTGACCATCATCGCTTGGCGGCGAAGGATTCCTGTTTCTGTTGTGAGCGATCTGATTCTTCGAGCTAGAACCTTCGTCATTGCTCGAGATTATAAGAGGATGATTGATCGGTTCACTATCAAAAGCACCTTCCATTTGGGGATGGGAGAAACAAAAATCCTCAGAGCATCCCCCCGCTTGATCTTCCGAAATCATACGCCCAAGCCAGGCAGATCTTTGAACACTAGGCGCAATATGTTGATCGGCGATAGGAAGAGCACTGGCGAAAAGTTGCTGCTCAAACCAAGGAGTTCGTACCTGCTGCACTTGTGGCATATACTCTTGAGTGGTGCTGAGATGATTCGGGGGAATATTCTGATTAGCGCCCAAGTAGTCGATGGTGCTGCTACCAGCTTGGTCGGTGCCTAGATTCGGCAGGGTATTTCTTACTTCAGGGGCATTGTAGTTATGGCCATGCCTAGTGTTTAGGCACAAGTTGAGTTCTTTCAGGTTCAGTGCTGTGTGGCGCTGTCTTAGCGCCCTTCTGTAGCTCTTGAGGTGACTCGCGACTCCATCTTTAGTGAGTCCTGGTATGTTCATGATCTCAAGTATGCGCGTTGGATATGCTGAGTTGATCCCTAGTTGCTGAACCGCACTAAGGAACTTGAGATGAAGCTCGGGAGACCAATTGACCCTCGTCTTCTTGCGACCCGGAACAGTGTTGACAACTTGGCTATTGCTCTCTGGCCTATTTCCAGTAGGATTTGATCGAGCCGGAAATTGTTGTGGAGGGAATTCATCAGCTTTGGATTGGTCGGTCGTGATAGTAAGCTCATCGTTAAGGAAACTCCAATCATGGTGACGCATATCCCATCCTTTAGAAGGCATCAGTATTGACTTCGTAGAATTGATTTGTTCATGCATATCTCCAACAAAATCCGATTGTATCAAAGATGGTTTGAGGGAGTGGGGTGGTGAATGAGCATTTTCAATCCTCATATAAGGCTTATCAAGGAACCTTTCGCCGAGAGTGACAGGGCCACCGCAATTAAGGCAAGCGATAGTGCTGGGAGCTTTCTTATACCTCATGTTCTCCGCTCGAAGCTTTTCGTTTTCCTCCTTTAGAATCGCAAGTTCTTGACGTCTGTGTTGAGCCCTCAATTTGGCTCGCTTATTTTGAAACCAAAACTTGACCCTCAAAGGTTTCATCCCTAGCTTCTGGCCCAATTCATTTCTTTGTTTCATGTTCGGGAGAGGGCATTCACTAAAGAAAGCTTCAAGCTCTTGGATTTCATTCTGAGTGTGGCACTGGCGACGTTTCCTTTTCCGGGATTGACCATCGCTGCTGCTGTTGTCGTCGCTGCTGAGATCCTGAACTTCGTTGCCGAAAGGGTTGGGTTCTGTGGTTCTGGTACCAGACGCGATCCTGGAATCTTCGAGATCTCTCAATAGTTCATTTTCTGAGATTTTTGGATCAGTCGCCTCTAGCAACTGACGGTAACCCTCAAACATGTTGGATCGAAAAATGTTCGATCAATTTTTGCTCACTCAGGGTTCTCTACTCTCTCATGTATGCTCACTCTCTCTAAATTTTCTTTTGAGTGGTTCTGTATGCCCAGGAAACGTTCTTTAAACATGGATGAAGATCATCAGGCAAGCGTTTCTCCCAAGATTTCGTATTTCTCGCTTTGTCGTCTTCTTTCTTCTTTTCAACGTGGAGGGACACCAAATCGATTTCCTTTTCTCGATATTCATGTCTGTCTTCCACTTATTTTCAAAAAGGTGGAACTACGCTCGCCTCCCGCTCAGTTTTTTAATATGATGGGACCGCCAAATCCTTTTGCAACTTTTTTCGATAGTTGCGCTTAACTCTCGCTCAATTTTAATATGGTGGCACTGACATATCTTTTTACAACTTTTTTAGATTTATCAAACCTGAAATCGCGGACTGGGACGGATCTGATGGTTCACCGAAAGAGCCACCATTGCTTTACCCAATTAACTTGGCTCCATGAGCATTATTGCTGTGACCTTTCTTCATCCTCGAGTTGCTATAAAATGAGGAGTTAATGCAGAGAAGATTAACGCTCTTACATAATTTCCTTTTCGTATTTTAATCACTCTACCACATCCATCTTCTTCTCCTTCACTCCAACGAAAATGACCTCCTCTCCTATTCGCGCTTTCTCGGCTGAAATTTTGGCCCAGTGGGAAAAACTCTATAACCTCATAGGTCGAGGCTATGCTCATATAGCCGATCACCCAGAAATTGAAGATGAAATTCGTATTTTGCTCGTGGAAATAGACACCACCTCTATCGAGGGCACTAATTTAGAGAGGGAATATAGAATCTTCCCAACCCTCTTTATAAACTTTTTAGAGACTTACCGTGTCGCTCATCGAGAAGTTACCGTGGCTCACGTTTTGCGAGCTCGCTATGAGGATCGGTCCAACTGCTTGGTGTTGGCCAACCTTGTGGCCGATAGTCACAGAAAGGCTGTTGAGTTCGCCAACGAGCGGGTCTCGATGTTGCTTCGCGAGAGGGGAAATTTGGTGAAGCGCTTGGCCTTATCCCTGACCACCTATGAGCACGACCGTCGTAATGTCGTGTTGAAGTTTCAATGTGAGTGGCAGGAAGAAAGGCTTGACAGCATTACCGCGGATATAGCCCATGGGAGAGGACTAGTTCGGGACTTGGAAATAGCCGCCGAAGATCACGGGACCAAGGTTGCCGAGCTTAAAGGGGAATGTAAACGCCTTCTTCTTAAGCTTGTAGATCTCGAGTCTCGAGGTGGTGAGTATAGGCAAAGCATCAATAATATGGAGGGCCAACTGGGTTCCTTTGTGATGCTAATTAGGGCTCATTTCGGTTTTACTTTTCCACCTCGATGATCTGTATGATCTGCTTTTAAGGTCCCTCGATTGAGCGAAATGAATGAAAGCTCTAATATGTGTGTCTCAACTTCTGTATGGCTGACTTTCTCGAACACCTGACCACTCTCAACCTAGGCAAGCTGCTCTTTGACATTGATGATTCGAGCGTGTACATCTTGATTTTTTAATCTTGCTTATGATCGAATAAAGGAACCTCCCACCGCGTTTATCCACAAAAAGACTTCTCTTCTCTACCTGTTTTTAACCTGTTTCAAATGAAAAGGCAGAATCAGAAGAAAGAATTTGAAAAATAAAGCATAAATCCTTTCGATTTCATGCTTACTTGTGATTAATAGGGATAAGATCTTTTACAAGGGTTTTAGCCTTGTGCAAAAGCTTTTATCAATATTCCTCGAAGGAAAGCATATCATTGAAAGGAATGTAATTCACGATAATTGCCTTTGATCAATTCCAAGAAAATCAATGGAATTTTAAAAAGTACACAATTACGATGTGTTTTAAATTCAATTGAAGATACGGTATCCAAATTAAAGCCGTTTGCTAAGAACGAGAGTAATTTGGATATCTATCTTTTCATTAAATTTGAAAAACACGAATACTCTTGATCAATTATTGTGGATTACCAATGATGCAAAACATGCATGAACCAATTCAAGTTTATAGTTCCTTCTGGCGAAATTGGGATTGGATTGCCCTATACGGCCAAAAGGTTGTATAAGACTTCCAATTCAATTTCATCCAAAGGAATTACAAAATTGATTTTGGAGTATTCGAGTGATTAGAAGAAATGCCACTATCACATTCCAATGACAAGTCAATAGAAATACAACAAATTTCAATATGAATGTATATGAACACAAATAGATCCCTAATACAATCAATGTAAGGGATCAGATAGAGAGGATCTCAGCAAAATAAATCATATACAAGAAGGCTAGAAATGAAAAATAAAACAAAGGAATGTGATCTTACTACTTAGAGATGCCCCAGTTTCGATCTTTGAGACGTGACTTCAGAATCACCTATTCCAAATCGTCATCTTCATTAGATGATACCTCAATGATGTCCATAGCAGGCTCTTCTTGTCCACTTGGCGCTCGTAATGGGATGACACCATCTTCGTCTTCCATCAAGAACATTGGGAGGAAAACACACCTATCTATCCTCAAAATGGCATTTAATCCAATCACCAGAATTATGCAATGAATATAATGATTATGAGCTGTAACAAGTTCGAGGGATAGAAAAGTCTTACCAACCAAACTTAAGAGAAAATCAAGCTTCTCTGTACAGTGTTAGGTATACTAACCTTCCATATACAAACGCATGAGACAAGTGAGGGAAAACTCCTAAAAATCAAAAGATATGGCTTGGTACCTAAAGCCAAGGTTCTCACCTCGAATTCTGGGAAGAGTCGATTCCATTGCACAACTATCGTTGCATTGGGACTTAATCCATAGTTCGAAGTGAGCGGAATTGAAAAGTGGATTACCCCATGTTTTTCCTCAAGGAGATTCCATTTTCAATTCCTTCTATTGTGTTCCTAAAGAGGGCGCCTGGGGTTTTAGGCGCAATTGTGTGTATTCATTGTGTCGTGCTAAAGCAATAAACATGCATTTTATTTAACAATCACCGCTTCAATATAAATATCCACACAATCATACATCCAAAACTCTTGCCTGCATAAAACAAAGTTAACAAGCACTTCACCCCTTATTTCTCCCGTCTACAAAAACATCTAACACATTCGTTAGCATATACACCTCACTTTCGAGAGCATCTGCATAAAATTGGGTTAGAAGAATCAATCAACTTTTTAATCGGCTCAAGTCCACTAAATGGTTAAGAACCAGTCCCCAGCGGAGTCGCCAGTCTGTCGCGACCCTCTTGAGGTTGTCGGGCTCTCGAGGGCTAATGGGCCGTCCTGTCTGGTCGGACGCGGGCCTCTCCCAAGGCACATTACCCAAATCGCAACGGAGGTATGCGTGATCAACTTTCAGTGTGGTCTAGTGACATGTGCTAAGTGTGCATGCCATGGAGTCGCCACCAATCATTTTTTTAGGGTATGATTGGACCACCCAATCGAATAGTTGGGAGTTTCTATTCAATTCTGCGAGAACCAGAGAAATGGTTTCGGGGACTTAGTTACGTCAACCGTTAGAGTTGACGCCCTTTCGGTACCTAAGTTGACTGAATTTTCTAGCCTGAGATTCATGCGGATGAGTAAGGTATGAACCATAAATCTAGAAATTCATGCAGATAGGAGTGATTATTCTAGCAATCACAATCAGTAACAAAATGCGCAACTCAAGGAATCTAGATATGCAAATAAATCACATGGCATTCCTAGTAATGCCCTATTTATCAATCACAGCTTAAGAATGATTTAGCTATCCTGGCCATTCTACACTCGATCTAACCTAAGAAAAGCATTAGAAAGCATCGCAGGAGTTCGAGAGTACTCACATGGGGTTCGTCGTGCCCTGGTTTGGTCTTGGACGAGCTATCGAGCTCATGCTGACCCGATTATATTTGGGGATCCACTCGGCGTTTTACACCATGAAATCATGTGAAACAAAAACGAAAATATTCAGCAAGGGGCATTTATTGTAGATGGTGGTCAATCTAATTGGACATCAAGACTAAAAAAGATGTAGAAATTTACAAATTAAAAGACTCGAATGATATTTTTTTTTGCCAAATTCAACTCTATGCGTCGTGAAGAAACACATGCAATTGAACTTGAATTTTGACTATTTATGAGTTCAAAATGAAAAGAAAATTAAAATAAAAATATTGACTATTTTTCTATATTTTTACGACATCGAATGCTATTTTTCTTCATTTTTCATGTATTTTTCTATTTTGGAAAATATTAAAAAATTGAAAAATTATTTTTTTTTGTCAAAAATGGTTCCTTTAGCTTGGTCAAGGCTACCAAAGATGATTTTTTAATTTTTTAACTTTTTA
This sequence comes from Rhodomyrtus psidioides, assembly GCA_021437785.1. Classification (NCBI taxonomy): domain Eukaryota; kingdom Viridiplantae; phylum Streptophyta; class Magnoliopsida; order Myrtales; family Myrtaceae; genus Rhodomyrtus; species Rhodomyrtus psidioides. Next base: position 5,261,054 of record JAILYB010000010.1, on the reverse strand, counting down.
TATATTTTTTATGAATTTTTAAAAAATAAACTATGAAAGACTGATAAAAAATCAGGTGTCAACAGTAACTTCCAGCCCTTCCATGCAAAATGTAGCGGTGATAGGATCTCAATAGAGCGCCATCGCTTGAATAAAGGTATGTGGGCACTCAATCTTCAGCGGGTCCAATAGATACCCCAGTCGTGATTTGGCGTATTTCTGGCTGGCTTCGCCCATGCTATCCCACCATGATAGGAGCCCGGTCCGGGGGACTTTGAACACTTGAATATCATTTTTTCCCATCAATTCTAAAATATGCAAATGATTTTGAAAAGTCAATCGTCAAAAATTACTTTAAACATATGACTATGCAAATGTCATGAAATATGCATGGGTTGACTTAATTACATAGTTCAATTGGAGAAATGGAAATTAGAGCCTTTTTCAGGTGTGGAAGGCCTAACTTAAAGTCTAATTTGAATTTCATGAAAGTGAATTATGCAATTTAGCCAGGTTTACTCTAGTGACTAAAGGAAATAACAAAGTCACATTCCATTACTCAATACATCAAACATGAGTAGAGTAGAGTGAATCCCTTATTACAACCAGGACGTCTAATGAAAGGTAGGTAGAGAGGGACTCTAAAAATAAGAAAGCCAAAAAAGGCCCATGGAATGTGAGGATCTAAGGCACCCTTTCCTAAAGGTTTAACCTTCTTCAGAATGGTAGTCAGTTGGGAACCCTCCCCCAATTGAGTGCAAGGGGTTGTCTTCAATGGATTGATCGAGGTGTCTCAGCTCTTCTGGCCATTCTCTGGTCCATGGTATAATGACTTCAAGGGTTTTCTCGAGTTTCGTCTTTTTGATCATGATGCGCTTCGGCTTCATCATGGTTGTAGGGCGTCTTCTTTTTCCCCAAAGAGTGATCATGGGTATGTCTTCATTAGCTTGATGTTCAGCCTTTCGACGGGCATATGCATCTCTAGCTAGGCGGTTGCGATATTGGCTCTTCATCTCCAAGTAATTCTTGAACATTTCGTCCGCTTGTCGCTTGAATCTGAGGTTGTCGACACAGTAGTGGGTTTGACAATCTTCAGCGTATCCCATAGTAAAGTGCAGCCTCGTGTTCAGTCCAGGGCAAGTGACTTTCCTTAGGCATTCCAGTTAGCTTAACAATCTTCGTCGTTATTTCAATTAGTCACTTGAATGATTTCATGATGTATGCAATGCACATGGACGTATATAATGCATGAATCATACTATGAAACAGGGAATATTGAAGTACATCGAAAGTAAATGTCTTACCAACCACACTTGGGGAATGAGAAATATTCCCCTGTAACAACGAGCGGTTTTAGGTATACCAACCTTCCATAGACATGCGCATGAGACAAGTGGGTATACTCTAAAAATCAAAAATCCGGTGAGGGACCTATGGCTCAGGCTCTCACGATCCAAATAAGGCAAATTCCTTCCCAAGGGTACCCACCCAAGAGGGCTAGATATCGTCAATTTGGATTGTGAGCGCGAACTAACACGAAAGTCTCAAGTGCCATGAAACACAAGATCCTTTCGCATCCTTTCCCTATCTAAGGTAACCTAGAGGTGGTTACAGTCCGGGTTTGACCGCCAGTGTGTGCGATGTGTCGTGATCATCACAATGCAAGTCAAGCACAGCAGTTTGTATCAAACGCCGCTTCAATATGTGCTAAAAATAAACATACATTCTCAATTCCAACCTGCAGGAAAAATGTCAACAATCAATACACCTCTTATTTCTCCAATTTGCAAAAATATCTAACACAATGGTTAGGATACATACCTCACCTTCGAGAACATCTGCAGAAAACAGGATTAGATAAATCAATCAACTTTTTAATCGGCTCAAGTCCTCTAAAATTCTTAACCAGATATTCTGGTTTAGAATAACTCCCTGGCGGAGTCATCAGTCTATCGCGACCCTCTCGCGGCGAGGGGGCTAATTTTCCGCCCGATGTCGCCATGACCGGACGCGTGCCTCTCCCAAGGCCCTTTACCCAAATCGCAACGGCTAGAAATACGTGGTCGACTTTCAGTGCGGTCTGGTGACATGTGATATGTGTACATGCCAAGGAGTCACCACCAATCGTTTCTTGGAGGGTACGATCGGAAAACCCTATCGAATAGTTAGGAGTGATATACTCGATTATGCGAAAACCAGATAAGTGGGATCGAGGACTTTGTTACGTCAACTGTCAGAGTTGACGCCCTTTCGGCACCTAAGTTGGATGATTTATCTTATCCTAACATTTCATGCAGATGAGTGGGGGTACGAACCTAAATCTAAGAGTTCATACAGACATGAGTGGCTAATCTATCACTCACAATCAGTAAAAATAAATGCGCAAATCAAGGATCCAGAACATGCGGATAAATCACATGAAAATATCATGGCATCCCTAATGAGGCCCTATTAGCCTAGAGGAGTCTCAATCAAGGCTTAAGAGTGATTTTGATATGATTCGCCTATGAGGGGCAAAATCATAATTTTGAACAATTTGGGGACAATTTGCCCCGGAATGGAAAATTTGTCATTCAGATGAAGTGTATGGTCAATAGACGGTGGAAATAGGATTGGTATTCAATCCAATCCATTTCCTATTTTTTGGGAATTTCTAGAATTTTTCTGGAATTTTAAAAGTGATTTTACCCTTAGAGGGGTAAAATCGTCATTTTGGGCAAAGATGAGAATTGAAAATCTCAAATATTAGGGTTGGTCGACCACCTGACCCAAACCCTAATTTTAAGCAATTTTCTGGACTTGATTGGAATAGGAAAGACGATTTACCATTTGAGGGGTAAAATCGTCATTTCAGATAAAATAATGAGATTCGAAAACCCCAGCAAAGGATTCGCCACCTAACTAGCCCTATCCTAATTTAAGCATTTTCGACTTATCTCAAATACAAAGCGAGGACGAATTACCCCTAAAGGGCATAATCGTCAATTTCCAGAAAAACGGATAAGAAACTCCAAAAATAAGATTGACCAGTTGTCTGTGGTCAATCCTCAATTTTTGGGGATTTCTGGAGTGTCTAGGAATATACAATTTTCCTACATTTTTTTGGGATTTTCTAGGGTTTTCTTACATTTTTTTAGGATTTTCTAGAATTTTTTCTATTTTTTTTTAAATCATTTTTTGTTTTTTTTTATTAAAAAAGTGATTCAGACCTGGTTGACCCGGCCCGTTCAGGTCGGAACTAGGCCCAGACCCGAACCCGGGCGACCCGGCCACCAAAACGACGTCGTATCATCCTTTTTTACTTTCTGATTATTTGGACTTGATCCGACGGTTCTTATTGAACCACGTGGCTACTCCGCGACCACTGGATGATCTAACTAAAATCTACGGCTTAGATTAAACATAGACTCGACCAGGGCCGTCTGATTCACCTATCAAAATCTACGGTCGGGATTAGAAGGCAAGACTCGATCTGGACCGTCCACCCTCACTAACCTAAACGACGCCGCACTACCACTAAACTAAACGACGCCGCACTACCACTAAACTAAACGACGCCGCACTACCACTAACCTAAACGATACCGTTTCGACTTATTTTGATTTTCTAATTTTAAAACATTTTCGAATAAACCTAATTACTAATCGGATGGCCACTAAAATTCAAGCTCGATTTATCTGAGCCGTCCGATCTGTTTATTCGAATAACAGACCCTAACGGCCATGCTGACTGGATAACCACGTGGACCAATCACGGGACGACACCTAAGCCTTTGACTCTTTGACCGGCCACATCATATTCGTCTTCAACCTCGCGACCTCCTCTGAACGGACGGCTACGACTCTCCGGCGATGATCCAACGGTGAAACTTTGACGGAATTACACAAGACCGGCACCAATCGACTCGCAGCGATCTCTAGTTTAACATATCTAAGAATCATGGCATCTAATTCACAAAATAACGAGTATCATGCAAAATTCCGAGTACGGCCATGGAAGTTCGATCACACGATTCATGACATTTCGAAGCAATTCTTTCACATAGGAGCACCAAAGGGTGTTCAGGAGACTTACCTCGAGCTCTGATTGAGCTCGCTATGGCTAGAATAGCCTGGCCATTGATCGACCAGGCCAAGCTAGGTTGGGAGTTCAACTCAGTGTTTTCAAGCAAAATCGATGCAAAAAAGAGATGCAGCAGTGGTCAGTGACATTCAAGGAACAAAACACACACACTAACTGTGTCTCACCTATTTTTGCGATTTCGCGTGGCACGGCCGGTGGCGATTGCTTCCTAACGCTCCAAACAACCTTCCGGCGGTCTTCTTTGGCTTCGGTTTGGCCGGAGACGGCCTAACCAGTGCCTTACAGTCGAGCTCAAGTTCTCGACGACGGGGGTCAGAGAACGAGCTCTCTCTCTCGCGTTTTCTCTCTCTCTTTCGATTTTGTTCTCCTTTTCCAACTGAACTGAACCAACCTTCTCTTCTAGAAGATCCATTAGCCTTTTATATCTGTTTCAAATTCTGGCGCCAAACGAGGAACTCATGTTCTTCCTCTATCACGTGCCTCCCATGCGCCATTTGGTCATCGGACGGTGACGGAATCTGTTGGGTATCTGTCTAAGTCCGTCAAGCCTTCCGTCGAGTGTCGTTTGGCTCGAATTTGAAGCGAATTTACTCTAAGTTTGTTTTTGTTGACTTTTGTAGATTTACAGGTTTGTCTGACCTCGCCGGAGCTCGTCCGGAGGCCATAAATCTTGAGGCTGGTCTTGATCGAAAGGTCTTAAGGTGAGGAACAAGACGCCCACCTAATCTCTCTCGATTATGGCCGATTGTCCAGTCGATTGCTCAATCAAAATTCACCTGAGAACTGTCCATTCGCACGGGATTCTTGAGGAAGACGATGACACTGTAGCGAACCGGTTCAACGGGTCTGACTGGGCGGTTAGACCGGTCTGAACCGGTTTCGACGTGCAATTTTCAAATTAAACCCAAATTGATGGGAAATTTTTGCAATTAAACATCATAATCGAACTTAGGACATGAATTTTATCTAAAAATGTGGTTTTGCCCAAAAGTTCATGTAAATTTCTGCAAAACCCCAAATTTGTCCTTGTTGACACCTGATTTTCGACCAAGTCTTTTTCAGTTTTATTTTTGAAAAATCACAAAAAATTCATAAAAAGTCAAAAAAATTACAAAATCAACTTTGGTGGCCTTGGCCAAGCCCAAGGAACCATTCTTGACCAAAAAATAATTTTTCATACTTTTCACATTTTTTAGTATTTTTAGAAAATAGGAAAATACTAGAAAAATCAACAAAAAATAGAATTCGATGTCACAAAAATATAGGGAAATAGTCAATATTTTTTCTTTTAAATCCCTTGTCATTTTGACCTCATCAAGAGTCGAAATTCAAGTTTAATTTTGTGTGTTTCTTTGTAACACACAAGGTTAAATTTGTCAAAAAATATGTTCTGAGTCTTTTTATTTGCAATATTTTGCATTTCCCGAATCTTGACATTCAGCTTGATTACCCGACATTTCAATTTGGTTCAATTGTGCACTGATTTGATCAATTTTGGCCTTAGGGACCTAATTGCATAAAAATCTTTTCATTTTAGTCCCTATTATGCCAATTCCGAAATTAAACTTTTCTGAGGGACACCCATAGAATCCCAATACTTCCTCCCTCTAGTATTCGATTCCCTGAATCTAATGGTGGGCTCAATTGGGGTTGATTCGTCCATTAGGAACCTCAATTTGACGAAAATAGATTTCGGATCCTGCCTTAAATTTGGGGTTTTCACACAAATTAAAACCAATTTAGCCATAATTTACATCTTTCAGATGGAATTCGTGTCATATAATCCGATTTCATGATCAATTTTGTGATTCATGCTCATTTTGGCATTGAATTTGGGGAAAATATCGAATTGGGTCGGGTTGACCCAACCCAGTCAACCCGTTGACCAAAGTTGGTCATAAGCAGAACGCTTTCTGCTTGTTCTTCTTCGCGCACACAGAGGAACCCGAAGGAGGCGAGACTGAAATTGCAACTCCAATCCACGTACCCAAGCCACGATCCGACGCTAGTGATTCATCCGCATACGTCTGGCCTCCAACTGGCAAGAACTGGCGTCGCGCGTACAAGAGGAGGCTGGTAGATCTGGAACCGAATCGGGACGACCGACTGAGGAAGGGGGTCGCGAAGAACAGATTCAGTTGAACAGATTCGGTTAAGGGGATTGAAGAACAGAAAGAGCCAAGAGAAGAACTGGCGGAGAGGGAGAGCCAAGAGAGAGCTAGAAAGGGAGAGAGAGAGAGAGAGAGAGAGAGAGAGAGAGAGAGAGAGAGAGAGAGAGAGAGAGAGAGAGAGAGAGAGAGAGAGAGAGAGAGATCGGCGTCGTGGAAGGAAGGAAACCGTGAGCTTCGAAGGCTCGACCACGGCGAGCGACGCGAAACCGAAGCTTCGGGTATATCCTCCGAGCTTCGTGACACCCCAAGGAATCTCCAGAACCGAGCGGTGACACATTTCATCGCCGAAACAGGTAAGGTCTTCCTTCGAGCTTCCTCTCGGCCTCCAATGGCAACTCAAGCTAGAGTAGCTCATTTGCCGCGATTTTTGTTGCAATCGTTTTGTCTCGCTTCACTGAACATTTTTTCCTTTGATCGCATGTTGTTTCATGGCCTAAATCGCCGAGTCTATCCCTTGCCATGGCCGATCGGTCGCGAGCTCCATAGCTCGTTCTAGACCAAACCGAAGCTCCGCGATGGTCAGGTAAGTCTTCTCAAACTCCATAGATGCTGTATGATAGTTAAAAATGCTTGTTCAACGTTAGATACGGCCAGGGCGGACGCCCACCGGAGATTAGCTTCGGTCGGAGATGGCATGTGTGAAAGTTGTGGTTCTGCTATGTCAAGGCTCTGGTATGTTGTAGAGCTCGACGAAACAAGTCTATTGGCGTTGATTTCGCGAGATTTAGGCATCGGAAGGCCAAGATATGGCCTTCCGACGAGGCGCCGGCGAGGGAGCGCCGGCGCCGGTCGTCTTCCCCGGTGAGCCGTTGACCGGTCAACGGCGGTTGACCGAGTCAACGGCCACGTGGCGCCCACGTGGCAGCCACGTCAGCCGTTCGGTTATAACCGAACAAAACAAAACTGATCCGACGGTGGAGAGCTAGCCACGTGTCGCGATCCCGTTTTTTTAAAAATAAAAAATGACTTTCAGAAATTAAATAATACCTTAGATCGGACGGTTGCGGTTCAATCTAGCTCTTTAATCTGAACCGTTGGTTCCTTGCATAGATCGGGCCGTCCGTAGTACGCCACGTGGCGCAATCAGGGCCATTGGTTCAATTTAGGCGGGAAATTGAAAATTCGAGCGGGAGGATTGAAGCGACGTCGTTTTGGGCGCGGGTCGCGCGGGCCCGGATCCGGGCCGGACCGGTCGCCGCGAGTCGTGGGCCGGGTCACCCGACCCGGCCCGGATAACATTTTTTAAATAAAAAATTCTGAAAATAATTTTAAAAAATCAAAAAAATAAAAAAATCTTAGAAAATAAAAACAAATGCTAGAAAATTCCAAAAAATTCCAAAAAAATGTAGAAAAATCGTGGAAAAATCCTAGACACTCCAAAAACCCCCAAAAATCGAGGGTTGACCACAGACAACTGGTCAACCCTATTTTTAGGGTTTCTTATCCGTTCTTCCGAGACTTGACGACGTTACCCTTTAGGGGTAAGTCGCCTCTGCTGTGTATGCAAAATAAAACCATCAATGCCAAGGTAAGAATTAGGGTCGGGTAGGCGACCAATTCTTAGGTTTGGGTTTTCGAGTCCCGCCTCTTTTCTCAAAATGGCGATTTTGCCCCTCATTGGGAAAATCGCCTTTCTTGTTCCGATCGAGTTCTGAAAATTGCCTAAAGTTAGGGTTTGGGTCAGGTGGACGACCAACCCTAATATTTGAGATTTTCAGTTCTCATCTTTGTCCAAAATGATGACTTTACCCCTTCAAGGGTAAAATCACTTTTAAATTCCAGAAAAATCCTGGAAATTCCCGAAAGATAGGAAATAGATTGGATTGATGGCCAATCCTATTTCCTCTGTCTTTTGACTTCACAATTCATATAAAATGACAAAATTTACCCTTTTAAGGGTAAATTTTCCCCCGAATTATTCAAAATTACGATTTTGCCCCTCATGGGCAAATCATGCCAAAATCATTCCTAAGCCTTGATTGATATTTCTCTAGGCTAATAGAGCCTCATTAGGGATGCCATGCTGCTTTCATGTGTTTTATCCGCATGTATTGGATCATTGATTTGCGCACTTATTTCTATTGATTGTGATTGATAGGGTTGCATTTCCCATCTGCATGAACTCCTAGATTTAGGATCTGTACCCCACTCGTCCGTATGAAATCCTAGGATCAGATAAACCATTCAGCTTAGGTACCGAAAGGGCGTCAACTCCGATAGTTGGCGTAACTAAGTCCCCGAACCCAATTCTCTGGTTTCAGCAGAATCGAATAGACCACTCCCAACTATTCGATAGGGTTTCCGATCGTACCCTCCACGAAACGATTGGTGGCGACTCCTTGGCGTGTACACTCGCCACATGTCACTAGACCGCACTGAAGGTCGATCACGTATATCCAGCAATTGCGATTTGGGTAATGGACCTTGGGCGAGGCCCGCGTCCGATCCAGCCAGCGATCGGGCGGCCCATTAGCCCGCTCCCGCCCCGCGAAGGAGGGTCGCGACAGACTGGCGACTCCGCTGGGGACTATTCTAAACCAGAATCTTTGGTTTCGAATTCTAGACGATTTGAGCCGATTAAAAAGTTGTTTGGTTTATCTGACCTTGTTTTCTGCAGATGCTCTCGAAGGTGAGGTACGTACACTAACCATTGTGTTAGATGTTTTTGCAGATTGGAGAAATAGGGGGTGGAGTGATTGTTGACATTTTTTCCTGCAAGTTGGAGTTGGGAATGTATGTTTATTTTTATGCACATACTGAAGCGGTGTTTGATACAAACTGCTGTGCATGACCTTGCATTGTGATGATCACGACACATCGCACACACTGGCGGTCAAACCCCGACTGCAACCACCTCTAGGTTACCTTAGATAGGGAAAGGATGTGAAAGGATCTCGTGTTTGATGGCACTTGAGACTTTCATGTTCGTTCCCGCTCACAATCCAAATTGGCGATATCTAGCCCTCTTGAGTGGGTACACTTGGGGAGGAGTCTGCCTCATTTGGATCGTGGGAGCCTGAGCCATAGATTCCTCACCTGATTTTTGATTTTTAGAGTATACCCCCCACTTGTCTCATGCGCATGTCTATGAGAGGTTGGTATACCTAAAACCAAAAAAAAAAAAATCCCGCTGATCACTGTAAGTATGACTTCTCCCTCTACTTGTTCATTTCCTAGTGAAATTTCATGATAAGAAATTCATGGAAATCAACTGAATGCCTTGGGTGTTTGAGTTTACAAATGAAAGTTTTTTACAATGAATTTTAGATACAAATGTGGGAACACTTCTAAGCCGTCCCTACGGAATAGATGGTTCATCCGAATTTTCAATCATGGATTAAGATGACATTTCTTTTTGTCTAAAATTCTTCCAATTCAAGATTTTGGGGCATAAAGCTAAGGCCATGTTTACAATCACATTTTTGTATAGTGAGTTCTTAAAACAAAGATCACATGATTTTCACAAGAAAAATGTCACAAAGTAATCTTTCAAAATTAATGCCCCCTTTTGCGTATTAAACGTTTGGGATTAAATGGGTGTTTGATTGATGACCATGGATCGATCTTTTAATGACGTATCCTCTTATCTTGAAATCTTGGCGGACATCAGATGCCCGTAAATAGGGATTATGGGGTATGTATTGTCGCCTTGCTTTCATTATAAGAGGCGACCTCATTGAAAGATGTCTTTGCTATGTAAAATGCTAAGTGTGTCTCCTTTCTGACAAGTTATGCATGACATACATTTATTGAAGATTCCTTCATCTAATCACATGCGAGATGTGATCGAACGATGGTAAAATTGTAGTCGTTCCAATAAAAACTTCGAGTGTTATACTTGACTTGCTTGGTTATTTCTTTTGCCAACAGGTCAAAACGGCTGAAGGCCAATGATGCGAGGCCTGTTTTCCCTGTAATATGAAAGGAGATGCGACTTCATCAGGAGCCACCCATGAGGTTTCCAAAATAAGATGAATCGACGATGATATGCCCAGAACAAGACAACATGAAAAAGGGGCAACCTGATTTGGATCGACCTCTCTAAGTCAAAAAGGATGTATTCGTTCCAAATTAAATTGATTTGATTATAGGATGATATGGTTACTCACACTTGCAGGTGATTATAAAAAATGAGTGGGGACCGTTAAGGAACATTCCTTCATCTCTGATGCTCAAAGTGATGGGAGCTGGGGAAATATACTCTGGGGATAGTAAATCTATTATCGTTTCAATTAGAGCCTGTTGTGCAAACAATTGACGTATTCCTTCCTCATATCATGTAGGTGAAATAAAAGGATTGTGTGAGGTCGACATTTGCCCCTTTAAAGAAGACTCAACTGGGAACCCTCAAAACTAGAGGCCAATGTGACATGGCATGATCGCCAATTGAAGCACGTCTCAAGGATGATGAAGAAAACTGAATGCTTATTTGCGAAGCAACACTTCAAGGTGTAAATGTACACAAATAGAGATAAATCTACACTTGTGGATCTCGAGTAGTAGGGTGCTTGAGGAATGGCATGAAGTCATGACAAATCGAAAAGACCATGAAGAGATGATCGTTGCCCATCTTTGAATCAAGAGGGAGTACTTGTTTTAGTAATTGATTTTCATAGTCAAAAGTCAAACATTTTTCTTCCTCTCTAAACAGATTGAAATGCATCAATAGAGCGAAAGTGGCGAAAGATCACCCAACCTCAAGGAGAGTGACAGAACCCAAAAAGTGTCGAGCATCGTGCAACATCAAATGCCGAGACCTTCGGATAATTACGATGAAGTTTTATCCTCTGATGTCACAAAAGGGAGTAAATTCTCCCTTATTCTGATTCTATCTCATACAAATGATGGAGATGCTTCTCTTTCATATACAGAAAATGATAGTTGAAGACATGTGTCAGAATAGATCGAAGAATGTCAAACGCCAAAATCACCTGACATGGAAGTGATTGACTCAACCAACAAGGAAGGCGTTAGCGTGATACAATGGAGCTTCATATGGCTAAATCAGCTAACTCAAGGTGGAATATTCAGTTGCTGGGGGCAAATCATTTCCCTATCCAGAAAGCATGCCGAAGTCGAAGACATCAGATTTGCCATGGTGATACGTGGGGCAAGTCCCTGAAACAATAGTTATCAATCATGGAACGTAATGAAATGAAATCCATAGCAACAACGCTTCCAAGAAGAACAATGTCGAGTCATCCCTCTTGGTAGAAAAGGACGTATCGTTCCTAAATAAGTTTCAATCAGATGTGGAAATAATATTTCCTATCTTTTTCCTCTCAGGTGATGAACAGAGTCAAGACACCCAAGAAGCAACGACTTCAAAATGACAGAACAGGGAGTACCCATTTCTCATATCATCTCACACATGCATTTAAGATAAATGATTTCAAGAGCGTCATAATGGCTCAATTTGTGAGCAAAATTCTCTAGAAAACTTGAAAAAGTTTCATAACAATTAGAAGTCTCTTTGAAAAGAGCATTCGAAAAGAAAGAATTCAAACTTTACAGATTGACATACTTGATAAAGAGATGCTCTCTGTGAACAGAGTGAAAGGCGCGAATCCATTTTTCGTTGCAAACAAGAATCATCTTAGATCACTTGCATCATACATATCATGCATGCATCATTTATATGCATATTCTTCCTTGAAGGATGTCGACAAGTCAAGGCAAAAGAATCCAAATGAAAGGAAAATGCCAAGACCCAAGCAACGAAGGGTAAATTGTATCAATTCCAATGGTCCATTTTGTATGCCATTCAGACATGAACCTTCTTTCCTTTGATAGGGAAATATCAAATACATCAATATCAACTATGATGGCTGATACTAAGGCGATGCCGGAAGCCTCCCAAGCAAGACAGACAGTAGCTCCTAACCAGAACAACTCGAGTCTGCCATTCGCACCCGATATGGCTGACAAAGAAACGACAGGAGATACCCAACATACAGAGGAAGATGTCCGTATGCCAAACATCTAGTCACAACAAAAAGCACCCCATGTTGTTGTTGTCAACCTCGAAGAAGGAAGAAAAGGGGAACCAAACTGTAAAAGCCGAAGTGGAGGCTAAGAGATCAGCCAAGATTAAAGAATATTTAAGCAGCCAGGGCTATGAGTTGGCCCATTTCAACAAGATATCTCCCCTCGCTGAGGTGGAGACCCCTCCTGACTACAAGGAACCGGACTTCGTAAGGAAGTATAAAGGGACAGGATATCCCCGCGCTCACCTCAAATATTATCTGCGCAAGATGGCCCAATATTCATATTATGTCCCGCTACTAATGAACACGTTTCAAGAAAATCTGGCTGGCGCCGCTCTGGCATGGTTTATTGAATTGGACCTGGATGATTATGACTGGTGGGAAGATCTTGCAGAAGATTCCTTAGGCAGTATAAGTTCAACACAGTTACAGCCCCGAAGAGGGAAGACCTTCTACGAACCTCGAAGACAAGGGGCTAGTTGATTAGAACATACGCCTAGAGATAGCGAGCTTTGGCAAGCCAAGCAAAGCCGTCAATCCCAGAAGACAAGCTGATTGATTTATTCCTGAAATCAATCCCCTACGAATACTTCGACAGGTTGAACACCTCAGGGATGTCAGACCTTCGTACAATTAATAAAGGTGGCTGAAAGGCTCGAATGGGCCTTAAGAGAAAGGAGGCCTCATGAAGCTTCTTCCAGAAAACAATATCCCTTGAAGAATGAGAAAGAAGCTGGGCTCGACATAGCGTTCATACCAGACCCCCACAAACCTAAGGTGCTTAACAGTTCTAATCATACCAAAGGAGGATCGTCGTGGTCGGCACCAAAAGGGCAAAGAGCCTAGAAGAAGGCAACCCCAAAAGCAGTTCTCTCAGCTCCCGAGGCCTTTGTCCAAGCTACTCCCGATACTGCTAGAACAACACTTGGTGGCAAAAGAACCACCCAGGGCGATAATTGCTATATCCTTAAGTTAAAGGTACAAGCTTTAATTGACAGCCAGATTCTAAAGTTTGACAACATGAAAACTCGCTCCCTGATCATCAAACGATTGGGGCAATATTCACTGAAGATAAGGAAAACCACCTCCAGCTGAAGGTGGACATGTCTAAGCTGACCGACCTTCTGGCGACCGCTTCATCATACCCAAAAGCAGGAGAGATCTCCGCTGACGTAAAGAGACTATGTATCGCTAAGATGGGGAACTTGGGGATAATGTCCGATACTACCGATAAAGAATTCGAAGGAGTCGAAGCTTCTCTATCTTTGGAAGGAAGCCACTTCGTGATCAAAACTGAACGGGGTAGCACCTGGGACATCCCGCACAAGAATCTGGTAGACAATCTTGGGCCGGTCACTTAATCAGAAGAAGAATTCGAAGAGGACAAACTGAAAGCCAAGATGTGAAGTCTAGCAGATCGCAGATTCATGGCTAACGCACCTGAAATAGGTGAAATTGTAGACAGCCTGGGTCAGGACTTTGGAGGGTACAACTTTAAAGTGAAGTACTCTGCTCCTCCTAGCCGCTATAAGAGAATGGAAGATATCATATCAGACGGATAGAGAGGCATGGATGATCCCGTTTGACCGGAAAAGCCTTTTTCGAAAAAGCCTGAGTCATCACTTGACCAGATGAGGAATACTAAGCTTGACACAAAGCAGTATGCCGAAACAAAGAGATCAAAGAATCAACAGCAGGGTTTAGCTGAATTATTCAAAGGAAAAAGAGAATACCCGAGATCTGCCACATCAGCAGTATTAGGCGACGATGACCGACATTGTCGACTGAGAGACGAAATCTCCTCAAGGGACTTTGACAACACTATGTCAATGATTGAAACCGCTACGACTGTGGTAATTAAACTAGAAGAGCTTGACAGCTTGAATAAGGTAGAAGATTGTCTAGTCAAGCCTATTTTGATTCGATTGCCGGAAGAGGAAGAAGACGGAACAGCTGAACCAGGGACGTCTTATCAGACGACAGTAACTATAAAAGTCCCTCCGATAGAAAAGTACGATCCCAAAGCGGTCCATTGGGACTATGGGACAGAGGAAGAAGACGATGATGAGGGTTATGCGTCTATCCGCAGGGAATGGAATGCCTTTGAGGAATCAACGCCTCCTACTTCGAAAGAGCCGGTTACTGTTAATTTGGGGGATACTGAGAATATCAAAGAAGTCAAGATCGGTGGACATTTATCCCGAGATGAAAGACTCAGGTTCACAGAATTACTAAGAAGGTCGTTAAGATGTCATGCGACAAATCCCAAAGATGTCGGGCTACCAAGAGGTAGATAAAAGTGATCGAAGATTCAGATGGTTGAGATAAATAACCAGAACCAACAAAGAAGGTTCATTAGGGCAAACCCCTCATTTCCTGTCAAGAGACCAAGCTAGGGGCAAGATGCTCATGCGCCACCAAGACAGCATATTGGGGCAAGTTGTCAAGCCCAAAGACGACAAACGTCAAGACATGCCCTACTAGGGCAAAGCAACCGAAAGAGACGATTTCCTTGATCAACGGAAATGCAAATACCTTAAATGGAGTATCACGTTCCTTGGTGATTTATGTAAAGTTAAACATGGATGAATACTCATTGCTTCATGTGTAGGTACAAAGACCTCTTCAAATAGGATTGGAAATCGTCAAATGATATGAAAAATGCTAAGGCATTTGGCCAAGATAAACGTCGCCCAACTGGGGCAAATGGGTTGTTGATGTTATCAACACCTTCAAGCATGGATGGAGGGATTCGACAAATGTTGCCCGTATCAGCATACAATATTGGAATGGACTCAATCAAGAAAGAAATGTCGACAATGGACAAAAGAAGGGTAGTTGGGTGTCGTATCCAATTTACTCCTTTTTCTTGCATTTGCTAATGCAAAATCATTTCTTTTTGTGGCAGAATACGCCATTAGGACATTATCAGGAGTCCAACAAAGAGGAGAACATCACAAGGATGGTCACAAGTGACAAAGATGCATGAAGCAAACGACTTTCTCAAGCATTGGAAGGATGACACTTCAAAGGTGAAAAGTAAAGTGAAGATCCAAGTAAGAGATAATCCAAACTGGATAAGGGATCGCATGAAAATACAAAAATGAATAGAACCATTTGATTGGAGCAAGCATTACCTAGCCATGGCAAGTCATGCCTAACTGGAGCAAACAGATCATCTACATGACTGGAGGAAAAAGTGGCATTCCATTCCCAGCAGGATCAATGAACGTGATAGAAGAGTCGCTCACATCAGAGTTAAACCTCAAGATACAAACTTGAGTGAAGGGTGACTTTGTGTCGTTCTAATTTGGTCATCAATGCTCTTTCTCCTAATATGAATTTGCCCTAATTGCAACAGAAAATTATTGGCATTCAAAAGGACTCAGAGGGAAAGAACTCGCCGACTCAACTTCAAGGCGAGATGATCTTTGGAGATAACGGCTTCGGAAGTCAAGCATTCAAGAAATGATCTTTGGCTATAAGATCAAGTGGAGGGTAAAAAGTATCGCTTCCACACCACATGCTTTAGCATACATTTTGATAAGAATTCATTTTTCCTTCAATAAGGAACTCCGAAGAATGGCATGGGGCACGTTCCAAAGATGAGTGAAGCCATCGAGCAGGATTCATTGCCCCAATCAGACGAAGGCGTCATCGCCGTAGGTCGAAATGGCCGTTTTCTATAATCTACATATTGGCATTCAGATTGGAATGCATGATCAAAAGGACTTACTGTCGTGGTGGTCAGGTGCACGTCATTTTTCTCCAAAGACTAAGAATTTCAAGAAATTTTAGAACAACTTAACCATCTTGTGTTGTTAAGAAAAATGCAGATTTTCATGAATCTATCCACTTCCATTGGAGTGCATGATCAAGGGTAAGGTGTATCGTTCTAATTTTCTGAAAATTCGAGAGCATACATCGACATATTCCTTTATGTTTTTCAGGGATCCCTAGCCACGCTGGGCAGGTAAGTATTCATTTCCCAATCTCTTAGGTTTTAACACTGTCAGAATCCTTATTGCTAGAATTTGAAGGCTTCTTGGAATCTAGCATACATTCAAATCTCATGTCTAGAAAGACACAAAATTCTCACAGTCATGTCATTGGCATTCATGTTTAAACTTGGAGGTTATCTGAACATGATTGAAATATGCATTGTGCATCATAAATCCCCTTAGAGGGTAAGTTTTGTAGAAAGCAAAATGAACTTTTCCAACAAGAGCTGTTTAAACCGTTCAAAAGGATGTTTCCTCAAATAAGAGGCAAGCCTGGCCCAAACACGTCATATACACACTTGAGAGATAAGTGGAGTGGTAAGGATAGCGAGACCTTGACCTACGGACGTAGGGGTTATTCGCGGTGATTACATGGATTGAGACGACGGAGGCATTCGTTTCTCTATCATAAACACGACAGGTAACCATTGATAACCCTTTGAACGGCGGTTTCATTCTTTACCCCTGTCAAGAACCACCCCACAGCGGGGCAAACTGGAGGTACGTCCATCGGTATCACGAGGTAAATGGTTAGAAGTTCTCTTGCTCAGACTTGCATCAATCTTCGTGTGTTGCTTGTCATTTTAACTTATATGGTAATTCAGGTGCTTTAAGATGACGAAAAGCATTCGTTTCTCTATCCTATACACTTTTACCCTTTGCACAGCCCAGTTGAGCCTATACGTTCGTTTCACAAACCCGTTGGTGATCATTGCATATTCCAAGACGGAAGCGACGTCATTTCAAGAGCGGAAGAGTTCAAAATATAGGATTTATGAAAAATTCCTGGACTAATGTTTGAGTGCTGAGATTCAAGTTGTGCATCTAGCACACTCATTTGAAAATCCTGGTTCCCAAAAGAAAAAATGGGATTTTAACAAAAAAAAAAATCAATCCTGGGCATCAAGAAAAAGCAAAGTGCCTGGTAAAAGCAAGGCCAATGCCCATCCAAATACTTGTACACTTGTGAATCATGTGTTTGATCTTGTAAATGCCAAAAGGTGGCATGATACCTTTGTATAGATCACTAGTGAGATCTGGTTGTAAAAGAAAATTCCAAGGGAGCTAGACTGCGAAAGATGCTCCCAAATCATGTCACACTCAGATGATGAAAGCATAGACAAGATGTCGACACCGTCTCAACATGAAAGAGATATTCTCTAAAGACAAATGCGCGCTTCGAAGACTGACAATGCTCTTCAAAGACCATAAATGCACTTCAAAGACTGAAGACGCTCTTTGAACCGGAAGGGGCAAGATGGCGGTAAACTTGCAGTGATCACCAATGTTAAACCCTTCGCGTATTCTAAGCCAAAAACAAGCCTTTTTTGGTCTCCAATCATACCTACGTTACAACCCTGAAAAGCCTTTTCTAATTAAGGCACTTGGATTGACATATGGTTTAATGTCTAAGCTTAGCTCGAAGAAGTTCGAGCAAGATTATTTCTTTCTCATTTCGCAGGTTTCTTGACTTGTAAACCTGGAGCAGACATCGAAGACTTCTCTTCGAAAGCCTTGAATTGCACGCAAGTCCCCCTTTGAAAACCGTTGACCAAGCCCAACATTACGGTCCCTGGGAAGTCCTCCTGATCGATCGAGGTGTATTCACTGCGAATGATCCTGAACCCTAGGCGCAGGTTTGATAGGAAATTCGAGTGCATTCTTGGTGAAAGACCATTATCTCAAAAACGGTGAGAAGTCCTTTTTGATAAGAATACTCCAATGGACGTTTTAACCAAACTCTTTTGGTAATTTCAGATTGTTTGATTCAAACTTTCCCCACAAGGAATTTTTTATCACTTCCGTATGTTGCAAGGTGTTTTGGATAACCTCCAGCATCGTAATGTATTCATTGAAATTTTTTCATGACTATGATATAAGTCATAAAGTGCTGTCAGTTTGACATTAGATATCACTTAAAGACCATTGATATACCCTTGGTAAGAAAATTTTCAGATTGGAGCTTCTGCAAGATTCTTGATGACTTCGGCTCCTAAAACGGCTTGTATCACTCTTGGTGAGAAACGTTTAACATGTCTAAACTTCTACAGAATTCCTGGCAAGCCCAGATCTCAGAAGAACACAACCTCTCTTGGACTCGTGGTAGCCCCAAGTCCCAAAATGACACATTTCTCTAAGAAGGGAAGTTTATATTCCTGAGCTTCTGACAGATTCTTGGTAACCCCAGATTCTAGAATGCTATTGTTCTTAGTTAAACTTCTATAGGAATCATGGTAACCCCAGATTCTAGAAGGATGCCTTGCTCTGTAAAGAAGAGCTTTCAAGTTTATTTTCCTGCAAGATCCCTGGTAATTCCATATCTCAGGAAAACACATTCTTATGAACAGTTTTGTAGGTCTGAACTTTCTGCAGGATACTTGGAGTCCCCAGATCCCAGAATGTCACATCTAATGTCAAAAGGACAATCTACGAAATCGTCCCTCTGTGAGATTTCAAATTTATAGGTTTGAGCTTTCTGCAGGATACCTGGAGTCCCTAGATCCTAGAATGTCACCTTCAATGTCAAAAGGACAATCTCCGAAATCGTCCCTCTGTGAGATTTCAAATTTACAGGTTTGAGCTTTCTGCAGGATACCTAGAGTCCCTAGATCCCAGAATGTCACCTTCAATGTCAAAAGGACAATCTCCGAAATCGTCCCTCTGTGAGATTTCAAATTTACAGGTTTGAGCTTTCTGCAGGATACTTGGAATCCCCAGATCTCAGAATGTCACCTTCAATGTCAAAAAGGACAATCTTCGAAATCATCCCTTTGTGAGATTTCAAATTTACAAGTTTGATCTTTCTGCAGGATGCTTGGAGCTCCCAGGTCCCAGAATGTCACCTCCCATGTCAAAAGGACAATGTTTGAAATTATCTCCCTATGTGAGATTCCAATATTACAGGTTTGATCTTTCTGCAGGATGCCTGGAGCTCCCAGGTCCCAGAATGTCACCTCCCATGTCAAAAGGACAATGTTTGAAATTATCTCCCTATGTGAGATTCCAGTATTACAGGTTTGATCTTTCTGCAAGATGCATGGAGTACCCAGATCCCAGAATGTCACCTCTCATGTCAAGAAAACAATCTTTAGAAATCATCTCTCCGTGAGATCCCAGTGTTACAGGTTGGAACTTTCTGCAGGATACCTGGAGCTCCCAGATCCCAGAATGTCACCTTCAATGTCGAAATGACAACATTCAAGATAGTCTTTCTGCGAGGTCTCAGGTAACCCCTAGATCCCAGAAGAATCTTATCAAAGTTTTTGCAGGTTTAAATTTTCTGCAGGATACTTGGAATCCCCAAATCCCAGAATAACGCATCGCGGGTCGAAAGGACAATTTTCAGTGTCAGCTTTCTGTGAGGTTCTAGGTAATTCCTAAACCCAGAATAGCTCATCTGGTGAAGCCTAAAGGTTAGGCACACCTCACTTGTATGAATCCTAGTTAATTCCTTAGAATATATGATCAAAAACTGTTGACAAAATCTACTTTCTGTGAGGTTCTAGGTAACCCCTAAACCCATAATAGCTCATCTGGTAAAGCCTCAAGGTTAGGCACACCCCACTTGTATAAATCCTAGTTAATTCCTTAGAATATTGGATCAAAATGTTCAACAATCACTAAAAGACTGGGTGCGTCATCCATAGGTTCCTAACAGAGAGGAATCATATTCTCGGCCTGATCCCCCTGAAGGATCAAAGTGTTCGACAATCCCTAAGAGACTGGGTGCGTCATCTATAGGTTCCTAGCAGAAAGGAGTCCTATTCTCGGCCTGATCCCCCTGAAGGATTAAAGTGTTCGACAATCCCTAAGAGACTGGGTGCGTCATCCATAGGTTCCTAGCAGAAAGGAGTCCTATTCTCGGCCTGATCCCCCTAGAGGATCAAAGTGTTCGACAATCCCTAAGAGACTGGGTGCGTCATCCATAGGTTCCTAGTAGAAAGGAGTCCTATTCTCGGCCTAATCCCCCTGAAGGATCAAAGTGTTCGACAATCCCTAAGAGACTGGGTGCGTCATCCATAGGTTCCTAGCAGAAAGGAGTCCTATTCTCGGCCTGATCCCCCTGGATGATCAAAGTGTTCAACAATCCCTAAGAGACTGGGTGCGTCATCCATAGGTTCCTAGTAGAAAGGAGTCCTATTCATGGTATGATCCACCATACGGATCAAAACCCCTGACAATCCCTAAGAGACTGGGTGCGTCATCCATAGGTTCCTAGCAGAAAGGAGTCCTATTCATGGTCTGATCCACCATACAGATCAAAACCCTTGACAATCCCTAAGAGACTGGGTGCGTCATTCACAGGTTCCTGTCAAGTATAGGAATCCCATTCTGGTACGGCCTACCATACAGGCTAGAGTTTAACCGCCCTAGGATACTCAAAAGACGAGTCCCTAGGTATTCACTTGAACCCGCTATACACCGCGCATGCCGCATGAGCATCAGGCAGGTGATCAACAGGTAAATAGCAAGTGGGTCTCTCTACTTTCTCTCTCACGTCAGCAAAAGAATGAGGAGCAGAGCATTCACTAGCGGGACAAGAAAGATTGAGTGTCAAGATTCGTGTTTCTTTTCCCCAGTCGAGTCAGTCTAGATTCAAGTGTCACCTGTCTTTGAGAGAAACCTCTCACGAGATTCCTCTCAAAGAGGGGCAGCTGTTGACACCTGATTTTCGACCAAGTCTTTTTCAGTTTTATTTTTGAAAAATCACAAAAAATTCATAAAAAGTCAAAAAATTACAAAATCAACTTTGGTGGCCTTGGCCAAGCCCAATGAAACATTCTTGACCAAAAAATAATTTTTCATATTTTTCACATTTTTTAGTATTTTT
Source organism: Rhodomyrtus psidioides (assembly GCA_021437785.1). NCBI lineage: Eukaryota > Viridiplantae > Streptophyta > Magnoliopsida > Myrtales > Myrtaceae > Rhodomyrtus > Rhodomyrtus psidioides. The sequence continues at coordinate 5,240,002 of JAILYB010000010.1, read as the reverse complement.
AGAAAATAGGAAAATACTAGAAAAATCAACAAAAAATAGAATTCGAGGTCACAAAAATATAGGAAAATAGTCAATATTTTTTCTTTTAAATCCCTTGTCATTTTGACCTCATCAAGAGTCGAAATTCAAGTTTAATTTTGTGTGTTTCTTTGTAACACACAAGGTTAAATTTGTCAAAAAATATGTTCTGAGTCTTTTTATTTGCAATATTTTGCATTTCCCGAATCTTGACATTCAGCTTGATTACCCGACATTTCAATTTGGTTCAATTGTGCACTGATTTGATCAATTTTGGCGTTAGGGACCTAATTGCATAAAAATCTTTTCATTTTAGTCCCTATTATGCCAATTCCGAAATTAAACTTTTCTGAGGGACACCCATAGAATCCCAATACTTCCTCCTTATAGTATTCGATCCCCTGAATCTAATGGTGGGCTCAATTGGGGTCGATTCGTCCATTAGGAACCTCAATTTGACGAAAATCGATTTCGGATCCTGCCTTAAATTTAGGGTTTTCACACAAATTAAAACCAATTTAGCCATAATTTACATCTTTCAGATGGAATTCGTGTCATAGAATCCGATTTCATGATCAATTTTGTGATTCATGCTCATTTTGGCATTGAATTTGGGGAAAATATCGAACTGTGTCAACTGGGTCGGGTTGACCCAACCCAGTCAACCCGTTGACCAAAGTTGGTCATAAGCAGAACGCTTTCTGCTTGTTCTTCTTCGCGCACACAGAGGAACCCGAAGGAGGCGAGACTAAAATTGCAACTCCAATCCACGTACCCAAGCCACGATCCGACGCCAGTGATTCATCCGCATACGTCCGGCCTCCAACTGGCAAGAACTGGCGTCGCGCGTACAAGAGGAGGCTGGTAGATCTGGAACCGAATCGGGACGACCGACTGAGGAAGGGGGTCGCGAAGAACAGATTCGGTTAAGGGGATTGAAGAACAGAAAGAGCCAAGAGAAGAGCTGGCGGAGTGGGAGAGCCAAGAGAGAGCTAGAAAGGGAGAGAGAGAGAGAGAGAGAGAGAGAGAGAGAGAGAGAGAGAGAGAGAGAGAGAGAGAGAGAGCGTCGTGGGAGGAAGGAAGCCGTGAGCTTCGAAGGCTCGACCACGGCGAGCGACGCGAAACCGAAGCTTCGGGTATATCCTCCGAGCTTCGTGACACCCCAAGGAATCTCCAGAACCGAGCGGTGTCGCATTTCATCGCCGAAACAGGTAAGGTCTTCCTTCGAGCTTCCTCTCGGCCTCCAATGGCAACTCAAGCTAGAGTAGCTCATTTGCCGCGATTTTTGTTGCAATCGTTTTGTCTCGCTTCACTGAACATTTTTGCCTTTGATCGATGTTGTTTCATGGCCTAAATCGCCGAGTCTATCCCTTGCCATGGCCGATCGGTCGCGAGCTCCATAGCTCGTTCTAGACCAAACCGAAGCTCCGCGATGGTCAGGTAAGTCTTCTCAAACTCCATAGATGTTGTATGATAGTTAAAAATGCTTGTTCAACGTTAGATACGGCCAGGGCGGATGCCCACCGGAGATTAGCTTCGGTCGGAGATGGCATGTGTGCAAGTTGTGGTTCTGCTATGTCAAGGCTCTGGTATGTTGTAGAGCTCGACGAAACAAGTCTATTGGCGTTGATTTCGCGAGATTTGGGCATCGGAAGGCCAAGATATGGCCTTCCGACGAGGCGCCGGCGAGGGAGCGCCGGCGAGGGAGCGCCGGCGCCGGTCGTCTTCCCCGGTGAGCCGTTGACCGGTCAACGGCGGTTGACCGAGTCAACGGCCACGTGGCGCTGACGTGGCGCCCACGTGGCGCTGACGTGGCGCCCACGTGGCAGCCACGTCAGCCGTTCGGTTATAACCGAACAAAACAAAACTGATCCAACGGTGGAGAGCTAGCCACGTGTCGCGATCCCGTTTTTTTAAAAATAAAAAATGACTTTCAGAAATTAAATAATACCTTAGATCGGACGGTTGCGGTTCAATCTAGCTCTTTAATCTGAACCGTTGGTTCCTTGCATAGATCGGGCCGTCCGTAGTACGCCACGTGGCGCAATCAGGGCCATTGGTTCAATTTAGGCGGGAAATTGAAAATTCGAGCGGGAGGATTGAAGCGACGTCGTTTTGGGCGCGGGTCGCGCGGGCCCGGATCCGGGCCGGACCGGTCGCCGCGGGTCGTGGGCCGGGTCACCCGACCCGGCCCGGATAACATTTTTTAAATAAAAAATTCTGAAAATAATTTTAAAAAATCAAAAAAATAAAAAAATCTTAGAAAATAAAAAAAATGCTAGAAAATTCCAGAAAATTCCAAAAAAAATGTAGAAAAATCGTGGAAAAATCCTAGACACTCCAGAAACCCCCAAAAATCGAGGGTTGACCATAGACAACTGGTCAACCCTATTTTTAGGGTTTCTTATCCGTTCTTCCGAGACTTGACGACGTTACCCTTTAGGGGTAAGTCGCCTCTGCTGTGTATGCAAAATAAAACCATCAATGCCAAGGTAAGAATTAGGGTCGGGTAGGCGACCAATTCTTAGGTTTGGGTTTTCGAGTCCCGCCTCTTTTCTCAAAATGGCGATTTTGCCCCTCATTGGGAAAATCGCCTTTCTTGTTCCGATCGAGTTCTGAAAATTGCTTAAAGTTAGGGTTTGGGTCAAGTGGACGACCAACCCTAATATTTGAGATTTTCAGTTCTCATCTTTGTCCAAAATGACGACTTTACCCCTTCAAGGGTAAAATCACTTTTAAATTCCAGAAAAATCCTGGAAATTCCCGAAAAATAGGAAATAAATTGGATTGATGGCCAATCCTATTTCCTCTGTCTTTTGACTTCCCAATTCATATAAAATGACAAAATTTACCCTTTTAAGGGTAAATTTTCCCTCGAATTATTGAAAATTACGATTTTGCCCCTCATGGGCAAATCATGCCAAAATCATTCCTAAGCCTTGATTGATATTTCTCTAGGCTAATAGAGCCTCATTAGGGATGCCATGCTGCTTTCATGTGTTTTATCCGCATGTATTGGATCTTTGATTTGCGCACTTATTTCTATTGATTGTGATTGATAGGGTAGCATTTCCCATATGCATGAACTCCTAGATTTAGGATCTGTACCCCACTCGTCCGTATGAAATCCTAAGATCAGATAAACCATTCAGCTTAGGTACCGAAAGGGCGTCAACTCCGATAGTTGGCGTAACTAAGTCCCCGAACCCAATTCTCTGGTTTCCGCAAAATCGAATAGACCACTCCCAACTATTCGATAGGGTTTCCGATCGTACCCTCCACGAAACGATTGGTGGCGACTCCTTGGCGTGTACACTCGCCACATGTCACTAGACCGCACTGAAGGTCGATCACGTATATCCAGCAGTTGCAATTTGGGTAATGGACCTTGGGAGAGGCCCGCGTCCGATCCAGCCAGCGATCGGGCGGCCCATTAGCCCGCCCCCGCCCCGCGAGGGAGGGTCGCGACAGTCCTTAATTGTAATTAGGCAAATCGTGAAATTGGAGACTCGAATGATCAAATTGGACAAAACCACATATGCCATTTGATTCAAAATGATGAAAAGCATTGGGCAGTGACTTCAATTTACAATGATAGTCCCTGAATTGAAAGTAGTTTCAAAAATGCCCAAATTCAAGGACTAAAATGCAATTAACTATGCAATTTTGCCTAATTCATGCAATTGAGAAATTTGTGCAAATAATTGGGCTAAATTGCAATAAGGGACAATTAGATTGAATATTAAGATCCTAAAAAATGCCAAAGTTGCAATTTAAAAGACTTAATTGATATTTTTTTACCAAATTCAATCATATGTGTAACAATGGAACATCTAAAATTCAATTTGAGAACTTTTTATGAGGTCAAAAAAGACAAAGGATTTAGAAGAAAAATATTTATTATTTTTTCCATTTTTTGTGACCTCAAATGCTATTTTTCTTGAATTTTCGAGTATTTTACTATTTCTAAAAATACTCAAAAATATGAAAAAATATAAAAAAATTATTTTTTAGTCAAAAATGGTTCGTTAGGCTTGGCCAAGGCCACCAAAGTTTATTTTTTTAATTTTTTGACTTTTTATGAATTTTTATTTGAATTTTCTAAAGATAAGCTGAAAAAAGGCTGGTCCGAAATTAGGTGTCAACAGTAATTTTGAAAAAATGATCTCAATTATTTGAGGGATATCTCCCCTAGCAGCATAAAAATCATGCACTCCCTTCCCCTCCTCCATTTTCCTTCAAAATCTTCTTCTTTTCCTCTCTAGCAAAACTGCTCCAAAAGTCCAGTTCTGACCTCCCTATTCGATGAGCTCGAGCGGCACTTTTCGGCGTCCTTTAAAGTGCTCCGAGCACCAGAGATAAGATCTATGTGTCCTTGTCAAGCTCCAAGTAGAATTATGTCATTTGGTTAAGTATTTTTACCTGTGTGAGCCCGAGACCAAAGCTAGACGAAATCCGCGCGAGCTAGGATAAGGCAACCGTACACCCTCTTAGAAATTTCAAATGACTTCATTCTTTTTGTGGAATCTCTATGACATATAATACTTGAGTTCACTAAGAATAATGGTGATTTTATTGGGGATTTAAGGTATTTTCATGGCTGATTGTGGATGATTAAAAATGGACAGATTTTGACAGTTTACGCGCCGGGCGGAAACTGGCTGATCAAACGACCAAAAGAGGTGTTCTTGCTCCGAAACTCTTGGTGAGCTTCCTAAACTTGTATATTGAGATTATAGCAAGTTGGTTTTGTGGTGAATGTAAGTTTAAAGTTGAATTAAGGGCTGTTTGATGTGAGAAGTGTGAGACGCCGATCAATATGCCCACGACGCGCGCCGATTTTGAATTGGGTCGTTCTAAGTCGTCTGGTATCCAACTTGAGCTCCGTTTTCTCTCACATGTCCGTAAGATCTTGAATTTTAAGATCCTAGAATTTGTTTTCTCAAAACTTCAGTAGAAAAATTACAGTTTTCGTGAGACTGAACCTGGTCGTGGACCCTAAGAAAGGGCAGATTTGGGTGGAATGAAATTGTGATGACTTGCCTTGATAGAACGACAATTGACATGCTTAGGAGCATTAAGTTATCATTGTGATGACTTGAAATTAAGGTGGTGTGTGTGTGTATTGAAGTTGGAAGTATTTCAATGGACGACTTATCTAATTTCCTAGGGCCGTACATTTTCCCTATTCTGGCCGGTTGAAGATCGTGCTTGGTGGTGGATTCTGAGTGGAAGCGCTAGCTCAATTAAAGAGGTAAGTGACCCTTAAACCTCTTCTAGGATTTTAGGACACTACTGACATCTTTGATAGATGAATTGCTTGATTGAGTGGTGAATCTCACGACTTGAATAGTATAGTATGACAATTGAATTGGGATATGCCTAATGATATATTGGCTATTGAGCCCTTGATGATATATTTGGCTATTGAGCCATTGATGATTCATATGGCTATAATGCCTATGAGATTTAAATGGCTATATTGCCTATTTGATAGAAATGGCTATGATGCCCCAGTGTGACCAATTTGACTTGCTTGATGGGCGAATTCTGGAAGCTAAATGACATAGTGTGATTTTGGTTGTGATGATAATAGGAATGATTGTGTGATATTTGCATTGCAATTGTCTATAGTGAAACGAACAGCAAGAATGCCCTTGTGATGATTGCATGGCCAGAGCGCCCTCACGTAAATGAATTGGCCAGAGAGCCCTTGTGCATCGTAATTGGCCAGAGTGTCCTAGTGCTAGTAATTGGCCCGAGAGCCCCAGTTATTATTAAATGGCCAGAGAGCCCCTGTGATTGCATGGCCAAAGTGCCATGATGCAAACCATTAGCCAGAGTGCCCCGAGAAACACATCGCGTCCCGGGAGCCCTTAGCGATGAGAAATATGATATTTGTGATAACTCTGAAATGTTGAGTATATCTTGTGCTAGTGCGCGGTCTCATGGTGTGTGATGTGATTGATTGAGAATCTTATTATGTCAATTACCTTGAGACATTTGATGCTTAATTGCCATGTGCTTATGCCTGGAGAGACCTCTGCATTTCACTTCATTGTATGCTCTGGGAGGACTGATGGCCTAGGCTAGGTCTAGGAGGAGCTTACTGAGATTATCTCACCCCATTGGGGATTTATATTTTTCAGGTTCCAGGCGATGAAGCATCGGTTGGCCAAGGATTGGCATTCGAGGAAGTAGTTAGAGAATGATAATGAGATATTCTGTGATCTTAGGGATTGTAATTGTATTTGTGGGTTAGGAACTGAATATCTAACATTTGACCATGTGGAAAGAAAGGTGTATCTAAAGGGTAAGAGAAGTGTACATTTTTATCCTAAGTCATCTCGTGATATATTTGAATAGAGTTGTTTTACGGCTTCCGTGGCCTTGCTTTGTTTTCAAGTTACGATTGTTTGGCCGAAGAATCCTGGGAAATTAAAAATAGAAACGACCTGGGTGATTTTTGCGTGCTCGCCGGGTTCGAGACGTGACATCCCCGTTTAAGTGGTATCAGAGCAAGATCAGCTTGATCTAGTGTGATTGAGGTTTGAGTGACAAGGGGTGATGACTTGAGGATTAGATGCTTGAACTTGTGTACACTCTATTGGTCCTAGTATCGACTTTAATGGATGATCTTAGGTGGTGATATTATTGAGGTTCATAAATAAGTAAGCGAAAATTTGGGATTTTTAAGTGTGGATTTGAGGTCATAAATGTGCTTGAGGTTGCTAGAGAATTGCTTATGAATGTAGGGTCGATTAGATTATCTTATTGTGACTGTGGTCTGTTAATGATCCAACTTGAGGAATATAAGTTATAAAGAGACGACTGGTATTAGTGGATTCAGGCTTGAATTGCGTTCTATCTTGATGGTTTTGATTATCGATTGTTATTGACAACCTTGGATAATATGAGATGAGATGTACACGATGAAGCAGACAAGGAATATTGGGATTAAAGGCTACTTGTGATCGAATGCATTTGGATTTGACTTGAATAGCGACTAGACTTCATGTGTATGGGTAAATATAGGCAATTGATCCATGTGATGTGACGGTCATTGGTGGAATTAGAAATCTTCGATGGATAAGAATTTATCTGAAGGCGATTGTGGTATCACAAGTAGTGAGGACAGTCATGAAGTGCACGTGTTTGTGGCATTAAAATGAAAGTTAATGCGGGTGTATGCATGAGCTTATCACTATCAGACTTAATAAACTGTCGTTTGGTATGGGACGAGTAGATGGGATACATATAAACCGTAATAAAGCATGTTATGAGGCGTGTGGAACGAGGCTTCATCCGTAGATGTATGACTTGGGACAACCTGCAACAATCAGTTCTGATAAGGGCGGGGAGTGATCTCCGGGACAGAGAGGTCCGGACAAGGAGCGGCTCCTGGCAGGCTTCTAAGATAGCGAGAAGGCAAGAATGACCCAAGTCATAAATTGAAAGGGAAAGCCTAGGTATCGGGTTGAGTCTGATTGTGGTTAAGAGATGTATGGCACATGATTGATTCTTAAAGCAAATGTTCGAAAGCGGCATGGCATTGTAATGGAGCATGTGATAGGCATAGCTGAGAACCTTGTATTTGGTAGTGAGTGCCGTTTGAAAAAGAAAATTGACGTTCATGATTGGCCTAGTTGGCATGTTTTGTAATTGGCATCATATGATCGTCTTGACTGAGGTCTAACTGAGAGATTAGACGGCATGCGGGGTTTATACCCATTGAACTGATGCCTGTTGAGATTGAGATAACATGTTGTGTTTATGCTAGAATGGCAGCTGCCCTGGATTTATGGCATGAACAATTGAAATGACACTTTGAGTACTTGCTTGGTGTTGACCTAGTTGAGTTTTGGCCTAGTTGAGGCTTGCCTAGTATTTGGCTGTTAATTGAGAAGTTGCCTTGTGAAGGCTTGCTTATTATGTGGTTGCTGCTTAAGGATGATTTGAAATCCTTGAATAATGAGCAACTAGTTGAGAGTTGTTTGGGAACCACTGGATGGTTGATGGTGAACGATAATGAGATGAGCAGCCTGAGACTGCTAGACTTAAGTAGATGACTTAAGTCTTAGATTCCTCGAGGGAATCATAGTGGTTCAAGTGACAAGAGAACCTAATAAGGTTGAAAAACCAGAGTACTGTCGCTTGAGGAGCACTTGGCTCGTATTCCCGAGATATGAGATGATCCAAGAATTGGGATGGATCGTGAGAATTGTGCAAAGCTGAGCGATCGTAGTATAAGCTCTAGAAGAGAGTATGGCTCGATTTTGTTGATCGTGCGAGACCCAAGTGTAATAAGGGGTCGTGAGAACTTTAAATGGAAATGCTGAAATTTGATGGATAGGCAAGCTCGAGAAGAAGCTACTCTTGTACCCAAGTCGCTGAGACGACTGATGCTAGTGTTGATGAGTTAAGTGATGGAAGTCACAAGAAATGTGACTCTGAGATTACTCATTTCCAAAGTGGAAACGTGGAAAAGAACTATGAGAGTTTGGAATAGCTTGTGAGATGGATCACAAGGTTGAGGTCGACTAAGGTTCGACGGAGAAAGTGAATTTGAAACTGCATTCTTTTAAATTGAGGGTTTTGTGAGAAAACCTTAGATGTTTTGGGTACACTGAAGAAAGAAAGTGTAGCAATTACTAGTCTTAAGAGGCTGTCATTGATTGGTGAAAGGTCACCAAGAGAAGAGTTTCCTCGAAGGCATAGTACTTAATTAGATTGCCTTGTCAAATTGTTTGACGAAGAGTGCCTTTCTGACACTGTTTGAAAACAGAGGTTGATGGAACTCTGATAATTTTGCAAAGACCTGAGGAAGGTCGATTGATTTGAGACAGAGTTCTTAAGGTTCCCTAAGTGTATTAAAAGTGGTCGATGACCCTTGAATAAGATAAGAAAATCCCTGAGTGGATTGGAACTTGAGAGCCTTATGACTAGCTGTCATTCTTGATTCGGAGGAATTGTAATAGATCCCAAGGAAAAAAGTAGATCATCGAAAGAGGAATAAACAAGAGGATTTCCGTTCATGGACTATGAATATAGAGATTTCCACAGAATGCACCTGTAAGGAATGGTTGTTACCTTGCCACAAGTCTCATAATGAGAAACTGGCATGTTGTTCCTTCCGTCGTGGGGAAAGTTGAGAAAAGAGATATGTCAGTTGTCTGACATTGTTGATTAAAATGAGAATTATTGAAATTGAAACGGAACCACTAGAAGTGGCGTTACGAGCTATCACCCCTAAATGTTAGGGCGTTGTTCTTAAGATTGTGATTGGACCATGAGATGGTCGTTGATGAAAAGAAAGGATGAATGGACTTGATGGTCCTAGTGACTTGTGATTCTAGTGAATGATTGAGTAAGCGAAAAGAGCGCTTAGAGAGTAATTACAAAGTGACTCGAAGTAGTCGAATTGAGTATTCGATATGTGAACTTGTAGAGACCAAAGACGAACGAATCTTGTCACTTGCGGTGACTGAGTCACTGAAAGAAGAATGTCAAGTCTAGTGACATTTGGGAATCTTGGAGTAAAACACCACGGTTAGCGCAAACTCCAAGATTGACGTCCTATGAAATGGGAAGGACAAGGTGGATTTGAAGTGAGAAAATGCCACTGAATGGTATAATTTCCTTCGCAGGGTAAGAGACCCTAGTGTGGAAGGAAGAGAAAATTCCAAATGTCTTAATATTAAGATTAAGCATTTGGACTGAGAAAGAGGACGCAGAACTGTGATGATTTTTAGGGAGTTAAGTGCGAGAAACTGTCCAGTGGACAACGTTGAATTCCAGAATAATGTCGACGTTCAGTGGAACGGACAGAATTGGGATAAAGTCGCATTAACTGGTTATGGAAATCAGCAGTTAAGATAAGAGTGCTTCCTCAAGGAAGAGTGACAAAAATGAACAAAATGTTGCGTAGTCCTAGTGGAGACCCGTGGCAATAAAGAGCCAAGGTCTGAGCTCTCAAGTGAAAAGTATAAGAAATAGTTTTGAAGATTCGACATCTGACAGAAAGAAGTTGATAATAATCGGATTAAGTGCCCAAGGAATGATTGAGTTGATTGTTACCGTCTTGAGAAATGATGATTGGGCTCATTTAAGGAGTCATGAGAAATATGAACGATTTTGAGAGTATCCTATGAACTCAAAGGAGATGATCGTTGTATATTAATGGGAAGAACGTAAGTTGTGGGCTGGATGAGGTAAGATTCCTCCGTCGAGAGATTTATGGGAAATGAAATCCATGTGGAGTCTTTGAGGATTGGAATGAGTGATGAATCGACTAGGGTCGATATGAGTTACTGAAACTTGAAGTTTACTGGGATTGATGGATTGTTATAGACGGATCGTGGGAGGATTCCCCACGAGAGATATTCCATTGATGAAATGGATTAAGAACGAGACGTAACACAAATGGATGAATGAACGTGAAAAGAGTTTTCGAGAACTTAAATCAAGTTGACGACTACGTTGTTAATGGTGTTTCTGGTTGGAAATTGAAAAGCTTGTGAAGGTCATGATGACGGGCGCAAAATGAAATTTGAGGCATAACGAGGCAACCGGAAGTGGACATTGTATATACATTGTGATGATAATGCCATGTGAGTTGGAATGCTTAGAGCATGATCGGAATTGGTTTGCGAATGCTCTCGCGACAAAGTTTGGAAAATCTTGCTTGGGTGGAAGGAGGTTTTGAGTCTATATCTACTACAAAAGAATAAGGCAGTAGTTTCCTAAAAGGAATTGATGAGATGCAACGCCGATGGATGAAATTGCTCATGAATATGAGAGCGTCACTTGTATAAAGAAAAACCTCGAAATTATGTGAACTATAAGAGGTTGAGAATTGAGTATTGTGTAATTAATGATTGAGGGACAGATCTTCCCTTGAGAAGTAAGAGATTCAACCTCTAAATTGGAAGTTTGACAATTGACTAGTTGACGGCTACTGGAAGCACCTAGCCTGAAGGCCAGAAGGGAATTGAGGTATTGCCATGATCGAACCCTGACACTTAAGGGGTTATGGGAATGAATAGAACCCTTGGGGTCCCATGGACGAAAGTATGAATCCCGTATTGAAGAGAACTTAAAGAGATGACCTCATCGGAATTCGAATGAAGAATTATGGTGTCCCTTGAGATGGCACAAGGATGTGCCGAGATTTTCCTTAATACTATCGGTGATATGGGTTGAGAAATGGGATTAGTCTATCATGTGGTCGAATATTAGACATGCCGGTAAAAGAGAGAGACATGACCACAAAAGTTGATGGATCACTTTGAACCAATGGGATTTTCGAAGGGAGTCGAGAACGGATTACTACGGAAGTAGCCCTGAATCTGCTTATGGAGTCGAAAGCTATGATTTGAGTTGAATAATAGAGGGAAAGTTAATAAAGTTCATGAATCCCTGATAGTACGAGAGGACGTTTGAAGGTAGTGATACGCCAAGTGGTAGGGACATTAGTGAGTGCATTCTTGCAATGGGTTAGTAATGATGGTGATAGGCACGAAGCTTGAGTTTAATGTGATGTTCTGGAAAGTATTTCAGTTAAGAATGTTTGGAAGTGTCAGGTAATGAGAGGAGTTACTTTGAAAAGTAATGTAGCGATGAGGCGTCAGTGCCCAAGAGACTGAGTGGATAGAAGATTGTAAATTTCGAGGACGAAATTTCTTTAATGGGTAAAGAATTGTGACATTCTGAATTTTCGCCCTCTCGAGGCTTGAGATATGAAATAGAAGCTCAAATTGGAAATTGAAAATAAAAAATTTCAAAATTGAAAAAGGATTTGACGTCGCCTCGCCAATGGCCACTCAAAATGAGAAAAACGAAGTTTCGGACGAAAAGTGACAAATGACCGTTTTGCCCCTCAACCTCATACTTTTGCCTTAAGAAAGTTGGAAGGGCAAAATAGTCAATCTACCCTCCCATAGAAGCTGCGGAAAATCTTGAGGGACAAGTCAATGGAAGTCAAAGTAAAATGACCAATAATTGGACCATTGCCACGTGTCATCTTTTGGCTAAACCAAGCATTAAATGGCCTTAAATGCAATTTTGACAAAATGATCTCAATTATTTGAGGGATATCTCCCCTAGTAGCAGAAAAATCGTGCACTCCCTTCCCCTCCTCCATTTTCCTTCAGAATCTTCTTCTTTTCCTCTCTCGCAAAACTGCTCCAAAAGACCAGTTCTGACCTCCCTGTTCGGTGAGCTCGAGTGGCACTTTCCAAAGTCCTTTTGAAGTGCTCCGAGCACCAGAGGTAAGATCTATGTGTCCTTGACAAGCTCCAAGTGGAATTTTTTTCATTTTGTTAAGTATTTTTACCTGTGTGAGCCCGAGACCAAAACCGGATGAAATCTGCGCGAACTAGGATAAGGCAACCATACACCCTCTTAGAAATTTCAAATGACTCTGTTCTTTTTGTGGAATCTCTATAACATCTAGTACTTGAATTCACTAGTAGAAATGAAGATTTTATTGGGGATTTAAGGTGTTTTCATGGCTAATTGTGGAGAATTAAAACTGGACAGATTATGACCGTTTACGCGCCGGGAGGAAACAGGTTGATCAAAGGACCAAAAGAGGTGTTCTTGCTCCGAAACTCTTGGTGAGCTTCCTAAACTTGTAGATTGAGATTATGGCAAGTTGGTTTTGTGGTGAATGTAAGTTTAAAGTTGAATTAAAGGCTGTTTGAAGTGAGAAGTGTGAGACGCCGATCAATATGCCCATGACGCGCACTGATTTTGAATTGGGTCATTCTAAGTCGCCCGGTATCCAAATTGAGCTCCGTTTTCGCTCACATGTCTGTAAATCTTGAATTTTAAGGTTCTGGAATTTGTTTTCTCAAAACGTCAGTAGAAAAATTACAGTTTTCGTGAGACTGAACCTGGTCGTGGACCCTAAGAAAGGGCAGATTTAGGTGGAATGAAATTGTGATGACTTGCCTTGATAGAACGACAATTGACATGCTTAGGAGCATTAAGTTATCATTGTGATAACTTGAGATTAAGGTGGTGTGTGTATTAAAGTTGGAAGTATTTTAATGGACGACTTGTGGAATTTCCTAGGGCCGTACATTTGCCCTATTCTGGCCAGTTGAAGATCGTGCTTGGTGGTGGATTCTGAGTGGAAGTGCTTGCTCAATTAAAGAGGTAAGTGACTCTTAAACCTCTTCTAGGACTTTAGGACACTACTGGACATCTTTGATAGATGAATTGTTTGATTGAGTGGTGAATTCCACGACTTGAATGGTATAGTATGACAATTGAATTGGGATATGCCTAATGATATATTGGCTATTGAGCCTTTGATGATATATTTGGCTATTGAGCCTTTGATGATTCATATGGCTATAATGCCTATGAGAATTAAATGGCTATATTGCCTATTTGATAGAAATGGCTATGATGCCCCAGTGTGACCAATTTGACTTGCTTGATGGGCGAATTCTGGAAGTTAAATGACATAGTGTGATTTCGATTGTGATGATAATAGGCATGATTGTGTGATATTTGCATTACAATTGCCTATAGTGAAACAAAACAGCAAGAATGCCCTTGTGATGATTGCATGGCTAGAGTGCCCTCATACAAATGAATTGGCCAGAGAGCCCTTGTGCATCGTAATTGGCCAGAGAGCCCTTGTGTATCGTAATTGGCCAGAGTTCCCTGATGCTTGTAATTGGTCAGAGTGCCCTGATACTTATAATTGGCCCGAGAGCCCCAGTGATTATTAAATGGCCAGAGAGCCTTGTGATTGCATGGCCAGAGTGCCCTAAGAAACACATCGCAGCCTGGGAGCCCTTAGCGATGAGAAATATAATATTTGTGATAACTCTAAAATGTTGAGTATGCCTTGTGCTAGTGCGTGGTCTCATGGTGTGTGATGTGATTGATTGGGAATCTTATTATACCAATTACCTTGAGACATTTGATGCTTAATTGCCATGTGCTTATGCCTGGAGAGACTTTTGCATTTCACTTCATTGTATGCTCTGGGAGGACTGATGGTCTAGGCTAGGTCTAGGGGGAGCTTACTGAGATTATCTCACCCTGTTGGGGATTTACATTTTTCAAGTTCCAGGCGATGAAGCATCAGTTGGGCATGGATTGGCATTCGAGGAAGTAGTTAGAGAATGATAATGAGATATTCTGTGACCTTAGGGATTGTAATTGTATTTGTGGGTTAGGAACTGAATCTCTAACATTTGACCATGTGGAGAAAGGTGTATCTAAAGGGTAAGAGAAGTGTACATTTTTGTCTTAAGTCATCTCGTGATATATTTGAATGGAGTTATTTTACGGCTTCCGTGACCTTGCTTCGTTTTCAAGTTACGATTGTTTGGCCGAAGAATCCTGAGAAATTAAAAATAGAAACGGCCTGGGTGATGTTCGCGTGCTCGCCGAGTTCGGGGCGTGACAATCACCACCTCCAGTCCAGGCTTCCGATCCTCTTCCACCGTCTCCAGTCAGTTTCCCTATTGCTCACTGCACTCGGTCTCGGTATACTCTTTCTCATTTTGTTTCTTATCATAATTTAAGCCCTCAAATGTCTCTCTTTGTATCATCCCTTGCATCTGTGTCTATGCCGAATAGTGTGCGGGAGGCTTTAGCCCATCCAGGTTGGGCTCGTACTATGGAGGAGGAGATGGCTGCATTACATCATAATAAAACTTGAGAGCTGGTTCCATTACCGGCTACTAAACAATTGGTGAGTTTTCGCTGGGTCTTTGTTGTCAAACACAATCTAGATGGTTTAGTTGAGCGCTTAAAAGCGCGTCTTGTGGCAAAGGGCTATACACAAACCTACGGTATTGACTATGATGAGACTTTCTCTTCAGTGGCCAAAATTTCTTCTGTTCGCATCATTATTTCCTTGGTTGCTCGATCTCAATGGACTCTTCATTAGCTTGATGTTAAGAATGCATTCCTTGAAGTCTATATGGAGCAACCACCTGGGTTTGTTGCTCAGGGGGAAAATGTATGTCGATTGCGAAAAGCGCTTTATGGACTTAAGCAATTTCCTCGTGCTTAGTTTGGTCGTTTCAGTAATGCAGTTATTACTTTTGGGATACATCGGTGTAGTGTGGATCACTCAGTATTTAGTATGTTATCTTCAAAATGGTGTGTTATTCTTGTTGTCTATGTTGATGATATTATTGTCACGGGAAGCGATGTTGAAGGTATACAACGACTCAAGCATTTTCTACAGAAGGAATTTAACACTAAAGACTTAGGCCACCTTCGATATTTTCTTGGTATTGAGATTGCCTATGCCAATGGTAGTATTGCTCTCTTCCAGAGAAAGTATACTCTTGGCATTCTTAAGGAGGTTGGTTTGCATGATACTAAGCCGGGTGACACACCTATGGACCCTAGAGTAAAACTCGATAATGAACATGGAGAATTTCTTCATGACCTAGAGAAATATCGTCGGTTAGTAGGCAAGTTGAATTATCTTACCATTACTCGTCTATATATTTCATTTGTTGTTAGTGTGGTGAGTCAATTTATGAGCTCTCGACATACTACTTATTGGCAAGCCGCTCTACAAATTGTTCGTATTTGAAGGGAGCTCCGGGTCAAGGACTTGTGTTCCATAATCAGGGTCATCTTCGTATATCTGGTTATTCTACTCTTGAGTCTTTAGAGGTGATAGGATATTCTGATACAGATTGGGCTGGTTGCCCTATGGATCGCCGATCTACTTCGGGATACTGTGTCTTCCTTGGTGGTAATCTTGTGTCGTGAAAAAGTAAGAAGCAGTCTGTGACTTTTCTCGATCTAGTGCAAAGGCCGAGTATCGTGCTATGGCTAATGTTACAGGTGAACTTCAATGGGTTCGTATGCTGTTAGCTGAGATTGGACTACTTATGACTAGATCATCTACTCTTTGTTGTGATAATCAGTCCGCTATTCATATTGCTAGCAATCTAGTGTTTCACGAGCGAACGAAGCATATAGAGGTGGATTGTCATTTTATTCGGGGAAAGGTGAATTGTGGAGACATACGGTTGGTGCACATGCGTTCTGAAGAGCAACTAGCAAACATTTTCGCAAAGCCTCTTCAACGTGGACGAGTTTCATATATTTGTAATAAGTTAGGATTTTTTTATATGTACGCTCCAACTTGAGGGAGAGTGTTGGATTTATTACTTTAGAGTATTAGCAAGTTGGGGGTATATGTGTAATTATCTAGGCTTAACTCTAAGCCTATAAGTACTTGTTAGCACCTAAATTTTAATTTTAGGAAAATGCATTGATTAAACAGAAAATGAGAATTAACCTTGATTCTCAAAAAAAAAAAAAAAATCGATTAAGGCCAAGAAAGGGGTTTTAAATGGATTAAGGCTCTTGAATTGCATATTTTTATATATAACGGTCGAGATTAGATCTTGGTCCAATTAGGAGCTCTAATCCAACGGTTGAAAATGAGCCTTACCTTTACTGAGATTAGGAACCCTAATGTTCTCTATATATACCTTATTATAACGAGGGCTAAGGGGAGGCCAACACAATTTACACATACGGCTGAATTTTAGAGAGAGGGAGAGAGAGAGAGAAAGAATTGGGGAAGAGGAAGAGAGAATCTGGAAGAGGGCTGCCGGCTGTTCTGGCGTTTCTGGCCGATTGCACCGTTGGATCGAGCTCATTTTTTATGTCCAAGGTCCACATAATCCCTTCTTCATCTCCACCGTTCGGATCTTTGAAAAGAGCTCTCCTGGTGGTCGAACAACAGCTCAATCAGTAGCTGTTCCTGACCGCGGGTATTGTTCATCCGCCGGCTATTCTTGCATTTCTGGCCGATTGGACCGTTGGATCGAGCTAATTGTTTGTGTCCAAGGTCCACATAATCCTTTCTTCATCTCCACCGTTCGGATCTTTGAAAGGAGCTCTCCTGGTGGTCGAATAACAGCTCAATCAGTAGCTGTTCCTTGCATCGGGTACTGTTCATCCGCCGGCGTTTTCGGCAAATTGGACCATTGGATCAAGCTCATTTGTTGTGTCCAAGGTCCACATAATCCCTTCTTCATCTCCACCGTCCGGATCTTTGAAAGGAGCTCTCCTGGTGATTTAATAACATGTTGATCAGAAACGATTCCAGGCGCGGACTCTGTTCACCCGCCGGCATTTCCTGCGTTTCCAGTCGATTGGACCGTTGGATCTAGCTTATTTTTTGTGTCCAAGGTCATATCAAACCCTGCTTCATCTTCACCGTTTGGATCTTTCATGGAGGCCCCTGACTATCCGGTCTGATTGCTTTGGAAACTCAATTTTTTTGAGGTACAGTCCTTATTTTCTCGAAAAATTTATCTGCATAATTTGGGTGATTAATTGGTGACATTGATTTTCGGTTATGTTCATACATGATTATTACTGATTTTGAGGATGAGACAAATGCATAAAATTCTGTTTATATTTTTCGGCATTGGATATATTTGACATGTCTTGTGATTTGAATTTGAAATAATCTGAACCTCAATTGTATCCATAATTTTGCCAAGAAAATCTCGGATTTAGTCAATCTGACATTTCACCGTTTAGGTCCAATTTGCTATATCCGAAAAGCCAATTTTTAATTCGAGATGCGAAAATTTTGAAAAATTCGAAGATATGATGGTCGGGATGTTGGCAATCTCGATTCTGTTCGAATGTTAGCTGGTAGATTGATTGATTTATTGATTGATTTATTGATTGATTGATTGATTGACTGATTGATAGATTGATTGATCGATTGATCGACTGATTGATTTTTACCATATCCAGAAAATTTCTAAAAAAAAATGACAGTTGCAATTTGAGTTGGCAGATTGTTATCCTGATTATGGATTGATTAGTGGATGGATTGATTAATTGATTTTTGCCATGTCTAGAAAATTAGTTGCCGAGGATAGGATAGTTTCTTTCTCTTAAAAAATCCGAAAATAAAAAATAATTGCATGTCATCTTGCCACGCCATTTAGTCATGTCATCTTGCCATGTCATTTTGCCACGTCATTTTGCCATGTCATTTTGCATTGCCATGTCATTTAATCAAGTCATCTTGCCATGTCATTTTGCCACGTCATCTTGTCATGTCATGCATCGCCGCCATGTTATATCATCTCACGTGTCATGTAGTGAGGTTGCATCAACATCATAAAGTAAAACAAAAAAATAAAAATAAAAGATAGGAAATTGTTCATTATATTATCATACATTTTTTTTTACAATTGCTTATTCATGCATCATTATCATTTTTGAAAATCATGCATAATATGTCATAACATTCGCATGTCCAATATTTATATGCATGTGTGTCATTCTGTTTTGTCATGTCTTTAGTACCATGTTTAGGATGTTCATACTAATTTAATTAATTGCATAATAGTTTGCATGCTAATCAATTGCATGACAGATTATGTTTTCACTTAAGATCTTCGCATGATTAGATTAATGGTCTTGCATTGGGCCCTAATGTCATGTAATTTTGCATGTCTTAATTAATTAGTTAATTTTGCATATAGGGCAAGATGACTTTGATTTCGCATGTTTTGCATATCACCCATATCATTTAGATAGTTTCATGCATTGCATTAAAAAAAAATTCAAATGAGACACCTCATTCGAGCTTTAAATTGATTCAATCTGGGTCGTCGATTTTAGGACATCTCATATGGAATTAAGGTACCGAAAGGGCATTAGTTTTAATTAACTAGTGTAATCAAGTCCCCGAATCCATAATCTCTGGTTCGTAGAAGTAAAATGGTCCTCCCGTCGTTTTACTTAGGTTCCTAATCAACCTACCAAAAAAAAAAATGATTAGAGGCGACTCCAAATTCTAAATCATTCTAATTAATTTAAGTTGCAATTTGGTAGGGCTTGGGAGAGTCCGTATTAGGTTAGTCACCTGATAATCCATTAACCTAGAAATAATTTGATTTTTAGGTCGCGACAGTACTCTTTCTTACTTCAGAAATAAAACAATTACTCTTTTATCAATAATATGTTAGATGGACACACTCGAAGAAATCTCTTGATGTCATTCAAGGTCAAATTGCTTTAGGTGGTGATGGTGAGTCCCAAGCAAGTTAATAGCTTATTGTTCACAGATGTCTGCTGTCTACTTTGCATTCTCTTGTTTAATTTTGTTGATTGGGAAATTTGCCTATGTTGCTTAAACTACTACTCCCAAATTCTTTTACTATGCTTGATTTAAATTTGCCTATATTTACTCTTGTTGATTAGGAAATTGCCTACTCTTGTTGATTAGGAAATTGCCTGTGTTGCTAAAACTTATGCTCCCAAATTCTTTTACTATGCTTTCATTTAAATTTCTCCGTGATTCCGCTGTTATATGTATGGTAAATTTATAGTGGTGTTATCCTCTGTTTGTAATGTCGAGGTGCTGGCTTTGAATTTCCTTGTCAATGATTTTCGTGTAGCTTTATTTGCCCCTTGTAATGTGTGCATCATATTGGGCCAATTTTATTTTATTTTTTGGGCATTTCTCTGTTGTCTATTCAATTGGGGAGTGCAATATTTTTCAAGTTTTCAAGAGCCATTGACTTGTGGTCACCTACTAGTTTTCTTTTTTCAATCTGGGTGAATGAGGACACCGTCAGTGTGTGAAGTGCTGAAACTGAAACATTGAAAACTCAACGTCTTCCTTCTGTTCTTGGAATCATAACAGGTGCGGATTTGAATTCTGCTACCGATGTGTAGCCCAGGCAGTAATGTCACATTACTGTACAGAATGTCGGTGTTGAATCCTCTTGGCCCGATGTACATAATCTCTTCTTTATGATGTTGCAGCTCGGTGAAGTATACATCCTCTTGCGGGAGCATCTCGCTCCATGGAACAATTATCAAGCTCAACTCATGTTTTGTTGATTGATCCAGACCAATCCTTACTCTTCCAAGCAAAGGTCAACTTCGTTGAATCAATGGGTCCATGTCTGGAGATGTTGATTTAGCTTGCAATACGAGTTGTCGACTTCATGTTTGCCAATTGACTTTCAGGATGTTGTCTGATTGGGGCCTCCTAATTGACTACCTAGCAACTGGAACCAGTTCTAATTGATTTCCATGGTCATTTGTTGTTTTCTTAAGGTGGCTACTCGTCTTCCAAGGCTAATGGGCGAACTTGGAGTGTCTAATATTAGATTCAGTGTCTTAGTTAAATCCATTTACTCCTAGTTTTTGTGAACATTTATGCTGAAGTCAGTTTCAAGGGTCTTAATTATGTGAATACTTCAAGAGTCATTCCGGTTTTCCGGATTTCAAAAGTCACTTTCTTTTGCTTAGCAATATACAAGTGGAGGAATTTTTATTTCGGTTCTTTGTTCAGATATCTTTGGTGGTGAACCAAGAAGTTCTTTATTGGATTTCTGTTTGGATTTGCTGGTGAACTTCTAATGTCATGAAGTTCTTTGTTCTTGGCGGGTGCCTTGGTCTTTATCCTAAGGTGGTGACTTTCATTTAACTTGAAATCCCTTATCCTTGGTTCACGATTTATCCCGAAGTTTTATCTATCCCGATTGTTATCATCGGCCGGTGACTTCTTACACGATTCATGCATGCTCTTTTCGTGCATGGCTATGAAACTTCCCCCATGCGACACCTTATCCAACCTTTGCCATCGATTTAATTTGTCTATGAGAGTAAGCTGAGGGCATCACTTACCCGTGCATATGCATAGGTTCCCTTGTAAAGCCCTGAACTTCTTTTGGCCAGGAGTTTGACACGAATTGCTGAAACATTAGTCAGTTTACCTCGCAATTTGAGGTTACGTTTGAGAATTTCTATCCATTTCTCGACCATGATCGAGCGGGCACTCATGTTTCTCTTTTCTTCACATCCACCATGTCTTGGTGACGTGTCAAAACGCTTCTATCATCTGTCTATTTCCTTTTCCATGCCAATGACGCCTCCTTAATTTTATGACAGCTTGCCATTTTGTCTTCATTCTTCACGTCTTCCCTTGCACCGCTAAAGCCATGGCAGATTTCACCATGTACACTCACTTGCACCCAATGTATTTCCTCAACACGCCTTGCGCCCATTTTCTTTCCCCGTGATTGACACCTTCCATCCCACTTATCCTCTCTCTCTCTCTTCTTGGATAGAGCACCAACGAACATCCCATCTTCTTATCGCATTTTCTTCTTTCTTTTTCTCTTGGTCATCTCCTTCCTCGTTCTGTTCAGTCTTCGGCGAGAGAACCCCGCTCCACTCTTGAGCCGGCAACGCGACAAGTCGACGGCTAACCTTCAAGGCTTCAAGACCCTGTATTCGGCTCAGCTCTCTCTCTCTCTCGATGATCGCGTGGCGCGAAGGAGGGAGAGCAGACTCGAGCTCATTCGTGATGGGATTTATCGCAACCGAATCAAAACGATCAAACAGAGAATCAAGAAAAATTAGACGACGCACAAGATTACCCAGGTTCAGCCTCTCAACTCGTTATTATGATCAGCATAAACGAACAAAATATATATGCCCTAAACGGGCCCAAAACCTAAACCTAGCGAAACTTCTATTAAGCACATAACATACGGGTTAACTTAAATAAAAGTCCAAACCCGTTGAGGTTTCGGGGGCGCTGCCCCCGAACCCTCGCCCGCTCACCGGCGAGCGGGGCAGCCGTCCGCTGACCGGACAGCGAGACACCCGTGTCGGGGGCGCTGCCCCGAACCCCCGCATCCCGCGCGCATGGGTCACATGTCGTCGGATAACACTTTGGTTTCCCTAAGCTCACGTGGGCGTACCCGGTATGAGAAATAAGGGTCCCCGAAGTACTCGCCAACTCCAACAATTCGTGCGTGAATCCAAGCTCCATCTCTTCATACACGATTCTAGGCAGATAGGACTCTAATCCTCACTATTAAGCTATCTACAGTTCATGAATTGATGTAGATAGCACCGTTTAGTCTCGAATGGCGTCAAAGTGGAGATGAGATTGCTTGGCAAGGAAGCGGCGGTGCATATTGGTCTCGCTTGATTAAGGGCTGATCGTTGCGATTGTCATGGAAGCAAGATGATTTGAAAGAGGTGGCATGTGGAGGAGCGGTCAGTCAAGATGCCCATAAAGGAAACTGTGGGTACGACAGGCTGAGCCGTGATGCTTAGGTCATCACGCATATTTAATCTCACTCGTAAAAAGGCATTGGCATCTTATCACTCTTATATGATCAAGTTATCAAGCTTTAATCGATTGGGCCGCATAGAGAGGTATCATGGCATATCCGAACTCCCCGCCTTTATTTCATATTAAACTAGGGTACAAACATAGCATTACATACTCAGTGGGCCCTTGTTACACCTAACGGGATCGCACGCACTACTTTGGGGGGCGGTCCAACTGGGAATACTTAGGGTGCGTTTGGAAAGCTGACTTTCATCCAAGTATCTTTGAAATTTTTTTACCAAACACTAAAAAAATTTTTCAAGGGCCTTTGGACACCCAAAGGCCCTTGGGAAAGCTGTGTCCAAACGCAGCCTTAATCTCATTATTTCACATACAAAATTTGTAAACCTCCCCTGACCGTATAAGTTAACAACCCTAACCGTATAAGTTAACAAAATATTGCAACATTCCCTCCAATTGAGGACTTTCTCCAAACGCTTCCCTAGCTCCGATCGTCACTAGGCAGCGGCCACGGTCAAGCTATCCCCGGGTGTCCCGTGGTCCGAGCAACCATCATTGTCGCGTGATAGTGGTAATCACACGGGTAAGCATAATGCCCGGCGTGTTCGGGATGGCTCAACGGAAATTTCAATTTCAGTCCGTAGTAATTTTTGTCAATTTTGATGGACAAAGGGAGGGTCCCATCCCACCTATTTTGTTTAGCAGCTTAGGTGACAGCGACGTTGGTTCGGACGAAAAAGCGTCCGAGGATAGCTCAGCCACTACCACTGCCTAGTGTCTACCGGGAGTCAGGGAAGCTTTGGGGGAAAGTTCGCAATTGGAGGGAGTGTTGCGGCATTTTGTTAACGTATGCAGTTAGGGGAGGTTTACAAATTTCGTGCGTGAATAGTGGGATTAAAGTATTTCCAGTTGGATCGTCCCCAAAGTAGTGCATGTGATCCCGTTTTGTGTAACAAGAACCCGCTGAGCATGTAATGCTAAGTTTGTATGACCTCTACTTTAATATGGAATAAAGATGGGGAATTCGTATATGTCATGATACCTCTCTATGCAAGCCAAACGATTAAAGCTTTGATAAGTTGATTATATGAGTAATTAGATGCCACTGGCCTCTATTAAGTGAGACTAGACATTTTATGTTAGGGAGGTGATCATTATATATCGAAATTCCCATTGTCATTCAGGACTCATCTCATCATGCATCCCATCCTGCGATGGATATGTCGTGAAACCATTTCTGGGGATTTTGATCTTTTAGTCAAGACACTATCAATCTGATGCAAGATTGCTTAGGGCATAAAGGTGACGAAGGGATCCATTTAGCCATCAAGAACACGGCAACGATGGGAGGCATGCAAATCTCACAATCTCATTAGATATAATTTAATCGGTTTGGATGCTTAGAATTTTTTTTATATGTGATTTCATTAAGAAAAACAACAAAAATACACCTTTTTGCCAAGCATTCATGTACGGCGCTTCAATGAGGACCCGAAAATCAAAAATCAAAGACCAAACCTAGTATATGTATATCCAAGAGAGAGTCCACTGGCTGACAAATCCATGCCACGGATTCGGTCAACGCAATTCCAACTTGGACTTTCCTCAATTCTTAGCAGTGACAAATACCAAGCACTTAACATTTAACAGTGACTGATGGTATCGATTATCAATGTCCAAGCCAGAATTAAATATGGATACTCTTCCGATGTGGCCTCATGGTGGCTATATTGCATATGGAGGAAGAGAGAGGCTGATAGAGATTTTTATTTTATTCTTATTTAAGTCAATTTCTAAGTGACTTGAGAGTGAAGAAAAAACTACACGTCACGTTTGGCATTCATAAACTGCTAAATACTAACCTTTTTCCATAAAGGCAACATGCCTGCACTGAGGAGAGGACTGGAGACCAAAAATTAGAAATTAGGGTTTAAAAAAAAAACCTGTGTGTAAAGTCGGGACAGATTTGGCGGATTTCACGGCCTCGGAATCAGCACAAGTTTGCCATATTCACTGGTTCACATAAGCTCTCCTCCTCTCTATTAGTATTAGGCCATATGCCACATCAAGGGTCTTTGCCACTAGCAGCAGCAAAGAAGCCCGGAGTAAAAGTACAGGTAGGTAGCATTGCAAGAGCTGATGGATTCAACCTGAGGTTTACAAGAACCGAAGAATTCAACAAGGGACAAATAAAGAGCTCGCGAAGAGCACATACCGCGAGACTAGAAGGGCGTATAAAAGGGAACAAAAGCAGCGACGCAACCATGGCAGCAAATCCAAGTAGGCACGGCAATCTTAAATATGAAGTACACTCCACATCTTCACCCTATCCAGACAAAAGCTCATGATAGCATTCCTTGGTCTGTCTTTTGATAATTTAATAGAGAATTTGTGCTCGCATCACACAATTTTGAACAAGCTGAGCTGTTCAACAGTACTTCATCTACTACCAATACATCACAGTCTACCAATCCCCATGTGATTCTTCATCTTCATTATGCCTACCTTGACCGCCCCCCAAAAGGTTATCCAACAGAATTGTCTTATTTCTTCCGAACAAAACAGATAACAGATTGGATCCACTCCAGCAACTGCACCAAGCAAAAACGCCCCAGACGAGAGCATCTTGACGGACCGCCCTGAATTACCCAAGGACCAACCACAGTTCCCATCGTATTGGGACCCTGAAAAAAGCAACAAAAAAAGTTAAAAACCAGATGCAAAAAAGAATAGTCATGACACAATTAAGCATGTAAAAACGTTCAAATATTAAAATAACCAACACGTGCAACGTGAAAGACTTCTCTCTATGGTTCACTATACCACATGCAAGAAGCACTTGCAACATAATGAGATCAAAGGCAATAGATCTTACCGATTGAAAAAAAAGTGATGCTTTAATTAATTCTATCTTTCCCGAGAGTGACCTTGTATTACACACGGCAACCTGTGGCAGTCATAGAGCAAAGTCATGCTAGAGAAGAGAGAAGCAATGGAATTTAAAGAGCACGAACTAAAGTAGCCGATCATAATGCTTTTTATATCCATAGCATCCAAAAACTGCAATTCAAGATTGCCACTAAGGGTAACCCAGATAGAAATCAAATACGGTAATCATCTATGAAATACACAATGTCAACAAAAGTCGATCAACTACTAAAGATGCAACAGTAAGTGGGTTGAATTGACTTTTGGATACTTAGACAACAGGGTTGGCCTTCAGATTGAAGTGATCTAGGCAATTGAACTACATCACCTTGGAAATAAATGCATGGAGAATGAATCACCCCTACCTATCACATAATAAGCAACTCTCACGCTGATTTTTGAACATCAATCGCTGAAGCCAATAAAGTAGAAAGAATGGTAGCCGCTCTCTACCGCCAGCACTTAGAACAGCAACAGAACACCTTACAGATGGAAGGGAAAGAGAAAAGGGAAAAGAGGCAATACTTGTAGTGGGAAATGACGCCTCATATATCTAACGCCATACTCCATTGCCTCTTCATATGCTACACGAAACGCACGTCCGAGATAGACCACAGGCTTAATAGCAACCTAATAAATAACAGAAGTGAGATCCAAAAGTATATATGTGAGTCAAATTGACTTTTGGATTCTTAGCCCTCCTCTAGTGTCGGAAATCGACATGGTTGGCCTTCAAATGAAGTGGTTATGCTCTGCTGATCAAAAGGATATTGTGTATTGTTTCCTTTGAAGGAAATGCATGGAGAACGAATTACACCCTAACTACTACATATAAGCATCTCGCACATTAGCCGATAAGTCTCTACAGCCATAGCTTAGAACAGCAACAGAAGACTTTAGAGAAGGAGAAAGGGAAAAGAGTAATACTTGTAGTGGGAAATGACGCATCATAGCCCCAACACCATACTTCATTGCTGCTTGATATGCTACACGAAACCCATGTCCGAGATAGACCTCAAGCTTACTAGCAACCTAACAAATAACAGAAGCACATATGTGAGTTAAATTGACTTTTGGATTCTTAGCCCTTCTCAAGTGCAGGCAATCGACATGATTGCCCTTCAAATGAAGTGGTTATGCTCCGCTGCTCAAAAGGATATTGTGTTGCATTTCCTTGGAAGTAAATGCATGGAGAATAAATTACAGCCTAACAATTACATAAAAGCATCTCTGACATTAGCCGATTACTCTCTATAGCCATCGCCTGGAACAGCACAGAACACCTTAGAGAAGAAGGGGAAAGGGAAAAAAGGCAATACTTGTAGTGGGAAATGACCATACTTCATTGCTGCTTCATATGCTACACGAAACCCACGTCCAAGATAGACCTCAGGCTCATTAGCAACCTAACAAATAACAGAAGTGAGACCAAGAATGATATGTGAGTTAAATTGACTTTTGGATTCATAGCCCTCCTCTAGTGTAGAAAATCAACGTGGTTGGCCTTCAAATGGAGTGGTTATGTGCTGCTGCTCAAAAGGATATTGTGTTGCGTTTCCTTGGAAGTAAATGCATGGAGAATGAATTACACCCTAACTATTACATAAAAGCATCGATCACATTAGCCGATAACTCTCTGCAGCCATCTTAGAACAGCAACAAAACACCTTAAAGAAGAAGGGAAAAGAAGGCAATACTTGTCCAGAGGGAGGCATAACCTTGTCGCCATACTTCTTTAGTTCTTCCATTGCTACACCATACATAACTCCAGGATGCACCTCAAGCTTATTAAAAACCTAATAAATAACAGAAAGGATGTCGAGTCCAGTTAAAAGAGATGCACAAAAGGATATAGCAAACAGACTAAAGTTGATATAAGAGTTGGTCCAAACCACACTTCACATGTTGTAGCAATCAAAACTGGAAAGCAGAAAAACATGCCTTGAATCATCATGGGTCGTAAAGGATAATGGTTGGATTGACCATTAGAAGCCATCCGCAGATAGAGATAAAATCAAATTGATCCTTTAAATTTGTATCGACTGATGATCAAAAGAGCATCGAATGTACACTGAAGACATTCACTTCCATGATAAAAATATATGTCAAGCTACTCTTCTCCTCAAGTATAATGCCCGATATTCTGGCGCTTATTCAGAAGGAAAACCGACAAGATGTGAATGAGAATTACAGCATTAAGCTAGAAAATCTATGGATAAAAAGGTAAGATATTGTAAGGCAGTTCTAGTATCACACGACGTATTAAAAACTATTATCATCCACTAATTCATCAATGCTTGTGAGTGTCACCAAACTTATTGCTAGTGTGATAAACGCTAAGCCAATGAAGCCACGGACTACGGTAAACATTCAAAAAAGAAACACCTTCGGATTCTGCTTCAGCGATTCAAGCGTACCCAGAGGGCAGTCACGCCATTCTGTGAACTGCACTTAAACAGAAACCCGTTAGTTCTGAAGTATATGACAATGCACAAACCAAGCAAAAACCTCAATTAGCATGAATAAAAGCCTCAATTACAAATCGTGAGACGCGCTTGATACACAGGGTTCTTTCTTCTTCTCTACATAATTCCTGCAAAACAAAGCCACATCATTGAATTCACAGCGTGAAAAAAAGGATACTTTGCACAGATTATATCCATATAATCCGATAAAATAGGGTTCCATGATTTCGATTTTCCTTGCTTTTCTTTGTCGCAATTCATTCCAAATCCAAAAATTAGAGCTCACGACACCCACCTGAGAGTTATGCTTCGTCCAGACCAAGTACACGCAGCACTTGCCGTCCTCGGACGCGCACGTGAAGAGCAACACGCGTTCCTCGGGTAGCGTCCTCCTGCGACCGCCGCCATTCTCCCTCCGGTCATTGGGGATCTCTCTAAGACTCTCCACAATGAGATTCGGATCCTCGAAGTGGGTATTGGGCTCGGGCTCGGGCTCGGGCGCACGAGAGTAGTAAGCGGAAGCGGACGGTCCAGTCGCAAGGGAGTTGGTAGAGAGAGGAAATTTGGTGATTTGGTAGGTAGAAGGAAAGTGAGATGTGGGTGGGAGGTTCTGGCTGCAGAAGAAGGGACGCGGGAGAGGACTAGGGGAGAGGCAGGTGAGTGAAGTGGGGCGAGTAGGCGAGCCGGGTGATTCACGAACCGGGTTAAGGCGAGGTGAAGGCGTGCGAATGGCTGTCAATTTCTGGATATCTTGCTTGATCCTCCGTCCATGGAAAGGCTTTCGCAACATTGCGTGTTTTGAATAGAAGAAGAGGACAAGAGACAGAGAGAGGAAAAAGAGAGCTGCTGGATCGCGCGCGAGTAAAAAAAATGGGTTTTTTTTCCGATTTAATACTAAAAAAAAAATTTACAAAATTAGTTATTATTTAAAATTATTTACGAAATTAGGCCTCGGGCCGGACGAACGCTGCTTAAAGCAGCGCGCAGCTCCTTGCGCGCTCATTCAAGCAGCGCGCAAGAAGCTCTGCCTTTTCTTTTCTTTTTTCTTCTTTTTGGTTTTCTTTCTTTCTTACGTGACATGCAATTGCTCCCCTTTTGGTTTTATTATTTTATTTTAATCATATTTTACTTGTTTCTTACGTGCATGGTAACATGCAATTGCTTCCCTTGTTTTCTTTTACTTTTGTTTATTACTCAATTTGTTTTCAATTAATTTTAAATTTTTTTTCTTGTCGCTCTTGCCCCATCGTCTCGCTCGTTCGTTCGCTCGCTCGATGACTCGCCTCGATTCCGTGGCCCCGTTGCCTCGTTCGTTCGTTCGTTTTTCATTTTTTTTCCTCGTCACTCCGTGGCCCCGTTACCTCGCTCGTTCGTTTGCTCTCTCGATGACGTGCCTCGATTCCGTGGCCCTGTTGCCTCGCTCGTTCGCTCGTTCATTTTTCGTTTTTTCTTTTTCCTCATCACTCCGTGGCCCCATTACCTCGCTCGTTTGTTCGCTCGCTCGATAACGCGCCTCGATTTCATGGCCCCGTTGCCTCGCTCGTTCGTTCGTTCGCTCGTTCGTTTTTTCTTTTTCCTCGTCACTCCGTGGCCCTGTTACCTCGCTCGTTCGTTCGCTCGCTCGCTTTTCTTTTTCCTCGTCACTCCACGGCCTCGTAACCTCAATCGATGACGTTTGCTCGTTCGTTTTTCTTTTTCCTCGTCACTCTGTGGCCTCGTTTGCTCGTTCGCGGAGTGACGAGGAAAAAGAAAAACGAACGAGCAAACATCATCGATTGAGGTGACGAGGCCACGGTGTGACGAGGAAAAAGAAAAACGAATGAGCGAACGTCATCGATCTATTGAGATGACGAGGCCGCAAAGTGACGAGTAAAAAGAAAAAAATGAACAAGCGAATGAATGAACGAGTGAGATAATGGGGCCACGGAGTGACGAGGAAAAACAAAAAATTAAAAACAAACGAACGAACGAGCGAGCGAGGCAACGGGGCCACGGAATCGAGGTGCGTCATCGAGCGAGCGAACGAACGAGCGAGGTAACGGGGCCACGGAGTGACGAGGAAAAAGAAAAACGAAAAACGAATGAACGAACGAACGAACGAACGAACGAGGCAACGGGGCCACGGAATTGAGGCAAGTCATCGAGCGAGCGAACGAACGAGCGAGACGATGGGGCAAGAGCGACAAGAAAAAAAATTAAAAATTAATTGAAAACAAATTGAGTAATAAACAAAAGTAAAAGAAAACAAGGGAAGCAATTGCATGTTAACATGCACGTAAGAAACAAGTAAAATATGATTAAAATAAAATAATAAAACCAAAAGGGGAGCAATTGCATGTCACATAAGAAAGAAACAAAACCAAAAAGAAGAAAAAAAGAAAAGAAAAGGCAGAGCTCCTTGCGCGCTGCTTGAATGAGCGCGCAAGGAGCTGCGCGCTAGTTTATCCGGCGCGCGAGACTTAATTTCGTAAATAGTTTAAAATAGTAACTAATTTTGTAAATATTTTTTTTTTAGTATTAAATCGGAAAAAAAACCCTAAAAAAATACCCTACATCGGCATTTTATAAGGAAGAGGAAGAGAGAGAATTGTGGTGGGCTGCAAGAAGCTGAAGTTCAAGTTTTGCCCCTTTAAAAAACAAAACCTGTAGGCTGGAATCACTCACTTCACTCTCCTGCGCGCTGGACTGCTCTCGACCGCTCCTCGCTCCCTCTCTCCTTCGCGACTCCATCTTACAGGTTCTTGTTCTCCTCCCCATTTCCTCTCTTTATCTAAGTGCTCTTTTCTCCCATTTGCGTCTCCTCTGAGACCAATAGGACTGTGGACTTTCTGAGTTATATGCTGATCTAGCGTAAGGATCATCGGAGACCAAAAAGGTCTTGTCTGAGGCGGACGAACCTTCAAATAAAATGCCCTGTTCTAGCATCCTTTTGTTTGTTTCTTGCCGGTTGGAAGGAAAAGATGTCTGAAGATGCTTATACATGGGTTTGTTGTGGCGTGGATCGTCGATTTCTGTTGGTTGTTTTAGGCTATGAATTAATTTATTCATCCCACCTTCGATTAGATTGCACCAGAAATGGGAAAATTGCTTTTGCTCATGTACAAATGATCATTCTCTCCCAAAAGGCATCGAGTTCTTCCACTTTTGCACACGAGAATTGTGCTTCCTCTCTTGCTGAACTTTTTCTTTGCACCTACCTAATTAAGTGGACGACGACAGTACATCAAATTTGTCATAGATGGAGGCATTTAGAGCTCAAAGGATGCAAAGAAAAAAGTTTATTCTATATAATGATCGCTTCACGGACAGAAACAAAGAGTACAACCACAAGGAGTTACCCTTATAACAGCTGGTAGCACATTGTTAGTGATCATCCTTTGGGCAAGCGCGTGTGCATGGCTGTGTACCCGTGCTTTTCAGGAATTTATATGGGCATGCGTGCTCATTTGTAGCCTGAAGTATACAAGAGCATTGATCATGATTTGAGCAGACTAATTCATCGTACTATGTTGATGGCTCTACTATTAATAGCCATCATGTTCAACAAAATTTGCATATTTATGTCTTCCATTGCTGTTGATTGATTATCTGGGGAGATCTATGTTTGGCACTACATGAAAATCATTTGTTATTTTCATGCAGCAGCAATGGAAGGTTAGTGATGATGAGTTTTTATGTTCTAACATTGAAACAACAGCTTCTTGGGTCAATAGCTTTTATCTGTCTGTCATTTCAGGGACAACCGTTGGTTATGGAGATTACGGGTTTTCGGCCGTGACGGGAAGGTGTTTCGCAATATTGTGGCTGCTATTGAGTACATTGGCCATCGCTAAGGCGTTCTCGTATCTAACCGAACTGAGAGTCGACAAGAGGAATCGCCTGATTGCAAACTGGCTTCTCCAGCAGAGGATGACTCTGGGGGATTTACTCGTGACCGACTTGGACAATGACGGATATGTCAGGTACTAATGACCCCTTCATTCTATGGATTCTATTCTGCGATTTAGCATACTCACACACTCTGGTGAAGTCGTAGTGCTATTTGTTTTGATTCATTGTCTCTCCTTTGTGACGTGTCAGTTTTGTTTAGTTTCTTCCCTAGAAGTAAGCTTAGAATTAGTGCCGTCCGGAAAAATTTCAAGAACGAATGCACATGATTCTGTGTTCTTTGGAAAAAATAGTTGATAGTCAAATGACTGCGCATGATTATGCGCAGGATAGGCATCACATAATCATAATTTGAAGTGAAGAATTTTGTGTGAGGGGCATCCTGAAAATATATGTGGAAAAGACTAATGTACTCGTGGCAAATCAGCAGGTAGAAGAGCAAGGGGAAAAAGATATTTTGGTTACATATATTTTATACTCGAGAATGGACAGAACCATAAAATATTTTGGTTACATATATGGTGAAAATGATATTGCTTATACATTAATACCCATACACCTAACATATATGGTATCACACACCAAAAAAATTCATTGCCACATAATCTCTCTCTCTCTGTGGCAAGATGATGGAATGTTGCCAAAAAACTGGTCTAGTCGAGGAAAAAAACAACAGGAACGTATTAGTTTGGTACGCCAGATGTGGTAACTTTTCTGAGTTTGTACTTCCCCATCACTAGCGGTTACTGGCAAAACTTCCATTCTGTTTCATGCCAACTCAACTCAGGTAGTAACATCACATCAATGGCGGTTTCCAATTGGATTGAAATAAGTTTCATCACCTTCTAAACACTCCTCAAATGAACGTTAAAAATCGGATCAGGGTTCTGTGAATCTTGGACGAACTGCCTGTCAAAAACCTTCGCTTCTTCAACCAAAGCGTTGACTTGCAGTTGGACTGTTTGCTTGTATTCGACAAAGTGTCATTTCTCTTCCGGAAGCTATCGCCATTCCTACTTCCTATTGTCGCGGTTTATTCGTGGAAAATGAACCCTTTCTCTTGAATCCTGGAGGAACGGAGTAATCCGTTGGCATTTCAACGTGCAATGGTCTTTCTTCCAGTGCCTGTGATGTTGCCGATGATGCTGGTATCGCCGTTCCCAGGATGGCCCATTCTTCTTCTCCGTATGTCGATTTCATTGCCGACCTGAACAATATGGAGAAACCAGTAATCTGCCGTTCACATTCCACTCCTTTGTCGTTCAGCAGAATCAAGGAATCGGTTCCCGACCTTTTAAATCGTGGGCATGCTCCTGAGTTTACCTCTTCCATCATCTGCCACGCATTGATTGCTGTCCTTGTGTATTCCATGTTCGGCATTGTCGTCTACATAACTACCGAAAATTTCGAGGGCCAGGAGACGGTGAGACTCATCTACGCTGTGTATTTTCACTGTCATCACCCTCTGCACGATCGGTTATGGCGATATCGTCCCCAGCACCACATTTACCAAGCTATTCACTTGCGTGTTCATCCTGGCAGGAAACCGTTATGCTGAGCGCCGTGGACGAGAACAGATTCAATGTGATTGTTCAACCGTATATGGTTGTTAAGGAAAAGGGCAGGATGAGGATAAGGATCAAAATTTGCTTGGCTTTAGATGTGGTCTTCATTTGCATTGCCTGGTGACGGTTCGTTGCTTAGAGGATTTGAGTTGGGTCGATAGCTTTTATCTGTCTGTCATTTCAGGGACAACCGTTGGTTATGGAGATTACGGGTTTTCAACTGTGACGGGAAGGTTTTCCGCAATAGTGTGGCTGCTATTGAGTACATTGGCCGTCGCTAAGGCGTTCTTGTACCTAACCAGACTGAGAGTCAACAAGAGGAATCGCCTGACCGCAAACTGGATTCTCCAGCAGAGGATGATGCTGGGGGAGTTAGTCGCGGCTGACGTGGACAATGACGGATATGTCAGGTATTAATGACCCCTTCACTCTATGGATTCCATTCTGCAATTTAGCATACTCATACATTCTGGTGAAGTGGTAGTGCTCTTTGTTTTGATTCATTGTCTCTCCTTTGTGACATGTGTCGGTTTCGTTTAGTTTCTGCCCTGGAAGTAAGCTTAGAATTAGTGCCGTCTGGAAAATTTTCAAGAACGAATGCACATGATTCTGTGTTCTTGGGAAAAAATAGTTGATAGTCAAATGACTACGCATGATTATGCGTGGGATAGGTGTCAATAATCATAATTTGAAGTGAAGAATTTTGTGTGAGGGGCATCCTTAAAATAGATGTGAAAAAGACTAACATAGTCATGGTGAATCATTAGGTAGAAGAGCACGTGTTGAATGGACTGTCAGGAAGGTGAATAAGGAATACAGAACATACTAAGAAATATCAGCAGACGTGATGGTGAAGATGCTCAATCAGACATGAAAACCGCAGTATAGGAAGTGTAGATAGGAATGTTAGTTGTCGATGGCAATAGGAGATATGAATTCAGGCAGATGCAGAAGCAATAAGGGGTGACAAGGAAAAAAGTTGGAATGCAAAAGATTACGTCGATAGGAGACAATTGGATCGTCTATTCTCTTATTCTTTAATGTATGTTAGTCGGTCATATTGGTAGTTGATGCCGGTAGAATGTTAAACTATCTCGATGAGATTGTATTGTCAGATTGGAGCACTAAAGTGATTCATGCAATCTAGTTGAGCTGTTTCTTGCTAATGAGATGAGGGTAGAGCTGCTTTCGGTCGAGTAGATAACTAATGGATTGTGAAAGAGGGTAGGAGTGAGGCCTGTAAACAAACCGGATCATTCATGTGGCCTTAACAACTAGTTTTTTTATGTTAATTGAAAAGAAAATGAAGCCTTCATACTTTTGACGTAAACCCTTTTGTTTTTTTAAGATTGGATCCCATTGTGAGGAAGACAGGCTGATGTCTAGTTAGAATTAGCGGCTTGCGAGATCGAAGCAAGTTAACAGATGAGAACATCAGGGCATGAGGACAGAGAACAGAAGACTTGATCTTTCATTAAGTTCAAAACCGAAAATCGTTATAGTAATAGCATTCTCGGCATTTTTCAGAGATTGGATAGGTCACCGGAACATGAGAAATCTAAGCACCGGAGTTTCCAACTGGAAGAGGAACAGATTTCAGAGAGAAGCAGCATTGGAGAGACAAGGAAAAAGAAAGTAACAAATGGAAGTGCTTTAGAATATTAGGAGGCTAGGCCTAATAACATAGCAAGCATAGCAGTTTGGAAGCAAAAATGAAAGTTTGGCCTAAGTTACATGGATGCTGGTCTATACTGAAAGAGTGCCTTCGACATGCTCATTTTGAGATTTATAATATGAACAGAAATTTATAACAAGCTGGAGATTTGGTATTGTTAGTCGTCCTATTACAATATAGTTCTAGAGAGGCTTTGTCTTCCTTTGCCGGGGACCGGTGAGTAGTAGAATATGTGCTCCTTTCACTGTCGAGCACAGTCGAGGATGTGTGAAGATGTGCCAGTTATCTTCCTTAGAGCATCGACCAAACACAAGAAGTGAAACCCTCCTGAAAGGACCGTTTTCTAGAAGAACAGTCCTTGACTTCCCACCTTTCTTGCTGTGCTTGAAAAGGAAGTTATCTGAGAAATTGTTGGGTGTTCAAATTTCTGTGTCCTCTAACTGCAACAAAGTATGATCTGAATATGGCCTCTTCCATGTCTCCTATAGTTTTGATTTACTGGGAAATGGCTGTTTTTGCAAGTCCACATCTGTTTGTTCTGTATCTGAACTGAGCATCTCATGCAGATAGACCAATCCTTGTGTAGAATTCTAAATCCATGTTCCTAGCAGAAAATCGGAGTTCATTATCCACAAGCTAAGGCAAATGGGAAAGATAGTGGAGCGAGATATCGCACTGATAGGCAACCAATTCAATGTTTTGGACACTAGGAAATGTGGCAAGATTACCCTTTCTGATCTTATGGAAAGGGAATGATTCAGGAATCAAAGTGTGGCATGCGCTTGGTAAAAGCCCAATCCTGGTGCTTGTCTGTTATCCTTTAAAGAAAACAGAAAAGAAAAGAAAAGGCGATGAATTCTTTTGGGGAGTTTGAGGTACTCATCGTGGTGCATCATGCGTGCATGGAAAGATTAATGCGAGCAGGACCATATGAAGTAGAAAATCAGGTAATAAGAGGAATGGATCCTTGGAAATGTCTTTAGTACAATAATCTCGAGAAACCAAACTTCCCCTCGACACCTCCTTGATGCTGATAAACATTGCATTTCCCCTTTTTTCAGTGTCAGCTTTACCAGATTTCCAAGAATACGGCATACAGAGACTGCCTCGGCACACTCTTTTCTTCATTTTTCTTCTTCAAGCAGCATGGGCTCCCTCCAAAGCGTGATGTAGAGATGCAAAAGCTTAATTTTTCTTTTCTTCCTTTAAATTCGTTTGATGTACAAAAATTTCTGCGACGTTTGCAGTTTCAGTGATTTCTTCATGTGTTTCTGTCAAGACAGGAAAACATACTCAATTCCTGATTGGTTAGCCAAATAGCGAGAGATTAGACCCGTCATCGTATGGTATACTTACAACGGGAGACATGTTGGAACAATCCAGAAGGCCAATGGAGACATTAATTGTTACATCCTAATTCTTACAATGAACTGGGAAATGACACGGTCATCCTTGTACCTATAGGATGTAGCCTCAAATAGAAACCAGCATAAACCTGTTATCAAATATATATTCAACTATATATAGATAATTGACTAAACATAAAGTTGGTTTCTTCATCAGAATTTCTATAATCCTCAAAGATATTTACATCTCGCCTCTCAGCTAAAATCGACATCTAACAACACACACACACAACCCCCTTCTTAGATCATACTCAAAATCCGACTCCTAAAAGTCTCCGACGTTGCGCTCTCGTTCTACTTACCGACAACTAAAGAACCTGAAAAGATTGGGAAGGAAATGAGGGTGAGCAACCACAGCTCAGTGAGTAGTACATATCTCTTCTAAGCAGATTGAACATTCACTATGCACATATAATAATAGCATGTCACAAAAATATTCTATTAATCAATAAAAATCATAACAAAAATCAATAATCAAGTCCATTGATTAATCTCAAATCACACATCGATGGTCCATCCACTGACAAATCTCAGATTACATGTCAATGGTCCATTCTATTGACCAAACTCATGCTCAAAATCTAATCCATGATCACGTATAACGCCTCGTGACAAGGCGACCAAGATTCCCCCCTCTTGATAAGGTATCTACCTATATCAATCGGTGGTTTGGCACCAAAGAATATCCTAACTAGTATGTGTATACCCAAAAATCCTTCACTGGGTTCACAACGATATTGAGCATCAAAATCAACATCTGCAAATAATCCACAAATCCAATCCAGAAACCATTTTGCAAATCAGAATATATTCCACAATCATTTTTGATAAATCAGGTTTACAAATCGAGCACATATTTCATAATTCATTTCATAACACATTTCTCAAATAGTTCGCAAGTATCGAAACACAGAAATTGCCCGATCCAGATTTTAATGCAACAAATATGCTTTTAGCATTCAAAGTATATCAAATCTGTACTGTTTTCAAGATATGACTTTATAAATTCATAGAAAAGATAAGCACCACTCACCTGATATAGCATAACTCAGATCTCGATAACTAATTCAGGTCCACAAACTCGAATCCTATCAATTTTGGCGAAAATCGATATCACAGTCAAGTAAAAACGCTATCGTAACTACGCATCCACTAAGATAACCTTATTTGCTAGTCAAACTATTTTTACGAATTAACAAAATGATAATCCGAATCGCATAATCTAAACTATCCGTAACGCGGAGTCTAAAAGTAGCGTAATTTCAAAAACTATTCTGACGATATGAACAAGGGGTTTGAATTCTTACTAGATGCTGAAGAACGCAATTGATTCGACTTGGTTCTAGACCCAGGCGGATTTTCTTTCTATTCTTCCTCTTCCTCCTTTTTTCTGCGTTTTCCCCATTTCTGTTCAAACAAATGAAGCACTCTCTCTTTTAATACTCTTGGCCGCGTACTGATGCCTGAGGCGGTAATGGTATTGATTTCTTCTTCTTTTTTTAAATAGTCAATTGGTCGACAGACCACATGGCACGACAAGGCTAAAGCAAAGCCAGATGTCGATCGTATAATACCACTGCTTATTACATTAATTAGCAAACTTCTCAACTAGTAGACGGTCGAACAACGCAGCATCCTGGGAAGTCTCCTCTTAGAACTCCGAAATCTTCGCTGCAGTTACAACCCAAGGGCCCGGGGGGTAAGAGAGAGAGAGCAGGAACTGGGGGATTACGTTAGACCAGATTCCTCCTGCTGAATTCAGTTCAGCATCAAGTCCCTCGATGAGCAAGAGCAACATATATAGCAGCCCTGGCATGAATCAAAGAAGAGAGTGGCTTATTATCATTTACCGCCATTTCAGGCTATTAAGCTATGCCGTCCTATTCCAAATTCAGTCCAGAGAACTTTTAAAGCGAGACGTAGCAGTTCTAGAGGAGAAGGATCATTGTTCAAATACTAACATCAGAACTAAATGGAGGGAATTGTAGAAGTTTGTTCCACTGTACAAAGTAAAGGCCCCAAGAATGTCAGGGTGTCACTCTAGAAAGATGACAGGATCATATTCACATCAAAGTGGCAAGCATATAGGCCTGTTAAAAAGAGGGAAAAAAAAAAATAGCCACTTCCTCTAGAAAGATGACAGGATCATACTCACTTAAAGAGTAGAGAAGGTAGTTCAAAAAGAAAACCCTCTCTCTCTCTCTCTCTCTCAAGGCCTAGCCTAAACTCGCGAGTAAGAAGAAGCATCAACTCAAGGCCTAGCCTAAACTCGTGTATAGTGCCATTATGATCCTTAGCAACCATTGTTGAAATATGTCTCGAGTTTGAGCCCGAAGTGAAACTCTGAAGAATCGAATATTTTATGGAAATTCGAAATCGATAGAATACAATACGCATGCATTGGATATCTTTGGCAACACGATAAGATATTTGAAGGTTTATTTATATTTTCTCTTGATTATATTTCTTGTTAAGAGTCCAACAAGATGTTGATCTATTTCTTTGAGATAACAGCAGGAAACAAAAGAGGAAATATATTGGACAGCCACGTGATTGGAATTGGAAGAATATTCGGTCAACTTTGTTTTCGGCAGACCAATATACGCTAGCTACTTTTGGGTTTTTTTGGGGGTCTTGCTTCAATATATAAAGCAAGTTACGCATGGATGCATTAAACTGAGACACGCACAACTGAGAAGACGTGAAGTCTTGAAGCACCACCGTTTTATGGGTGAGTGCTTGGTGTGCGCTGGATCGCAGAAAAAGTGGCATCGAGGACAAGCCGCGATTGATCCACAGGGACAGTTTCTTGAAGCGCCGTTGCTTTTATGAGTGCTTGGCGGTAGAAGAGTCTTGAAGCGCCGTTTGTCACAACGAGTGCTTGGCATTGAGACTTCGTTTTGTTCGTGGAATTACATCAAGAATTCAAGTGTCAAAGCTGGTTAAATCTTGAGGTTAGATATGTGTTTTAATTCCTTTGTGAGATTGAGAGATTATTTCGTTAGGAATTGGGGGCTAAACACTATGTGCGTTCTTGGATGTAATTGGGGCTTGGAAACACTGAAAATGTTTGTGTAACTCGGGTGTGATCTGTAATCTCCGTGTATCGCTCGTTCTATAGTGGAATCGTTGCTGCTCTCCCTGTGGACGTAGGTCTTTACGACCGAACCACGTACATCTGGTGTCCGTTTTACTATGCTTGTTCTGTCTATTTTATTGTTCGATCGCTTGTTCCGCGTAACAGTTGGTATCAGAGCTAGGCTTGCTTGAGTTGAAGCTAATCGATGGCGATAGAAGAAGCTAAAGGGAAAATCGACAGATTTGAAGGGAAAGACTTTGGTTTCTGGAAGATGCAGATAGAATATTATTTATATCAGATGAAGCTGCACGAACCCCTGTCTGGGAAGAAACCAGAAACGATGAAGCAACCCGATTAGGAATTGCTGGATAGACGAGCGATGGGTGTTATTCGGCTGACGTTGGCTCGTAACGTCGCGTTTAATATTGTCAAGGAGAAGACCACTGCGGGTTTGATGAAAGCCTTGTCGGACATGTACGAGAAGCCCTCTGCGATCAACAAGGTCTATTTGATGCGACGTCTATTTAACTTGAAGATGAGCGAAGGTACATCAGTTACTAATCATATCAATGAATTCAATGTGATAGTTAATCAATATGAGCTTTGGTTCAAATCAGAAGTGCTTGAATTTGCAATCCGCATAAATTATGACCTATGGGTGCGCTTGTCGCACATTTCTAAGACCTAGAGGTCCGGATTATGACGACAGTGAGTTGACTCGATCAAGATGTGGAAGCCCTCAAGATAGATCAATCCAAAGAAAACGAAAAAATAAATTAATATTCAAACTCACCGGACTGTCACGATGACTCCCAACAAATAGACCCTGCAACCCAAGCAGGTAAATTCTTCCAGGTAAACGGTCAAGCCAAATAGGAGGGACCGAAATGAGGACCGATCTTTCTCGTCCCGGCACTCACGCCCCAGGGAAAAGACAGAGATGGCAGTGGTAGATACTGCGGCCTCGACTGTAGTGGTAGACAAATGCGCTGGATAAGTGGAGGGATGGCGAGGCGAGGTGGGTTCAGGGGCTGAAGGAGGCAGAGGGAAGGAATGAGGTGCGGCATTTTTGGAAGAAAATGCCGGTCATCGTGTCGAGGAAAAACGATCGGGTCGGGAGCGAGAGAGACGGGTCAAACGATCAAAGGAGAGGAGCGAGAGAGAGAGGAGGAGGAGGAGGAGAGAGAGAGAGGAGCGACAGAGATGGGCCGTGAAGAGAAGCGCGAGGGAGAGGGCAGATCCTTTCTGGAAGGATCGAGAATTAGTCAAAAATTGCAAATCCATGGTGTCCCCAAATTCTAAATATATTATATTTGAAAATTTAGGAGGACGTGTGAGGGGGAGGTGGAGGTGCCGCCGGCAATGGCATTGCGTGGCCCCCCAACAATGCTAGCGGCAAAGACGACCATTATAAACCAATTTTTCCTTGTTACTTTTGCTTTGATCTAATTAGTTTAGTCGCTCTACGCGTTTAAAAGTTCAAGTTCATCCTTCCTACTTGTGTGAGCCCTGCAGTCGTTGGTGGTAGTGGCACCCAATTCAGATAGAACCCACCAACGGTCCAAATCTCCCCGTTTGCATAGTTCTGATCTGACTTTTGTTTGTGAATTCTTTCCAATTTTACCTTTTTTAATTGTTTTTTTTTTCAACTATGAATTGGCGGGGCAAGAAAAATAAGTATCATCCGCTCTGTATTTTTTAGATCTCATCAACAACCGTAACGATTTTATCAATGTATTTTCTTTTTCCAATACAATCTAAACATGCGGATGTGAATTCACGAGACGCCTTGTAACTCCAACAAATCGATTAAGCACATGTATGGTAATCATTCTAGTTCTCTGATTTTATTTTCTTGAACACAAAAAAAAAAAGATGAGAATCCCATTTGGTAACGTAAATGATTCTGAATTCCCCAAAAACAATTTTGAAGCAAAAACAATACCATTAAGCATCCATCAATAGGAACGCCTCGAGCAAATCAAATAAATTAAGTGTGTCGGTGAGCCAACCTTTGGCGAAAATTGTATACGTCCGTCCATTTGTAAGAACGGTACTTTTTAAACCTTTCCATCGAGTCAAATTCCGATTTGATTTATATTTGCACAATTTTATTAAAGATTCTACCTATTGATTTTCAAAATTTCTAAATCATTCATGTTGGATTCGTCACATGACCCTTTTTTTTATATTTAAAATCCGAAAAGCTAATTTTAATGAAAGGTATGTCGGCGACGTGGTAGTTCTTCCACGTGGACTTAACTACTCAATTCGATCCAAATACCTGATAATCCGCGTTCAAACATTAATCCGACGCATCGATTTGCTGCCCGCCTGCCGCGCTGCTCCATTCTCGTTTAGCTTAGAACGACGTCGGTTCTTTTTTGCCCAATTAGCGCTAGCTAGCTAATACAGTCATTTTTGCATTGTCTTTCTAATTGGGGTTGTAAAATCATCCTATAATATGGTCGTAGGCTAGTGGGCCCACTTAAGGTTTACATTAACAAAAGTATAAATAAAAAATACATATTATATATGAAAAGCGAGAGAAGTGGTTGCTCTTCATCATCTCCGACCGAAAATGCTTGCTTTTATGTTTTATGTTTTTTTGTTTTATCTTTAATTTCTCCGTAATACCGACCAAAACTAAAATGAGGGTTGTTGAACCTGATTTTGGGTTTCCGTTTTTTTTTCTTCAACAAGTGTGGGGGAAAATCAATATTGACACCCATTATAATAGAAAAAATGACACAAATAATCCTTAAAATTTGATTCGATACGCAATGTCGTCCTTGAATATTTAGTTTATTTAACATGTTCCTTTTACCTTAGATTAATAGGAGATAAATATTGAACAACAAATATGAAATTTTTTTTGACAAAGAAGAAAAAGAGAACATGTACGAAAAGTTCATGGACTGCATTGAACAAATGAGAAGTTTAGAGATAATACTACATGTTTGGATAATAAGATAGGCATAGAAAGTACAGTCTTCCAATGCTCTTCTCCATTGGCTCTAATTCTAGTGGAAATCTGTCTTAAGTGGATTGGATATCTGAAGTGAAACAAATTATCTAACCAGATTTTTGTATCTTTAACAAATTACATAACGCCATATCTCTAATGCCCACAGCGAAAGGAGTTTCCATCTCATCGCAAGGGAGTTATGTGTACAAATACTGCCTTTCAGAGCTAGGAGAGAGACTTACAAAATCACATTCCTCATGGAGACAGGAGGGTGGACCAAGATAGTAGTAAGACACCAGCGTCTTCTGAATGACTTCTGCCCTCTTCGAAAACTATAGATTGATATCAGTCTCTTCTGGTAGTGATGTTCTTCCATTTATCCTGGAGATCAACAGGTGTGCGACTTGGATTGAAAACCCGACCATATTCCAGAATTTTCCTCCAAGGGATATTCTTGTTCGCATCGCTCGAGATTAACCGCACTCCTTCCTGCAGCATATCATTTCATATGAATCAAATTTGAGAATCACTAAGTCACAACACTTACCAGTATCTCTAGCTCAACAAATTCCTTTAATAGCAAATACTCATCAATAAAACTCTTGACAGCGTAACTCGATTAGAAAAATAAAGGACCTTAAGTGTCCCTTTGTTTCGCAGAAAACTGAAAGATTTAGAAAACATTTTCCAAAAAATGATTACCTGTATCGCTTGAAATAATTAGTCGATAGAAATTTTTTCTTTATAGAAAAAACTTATATATTAACTTTTTGTGAACGAAACAAGCAGAGCCAAAAAAAAATACTAAAAGGACAATGAAATTTGTACTGGGTGTAACAAAAGGCTATTCGCAGGAACCGAAAGTTTGTTGCCATCCTTTTTCAGTCTTCTATTCATCCTTGGTCATCTTGCTCTGATTTTGCCTAGTCTTAGGATTGCTTTTGGTACTTGTTTGGCATCTTCTTTCCCTTATATGGATTTCCCAAAAAAAAAAAAAAGCCTTTAGAACTATTTTGATAGGACAAAGTTGCCAATCTGTTAATCACTATGCCCAAATGGACGAAACATCCAGCAATTCACAAGAGACTATGGTTCAATCTATTTGAGATGGACTTATGCTTTCTATGAATGGATACATCCGTGGATATGCATTATCCGTACAATCTAGCTATTAGATTCGCTGTAAAAAGTACACGTGGAGGCCAAAAAAGTAAAAAGTTAAAGACAATCTAAAGGACTTAGTGGATCCTCATATCAAATCCTCATCATTTTGAAGAATAAAACTGGTTACTTGTTTCCAAATTTTAAGAGCATGGCTGAGGATTTGGCTATTTCTGAAGGAAATAAAAGCAACTTGAAAAGATACAAACAAGAAAAGGATTCTATGACAAGAAAAACTTGCCTTTAGGATCTCCTCTTTTTCAGGTGACCATCTTAATCTGCGCTTTACATTGGGAAGTGGTGGCTTCGGTCTGCATTTAAAACCACAGTACTCCCCATAAATCCAGTTCGAAGCTACAAATTCTTAAAAGATGAATCTTATAATTCAGTAAATTTTCTCAAGTTAACCAAAACTACTCACAATTTCCTAGGAGACTGTCGTTGTTGTCTTGACTTTTCAGCAAGAGTGCCCTTCTTCTTACCATCATGGAAATCTTTCTGGTTGCTGATACTCAAGCCAGCTCCATAGGAACCTTTTCTTAGTGAAACAACCTCCTCTACTGGTGCCTTGCTTTGAGGTTTTGCACTTGGAGAATGTCCATTGTTCGTGGAACCAGCCTCGGCATGCGAATCACATACTTCACCTCCTATATTTGCTTCTGGGTTCACATCAGTGGTAAAATCTCCTCGAATTGAAGATACAGTAGCATCAACTGATTGGGACTTCCTCCGTTTTCTTTTCCCTTGTCTTCTGCCACTCCTTTTTCTTCTCAACTCATAAACTTTACCCACAGCTCTTTTGTATGAACAATAAGGGCAATAGAAGTTCCCCAAATTATCAAATTGAGGTTTGCTGCTCAGGCACTTCTCAAGGATAGCAATTGGGCAGCCAGGCTCAATACAGACTAGCAATTAGCCATGTCTATTGCCTGTTAAAAAAAGTCTTCTTTTCCAATATATGAATGTCCATACTTTCTTGACTAGGTCCATTTTTAAAAACCTCCGTTTTGCAATTTTTCAACAGTTAAAATCTTCGCAGAATTGGTACCGGGATCCTTTTCTCCATGCTGCTCAACTCTGTCATTACATTCATTTGTTCTGGGCACATTATCCCCTTTGTTGGCTACATTCTCTGGAGAGCAGGGATTTCTTAACTGAAAAACAAACCATACATCTTAACCACAACATTATTGAAACTTCACGAGCATGAATAATCACGTGCGAACTTAAAACAATCGACTCATCCCAATAGTTTAGAACTCAAAATACTTCAAGCAAAGAAACAAGAGCACCCAAGGGGCGCCACCCCGTGGCAAGTCAGTCAAAGACAATGCACCCCACTTTAACAGAACAAATATATAGCCAAAGCGCATCTCGTATTACAAAATCGTACACCCCATGCCAAGTAAAATAGTTGACAAATGCCAAACTTTCGAGCCATCT
This sequence comes from Rhodomyrtus psidioides, assembly GCA_021437785.1. Classification (NCBI taxonomy): domain Eukaryota; kingdom Viridiplantae; phylum Streptophyta; class Magnoliopsida; order Myrtales; family Myrtaceae; genus Rhodomyrtus; species Rhodomyrtus psidioides. The sequence goes on along the minus strand of JAILYB010000010.1, from coordinate 5,195,271 downwards.
CTCGTGATTATAAACAAAGACGCATCTCCTTCAAATATCATGCTTCACCCCTCAAAATTTCCTCACAAGAGCCAGAGGAACGAGGCCGAATACCCTTTCAGACATCAGTGTCAAGTGACGTGACCAATAGCCCTGGACCAGTTCGGAATTCGAAAAGAAGTGGGTCACCCTTTTCTCCTCAGGTTCATGTAAGTAGAACCCAAGTGAGAAAAGCCACATAACAGCTCGAACTGCCACCTCAAAGGAGCACGATTTCGCAATTCTTTAGTCCTTAAGACGTCTCACATCAAAAGAAGCATCTGCCCATTCATTACACAATGCTTGCTATCCATGACCACGTCCTAAACTCCGATTACAACGATAAAAAGCAACCACGACAACAACAATCGTTAACCATGCAAAAAAAAAAGGAGAAAAAGTTTCAGGAGACTGAGAGGACGGCTTGAAGTCGAAATGCAATTCACACACCACCAACTACTAAAAGTTCATATCAATCACGCCCATCAGAGAAACCCTAACCTCATCGGGCGACGGTGCCGACGTCGCGGAGGTGGCAGAGGGCTTCGATAGAGATTTTTCCCAAACCTTGGCCCTCGTTTCCGCTGAATCCGATTCGCTCGCGCTCGGATGATGGAATTCGAAGACGCCGTGATTTCAACCTTCTCAGTGGCGTCGCTCGTTGGGAGAACGCATAATTCAAGGTTTGTTCTTTTCCTTTTTTTTTTTCGTTTAGATAAATCGGGTACATATTTGAAGAGGCCACGACGCCGTTTTGTTAGGTCCAGCACATGACTAGCCGATGCCGGAATCGAAACCATGATTCATGAGACGCTGGAATCCCAGGAACATGACTAGCTGATGTTGGGGATCCAGACTTAATCAGTGTTGATTAACTTACCATACTAAATTAGAATTGCCTCCCGTTTGGTTATAATTTCGAGAGAGATCACGTTGGATAGAAATCGAACATGATATTGGATCTTTCTTACAATTATTTCGAGTAAGTAATATGGCACTCTATAATTTTTAGTACAACGGCAAGCTATTCCGCACAATTTCTCTTAACCGAGGAACCGATAAGATCCAATCAAAAAAAACAATCCAAGGCCAAAATCGGGTACATATGTAAAGAGGCTACAATGCCGTTTTGTTAGATCCAGATAAATTTTCTTTTTAAATTAAGCATATAGTTGTTTTTTCATCACAAAAAGCACCATTTAGATAGATGACTATGTAAAATAAAAAAATAAAAATAGATGACTATGAGTAGAGTTGATTATCATAAAAATAAATACCAACATATTCTCTAATCAAATGATAGCTGGTATTTTCTTAACGTATTAAATTAAATGTCCCGACGACATGCGAGACAGATCATAATTTGGTCCAAATGCTTTTTGGTTTGCAAAAGGGAGAAAAAAAATGGACATTGCATCGACATAAGATACTTTCTTGCAATCTTCACTTCCCTTCTAAAATGACTCGGACGTAGCGGGGATTGGCGAGGGAGAGAAGGGGAGCACAAAATCGGCCGTAGCAAGGGAAATTAAATTTGATTCATGCTATCTTCGTATTTGATACAAGTATAGTCTGAACTTTCAAACATGCTTGCGACAATTGAATTAGCCATAAAAATGCTTACATATCATCAAAATCGATTTAAGTATCAAGATAATTTTTTTTTTGTCGGAATATTAAGATAAACTTAAAGTGAGCCTTTAAATCCAAAAACCCAACTAAATATCTAATAAAATTCTATCACATCAATCATCGTTTTGTTTTCATAAATTATTTTTTATATATCTATCATGGCCCATTATGAAATTATCCGGGTAACCATTGTACGAAAATTGTATTATAGAAAAAGAGAGGGGGAAAAAAAAAGAGGGGGGCAAGGAAGACGAATGAAGTCGAAGTCAAAGTCGAAGGAGAGGCATGAAAGTATCGTGCCACGTCACCTAATCAAGTCCACGTCAGCAACTGGCCAGCCGATGCTCCAAATTCTCCAACCCCTGGAAAAATCAGCACTCCCCCGCTACTCTCGGAGTATTTTGTGACGTTTTCAGTCCAAGCGTGCGTCTCTGTGGATGCTTCAACCTGCGATCATTCCATTGCTTCAAGCGAGAAGGCGACGGCGATTCGAATTCGCATTCACTGCCATTGATTCAATCGCAGCCTCGTACCTCCTTTCCACATCGAGTTCCCAATCCGCTGCGACCTTCTTCGTGAAGTAGCCTCTTCTCCGAAGATGGTTTGCTTCCGCCATCCGATGCGCCTTCTTGTGATTTTTACTCCGATCAGTAGGTTCTAGGGTCTGGTCGTTCATTGGTTTCGTTGTCGTGGGTGATGGTTGATCTCAGTCGAGTTCGGTGAAGGGAGTTTATTGTTTGAGGTTTGTTGTCTAGTTTTGTGTGAAAGATTCGATCTTCGCGGGATTGAGAGTCGCTCCCGATTTGGGGCTTGTCTTTGTTTGCTTGTTTTCAGCTTGTTCATTGTGATTAATAGAGTAGACAGTTGTAGTTATTAGATCAATACTAGCTTAAGAAGGTCCATTTGACTTGATGGTGTCTCTGCAATTCTTTTGGTGGCTGTCTGATTGCTTTGTAATTGGTTTTGTGCATAGAGTGGCCGGATAGTAGGAGGAAGGGAGAGGCCTTGGAGACTTGAGGATAGGAACTCGGGGCAGAGCAGTGCGCGTCCGTCGAGACATCTGTGGGTCGGTAATTTATCTCATTCCATTTCTGAAGGTGATCTCGTCCGTCCATTTCTGCGGTTTGGAGGGCTTGAGAGTGTTGCTTTTCAACCGAGACATAGCTATGCTTTCATTAACTTCAAAATAGATGAGGGGGCAATTGCTTCCCTGAAAGCGCTCCAAGGTTTTCCTCTCGCTGGCAATCCACTTAGAATTGCGTTCGCAAAGGTAGTTAGTCCTGCCCCCAACCTTTGTCACTCGTTACACTTCAAGCACCTTGTTGTGTGGTCTTATTTTTTACTGTACATTTAAGTATTTTTTTTTTCAAGGATTCAAATGGTTTCATTGCCTAAAGACCATCAAGTGTCTCAGTTTCTTTCACAAATGCTTATCAAGAATCTGTCCCTACAATATCATCACAACCAAACAGCGTCTCTAACATTTTGACCTAATCCACATTTGTCGTATGTCAAGAGGTTTGCTCCATTACAAATCATGAAAAAGCAGTGTTGCACTTCCAAAAGTACATTTGGTTATAGGTAAAAAAATTGTTAATGATCACCATTCCATCACTCAGTTACAAGAGAAATTGGAAACTTCGTCAGATGCACGGTGCATTGATATTAACTGACAAAAATGAAATTTTGGTTGTTCTTAAACCGTGTGATTTAAAATAGAGTTTTTCCAATCCGAAGAATTGTTTTTCATATTGTAGGCGAACTTGAGCTATGTTCAAGTGCATGAATTCATTATTCAGCTGGAAGAAAAAGTCCTAAATCTTAAGATATACTATATGCTGTTACAATTCCTACATACGTTGCCTACATAAAATATTTTTGTGCTGCCATGGATGATGCATTACTTACATATCCAGTGCAGAAGGTGATAAAAAACAAAGCAGAAGTTTTATGAGAGCACATTACATATTCTCTCCTCATGAATGGACCGATGCAATCTATGGCAATTTAATGCCCTCATTTGTTAATCAAGACTTGAATTTCTGCAGCCAATTGTTAATTCTGTTGCCAATTGTCAAAACGAAGGGAGTTTGATATTTTTAAATCTTTTTCAGACTATAATCTGGATTTTCACGCGCTGACTTAGTTATTTGCTCTTTCCTCATTATTAGAACGTGTTAGCAAATCGGTTATTTTAAAAACCTTAAGCTCTTATATTTTGATATAATTGCTCTACACTCTTCATGCGTAAGCCAATCCCTAATGTGATATACCAGATGTTAACATCACTACTCCAATAATGAAAGTCAGAATATATACATATACATCCATACGAACACACATACGTACGTACATCCATACATATGTATATATATAATATATCCCCAGATTTAGACTCACTACTATGTTCATAGTGCATATTTTTTTGACAGGCTGAAACTCCTATCATGTGCATTTAGCATATCTGCGTTCACATTATGTATGCAAAAAGATAAGAGAATAATGGGAACTGATCAGAGTTACCATCCAAATGCTGTATATATTTGTGGTTGAAGTGGCATAGTCGGTTGAATTTTAACATGAAGCAGCTTATGAAACGATAAAAAGTACCATTTGCGTGAAAAGGCGGCATTTGGCTCAACTAACATAATGCCTAGTTGCTTACACTTCTAGATGATTACTGAACTTCTAAGTGAGCCAGTAAATGCACTTCTACTGTAAAAATACTTGGACTTAGGAGGAGTTTGGATAGAAGTCTTTAGGTGTTTCAGGATGACCCCGACACTTGTCCACCAAACCAATGATGGAGCACAAAATGCTGTGAATTTCACAGGCTCCTGCCCAAAAACTGTCATCCACCCAAGTCTTCTTGTTGCTTCGCGATATGTTGAGCTGATGGATGGATGGATGTGGTTCTCCGGGAGGACCTAAGCACTTATCGAGCTTGGGAGCCTCAACTACCTAACTGTTCGCTCGTAAACCGAAAGTGAAATGAGACTGAATGCTTGGAGTTGTATTTCCAGTAGTTTTTGCATCTCATCAGCCAAATGGAATTGGGTTACACGTGAAGAACTAGTAAGAACATCTTATTGAAACATCTATGATACGGACCTTATTAATTTCTTCTAGTTGCCCATGAGATACAGTATGTTAGTTTCTAACTAAAAGTCTGATATTCTCTACATGTGGGCTACATGTGTTAAGATGGAGTATTGAAGGGGATACCACTTAGTTGTGATTCTAGATCGCTACTTACTTACTTACTTTGATGGACCCCCACACATTGGCATTGTTCATGGCCTAGTCTCAGCTTGTGTAATCCGATAATTTAATGCCGTTTGGACGCAATAGTGGGTTTAAGTTGTGCCTTTCTACGCTGATTATAGATGCCTCTATGTGAATGGTTTAGTGTCACTGATTTTGACGTCTGTTGATTGCTGGACTCTTTTAAATCAAGCTTTTCCAAGGGGATCTTGTTTTGACGTTCTGTTGCGAGTGTAAAATGAGATGAGTTTTAGCTTTTTTACTCCACTTTTGGTGCTAGAGGGAAGGTGTGTTGTAGTTATCCTTCCAATTTCCACATTCCAATGTATGAGATGCTGGTTGTTATTATGGTCTTTAAATCACGTAGCAATGTTCTGTGGGGATTATTCTTTAGCTGTATTGAAACATCTATATTTTCTAATTGATGATTCCTAGATAGAAATAGTTCATCTCTAGTAAGGAAACTTGTGACTATTCCGACTCTTTTGAGCTTCATTGTTATAGTAATCTCTACTACTTTTGAAATGATAACGACAACCAACCAACTACCCAAGCCTCTTCTTTTAGTTGGGTTGGCAACATTTGTGTCCTATTGTTTATCCGGTCCCCTTTGAATGGTTATGTATTGGAACTACTATTGCATTTTGAAAGCGAAAGCAGCTACAGAGAGTATTGTCGAGAAGGCTCCTGGGCTTGCCTCTCTCTCCTTTGACTAAAACCATATGGGTCATTGTTTGACATATTGAAACTATCTTAACAAGTGCCCGAGATCTCTAATAAGATATAGGCATGGAAAGTACAGTCTTCCAATGCTCTTCTCCATTGGCTCTAATTCTAGTGGAAATCTGTCTTAAGTGGATTGGATATCTGAAGTGAAACAAATTATATAACAAGATTCTTTTATCCTTTTTTTTAGGGGGTGTGGTTGAGAGAACTGATCTAAATAACTGAAGCCCTTTTCCTGAATGATTCTGTTGAACTTTTCGTGTTTGTCTGGCAGTCTTATTTCCAAAACTAGTCTTATTTGTTAGTCGACCATAATGTCGTTGCTGAATGTGTTTAATTTCGTAAGTATTTCTTCTTAAGTCACCCGGTGCTCTTTTCTTGAACAAAGATGTGTTTCCTATTCTCTCTGTTGGTGGTCCATGGAAAATTATTCCTGTTGGGATCAGTGTGTATACAAGCTTGGTAGTGATTAGTCAAGTCAATGCCTTTTGGGGATATTTACCGAAGATGTCATAGCAGGACATCTGCGAGTCCCATTTCACTTGACTGAAAGCAAGATATCTGGCATAAGTGAGCTGCTGAACTTGTGACTTGCAGAAGTTAAATTACTTTCAATCTTGAAGCTGTTTTTTTTTTTTTTCATGGGAAAAGTTGGTGCCTCTGCTGTAGTTATTGTTAATTGTTTTGTAGGAGAAACCGGATACTTGCTGTATGTGATTCTCTCTGTTGCTTGTTTTCTGAAGAATTCAAGCTAAAAATTTCATGGGACGGATTTTGGAAGTATCTCTTTCCTCTGACCCTGGTGTCCTAATGAGTCTATATCAGTTACATGACACGGTGATTTGTGCGCTGCAATCTTCTAAGTTTATATTCATTTGGTGCGGTATTAGTCATATGAGATGATTGTTAAAAACCTTTGTAGAATATCTATCCCCTTTTTCTCTGCTTATATCATAGGTCAAGGGTTCGTAACAATTAAGGGTGGGTTATCCATATGGATCACACAACTTAAGTGATGTTTAATACAAATTTTCTTTTATTAGTATCAAGCAAGAGTTTTACGAAGATTAGAAAATTGGTTTTTAATCACATATTACAGTGATTTATCATGGGATATATGAAATGCTTGCACCAAAAAAGAATCCTCATTCCTAGGGTAGAGTCCCTACCCCTGTTATGGTTGCATAGCGGACTGCAAGTTTAGGATTTCTGACCCGTGAGGGGAAAAAAACACTCGTTCTCTTGACGCGATTGTTTCGGAGTGAGAATATATTGGCATTTGAGAAAGGATACCTTAGGATGTAAGTGATTGGAGAATCTCATCAATTTTTGAGCTGGTTTGGAAATGGAGAACCGTGATATCAATGTGCTCTAGTAAGCATGTGATGGCACTCTGTGGTAAGCCTACGTGTCAAAAGGGCAAGAGAAAATTTTAGTAGGACAGGTGTGGAAACTATATCGAATTACCTTGGATATGTGTCCCCCTATTGAAGGATCGTATTCTGGACAGGATGAATTGACACGGAGGCTAAGTTGGGAAAACCTTCGTGCTATTGATTTTCTAGTACTGTGGACGTCTGCCCTATCCACTTCTAGCGGTAGAGGAACCGATGACCACACTTTTTATCTGGCAACTCTTCTTAGTTTGTAACATCAATTCATGTCCTCCAGCCAAAAAGAAAAAAAAAAAAGCAAAAAATCATGTCAATTTTGTTACTTAAGGTTATTTCCAGCTAAAATTCTGTCAGATACTCTCCTGGCAAGTAAGATGTCTGTCGAGTTCGAAGTTTCCCAATAACTCACATCGTATTTAGCATTATCATGCAATATTTAATATTCACTGGCTGTTCTCTCTACAGGAATAGTTTCACCTTCAGTGTCATGCAAAAGTTCAGCAATTCTTCAGCGTTACCCGTTGAAAATGTTGACGTTTTCTGCTTTCTTTCCTTTGGAATACACTGATGAGAGACTCCCCATCTGATCCAAGTTGATGAAACGGAACAGATGTTCCTTCTGATTACACATACTTCCTTTGTCTCTATTGCGACCCCTTACAAAATATCCATGCTGATCTAAGGGCTAAGGACGAGGAAGGTAGAATTAGTATCCCGTTTAATAGTTTTTTTGCTTTTCTTACTTGATACGTTTTTGGGTGGTCAATAGAAGATCTACTTATTCAAGGGAGTTAAAGAGAAAGCAATTGCTTCTTCATAGTATTTATCACAATTTTATCTCAGAGAGTCTTGTGATATGTGTCTTGATTGTATTTGTTCCTCTATTGGCTCTCTCATTCAATTTCAAGGTTTTCATTTGCTATTGTAGAACAATAATCTGTTTTATGACGAGTGTCGCTTGTTCAATTTTTGGTTTTATATTCTTGTTGTAAAAAGTTCTCTTCGATATTCTTCTTACTTGACATCATCTTCTCCTCTCAGGATAAGTCCTCTGCCTCCTCACACAATGAGGAGTATTTCGAACATCATAGTGAACAACGCCCCTTCGTCGAGGGAATCTCCTCTCTTGCAAAAGGACCCTAGGGTTCGCCATTCTAGAACGATAAAGCTGCAGAACCAAGCGAGGTTTTATGGATAGGATTTTCTGCTTCGCTGAAGGTGGATGAGACAATATAGAAAGGCCTTCTTGCCATTTGGTGAGATTGAGAAGATCACCACGTTTCCTGGGCGCACTTATGCCTTTGTTTGATATCTGCTCGCAGGGAAAAAGAGACTCTCCGAGCAAAGTTATTTGGAAACCCTCAGTGTGCATGTATGTTTTGCAAAGGATGAATCAGGTTTGTTCTGCGGTGGAAGGAGCTTGATAAGTGGTCCTCCCTCTCCCTGTTACCAATCCAATGGTCGCCATGGATCTTCAGAAAGCTTTTGGCACAATAGGGACAATGCTAGCTTAACTGGAAATCCTTGTGTCAGGTCTCCTCGTACTTTCACAGACTTGGGTTCAGAAGGAAGGGTACTATGAGGAGGAATGGTTTTAGTTCCCTGGAGCACAGAAGATTTGGGGAAGAGGAGTCTGGTTTGAGGCTGTCACGTAGTGTGTGTGAATTCCGTGGCAGTCCAAAGAGAGATTGGGATGCTCACATTCCCTATGCTACTCAAGGACTTTCTCAAACAGGTGCATTTTATGAAGATCAACGGGACATAACAAAGGAAGTTGACGTCCTTCATGGGCCAAAGAGATTGAAGAGTAATGCTTATCCTCCTGACAATGAGCTACAGGAGTTCCAACTCTCTGATTTTGGACGTGAGAATCAAGCTTTTTCTAATGTGTCATCTGACTCTATTCGATCTGATCCCTTTGGCATCGAGCACGAGCAGATGGTCAGACGGAGCGACCATCCAAGAGCCTCTTACGGAAATATCCAGATAGGTTCTGGTTCACTGCCCGCGGTTAATGTTGAGAGGAAAAGAATTGCTCCATATATTAAACAGTCTTCAGCAAAAGAGTGGAAATGGGAGGGTACCCTAGCAAAGAGAGGAATCCTGTATGTCGTGCTCGATGCTTTCCTGGGAAAAGTGCTTGACATCTTGCTGTAAGTATATTAATCCTTTTTATTGCCGTTCTGATTCAAGGGGGTAAAGCCATGGTTTCTTGAGGTGCTCATGCAGCTTATCCAGCACAGCCTGATGTATGCAATTTGGATTCCACTTTAGTAGAATGATGGCTTGAGAGTGGCAACCGTAACATGGTGTGCATAATACTATTATTTGGTCTTGAACTCTATATTTTCAGTACTGTTTTGCTTCTAGTTGACATTAAACTCAACTGTGTTTACTGTTTGAGAACCAGTGGTCCCCACTAATTTTCAGCTTACAAAGATTTTAAACTCGACTTTCTCTCTAGATTTTATGATCTCATTTCCATTAAGCAAATTCATCTAAAAACGAAGGTGTTATATTTACATGTTTTGTTCAACGAATGAAAAAGAGAGTTTCCCAAGAGTCGTGTCGTTGAATCACTCCTCTTTCACGTTCTCTCAACTTGGCCGAGACACATCTGCATGAAATTCGATCCGTCCTGATGGTGATGGGCGTTAATGCTTGTATGCTTTGGCTGGCCGAGAAACATTTGTAGTTGAAACGCTCATGCTGAGATTTGAGGAGATTCTGCGTTTGTGTAAAATTGATTTGGTAGCGAGGAAAATAAGACTAAAATTTATGAACAATAGTTGACTCGCTAGTTGATGAATATACTTGCGTCTTGAAACATTTATGTGTGCAAACATAGATGCGGACACAGAGTAGTAAAATCGTAGATGTGGCTGGTTCCATGAACCTACTCAGGAACCAGAAACCGGGGTCGAACATGGACAATATTTTTTAAGTTTTTTTGCTTCATGCTTCATAATTTGTATTCAACCAAAAAAAAAAAACAAATTATGAACAATATATAGATTAAACAAAATATGTGGGTATTTCTGTTTCTAGAGTAGGATCTGCAGCTCAAATTAAAGCCATGAAACAAGTAGCCGGAAAATTAAAATTGGAATTAGCGCAATTCGCAGAATTAGAAGCCTTTGCACAATTCGCTTCTGATCTCGATAAAGCTACCCAGAATCAATTGGCAAGAGGCCAACGATTACGTGAATTGCTTAAACAATCCCAATCAGCCCCTCTCACGGTGGAAGAACAGATAATGACTATTTATACGGGAACGAATGGTTATCTTGATTCATTAGAAATTGGACAGGTAAGGAAATTTCTCGTTGAGTTACGCACTTACGTAAAAACGAATAAGCCTCAATTCCAAGAAATTATATCTTCTACTAAAACATTCACTGAGGAAGCAGAAGCCCTTTTGAAAGAAGCTATCCAGGAACAGAAGGAACGTTTTCTACTTCAGGAACAAGGATAGTAGAAATAAATAAATAAATTGATCGCTCTTCATTTTTGCTTATCCATGGATAAATTAATATCGTTTCTAGATTTCTTATGAAAATTAAATGCAGCATACTGTCAATCCTTTGCTAAGACATGACAATGTCCACTGTTTTGCAAGTAAAAAAGAAAATTGATACCATGCAACAGACATGAAAGATAATGACAAACAGGGGGACTAACTCTCAAAAGTTCATTTGCCAGCACATTTTTATCACTTGTCATGCAGATAACAAAGATTCTTATTAGTTTGCCACATCATCGTGGACCAGATAGAACGGAGGGTACAAATGCAGCGGTAGCACTGAATTAATATGTCTGCAGATATCCTCCTACGCTATGCTTCAAACCATTTCTTTGAGCAATGTGTAACTGGAACACCCTCAACAAATTCTTGACGACATTACTCCCGTTGACAAGTAGGCCAAGAACCAGATTTAACTTGACCTTGAATAAAGCCCACACAAATCAAGAGAACACGATTACATGGTACTTCAAAAAAGGATGTTGGAACAGGTTATATACCTTGGTGCCAGTCCCACACATTCCACAGAATTTGAGTGAGCATCCAGACAACTTACGACCTGCCAAAATCAGTTGCTTGTGTCATCGGACTGAAAATGCGCTAATTATTAATTCAGCCAACAGCATAACGATATATCCAACTCATAATGTTTGCAAGGGCAAAGACATAATTCATGAATATAACTGAGTAACAGGTTATTTTCATCACACCACCAAACCAAAATGGTCTGATATGACTAATAATACCCAAGAGTTCTTTACAAAAATGAATTAATTCATCTGAAACAGAAATATCAAATCCAAATTAGTCAAGAGTTTAGCTACACTTCCACTGCAGCACATGCTGACTAAGACAATCCTGCCTGAAGTGGTTCCCGGTTAACGAACTTTTTTTTTCCCCTCGCCTGCATTTCAATTGACACAAATAGATCCCCCAGATAGAATGCCATGAATGAAGAGGGAAAAGTTAAAAAAAAAATAGATGAAAAGAAGAAGAAGGGAACACGTAACGAGATCCCATCCTTACATTCGATGTATTCACAAGGCAAACAGAACGATCCCTTGCACTAGTAAGAGCAAGACTTGAATTAGAGCAAATTGTCATGCATGTCAATTTTTCAGCATGATATGGATAACCTAAGTAGAACACATGAGATGTCTAGTATTTTGGAAGGAACGCCTAATCCTGCATACACAAACTCTTCATATACCACTCTTTAGTCATTTGTTTTTCTAGCGCTTTTTCCTTCCGATACAGACACAATTATGGACATTATCTTTATTTTTCGGCAAACATATTCCTCGGAAAGATCACAAATGGATCATTGCGAAGCTGGAAGTCAAGATGGAAAAAAGGAAAAAAAGAAAAAGAAAAGGAATAATTCAGAAGTTTTCAGATGATGAACTTTTCCAATAACCTCTATCGGTTCTAACAGTAACAGCGAATTCACAGAACAGACTAAATAGCTCATTAACCACAATCTGAAGAAACGTGCGAGGAAGAATCATAATCAGGTGTCGGAACAAAAGAGCAACTCGGGTTTGGATCCAAGAAAGAGTACAGTTACTGAAGCACATTATCCAGAATTGACTAGTCTTAGCAGCTTTTAGCACAAATGGCTGAACAGGTTCCCGCTTTTTCTAGATGTGGTCGGACACTATGTTGGACATCAACCTGAGAAAAACATCAATAACATCTCTTCATCATTCTACACCTAGGACTCGCAGGCGGAATATCGAAAACCTATAGTTTTTAATTTCCGAACTTCCGTTTTGGTGATCAGCAGAATGACAACATACTATTGGTACTAACCCAATAAACTTTTAGCATAACAGGACTGTCCATAAGCGATGAAAATTAAATGCAGCATACTGTCAATCCTTTGCTAAGACATGACAATGTCCACTGTTATGCAAGTAAAAAAGAAAATTGATACCATGCAACAGACATGAAAGATAATGACAAACAGGGGGACTAACTCTCAAAAGTTTATTTGCCAGCACATTTTTATCACTTGTCATGCAGATGACAAAGATTCTTATTAGTTTGCCACATCATCGTGGACCAGATAGAACGGAGGGTACTAATGCAGCGGTAGCACTGAATTAATATGTCTGCAGATATCCTCCTACGCTATGCTTCAAACCATTTCTTTGAGCAATGTGTAACTGGAACACCCTCAACAAATTCTTGATGACATTACTCCCGTTGACAAGTAGGCCAAGAACCAGATTTAACTTGACCTTGAATAAAGCCCACACAAATCAAGAGAACACGATTACATGGTACTTCAAAAAAGGATGTTGGAACAGGTTATATACCTTGGTGCCAGTCCCACACATTCCACAGAATTTGAGTGAGCATCCAGAGAACTTACGACCTGCCAAAATCATTTGCTTGTGTCATCGGACTGAAAATGCGCTAATTATTAATTCAGCCAACAGCATAACGATATATCCAACTCATAATGTTTGCAAGGGCAAAGACATAACTCATGAATATAACTGAGTAACATGTTATTTTCATCACACGACCAAACCAAAATGGTCTGATATGACTAATAATACCCAAGAGTTCTTTACAAAAATGAATTAATTCATCTGAAACAGAAATATCAAATCCAAATTAGTCAAGAGTTTTGCTACACTTCCACTGCACCACATGCTGACTAAGACAATCCTACCGGAAGTGGTTCCCGGTTAACGAACTTTTTTTTCCCCTCGCCTGCATTTCAATTGACACAAATAGATTTCGCAGATAGTATGAATGAAGACGGAAAAGTTTAAAAAAAAAATAGATGAAAAGAAGAAGAAGAAGAGAACATGTAACGAGATCCCATCCTTACACTCGATGTATTGACAAGGCAAACAGAACGATCTCTTGCACTAGTAAGAGCAAGACTTGAATTAGAGCAAATTGTCATGCATGTCAATTTTTCAGCATGATATGGATAACCTAAGTAGAACACATCAGATGTCTAGTATTTTGGAAGGAACCCCTAATCCTGAATACACAAACTCTTCAGATACCACTCTTTAGTCATTTGTTTTTCTAGCACTTTTTCCTTCCGATACAGACACAATTATGGACATTATCTTTACTTTTCGGCAAACATATTCCGCGGAAAGATCACAAATGGATCATTGCGAAGCTGGAAATCAAGATGGAAAAAAGGAAAAAAAGAAAAAGAAAAGGAATAATTCAGAAATTTTCAGATGATGAACTTTTCCAATAACGTCAATCGGTTCTAACAGTAACAGCGAATTCGCAGAACAGACTAAATAGCTCATTAACCACAATCTGAAGAAACGTGCGAGGAAGAATCATAATCAGGTGTCGGAACAAAAGAGCAACTCGGGTTTGGATCCAAGAAAGAGTACAGATACTGAAGCACATTATCCAGAATTGACTAGTCTTAGCAGCTTTTAGCACAAATTCCTGAACAGGTTCCGCTTTTTCAAGATGTGGTCGGACACTATGTTGGACATCAACCTGAGAAAAACATCAATAACATCTCTTCATCATTCTACACCAAGGACTCGCAGGCGGAATATCGAAAACCTATAGCTTTTAATTTCCGAACTTCCATTTTGGTGATCAGCAGAATGACAACATACTATTGGTACTAACTCAATAAACTTTGAGCATAACGGGACTGTCCATAAGCGATGAAAATTAAATGCAGCATACTGTCAATCCTTTGCTATGACATGACAATGTCCACTGTTTTGCAAGTAAAAAAGAAAATTGATACCATGCAACAGACATGAAAGATAATGACAAACAGGGGGACTAACTCTCAAAAGTTCATTTGCCAGCACATTTTTATCACTTGTCATGCAGATAACAAAGATTCTTATTAGTTTGCCACATCATCGTGGACCATATAGAACGGAGGGTACAAATGCAGCGGTAGCACTGAATTAATATGTCTGCAGATATCCTCCTACGCTATGCTTCAAACCATTTCTTTGAGCAATGTGTAACTGGAACACCCTCAACAAATTCTTGACGACATTACTCCCGTTGACAAGTAGGCCAAGAACCAGATTTAACTTGACCTTGAATAAAGCCCACACAAATCAAGAGAACACGATTACATGGTACTTCAAAAAAGGATGTTGGAACAGGTTATATACCTTGGTGCCAGTCCCACACATTCCACAGAATTTGAGTGAGCATCCAGACAACTTACGACCTGCCAAAATCAGTTGCTTGTGTCATCGGACTGAAAATGCGCTAATTATTAATTCAGCCAACAGCATAACGATATATCCAACTCATAATGTTTGCAAGGGCAAAGACATAATTCATGAATATAACTGAGTAACAGGTTATTTTCATCACACCACCAAACCAAAATGGTCTGATATGACTAATAATACCCAAGAGTTCTTTACAAAAATGAATTAATTCATCTGAAACAGAAATATCAAATCCAAATTAGTCAAGAGTTTAGCTACACTTCCACCGCACCACATGCTGACTAAGACAATCCTGCCGGAAGTGGTTCCCGGTTAACGAACTTTTTTTTCCCCTCGCCTGCATTTCAATTGACACAAATAGATTCCCCAGAGAGATTGCCATGAATGAAGAGGGAAAAGTTAAAAAAAAAATAGATGAAAAGAAGAAGAAGGGAACATGTAACGAGATCCCATCCTTACACTCGATGTATTGACAAGGCAAACAGAACAATCCCTTGCCCTAGTAAGAGCAAGACTTGAATTAGAGCAAATTGTCATGCATGTCAATTTTTCAGCATGATATGGATAACCTAAGTAGAACACATGAGATGTCTAGTATTTTGGAAGGAACGCCTAATCCTGCATACACAAACTCTTCAGATACCACTCTTTAGTCATTTGTTTTTCTAGCGCTTTTTCCTTCCGATACAGACACAATTATGGACATTATCTTTATTTTTCGGCAAACATATTCCTCGGAAAGATCACAAATGGATCATTGCGAAGCTGGAAGTCAAGATGGAAAAAAGGAAAAAAAGAAAAAGAAAAGGAATAATTCAGAAGTTTTCAGATGATGAACTTTTCCAATAACCTCTATCGGTTCTAACAGTAACAGCGAATTCACAGAACAGACTAAATAGCTCATTAACCACAATTTGAAGAAATGTGCGAGGAAGAATCATAATCAGAAGTCGGAACAAAAGAGCAACTCAGGTTTGGATCCAAGAAAGAGTACAGTTACTGAAGCACATTATCCAGAATTGACTAGTCTTAGCAGCTTTTAGCACAAATGGCTGAACAGGTTCCCGCTTTTTCTAGATGTGGTCGGACACTATGTTGGACATCAACCTGAGAAAAACATCAATAACATCTCTTCATCATTCTACACCTAGGACTCGCAGGCGGAATATCGAAAACCTATAGCTTTTAATTTCCGAACTTCCGTTTTGGTGATCAGCAGAATGACAACATACTATTGGTACTAACCCAATAAACTTTGAGCATAACTGGACTGTCCATAAGCGATGAAAATTAAATGCAGCATACTGTCAATCCTTTGCTAAGACATGACAATGTCCACTGTTTTGCAAGTAAAAAAGAAAATTGATACCATGCAACAGACATGAAAGATAATGACAAACAGGGGGACTAACTCTCAAAAGTTCATTTGTCTGCACATTTTTATCATTTGTCATGCAGATAACAAAGATTCTTATTAGTTTGCCACATCATCGTGGACCAGATAGAACGGAGGGTACTAATGCAGCGGTAGCACTGAATTAATATGTCTGCAGATATCCTCCTACGCTATGCTTCAAACCATTTCTTTGAGCAATGTGTAACTGGAACACCCTCAACAAATTCTTGATGACATTACTCCCGTTGACAAGTAGGCCAAGAACCAGATTTAACTTGACATGGAATAAAGCCCACACAAATCAAGAGAACACGATTACATGGTACTTCAAAAAAGGATGTTGGAACAGGTTATATACCTTGGTGCCAGTCCCACACATTCCACAGAATTTGAGTGAGCATCCAGAGAACTTATGACCTGCCAAAATCAGTTGCTTGTGTCATCGGACTGAAAATGCGCTAATTATTAATTCAGCCAACAGCATAACGATATATCCAACTCATAATGTTTGCAAGGGCAAAGACATAATTCATGAATATAACCGAGTAACAGGTTATTTTCATCACACAACCAAACCAAAATGGTCTGATATGACTAATAATACCCAAGAGTTGTTTACAAAAATGAATTAATTCATCTGAAACAGAAATATCAAATCCAAATTAGTCAAGAGTTTAGCTACACTTCCACTGCATCACATGCTGACTAAGACAATCCTGCCGGAAGTGGTTCCCGGTTAACGAACTTTTTTTTTCCCCTCGCCTGCATTTCAGTTGACACAAATAGATCCCCCAGATAGAATGCCATGAATGAAGAGGGAAAAGTTAAAAAAAAAAATAGATGAAATGAAGAAGAAGGGAACACGTAACGAGATCCCATCCTTACACTCGATGTATTCAAAAGGCAAACAGAACGATCCCTTGCACTAGTAAGAGCAAGACTTGAATTAGAGCAAATTGTCATGCATGTCAATTTTTCAGTATGATATGGATAACCTAAGTAGAACACATGAGATGTCTAGTATTTTGGAAGGAACGCCTAATCCTGCATACACAAACTCTTTAGATACCACTCTTTAGTCATTTGTTTTTCTAGCGCTTTTTCCTTCCGATACAGACACAATTATGGACATTATCTTTATTTTTCGGCAAACATATTCCTCGGAAAGATCACAAATGGATCATTGCGAAGCTGGAAGTCAAGATGGAAAAAAGGAAAAAAAGAAAAAGAAAAGGAATAATTCAGAAGTTTTCAGATGATGAACTTTTCCAATAACCTCTATCGGTTCTAACAGTAACAGCGAATTCACAGAACAGACTAAATAGCTCATTAACCACAATCTGAAGAAACGTGCGAGGAAGAATCATAATCAGGTGTCGGAACAAAAGAGCAACTCGGGTTTGGATCCAAGAAAGAGTACAGTTACTGAAGCTCATTATCCAGAATTGACTAGTCTTAGCAGCTTTTAGCACAAATGGCTGAACAGGTTCCCGCTTTTTCTAGATGTGGTCGGACACTATGTTGGACATCAACCTGAGAAAAACATCAGTAACATCTCTTCATCATTCTACACCTAGGACTCGCAGGCGGAATATCGAAAACCTATAGCTTTTAATTTCCTAACTTCCGTTTTGGTGATCAGCAGAATGACAACATACTATTGGTACTAACCCAATAAACTTTGGGCATAACTGGACTGTCCATAAGCGATGAAAATTAAATGCAGCATACTGTCAATCGTTTGCTAAGATATGACAATGTCCACTGTTTTGCAAGTAAAAAAGAAAATTGATACCTAGCAACAGACATGAAAGATAATGACAAACAGGGGGACTAACTCTCAAAAGTTCATTTGCCTACACATTTTTATCACTTGTCATGCAGATAACAAAGATTCTTATTAGTTTGCCACATCATCGTGGACCAGATAGAACTGAGGGTACTAATGCAGCGGTAGCACTGGATTTTCCCGTTCCATTGGTGGAAGGCGAACAAAGAAGTTGTGACCCAGATCGTCTGGAACTTCCGAAACACCCTCTAAGACCTTGATGGCTATTGACATTGAAGGCCTCTTTGTATAATCTCCCTGCAAGCACCAAGTGGCGGCAATCCTTAGCATATTTACTGCCTGAGGTGCCATTTAGTTGGATATCCTCGCTATAGTATCCACAGTGTCAAGCAATCGTTCTTCTTCAGCCTTTCTTTTAAAAAGGCTCAGTAAATTCATGTCTTCTTCATCTAGAGAGCGATCGAAGATTTTTCTCCCACAGACTATCTCCAAAATCACCACGCCAAAGCTACACACGTCCACTTTTTCAGTAATTGCTGCATTCAGCCACTCAGGGGCCAAATAACCAGGAGTTCCTCTCATGGTCCTTATCTATCAACTTGGACAACCCAAAATCAGCAACCCTAGCATTGAAATTCCCATCCAAAAGGATATTGTGGCGTTTAACGACTAAGTGGATTGTCTTCTATCTGCCATCTTCATGAAGATAATTGAGTCCTTTTGCTACATGGAGAATGATCTTCTTCCTTTGTTCCCAGTTGAGAACACAATCATCGGATTTGCAAAAGATCCATCTATCTAGAGACCCTATCAATGGAGGGATAATTGAATAACACCGCGATTTCGCAATTGAATTCTAAGATGGTGTTGGAATGAGAAAAGGAAAGCAATTGTTTTGTAGTGGTTCAGAACGTGGCTTTGTGTTTTACCAAGTCAATAGGTGGTTTCTGCACGTTGCTATTTTTTAGGAGTTAGTAGAGCACTTTCTTTTATGTTATGAAGGAGTTAGTGGAGCAATTTCTTTTATGCTGTTAACTGTCGTGTGTTAGCTATTTAAAAGGAGCATCTTTAAAAGGAGCCACGACATCACCATGTTATTTTCCACCTTCCATGTTCGATAGTTTGGGCTCGTCTCCTCAGGTTGTACGACAGCTCCAGTTAGGTAATCTTCTTTACCTTTTCCACAAACGAAAATCATGAAAGAATGGGACCATTGATTGAAGTTGTGACCGGTAAGTTTATGACCGGTGATGAAAAGGGTTCCACCTTCAGATACATTGATAGGCTGGGTAATCAGAGGAGAGTTCTGATTACCATGAGAAGAGTTCGGAGCTTTAGGATCTGAGGTTTCACTCTCAACCTCGCTTGCCATACCTCTAGGGTATTTTGTCATGGTGGAAACACTAAGAGATATAGTGGAAAAGAAAGGTCCAGATCGAGCTTTGATACCATGAAGAAATTCATGAGAAATTATTCTGAGTTCTATTCTCCAGAAAGAAATGCTAAATTACATGAGGCCTCTAGCCTTTTATAGCTACTTGTCCAGCTAATTATTTTCACTAACTACTAAAGTAACACACCAGATATACTAGCCATAAACTTGGTTAGTATCTAATGATTGAAACAAAAAAATAACAGCACCCTAAAACTTAGGAAACAAATCTCTAAAAGCTAACAAACAAAATCCTGAAAATCTGGAAACAAAATAACCGACTGATTTTCAACGAGAGAAGTCATTTACTCACCCCCTTCTTTGTAGAATCTCTCGTAGCCCTTTCATGTGGGCTGCACCAATCACGATCACCGCGGATCGGTGAACAGGGACTTCCTTATTGAGGAAGTTCATGGCGATGAACCTGAAACATAAATAAAAGAAAGATCAAAATAGATTTAAAATTTCAAATCACTAAAAAAGTACCACCTCTTACCTGTTCCTCTCGTTGATCAACACCTCGTAGATCTCGGCAAAATGTTGTTCCTGATGCAGACACGATGATAGGCATTTTCTTCCGAAAATGCCGCACCGTCATTCCTTCCCTCCGCCTCCTTCAGCCACTGAACCCATCTCGCCTCGCCATCCCTCCGCTTACCCAGCGCATTTGTCTACCACTACAGCCGAGGCCGCAGTATCTACCACTGCCGTCTTTTCCCTGGGGCGTGAGTGCCCGGGACGAGAAAAATCGATCCTCATTTCGGTGCCTCATCCTTGGCCTGGCCATTTACCTAGAAGAATTTACCTGCTTGGGTTGCAGGGTCTATTTGTTGGGAATCATTCACGAGAGTCAGCTGAGTTTGAATATTAATTTATTTTTTCGTTTTCTTTGGATTGATCTATCTTCTTCTCAGGGCTCCCACATCTTGATCGAGTCAACTCACCGTCGCCATAATCCGGATCTCTAGGTCTTAGAAATGTGCAACAAGCGCACCCATCTGCTCACCGAAAGTTCATTCGTAATTTGTATCGCCTTCCGTGAGGGCAAGAAGTACGGAGCTAAACTGATGAAGACAGATATACCCAAGTGGGAGACCAGTTGGAGGGACATAATTTATGCGGATCATAGTGTGCAAATTGAGACACTCCTGATTTGAACCAAAGCTCATATTGAGAGCTAGGGCTGGAGTCTCAATATGAGACTTGGTTCAAATCAGAAGTGCCTGAATTTGCACACTATGATCCGCATAAATTATGACCATCCAACTGGTCTCCCACTTGAGTATATCTGCCTTCATCAGTTTAGCGCCATACTTCTTGCCCTCACGAAAGGCGGTACAAATTTCAAATGAATTTTCGATGAGCAGATAGGTGCGCTTGTCGCACATTTCTAAGACCTAAAGGTTCGGATTATGGCAATAGTGAGTTGACTCGATCAACATGTGGAAGCCCTAAAAATAGACCAATCCAAAAAAAAATAAAAAAATAAATTAATATTCAAACTCACCGGATTCTCATGGATGATTCCCAACAAATAGATCCTGCAACCCAAGCAGATAAATTCTTCCAGGTAAACGGCCAGGCAAGGAGGAGGGACCGAAATAAGAACCGATCTTTCTCGTCCCCGACACTCACGCCCCAAGGAAAAGACAGAGACGGCAGTGGTAGATACTGCAGCCTCGGCTGTAGCGGTAGATAAATGCGCTGAGTAGATGGAGGGATGGCGAGGCGAGGTGGGTTCAGGGGCTGAAGGAGGCAGAGGGAAGGAATGAGATGCGGCATTTTCGGAAAAAAATGCCGGTCATCGTGTCTGAGAAAAACGATCGGGAGCGAGAGAGACGGGTCAAACGATCAAAGGCGAGGAGCGAGAGAGAGAGGAGGAGGAGGAGGAGGCGAGAGAGAGGAGCGACAGAGATGGGTCGTGAAGAGAGGAGCGCGAGGGAGAGGGCAGATCTTTCTGGAAGGAGCGAGGAATTAGTCAAAAATTGCAAATCTACGGTGTCCCCAATTTCTAAATTTTGTAATCGAGTCACTAAAACCTTTTTCTTCCGCAATTGAGTCCCTGCATCATGTGCGTGAGCGCTTTTTTTTTTAATTTAATAAGATTAACCCTTCCATCAAAAGTAACTATTAAATACGGTGTGATATAAAAAAAAAATCAAAGAAGAATAAATATATTATATTTGAAAATTTAGGAGGACGTGTGAGGGGGAGGTGGAGGTGCCGCCGGCAATGGCATTGCGTGGCCCCCCAACAATGCTAGCGGCAAAGACGACCATTATAAACCAATTTTTCCTTGTTACTTTTGTTTTGATCTAATTAGTTTAGTCGCTCTACGCGTTTAAAAGTTCAAGTTCATCCTTCCTGCTTGTGGGAGCCTGCAGTCGTTGGTGGTAGTGGCACCCAATTCAGATAGAACCCACCAACGATCCAGATCTCCTCGTTTGCACAGTTCTGATCTGACTTTTATTTGTGAATTCTTTCTAATTTTACCTTTTTTAAATTTTTTTTTCAACTATGAATTGGCGGGGCAAGAAAAATAAGTACCACCGCTCTGTATTTTTTAGATCTCATCAACAACCGCAACGATTTTATCAATGCATTTTCTTTTTCTAATACAATCTAAACATTCGGATGTGAATTCACGAGACGCCTTGTAACTCCAACAAATCGATTAAGCACATGTATAGTAATCATTCTAGTTCTCTGATTTTATTTTCTTGAACAGAAAAAAAAAAAGATGAGAATCCCATTTGGTAACGTAAATGATTCTGAATTCCCCAAAAACAGTTTTGAAGCAAAAACAATACCATTAAGCATCCATCAATAGGAACGCCTCAAGCAAATAAAATAAATTAAGTGTGTCAGTGAGCCAACCTTTGGCGAAAATTGTATACGTCCGTCCATTTGTAAGAACGGTACTTTTTAAACCTTTCCATCGAGTCAAATTCCGATTTGATTTATATTTGCACAATTTTATTGAAGATTCTACCTATTGATTTTCAAAATTTCTAAATCATTCATGTTGGATTCGTCACATGACCCTTTTTTTATATTTAAAATCCGAAAAGCTAATTTTAATGAAAGGTATGTCGGCGACGTGGTAGTTCTTCCACGTGGACTTAACTACTCAATTCGATCCAAATACCTGATAATCCGCGTTCAAATATAATCCGACGCATCGATTTGCTGCCCCCCTGCCGCGTTGCTCCATTCTCGTTTAGCTTAGAACGACGTCGGTTCTTTTTTGCCCAATTAGCGCTAGCTAGCTAATACAGTCATTTTTTGCATTGTCTTTCTAATTGGGGTTGTAAAATCATCCTATAATATCGTCGCAGGCTAGTGGGCCCACTTAAGGTTTACATTAACAAAAGTATAGAAAAAAAATACATATTATATATGAAAAGCGAGAGAAGTGGTTGCTCTTCATCATCTCCGACCGAAAATGCTTGCTTTTATGTTTTATGTTTTTTTGTTTTATCTTTAATTTCTCCGTGATACCGACCAAAACTAAAATGAGGGTTGTTGAACCTGATTTTGGTTTCCGTTTTTTTTTTCTTCAACAAGTGTGGGGGAAAATCAATATTGACACCCATTATAATAGAAAAAATGACACAAATAATCCTTAAAATTTGATTCAATACGCAATGTCGTCCTTGAATTTTTAGTTTATTTAACATGTTCCTTTTACCTTAGATTAATAGGAGATAAATATTGAACAACATATATGAAATTTTTTTTGAAAAAGGAGAAAAAGAGAACATGTACGAAAAGTTCATGGACTGCATTGATCAAATGAGAAGTTTAGAGATAATACTGCATGTTTGGATAATAAGATAGGCATAGAAAGTACAGTCTTCCAATGCTCTTCTCCATTGGCTCTAATTCTAGTGGAAATCTGTCTTAAGTGGATTGGATATCTGAAGTGAAACAAATTATCTAACCAGATTTTTGTATCTTTAACAAATTACATAACGCCATATCTCTAATGCCCACAGCGAAAGGAGTTTCCATCTCATCGCAAGGGAGTTATGTGTACAAATACTGCCTTTCAGAGCTAGGAGAGAGACTTCCCCATCACATTCCTCATGGAGACAGGAGGGTGGACCAAGATAGTAGTAAGACACCAGCTTCTGAATGACTTCTGCCCTCTTCGAAAACTGTAGATTGATATCAGTCTCTTCTGGTAGTGATGTTCTTCCATTTATCCTTGAGATCAACAGGTGTGCGACTTGGATTGAAAACCCAACAACCATATTCCAGAATTTTCCTCCAAGGGATATTCTTGTTCGCATCGCTCGAGATTAACCGCACTCCTTCCTGCAGCATATCATTTCATATGAATCAAATTTGAGAATCACTAAGTCACAACACTTACCAGTATCTCTAGCTCAACAAATGCCTTTAATAGCAAATACTCATCAATAAAACACTTGACAGCGTAACTCGATTAGAAAAATAAAGGACCTTAAGTGTCCCTTTGTTTCGAAGAAAACTGAAAGATTTAGAAAACATTTTCCAAAAAATGATTACCTATATCGCTTGAAATAATTAGTCGATAGAAATTTTTTCTTTATAGAAAAAACTTATATATTAATTTTTTGTGAACGAAACAAGCAGAGCCAAAAAAAAATACTAAAAGGACAATGAAATTTGTACTGGGTGTAACAAAAGGCTATTCGCAGGAACCGAAAGTTTGTTGCCATCCTTTTTCAGTCTTCTATTCATCCTTGGTCATCTTGCTCTGATTTTGCCTAGTCTTAGGATTGCTTTTGGTACTTGTTTGGCATCTTCTTTCCCATATATGGATTTCCCAAAAAAAAAAAAAAGCCTTTAGAACTATTTTGATAGGACAAAGTTGCCAATCTGTTAATCACTATGCCCAAATGGACGAAACATCCAGCAATTCACAAGAGACTATGGTTCAATCTATTTGAGATGGACTTATGCTTTCTATGAATGGATACATCCGTGGATATGCATTATCCGTACAATCTAGCTATTAGATTCGCTGTAAAAAGTACACGTGGAGGCCAAAAAAGTAAAAAGTTAAAGACAATCTAAAGGACTTAGTGGATCCTCATATCAAATCCTCATCATTTTGAAGAATAAAAATGGTTACTTGTTTCCAAATTTTAAGAGCATGGCTGAGGATTTGGCTATTTCTGAAGGAAATAAAAGCAACTTGAAAAGATACAAACAAGAAAAGGATTCTATGACAAGAAAAACTTGCCTTTAGGATCTCCTCTTTTTCAGGTGACCATCTTAATCTGCGCTTTACATTGGGAAGTGGTGGCTTCGGTCTGCATTTAAAACCACAGTACTCCCCATAAATCCAGTTCAAAGCAACAAATTCTTAAAAGATGAATCTTATAATTCAGTAAATTTTCTCAAGTTAACCAAAACTACTCACAATTTCCTAGGAGACTGTCGTTGTTGTCTTGACTTTTCAGCAAGAGTGCCCTTCTTCTTACCATCATGGAAATCTTTCTGGTTGCTGATACTCAAGCCAGCTCCATAGGAACCTTTTCTTAGTGAAACAACCTCCTCTACTGGTGCCTTGCTTTGAGGTTTTGCACTTGGAGAATGTCCATTGTTCGTGGAACCAGCCTCGGCATGCGAATCACATACTTCACCTCCTATATTTGCTTCTGGGTTCACATCAGTGGTAAAATCTCCTCGAATTGAAGATACAGTAGCATCAACTGATTGGGACTTCCTCCGTTTTCTTTTCCCTTGTCTTCTGCCACTCCTTTTTCTTCTCAACTCATAAACTTTACCCACAGCTCTTTTGTATGAACAATAAGGGCAATAGAAGTTCCCCAAATTATCAAATTGAGGTTTGCTGCTCAGGCACTTCTCAAGGATAGCAATTGGGCAGCCAGGCTCAATACAGACTAGCAATTAGCCATGTCTATTGCCTGTTAAAAAAAGTCTTCTTTTCCAATATATGAATGTCCATACTTTCTTGACTAGGTCCATTTTTAAAAACCTCCGTTTTGCAATTTTTCAACAGTTAAAATCTTCGCAGAATTGGTACCGGGATCCTTTTCTCCATGCTGCTCAACTCTGTCATTACATTCATTTGTTCTGGGCACATTATCCCCTTTGTTGGCTACATTCTCTGGAGAGCAGGGATTTCTTAACTGAAAAACAAACCATACATCTTAACCACAACATTATTGAAACTTCACGAGCATGAATAATCACGTGCGAACTTAAAACAATCGACTCATCCCAATAGTTTAGAACTCAAAATACTTCAAGCAAAGAAACAAGAGCACCCAAGGGGCGCCACCCCGTGGCAAGTCAGTCAAAGACAATGCACCCCACTTTAACAGAACAAATATATAGCCAAAGCGCATCTCGTATTACAAAATCGTACACCCCATGCCAAGTAAAATAGTTGACAAATGCCAAACTTTCGAGCCATCTCTCGTGATTATAAACAAAGACGCATCTCCTTCAAATATCATGCTTCACCCCTCAAAATTTCCTCACAAGAGCCAGAGGAACGAGGCCGAATACCCTTTCAGACATCAGTGTCAAGTGACGTGACCAATAGCCCTGGACCAGTTCGGAATTCGAAAAGAAGTGGGTCACCCTTTTCTCCTCAGGTTCATGTAAGTAGAACCCAAGTGAGAAAAGCCACATAACAGCTCGAACTGCCACCTCAAAGGAGCACGATTTCGCAATTCTTTAGTCCTTAAGACGTCTCACATCAAAAGAAGCATCTGCCCATTCATTACACAATGCTTGCTATCCATGACCACGTCCTAAACTCCGATTACAACGATAAAAAGCAACCACGACAACAACAATCGTTAACCATGCAAAAAAAAAAGGAGAAAAAGTTTCAGGAGACTGAGAGGACGGCTTGAAGTCGAAATGCAATTCACACACCACCAACTACTAAAAGTTCATATCAATCACGCCCATCAGAGAAACCCTAACCTCATCGGGCGACGGTGCCGACGTCGCGGAGGTGGCAGAGGGCTTCGATAGAGATTTTTCCCAAACCTTGGCCCTCGTTTCCGCTGAATCCGATTCGCTCGCGCTCGGATGATGGAATTCGAAGACGCCGTGATTTCAACCTTCTCAGTGGCGTCGCTCGTTGGGAGAACGCATAATTCAAGGTTTGTTCTTTTCCTTTTTTTTTTTCGTTTAGATAAATCGGGTACATATTTGAAGAGGCCACGACGCCGTTTTGTTAGGTCCAGCACATGACTAGCCGATGCCGGAATCGAAACCATGATTCATGAGACGCTGGAATCCCAGGAACATGACTAGCTGATGTTGGGGATCCAGACTTAATCAGTGTTGATTAACTTACCATACTAAATTAGAATTGCCTCCCGTTTGGTTATAATTTCGAGAGAGATCACGTTGGATAGAAATCGAACATGATATTGGATCTTTCTTACAATTATTTCGAGTAAGTAATATGGCACTCTATAATTTTTAGTACAACGGCAAGCTATTCCGCACAATTTCTCTTAACCGAGGAACCGATAAGATCCAATCAAAAAAAACAATCCAAGGCCAAAATCGGGTACATATGTAAAGAGGCTACAATGCCGTTTTGTTAGATCCAGATAAATTTTCTTTTTAAATTAAGCATATAGTTGTTTTTTCATCACAAAAAGCACCATTTAGATAGATGACTATGTAAAATAAAAAAATAAAAATAGATGACTATGAGTAGAGTTGATTATCATAAAAATAAATACCAACATATTCTCTAATCAAATGATAGCTGGTATTTTCTTAACGTATTAAATTAAATGTCCCGACGACATGCGAGACAGATCATAATTTGGTCCAAATGCTTTTTGGTTTGCAAAAGGGAGAAAAAAAATGGACATTGCATCGACATAAGATACTTTCTTGCAATCTTCACTTCCCTTCTAAAATGACTCGGACGTAGCGGGGATTGGCGAGGGAGAGAAGGGGAGCACAAAATCGGCCGTAGCAAGGGAAATTAAATTTGATTCATGCTATCTTCGTATTTGATACAAGTATAGTCTGAACTTTCAAACATGCTTGCGACAATTGAATTAGCCATAAAAATGCTTACATATCATCAAAATCGATTTAAGTATCAAGATAATTTTTTTTTTGTCGGAATATTAAGATAAACTTAAAGTGAGCCTTTAAATCCAAAAACCCAACTAAATATCTAATAAAATTCTATCACATCAATCATCGTTTTGTTTTCATAAATTATTTTTTATATATCTATCATGGCCCATTATGAAATTATCCGGGTAACCATTGTACGAAAATTGTATTATAGAAAAAGAGAGAGGGGGAAAAAAAAAAAGAGGGGGGCAAGGAAGACGAATGAAGTCGAAGTCAAAGTCGAAGGAGAGGCATGAAAGTATCGTGCCACGTCACCTAATCAAGTCCACGTCAGCAACTGGCCAGCCGATGCTCCAAATTCTCCAACCCCTGGAAAAATCAGCACTCCCCCGCTACTCTCGGAGTATTTTGTGACGTTTTCAGTCCAAGCGTGCGTCTCTGTGGATGCTTCAACCTGCGATCATTCCATTGCTTCAAGCGAGAAGGCGACGGCGATTCGAATTCGCATTCACTGCCATTGATTCAATCGCAGCCTCGTACCTCCTTTCCACATCGAGTTCCCAATCCGCTGCGACCTTCTTCGTGAAGTAGCCTCTTCTCCGAAGATGGTTTGCTTCCGCCATCCGATGCGCCTTCTTGTGATTTTTACTCCGATCAGTAGGTTCTAGGGTCTGGTCGTTCATTGGTTTCGTTGTCGTGGGTGATGGTTGATCTCAGTCGAGTTCGGTGAAGGGAGTTTATTGTTTGAGGTTTGTTGTCTAGTTTTGTGTGAAAGATTCGATCTTCGCGGGATTGAGAGTCGCTCCCGATTTGGGGCTTGTCTTTGTTTGCTTGTTTTCAGCTTGTTCATTGTGATTAATAGAGTAGACAGTTGTAGTTATTAGATCAATACTAGCTTAAGAAGGTCCATTTGACTTGATGGTGTCTCTGCAATTCTTTTGGTGGCTGTCTGATTGCTTTGTAATTGGTTTTGTGCATAGAGTGGCCGGATAGTAGGAGGAAGGGAGAGGCCTTGGAGACTTGAGGATAGGAACTCGGGGCAGAGCAGTGCGCGTCCGTCGAGACATCTGTGGGTCGGTAATTTATCTCATTCCATTTCTGAAGGTGATCTCGTCCGTCCATTTCTGCGGTTTGGAGGGCTTGAGAGTGTTGTTTTTCAACCGAGACATAGCTATGCTTTCATTAACTTCAAAATAGATGAGGGGGCAATTGCTGCCTTGAAAGCGCTCCAAGGGTTTCCTCTCGCTGGCAATCCACTTAGAATTGCATCCGCAAAGGTAGTTAGTCCTGCCCCCAACCTTTGTCACTTGTTACACTTCAAGCGCCTTGTTGTGTGGTCTTATTTTTTACTTTACGTTTAAGTATTTTTTTTTTCAATGATTCAAATGGTTTCATTGCCTAAAGACCATCAAGTGTCTTAGTTTCTTTCACAAATGCTTATCAAGAATCTGTCCCTACAATATCAGCACAACCAAACAGCATCTCTAACATTTTGACCTAATCCACATATGTCATATGTCATTTTGGATATCTGAAGTGAAACAAATTATATAACAAGATTCTTTTATCCTTTTTTTTAGGGGGTGTGGTTGAGAGAACTGATCTAAATAACTGAAGCCCTTTTCCTGAATGATTCTGTTGAACTTTTCGTGTTTGTCTGGCAGTCTTATTTCCAAAACTAGTCTTATTTGTTAGTCGACCATAATGTCGTTGCTGAATGTGTTTAATTTCGTAAGTATTTCTTCTTAAGTCACCCGGTGCTCTTTTCTTGAACAAAGATGTGTTTCCTATTCTCTCTGTTGGTGGTCCATGGAAAATTATTCCTGTTGGGATCAGTGTGTATACAAGCTTGGTAGTGATTAGTCAAGTCAATGCCCTTTGGGGATATTTACCGAAGATGTCATAGCAGGACATCTGCGAGTCCCATTTCACTTGACTGAAAGCAAGATATCTGGCATAAGTGAGCTGCTGAACTTGTGACTTGCAGAAGTTAAATTACTTTCAATCTTGAAGCTGTTTTTTTTTTTTTTTCATGGGAAAAGTTGGTGCCTCTGCTGTAGTTATTGTTAATTGTTTTGTAGGAGAAACCGGATACTTGCTGTATGTGATTCTCTCTGTTGCTTGTTTTCTGAAGAATTCAAGCTAAAAATTTCATGGGACGGATTTTGGAAGTATCTCTTTCCTCTGACCCTGGTGTCCTAATGAGTCTATATCAGTTACATGACACGGTGATTTGTGCGCTGCAATCTTCTAAGTTTATATTCATTTGGTGTGGTATTAGTCATATGAGATGATTGTTAAGAACCTTTGTAGAATATCTATGCCCTTTTTCTCTGCTTATATCATAGGTCAAGGGTTCGTAACAATTAAGGGTGGGTTATCCATATGGATCACACAACTTAAGTGATGTTTAATACAAATTTTCTTTTATTAGTATCAAGCAAGAGTTTTACGAAGATTAGAAAATTGGTTTTTAATCACATATTACAGTGATTTATCATGGGATATATGAAATGCTTGCACCAAAAAAGAATCCTCATTCCTAGGGTAGAGTCCCTACCCCTGTTATGGTTGCATAGCGGACTGCAAGTTTAGGATTTCTGACCCGTCAGGGGAAAAAAACACTCGTTCTCTTGACGCGATTGTTTCGGAGTGAGAATATATTGGCATTTGAGAAAGGATACCTTAGGATGTAAGTGATTGGAGAATCTCATCAATTTTTGAGCTGGTTTGGAAATGGAGAACCGTGATATCAATGTGCTCTAGTAAGCATGTGATGGCACTCTGTGGTAGGCCTACGTGTCAAAAGGGCAAGAGAAAATTTTAGTAGGACTGGTGTGGAAACTAT
Source organism: Rhodomyrtus psidioides (assembly GCA_021437785.1). Lineage (NCBI taxonomy): Eukaryota > Viridiplantae > Streptophyta > Magnoliopsida > Myrtales > Myrtaceae > Rhodomyrtus > Rhodomyrtus psidioides. The sequence continues at coordinate 5,164,962 of JAILYB010000010.1, read as the reverse complement.
ATCGAATTACCTTGGATATGTGTCCCCCTATTGAAGGATCGTATTCTGGACAGGATGCATTGACACGGAGGCTAAAAAGTTGGGAAAACCTTCGTGCTATTGATTTTCTACTACTGTGGACGTCTGCCCTATCCACTTCTAGCGGTAGAGGAACCGATGACCACACTTTTTATCTGGCAACTCTTCTTAGTTTGTAACATCAATTCATGTCCTCCAGCCAAAAAGAACAAAAAAAAGCAAAAAATCTTGTCAATTTTGTTACTTAAGGTTATTTCCTGCTAAAATTCAGTCAGATACTCTCCTGGCAAGTAAGATGTCTGTCGAGTTCGAAGTTTCCCAATAACTCACATCGTATTTAGCATTATCATGCAATATTTAATATTCACTGGCTGTTCTCTCTACAGGAATAGTTTCACCTTCAGTGTCATGCAAAAGTTCAGCAATTCTTCAGCGTTACCCGTTGAAAATGTTGAGGTTTTCTGCTTTCTTTCCTTTGGAATAGACTGATGAGAGACTCCCTATCTGATCCAAGTTGATGAAACGGAACAGATGTTCCTTCTGATTACACATGCTTCCTTTGTCTCTATTGCGACCCCTTACAAAATATCCATGCTGATCTAAGGGCTAAGGACGAGGAAGGTAGAATTAGTATCCCGTTTAATAGTCTTTTTGCTTTTCTTACTTGATACTTTTTTGGGTGGTCAATAGAAGATCTACTTATTCAAGGGAGTTAAAGAGAAAGCAATTGCTTCTTCATAGTATTTATCACAATTTTAACTCAGAGAGTCTTGTGATATGTGTCTTGATTGTATTTGTTCCTCTATTGGCTCTCTCATTCAGTTTCAAGGTTTTCATTTGCTATTGTAGAACAATAATCTGTTTTATGACGAGTGTCGCTTGTTCAATTTTTGGTTTTATATTCTAGTGGTAAAAAGTTCTGTTCGATATTCTTCTTACTTGACATCATCTTCTCCTCTCAGGATAAGTCCTCTGCCTCCTCACACAATGAGGAGTATTTCGAACATCATAGTGAACAACGCCCCTTCGTCGAGGGAATCTCCTCTCTTGCAAAAGGACCCTAGGGTTCGCCATTCTAGAACGATAAAGCTGCAGAACCAAGCGAGGTTTTATGGATAGGATTTTCTGTTTCGCTGAAGGTGGATGAGACAATATAGAAAGGCCTTCTTGCCATTTGGTGAGATTGAGAAGATCACCACGTTTCCTGGGCGCACTTATGCCTTTGTTTGATATCTGCTTGCAGGAAAAAGAGACTCTCCGAGCAAAGTAATTTGGAAACCCACTCAGTGTGCATGTATGTTTTGCAAAGGATGAATCAGGTTTGTTCTGTGGTGGAAGGAGCTTGATAAGTGGTCCTCCCTCTCCCTGTTACCAATCCAATGGTCGCCATGGATCTTCAGAAAGCTTTTGGCACGATAGGGACAATGCTAGCTTAACTGGAAATCCTTGTGTCAGGTCTCCTCGTACTTTCACAGACTTGGGTTCCGAAGGAAGGGTACTATGAGGAGGAATGGTTTTAGTTCCCTGGAGCACAGAAGATTTGGGGAAGAGGAGTCTGGTTTGAGGCTGTCACGTAGTGTGTATGAATTCCGTGGCAGCCCAAAGAGAGATTGGGATGCTCACATTCCCTATGCTACTCAAGGACTTTCTCAAGCAGGTGCATTTTATGAAGATCAACGGGACATAACAAAGGAAGTTGACGTCCTTCATGGGCCAAAGAGATTGAAGAGTAATGCTTATCCTCCTGACAATGAGCTACCGGAGTTCCAACTCTCTGATTTAGGACGTGAGAATCAAGCTTTTTCTAATGTGTCATCTGACTCTATTCGATCTGATCCCTTTGGCATCGAGCACGAGCAGATGGTCAGACGGAGCGACCATCCAAGAGCCTCTTACGGAAATATCCAGATAGGTTCTGGTTCACTGCCCGCAGTTAATGTTGAGAGGAAAAGAATTGCTCCATATATTAAACAGTCTTCAGCAAAAGAGTGGAAATGGGAGGGTACCCTAGCAAAGGGAGGAATCCTGTATATGTCGTGCTCGATGCTTTCCTGGGAAAAGTGCTTGACATCTTGCTGTAAGTATATTAATCCTTTTTATTGCCGTTCTGATTTAAGGGGGTAAAGCCATGGTTTCTTGAGGTGCTCATGCAGCTTATCCAGCACTACATGATGTACGCAATTTGGATCCCACTTTAGTAGAATGATGGCTTGAGAGTGGCAACCGTAACATGGTGTGCATAATACTATTATTTGGTCTTGAACTCTATATTTTCAGTACTGTTTTGCTTCTAGTTGACATTAAACTCAACTGTGTTTACTGTTTGAGAACCAGTGGTCCCACTAATTTTCAGCTTACAAAGATTTTAAATTCTACTTTCTCTCTAGATTTTATGATCTCATTTCCATTAAGCAAATTCATCTAAAAACGAAGGTGTTATATTTACATGTTTTGTTCAACGAATGAAAAAGAGAGTTTCCCAAGAGTCGGGTCGTTGAATCACTCCTCTTTCACGTTCTCTCAACTTGGCCGAGACACATCTGCATGAAATTCGATCCGTCCTGATGGTGATGGGCGTTAATGCTTGTATGCTTTGGCTGGCCGAGAAACATTTGTAGTTGAAACGCTCATGCTGAGATTTGATGAGATTCTGCGTTTGTGTGTAAAATTGATTTGGTAGCGAGGAAAATAAGACTAAAAATTATGAACAATAGTTGACTCGCTAGTTGATGAATATATTTGCGTCTTGAAACATTTATGTGTGCAAACATAGATGCGGACACAGAGTAGTAAAATCGTAGATGTGGCTTAGGGACCGGAACCCGGGGTCGAACTTGGACAATATTTTTTAAGTTTTTTTGCTTCATGCTTCATAATTTGTATTCATCCCAAAAAAACAAATTATGAACAATATACAGATTAAACTGAATATGTGTATCCATGGATAAATTAATATCGTTTCTAGATTTCTTATGAAAACACTTAAATTCAAAATAGCAGAAATATTTATCACAAGCTAAATTATAATTCAATGTAACCATGGTAATATTAACAAAGCCTAAAAACATAAAAAATAATAATAATTAATTAATTAAAAAATTAACATACCTTTTGTCGATTGTGGAAACGTATTGACGTAAAACAAGTATTCTAAAATTTAGTCAATGGTGAATAATTGTGAATAGTCCACAAAAATGTTTTGACATAATTGTGAATAATGAAAATATTTTCATCGACTAATTATTTTAAGCAATACAATCGTTTATTTTTAGGAAAATACTTTTCTAATATTTTATAGGGGCAAATTGCATATTGACTCCCCAGTTTTTAGGATTGTTCCAAATTACACCCCCCTCAGAACACTTCGATTTTGCAATATGACCCTCGAAGTTCAGGAATCTGTTGCATCATGTCTCACGCTTTGATTTGGATCAAATTGCTTGGAGCTAACTCTATGAGAAGCGCAAAGATCACGCCACTTCACTGAATAATAAAACGCAGTCATTCCTTTGACTAGCTCCATGTTTGAATGGTAACTTTGCCTAACATGTTGTATAATTAACAACAATAACAATGGCTGGGGAATTTTTATTTGCTTTTTGCTATCATTGAGTAAGTTCATCTCCACCCTCCTCCGAGAAATTTCTCAAAGTTCTTCAAAAATTGATTCAAAATTGTGAATTGTTTTGAGATTCAGAAGAACAAAATGAAACCCTCATTTGTCGGATCTGCTGCACCAGGAGTTCGATCCATGGCATTGGTGGGCAAGGACAAGGACCAGATCGAGGTGATCGGAGATAGAGTCGATGCGGTTGAGCTTGCCACTTCACATATGAAGAAAGTCGGGTTCACATTGATAGTGTCCATGAGTGAGGTCGGAGAGAAAGCCAGGGCAAAAACAAGCCTAGCGAAGCGACAGCGACCCAACCCAGCATATGGTCTTAAAACGGCCGAAGCCCACACTGTGATATCATCTACGTCCCACACCACAATGAACCCTTGGGTTGGCCACAATAGGATCAACCAACAAACTTTTAGATATTAACCATACCTTCTTATAAGCCCATTAGATATTCAGATGAATGCATAAGCTGAAAATATATCATAGCGCCCTTCCTTACTCGTAAGCTAGAGTATGGGCTAGGACTAAGTGTGAAAAAGGTGATTAGTTCATGGGTAGGCCAGTTTCCCAGCCTATTAGAATATGCACGTTGATTGGAGGAATATGAGCAAATTTTTTCTTTGGTAACTCAAAAAGACACCATTGAGCTCTCGATATTTTTATGAAGGTTATCTTGCGTCTTATGTCTGCAGATATCCTCCTACGCTATGCTTCAAACAATTTCTTTGAGCAATGTGTAACTGGAACACCCTCAACAAATTCTTGATGACATTACTCCCATTGACAAGTAGGCCAAGAACCAGATTTAACTTGACCTTGAATAAAGCCCACACAAATCAAGAGAACACGTTTACATGGTACTTCAAAAAAGGATGTTGGAACAGGTTATATACCTTGGTGCCAGTCCCACACATTCCACAGAATTTGAGTGAGCATCGAGAGCACTTACGACCTGCCAAAATCAGTTGCTTGTGTCATCGGACTGAAAATGCGCTAATTATTAATTCAGCCAACAGCATAACGATATATCCAACTCATAATGTTTGCAAGGGCAAAGACATAATTCATGAATATAACTGAGTAACAGGTTATTTTCGTCACACGACCAAACCAAAATGGTCTGATATGACTTATAATACCCAAGAGTTCTTTACAAAAATGAATTAATTCATCTGAAACAGAAATATCAAATCCAAATTAGTCAAGAGTTTAGCTACACTTCCACTGCACCACATGCTGACTAAGACAATCCTACCGGAAGTGGTTCCCGGTTAACGAACTTTTTTTTTCCCCTCGCCTGCATTTCAATTGACACAAATAGATTCCCCAGATAGAATGCCATGAATGAAGAGGGAAAAGTTTAAAAAAAAAATAGATGAAAAGAAGAAGAAGAAGAGAACATGTAACGAGATCCCATCCTTACACTCGATGTATTGACAAGGCAAACAGAACGATCTCTTGCACTAGTAAGAGCAAGACTTGAATTAGAGCAAATTGTCATGCATGTCAATTTTTCAGCATGATATGGATAACCTAAGTAGAACACATCAGATGTCTAGTATTTTGTAAGGAACGCCTAATCCTGAATACACAAACTCTTCAGATACCACTCTTTAGTCATTTGTTTTTCTAGCGCTTTTTCCTTCCGATACAGACACAATTACGGACATTATCTTTATTTTTCGGCAAACATATTCCTCGGAAAGATCACAAATGGATCATTGCGAAGCTGGAAGTCAAGATGGAAAAAAGGAAAAAAAGTAAAAGAAATGGAATAATTCAGAAATTTTCAGATGAAGAACTTTTCCAATAACCCCTATCGGTTCTAACAGTAACAGCGAATTCACAGAACAGACTAAATAGCTCATTAACCACAATTTGAAGAAACGTGCGAGGAAGAATCATAATCAGGTGTCGGAACAAAAGAGCAAGTCGGGTTTGGATCCAAGAAAGAGTACAGTTACTGAAGCACATTATCCAGAATTGACTAGTCTTAGCAGCTTTTAGCACAAATGCCTGAACAGGTTCCCGCTTTTTCTAGATGTGGTCGGACACTATGTTGGACATCAACCTGAGAAAAACATCAGTAACATCTCTTCATCATTCTACACCTAGGACTCGCAGGCGGAATATCGAAAAGCTATAGCTTTTAATTTCCGAACTTCCGTTTTGGTGATCAGCAGAATGATAACATACTATTGGTACTAACCCAATAAACTTTGAGCATAACTGGACTGTCCATAAGTGATAAAAATTAAATGCAGCATACTGTCAATCCTTTGCTAAGACATGACAATGTCCACTGTTTTGCAAGTAAAAAAGAAAATTGATACCATGCAACAGACATGAAAGATAATGACAAACAGGGGGACTAACTCTCAAAAGTTCATTTGCCAGCACATTTTTATCACTTGTCATGCAGATGACAAAGATTCTTATTAGTTTGCCACATCATCGTGGACCAGATAGAACGGAGGGTACTAATGCAGCGGTAGCACTGAATTAATATGTCTGCAGATATCCTCCTACGCTATGCTTCAAACCATTTCTTTGACCAATGTGTAACTGGAACACCCACAACAAATTCTTGATGACATTACTCCCGTTGACAAGTAGGCCAAGAACCAGATTTAACTTGACCTTGAATAAAGCCCACACAAATCAAGAGAACACAATTACATGGTACTTCAAAAAAGGATGTTGGAACAGGTTATATACCTTGGTGCCAGTCCCACACATTCCACAGAATTTGAGTGACCATCCAGAGAACTTCCGACCTGCCAAAATCAGTTGCTTGTGTCATCGGACTGAAAATGCGCTAATTATTAATTCAGCCAACAGCATAACGATATATCCAACTCATAATGTTTGCAAGGGCAAAGGCATAATTCATGAATATAACTGAGTAACAGGTTATTTTCATCACACGACCAAACCAAAATGGTCTGATATGACTAATAATACCCAAGAGTTCTTTACAAAAATGAATTAATTCATCTGAAACAGAAATATCAAATCCAAATTAGTCAAGAGTTTAGCTACACTTCCACTGCACCACATGCTGACTAAGACAATCCTGCCGAAAGTGGTTCCCGGTTAACGAACTTTTTTTTTCCCCTCGCCTGCATTTCAATTGACACAAATAGATTCCCCAGATAGAATGCCATGAATGAAGAGGGAAAAGTTAAAAAAAAAAAATAGATGAAAAGAAGAAGAAGGGAACATGTAACGAGATCCCATCATTACACTCGATGTATTGACAAGGCAAACAGAACAATCCCTTGCACTAGTAAGAGCAAGACTTGAATTCGAGCAAATTGTCATGCATGTCAATTTTTCAGCATGATATGGATAACCTAAGTAGAACACATCAGATGTCTAGTATTTTGGAAGGAACGCCTAATCCTGCATACACAAACTCTTCAGATACCACTCTTTAGTCATTTGTTTTTCTAGCGCTTTTTCCTTCCGATACAGACACAATTATGGACATTATCTTTATTTTTCGGCAAACATATTCCTCGGAAAGATCACAAATGGATCATTGCGAAGCTGGAAGTCAAGATGGAAAAAAGGAAAAAAAGAAAAAAGAAAAGGAATAATTCAGAAGTTTTCAGATGATGAACTTTTCCAATAACCTCTATCGGTTCTAACAGTAACAGCGAATTCACAGAACAGACTAAATAGCTCATTAACCACAATCTGAAGAAACGTGCGAGGAAGAATCATAATCAGGTGTCAGAACAAAAGAGCAAGTCGGGTTTGGATCCAAGAAGGAGTACAGTTACTGAAGCACATTATCCAGAATTGACTAGTCTTAGCAGCTTTTAGCACAAATGCCTGAACAGGTTCCCGCTTTTTCTAGATGTGGTCGGACACTATGTTGGACATCAACCTGAGAAAAACATCAGTAACATCTCTTCATCATTCTACACCTAGGACTCGCAGGCGGAATATCGAAAAGCTATAGCTTTTAATTTCCGAATGACAACATACTATTGGTACTAACCCAATAAACTTTGAGCATAACTGGACTGTCCATAAGCGATGAAAATTAAATGCAGCATACTGTCAATCCTTTGCTAAGACATGACAATGTCCACTGTTTTGCAAGTAAAAAAGAAAATTGATACCATGCAACAGACATGAAAGATAATGACAAACAAGGGGACTAACTCTCAAAAGTTCATTTGCCTGCACATTTTTATCACTTGTCATGCAGATAACAAAGGTTCTTATTAGTTTGCCACATCATCGTGGACCAGATAGAACTGAGGGTACTAATGCAGCGGTAGCACTGGATTTTCCCGTTCCATTGGTGGAAGGCGGAACAAAGAAGTTGTGACCCAAATCGTCTGGAACTTCCGAAACACCCTCTAAGACCTTGATGGCTATTGACATGGAAGGCCTCTTTGTATAATCTCCCTGCAAGCACCAAGTGGCGGCAATCCTTAGCATATTTACTGCCTGAGGTGCCATTTAGTTGGATATCCTCGCTATAGTATCCACAATGTCAAGCAATCGTTCTTTTTCAGCCTTTCTTTTAAAAAGGCTTAGTAAATTCATGTCTTCTTCATCTAGAGAGCGATCGAAGATTTTTCTCCCACAGACTATCTCCAAAATCACCACGCCAAAGCTACACACGTCCACTTTTTCAGTAATTGCTGCATTCAGCCACTCAGGGGCCAAATGACCAGGAGTTCCTCTCATGGTCCTTATCTATCAACTTGGACAACCCAAAATCAGCAACCCTAGCATTGAAATTCCCATCCAAAAGGATATTTTGGGGTTTAACGACTAAGTGGATTGTCTTCTATCTGCCATCTTCATGAAGATAAATGAGTCCTTTTGCTACATGGAGAATGATCTTCTTCCTTTGTTCCCAGTTGAGAACACAATCATCGGATTTGCAAAAGATTCATCTATCTAGAGACCCTATCAATGGAGGGATTATTGAATAACACCGCGATTTCGCAATTGAATTCTAAGATGGTGTTGGAATGAGAAAAGGAAAGAAATTGTTTTGTAGTGGTGCAAAACATGGCTTTGTGTTTTACCAAGTCAATAGGTGGTTTCTGCACGTTGCTATAGTGGAGCACTTTCTTTTATGTTGTGAAGGAGTTAGTGGAGCACTTTCTTTTATGCTGTTAACTGTCGTGTGTTAGCTCTTTAAAAGGAGCATCTTTAAAAGAAGCCACGACATCACCATGTTATTTTTCACCTTCCATGTTCGATAGTTTGGGCTCGTCTCCTCAGGTTGTACGGCAGCTCCAGTTAGGTAATCTTCTTTACCTTTTCCACAAACGAAAATCACGACAGAATGGGACCATTGATTGAAGTTGTGACCGGTAAGTTTATGACCAGTGATGAGAAGGGTTCCACCTTCAGATACATTGATAGGCTGGGTAATCAGAGGAGAGTTCTGATTACCATGAGAAGAGTTCGGAGCTTTAGGATCTGAGGTTTCACTCTCAACCTCGCTTGCCATACCTCTAGGGTATTTTGTCATGGTGGAAACACTCAGAGATATAGTGGAAAAGAATGGTCCAGATCGAGCTCTGATACCATGAAGAAATTCAGGAGAAATTATTCTGAGTTTTATTCTCCAGAAAGAACTGCTAAATTACATGAGGGCTCTAGCCTTTTATAGCTGCTTGTCCAGCCAATTATTTTCGCTAACTACTAAAGTAACACACCAAATATACTAGCCATAAACCTGGTTAGTATCTAATGGTTGAAACCAAAAAATAACAGCACCCTAAAACTTAGGAAACAAATCTCTAAAAGCTAACAAACAAAATCCTGAAAATCTGGAAACAAAATAACCGACTGATTTTCAACGAGAGAAGTCATTTACTCACCCCCTTCTTTGTAGAATCTCTCGTAGAATCTCTCGTAGCCCTTTCATGTGGGCTGCACCAATCACGATCACCGCGGATTGGTGAACAGGGACTCCCTTATTGAGGAAGTTCATGGCGATGAACCTGCAACATAAAAAAAAGAAAGATCAAAATAGATTTAAAATTTCAAATCACTAAAAAAGTACCACCTCTTACCTGTTCCTCTCGTTGATCAACACCTCGTAGATCTCGGCAAAATGCTGTTCCTGACGCAGACACGATGACCGGCATTTTCTTCCGTAAACGCCGCACCGTCATTCCTTCCCTCCGCCTCCTTCAGCCCTTGAACCCACCTCGCCTCGCCATCCCTCCGCCTACCCAGCGCATTTGTCTACCACTACAGCCGAGGCCGCAGTATCTACCACTGCCGTCTCTGTCTTTTCCCTGGGGCGTGTGTGCCGGGACGAGAAAGATCGGTCCTCATTTCGGTCCATTCTCCTTGGCCTGGCCATTTACCTGAAAGAATTTACCTGCTTGGTTGCAGGGTCTATTTGTTGGGAGTCATCCATGAGAGTCCGGTGAGTTTGAATATTAATTTATTTTTTTCTTTTCTTTGAATCGATCTATCTTCTTCTCAGGGCTCCCACATCTTGATCGAGTCAACTCACCGTCGCCATAATCCGGACCTCCAGATCTTAGAAATGTGCGACAAGCGCACCCATCTGCTCACCGAAAGTTCATCCGAAATTTGTACCGCCTTCCGTTTGCCACTAGAATATCGAACATATTATTGTGACCTATCGAACAGAACTTTTTACCACTAGAATATAAAACCAACAATTGAACAAGCGACACTTGTCATAAAACAGATTATTGTTCTACAACAGCAAATGAAAAGCTTGAAACTGAATGAGAGAGCCAATAGAGGAACAAATACAATCAAGACACATATCACAAGACTCTCTGAGATGCGGTAAGCTTTTGTGCTTGAGCCACTGGGATAAAATTGTGATAAATACTATGAAGAAGCAATTGCTTTCTCTTTAACTCCCTTGAATAAGTAGATCTTCTATTGACCACCCAAAAAAGTATCAAGTAAGAAAAGCAAAAAGACTACTAAACGGGATACTAATTCTACCTTCCTCGTCCTTAGCCCTTAGATCAGCATGGATATTTTGTAAGGGGTCGCAATAGTTTGCCAAACGGAAGGCGGTACAAATTTCGGATGAACTTTCGATGAGTAGATGGGTGCGCTTGTCGCACATTTCTAAGATCTGGAGATCCGGATTACGGCGACGGTGAGTTGACTCGATCAAGATGTGGGAGCCCTGAAAAGAAGATAGATCGATTCAAAGAAAACAAAAAAATAAATTAATATTTAAACTCACCAACTCTTGTGGATGACTCCCAATAAATATACCCTGCAATCAAGCAGGTAAATTCTTCCAAGTAAACGGCCAGACCAAGGAGAAGGGACCGAAATGAGACCGAAATGAGTACCGATCTTTCTCGTCCCGACACTCACAACCCAGAAAAAAGACAAAGACGGTAGTGATACATATTGTGGCCTCGGCTGTAGTGGTAGACAAATACGCTTGATAGGCGGAAGGATGGCGAAGCAAAATGGGTTCAGGGGCCGAAGGAGGTGGACAGAAGGAATGATGTGCTGCATTTTCGGGAGAAAATGCTGGTCATCGTGTCTGAGAAAAACGATCGGGAGCGAGAGAGACGGGTCAAACGATCAAAGGAGAGGAGCGAGAGAGAGAGAGGAGCGACAGAGATGGGTCGTGAAGGGGGAAAAGAGAGAAGCGCGAGGGAGAGGGCAGATCTTTCTGGAAGGAGCGAGGAATTAGTCAAAAATTGCAAATCCATGGTGTCCCCAATTTCTAAATTTTCTAATCGAGCCACTAAAACCTTTTTCTTCCGCAATTGAGTCCCTGCATCATGTGCGTGAGCGCGCTTTTTAAAAAAAAAATTAATAAGATTAACCCTTCCATCAAAAGTAACTATTAAATACGGTGTGATATAAAAAAAAAATCAAATAAGAATAAATATATTATATTTGAAAATTTAGGAGGACGTGTGAGGGGGAGGTGGAGGTGCCGCCGGCAATGGCATTGCGTGGCCCCCCAACAATGCTAGCGGCGAAGACGACCATTATAAACCAATTTTTCCTTGTTACTTTTGTTTTGATCTAATTAGTTTAATCGCTCTACGCGTTTAAAAGTTCAAGTTCATCCTTCCTGTTTGTGTGAGCCCGCAGTCGTTGGTGGTAGTGGCACCCAATTCAGATAGAACCCACCAACGGTCCAGATCTCCCCGTTTGCACAGTTCTGATCTGACTTTTGTTTGTGAATTCTTTCTAATTTTACCTTTTTTAATTGTTTTTTTTTCAACTATGAATTGGCGGGGCAAGAAAAATAAGTACCATATGCTCTGTATTTTTTAGATCTCATCAACAACCGTAACGATTTTATCAATGCATTTTCTTTTTCCAATACAATCTAAACATGCGGATGTGAATTCACGAGACGCCTTGTAACTCCAACAAATCGATTAAGCACATGTATGGTAATCATTTTAGTTCTCTGATTTTATTTTCTTGAACAAAAAAAAAAAGATGAGAATCTCATTTGGTAACGTAAATGATTCTGAATTCCCCAAAAACAGTTTTGAAGCAAAAACAATACCATTAAGCATCCATCAACAGGAAAGCCTCGAGCAAATCAAATAAATTAAGTGTATCAGTGAGCCAACCTTTGGCGAAAAATGTATACGTCTGTCCATTTATAAGAATGGTACTTTTTAAACCTTTCCATCGAGTCAAATTCCGATTTGATTTATATTTGCACAATTTTATTGAAGATTTTACCTATTGATTTTCAAAATTTCTAAATCATTCATGTTGGATTCGTCACATGACCCTTTTTTTTTATATTGAAAATCCGAAAAGCTAATTTTAATGAAAGGTATGTCGGCGACGTGGTAGTTCTTCCACGTGGACTTAACTACTCAATTCGGTCCAAATACCTGATAATCCGCGTTCAAACATAATCCGACGCATCGATTTGCTGCCCCCTGCCGCGCTGCTCCATTCTCGTTTAGCTTAGAACGACGTCGGTTCTTTTTTGCCCAATTAGCGCTATCTTTCTAATTGGGGTTGTAAAATCATCCTATAATATCGTCGTAGGCTAGTGGGCCCACTCAAGGTTTACATTAACAAAAGTATAAAAAAAATACATATTATATATGAAAAGCGAGAGAAGTGGTTGCTCTTCATCATCTCCGACCGAAAATGCTTGCTTTTATGTTTTATGTTTTTTTGTTTTATCTTTAATTTCTCCGTAATACCGACCAAAACTAAAATGAGGGTTGTTGATCCTGATTTTGGGTTTCCGTTTTTTTTTTCTTCAACAAGTGTGGGGGAAAATCAATATTGACACCCATTATAATAGAAAAAATGACGCAAATAATCCTTAAAATTTGATCCAACACGCAATGTCGTCCTTGAATTTTTAATTTATTTAACATGTTCCTTTTACCTTAGATTAATAGGAGATAAATATTGAACAACATATATGAAATTTTTTTTGACAAAGAAGAAAAAGAGAACATGTACGAAAAGTTCATGGACTGCATTGAACAAATGAGAAGTTTAGAGATAATACTGCATGTTTAGATAATAAGATAGGCATAGAAAGTACAGTCTTCCAATGCTCTTCTCCATTGGCTCTAATTCTAGTGGAAATCTGTCTTAAGTGGATTGGATATCTGAAGTGAAACAAATTATCTAACCAGATTTTTGTATCTTTAACAAATTATATAACAAGATTATTTTATCCTTATTTTTTTAGGTGGTGTGGTTGAGAGAACTGATCTAACAAAATTTTCGTATTTGTCTGGCAGTCTTGTTTCCAAAACTAGTCTTATTTGTTAGTCGACCATAGTGTCGTTGCTGAATGTGTTTAATTTCGTAAGTATTTCTTCTTAAGTCACCCGGTGCTCTTTTCTTGAACAAAGATGTGTTTCCTATTCTCTCTGTTGGTGGTCCATGGAAAATTAATTATTCCTGTTGGGATCAGTGTGTATACAAGCTTGGTAGTGATTAGTCAAGTCAATGCCTTTTGGGGATATTTACCGAAGATGTCGTAGCAGGACATCTGCGAGTCCCATTTCACTTGACTGAAAGCAAGATATCTGGCATAAGTGAGCTGCTGAACTTGTGACTTGCAGAAGTTAAATTACTTTCAATCTTGAAGCTGTTTTTTTTTTTTTTTTTTTCATGGGAAAAGTTGGTGCCTCTGCTGTAGTTATTGTTAATTGTTTTGTAGGAGAAACCGGATACTTGCTGTATGTGATTCTCTCTGTTGCTTGTTTTCTGAAGAATTCAAGCTAAAAATTTCATGGGACGGATTTTGGAAGTATCTCTTTCCTCTGACCCTGGTGTCCTAATGAGTCTATATCAGTTACATGACACGGTGATTTGTGCGCTGCAATCTTCTAAGTTTATATTCATTTGGTGCGGTATTAGTCATATGAGATGATTGTTAAGAACCTTTGAAGAATATCAATCCCCTTTTTCTCTGCTTATATCCTAGGTCAAGGGTTCGTAACAATTAAGGGTGGGTTATCCATATGGATCACACAACTTAAGTGATGTTTAATACAAATTTTCTTTTATTAGTATCAAGCAAGAGTTTTACGACGATTAGAAAGTTGGTTTTTAATCACACATTACAGTGATTTATGACGGGATAGATATATGAAATGCTTGCACGGTAGAGTCCCTCCCCTTATTATGGTTACACAGCGGACTGCAAGTTTAGGATTTCTGACCCGTGAGGGGGGAAAAAACACTCGTTCTCTTGACGCGATTGTTTCGGAATGAGAATATATTAGCATTTGAGAAAGGATGCCTTAGGATGTAAGTGATTGGAGAATCTCATCAATTTTTGAGCTGGTTTGGAAATGGAGAACCGTGATATCAATGTGCTCTAGTAAGCATGTGATGCAACTCTGTGGTAGGCCTACGTGTCAAAAGAGCAAGAGAAGACTTCAGTAGGGCTGGTGTGGAAACTATATCGAATTACCTTGTATATATGTCCCCCCTAATGAAGGATCGTACTCTGGACAGGATGCATTGACGCGGAGGCTAAGTTGGGAAAACCTATGTGCTATTGGTTTTCTACTACTGTGGACGTCTGGCCTATTCACTTTTAGCAGTAGAAGAACCAATGACCACACTTTTTTATCTGGCAACTCTTCTGTGTTTGTAACATCAATTTGGTTATTTTCTGCTAAAATTCAGTCAGATACCCCCCTGGCAAGTAAGATGTCTGTCAAGTTCGAAGTTTCTCAATAACTCGCATCATATTCAGCATTATCATGCAATATTTAATATTCACTAGCTGTTCTCTCTGCAGGAATAGTCTCACCTTCAGTGTCATGCAAGAGTTGAGCAATTCTTCAGTGTTTGTTACCCTCTGAAAAGGTTGAGCTGCTTTCTGCTTTCTTTCCTTTGGAATAGACTGATGAGACTCTCCCCATCTGATCCAAGTTGATGAAACGGAACAGATGTTCCTTCTGATTACACAGGCTTCCTTTTTCTCTATCGCGACCCCTCGCAAAATATCCATGCTGATCTAAGACTAAGGACGAGAAAGGTAGAACTAGTATCCCGTTTAAGTGTCTTTTTGCTTTTTTGGGTGGTCTACAGAGGATCTACTTATTCAAGGGAGTTAAAGAGAAAGCAATTGCTTCTTCATAGTAGTTATCACGATGTTGCAAAAGGACTCTAGGGTTCGCCATTCTAGTCCTGATCCCATCTCATCCCGATAGACCCGAGATGAACGATAAAGCTGCAGAACCAAGCGAGGTTTTATGGATAGGATTTTCAGCTTCGCTGAAGGTGGGATGAGACAATATTAAGAAAGGCCTTCCACATAATAGATCTTTACCAAACCAAATTCCATGAAGTTGACTAGTGTCAAAATACTGCAACTCCAATACCCAACATTATATATTGATATGATATGTTCACAGGCAAATTGGACGGATTAGAATGTGACAGAATTTTTAACGTTTCCCCTTTGTTCTTATTATCAATTACACATGTTAGTCACAAATTCTATTTTCCGTGTAACTATCATCTCTTCCAATTTCTCCAGTTTAATTTCTTGATTCTGATGATTTATCACAGCCTTTTAGTGGCATCGTGTCGCACTCTATTAGCTTCTTCTTCTTCTTCTTTTTAATCCATTCCGATTATTGAAGCTAAACTCAATTTTTGCTGGTGGAAGACAAGCAGAATGAACATCAATAGAAGCCCGGCTCAAGCAAGCAAACATTCTCCACGTGACATAACCTCCTCTAGCAAATAAGTTTGAGTTCCGCGTTACGTCCCGATTGCATCAAGGGACTTCTCCTTTTCTTTTCTTTTGAGTAAAAATTACTGCTAGATATTTTTATTTGTAGAAATTCAATTAGAAAAACAATAGAGAGAAAAACCTCTTTTCTGGTTTATCTTGCATTTACGTGGCTTGCTGATTTTATAGCACACATTAAGCGAATATTTTTACTTGCTATCACTATGAATTTTCAATTAAATTCGAAAAAGAGATGTCTTCTATTTTTCAATTCAACTATGCCTTTTCAGTATTATGCGATTTTTCACCCCTACTAATTACAAGACATTAATCATAATTAGTCTCCTTACTATTTTTCACAAAATAAGAAGTACCATCGACGCTGACACGCAATAATTCACGATATGACGACACATTGAGGCACATTGTATATTAAATGTATATTTTTGTGTAATTATCACATATACATATATATGTGTATGTATAAACATATAGTTTCTTTTTCTTTTTCTGTTGGGATTCACGGTTAGATTTTTCTTGGGCTGGCTATGTATGTTAATTATGAGGTGGTTAGGTATATGACTTAAATATATATATTGTTAATAGATTTACATTTTGATCCTTAATATTAAAAATCCTTAAAATTTACCCAATGCGTGTCGAAAAATGGAGTATCGAGATGCTGGACTTCCGTATGGCTGGCGTGTCTGAAGCATTAATCATGTGTCGATAGCATGTCAAAGAGTGTCGGAATGTCCGACACGTGTCCAACAAGGAGACATCCGGAGAGTATGTGTGCTTCCTAGGTGATAGCCTTTCATTGTATTTGCAAATCCCTATTTCTATTATCAATCCAAGTTCTAACTCTTTAACTTATCGATGAGGTTAGTACAACATTCATATCAATAAGAGCAATCTCTCATGAACAAGGTTATTTGCCAAAATTTAATTGTAGATGGAAAATTTCCATCCATTTTTCATAGATGTACAACATGAAGTTAATTGACTTAAATTATCACTCAAGTAAACAAATGCATTTTAATTATTAAATGACCTCTTACACCGCAAAATTTTATGCCGAGTGGATTTTACCAAACTAGTCAATCTGGATAGTAACATATCTAAAGTACAGCCTCAAGGGCTTATCAAGTTGCCAAATTGTTTCGCCATGGATCTTGTGGTTTTAAAAGCATCCATCATGTCGAAAGAAAACGGCCGTTACTATCACATATCGTACATAGGAAGGTAGGAGAATATTTTTCAAGAAGATGAACAATCTACTTCGAATATATGTATTCTTATAACTTTTTTCATTCTTAGTATTTTGTAATAGATGAATCTATTCCATGTATCCGTGCATAGCCCTTCGCCACTACCTAGTAAGTCCACGTCTCATCGTGCCCTTTTTTTAGGGGGTCAGACGTCTCGTCGTCCTTAGTTTACTGTGAAATGATCGTAATTAATGACTTTAATGACTAGCGAAAATATTAGTCGAGTTGTAAAACTTCGTTGTCAGCATCAAAATATATGGAACAAACCATTTATATGAACTATTTACACATGCAGTTTATATTTCCTTGCATCTATTGATTTACAAAATCATGAACATTGATTGCATATCTTCCGGTTGTGCTGTTTCAACCTAAAAATCGATATTGAAGGAGAAAATGAAACTAAAATTGTGGCTCCATAAAATTAATTATGTGAAAACTATGAACAGTGCTCCATTGAAAGACATATGGCCGGGAGGAAGATACATAGAACCATGCCAGTTGTCAAAGGGTACATGATAGGCTTAATTCGACTTATAACTAGTCAGCCATTTAATGATTTGATCTAATTTATAAAACTCATTTTGTTGAATAGAAGCTCTCTACGTAACAATTCCACCTCAATTTTTTTTTTAGCAAAGCCCTATATGTATTATAGGAATAGGCTTATCCAATAATTTTTTATCTACTATGAGATTGACACTATGTTGTGAGTTATAAAAACTAAATAATAAATAAATTATTTTGAGGATCACTCATTCAAAAATTTGTGGCCCACAATATGCCGTTATTTTCACAGTCACCCCAAGACTGTTATGCTAGCAAAGTCCTATTTTATAAATGACAATTAAGAAAATGCCAAATTTTATGGTAATGGGCCATTGAATTGGTGGGAACCAGAGAGAGGCACCAGCTGACTAATACCCACAATGGAAATTATTATATGCTCATCTAAAAATCTTCATAAAAGAATTGGCTCAATTTCCTAAAAAATTTACATCAGGTCCAGTCTCAATTATACCCCAAACTTTTTTCATCTCATAAAAATTCTCAGCTTTTACTTTGATCATAATAAATCTGCTCACACGTTCAAAAATCGCTACTAAATTACTCAAATTAATCAGCATCAAAACTAGTTAGAAGTTCATTATTGAAAACTGCATTTTCATCAACAACCCTCGCCATGTAAGGAATAATACCAACCTCCGAATGTCGATAAAATTTAAGAAATAATTTGTGGTTTTTGGATGCACGGGCAGATTTAGGATAAGAACGAAAGTTGATGGTTTTTTTTATCACACAAGGAAAAATTTAGACCAAATTGAGACTGGACATAAGTTGGAGGTTATTTAAGGAATTAGCTTGAAAGGAATATGGATTGTTACAAACAAAAGTCGACGGAAGGTAACCGTGGGTGATTAAAATGCATTGACTCAAGTACTACCCAAAATGTATAGTACCAATAATGCATGCAACCGAAAGTCGAGGTTGACCGTAATTTGCATCACCCATACGGTACTGCAAACTCAATTAACACATGCTAATGAACAGAATTAATTGCAAAACTCACTTATTAAAGAATTAATTGGTTCATAAGAAAATCAGCATTAATGGATTAATGACACAAGAACTCTCTTTCATAATAGTTGAATCCATTTTAATATATTTTTTTTTGGGAACAACTGTTTGAATAACATGAAATTGATTTTTGGATTTAAGCACGTTTGTCACAGTTTCTTGATTTGGTTGTCGATGGCATTGATTCATGGTAGCGTAGGTGCCGAGAAAGAAGAATGAAGAAAGAAAAAGACAAAGAATTCCTGCGGCAATCGAAGAAAAACTATTCATCAATTATAAAAAGTCAAATTTGATAATAATAAAAAATTATAAAAAGTCAAAAAATACTATTTGTCAAAAATGAAGGAAGGCTGCTGTTAAAGAAAGAAGAAAAGGCTTGTCTTTTATTTGACTTTTGTAGGGGTGAGCGGTTCCAGGTTCCTTACAGGTTTCACCTAGAACCTAGAACCTACCCGTCAGAACAGGTTCCTCATTTTTTGGAACCTAAAACCTACCCGTCATATCTTGGAACCTGAAACCTGCCCTATCACAGGTTCTAGGGTCGGTTCCAGGGTACCCGAGAACCTATCAATTTTTTTTTCATTTTTAGTTAAGCAAAATGAGAATAAATACTACAACAACTAAGGAGAAGCAAAGGTGAGCGGTCTTAGGTTCCACATTTAGAACTTGAAACTAACTCGTTGGAATATGTTCTTCATTTTTTAGAACTTGGAACATAAAAATTTATTTGGCTCTAGATTATACAATTATCATCGAAGGCCACAAAACATTGTAGAATCATACAAAAATATATACTAAAAAAAACACAATCAAGATCCAGGGTCCAGGTTCCAGGTTCCACTCTAGGTTCCAGGTTCCATGTAGTGGAATCTGGAACCTACCCGTTGGAACAGGTTCCTTGATTTTTGAAACCTGGAACCTACCCTATATACCTTGAAACCTGGAACCAGATTGGATTCTACAGGTTCCGGTTCCAGGTTCTCGGTTCTACCCTAGAACCATGCTCACCCCTAGACTTTTGTATGTTTCGTTTGTTCTTTTTTGTTGGTAACATTTTGACGTGTTTGTTGGTTCATTTATAGTTGTCGGAAGGAGCTGTAAGCGTGCGGAATGTTGTCTTCGTTAACGTAGGTGTTCCGTTATTAGATAAATACGTGACGGTGATTATTGTATTTAGGGTCTATTTAGTAACGGTTTTATTCCTATGTTTTTATTTTTCGGAACAAAAAGGATCAAAAACATGTTTGTTCCACCATCCGCATTAGTGACCATCCACATTGTATCAATTACTTAGGTCCACCATCCGTATGGTATCAAATATAATTATGTAATTATTTGATTTAAATGAAAAATTGAGAAGTTAAATTATTTTTCAGAACAGAAATTTTGAGCAGTTACCAAACGCGTTTCTATTCCGAAAACAGAAATTTAATGTAGTTACCAAACGTGTTCTGATTCTCTAAAACTCATCTAGATAAAAGAATCAAGCAAATTAATTCTTTTCTGGAACAAAAATGTTTATCCACTAGAAAGCATTCCAATAAGATATTTTCTCCCCTCTGATGTTTATTTTTTGCCATTGTGCTAAATTTCTCGAAGTCATCGTTATTGTTTTGGCTCCAACAACATCAACGCTTTTTTAGGAATATCGATGTTTGAAAAGTCGAATTATTGAATTTTTTATCCAACTAACGTAAAGGGATATAATTAATTACTAATAAGTAATAACCTCTATAGATGCGGCGTGAATCCACTTTAAGGAACAATGTCAATGTCGTTGAGTTTCAGTGCATGAATCCATTTTAACGTTTTTTAGAACATCGATATCAGATGAGTCAGGGTTTTATAATGGTTACTAAGTAGGCACAATTAACACGTTTGATTATTTTGACATTATTTCAAATCTTTTCAAATTTGGGTTTAATCAGTCAACATATAAAATATTAAGATTAAGTCATTAGATATCTGTCGACATTTATAACTCATTACTGATAGCCTCTCTCGTAATTTTGTTCTTTTTTAGGAACATCGATTTTAGATAAGTAGAACAGTAAGATCTTTTATCTAATTAATGTGAAAATTAATGGTTTCCAAGTAGGCACCTTCGATTTTTCTAATTAATTTTTTGATATATTTTTTTTTTTACTTTTTTCAGTTCATTTGTATTTATAAGTAAATTGGAAGGAAATAGGAGAAAATGGAGTTTTCTGACGATGTTCTACACAATTCTTTTGCCATACAACTTTTAACATAGAACAATTGTATCTTTCCAATCAGTTTGGCAAATTGGTGACGTATTTGTAAATTTTTTTGGGACCACTGACTTTCGGGGAAAAATACCAAATATATCCTAAATATATTGTACATGTATCAATTCAGTCATAAATTTTCAAGTTGGTCAATTTAATCCTAAATCTTTTAATGATTTCCAATGCAATCCTCCTTGCTAATTTTGGCCTATTCGTATCTTGAAACTTAAGGAAGTGATTTATCCAGACGCTAATGCAAATGCTGGCGGTCCTAAGTTATATGGTCAGCGTTGATATGGATAATTTTTGCATTCTTTTTTATTTTTATTTATTTTCCCTTTTTTTTGTCTATTAAGTCATAGGAGGGCTTTGTGGCCTTTCTTTTATAGATTTAGGACTTTTTTGGTCAGCAACCCCTAACTTCCACCTAAGACTAGACGTGGATATACACAATAAAAGAGGCAAATGAGGAACATGGAAGGATTTGAATCTAGGATACAACTAGGGGTGTGCATGGTCCGGGCCGGTCCGGTCCCGGCATGAACCCGAGGACCGGACCAATAGTCCGGTCCCCATACTTTCGGGACCATGGACCGGACCGGGACCGAACAGGACCAGGACCGTCGGTCCGGTCCGGTCCCGGTCCGGTCCTGGTCCCGGCCCAACCACTACAAAGCCTACTACTACATTTTTATTCTTCCTCCAGCTGACCGCCAAGCCCAGCGACCAACCAGAGGTGGGGGCGAGCTTCGTTGGCCCTCATCTTGGCTGAAAGAATATGAAAATAAAAGAACAAAGAGAGAAAAAAAAAAGAACAAATAAATCCCAGAAAATATTAAAATATATTAAACGACTATTGTATTCCACATTGGGGCTCGACAACTTGAGTCACCGAATGTCAAAACACTACCAGGATAGCAAACTGAACGCCATATGAATGCTGGACCAGTCCGGGATTATTCTTACTCTTGAGAGCGAAGGGGATTCTATTTTGTTTTCAATTTCTTTTGTAATTGTATATATTTATATATAAAAATAATTATATATTATTAGCGGTCCGGTCCGGGCCGGGCCGGTCCGGTCCCAACACAAGAACCCGAGGACCGGACCGCCCAGTCACCGGTCCCATTTATTGGGACCAAGGACCAACCCATCCACCTCAAGGACCGGACCAACCCGCCCGGTCCGGGCTGGTCCCGGGCCGGTCCAGGCCGGTCCGGTCCAGATTGCACACCCCTAGATACAACTAATAAAAAATTTTAAGCTATTAAATAATGACGTGATTCAATATTTAACAATTCCAATGCCCCCCCTAATGCATATTATGGACTTAAAATTGGAGAAGATAAATTTTTGTGACTATGTGACTCAACCATAAGATTTTAGATTTTGTTCTGCACGATTCTTTTACTATATATGGATTAATGCCACGAAAAATCCCAAATTGGTACATCTATGACAAATTTACCTCAAATTATTTTTTTGATTACGAAAAACCTCAAATTGGTATATTTGTGATAAAGTTACCCCAAACTATTTTTTTGACCATCAAAAATCCTAAACTGGTACACATGTGATAAATTTACCCTAAACTAATTTTTTTGTCCACGAAAAATCCAAACTTGTATACAAGTGACAAATTTACCCTTCGTTAAATTCAGTTAATACCACGAAAAATTTCAAATTGATATATCTGTAACAAACAGAAGGTGAAAACCTTAAACCGGTATACCCATGAACTGATGCGTGCCATCTAACTAGCAATTTGACTATTAAATTTAACAAAAATTAACATAGGGTAAATCTATCACAGGTATATCAGTTTGGGGTAAATTTATCACAAGTGTACTAATTTGAGGTTTTTTGTGGTCAAAAAAATAATTTGGAGTTAATTTATCACAGATGTACCAGTTTATGATTTTTCGTGGTATTAACCATCTATATACACACACACACACCCCTTTGAATAACTCTCCAATCAGTTTGACAAACTGGAGACCTATTTCAAAATTTTTTGGGACCGTTGACTTTCGGGAAAAAAATACTAAATATGTCCTAACTATACTGTACATCTGTCAATTCAGTCATAATTTTTTTTATTTGGTCAATTTAATGCTAAACTTTTTTAATGATTTCCAATGTAATCCATCTAACTAATTTTAACCTCTTCATATCTTGAAACGCAGGGAAGTGCTTTATCCAATCCCAGACACAAATACCAATCTTCCTATCTGATACGATATTGACATGGATATTTTTTTATTTTTTTAAAAAAAATATTTTTCTTTTTGTCTACTAAATCTGAGAAGGGCTTTGTGGCCCTTTCTTTTATAGATTTAGGATTTTTTTTTAGTGGTTATCCGCTAACTTTCGCCTAAGAATAAGCGCGGATTTATATTTTAAAAAAAAGACGCAAATGAGGAATGTGGAAAGCTTTGAATCCATGAGACAACTGCTAAAAAATCTTAAGCTATTAAATGATGGCGTGATTCAATATTTAATAATTCCAATGTTCCCCTCATGCTTGTCATGGACTTAAAATTTTGTAGGACCATGATTAACTGTTTTTAAAACTAAATGTTGGATAAAAACGTGATTTAATGCTTAAATACTATAACGTGTTGCTTCCTATCGTAAGCACCCTTCTCGATTGTATCAAGGACATATGTTGCAGTATTGATCATACTTCGTAAGCACCCTTCTCGATTGTATCAAGGACATATGTTGCAGTATTGATCATAATTCATACGGTAACTACTAAGTTTGATTCACCCACTTCGACCCAATCCGACCCGAGCTCACCCGTTTCTCCAAACATTTTTGGCAAAAATAAGATATAGATTCTTGCATCCAATGAAATTAAAGGGGGAGTCCTAATTAGCAATAGAACTTAACCATACAATCTAACCAATAGTGCTTTACCTGAGGTAAGGAGGGGAGATTAAGAGAATTTTCTCCATTATATCTCCAACTTTAGATTTTGGCACTTCATTTCAAGTACTCTTTTACAGCGTAATTAAACTTCAGCTTCTTGATCGAAGATTCTAATAAATGTTTACAAAATTCAGAAGCTGAAGCATTGGGAAATTTGACATCGAGATGCCTTCATAGTTTAATTTGCACAGGGAATTGCTAGCCTGATAGTATGACAGCACTATTAGTTATTTCTAGTCACATGATCTCTCAATCCATTAGTATTTTATGCAAAACACTCACTGATAGTGTGTGGATCTGTGATTGAGATTGTACCGTCACTATCGGGAAAACATTTCCCATTTACATATGTGGGTTTTAGAAATTCCATATGTTGGGACTTAGTCCATAGTCCCAGAACTTTGGATGAAATTCTTCATGACCTCCATCAGCCGCGGATCCGTTCACAAATGTTTTCAGCCGTTCGGATATCGTCGCAGCGCCTAAACCAGACTCATCGATCTGCAAAAAATATCAAGAAATTCCCGATAAATATGAAGCTACTCAAAGAATTAGGTTTTAACAGGAAAGATAAATCATATTGGCCAAATCCTACTACAAACGTGATAAATGTCCGGTTCAACTTCTCTTGAAAATGATCGATGTGTACTATTACAACTTGAGTTCCGATATCAATAGATGGAGATTAAGTACGTACCTTTGCATGCACCAAGTGGTAAGCCGAGTTCCCGACGACAGAGAAGTTGGCGTTCAGCACCTCGACATTTTCCTCATGGAGCATCCGGAGAATCTCCGAGAAGATGAACTGATCATGTAGCCCGCTAGTCAATATTACCTCCAAAGAAGAATCTCTCACGCTGATCTCGATCTGAGGCGATTTAATGGCCGCCGACGTGCTGCTGCTCGCACTCAAGCTCGAGCTCGGTCTCTTCTTGCCCACTAGGCTTTCTTTCTTGTCCTTGGCTTCCTTCACTGCTGTCTCTAGGCCTTTTATGTATCTTATGGCATCATCTATTTGGTCAGGCAGTGATTTCGCTTCCTGCATTATCATTCATCATGTCAAAGATGCTCTCGTAAACGAAAACGACTCAAACATGTGCATGTACATGCAAATGGACGTAGAGGACAAAGTATTTCAGGTATCGACATCCTATGTATACCTCATGTACCAAAGTTTCAAAACTTCAGAAGTTCAATGATTGAGGAGGTTTTCAAGAGATGTAACAACGCCACAAAAATGGATCCACACGATCAGAGGGACACAAAAAGCAGGGGTGGTGTCGATTTCCGACATGATTCGATGCATCTCTAAAAGCAAACGAACGATGCTAATCGACGTGAACTGATAAAACATCAGTCATTAACGGTGACACGAATTCGCAGCTCTAGTTCATCGAGAGAGAGAGAGAGAGAGAGATAGAGAGAGACACCTGATCAGACGGCTGAGGGGGGAGGAGGGAGTTGAGGACGGAGTGGAGATGCTTCATCCGATTCCTCCGGTTCTTCTCAATGATCTTCCTCTCCGTTCTTCTGGAACTCGAAGGCTGCTGATGAACTCTCTCCATTTCCTTCCCTATTACTACGTTCGCGAGGGACAGAGCCATGAGAGTAAAATACAATGTTGTGTGGAAATGGAATCCTGGGACAGACAAAACACCTGCATTTATATAGTAAAGCTCGCGCCTGCTGTGGGAAAAGAGGCTAAAAAGAGGGAGAGGAAAAAAAAAAAAAAGTGCAACACTTACGTGGTCAGTAATTCAAAAGAAAGTGATGTGGTCGTAGCTATTATCAACTGGTGTTTGACTTGGTGGTGGGGATTAAGTCCATGTACCGTGTACGGCTTGAATATCTGTCCCAATTCGCACAGTGGGTTCATGTCATGATGCACGAGTATGGACAGAGACTCGACGTATGATCGGAAGCGATTTAGAAATGACAACTAAATCCCGATCGTCTTACGTGAGATAATTTGGACATTTCTCTCAATATTTTTAATTTTTATAATTTTTTGGACTTTTCATTTTTTTTTCTTTACTCTTTTTTCATCTGATTGATGTCGTCAGCCCCTGGCGAGGCGTCACGGCCCTCGCCTGAGCTAACAGGGGTCCGCCGACGCCAGCCTTCAATCAGAAAAAAAAAAAAGGAGTAGAGAAAAGAAACAAAATGAATAAAAAAATAATAATACTAAAAAAATGTTCACGTCGACCTCGCCCTAAGACGACCAGCATCGACGTCAGCGATTTCCGACCAAAAAATTAATCAAAATGCAAAAAGCTTAGGGACAAAATCGACACAATCAAAAGATCGGAACTGACCCGGCGCCAATGTAATAGGTTTACGACTTTTTCGACGCTCATCCCAATCAACCCGAGTCTTCACTTAAGCATCGGATTGAGATATCATCTGCGAGAAATAAGCCTTTTTGTTAACCACAGTCCGGACCAAGTATCTTTATGTTTCAATCTGGCCTTTTTGACGGGCGCTATGTCCCTCGCTTTTTTGACGAGAGGCAATTATTTCACATTTATCTCGGGTCCGCTCTCCGTCAATGTCGAGTGTCGCCCACGCTTGTTCACACATGCGCTTTCCCCCGCGCCATCCATGAAATGTCGCGAGCGCATGTATGCTTTATTCGTGCAAAAGAACACTATCGCATGTCGTCACTTAGCCCTTTTAAAAATTCAAATCATGGCACGGAAATTGAAATAAAGTATTATTTGTTAATTGAGGTTTAGTGGTAAGCTTTGTCGTAAGCAAAGAGAAAATACGATGGATGACGCAAGCGAGGCAACGTCGGCAAAAGGGGGGTCATCAACTGGAGAGGAGTCAACGTCACTCGTCAGCCGTCATCTTGGAAAAAAAAAATTCCCTCTTTGGAACGCTATTTTACACGTGGCACCGTCGGTTCACATGTATGTTTTTCTTTTTGTTTTTCCTTTTTTTTTCTTTTGTCGTTCCGATGCAGGAAAAAGAAAGATTGGTCTCGGTGTCCGTCTTGAGTATCGTCTAGGCAAGGGCAACATTGTAATTGGCCACTGACAACGACTTATGGTGAAACCCTTTCAAAGCGTGAGAGCACTTCGGAAGACTTCGCTATTCCCGGATTTGCTTGCTCGCCCGCCCCCAGCTCTAGTGCTTTCTCCTTTAATTGAGCGCGGCTTCTCTATTGCTGTAGCAATCGGCTGGTTTCTATTGGTGTCATTGTCATCTCTATACGGCAATGATGCTGGGAATGTCGTACCTAGGGGGCGCATCGCTTTTTGACAAAATCGTAACTATTGGAGTATAAAATCTCGACGTGGGCTCATCATTGATGTTGATGCCAGACTCTATGATCGGTCGCCAATTGTGCATTGATGCTATGACAGGCCCGCCTTTGTGGAACAAGCGAGTCTCTACAAGCTGTACCAAGATGATTTATCTTTCAAATTTACTTGCTTTGTTCGATTTCATCTTTATCTAAAAGCTATGTATCTGTCCTTCAAGTGAAATGAAAATCTCCTTTTGACCAAAAAAAAAATGCTCGAAGGAACCGCGCGTCGGCCCGATAAATCTTAGGCTCAATGAATTTGTACTGACCTTTGGTCGAAATCTCACTGGGTGGCTCGAACTTCTAACCATGTCGGCTTTCTAACCTTTGGTCGAAATCTCACTATGTGCTCAGCGACTATCGTCAATAACCACCCAAACTAATCCACATGCGATATAACAAGAGAATCTATGCAAATGGTAAGCAGTTGATCATATACTTAGTCATCGACGGGAAAAATTATTCAAAAAGTCATAATCCTATTGCATTTTTATCAGTTCAGTCCTAAATATTTTAATTGTGTCAATTGAGTTATAAATATCTTAATTTTGCCAATTGAGTCAATCAATGGCCAATTTTGATCGGAAATGGCTGACGTTAACGCCAGCCGTCGTAAATGGCATGATGGAATTTCGCGTAGATAAATTTTAATAATATTTTTTATTCATTTTTTCACTTCTTTTTTTTTATTCTTTATTGTTTTTGTCCTTTTCTCTTCTTTCTTTCTTTCTTTTTAAATTTTTCTTTTCTTTTTTCCTTCGCCGCCTTGGACAAGGGACATCGCGTTTGGTGACGGGCCGCCCTCGCCACTCCCGGCCCAGGCATTCCTTGCCGAGGCTGGCAAGGACAGCCTGTGCTTGAGGCAGACGAAAATATTTTATGACTCAAATGGCACAATTAGATTTATCCATTTTTGGACAATTTTTCCTACATCGATAGGATCCCGTCAAGGCTCGGTCTCTTTCCACTGATAGGCTGGCAAGGACAGCCTGTGCCTGAGGCAAACGAAGATAGTTTTATGATTCAAATGTGATGGCCTTTCGCCTTTGGGCATGCTTGGAAATTTCTCAGCGGGCACCTGATGCCAAGACAAAGGAGGGACGACGCGATTGGCGGTGCTATTGTGTCGGCTTCTTTCCTCGCCTTACGTTACGATCACTGTAGGAATTGCGGCCTTGACTCATTCAAACCCGCGCAGATGCGGACAGGTAATCTCGGAAGTGGGGCTGGGGCTCTTCCCGTATCGTGACTGCCCACCCTCATCGACGACCCTTGACCCAACCAAGTCATCCGATGGTGACCGAAGCTCCGAGATGCTTCTGTCGCATGGGACTTTTTCTCGGACGATGTTTCTTGGAAGGAGCGGGAGAGGGGGGAGGGGGGTTTTTGTTGCCTCTCTCCGCAATCAAAGTGAAGATGCCCCTCCCCTCCACCGTCCAAACCCATTCTGCTCCTCCTTTTTCAACCGGAAAAATTGAGTGGAATGCGCAATAAATTAAAACGGCATAATCATTAAAAAGTCTCACATCTATTGAAATTGCGTCGATTCAGTTCATGTGACAGATTGTCTCGCCCAGAATCCTTTTTGTCAACGATAGTGTCCACTCTGCGCCAGAGCCCACATGGTTTGTTTCTTCCGGACTTCACCCAGAATAGGTCTCATCGCAAGTTAACGACGAGCGTCGCTCGTAAACAGCACTTCACCTCACCACACTCAAGCGATGTGGGATTCGGTTAATTTCTATCCCCTGTCGCCATTTTCAAAGACTGTTAGGAGCCGCTCCTTGTTCAAGCTCTCTAGTCCCGACGATCACTCCTCACCCTAGTCGGATTGGGTTGTTACAACAGCGACCCTCGCTAGCCACAAACAGAAAGCAAAGTAGGAAGAACAAAAAAAAAATAAAAAAAAATATTCATTATAAATTTAAAAAGAATTAAAAATATTCAAATATTATTAAAAATGGGTCACATGCCAAATGAACTAATTTGACACAAATACAAAAGGTTTAGGACTCAATTGGCAAAAAATAAAAGTTTGGGACTGAATTAGCAGAATGCCAATAAATTGAGGACTGTTTTTTGATAGATTTTTTTTCAGTTAATTATAAGCGACTTTCGAATTGAGCATGTAGCTCCGAAACGGTAGAAACGATGGTCCTGAATTTTAATTGAGTGAGCCTCTGTAAAATCATATCCATTCTACCTCGAACCGGACTGATCTAGCCGGCTCCAGATTGAACCATCCGCCATGAGTCTAGCACTTCCAATTGCTTAAAGCAAAGCCTCCCTTCCCCAGTAAACTACATGGAACATAGAATATTTACAATCTCCAAAATGTCATTGCTTTTAAAGTCCATCCCACATGAGTTTCGTCGGTATCGGATTCGTCTGTCTATATAATTTTTGCACGTTTTACGACGTTCGTGTAATAATTCCGCCTCTTTTCCATCCCAGGAACCCTGTCCATGTTCCCAATGATGATGTGTGTGAATGAAGCACATGCACGGTCCACGTCCGATTGCCCCCACGCCGCCTAGTACAAACAATTTCACGTCTCAACCAACGGCCTAAAAGTCTTAATTAAGCTCCCAATCTCATGCTGCCCAATTAATTGATTCTAGTGAACCGTTTCGTTTCGCTCATCTAAAGCTTTTAACTATTGAAGGTGCGGCTATCTTGTCACTTTCGTTTCGTTTCATTGATCATTGATTCGATTTGAAACTTGCCCCCCCAAGTCTTGGGACTTCGGCGTAGTTTCCTTCGCATTACATAGAGTCACTCTTGAGTTCCAAGTCTAAATTGGGGATTTGGATCCGGTATAGGACGAGACGAGACCTCCCAACTCCATATTGTAGACTGCTATGTTCTTGACTTTTTGGATTTCATGTTCCCATTTCCACATCTTCGTCATATTTTCTCGGTGCATTCCCAGAACTTGAGTCGATCAAACTTTATCCTATGGATAAAAAGTTCAAGAGGTGTGAAAGCTTCTTTGGATAATTAAAAAATTGGACAGGTGGGGGCAAATGTAAGCTCTTTTTTTTTTTTTCTTTCTTCCACTAGTTTGCTGGATTTGTTATGTTATCCACCTTTAAAGGAAGGAATTATTTCCCCACGTGGCGCCTGTGCGTTTTTTCTTTTTTTTGGTCGGAGCCGCCTGTGCCTTGACATGGAGAAAAGTTGGGGCAGGAAGTTTCTCCGTGGCATATAGGGCAGTGAGGGATCGAGAGCCGTTTGCAATCAAGTCTTTCCGGTCAGGATCGCCAGCTAGAGCCATGACAATGCGTTGGTGACTTGAAAGTCAGAAGATGCGCATCTAGCAAAATCAACATGTGCATACACCAGATCTGATTCAGATTCTCCGGCCCAGAGCAAATAATTAAAGAAACTGATTAATACCGCGAAAAACCCCAAACTGATATATTTATGACAATTTTACCCCCGAATTATTTTTTTAACCACCAAAAACTCCAGACTGGTACACTTGTGACAAATTTACCCCAAACTATTTTTTTAACTACAAAAAACCCTAAATTGATATAATTGTCACAAATTTACCCCTAAATTAAATTTTTTATCATAAAAACCCCAAACTGGTACACATATGACAAATTTACCCTATGTTAATTTTCGTTAAATTGAGTTAATACCACATAAAATTTTAAATTAATACACCTACAGTAAACATAGGGTAACATGTACACCCAACAATTGCCACATGTCATCCAATTCAGCAATTTGACAGTAAAATTTAACGAAAACTAATGCAGGATAAATTTATCACATTGTACCAATTTGAGGTAAATTTATCACAGATTACTAGTTTAGAATTTTTCGTGGTCAAAAAAATAATTTGGGGTAAAATTGTCACAAGTGTACCAATTTGGGGTTTTTTGTGGTATTAACCCTAAAGAAAACGACAAGTCCATGGTTTTAAATCTGTCCAGAAGCTTGATATTTATTGAGGAACAGAAGGTAGAGATCTCGTCCAGGACAATCCGGGTCATTTCATCATCCATGCAACAAAGTTGAAAGGTTTCTTTTAGTCTATGAAGCCAATGTGCTGACGAGCAAAAGGCCTAGCCTGAAAAAAAGAAAAAGAAAAAAAAAAGATTAAGCTGAAATCAGATAGGATATGCTAATTGCGTGAATGAAGAATACAGTGACATGGATTAATGTTTCCACTTTGAATAAAGAAAGAAACTCCAGATGACTGTGTGTGTAAACCAAATGGAGTGGCGATGCCACACGCAAGAAGAAAGGTGCGTGCACACATGCTTGCTCCACGAATACAGGCCTCGGCTTGCACATCCACACGGTACATCAGCAGATGAACACATGCGCACACACGCGCACATAAAGCTCCACTCCTACCCGCCCACACAACAGCAAACACACCCACACACAATATCCGAGCCATGTCGAATACACATGGTCATAAGAATTAACTTACTTACAAACAGAAATAGATGCACCTTGCAACAGTAAGATCTACTAATCAGGAACGGTACCTTGGAATATATCCACTGTAACACGGCTTGTTATTTAAAGAAGTGGTTGCCATTCAAGCGTTTTTCCTGCGAACATTGGGAGGATCTCGCCGAATGGAAAGGAGAAAGATTCTGGGACCAACCAAGGATTCTTTCTTAACGTAATCTTCGATTTGTTCCTCGGAAGCCCATAGAAATCCGGCCCGTTAAAGCTAGTAAAGGCTTCCAGCTTGTCAAGTGCCCCTGCCTATCAACAAGCAACCGCTATCAGCCAAACACTGATTTGGATATCTTACCATTCAGGTAGCGAAAACCAATGCCAAATAATTAGATGACAGACTAATGATGTGT
The DNA here is from genome assembly GCA_021437785.1 of Rhodomyrtus psidioides. Lineage (NCBI taxonomy): Eukaryota > Viridiplantae > Streptophyta > Magnoliopsida > Myrtales > Myrtaceae > Rhodomyrtus > Rhodomyrtus psidioides. The sequence continues at coordinate 5,132,934 of JAILYB010000010.1, read as the reverse complement.
CCATCAATAGGACTGTGAATGTATGGACCTAAACACAAGTCAACTAAACTATCGAATTGAAGGGCAACATGCATCTTTTAATCCTCGTTGCGTACTAGAAGAAAATTGATTTGAGCAGAGAACAGCTTCAATGTATTACTGCTAATATATGGACCAGAAAAGAGAAGGCTTTCTTTCGATGGTTAGATCCAGCTAAATGACACACCAACATAATATTAAAACACTAGCTCAGGCTGAGCTTGCCAACTGAGATCCGAGAAGTTAACGTAGAATGTGATTTTATGAATCAGTTGTTAGGTAAGTAGAAAATAAGGTAATTAGGGTTTTCTGTCAGTGCTCCATTAATAGAGCTCTTATAAAATCTATCATCAAGTCATTGAATAAATATTTAGTCATTGTCTCTTTTCTCTCTTCTTCTCTCTTCAGATTCTAAAACTTTTGCAGAAAAAATAACTGATTCCTGCAAGGCCCCAAGGACGAGCCAGGACTTTCACCTAGAAACAGAAAATTTCAGAACAAATCAAAAGGCTGAGATCTATCAAACTGATACCAGCCAGAAACAGAAAATTTCACATTAGGCAATATCCTAGCTATACAAATTATCAAACAAAAGGAGCAAGACCAGATCCGTGGACAAATTGTCAACCTGTCGGGAACTTGGGGGTAAATTGATTGCCACTTAATTCTTTCTTCTTCTTTTTTTGGGTAATCGGCTGTAATATGACTGGAATACAATTCATGAATATGGTTTTTGATGGACTGAAATCACGTCAGAAAGGAAAAATCATTCTAAGGGCATGAAAAGCTCATGAGCACTCCAATTGACTTTGGAAAGAAGGGATAGTACCTCTTCAAAGACCTTAGCATAGAGTGACAAAGCAACTGGAGCATTGTAGATGCCAGCACATCCACAAGGACACTCCTTCCGTCGCCTCTCATGAGGAGCACTATCAGTTCCAAGGAAGAATCTCTTACTTCCACTAGTCACAGCTGCCACGATAGCCTGTCCTAGATGGCATCAAGCATGACCAAGTGAATCTCAAGAAAATAAGTTTTTTACAAGTAAGATTTGGCGAAATAAATAAGCTTTATGCACACTGTTCTGCAAAAGCTCGCGCCAGTATCTCAATCAGAACAATAACTACTCGTGACTTGGGGAATTTTGCGCAAGATGTGTAATTGATGCAAATTCAGGAAGGGAAGATTGCTCTGCAATTAATATACTTCAATAGGCCTATCAGACTTTAAATTTCAAACCAGCATGTAGCCCATCATTCAATGTCAAGGCTACCTAAGATTGATAAGCAAGACCAAAAGGTAAGAGATCAGTGAAGTTATATAGTAGCAGCAGAGGCAGCATACAAAATATTCACTTACTGTGGGTCTCTCTTTTCAGTACAGGAAGGCAGTAATTATGTGGCTGCAATCCTCCTTGGAATATAGAGTTCCTATTCAAGAGAAGATGCTGTGGAGTAACTGTAGCCGCTATAAATCCTGAAAAATTATGTAGATTCAGATTTCACTCTCTCATTCTTCAGTTCTTTATATTTTTTTGGGTCAGAAGAGGGCTGGGGTTAAAGTGAAAAAGACGTGAACTGTCATAAATTGGCATTATACCTTCTTTGCTAGACTCAACAAAACTAACAGCATCAGATGTAGTGATGTGCTCCATCACGATCTTCAGTTGAGGAACTCTGTAGATTAAAGGCTGTAAAACAGTGTCAATAAAGACCTTTTCCCTATCAAATATATCCACAGCAGCATCTGTGACCTCCCCGTGGACCTGCAAGTAGCATCCAAAGCAGTTCTAAGCGAGAATGTCAACTTGTCTAGTCAAATTACCACCATAATGAAAGGTGCAAAATGGCATATTGCACGACAACTTACAACAAACAAGGATAGAAAAGTTGCCCATTAAACTAACAATCCCGGCAGCATTTTTCATCCAAGAAGCAGCATAAACCTTAATAAAGAAAGGATTGGATACATATGACCAATACATAACCAACAAACCAATTAATATTATGTCAGATTTCACCTAACCTCACATGAGCTCTCGGTGTTCCTCTCTTCCAAAGACATGGTAAAATGTTTACTTCTCTTAAAATTTAATTATTCTCCAATTTAATTTGCAGTAGGCATACAACAATATAATCCCATCTGCACGTGTAACAAGCCTGAAATCTTGATCAGAAAGTAATGGCAAGATAGCCAACAAATAAGTTACCAGCAAAGGCATGTCTTGCTTGACCATTTCCTCAAGGACAGGAAGGCATTTTCCTAAAAGATCAGTAACACCATCCTGAGAATTTGTAGTAGCACCAGCTGGGTACAGCTTTACTGCAAACACGGCACCACTCTGTCCTGCTTACGCAATTGATATCATCATTGCCTATGGACTGAAACTAAAGAATGACAAATTTAATTCTGAAAAAATAGGAGAGAGAAGAGGCAAAAGGCACTCTTGTATCTTCTGCAAAATTATATTCTGAACTCTGAATGCCAATGAAACTGCTAGCACAGAGATATTGCGGAATAGGAATCAATGGAAAAATCTCAATCATGAAAAAGATGGGACAGAAAAACAAAAGGGCTATCATAACGACAGAACAGTTAGAAAATTAGCAAACCAGATACTTAATTCCATTAAGTTGCCAACCAAGACAAGCTGAAAAAGTACCAAAAATCAACTTTCACAAGTGCAATTTTTTTTTATCGAATCACAAGTGCACTTTACCTGTATTGCACTTAAGAAATCTATCAGCCTCTGTCGAATTGCCTTTTTATTATCTTAATGTTCAAAAGCAGGCAAATAGATTCATCAAAATCTTATAAATTAGCATTAGGAAAGAAAATTTTCAGCAACCTTAATAAACTTCAAAAACATCTCAGATAGCAGAGCAGAGAAAACTTACAAGTCAAACAGTGTACACATATAGCTTCAATTAGAAATGAGGAACTGCTGTGAATCTGGATGCAATGTAAGACTTACGGGCTAGTTTGATCTCATCAGGTTTTGTGGAATCCGTCATTTCTAATTGAAGCTACATTCATGTAAAGTGTCATTATAAATTCAGGACAGCCTAAAAAGAAATGAATGTACTTTGGAGAGAGAGGTCTGCAAGGAAGCTTGAAATAGAAGAATTATCATGGAGGTTCAAACTGAACTAGAATTTAAGATTGAAGTCAGTTTTAATGCCATGAAACACTTGTAAGTTACAATAAAATAATCAGTTTTAATGCCATGAAATGCTTATAAGTTACAATAAAATAAAAAATTCTAATCCTAGAAAAAAGTCCGAAGGACGACCTCTAAAACATGTACTCAGTACTTTTCGCATAACATTTTACTGATCCAGTTTATCACTCTAGCATGTAGCCATTTACACATCTAACTTCCATCATTAAGTAGCTATCACCAACGAAATACCATCAAGTAGCTTCAGAAGTAAAAAGCCATCTATTCAGAACAAAAGCAATAAAGAAATTTCAAGCTAATCAAGTGTAGTCAGGCAATAGTGGGTGGGAGCACACACATTCAATAGCAGGTTATGCCTACATTGCATGGTAGGACCAGTGTCTTGATCATTCCAACGCCGCCGAACTAAAGCCTCTTCAGAATTTGAGGCCCTAGGAAAGCTCCAAATGAAATTCCTAAAAACAAGAAATATGTACATTAGCGTGCAAACTAGACTACTGCATTGAAAGCAACTTGAATCTAACAGAACAGGACAAACCCACAGAAAAAGCTATACAGAGCAGACCCGGGCATGGGAATAGCAAACCCCCCTGCAATGCCTTTCTTAGACAGAACCCACGTTCCCAACCTTTCTCAGCGGAATATTTTCAAGCATGTGGCGTGCAATGGCACTAGTGCACAAGCCGTCACACGCCGAATGTACAAAGATGGGCAGTCGAGCAACCAACAGCATCGTTGCGCAACGCATCATGCCATTTTCCCACACTCGCGCAAGCCCGCAAGAAACACCAGGAAGGAAAAGGGCAAAAAAAAAAAAAAGGAGCCAGTGAACACGAGGCGAGGCGAGGCAAGAGCTGAGTTGAGACTTCTTACGCTCTGATTCAACCAAACGCATCAGTTGCATTCGAATTCGCGTAAGAAGGCGACGCGAGCCAGCTGAAAGGTGAACGCGAGAGAGAGAGTGAGAGTCGAGCCTGTATCAAAGCTAGCGACGGGAATCAAATTCTGCAGATTCTTTAGCGAGTCGAGGTCATCAGGGGCTAATATAATCGCATCGTTCGAGGAAATCGATGCCATCGGAACGAAGGGTCGTGGCGTTGTCGGGAACGATGGCACGTGTGAATTTGTCAGGCCAAAAAAAAAAAAATCCTTTTAAATCGTTTTGAAATAATTACTTTAAAAAAATATTTTTCATTATTGATAACTATCTATATTTAAATATTTTCATGAAAAAAAAATATATCGTTCATTTAATTTTGTAAATGATACGAGCTATTGTTTTTTCTAAAAATTTTGTAAATGATACGAGCTATCTCCCAAGACTTAGTTTCTATTGGGATAGCTTTTCTAGCTATATTTTCCGCTACTTGGCCCAATTCATGAAAAATTCTGCCTATTTTAACAATAGGTACCCAATATCATGTGATCAATTACTGGAATCCATACATGTGTTTTCATAGGTTTTACTGTAATTGGTTGGTCTGGAGATATATGTCTCAATATTTTTTCACCACAGCGCACATTTCTTGCTCTTACTCATAGCCCTACTTTTGTTTGTCTAGATGCGATCCGAGCCTTCGAGCTCAAGGACCTCTATCAGGATGTCTTACGAGGCCGCTCTTCTCACTTGAGAATGGAGAGGTGGGGGTTCGAATCCTCACCTTTGGGGAGAATTGGGATAGGGATGCGCGAGAAGGAAGCATGGTTTCGCAACCTGCGTACACACATAGCACACAAGGTGGCTTGTAAAATAAAATAGAATAGGGCCAGATCCAAAAAAAAAACATGATGTACTAGTTTTTAATTTGAACTTGTTTTCCCCCTATTTTTGTAATTACTTCAGATCTTGCAGGATTCAGGAGTTCGAAACGAATTTTATCTAGGATTTCACAGATTTCAGTGATAAAAGTAACAATAAAAGCTTGGTTTTTTTAAAAATTCTGTGGGATACAACTCTACTTTTGTTCCAATAATATATGGATGGGAAATTCATTGTTCTAATAACAACCAAGAAGATCGAAACTCGATGTTATCGCTTAGAAACTCCAGGTTTTTTAAGAGTCTTACGCTGCATTTTGTCATCTAGATTTTCAATCGGGATAGAACTGGATAAAATAAGATATAAAAGTAGTGGATTTTGCTATATCTATTGTTTGATGAATTGCAGTAACAAAGTCGAATATTTTCACATGTCATTATGTCCATTGTTTGGTATAAACTCACATCAGTTTAAATGAATCTAAAATTTTTATAAACAAAGATAGTAAGAATCTTTCACCACACTATTGCCTACTTGGTTTTATTTTCTTAATTTATGATATTTTTTATCGTTTTATATTTCTTTTCTTTTTAGCTTCTTTTTATCCCTTATATCATCCTCTAATAAAATTTTATTAAATAGTCAACTATACAAATATACCTAAAAATATGTAATAAATATAAATAAAAAATAAAAATAAAAATATATCTTGAATATATATTGTATAATAGAAAGAATTGAATATATAAACAAAAAGAGGAGTAAATAAAAACGAGATTGTTGTTAATTTGAAATTTCTTTTTTATATTCAAAATATTATTTTAATGATATTAATTTAAGAAGTTTGTTGTCCGAGAAAAATAAATTTTATATTATAGATATTAAAAATTCTATCTACCTATATCCCACCTTCTAAGATGATAATTTTATTGAATATATCTCTCTAGCAAACCATTGTGCTTTTAGCATAATATCTGTGAAGTGTGAAGTTCCTCTCTAGCACTCGACAGTCGACAGCAGACAAGAATGATAGGCCCGCTTATTGCGCCTATTATGTCGCACGCCCCCGAACTATATGCGCAAGTTAAATCCATGAAAAAACAATGAAATGTCGATTGGAATGATCTGTTGCTCAAGACACATTTGTTCACTTTGACCAGTTTTGGCTGGCCGTGCTTTTCTTGGTTGGGTTGTGATCAGCTGGCATTAGTTACAACCATATTTCAGCTTTTCTACGTTAGAAATAGCTTACATTTTAAGTTGCTGATTAGGACATAAGTGTTCCAGACGGCGTCTTAGATATGGTTATGTGCTGTTGATCATAGCTTTGACAATGAGTAGCTGTACTATTTATTGAGGCTTTTTTCCTATTGACCTTCCAGTTCATTGATTGTCTTCTTTGCTTGTTCAGGTGTCGCTAAAGGTTTGCCTGCTCTTGCTTGCTAGGGTTTCGCACAGTTACAGTATCAGGTTTTTCTGATGTAGTGCTGCTTCTCAATTTGACTTGTATCTGGTGAAAGAACTTCTCTTTGAATTACGGTACTACTTTACCTAAGAAATGAAAATTGGCTGAGGAAGGATAAATTCTACTTTCTAAATGATGTACAACTAGAAAATATAGGGAAAAATTTTCAAAATCAAAAGTCTCAAACCTATTGCATTGTTAACAATTCAGTAAATCCGATCAATTTTGACCAAAAATTGCTGACATGGACGTCAGCCAGTCATCCTAACGTGACACAACAGGTACTGACGAAGATAAATGTTATAGATTTTAATATTTTTTTCTTAATTTTTTTATCTTCTTAGTCTTTTTTTTTCCTTTGCCTTTTTTCCCAATGCCAACCGACCCTCATCTGGGCTAGGGCGTCGCGGTCTCGCCGGCCACAGAAGTGGGCCACGACGCCCTCGCCACCCAGAGTTGGGAAAAAAAATAGAAACAAAAGAGAAGAAAAAAAAATTCAAAAAAATTCAAAAAAAAATTGTCCATGTGAGCGCCACTCCATCCATGCCACATGGGAATGTTGGTCTATGTCAGTGGCTTCTAGGCAAAATTGACTGGATTGATTTATTAGTACAAATGTTTAGGATTGAATTAATACTAATGCAATAAATTTATCACTTTTCTGGTACTTTTTTAGTTGAGAGTGGTAAATGCGTAGAGATCGAAAAAAAACACCAATCACAAAAGCCTGCTGGACCGACTCGACACTGAGAGAGAGACGAATGCTAGGAGAGTGAATGGGATTCCTTACACGAACCTGCACGCTATGAAACTTTGTCTATTTTCAAACGTATGGGAATGTCCTCCTAGGAAAAGCGCTAAAAGCCTCAATTTGCGGCTCGTGCCCTAGTCACGAGCACTTTGTCTTTGGTGCCGAGGTTTTGCTCGCGGCAATCACAGAGCGAGGATGCCGAGGATGTCCTTAGTGCATGTCTTTCTTCGCTTTTACCAATTCCCCACGACGAAACTTCACGCGAAACCAAACCTTGGATTAGCCTTTTAATCTCCAGCAATCGTTGGTCTAGGAATTCCAAGCAACGTAATTTAGATGAAGAGGCCGGAATTTTTTATGCCCGTAATTCTTCGACGCGAGGGAGAAAAAAAAACTAATGTAGGAGAAAAAACTACTGAAACTTCAAACTTCAGATTTTTCTTTTTTTTTTTGGAGTAATCTATTAATGCCTCTAAAAAAAATCATTTATTAGTCAAGCAACGTTCTTAAAAACGAAAATCCTCAGACTTTAGACCCCCTAATTTCTATCTAAGCAGCCCAAAGAATAAACTAAACCAAGCCAAATCCAATTTAATTAGCCACCAATAAGCAAACTAACTCCAAGAGCCATCACAAGACCAACGCCAACCGCAGAAGGAAACCCCACTTTGGAAGCCGAGGAACGCGCGGGGGCCGGCGTAGGAGCCTCTGCATCCGATGGGCTCGGACTGGCCGGCTGCGGCAGCACTCCAGCCGGTGTATCTGATTGAGGAGGCGGCGAAGCCGGAGGTTGGGCCGCAGGTGGCACTGGCGATGGAGTTGGGGGGCTGCCATGAGCTTTGGGCCGGACGGCCAGAACGACGACGATGAGCTTCTGGCCTGCATTGCACCTGTCTGCGATGCCGCTGATGAAGAAGAAGGGGCCGGAGCGGTCGAACTTGAACCTGGAGCCGCCGTCGGTGAGGGAGACAAGAGGGTTGTTGGTGTCGCAGGAATTGTAGTCGTCCTTCGTCACCACCAGGACCGAGTCCTTCCCTTTCTCGTACTTGAAATCTGCAAAACAAAAAAACAAAACGGACAAGACATCATCGAGTCAAGAAAACTTTCGAAGACATTGCATATTAGTCCTTCATATAGAGAGAGAGAGATTACAGAGAGTGTCGTTGACTTGGAACCGATTTCTCCCCGCCCATTGATTGTAGCCCTCGGAAGGGTTTTGGATCCAGCCATCTTTGCCGCCCACATGGAACTCGTAGGCTTCAGAACAAGCGGCGAACCGCAGCGCCACGGCCACGAACAACCACGCGACGAATCTCGTGGACTCCATTAGAGACTGGGAATCAAAGCTATAGCTCAGAGAGAGAGAGAGAGAGAGAGAGAGAGAGAGAGAGAGAACAAGTTGGTGAATGGTGAAGATTGGGTTATGGAAGGAGATGTATATATAGAGAGAGTCGAGAGAGAAATTCACATCAGAATTTCCATGAGGTTACCGTTGAGAGAGCAGAAAGCATGCAGGGAAAAAATTGCGCAGAAAATTGCATTGAGAAGAGGATGATCCTCGTTGGGGAGAGACATTTGGCCTCTACTGACTAGTCTACTGACGTCATTAATTACCAAATTTTGCATGCGTTATACTTATCTCCCCCTAACTATTTTGACACGTGTGGGGTCGAGACGGATTCAACGGCCATACCACTAAACTTCAATCTTTTCAAAAAAGAAAACTGACGAAATCGAATTACTAGCTAGGGTTTTTATTGTCCTTTCTTCTTCTTCGGCTCTCTTCTTTTTCCCCGTTGATTTGCTCCCTCGCATCCGCCTCAATAAATTTTTGCATTTTCACCACCAGCCGTTTCGAACCCTTTCAACGGGACAATCGGATTCGAGGGGGTTGAATGTGTAATTTCCATTCATGGGAAAGAAATAACAATTGGCAACGTGTCCTTAGCCTGATCGAAGAGGTGGTGCTGATTCCTTAAACGTAACTAAAGTTGGGGGTCACGACTTCTTGATGAAGGTGGTAGTAGTGTGTTGGGAAGTTTTCCTGCCAAGCCAAGCCTTCAACCAAACACAACAACAAAAAACAAAAAACAAAAAAACAAAAAAGAGACAAAGCAAACCTCTCACGCAGTTCCCATGCCCTAGGATGCTGTTAAAGAGCGTGTAGGTGAAAAGACTATTGTTTAATCCTAATTTATGTAGTCATGGCATCATGATTATCGTACGTGGTGATAGATCTCTTTCTCCATTTAAAATCGGGAACAGTACACTAGCAATGGCTTAGTTTTTCGTACATCGATTGCTTTGGCGTCAAAATTTTTCATGGAATGACAAAATGTCACTTAAAAAAAAAAAACAATCACGTTAAATGTCAGCTTTGATTTAGAAAGTCGGAAATGGCAAAATGCTAACATTTGTTCTGATTGACGCGACTTGTTGCCGGTCTGCTTTAAAAGCCCTGAGCAACAATGTTTAACACATGATTGCCCCAAATTCAACATCTTCTTCAAAACCCTCAACTCCCAATAGATGATGGTGAAAACTTCAGCTTTTTCCCTCAAAATTTAACCTCACAACCGTGGATTTTCGACAAAATTAGTAATTGTAAATTGCAATAGACATTTGCTACTTCATTTGTGTGATTTTGAGGATGGATGGTAGCGATGAGCCATGACAAAGGTTCAGATGCTGGTAAAAAGAAATATGGCAAGAATGTGTTCAAAATAAAAAGAACGAGGGACAACTAATTGGGTGCAGTGATGATGGCGCCAAGGGACATGACGGCAAGGTAGATGACAGGAAAGCAGATGGAGTTGGCGGAGAGGAGGACCATGACTTCGCCCTCGTGGATGCCCATGGCGGAGAAGAGGGAATCGGTGGAGCGCCAGAGAGCTCGTGGAATGGGGGACATGGAGGCCGGACGAGGCATCAATGAAGGCGGTGGAGCGGAGCCGCGGTGGGAACAGGAGGAGATGTAGGTGGTGATGTCGAGGGAGGGGTTGGGGTAGGGGAAATGGGTTGCGCTTGCTGTCGAAGGTGGAGTTGGAACTGTAAAAATCGCTCAGGGTCGATTTGGAGTGAGCTTATCCCATTGAAGATGAATCCTAACTTCTTGAGAGCATGAGCTTCAAGCCAAGCAATCTTTGTTATGGGATTAGAGGGAGAATGAAGAACGTGACAAAGAATGAGGGAGGAAAAGTGTAAAAAAAATGTCATAAACCTATTGCATTTGTGTCAATTCAATCCTAAACATTTTTTATGCCAATTGAGTCATAAATCTTTTGTATTAGTGTCAGTTCAATTCTAAACCTTTCATTGGTGTCAATTGAGTCCTAAACTTTTTTGAATTGGTGTCAATTCAGTTCTAAATTTTTTGCATTTGTACTATTTGAGTCAATTTTGAACGGAAATCGCTAACGTGAACATCGATTGTCCTACGTGAACATCGATTGTTGACGCAGCGTTCAGCGATAGAACACAAGTAAATCCATGCTTACAATAGAGAAATCTCGAAATTGTAATTGATATCTGAAAAGTCTAGTCATCTCTGTCTAAAAACCCTAAGATACCCTTTTATAAGGTGCTAACCCTAATCCTAACCCTACTAGAATTCTAAATAGCAAAATCGAAAATTACAAAATACCACTAAAATTAACAAATTGCCTAAAAATAAAGATTACATAATATTACGCAATATTACGTAGATAATATTATGTAAATCGCAATCCTTATTCGCATCAATTGTCCTGCGTGAAATAGCCGGCGCTGACGCAGATATTTTTTAATGTTATTTTAATATTTTCAAAAATAATTTGAAATAACATTAAAAAAAATATCCACATTAGTAGCAGTAGTGCCACATAGGATAATCAACATCCACATTAGTGATTTCGAGTTGAAATTGATTGGATTAACTCAATTTGTATAAATGAAAAAAGTCTTATGATTAAATTGGTACCGATACAAAATGTTTAGGACTCAATTGACACCAATAAAAAGCTTAGGACTGAATTGGCATCAAATATTAAAGGTTTAGGACTAAATTGACACCAAAAAAAGATTTAAGATAAAATTGGCACCAATACAATAAATTTAGGACTTTTTGAACATTTTTCCCGAGAATGAGTCTTAAGGCTTGGTCCTCCTCCACGTTGAACTTCCTTTTTCATAAAAAAGCCAAATAGATAACAAAATTTCATATATAAAAAAAGTCACGTGGAATGAATTGCTGGAATTTGCTGTGAGATGCACTTTAAGTCATCAGGTGAAAAGTTTTGGTACCAAAGTGAGCACCGCACAAAAAATATAACACTTCTAGTACTATTTCCCCTCTGAATTGACATCTTTTCTGAAGATTTTAAAGCTCCAAGTTTGCCTTCTACCCTGTACTTCTATTTTCTAGTATTTTCATAACATTTAATTGTGAAGTATGCAATGCAAAAATTGTATATATCGACTACCAAGATGTATGTGCGTTGCACCACCCTAAGATTATATCTCTATACTATTTGAGATGTAGATTGTTAATCTAATGTACAAATATCCACACTTCAAGTTTGTAGTTGGGATACATAATGTTAGTCGATGCTCGAGCACTGGACAAAATTCAGCGCAATTGTCTACACTTTTCTCTCAATTAGTCCAAAGACTCCACTACCCATTTATATGATATTCCTTAGCAAAGCAACACCTATGATAAAACTTAATGGTACGAAGTTCTAATTAGAATTACCTAGTGTAGCTAAGATGCTTAGATGCCAATCTAATATTTATTTATCTCAATTCTCTTGGCGAAGTCACACCTCAGTACATATTTATCTTTTGTATAGCTTTTTCGAAATCGCCCTAATAATATTAGTTTATTTTTGAAGTATGTGCCATGAATTTTTTTTTTTTTTGTGTGTGGATATGGATAACTCTTTTATTCATACTTCATCATTAACTATTTGTGAAGTATATTTTACTGTCAAAATTTATTCGACAGTTACTGAAATCAATATAATATTCAAACTCATTCGAACCTTTATTCAAAAGCTTATTGTAATCCTGAATTCAATGTTTAATCTCTCCCGTTATATAAAGTGCGAGAAATTATCTTCGGACAACCATGATTATGTCGAGAAACCATTACTTATTCCTCAAGGAAAAGAACAAATAGTCGCAATAATTCGGTTAAAATAAAGGCATGTTGAAATATAAAAAAAAAAATGCTCATATGCACAGAAACTGAATTTGATTATACTTCAACGTAAATTTATACTTCCATCAGTGAAATTGTTTTTGATGCGTCCAGAATAAAGATGAGGAGTCAGATCAAGCTTATCTCAGGGCTTCATTCCAGTGTCGACTGGTATCATTTTAATTCAGATTAAATCATTTGCATAGGCGGTTAGAAAATTTGATGCACACATAAAGAATAGGGAAAATTTCAAATAAAATCCCGAAGTATTATCATTTTTGCAAATTAGGGTCTGAAATAGACTTCATTTCTATAAAAGCCTGGAGTGTTCTTATTTTCTCAAATAAGAGCCGGAAGTGCTAATGTCAGTCTAAAAAAAAGGGTTTGACCTTACCGGCTGGTTAAAGGGCATTTTCTTCATTTTCATTTTTGATTTTTTTTTCCTTTTTTATGAATTTTTTTTCTAAAAAATGTCTAACTAAAAAAAATACACATAAAATAATTTACAAAAAAAAAAAACTAGGCGAGAGGGAAAGGACTGCCACCCCACCACTGGTGGGGCGTCGACGATCGTAGGTGAGATCGTTGGCGCCTCGGCAAGGGTCGGCAAACCCTCGCCCAAATCTAGGAGAGAGTCGCGGCACTCTCCCGATTTCGAGAGGGCCTGCTGGCCTTCGTCTCTGGTCAGCGAGGTCGCCGACCATTGCCAATGCCCCACCTGTGGTGAGGCGACAGTCCCAAGCCAAGGCCCCAGCCCCCTGCATGGTTTTTTCTCTATTTTGCGTGTGTTTTTTTTTTTCTAAGTTTTAGACCTATTTTCTTTTTGGAAAAAAAAAAGAGAGAGAAAATGACGAAAATGTCCTTGACTAGCCCATGAGATCAAACCCTTTTTGAGACTGATATGGCTACTTAAAGCCTTTATTTAGAACAAGGTCCACTTCAGATCCTTATTTGAGAAAATGAGAGCACTTCGGATCCTTATTTTATATTTTCGATAAAGAATCCAATTCATTTCCTCATTCAATAGAGGGAAAATTTCAATTAAGGGCCTCAAGTGCCATGATTTTCTCAAATAAGGACTCGAAGTGGACTTTGTTTCAAATAAGGGTCTAAAGTGCCTTTTTTGTTTCAAAGAAGGGCTTGGCCGAAGGATATTTCTGTCTTTTACTCTTATTTGCAATTTTGTCTTTTTTCTGCTTTCCTTTCCATTTTTTTATTTCCCCGCCCCTCCCTTCCCCAGCCACGTCCACCATTGACGTCTAACTTGCGTGATTCCCCAAAGCAAGCCCGGACGACGTCCTCGACGACGTGCGCCAACGCCGCCGCGGCCAGGACGGACGGATGATAGCTCAGCAATCTTGAATCTGCTTCCTGAGGGAGGTCAAGGATATGAACATGGTCAAAGCTACTTTGCTATGGGTGTATCTCTGTCTTAGGGAAAAAGGGGATAGAAAAAGGATGAAAGGAGGAAGACAGAGAGCAAGGTTTTGCTCCGATTTACTTGTTCTTACCTAAGACAGCGGCGACGAGGAGTCACTCGCAGCGGCGGAGGAACTCCAGGGAAGTGGCTCGCCGCCTGGCACCAAACCTCGTCAAGGCAACGTGGTTGACGAATGACAGCGGCATTATCGGGTGCATACCCCACCCAAGCGTGGACAGGACGAGGAGCTCCATCCTCTGCACCGTCTTCGTCTTGAACACGTATCTCACTGTCCCCCACCTGAACGGTTGACATCATCATCATCATCATCCCCATACGCACACATGAATATCAGTCGAAGTAGGAGAAAGGTTCATATAAAAAATGCCGTTCGAGCGAGTGGTAGTGGTGTGCCTCTTGCTTTGAGATCAAAGAGGAGAAGGACACGGGTCTCCTCCACTTTAGCGGCGAGGGAGAGGCACGCGAAGACCACGAGCTTCCTCATACAAGGCATGTTGTCCCATTGCAGGCGGAAGCCAAAGAGGAATCTGTCAAGGTAATCAACGACCAGCACCGTCGTTAGCACCGAGAATTCGTGGACGTCCCTCGCCCGCAGCATCCACTCCACGGACTCGCGCCGGGACGCGAGCGCGCACTATGGGTGATCGGTTCACAAGATGGGTGATTTTACCCTAGAACCGACAACCATCCGCTAGGAACCAGTTCTGCAAAATGCGAACCGTGAACCAACCGAACCATTGGTTCGGTCCGATTTTCAGTTGGATTCCGGTTATGTTTCTATCGAGCAAAAAATAAAAATAAAAAAAGAAAATAGGCAAGGAAACAAATTCGCCTTATTCCATTGCAAGCAGCCATAGGATTATGCTCCAAGGAAGCATGAGGACAAAATAAAATAACAAAGTAAAAGAACTCAGTAAAACATGATATGTAGCACCTGCAGAATAATGAGAACCGAACCGATAAAATAATATACATCCAGATTATATAAGGGCGGTTCATGGGCCGATTGGATGGTTCACATTCAAATCCGTAAACCGAACCTATAAAACCTGTTTTGAAAAATTGAAATCGAGAACCGAACCGTACCCGTCCAAAACCATCCAAAATCAACCGGTTGGGCATGGTCCGGTCCGGTTTGGTTGGATCGTGGTTTTTCTACTCACCCCTAGCGCGCACCCGTCGTCCCTGAGTTCAGGCCTCGTCGTGCGCTCCTTGGACAGGAGCGAGTGCAACTTGGCCTCCTCCTCCTCCTCCTCGCCGCCGCCATCGTCGTCTTCTTCCCACGACAAGTCTTGTTGTTGATCCACTGGCCACGAGGGAAGGACCGAATAGCTTCCAGCGGCGGTCGCCCGAATTCTGTTGATTTCTTCCTCAACTACTTCTTCTTCAAATCTATCTTCTTCACAGAAGAGAACATCGTCGAGCAAGAAGGACGGATGGTCGTCGTCAATGGTCGACGTGGCTAGGGGAGGGGAAATAAAAAAAAATGGAAAGGGAAAATGAAAAGAAAAGGAAAGCAAAAAAAAGACAAAATTGCAAAAAAAAAAGAGTAAAAGACAGAAATACCCTTCTTTCAAGCCCTTCTTTAAAACAAAAAAGACACTTTAGGCCATTATTTGAAACAAAATCAACTTCGGGCCCTTATTTGAAAAAATTAGGGCACTTGAGGCCCTTAATTAGAATTTTCCCTTCAATAGACATGTCTTTCCACGTTTTTCATGTAAATATATTAAAACGTGGGCACAATTATTTTATTTATTTTTGTACTAAGTACTTTAGGATTAGATGCCATTTACTTTAACATGTTGGATTAGTTTGCCAATTAAGCGAATAATGTAAGAGACCTACCCTTCAGATTCAATAGGGATGCGCGTACGGAAAAGCTTGAGAACAAAGCTACGTTAAATTTAGTTTATGAGAGTAGTCTCGTACCCGAATTTTCTTGATCTCTCAATGAAAATTTGGACAATAACATGTCTTGGAGTTTTGATGTTTTAATTATGTATTTTTATTTTTGATTATATTGCGAAAGTTTTCCTTTCTAATAGTAATTTCGTAAAAAAATTTCACGGACATAATTTCTTTTTGTCATGTAAGTTTCGCGAGTCCTTTGACGCGTAATATTTCACAATAAGTAGTAATGTTCTCGTTATTCCACAAAAACGGCAACCTACAAAAAAATCAATAGAACACTCTTTTTGTGCTTTTGCCGTTATAAATGCTAAAAAAAGTTATAAACATTTTGGAACGGATGTCAATTTAGTTCTAAATTTTTAATTTGACTAATTTAGTTTTAAAAATCTTTTTATAATTTACAAAATTAGTTATTTTTAATCAATTTTGACCAAAAATTACTGACGTGGACATCGATCATGCCGCGAGGGTGCCGAGCCAAAATGGAGAAAAAATTGCAAAATTTATCCATGTCAGTGTTAGTAGTACCATGTAGGATGGTCGGCGGCGGCTTCAGTAATTTCTAGCTAAAATTAATCGGAAGGACTACATTGACAAATTGTTAAAAAATTTAAGACTAAATTAATCAAATTGAAATATTTAGGATTGAATTCGCATATGTACAATAGGTTTATGATTTTTTTTTATAATTTTCCGTTATTCTTAGTAAAAAGTCTAATTGCCCATGAATTTCATTTTCACTGCATAAAATTTTCCAATCTACATATCAGTAATTTTCCTCACTTCGTGTAACTTTGCCTAACTAAACTTAAGTGTGACATTTTTGCATCCGTTACTTTCCTATATCATCGATTACGGCCAAATTTTTCTCCTCTTTATCTAACCATCGACAATGAAAGCTAGATTGATCCCGTTCTATCAAGTTGTAGGCTCTTCATTATAAAAAAAATAATAATAATAATTAGTACAAATTATCCGTGATCTTTTATTAATTCCCTAATTTTTTTCTCTTTAAATCTTTTCGTTTGTCCAAGTTGATAACGAGCCACGGTGCACCATGCCATGGTCATCCTCTGTAGTTTCTACTATCATTGAAGAAATTGTAAGGTAGGTTTATGCCCATTTGAGATTTGGCCCAATACTCCCAAAAAACCTCCAACTTTAGCATTTGTGTCAATTATATCAAAAAAAATTGTCTCATAAAAAATCTCCAACTTTTATTTTTTTCCCAATTCTACTCAAAACTTTTATTTTTGTCCCAATTTTACTGGCCTAGTACCAAAAAAAACCCCAACTTTTACTTTTATCCCAATTCTACCTAAAACTTTTACTTTTGTCCTAATTTTACCGGCCTAGTACCAAAAAAATGCTCAACTTTTACCTTTATCTCAATTCTACCACCATTAGCCTTTTGTTCATAATCATTATTAGTTAATCCTACATGACTCGAATTTTCTTGCCGAATTTGTCAATGAATTTCAAAATCTAGATATAGTAGATTTCATAGACAACGATATTTTAAAAAGTTTGTCAGAATATCTCCATGTCTAGCTATTTTTTGGGCTGTTGAGTGCCAAAAAGGATACGAATGCACCCTGTTTAGTGACTATATATCTGGGCAATTTTCCAAAATAAGATTTTTTAAAAAAATATTTACCAAATTAATATAAAATAAAAAATAAATACCGCATTGGGTACCGCTCGGCATATGGGCCGCCGAGCGGCACCAAATGGCCAGAGTTAGGCCCCGCTCGGCAGCCCAAATGCTGAGCAGGGCACCGGCTCGTTCCAATAATTTATTAATTAAAGTGTAAGTGACATTGCCATTCCCACATCTTTGCCTTGTTGGTTTTCATTTGGGCAAAATGCTTTGGTGGTCATGGGTTCAATTCCTATTTTGTTCACTTTCTTTCGTTTTTATTTTATTTTTCTTTTTTTCCATCTTCACTTGGAAAAAAAAATTGAGTAATTTAAAATAAAATAAACTTTATGCTTTGTTATTTAATCGATAATTTATTTTATGAATACTAATTTTTTACATAATTCCAATATACTTTATTATCTAATTGATAATTTTGTATTCACAAAATACTAATTTATAAAAATTATTAAAAAATATCATAAAATTTATAATTTATTATTTAATTGATAATTTATTTTATGAATACTAATTTTTTACATAATTCCAATATACTTTATTATCTAATTGATAATTTTATAAAAATTATAAATAAAACAAACATTATAATTTATTATTTACATAATAATTTATTTTATGAATGCTAATTTTTTTACATAATTTAAATATAAAAATATGAATACTAATTTTATAAAAATTATCTAATTTATAATTTTTTATAAAATTATCAATTAGATAATAAAGTATAATGGAATTATGTAAAAAAATAGTATTCATAAAATAAATTATCAATTAAACAATAAATTATAAAGTTTATGAGATTTTTTAATAATTTTTATAAATTATTATTTTATGAATACAAAATTATCAATTAGATAATAAAGTATATTGGAATTATGTAAAAAATTAGTATTCATAAAATAAATTATCGTTTAAATAATAAATTATAAAGTTTATTTTATTTTAAATTACTCAATTTTTTTAAGTGAAGATGGAAACAAAGAAAAAGAAAACAAAAACAAAAGAAAGTGAACAAACTAGGAATTGAACCCATGATCACCAAAGCATTTTGCCCAAATGAAAACCAACAAGGCAAAGATGTGGAAATAACAATATTATTTACACTTTAATTAATAAATTATTGGGGGTGGGCCGGCGCCCCGCTCGGCATTTGGGCTGTTTATCGGGGCCCAAGCCCGGGTTAGGCCCCGCTCGGTAGCCCAAATGCCGAGCGGCACCCGGCTCGGCAAATAGGCCGCTAAGCGAGGCCCAACTCCGGCCATTGGGTGTCACTCGGCGGCCCATATGCCGAGCGGCACCCAATGCAGTATTTATTTTTTATTTTTTATTAATTTGGTAAATATTTTTTAAAAAAATATTATTTTGGAAAGTTGCCCTATATATCTCTCAGCAATATATAGGGATAACAAAAAATAGAAGAGAATTTTGAAATTTTTTCATGTCAGTTTTTTCGAGATGTAATTCATTAATGACATGACAATGTCATGTAAGATTAACTAACAATGATTATAAACGAAAGGTTAGCGGTGGTAAAATCGGGACAAAAATAAAAGTTGAGATTTTTTTGGTATTAGGCCCGTAAAATTGAGACAAAAGTAAAAGTTTTGGATAGAATTGGGACAAAAATAAAAGTTGAGGGTTGTTTGGTACTAGGCCGATAAAATTGGGACAAAAGTAAAAATTTTGGGTAGAATTGAAACAAAAGTAAAAGTTGAGGATTTTTTTGGTACTAGGCCGGTAAAATTAGAATAAAAGCAAAAAATTAGGACAAAAGTAAAAGTTGAGGATTTTTTATGAGACAAAAAATAATTTTAAATATAATTGATATAAATGCTAAAGTTAGAAGTTTTTTTTGGGTATTAGGCCTTCGAGATTTACATTTCTCACAGGGTTTCAATATCGATCGTATCTATCTTAATTTAGGAATTTTCAAATTTTGCACGTTGTTACGAGAATTACGATAAATTACGCGAGATTTATCGCAGCGGTTAGAAATCTAGGACAAAGCATAGATTTTCTAATCATGCGAGCGAGTTCCATACGTGACAACACGTGTCGAAATACAGTGGTGCGTGTCCTCCACGAAGCCTTTCATCGCGTGACGTTATCCCGGCTCCTCTTTTTTTCTCTCTCTCTCTCTCTCTCACTCTGTGTCTGTGTGACCTCCATTTTACCTTTTCTTTTGGATTTCTCCGTCCTCCAGGCTCCATCTATAGTGTGAGCTGCGACTGAATCCGACCCAGTAATCATCTTTTTCCTGGTCGCGTAATTTCGATGTTTCCCACTTGAATTCCTGCGGTTTCTGGTCCAAATCCCTTCTGGTGAAGGTCGCTGTCGCCGGGACTTCTCCTTCGGCTCCGTCTCCTCCTCCTAGTTGCTGCTGTGGTTTGTTGCATGATTAATATTAAATTTGGGAGCTTTTTTATTGGGGAATTAAGCCGTTGAGGTCTCGCCATCCGCATCCGAATCGGGTGTGACGCGTTGTCCAGAGGGAGTTGTTGTGGCTGTTGGGTTTCATGGTTTGACTCCACTCGAAGCAACCCTCCCTCCTAAACTGTCCCTCAGTCCATGGCCTTCGCATCATTTTCTCGCGACGCGCTCGGTGATCGCAGCAGTCAACGAGGCCGCGATTGGGAGCTCAAGTTCAATCGCAGTTGACCCGCGATTGAAAATTCTTGTTCTTGTTCTTCTTCTTCTTTTTGCTGACATGGTCTCTGCGAGGAGGAAGCTGCGTTTCTTGCGCTCCGAGGCGATAAAGCTGGGACTTTGGCTGGGGATTCTGTTCTATCGCCCGGTGGCGGCTCTGCGGCCGTTGAGGGAGATGAGCCGGTCTTGGGCCGACGAGGTTAGTTGACTGGGTTTTCTCTCTCTCTCTCTCTCTCTCTCTCTCTCTCTCTCTCTCTCTCTCTCTCTCTCTTTTTAATGTTCGGTGAATGATTGAATCTGTCAGTTTAGTTGAGACTGAAGTTGGATTCTTTTCACGTTTGGATATCACGTTGAGAATTGTTGGAATGATGGTTTGATGGTGGGTTCTTGCTTGTGGCATTATAGTGAGTTTTCGCTTTGATGATCTTGCATCTTGTTCGCAAGTGTGATTGTTGACTGACTTTATAGCGTGGGCACTTAAGATTCGTTAATGAGGTATTGTGAGCGAGCTCATAGCGAACAGACATTCCTTGGTCCATCTAGTCATACCCTCCCTGTGGAGATGAATTACCATGTATTTTGTGGAGAGCAGTTAAATTTTCACGTACTACCGAAAGTTATCCTGGTCTTACAATTGAAGAGAGAGTGAGATGCCAGGAATTGGGGGCTATTATGTGACAATGAGCTTACTATACTCATCTAGGTTCATAGTTTCGCTGTCCTATCAAAGTTCCATAACGAGGAAACGGATAGTAAGTAGCAAGTACAGTTCATGTACATGGGTCACTCCACAACCAATGGGCTAGAGTGATGTGTTAGATTGGATGGCTAGGTGCACTTCAGTGCGAAAATAGTTGTCATTACCAAAAATAAAGTCTCTCTCTCTAAACAAGTCAAGAGACTGAGCAACCAAGGTAAAAAGTGAGCTATAAAGTTTGGAAGCTATTTTATCTATTGAACCCCCGTAGTCCCCACCAGGGAGCTTGGCAGAACAACTGAAGTGTCGGAGTAGCTTTGATTCTTGTTTAATGCACCCTTTCGTTCTCTCTCTGCATCATCAACAGTCATCCCTCATTAAAATGTGTTCAGATTACACTTTCACACAGAATTCCCTGCTTCAGTAACTAGTCAATTCTGGAGGATTTCTTCCTGAAAATTCCATTTCATGACACTTTTCACCTTAAGATGTATTGCCCTCATTAAAGCTATAGCTACTTCTGGATCTTTTAAGAGTGCAGCTCATAGCCATTGACCTTCCCTTATATTGGAATCTCTACACTCATTGGCCCTAGAGATTGTTAGAAGTAGCTTAAATATCTCATCCTTGAGCAGCTAAACAGAATTGAGGAAGTTGTCTCACAAAAAGGAGGTTAGACATGATGGATTGATGCCAAAAACCCATCACTCTTCCCTGCTTCACTCTTGTACACCAGCGTGCTTGAAAATCTCTTCCAAGTAGTTTAAAGCAGAAACCATGCTATGATCTTCCATCCAGAGCTGATAGTTGCTTGTCATGAATTCCAGTGGCTTCTTGGAGAGCCTGAATAAAGTGTGCAGAACATCCTATGGACAAAAGGCTTGGTTGTCGTAGCTCTTGTTGTTAAGTTGCGTTTGCATCAACATAATTGATGATAGAGCCTATTCCCTTGGCAGCATTTTTTGACTGCCGACCCCAATTAGTTTGGGATAAATGTGGTGTTGATGTTGATGCTGTTCATATGCTTTGTAATAATTCGCAATCTGGATATCAACCAATCCCTAAGACTGAATAAGTTAATGACTATGCAGCAGTTGTCTGGTTTGAATCACTGTCCTTCTCAACATCCTATCCATGAGAAAGCAGGAGGCAAGAGCGAAACCTATTCTCAATTACCTTGAATCACATTGGCTTAATAACCTTTTCAAAACTAGTTGATGACATGACATGTTTCCTGTGTTTCATGTGCATAATTAGGAAGTACGGGAAGGTGGCTATACTGACTTGTTTAGTTTCCTGCAGGGGTTGTTTATTAGGAAAGATGAAAATGAATCGGGTACACTTGGTGAATGGAATATAAGCGGAACTTACAAAGGTTTGTAATTATTTTCTGGCTAGATCAACCTCGAGATGGATTTTTTTTACCTTACTCGGAGTTTTGCGAGTACTTGTAATTCTGAATTTCCAAATACAGAAGTTTGGTGCTCTGACCTGTTGTCTCTGCTTTTAATTGATCTGTGTGGAGCCTTTGGTTTTCATTCATAGTTTTGTCTCTGCATCTAATTTGGCCATAAATGATGTGTCTGGGAACATGATATTGCAGGTACTTGGAGATTTCTAGATTCAACAAATAGCTCTTCGAGGTTTCCAGATTTCAAAAGATCTAGTGGCAACTCTATGGTTGAATTAGTTAGTACCCACACAAAAATAGCTGGTGTACATTATATTCAGGTAATGGGGAGTAGGCATTAACATGAGTATATATTACACATTCCATTACTTTCTGACTACAATGTGACATCAGGAAGTATGCATTTGGTGGATACTTTTGCAGATACTTTTTAGTAGTAACAGAATGTTTTTCCTTGTTAGCTTGTAATACCTTTAACTGCTTTTGGTGGTGTTAGGGAGTCATTATCTTTCAGGATGTTTTTGACAAGGAACGGACTGTGGGCGGCGCTCGAATCAGGATAGAAGGTGTATATATATGGCCATTTAGACAGCTTCGAATGGTAGCTAATAGGTATAATTTGCGCATAATTGTCCAAAAGTCAGTGTTGCATCTTAAGATTCTCTCACAGCTTTTTGTAAGCTGGGGACTTTGTTGGTGGAATATATGTTCATCCGTCTGGTTTTACTGTTGTACTTGAAGAACATCTTTAAACCAGATTATTCCATCCTGAATTCATTCCGTAGCAGATGATTTATGTCAGACCACATGGTTGGATTAGACCTCAATGAGATCTTTTTCATTTGTTTGAAACTAAATTCAGGTCATTCATCATATATATCCTGAGAGTTGTCCTTTTCTTGCATCAAAATTTTGTAAAATTGAAATTGGCTTTTATTTTTTCCTACCTGCCTGTTGTTTAAATGTTGGTTAATCATTTGTATGCACTTGTTATTTATTTGCAGAGTAGGCTCATTGGTTTCTTCTTTTTCTTCTCATGCATCCAACCTCATCACTTTAAGTTCTGATTTCTTCTATGTATTACCATCTTGCAGTGGAAAAGAGGGTGAGTTTAGCCAGGATGATGATTACATATCATCTAATCCTTATCATTTGGTAAATTTTTCCCTTCATGTTTGCATCTGATTTTTATAATTCTCAAAATGAGCTGTTTCTCTATTAGACTTTATGATTTGACAGTTTTTCATGTCGGTTACTCACTGGATGTTTGGGTTCCAGCTTTGTATTTCTGGCGAACAGCTTTGCATTGTTAGGGATACCGAACCTTATCTCTTCTCGGACATCAGATAAATAAATACAAGATCTAGCTTGGTTCTTTTTATGGCGCTTAGATCTAGCTTGGGTAGTTGATTTTCATGTAGAGATCGGTTACATCATCCGCACAGGGAGTTGTATATCTTATCAATCCATCATATCTCTTCTCGGACATCAGATAAATAAATACAAGATCTAGCTTGGTTCTTTTCATGGGGCTTAGATCTAGCTTGGGTAGTTGATTTTCATGCAGAGATTGGTTACAACATCTGCACAGGGAGTTGTATATCTTATCAATCCATCATATCCTTCTATAGTCTGATGATCTATTTGAAAATTATATGTTGGCAATATTGTACAGTCGTGTAATGCATAAGCTGGTTACTGCACAATATCCATACCTCGATAAGTGAAATATGGAATTTACCCAGGAAACCCGATTTTTGGATTGGACCATGGAATATTGAGTTCATAATGGCTGGAAACAAATGGACACTGTTTTTCCTATCGATTAATATTGTCTATTGCTGAAAACTAAATAACCGACTAATCTTTGAACAGCCATATTAGATCGAAGGTAGTCTAATTGTCGCCACTTTGTTCTACATAGTACCATTTTTTCATCAGTCCAACAAAATTATTGCATTTAAAATGGCACAAAGGGAGTGCCTCCGCATTTATCCTATTATTTATATGAGTTTGAGTCTATTAAATCAGTAAGTTGTTTACATCAGGGATTGGTTCTTCCTCAAAGTTAAAAGCTCAAAGTAAACAACGCAGTGTCTTTCCTTTCCGTGGACAGTTCTACTTCTTCCTTCCAAATAGCCCAAAAGTTGCCAGAGATATTTTATTCAGCCGCATCTTGTTTTTCCTTGGTCGAATTGCAGTCCTTGCTTGTCTGCAAACTGATTTTCTAGCTGCTACTTTGAACTATACTATATCACATTGGTTTGTCTGTGCTTCATATGCATGATATTCTCCTTCCTCCAATGACTAATAACTTAGACCTTTGGTGTTGGAAATAATGGCATGAAGCCAAAATGAGTTTTCAGTTGTCCATACCCCATCTAACAGTTTGTTACTCGTGCTGTCTTATTGCCCATGTTAATCCCATGTGCTGTGCTTCATTCGGTTTGCATGTGAGAGGTGTCGAGGTATCTCACGTCATTTTGTTAAGGGGTTTTTCTAGACGTTATATGACATGTTATTGTTGTCTACCTAATAGATTAAGCTTGAGGTCTTATACGTTCAATGCTTAAAGAAGCCCTGGCCAAGGACCAAAAATGTCCTGGGCAGGAGCAATGGAACAACAGATGAACTATTGTCTCCTTAGCCCCTGACGCAAGCAAAATCTCATTATCAAGATTTTACCCCTTCTAGCTGTCCAAGCTTAAGATGCTAATGCTGCTTCCTGCGGAAAAACATAAACTTTTGGTGCCATCCTGAACCTTCAGATAGCTTTCGGAGGACGTTGGACTTTCCTCTTATCTTCCAAAGTATAAGTCAAACAGGTTGTACAAAGATTTGAGAGAGATGATCCGTCCTTTGCAGGCCACGAACAAATGATCTTCATCCCAATTAGAAAGTTACCTTCTCCAAGATCGAAACAGCCAAGATGCATATTAAATTTCTGAGTCCCTAAAGTTCCTCACAACATACACTGACCATTTGATTGCTGCTTTGTCAGAAGGGAATGCTTGAGTTGAGGTTTGACTCTGTGTTTCTTGTCAACAGACGTTGGATGAGTGTCATTGCTAATACTATTTATGGTATGTCTGCGCTGGTGATAACTGATAAGCTATGTGAGTCAATGGGATGAGTGTTGTTGCTAGAGTAGATTCTAAATATGGGGAACTGTTGGTATGCCTGCGCTGTCAAAAGTTCTTTCAAATTCTCATTTCCAATATGAGCCATTAATTCTTTTTGGTTGTTCTGATTTCCTCTCTTTCTCTAATTTTAATATTTTGATGATGCTTATCAAATTATAGTTTTTCCTCATTTTGTTATCTTATTGAAGAGGTTTTGACAGCAGCAACTTTGTTTTCTGATGCAGCTTGGAGTCTTCTCATCCCAGGTTTTTCAAGAATCTCCACGAAAAAAGATATGGAGAAGGAAGAATTGTAATACGCAACTAACCTTTTCCTTTTTCATGGTATCTCTTGTTGTTTGATTTTCCAATTTCTTGAGGGAATACAATTATGTGCAGCACCAATCTATGATGTGGAGAAACATTGTAACATCGAGTTTGCAGCTCAAATATCACATATTTCTTCCAAACAAGATGGTATGCGAGCTCTCTCAGCATAATATTCTTATGTTAAAAGTCAAAGTACGTTTCTTGCAGAATTTTTGTGAAATATGCGTGCAACTTCAACACCATCTCTCTTGCGAATTTTTGTGGTGGTTCTATTCATTCCATACATAAATAATCTTCGATTCTATGTTGGCATCCGATGAACTTGCTAGCAAACTGACTATGAGAGATCCGTTTTGATACACTTACAGTCCTATTATTTATAATTCTACCTTAACTCCTTACTCCATGCAATATCTCCATGAATGCTCACCAAGGGTCAAGGAACTTGGAAGATTTTATAATTTCTTTTCTGCCCCTGCTTTCTTGCTGGTGAAATCTTTTATAGAAGAGAGATGGATGTGTTTTGAGGCTTCTATGTATCGTGAAGTATTACCATTTTCATCCTCCTTGTGCTCATTGATTTCTGACGCCTTCTGTAGATGGTGAACATGATCATTATCAAATGGAAGGTCTAATGGAGAGTCCTTCAGTGGATGATGATGGGGACTGTTTTGCACCCTTACTACTGAATGCTACTTCTGTAAACATTGAGGTTTACTATAACAAAGCAGTGAATTACACCTTGATGGTCACATTTGTATCCTTTTCATATGATCAGTAGCCCTTATCATGATTTGTTAGAAGCTTTCGGGTGCTTCCCTTAACATACTTGCCTCAGGTGTCTTTCCTTCAAGTTCTCCTCCTAATTCGACAAATGGAACATAGCAATACTCAATCAGTAAGGAGTCACATTTTTTAGGAGAAATTGTCATCATCTTTCACTTTATTTTGTACTAAGTGCACTGATTTATCTTTATCTACTAGGGAGCTGCCAAGGTCTCGATATTAATGATTGGGCAACAAGCTATTATGGATGCTTATCTTTGCCTCTTACATCTTACGGCAGGGATACTTGTAGGTAAGTTAAGACATCAATTCATGTAACTTTTCAGAGTTGTTTTTTCTTATGCAATGACATTGCACCAATAGTTGGCTGTCGTCCACGATTCATGAGAGCGAGTACATGTTTAACTCCCCAGTGATCCCCCATAAGCAGGTCTTCTTCTGATTGCTCTATGAAAAGGTAGTTTGAAGTATAAGTTCTCCTTTTAAGCTGTTACCTTCCTCTGGACAGTTTTTTGTTCTGTTTTAGTATATCAGGGACACATAGAATGATGACTAGCTCTTGCTTGATCATGGCCTAAAATGTTCTTTTGGAAATGCAGAGTCCTTGTTCAATGCTTTTGCAACTGCGGCATTTTTCAAATTCGTAGTTTTCTCAATTTTTGAGATGAGGTATCTTCTTGCCATATGGAAAGCAAGTCGACCTATGAACAACGGAGAGGGTTGGGAAACTATGAGGCGTGAGCTATCAGTGTTGTATAGTCGTTTCTGTAAGTACCGCTATCAATACAAACTTGTGATATGCATTTTGTACTACTCAACCGTTTGAAAGTTTGAATGTAATACGAGGATTGTTTCAGGTCAGGTGTAGTATTATTGGTCACTAGAAAGAATACTATGGAGGAGCAACTGTGTATTAAAAAACGAATGCTTGTTAACTGATATGATAGTAGCCACACCCAAAGAACCTTTAATGCATCTGTTCGACATTGTGGCATGCTATTTAATGTCTGAGAATTGTTCACTTTCTGATGCACCAGTTTTTATTATTCCACCTTCCATATGATCTTCCAAGTCAATAGGTCAAATCTCATTATGAAGGAAGAGGAACTGTTATTTGTAGCGCGAGTATCGAATTCACTTCACCGAAAATTTTGCAATTGACTTTTCTGTGTCACGATCTTTTTTAGATTTGGTTACTTGTGGCCTTTATACTGACGATTATGGGATTTTTCCAGATGGGATCCTTTTGGGAGGCATTCTGCTCATGTACGAGTTCCATAATTATATTCGTCCCATCCTTCTCCTTATTTACTCGTTCTGGGTACCACAAATAATTACAAATGTTCTCCGAGATTCAAGAAAACCATTGCATCCTCATTATATCCTAGGCATGACTGTCACTCGTCTGGCAATCCCATTGTACACTTTTGGCTGCCCATACAACTTTATGCGGATTGAGCCTGACAAAAGCTGGTGCATATGCTTGAGTGTGTTTCTTGGACTCCAAGCATCTATTCTACTTCTCCAGCATTATTTGGGGTCACGATGGTTCATTCCTCGTCAGGTAGGATGTCTTTATGAGTTTCATCTGCAACCCCCCTTATTAGATTATGTTCTCTGAAACTCTTGTTTGATGTTTCTGATAACTGCTGAGAGTCTCGAGGGATCTGTATTTCGTATTGCATTTGCATGTTACATTGGGGAAATGTTATAGGGTTACCGAGCGGAAAAGATGAATTTTCTCATGTGGCATGCATTTCCCTGATGAATAAATTTCCCGCTGAAGTTAGGCTATGCTTTTTTGACTGAAGAACTGGTTACTGCTTTGCCTTCCCTTAAAATTCTTTCACTCGAAAATTACCTGTGCGAATTAGGAATTTGGCGCTCTGAGTATTTGAAGCATTTGTTCAGCATTTGGGTCTGATTGCTTAACTAATGGTGGGTTCTTGGGAACAAGGTGCTTTCTGGATTTAGATTGCACTCTCTGTACTTTTTGGAAGTTTTCAGCAACACACGTAAAGGAGATAAAATGATTTCATGAATGATATTTTGTTTTCTGAGTTTTTCATGAACCTCAATTATGAAATGCCTGCCCAATGCACGGAGGTTGTCATTGACTCATTGCCAACTCCTCATTCCATCAGCCTTTTTTTTTTGGTCTAAATTCTATCAGCTTTATCTGAAGCTACTCCCCATATACTACACATCTGTGATGGAGAACTCGTCCTGGTGTGAATTTGCAGATTTTGCCAGAGAAATATAGCTACTACAGGCGATTTGATAAGGATTCAAGCCACACTACAGACTGTGTCATTTGCATGACTTCTATTGATCTAAGTCAGCGGTCAAATGATTGCATGGTTTACTTCTGCAACTTTTGGTTCTTTTATCTTCTTTTGTGTATCATCTTCTTGCTAACGACAGTTTGAAATTTCTCTTGCAGGTGACTCCATGTGACCATTTCTTTCATTCAGGTTGCTTGCAAAGATGGATGGATATAAAGATGGAATGCCCAACCTGCCGACGCCCACTACCGCCAGCCTGAGGACCGTTCAGCTTGTACATTATGTAATGTCAAACACAATTGCCAACTTGTAAGTCGTAGTAATATGGTGCCATCTAACTATTGATGAATATACCGGTTGATTTAAGTTTTAAAATGAGCAGAGTACGAATTTTCAAAAATTAGATTTAGTTCTCAGTTTGGATTTCACAAATTCTTTCTCAGTTTTTGCGCTTCTCTGCATCTCTCCCCCCCCCCCCCCCCCCCCCCCCCACCATCGTTCCCATATTTGTTTTTGGTGATTTCAGGTTTCGGATGCAACTCATTTTGTCTGTAGCCCAGCTTGAGAAGGTGGTAATGATGTAAACGGCTCCAAACTGCAGTAGATGCTAAAACAGAGACAACTATAGAGCAATAGCTGACACGATTCTTTCTTCTTTTTGCTTTCCTTACAGTGTATATTCAATAAGTACAGAAATCTCAGCAAGTGGAAAGTTCTCAATGTCATTCCATGTGTCTACATCATGTGCTCTTTCATTCTGCCTCGTGATTGTTTGTACGAGGAATTGAGAATAGATAACACAAAAGGCTGTTCTTGCCGGTATCCTATGCGTTTGTTCTAGGCAAAATGACACAAATAGTCTTTGAACTTTGGCAGAATATGCAATTTGATCCCTGAACTTTTAATTTGTTCAATTTAGTCCTTGAACTTTAGCAGAATGTGCAATTTGATCTCTAAACTTTTAACTTGTTCAATTCAGTCCCTGAACTTTTAGTAAATGTTCAATTCAGTTTCTGAACTATATGAAAATGTTTAACGTTATCCTTGATTTTAAATTAACAAAAGGATTATATTGAACATTTTTCTATAATTCAAGAACTAGATTGAACATGTACTAAAAGTTTATGGACTAAATTGAACAAGTCAAAAATTTAGGGATCAAATTATACATTCTGCCAAAGTTCAGGGACTAAATTAAACAAATTAAAAGTTCATAGATCAGATTGAATATTCTGTCAAAGTTCAGGGATCATTTATGTAATTATCCCTTTGTTCTATCTACACTTTATGCCTTTGCTGGCCGCCATGTCAAGCTTAGTTCGCGCTGCTGGCGACCATCGTATCCGCGACTTTAGTGGCTCTCTCAACCCTCATGCTAAGGAAGGACAAACTTGATGAGAAAAAGATAAAACGTTAGGTACCTCTTGGGGAAAGAAAGTGGTGTTCCGTTTTCATGAGAAGTGAAATTGTTCGTGGTTTTCAGGATGTTGGTTCTCCTATTGGCTAGTAGCCAAGTACCAACGATTATAACGGTCATTTGTAAATTTTAAGGTTGCTTGACTAACTTCCTAAAACAGAAAATTAGTTTTGATTGGTAAAGTGTCTAGTAACTTTGTATTAAAAGTACTAACTAGCTACGGAAATTACATGAAAAAAAATCAGCAAAATGAGTTTGCGTGTTCATCTTGCCTCATTTGATTAAATGAGAACGAGGAAGAATCCACACGTTGCCACGGTAAAAATTTCCATTTACATATATCTTTTAAACATGGATTCCATGATAGAGAATTTTTCTTGTACTTAGCATTTAAGGTTCTAGGATTAAGACAACCCAGTAAGGGTACATCCCACTGTGCTATACACTACATAGTTTTTTGTATGCGAAGGACTACGTGACTCAACGCAAAGGAAAATACGTTCACAATTCGAAATTCATCTAATTTGAAATGCTAAATTGTTTTTTTTTTTTGGAGTTAATTCCTATTTTCTTTGGAAAAAGCTATTAAATTTTGTCAGAAGAACTTTGAAGTCGAGTATTGAAATTTGTAAAGGAATGGAAAACGTTGCCAACGAAAATTTTCTGGACTTGCTCCAATCAAACACGCCTAGTCTCATACCAAAGTCATCTCAAGGACAACATTTAGCGATCATTTTTCCTTTTGTTGACAATTTCTCGGGGGTGACATATAGACAAATTGGATTTTTTGAGAACCATAAGACTGATGTAATACGTACATACAAGCTTTGGAGTAACATCCAGAGTATACATACATGCAAGTCTGAAAGTTATTATGGCTTCCGGAGCCTCACCTACATTGTTTTTGATTACATATCAAGTAATCTAGGAGTGACTCGAAGGAGAAGGAGAAGGGGAAGGAGAAGGCAATGAAGGAAGAGGAGCGGTTGCCGGGACCCCCGGAGGAGCAAAAGCAACCGGACCGCGGAAACCACCCCCCGCACGGATGCTGGAAACAGTCTACCGGGTGCTCAAGGGCGGCTTGACATTCCTCCTTGCTCCGCTGGAACGGCTTCTCGGGCAAGCAGTTATGGCTTTCGTCGTAGGCTATACCCTTAGACGTCAAATTCACGCATATTCCTTCCTCTTCGCAGAAGTAGTTATAAGAGAAGGTGAAGTTCACCAAGCTCGGCAAGATGCACACGCCCGAAGGCACGACGCCGGTCATCATGTTGTGTCCTAAGTTCAGCTGCTCCAGATGCGCTAGCCCCGCAAGGCTGTAGGGTATAGGACCTTCGACGTTGTTCAAGCTCACATCCAGCACTCTCAATTTATACAGGAACCCGACTTCGGGCGGTAAACACCCCGACAAACTGATATTGATCAGAAGCAACTCCTCCAGAGTATCAGCAGAGTCAGCAATGCCGGGTGGCAAGCAACCACTGAAGTTGTTGTTCGCCAGCACGAGAACTGAAGACGAAGTCCGGCCCAAATTTGCGGGTATGGCGCTAGTAAACCAGTTGTTATTGACGAATACCGCGTCTAGACCTTTCTGGAAGAGTTCCGGGGGCAATGACCCCTCGAACTCGTTGTAGCGGATGTCGAGATAATGAAGAGAAGGCATGGAGAGAACAACCGAAGGAAAAGCTCCCACAAACCTGTTGTTGCTGAGATCGAGTTCGTACAGGAGCGCGAGATTCGCCAAGGTTTGTGGCAGTATTCCGCAGAACCGGTTGCTGTTCAAATGGAGGATGGCGAGGTCGGTCAGAAGGCCTAATTCTTCTGGGAGCAACCCGGCTATGTCGGCAAGGTTTAGATCGATACTGGCTACCACCTGAGTTTTGGGATCATCAAGTGCCGCCGCACAATAAACACCCGAATAGTTGCAAACAGACAGACCGGACCAGTTGGTGGTGAAGTTGTGCGGGTCGGAGTAGATCACGCGCTTCCACGCTTGAAGGGCAATGTAGGCTTGGTAGAGCCTGGGGTTGGACACGTGGGAATTGTGAGACTGGTGCCGATACTGATAGTGTCGGCCGGGATGGTGGCCGTGCTTTGCGGCCGTATTGTAGTGTGGTAAGGCTATGTGAAGCAGCAAGAAGATAAAAGCATGGGGAAGAATGAAGGAAAGTGAGTGTAAAGCCATTCCTGGTGGTAAGCTTCTCTCTCTATGCAGTGAATAACCAGGTGGGCTTGTTTTATACAAGAAAACGCGCCCTTTTCAGTTGAAAACGTTCAGTCCTCCGTTTAAAACATGTAATTCATGTCCTGTTGACTTTAGTTCTTTCATACTTGACCTCGGAGGACCTGTTGCAACGACCATTTAAAACGACAGTAATCCGTTCGGGAACATGTTCCAGACAGTCTTCCGGCCTTTCATTCTTGTAATAATGTTCATATCTAGGAAGAGAAAGGCAGAGGTCAACGAAAGATACTGGTGAAAAATGACAGTTTTGCTCACCGCGACGGAGATCGTAAAGCAGCTTGGTAGCGGCACAAGATTTATTCGGAAAGTTTTCCTGCAAAATCACTGTTCTGGATGAGAGCGAAGACATGATTTCCTGCGGCGGAGGACGACGGCCTCGATGGGGACACAGCTCCTAACCTTGTAGTTTTCGTTGTTGTTCGAAGTGGAGCGGGAGAGAGACAGTTTCCGTCTCCATCGGAGTTTCTTGAAATTCAAGTGATGTAGGAATAATTTGACGGAGGTCCAAGCGTTATCAAAACCCCCCTTGAACTTAACCGAGCAGAGATCTGTCTAAGATTCTTGACTAGAGAGCTTTCTTGGTTAGGAAGAATGTAAGGAAAACACCCATGAAAATGAATTCTCATTTAGGTGGTCTAGGAATTGAGGTGAAAACATTGAACTCTGTGACCTGAAAGCGTTATCCATGAAAGAACCACTTCAGAATTACAAAGAAGTTAAGACGGTATTTCCTATCTCTTTGGAAATACAGATTCTTTGCAATAAAAAAAAAATACATTTTGGAGAATGAGGAAGAGGCATTCGATCATGTTAAAATTCTGCAGAAACGGCGTCTAAGAGATACTTGATCATGTTAAAATTCTGCAGAAATGTGCCTCTCCTCGAATCGATCGGTGTGAATTGGGGAGCCCATTATCAACAAAGCTTTGAGACCGCCCGCCTGGAACTCGGAAACGGCATGGCCCAATGTCATGCTTACCTATCCAAATGGCTTGACATAAGCGCAGTGATAATTTTCTTTCCTCTCAGACAAATAGGAAGACCAGTGGACAAAACTGAAGTTCGAGACCACACTGTAATTGCTTACAAATTTTAGCAGAACACAATCTTCCACGGAGAACAGAATTTCTGCCTGACAAGCAATTCTGAGGAGCTACACCCACCGGAAAGATTCGAGTGGATGCAAAATCTTACTCTTACAACACAATTCACAAGGCGAAAAAGAAGAACATGCAGCATCTAGTCTTTCCAAATTCCAATGCGCAAAAAACAAAGTAATTGATGAAAGCATTTCTCCTTGTCCGAATTATTTCAAGATTCAAAGGATGACCTACGTAATGCTTTCATAATCGTCATCATCTCCCTTACCATCCTCCTATTAGCCGCCGCCAGAACCGTACTTTTTGCCGAGCAACAGAAGCTGCAGCTTATCATATCCAGCCAGCACGCCAGCGCCTGCAACGGCACGGAGGATATTCGCACCAGCACCCTTGAAGAGTGATTTGGTACCTTCCTTCTGGATAATCTGGTTGAACGCATCCAATGAACTCTTATACTTCACAGCCTCTCCAGAGGTCATCATCATCCGTCTACGTACAGTATCAATCGGGTAGGAAGCAAGTCCAGCACCTATTGTGATTGCCCAGCCGAGCAAGAAACTAGCTAGGAAATTATCCTGCAAAAACCCAAGCAGGCACAAGTTAAAAGAAGGGATATCCAAAGCTGCAAACATCATTTCATGGCTCAGTTCACCCCATATTTGCCGTCGTTACTGATGGGTTGACCTGACGTGTCAAAACTAATCTGAATGGCAAGGTCATCAGATTAATAGGACAAGTAAATTTGAATTCATTCAAACAATACTCAGGGGGGAAGAGCAAAACTAATGAGCAGGCTCAATTACAAATCAGAGCAAAGCAAATGATCCCAATGCCAAAAATAAGTCAGGATCAACTGGAAACACAGTAATGTGTAGCCGCTTTTGTCCTCTTAACGTTTTTACCGAAGAAAACGACGAATTAAGCACAGGGGAGAGGAGAAAGATATTTGAGGAAGCATTTTCTCAATCATTTATATTTTGGAGAGCATAAGATGATCCAATGCACATAGTAAGTTTATATACCTGCAACCCTCCAACCAGAACCACAGGCTTCAGAGAGTCGTACATTCCGAAGTACAGCCCTCTATACACAATGATGCCAACACACGAGATATTGAACCCGCGATACAGGCCAGCCATGCCATCAGATTTAAGGGTCTTCTTGTAAACATCAACCAAACCATTAAATTGCCTCTCGCCGCCCTTCTTAGCAGCCTTCGCGTCATTAGCCAAACGTGTTCGGGCAAAATCTAGTGAGTAGACAAACAGGAGAGATGAAGCACCAGCAGCCCCACCAGAAGCTAAGTTACCAGCAAACCATTTCCAGTATCCATCACGGTCTTTCTTAAAGTTGAACAACCTCTTAAAGTAATCCTTGAATGCGAAGTTCAAGGCCTGGTAGAAACATTAAGCAAACATATCAGAAATTTCCCACGAATAGGGATGGTAAAATAACGTAATAATCAAAAGGGCCAACTGAAAAATCTGTGACAAAATTCAACAGTTAAAAGAGTAAATCTAGTTCCCTCCAATACAAAAGGCCATCGATTATCTCATCAACACCCAGAAACCCAAGATTTAGAACAAAGTGTGAAGGATTAGCTAAAAAGAAGCTATTTATGACTACCATGTTTATCCATGCAAGGAAAATCACCTGGGTTGGGAAGTATCTGATGACGTTGGCTGTGTTGCCTCTCCAGAGAGCAATCACACCTTCATCCTTAATAGTTCTGGCAAAGCAATCAGCAATTCCCTTATATGGTGCAGATAGCCTTCCAGTCTTGATCATTTCATCCTGATTTTGTATCAACAATTTAACACGTTCAATTGGAGCAGCAGCTGTCTTGGATACAGCAGCAGAGACTCCTCCCATGAGAAAGTCAGTTAGAAAACCTTTTACACCTTTCTCGGAGGGAGCTTGAACAAAAACAGGAGAAAGGGGTGACACAAGTTCCAGTCCAGTGCCTTGAAATGCTGGATGCAAATAACTTTGTGACCTTCCATAGATATATCTGCCAGTCAGATTGTCTGCAACATAGTTTCCTGGGCGCACGTTTGGAGAAAGTCTCGATCTGAGGTAAGACTGCCCATGTATTGTCCGAATTATAGATGGACCCTGTGATCCATCCGCCATAATTGCAACTCAAAAGCTGACCTGCATACAAAATGACACCAGATGAGGAGATTTATGTACGTATACCCATGGATTTTATTTAACATGCTCTACAATGCCTTTCAATATGGATGATGACAATGTCCACCGCAAACGATGATGAACACGAGAACGATATGGAGGATGCCTCAGCAATCATGGCGCAGTTTCAACAAAGACTAAGGAAAGAACATTTTCTGGTCAAAGCTCTCCAACATCTAAAATTCGATCGCAAGTCAAGAAAAGCTATTGATTCCAAAAATCTGAGTGAATTAATCATATCCCAATGTGAAGTACTTTTTGCTGTAACCAGAACGACAATATGCATTGGAATGTTGAAAGTACATGCAACATCTACTCCACGTAACCAGTGCAGGCAGAAGATCCAAACCCAAATTCGCACTTCAAGAAAAGAACACGCCAAAAATAGTTCCAGACCTCAAATCACTAGCCGATGCAGAAAACCTTGACCAGAAGTGATAAATTTGCATCCAGTCGACTATCTCCCACGACAAACGAGTTTTGAGGCCATTACAAAATTATTCATCATTCAACTTTTCGATATTTCAGATGCGATGCAAGTAAAAGGGTGGAATCCTCGCAAAGAGATTGCGAGCAGACTACCCGTACCACCTAATGATCTAAAACTAAGCAAGCATCGCACTGCCATATCGATGATGACAGCCTCTAAGAGCCCACTCGCATCATCTCATAACACAACCTTCTCAGAAGGAAATCAGAACTTCAAAACAAATCCTATAACAAGATAAAACCGCAAATGATTCAGAGTCACAAAGATCGCCTCCGCAATATCCGGTCCTAAACGAAAGATCCATATCAACAAAAGCACGAGAAACACTCTCAGTCAAAGCAAGCTCGAGCGCGAACTCGCAACTCGAAAATGCCACCAGACCACATCAGACAGTGAGCACGCGATCTCGACATCATCCGATTCAATCTTCACCGCAAAACAATCGGAACGGGGACGTAATCACGTCGAGTCGCTGAGCCGAAGTTCACAAAGGCGAAGAGGCGAGAGAGAGAGAGAGAGAGAGAGAGACTGACCTTGGAAGGTCGCCGGGAGAGCGATGACCGAACTGCACACTCCGCAGCTGACTGGCGGAAAAGCTTCCGAGGGTGGAAAATGACGAATCTTTAATGGTCGATCAGCCGAGGACACCTAGGGTTTCTTCAAATGACCGCATTGTCCTCCCTCCTTTCTCGGAAATGACATTCGTGCCACGATGCTGACATTCTTCCTCTTCTTTTGACAAAGGAGAAGCCCGCGAGGGACCGAAGGATAGGAGAAAAGTCTGACCAGAAGAAGAAAAATGATAGGAAAAAATACTTGTCTGAATCCAGATCTACGCGGGTCGGTTTACCGTGGTCGATGATTGCGTGGCTCCCACAGGTGACCCTCACATCATCAACGACCATGATCATTTTGGTTCCATAAATTCGCGATTGAAATAAAAAATTCTCCACACACACACACACACAAAAAAAAAAATTTGTTGACAACCTACG
This sequence comes from Rhodomyrtus psidioides, assembly GCA_021437785.1. Taxonomy (NCBI): domain Eukaryota; kingdom Viridiplantae; phylum Streptophyta; class Magnoliopsida; order Myrtales; family Myrtaceae; genus Rhodomyrtus; species Rhodomyrtus psidioides. Next base: position 5,095,850 of record JAILYB010000010.1, on the reverse strand, counting down.
AGGCTACGAGATGACTCACGGCATCAATACTTTAGATTCACTAAAATGTGATAAAACATTGTCGTGGTGGTCTAAAAAAGCAATTCGAGAATGCCACGGTTCCCTAAAGTATCTGACTACATAATTACGTTGTTAATGCATACGAATCCTATCAATCCCAATTTCTCGGATCGATGAGACTAGGACTAACCTAATTAAGGTAGAGCTCTAACAAAAAGTTGCTGAGATCCAACTTGGAGTTTAAAAATACCTCATCAAGTTCGACCACTCATATAAATAACAAAAACCTCATGCGTTGCACAAGTAAACTTCACGCCTCATGTTCTTATAAAACTTCCAACTTTAACTTTAGTCCTAATTCTACTTTTATTTTTATTTTTTTGTTCAATCCAAACTTCAAGCTTCTAGTCCAATCCCACTTCCGCCCTCTATATATATACATTGTCTAAACCACTGACTTTAAGTCAAGTCACAACTCTACTTTGAATCTTTTGTCTTATAAAAACTACAAGCTTTTACTTGAGTCTCACGTCTGCATCTGTTAACTATCCGCCCAAATTCGCCCTTAGTAACGTGACATTCACGTAATTACTCTAGTATCTTCTCAAATTTCATATCCAATAAGATGTCTTTTTGGAGGGGAATTTTCATGTCAGCCAAAACGACGTCTTATTGGATATGAAGTTTGGATAAAATCTGGAGCAATTAGGTTTGATTTTCTTCAATTGCTCTTACTCCTAAAACGATCTTCCTTCCATCTCGCTCTGGGGTCTTCGATTTTGCGCTTAATCTTTAATCTATCGTGCCCGGGAGTCTGCCATCTATTTGCGGTTGAAGGGCCCGCACTCAAGATACTCGGCTAGGGACACTTTTTTTCTTTTTCTTTTTCTTTTTTGATTTGAGGCTAGGGACACTTGAGTAGCTCACGTTTAAAACTTCTCCATCTCTAGTTGTGAAAAAAAAAGTTGGTGGGAATAGATTTTGAACTCAAGTAAAAGTTGGCAGTTTGTTATTAGATTAAAAAAAAAAGGTAGAATTGGGACTAGATTTTAAATTTAGGAGTTTTTGCGGAACAAAAAAATTTAAGTTAGAATTGAAATTGGATCTAAACTTCGCACTCGTGGGACCTTTTTGGCATGGGCTTTCACGAATGACATGAATCGGGTCTAGTCCCATTTCGGAGGAGAGCTTACGAGTTTTACATGCCCTCTTAAGAAGCTCGACTTCAATCAACTTTACTAAAAAAAAACACACACACACACTTTTTTGAAACTTTTCAGCTTTTACAATTATGTTATGTAATTTAGTGGTGCTGGCTTATATCAAAGAAATTGCCGGGGCCCTTCATTAGGAAGTTCGGACACTCGGGACTTTACCATTGGATCGTGGTTAAGTCTCGGCACATGTTCGGTAACTTTCAGGCCTTTTCATTTTTAGGGTACATCACCGTATTGCTTCATGTCATAAATTTACTAGCCTAATACCCTAAAAAAAAAAAACTTCTGAATTTAGCAAAATTCTCAATTCTATCCTAAATATTTTTTTCCGTCCTGTAAAAAACTCTTGACTCTAGATCCAATTTCAATTCTACCCCAAACTTTTTTTGTCTCATAAAAAAACCCCCATTTTAGGTTTATATTCAATTTTCTCTTACATTTTTTTGTCTTATAAAAAATCATTAAATTTAACTCCAGTCCCAAATTTGTCCCCATTTACCTTCTATCCAATATTGCCCTTAGTGAGCTTACGAGGTTTTCTCACATCAATTAGTATCCTTTTTTCCCGGGAGAAGTGTCAAAAAAGTCATAAACTTTTGCATTAGTGTCAATTTAGTCATAAACATTTTTTGGTGCCAATTCAGTCCTAAACCTTTTGCATTGGTGTCAATTTAGTCCTAAACCTTTTTTTGGTGCCAATTCAGTCCTAAACCTTTTGCATTAGTGCCAATTTAGTCTTAAATCTTTGATAATTTATACTAATCGAGTTAATCCAACTAATTTTGATCGAAAATGACTAATGTGGACATCGATTATCCTACATGGCATGACAAACGCTGATTTGGATTTTTTTAAATATTATTTTATAATTTTAAATAATTTTTAAGCATTTTTTGTTTTTAAAAAAAATATTTAAAATATCAAAAAATATTAAAAAAATATCCATGTTAGTGCAAACCGTGCCACGTAGGACAATTGATATTTGTGCCAATGATTTTCGGCCAAAATTGATCGAATTGACTCAATTGGCATAAATATAAAATATTTAGGACTAAATTGGCACTAATGCAAAAGGTTTAGGACTAAATTGGCACAAAAAAAAAGGTTTAGGACTAAATTGGCACTAATGTAAAAGGTTTAGGACTGAATTGGCACCAAAAAGGTTTATGACTGAATTGGCACTAGGGTAATAGGTTTAGGACTTTTTTTATACTTTTCCCACTTTTTCCCAAGATTTATATCCAAGAAGATGTCTTTTGGAGATTTATTTCCATGTCAACTTAAACAACGTCTTCTTGTATAATTTGGGTAAAAACTAGAGCGATTAGGGTTAGCTTTCGTAATTTGCTCTTACTTTTGAGAGGATCTTCCTTCCATCTCGCTCGGGATCTTTGATTTTGTGTTCAACCTTCAATTCTTGTGCTTGGGAGCGTTCTATCTCTCGCAATCGAAAAGCTCGTGCTCGAACACTCGACTCGAGACGCTCGAACTGATCGTGCTTGGAAGTTTTCCATCTCTCGATTATCAACAAGAAATTTTGGATACAGAATTGATGGAGCACATTTTTCACTCAAGTAAAAGATTGTGGTTTTTTTATGAAAGTGAAAAAAAAATTGGGGTAAAATTTGAACTAGACGGTAGAACTTGGACGAGACCTAAAATTGGTGGTATTTTACGGGACAAAAAAGGGTTTGGAATAGAATAATGACTATGCTTAAAATTAATGATTTTTCATGGAACGTGAAATTGGGATTGGAACGACAATGGGTTTCTTTTTTTTAGGGCTTTAGGCTTAATTTTTTATTTTATTTTTTTGGTCAACGGCTTAAATTTGTTATGACAAGTCACGTATTTAGGGTGGGTTTGGTTTAGCATTTTCAAAACTCTTTGAGATCTGAAAGCTCATTGGGGTAACTGTTGGCTGTTTGGTAACCGTTTTGAAATAACTTTTGGATGAAAGTCGGCATTGAAAATGCTGAAGCTCCAATTAATGAAAATTGTTTAATTGTCTATTTTGCCCTCACAAATTTAGTAAGTATCATTTTTGCCCTTTTTAAAATGCCCAAACCCTAAACCTACGCTTTACTCTTTCGTCATCCTTACTCTCCTGCTCCCGCTTGCACTTTGCGTCTGCCAATTTCTTCTCGTAGTTCCTCTCCTGCCACTCGGTCGCTCGAGGGTGCTCCATCTCCTCTTCGTCTCCCGGTGAGATTTTTTAATACCCTTCGCTCGCGTTCTCTATTCTCGACCTCTGTTCTTCAGATTTGCGACTCCCTAGTGTGTTTTCCCCTTCCTTTTTGTTTTGTGTGGTTTGGGGTTTTCATTTGTGTCGGGATTGGAATTTCAGTTCTGGGTGTTTCTGTTGTTGTCGTTGTTCCGTTAGGTGCTTCGGTCTTTCGATCGCGAGTCTGAATGGTTTATATGTGTTTTTGTCTCTTCGAGGTTTTGTTGGCATTTGGGATTGTGCGTGTTGTTATATTAGGATGCTTCTTGTCCCCGATCACGGCGGGGTATTTGGCGGCGTAGAAATGCGGAGGATTGGATTTGTGTGGGAGAATTGTTGTTTTTGGTGTCCTAGGAAATTTTATAAAAGTGATTGCTAGAGGAACTGAGGTAGTTGTCAATTATAATTCGGCTTATGGTCGAGGTTAGAGGCTATCAAGTGTCGGCTATGAGAATGGAAGGGAGATTTTGGGTTCGTGAGATTTTCCTTTCTTCGTACTTGAGAGTGAACTGTTGTGATTACCCGGATTTCTATTGTTCTTTGCTATCCACACAATTAAGTCAAACTGATGGAAGTTCACCATGCCCATTTTGCATACTGTCAAGGAGTCAAGCAGCTAGAAGTTCACCATCCAATGAAGTATTTTGCATTTGCCTTATTACCATGTTTTAGCATACATTATTTGCTGCCTCGTTTTTCTTTTGCAATGACCTGTTTGATGCTTGTACTTTTGGGAATGACAGTTTGCCTAATTTTTTTAGCTTGTTTCAGATTTTGTGCCAATTCCAAATGTAATTTAGTCTAGTGTCATCAGATTTGATTTGATATTTCTGCAAGAGACCTAAAGTGGAGCGGCCGAGTGGCAGGAGAGGAACTACGATGGCCACCCCTCACTACGATCAGAAATTGAGCGAGCCTCTGACGTATTGAAAAGAAGTGGAAGATTCTAAAGAGTGTGCTAAGTTATCCATACAAAAAGCAAGTGAAAATCGTGATAGCGGCAATGACTTTGCATAACTATGTACGAAGAAATGCCGTGAAGATAAACATTTTGTAAGAGTCGATTTGGATCCAAAGTTATATATGGTGGATTCCGTTGTAAATGAGGAGGGTATTACTTCAAATGATGATGCATCATTTGAGATAGCATGTGTACGTGATCAAATAGCTTAAGTTTAGGAAATGTTTGATGAGGTTTGTAGTTTTTAAGGGTAATGAATGTCTTGAGCTTAACTTATGTTATCATATCCTCTTTTGCTACTTTTTGTTATTGGCTAAATAGTTCACGGAACCATGAATTTCTTTCAATGTGATTTTATTTATAAGGGTTGTCCACAATTCCCTGATGCCAATCCTTTCGAGCCGAGCAATGACGGCAGCAAAAGAGAAGCCCATCACACTCCACCATTCTGATTCAACTCAAACAAAACTTTCAAAAGAAACTTGTGATTGTGCGACATATCTAGCTTTTGGACATGAAGCACCAGCGAGGCCTTGAAGCAATTGCACAACGCCATTAACATTCCTTTTGAATATTTTTAGCAAAAAAAGAAGTTGTTAATTTTATTTATAAATTATTAATACATATCTTTAATATTGTCATTAATATATAATTTAAAAAAGTTGCAGAGTTCTTTTATCAATTTTGAACCAAATAAAAATAAAAAGCTTAAATTAATCACTCAAAGGCACATTCCGAATATTTTTCTACCAAATAACTTTTATCTCAAAGTTGCTTTTCAAAGCAGAGTTCACCAAACAGTATTTACATTTTCTCAAAGTTCTTTAGGCTAAACTGCTTTGCATTTCCCAAAGCTCCTTGAAAATGTTGAACCAAACCCACCCTTACTTAGAAACGTGTTCATTTTATCAAAAGCGGAGACAACGCTCGTGATTTTAAAAAATCAATTCATGTTCGCCTACGGGAACATATTTATTATTTACGATGATTAATGCTTGGAAAAGTTTTTTTTTTTGTCGGTAGCATGGAAAGATTTGATTGGTCGGCGCCATTTTTTTCCAAGCGGATTTTTTTTTTTCCTTCAGAAATCTCATGTCACGTACCACTCGATGGGCTTAGGTAGGCGATCAGACTCTTCAACCTTGTCCCAGCCTCCCAGGCGTAAAACTTGTTCCTTATTTTCCCCAAACATAAGGGACGAGAAAAGTGCTAAAAAATCATAAACTTATTACATTAGTATCATATCTGCCCTAAATTTTTTATTGGTGTTAATTCAGTCCTTAATCTTTTGTATTTGTGCCAATTGAGTCAATTCGAGTAATTTTGAGAAATGGATCGCCTAACCTTTCCTCAGAAGGTTAGGTCATGCCTTTGAAATCTGGGCCGTTCGTGTTATGAATGAACGGCCCAAATTATTACTGACAAATATATATATATATATATATATTCAAAAAATTACTCTCTAAAAATAGAAGATTTGGGCCATCCGTCAAAAAAAGGACGGTCCGGATCCCAAAGGCAGGCGCCTAACCTTCTGAGGAAAGGTTAGGCGATCCGGATCAGTAATTTTGACTAGAAATCGCCGGAGTGGATGCCGATTGTCCTACGTGGTACCGTTGATGCTAACGTGAATATTTTTTGATGTTTTCAATGACTTTTTTTGGTTTCTTTTCTTCTATTTCCTTTCTATATGCTTTTTTTAATTGAGAGCCTGCACCTCGCCAATCCTCAATAAAATAATATAAAATAAAGAGAACAAAATGAAAAAAAAATATATTGAAGATATAAAATATATATATATATATATATATAAGATAATGTCAACGTGTTGGCCGTGCCACATGGGAAGATTGATGTCCATGTCCGCAATTTCCATCAGAGTTGACTGGATGGATTCAATTGGCATCAGTACAAAAGGTATAAGACTAAATTGGCACAAATGCAGTAGATTTAAGACTTTTTTTTACACTTTTCCACATAAGAGATATGTTTGTTTCCTTCTATATAAAATGATCAACACGAAGAAACAATTATTTTTTCTATCTTCACTTGCCTGTTTACTCTTAAGGCGTGCCTTTTTTAGTAAATGATTTTTTTCGAGAATTAATTTTTACAAAAATACATGCTTAGAGTTAGGACATGACAACACTTCTGAAGTGCAATTTATGCACCAGAAGTGCCTTTGGAGCAGAAATCTAATTAGTAACGCAACTTTTGAAACAAAAAATCATTCGGTTTAGCAACTTCAATTTTCTACTTTCGAATCATTTTTTGGCTCCAAAAGTAGTTCTGGAGCCGCATTTTTTTTGGCCAAAAAGTTTTGGAGCCAATTGAAGAATTAAAAAAAAATTACTTCTCTTCACAAATGAAAAAAATCAACTTCTAACCATAAATTGATTTCTAAAACGGAAGAGCTGCCATACGCGCCCTAGATTTGTTAACTTGCCGGTAGACATGCAGTTTTGCTAGTTAATGGTCTGAGGGGAGGGGGGTCGCAAGCAAGGATCGAGTAACTATTATGTATGGGAGCAGAGATAACCTCGAGATCGAGATCGAGATCGAGAGAGAGAGAGAGAGAGAGAGAGAGAGAGAGAGAGAGAGAGAGAATGGTAGCTAGGAAGATTGAAAAAAAAATCGGATTTTTTTCCTTCGTATTAATTTTGCTGATTTTTTTTTATAAAGTGAAATTTTCAGTGAAATAAACTTACTCCGAGTGTTCGAGCAAGCCTAACAAATATTGAATCTCACAATCAAACGACTTCTAGCTGAAATTGGAATCTTCTCATCATAAGTTTCCGCTTTCAAAATCGAGCGATACTAGGCTTACGAGAGCCATTTTACTCATGAGGTGACGGACGGTTATCGAATGTTTAATTGAACTTAGCCACGTTAAACGCCAAATACTAATCTTCTATGTTGCTTTGAAGGTCTCTTTTATATGCTGATCTAGCATTTATTTTACGTGGGACGAAAGCTGGGGTCCGAGAAACAGCAACTTGCCCGTTTTGTACTGACGTCCCTTGCATGCACAGGAAAGGGACCAACGGCGGCAGCTATCCCACGCGCTCCTCATCGCATGAGCTCGCCACGTTTCGACCTCCCCTCGGTCCGCATTTTAGGCGAGGAGATCCGAAAGTCAAAGTCGTCGTTTGACCTGTCCTGTGTCCAATGAAGATTAGACACGTCGCTTCCTTTGGGAGGTCCCTCCACCACCAGAACTTTCTTCCTGCCGGTCCAACCGTGAACAACCGCAGACCTAAAGACCACGCGCCGTACGCTCCTCATTGTGGCGGGTGGGGCCACCACTCACGAGAATCATCAGCCCAAGCTGAGCACTATAGCTCGTGCACCTCCCTATGCCTAGGGTTAGGTGGTTGATCCATTTTTTTCATCTGTAAATAGAAAAATAAAAAAATTAATACTACATAAAACTTCCAATCGGGACGCACATGATAAATTTATTTCTAACTAAAATTTTTTACCACAAAAGACCTCAAATTGATACCCGCATCACAAATATATCTCCAACTATTGAACGTGAAAAAAAAACTCTCGTACTAATACTCATGTGACAAATTTACCCTACATTAATATCAATTCATTAATACCACGAAAAATCCCAACCTGATACGTATGTACCAAACTGGGGTAAAAACCCCAAGTTGGCACACCTATCAATTGTCGCATATAATCTAACTTAGTAATTTCATGGTAAAATTTAACATAAACTAACAAAGAGTGAATTTGTCACATTTATATCAATTTGAGATTTTTTGTGATAAAAAAATTAGTTTGGGATAAATTTCTCATACATGTTCTAATTTGATGCGATGTTAAAAAAATATTCATTTCATATATTTTTATTCCTACGCTTTTTTATTTTATTTTTATAGTTATCTATAAAGAGCATGTCACTGAATTTTTCAAAATTATTCAGATACCACGATATTAGAATAAATGTGTCTATGACATGCATAAACACATAAAATGATGTCCATCCTCAATTTGCTGATCTTTGAAAAATTAATCTTTCCTTTGATTGGCAATATATTTTATACAACTACAGTTAATAGGTGCAAAATCGTGCGGGATACACGTTCTTAGCATAATTTGGCGCCAAGCTTGCCCTTAATTTCTTACTCCACATGCTTAAGGCGTCCCTTTTCTCTATGCTCTCACTCTCTCTCTCTCGAGAAATTTATGTAGATCAGTATCATCAGTCTCACGTGGGTCTCGTTAGATGTCGTATTTTTCTCGGGATAATTGCACTAAAAATCTCAAAACTTGTGACGAACATGCAATTACGTCTTGAAATTTTCAAAAGTGCAATTAAATCTTAAAACTTGTCAAATTGATGCAATCGGGTCATTCTATTAACTCCATCTTATCATGGCTAATACAAAACGCTGATGGGGCTAGGGTGAGCATAAGTCTAAGGTAGAATCGAGAATCGGACCGATCGACCATAGGAACTGATATGGTTCTAAGTTCTCGCGGTTGTCGGTTCGGTTCCCGATAAAAAAAAAATCGGTATTATGCGGCTCGACTCCCAGTTCCTGTAATAAGAACAGAACAAGGAACTTGAAACCAAGAAATCAAATTGAGAATTTTATTTATGGGTTTTAAACTCTTTATTGTTTGTTTTCTTTTAACGTGATCATTATTATTTATGGATTGTTGTTGTTGATAAAAGTGAATTTTTGTTAAGCCTTTCACTTTTATTTTGCTTAGTTGAAAATTGAACAAAAAAAGAAGAAGCAAAAAAAAAGAGATAATAAAAAAAAGAAATTGGCTAGTTCCTGAGTAAAATATGAAACCGATTAACATGGTAAGTCGTAGGTTCCATCATATACTAGGCAGATGAGGAGACCGGAGGAGTTCTAACTGAAAATTTAGACCGGCCTCGGAACCACTCGTCCCTAGTGGTTAAAATATTAAAGGCTAAAACGGCGCTATTTTGGTCCAAAATATTTCAATTCAATTAATAGATAACCTAAATCGTACATTTTAAGAACCGTAAGAGTCAATTGCACTTTTATCAGAAATTTAGAATTTTTTTTTTACCTTCGATTTTTTTTCCCCCGTGTATATCTCTGGCGCTCGTCGCCTCCCCTACATACGTACGACAAGGGACCGGAAAAGCACAGTTTCAGAATCAAAAATCAAACGAAAATGGAGCTTGTGGTCCTCACAGACACCAAAACACAAACGCTCAGTCTCTCTCTCTCTCTCTCTCTCTCTCTCTCTCTCTCCACCTTTTCCCACCCCTTATAATTCCACTACACCACCATTCCATCACCATCCTCTTCACTCTGCCTCTACCCCCCAACAATCATCTGCATCATCTGGTTCACCGGAAGCGCCTTACAGAGCCTCCTTCCACGAGGGCGATGACGGAGAAGGGAAAGCAGAGAGCCGACTTCGAGGAGAAGGTGAAAGCCGAGCCGGCGGCGGAGTACGACGACGGCCTCGGCGACGGAGAGGAGGAGGAGGACGACGACTCCAAGAAGAAGAAGATGTCGTCGTCGAGCGGAGGCAAGCGAGGGAGCGGTAATAGCAATTCGGTCGGCATGTGCATATATACAATGGCGTTCCATCGCGCCTCCTCGTTGTTTGTACTTTGTTCGCCAACTTGAGACCTGTGATGAGCTTTCTAGACGGGAGTGGATTTAGTAAGATCTTTTTTTTTTTGTGTGTGTGAACTGCTCTGATGTTTAGGTACCGCGTCGAGGAATTGCCAGGCGGAGAAGTGCACGGCCGATCTCACGGAGGCGAAGCAGTACCACCGGAGGCACAAGGTGTGCGAGCAGCACTCCAAGGCTCCGGCGGTGGTCGTCGCCGGCGTTCACCAGCGGTTTTGTCAGCAATGTAGCAGGTCCAGTCCGATCTCGTTGAAATCCTGTTGGGGTGTTGTGTGATGCGATGTGGTGTGTTTTGTGTGATCCTAAGTAGTGAACTTTGAACACGAAAGATCTCGCGATCAGTAGCAATATAATGTTCTTCTTGCATCAATTTGAATCCAGAAACTCATAATTCTAAGTTCATCTTGAAGAATTGTAATTTGGAGGATCACATCCCAAACGCACAGAAGTAAAAGAAACTCTATAATTCAAATGTTTTCGTCCATGTTCTACAGTGGGCACAGTGAAAGCAGCTACTATGGAATGGAAATTGGGGTTGAATTTCACAGATTCTGCTAGCACGTTTGATTTTTGAGCCCTTCTATGAGAATTATTGGCAATTTTCCATCCGGGTTGTCTGCTAAGTTGTGGAGACACCGATTTTCACTCTGCTTCATTTTGAATCGCGCGATTCCAGTGAAGCCCTAATGTTTCGATCTACTTCTAAAACTTGGTTGATCGGATTGCGTTAATAGTAATCTACCCTGATTGGACAGTTATATGTCTTAGCTCTTAGGTTAGTACATATGCTAGTATTGGAAGCTAAATTCTCTCTATGATCTTCGTTTCCATCCATGTGCTTGACTTCGAAATTCAATCCTCAGTAATCAGTATGTTGGAAGTGAGTTTTATGTTCAATTTCACTCTCTCTCCCTCTCTCTCTCTCTCTCTCTCTCTCTCTCTCTCTCTGCAAGTGCTTCAAGCACACAATAATTAGGGGAATGTCTTTTCTTGAACTTCTATAATGTTTGACCGGGAATTGATGTTGTTATCTTCGCCTGTCCTTTTTTCTAAATTCGGAGCTTGATGTGCAGGTTCCACGAGCTATCAGAATTTGACGAGAACAAAAGGAGTTGCCGCAGACGATTGGCAGGACACAACGAACGGAGAAGAAAGAACCCAACCGAGTCGTCTCACATCGGGGGCTCGAGTGGAAAAGCCGGCGGCACTCATCAGATGAAGGAGCTAGCCTGTGGACAACTCAATGACCGGGGCCGTATCCAGATGACCATCCAAGAGAATGCCACCTACAAACATTTCCAGATCAGATAAGCTCTCCGAACCGGTTCGATGCTCTCTCTCTTCTGTCATCCTAGTTGGTGTTGGTGATAATCTGTATTACCCATAGAGACTCTCTCTCTCTCTCTCTCTCTCTCTCTCTCTTGACGCGAACAACTTTCCTCGGCTTCAAATTTGAGGTTTCTGATCCGTTCTGTATGGGGAATTTTAGGCCAGTCGGCTTACTACACTAGTACCATGTGCTGGAGGCTATGTTATCTCCTGCTAGATCAAATAATTTAAGTTTCGGCAAGCTGATTCTCGGTGGGCGTTTCGTCTCTTATCTAATAGCGGCACCCTCATCTCCTTGACTTTGATGGGCTACTATGAGCGGACGGATCGATCCGACATTACAAAAGGCCTCTGAAATCTGTTCATAGTGCTTGTTTATTGTAGTGATCTTATGGAGAGAGACCTAGGGAAGGTTGTAACTGGTTTGTTTTCCTGGGTCTTGAACTCGTTCTAGGATAGTAGTTTATGTTGTTCCTGGCGAATCAGATGGGTGCATCGCTCTGGTATGATTGCCTGGAAGATGGGGAGGGGAAGGGAGCAGGTGGTGCCTTTTTTCTCATGAGCTTCCCGCGAGGATCATGGCTTTGGTAGTGAAACTTTAACTTTTGGGTGCGAGCACGCGTGGTTTTCAGTAAAGAGGAAAGATGAGAAGGGATAATTCCAATTTGAGAAAACATCTAGTTATGTACGATTGTTTTTAACCTCTTAAAGAATACTTTTCAAGGGAAAGTGATATCATTACATCAGCAATCTATGCCTTTGATTTTTTCATACTTCAATTTCGTATCAAAATTCGAAACTGACACAATACGGGAATAGGGATGTGCAACCGGTCCGGTTCTACCCGAGAATCGGACCGACCTGCCCATACAAATAGGTCCCCGGTTGCCAATTCCGGTGAAAACAGGTCCAATTCCCGGCTGTAAATCCTAATTTTTTTTTAACTGCTTCTGTACGGGTAGGTTCTAATTTTTGGGTGTTGAGCTTAGCCAGCCAGCCACCCACCCAATCGGGAATTGGTGAGAACCTGTTTTTTGGAAGTTGGAAAATGATGGTTTGTTTATTATTCTTGAATGAGCTTAACTTACCTATTGCTTTATATTTGCGTTTGTTTTGTATCGCTATTTCACTCTTGAGACATTTCGCCACTCATACTATTTCGCTATAATTGTTGTTTGTCTTTATTTATTTATTTATTTTTACAAAACGAAGCAAAAAAGAAGAAAGAAAAAGTAACCGGTTTCAAGGTGGACTCTATAACCAAATCAGACAAACATGACAGGTTCTAGGGTCGATTTTAAGACAAACATGGCACGCTCAAAATCCCAAAAACTGGGAACCTGTTTTAACATACCAGGCTTTCGGATTTCAAATCCGGAACATACCCGCCCCGGATATCGATCACCCGCAGGCAGGAACAGCATGAGGCATCACAAGCGGAAGTAACTAACACGTGCACGACATGACATGGGCCGGCCCCGGCGAGGGTGGGGCCGTGAAACAAATCCTCCATTGTTACGACAACCTACTGCCAAAGAACACAAGAAGAGATTTACAGCAAGGCACCGGTAAAAAATTTGCAAGCGTAGGCATGGCTTCTTAAATAGCAGCATATTCCCATTTCAGTATCCGCTTTTTTAAAAAGGATCCGGTGCCCGCATTCGCAAACTTGGAGCTTTGACCCGGTCGGCCTCGGTCGTCGAGCTAAAGACTTCTCTTTTGTTTCTTAAGTTGGGTCGCACAGAGAATCGATTGGGCCCAATCTCCACCTGACTGTGATGGGCCTCCGATCCTGCACTGTTACCCTGTACAATCAAGCTTGATTGTTAATATATCGAGAGCAGTCAAAAAGCTCTTTAAGAGTCGGCCACTCGACCTTTTAGCTTTAACCCTCCATGCGCGTGGCGCGTGGGTCACACCTCTCCTTATATATATTAACGTTTTCGATAGACTCCATTTTCTTGGTAAGGAGGAAATCACGTTCTCTCTAAATCACGAAACGAACGAAAACAAGCCATTCTCAAGGAAAATGAAAACAGTTTTCGAAAAAAAATTCAGGCTTGTCAGCTACTTTCGTAATCGAACTCGGAACTCATTTGTTTTTTTTTTTAAGGAAAACTGTTTGTGAAAAATTATTTCTCAACTTTCCGGTGTTTAGATGATGGAAAACTAATCGATCGTCGTATAACGTTTCCATTGACTGAAAATAAGGAGCTCAGATTATGAGAAAATGACTTTATCTTCTGGTAAGAAGGAAATCAATTTCTCTCTAAATCTCCAAACAAATGAAAACTAAAGGCTCCGTTTGTTTCACGGAAAATGAGTGATTTGAAAAATATTTTTCAAAAAATAATCGTTTATATCTCTTAAAAAAATAAATAAATGAGTTTTTTTCATCGCCTATGAAAATAACTAGGCATAGATTGTTATCGATGATAAAAATATTTTTCGTTGGTTAATTTTTCTAAACGATATAAGCAATCACTTTTCGAAAAATATTTTTCAAATCGCTGATTTTCCGTGAAACAAACGAGGCCTAGCTATCCTCATGAAAAGTGTTTTCGTTTATCATGAAGTTGTCGGTGGGTGTGTTTATTTGAGTAAAAGAATTTTTCGTAAATATATATTCTGGACTTTCATGCGTATGCATGCTTAAAATTAAGAAAATGAATTCTCTGATCTGAAAAAGGAGAAAACATTTCATTGGAAATATTTTTTTTTATCGTGAAATTTTCCTCAAAACAAATATGGATTTCTCTTCCTTGAAAATGACAAAAAAGTAAAACGAAAAGGTACATAGCACATCTCGACCTGTATTAGCATTATCTACTAAAATCACGAGACTCCAATTTTTCATTTCTTACTAAAATACCCTTAAAATTCACTAGCTGCATAAAATGTGAGGATAAAATTGTAATTTTAAATATCTATAAAAAGAGAGTGAATCAAACATCGGTATGACCTAGGTTGCACCGATACGGATACCGACACCGACACGACACGTCGACACACCATTTCTCAAAAATAGAAAAATTCGACACGTCGGCGACACGTCGTATTAAATATATATTTTTAAAATATAAAAAAGTAAATAAGAGCTGAAACAGATTATATGCATTCAAGCTCGAAAAAGCAAATTTGAAAAATAATATTTTGATCTAATAGCCAAAAAACAAGTGCCCACACCAGCGATTCCGGTATTCCATTTCGTCGTCTTCCTCGTCTCTGCGACGCGTCATGGTCGGGGAAGGATTGGATTAACAACGGGGGAAGCAAGGTATCGATCGAAGGGGGGAAAACGTTATTCAATCAAATATATAGGCTCTGAATGAGTTGGGTGTCGCCAGGTGAGGGTATTTGCCCGGATTTTTTTATGAACCCTAGAATTGGTAAAATGCGTTACATTTTCTATTAAAGCGTGAAAAATCAAGAATTGAGTCGGTGTTTTGGTGTTGGGCTTTTTATGATTAGAAGAAGTTGTTATGGGGCTTATCGTACTAAGGAAGTTAATGGGCTTGGGCTTTATCTATTTATACTGGTAATACATTATTCCCTCCATTCGAATAAACACAGATGGACATTTTCGGTATTCCGCCCAAAAAAAAATTGTTTTTGCTTGTCCGATACGACAGAGACGCGTGTCGGACTCGCTGACCGTGTGTCGAATGCGTGTCCGAATGTGTCGCACGCGTGTCGGTGTCCGACACCGATAAGCACGCCTAAGAGAGGTGTCGGTGCAACCTATGATATGTCTAGCACTATTTATCCAACTCTCCTCTCCTCGCTATAAAATAATAATAAAAATCTTAGTAAACTCCATTTATTACTCAAAAAATGAATAATTTTTTAAAAACATTTTTTTTTTGCAAATAACACTTGTATCGCTTAAATTAACAAGTTAATAAAAATCCTTTTCATTAATGACATCAATTTATGTCTAAATATTTTCATAAATTAAATATTATTTAAATTATTCATTGTTCGCGAAACAAAACTCAGCCTCACTGTAATTCAAAACAACTTTAAGAGTGGTCGAAGAAGCACGCGAATTATAGTGGGTATGAATCACGATGAGTACACAGAAAACAACAAGGACCATAGCTAAATAAGCTCAAATTTCTTTTGTTAAGTTTCTATATACCTCGGATTTGGAAGCGAAGAAAATACATTTCGGATTCGACAAAAAAAAAGATACATTTTGGAGATTTTTTTCCCTAGTAGGCAAAAAAAATCTAAAATGCGTCGACAGAGATCGCGATCTCTCTTGAGAGTTTTTGTGTGTAATCGGCCGATCGACGTGTGTCTGTATATATATGACGGGTGAAATTATCACGAAATTCCGGGAAAGAAAGACAATTTAACTCCTCCAAGCAATGAAAAGCAACAAAAAAAGATGAGAAGAAACTCGTAACGTAAAAATTCTTCCCACCCAACGAGAAAAAGCAAAGCGCATTGGGAATAAAGATCATCATAAAAGTCGAAAAGAAAAAAAAAAGAAATGGAAAATAATACCCATCTCCAAAGAGCGACATAAGGCCGTCCACCGAACCAACATGTGCTCTCCCTCTTTTCCTCTCTTTCTTGCCGTAGCCTCCGACTCTCTCTCTCTCTCTCTCTCTCTCGAGCGATAAAAATATTCAGGTTCTTATAAATTCTCCGTCCGTTCTTCTCCATCTCCTTCTCCTTCTTCTTCCTCTTCTTCTTCTTCTTCACCACTTCGCTATTTCTCTCTCTATCTCATCCGTCGCCTCGCGCATTACGTGCAGCAATGCCTGCGCAGAAGCGGTCCTTGCCGGAGAATGCGAACGATGAGGACGCCTCGCAACAGAGCAGCCACCACCACCACCACCACCACGCCAAGCAATCTCGCCGCGACGAAGAGCCCGAGCAAGACGGCCAGCAGGCGGGAGAGCCGCAAGGCGGAGGCGGCGGAGCTGGAGAAGAAGAAGGTCCGCTCTAGCTCTTCTTCTTCTTCTTCTTCTTCTTCTTCTTCCTCCTCCTCCTCTCGTTGACGAGTTCTTTTATTTCGTATACGTAATTTTTGTGCGTGCGTGCGTGCGTGCGGCATGCGAGGTGCGAGCTCGCGATTGATGCGATCGGATTTCGCGCTCGTTGAAGTGATTTGCTCTCGTTCTTGTTTTCTCCAGATTCTCAAGGAAGTCCGTCGTCCAGCTCGGAGGAGAAACCTGAGTATTCACTCCCTCTCCACCTCTCGATCTCTCTCCATGGCTCCAGATTCTCTTTCCTTCGTTGCTGGTCCTTGCTTTTTAGTCGCTTGACTCGTGCCCATGCTGTTTTGCTTGATTTCGCCGTTTCGTGGCCTTCTTCGTGAAGCAATGTTACGTTTCTGCGTGTTTGAAGTTGCTTGTGTCGATCTGTTGATGTGGCCGATTCAGGCGCCTTCTTTGGTGTTCAGGTTCTGCTTGATTTAGTGCATGATGAAAACTGTTGCATGTTGCAATTCATTTTGCTTTGCTGCGAGGCCGACTGTGTATCTGGAAATCAACGAGTTAAGAGCTATTTCAATTTTAAGTTGGCAGTGCATCCAAATTTTGAATGGGAAATAAATGACGTTGACTTGACTTCTTTTGTGCTGCGTATATCTATTACCATGTCATGCAATATTTTCTTGTCAGTTTTAGTTTTTGGAAGCCAAGCAGAACTTATTTCAGTTGTGTTGTGGCTTCAGGCAAACCCTGGATGCTCTCCATTTTTTTGCTTTGATTTTTTTTTTTTTTGGTCTTTCTGTCTCTGTGATTAAAATATCAAGACAGACTTCGCGCTTCGAGACTATGGTCAAAGCATTAGTAGGCTCAAGTGCACGTATTGTGCAAGGTCTATACACAGAGACATTTACGTGTGTTATGGATCATTAGCTTACCGACTTAGGTGAGGTGAAGGCAATATGCCATTTTGACATTGGTTTCTGCTTTGAGTTTCTATGAACTTTGGACAAATAAGAGAGAGTGATTCTTGGCTAGTGATGGAGCCCAGGTGTAACATTATTAGCGATTAAAGTGCCAAATGATGGGAAAAATTTCGCTTCAACAACTGATGTAGGTAGTGTTTCTGGTATTGGGTCCTGCACTTAGTTCACCGGATTAACTAGTGCATCATTAAAGTGGCAGAGATGATCATTTGATTTGAGTGGAAGATGGCCGTTGCAGCATATTGGGCATCATCCATTACAGTTGCCTATCACTTGTTTTCTATAATATCCTTCTCAGTTCTAGACTAGACTTTTTAAGTCCGAACAGTCTCTCAGCTCCTTTGCATGGTTACCATGTACTTCTGTTTATATATATGGTACTTGGCATCCTTATGATGGTTACTTCTTAATACCTTGCCTCTTCAGGGCTCTTTGCCCCATTTGGGCTGGTAACCTTACAAAGATGAAATCTGATATATTTGTCCATTGAAAAAGTTTGAATTTGGACAGTGATAGTCCCAAAATCCAACTTCTTGGGAACCTAAGGACCTTAAGGAGTGCATCAAGCCCTTGCAAGCCCTAATTGTCTAGGAAAGATTTCCTTGGGGTGAGCCCCTGTTTATAAGGTCATGAATCCGAAAAGCAGAGAGAATCTAACTTGGTATCTGGAATATCACCAAGATTGCGGCAATATGAACCTTAAGAGTTTGCAAGTACATATATCTGTGATGGTCCACTTCTAGTCCATTATTAGGAGAATGGTCTTGGGCTTTGTGCCTTTTCGTCTTTTGGCTTGTGTCAGCAACAGGTTCAGAAATCCTTCTCCATGAAATCTGAGCTGCATGTGTGGCAAAGTTTGTGTTTCTTTATCCTTGATCATCATTCCAGGGACAGCCTTTTTCTTTTGGTCAAGCTATTTATGACCTCATAATATTTTCTATACATCTGAAGACAAGTTCTTTTGGAAGGAAATGGTAGAGCCTGGTTGGTGGTGGTAGCTTTTGTATTTATCTTGTTTGGCACTGAAGACTCCTCTCTTCGCTTGTATAGCCCCTCTAGAGAATCAGCAATTGCCGTATTGACTGCTGACATCACTTATTTTTTCTTGTTTCCTGCAGATTTGTCTATGTAAAATTATCAGACATTCGTAAAGATGTACAATGCCCAATCTGTCTAGGTACTGCTTGCCTTGGCATCTTGCATCTAAATACTTCTGAATTCTGATATAAGCGTAGCTGTTTCTTTATAGAATGTGTCCAGGCAACTATCCTTATGAATCATTTGTAAAAACGGTGACATGTGCCAACTTCTGATGCATTATGTGTAACCATAATAACATGATGTGTGCTCTGTAGAGATTGGGGGAGAAAAAAAGGACGTGAGCTAAGTGAACTTAACTTTGTTCTCATGATATGTTGGAATTGAGGTTTAAAATCTAGGTTGATAATTATGTCCTTTTTTCATGCTGCAATCTCATTAACTTCAGAAGCTAAATGTGCCCAGTTAATTTAAGTTCTTTGTGCTGGAGGCCTACTACAAAATAGAGTCTCTGATTCTCTGCAGTAGATTGGTATAGGCAACTATTAATGTAATTGTCTTCTTTGCTGTGTATTGCCTGTGCGCAAGGATTTTTCTCTCTCTCATATGGTGCTTATGGAGATAAAAAGAAAGGAGTTTTCTTTGGAAATGTTGGCATCAACATCTCTGGTGTTTTTAATGGTCTAGTCTGGGGAAAGAAGATTCCTTCAGTTCAAATTGACCCCACCATTATTTCTCTGTCATAACTGATATTTTCCCTGGATAATGGGTCCATATTTTTAGGCCTTGGACTTTTTGCCAAATTAATTGTGCTGAGACGTGCTATTGTATTGGTTTTGTTAAGGAGAAAGCACTACATCGTCTTCTCCACTCTCTCCGGTTGTTTTGAAGAGAGAATAAGATACACTACCGGACAGATTTTTGAAAGCGTGCAACGACTTCTAATCCTGAGCATTAGTTAGGACATCATAATAAATTACTGTTGCAGAACTCTGTAAGCCCACCATGACTCAAACTGACAATCAGAACTAGGATGATGAACTATTATTAGGTTCGAAAATATGATTGGCCATGATCTGGCAAAGATGGAAGTCCACCTTTCTACCTATTCAAGGTTTCATTGGTAATTTCAAAGTAATTTTTGAGGAGGGGTTAACAACATAGTTACGCTTAGTTCTGGTTTTCTTGTTAAAAAAAAAAACAGTTGATTTTTTTTTTTGGATAATGGTATCCATGAGTAGCTTAGTTATCATTCTTCCCTTAAGCTGTGATTATCATCAGGATATTGAAATTCATATTCTCGAGATATCTATTTCATTTTATCATGCCCTTGCAACTTCTGAAAAGCTACTTATATTTCATATGAAGTTGATACGTAGCATCACTTCTCTTGTCATCTGGTAACAACATCATACAAGAAATGGTGTCAAATCTGATCATCTATGCAGGCATCATCCGGAAAACGCGAACTGTTATGGAATGCCTGCACCGATTTTGTAGGGAATGCATCGACAAATCGATGCGATTGGGGTATGAAACAAAGAAAAATAACTTCCCTTTTTATGTCTTATGCACTCATAAATGTGGTAAGATGTTCTGCTTGAGATTTCTGTGCAGGAACAATGAATGTCCTGCTTGCCGCACTCACTGTGCCAGCCGGCGCTCACTGAGAGATGATCCCAACTTTGATGCTTTAATAGCAGCTTTATATCCGGATATTGACAAATACGAGGAAGAGGTGTTAAATTGACTTAGCTATGCTCTTCCTTGATCTGATAGTTCTGGGTTGTTTTTTTTTTTTTTTCATGTTGTTGACTGGTTCATCGCAATTTTGTTTCAGGAGTTGGCTTTTCATGAAGAGGAGAGAAATCGCAACAAGCAGGTCATTGAACTTGTCACACAGATTCATCAGCCTTTCTTGTCTTATCAATTTTTGGCCCTAGTTTGCCCGTCTTGCTGTCTGTACCATTTCCCTCGTGTTTCATATGAACATAAAACACCAGAGAAAATGGTCACAATGCATGCATATTGGATTCAAAATTTATACCTCTGTAAAATTTTTTCCTTGCTTCTCATGATTATGGATGGTTATTGATGGAATCTGTGATCCTCAATACTAGCAACGACGAAAATTTTGTTGGCTTCTAATCTTCTGAATTGACAGATTCAAGCATCCATTGCTCAAATTCTTCAACGGCAGTCAGAAGCACTTGTCAAAAGACGCTCGCTGGGTAAAGATGCGGCTGGTGGATTTATCACAAGATCACAGCGGAATCTAAGGCCTTCTACTAGGAGAAGACGGAATTCTCGAGGAACTGATCATCAAGGTTCCGAAGACAATGAAGATGAACATGATAGTAATGGTGGCAAAGATTCATCTTCCGCTGATGAGCGTGGTACTGAAGTTAGGCAGAGACGTCGGAGAAAAAGGACAGGAGTGCGTTCATCATTACCTTCTTCATCAGCTGATGTTGAATGCCTGGATAATGATTTGGAAGCAACCAGAGATACCAGAGGAATTTCTCCTGGGCTCGTTTGGAACCCAGAAATGCTTGCTTGGGGTAGGGGTGGTACGAGAAGTCACACGAGACATGGTGGCATAAACGGTAACAACAAGAACTCTAAGAACATGCGGTTATCCAAGCTGGTTGAATACCTCAAGAGTTTAGAGGAAAATGAAGAGGTAATCTATACGCAATCAAACTTTCTCAAAAGTCGATGATACAGCAGAGAGGAATGTTGCCCATGTAATATGTAATTTTCACAGAGCGTAAGAGAGAAAACATCATAGGTCTTTAGATTCACAACTGGTGAAGTATTCAAGTATGGTGAACATATTTACCTTTCTATTTGTCATTACGGTCCCCCTAACTTTGGATTTTTTTATTCTTTTTTGTACAGTTAGACATTTATCTCATGCTCGTTTCTTTGGATAAAGAAAGTACTCCGAGTCTGAAACAGCCCTACCTTTGCAGCAGGCGGAGTCTGTCAGTTAAACATCTAT
This sequence comes from Rhodomyrtus psidioides, assembly GCA_021437785.1. Classification (NCBI taxonomy): domain Eukaryota; kingdom Viridiplantae; phylum Streptophyta; class Magnoliopsida; order Myrtales; family Myrtaceae; genus Rhodomyrtus; species Rhodomyrtus psidioides. The sequence goes on along the minus strand of JAILYB010000010.1, from coordinate 5,074,506 downwards.
GTGATGTAAGATTTTCTCCTGCCAATTGCAAATATGCTTCAATTATAAATTTTCATTCACACCTCCTGCAGCAGTGTATTATTTTGGGCATTTTTCCATCAAGATCGTTGTAATCATGTCTATGATTTGCTGGGGGCCTGCATCTGGAAATGGATGTTTGTTTGACTTCTTAACGACGCATGTTCAAATGGTGACTTTAAGTAAAAATTCAACAGGCAATTACATGCACCCAATTTGTCTTCAATATCTCCATTTGGCCTTAGCAAAAATGTCACAAGCTTATGAATTTGAATTGTGCAATCATAGTTGATATGGTGCTTTGATGCTCTCATTTCTCGTTTTGTTTTGAAATTGGCCTATCCTGTAAATCTTATTTTTGGGCCAGGAGAGCTCTAAAAAGAGTGCGTAAATAGAGTTGTCTTTAAGAAAGCACTCTCGGTGGAATATTTCAATGGATAACTTCAGATTCAATTTGTCTTCTTTTTCTTTTCCCCGGATTGGGGCTTGGAGGTGAATGAAAATCTGACTTATCCTTAAGCAATCTATGCATTGTAGAATATTATAGTCTGTTTTTTTTTTTTTTGTTTTTTTTTTTTGGGGGGGGGGGGGGGGGGGGAGTTGGTGTTGCTCGTTTCCTTTTTGTAAGATGAGTTTACTCTGCAGTTTGTTGCTCACCAAACACCTCTGCAAGCTGAAGAAGTCGAAATATCGGTGGTCAAAGGGAATCATAAGATCAGCCGTCAAGGACCTAGCCTGAATCTCTTCTCCTCAGCTAGTGAATGTGAAAATGTTCTCCCCATAGTCGATCCGCATAAGGCTGAGCTGCAAATTCTGGAAAAGGAAGCAACGCTGGCAGGAATAATTGCAGAAAATGGATCCATCAGTGACTATCTGGTAAGTCAATGCCACAATGCAGCTTCATGGTACTCTATATATTTGCTGGCAGCATTGAGCAGTAACCTCATATTTCTGCTGCTATATTCTCGTAGGACGTTTATGAATGGTCCTTTCAATGATCAAATATATATTGTTGCAGATTCTAGGATACCGGCAGAAACGACCCGCCAACTCCTGACGGGTTCCATGACTGTCTTCAGCAATATTTAAGTAAACTCTCGCATACTCAGTATATATACATATAATATGTAGAGAGGTGGACAGGGCTGCCCGCTGAACTAGAGTACATGTTAGTTGATAAAGCGCACCATGTAGTTTCGAAAGAGGCACACATTATTGGTCACCTTTAGATTTTTCTTCCCTTGCTGATTTTACTGCAAATTGTTATTATTAGATGATATTAGAAGGTTGGCGTCAACTAGACGAGGAATATTGCATGTTGATTTCTCTGGATTGAGTTATTTGAATACGTATCAATCCACTCAATAAGCAACTAATGACCAATTCATCGATACGGTCGATATCTAATCCTCGCACATTGAAGGAGAGTCTTAAGGGGTGGATTAGAATTAGGACTCTCGGCTGCACAAATTCGGTCTTGCCATGTAGCAGGTGCAAACGGGCCAGGTGGGTTGGGCCTAGAGGGATATTCCGGCCCTATGACTGGGCCTGACTTTTTCGGCCAGATTTATAGCTTGGGCCATTTTTCTTAAGTAGAAAAGTACCAAATTGAATCGGTTCGGTCCGAGCCCCTGACGGCCGAAGTCCTGAACTTTAAGACTTCAACATACAATCAAATAATAGGCACGGGACATATTTTCTTCATCTGGATGGAGTTAGGGGCCAAAACTCATTCAGAGTTTTCCAAAGGCCGAAGGCGTTTGAGGCCATTTTTCAACTCAAAAATCCGCTTTTCGACATGCTTGGAACACTTTTTCCCCAGACCTTACCCTAACATCACATTGTTTTCAGGCCGTTCGGTGTATATGATCGCAGAGGTTTTATGTTCCATTGCTTCATTCTGGTATTTCAATAATGAAAATGCTTTATTTCCTATTTTTAATTTAATGTTCATTCTGGACAGGTCTCCACTGGTTTAGGCTTGAGCTTTTTAGGCCCGGCGATCCGAATTGGCCCGAACTTGAATTAGACAATAGGGCCCAAGGACTGGTTTGATCTGGTTATAACTAGATCCAATTCCCTCCCTAAAAGTAAAATCCACGAAATTTCCTGCTCTACCAGCTTCATTCGTCTCATTCTGGGGAGGGGGAGAATTAAATTATACCTATTTTTCACCGTGACTAGTATTTGTTATCTGTCGGGAAAGTATCTATAAATGTCTATAGTTCCCTTTCTTTTAGTGACTTTGGAATGAGGAAAGGCAATTTCTATCCTATCTACATATAGTAACATCTTATAGTTGGTAAAAACTAAGTTGGAACGGTAACAACTGGTAAACTTCAGGCGTACTTAGAAACCTACTATACAACATGCAGTCACTCACCATTCGTCCATATTATCCTTAAGCAATTACGATAACTGTCTAGGCGATGACATGGTAACTGGTAATTACGATCGAGTGCTGTCCTCGGACAGTAGTCGAAAAATATACTTGATCATTCGTAAAAAGCATAGTACAAGTGTTCCTTCTAACATACAGACAAATATCTCCATACAAAAGATCGGTCTTCTGAAAAAGCAATTGGATAAAGATGGTGCTACACAAGTTCTCATTGGATAAAGGAAGAAAAAAATATGGTGACCTAGTTGTCCTTACAATTCCGCGAGTAACTCGAAGACAATCTAGTAGTCTGTGACTGAAAAAAATCGAAGGGGGTTCCAGTCCCTAAAGACTTCCTGGTGGAATTGGGAGAATCCGAAAGTAAAGGCTCGTAAACTGGATTTCTGTTCTTGGGTTGAGTGATTGACAATGGAGAAACGGCTCTCTCGGTCGACCTCGCTTGCGGTTCAATGTTTCCCAGGGACAAAATCGGTCCCCCCATGCGTTCCGCTTGCTGGAGTTTATTGATTTGACTAGGTCTGTATGTATATCTCAAATACTTCAGAGCTAGAATAGGACCCATTCCTGCTCCGACTATGACCTGCAAGATGGGGAAAAAAAAACACTTCTCGGTTAGAAAGAACGCATGCAACCTTAATCTAGCATTAACAGTGCATTTTGGTTCATTTGCACTTTTCCAGCTCATATTGCTTAGTGGAGATATAGTGACAATGTCGGGGGGAAAAATATGCCATGTGGTAATTATTTTGGTCAGAGTCAATCTTAATTTTTTGCAAAAAACCTGAAAATCATTATCTATAGAATGGCATCGCCATACTTGACTGCTCAAAAGAAAGATAATCGAGCCCAAACGAAACATGCATCAACAAAACGATTACTCACCAACATAGTTAGCCAGTAAGATGGCTGTCGCCACAACCGGAACATTATCGTGTACATCCCTGATGAAGGGATGGCACTTAACATCAAGTTGATGATGTAGAATGCAAGCAAATTTCCCCATATAGCGAGATGTTGCAATATAGTGAACGAGCTGCATTTCCAAACAAAGTTAAAGGAGTTACCAATTGACGAGCAGTTAAAGAAAAAAACTGCATAACAAATAACCCAGCATGAAGCCATGACCCATTAATTTTTTCACTAGGAAGATTAAGTATCCAAAGAAGCCAAACTTACACTAGTGAAACAGTGAAAATCATGAAGCTTACTTTGTTTCCAGTGCCACCACGAAGGCTTGCAACCATATACATCCAGAGAGCGCTACCATAGATACCTCCTCCATTTCGCTCTTCTCAAAAGCATATGCGTGTATGCTGATGGCAAATACAACAACTGCCTGCAATTACAAGCCACATTAATTAAACACAGAAAAGCGAGAGCCAGCAGTCAATCAAATAGTGTAATGTCCAAGTGCTTTAATTCACACGAGGCAAAATCCTCTAACAGACTACAATGCATTACTTAAATATTTGGCATTCCAAGGAATGGAGCTGGCAAATGACTGTCGTATTTCTAAAGATGACCTTTTTAATGTACAATCACATAGCCATGACTTAATTTCATTTGAGAGCAATGAAAAGGGGACTCATATGTCAGTAGAATTCCATATCGATAAGAGAATTACTAAATTCCATACTCATACAATGGCAACTTTGATATTTTTCCAAATTTCAGGGGGTCACCATAAGCTGTCCCTAATTAGATCAACAGACCTATTATTCAATTCTGTTGAATTAGAGAAAAGAACCTGCGCTCAGCTAATCTTTCTGTAAAAATAAAACCACGGAGGAAGAACCAGTCTAAATTAGCACTTACATGAAAAAGTGATCGTCCGAACCATCCAGCAAATGTGCTAGGATTTAGAAGCCTGTTTCAAGAAGTAATGTTAAAGAAAGTTCTCTATACCGAGAGCCAAAAGAGAGCATAATTCTATACTCATGATCCACAGCAAATTGAGCACACACCTCCCAGCTTGGCAGTAAAAAAGAATTTGTGGATGCTGCATAACGGTCTCTTCACCAACATCTTTGTCAAGTACACTCACTAAGACAGGGATGCTGGTGTAGAAAACATTATAGGCCATCAAACTAACTGAGTTGAAAAGACTGGTTCCAGAAATACCTGATATGAAGGAGAAACTGGCAGTGTGTTTGTGTTAGAACAACAGGTACAAGAGAAAGGTGTGCATGCATGCACAAGCGCACATGAGCACACAGACACAATAGATAAATAGAGAGAGGGAGGGAGAGGAACCATAATGGGAACTCACAAGATTTGGATGAAACATATGAGTAATGATTTATAGAAAGAATACTGCGAGAGAAATGCTGTTCGGTTGTAGGAGTATCGCCCATGAACCAGTATCAATCTTTTCAGAAATCTGAATTCTGCAGACAGCACAGAAAAGGCAAACATTTAGAAGTCCCGTGGTAGCAAGCACATAGAGGAAACTACGGAACAATACATGGCACATATTCTGAAAGACTAATCCCAAATATAAAGTACATCAAAGGTTGAGCCAGATGAAAGGATCTCCTGGAACATGAAATTTGTTGACTAGACCCAAATATGTATACTGTTCATCCCCATTTAATCTCAGAGAGAAGATCTAGATCTAACCATCTCCCCACTTTCGCAGACTATCCTACTATTCCCAATTCTACAGGAAGACCTTTCAAGCAAACCAGTCTTTCCATCGCAATAATGTCAACTTCTTTATGGTTAGATAATAGAAGTGCTGCACATACAACGTTACAAATGCATATAGCTGAGACTGCATACGGTCACAATTATCTACAGAGGTCAGTTTCCACAGATGAAATACCAACCAAGTACCCTTAATAGGTCTTGACCAAAAAAAAAAAAAATACCATTAATAAGGTCTGAAGTACCAGAGGTCCAGCCCATAGAACCCAGTCTTTTGGTATTTTCAACCACAAAGTTCAAAAGGAATCCATTTTCTGAATTAGCAACATTTTTTCTTCAAATGACCACACATTCTACGCATTTGTAGCCATAAAGTACGAATAATTTGATGTCAATGCAAACATCCAAACCCGAAAAGAACAAACATTGGACATGAGCAGCAATACTTACTCCCAATGCTATAATCAGCAGCCCTAGCTGCCTGTAGTCCTTCTCTGCCACTAATGCCAACTCCTATGTCAGCTTGTTGAATCATCTTGACATCATTTCCACCATCTCCAATGGCCAAGGTTCTGTAGTCACATGATCTTAAGAGCTGCACGAGCTGCATGAAGACACAAGATATGGCACGTGATATGGCTGAAAATGCATATTTAGGACTAGAGGAACAGCAATAGCAATTAGTGGGTAGACATGTTTTATGTATTAATAAAAGTGATTATTGGCCTTTTTCATTCCAGTATCATGATTTTAAAATTGTGTAAAAGCGTAAGATGCAGTTATTAACATTACTTAAAAAAGAAACTAAATCCACAGTTACCACAATATTATAAAGAGTAAACGCCACCAGACTTTCTACCTCCTATCTTGAAAGTGTTCAGCTCCCAAAAAGCGACTTCAAGTCATGTACTAACCCCATAATGAAGATCATTCTACTCGGATAGAGGATACACACAATAATCAACAAAGATAAAGCTTTGTTGCTATATATGTTGAACTTCTATATCATTTTTGAGGTTCCCGTCATGATATTCATGTAAATTTAAAGGCACAATGTTCTCAAAACAGCTTTAGACAGATCCAAGTGAAATTCAGAGGACCAGCATAAGCCAAAGTATCCTGCAAACTTAAATTATGTGACAATTATTGTGATTGGACCACTGCTAACTGTTCTAAAAGCTTAAGCTGTTCGATAAAGGTATGGTTTAATATTTAATTATTCTATCACTCCCCCTTTACACTTAAAGTGTGGAAATATTTAATTGGGGAGGCAAATGGGGCTTGAAAAGATTTAATCTCAAGACCTCCTGCTCTGATACCATATGAAATTTGATGGGACCATTGCCAACTATTCTAATAGCTTAGGTTGTTAGATGAAGGCGTGGTTTAATACTTAATTATTCTAATAAAATCATCAACTTAAAAGGAGTGAAACCTTCTATACTAGTAGACAACCATTGGTCCCAAAGGATTAAGCTGTCACAAAAACGGACCCATTACCACACCCCATCAAATGTGAGCTAAGCCTTACAAGTGAAAAATGTATGTAACTATATCGAACAAACAAGTGAAAACATCAAATACTTATAACAGAGGCAAGATCAAAATGAGAACGAGGATTTAGACATTCATCTTTGCTCCATTACCATGTTAGACAACTTCCAAAGATCGCAAACTACCAAGAAACGGCCTGGTACTGTATAGAGAGCACATTTCCTAACAGGCTCCATACACTTAATTCCCCATCTTATTACCATGTCTAAAATTCATTAACTGGCAAAGTTCTTAGGCAGCGAATAAGGTCAGTTTGGATTAACAAACAATATACTGATGACCCTCTGATCTGCTATTCGTTCATGTGAGAATAAGATGACGATTCTCCAATCTGCTATATGATCATATGCAAATAAAGAGAGATGAAAATTTAGGTAAAATAAGACCAATATATATATATATATATATATATATATATATATATAAACCTATCGCTGTTTACCCAAGCATTCTGTCATAATCTAACACCAGCTATAGGCACTTCTGAGTAGAATTACCTGAGCTTTTTGCGAAGGTGTCACCCGGCAACAGATAGCTGTCCTTGATAATATGGCTAAGTCAGTGAAAGCCTTCCGATGATATGTCAGAGCAATTTCCAGAGCCCATCCATCAACAACAAATGCCACATCCTAATTCAAGGGAAAAGCTGGTTACAAAAAACCGTGAAGCTACAGTCACATTAATAAATTTGCACCCAAGAAGATCCGTTGAACAAATAACTTGAGCTCATAACTATAGGTGTCAGGTGCAGAAAGTGACAAACGGGTGAGTGGTTAACCCTCATTACATCTCAGCATTCCCTTTTATCTGGAGGAATGATTAGAGGCATTCTAGACCACCAAGAAGATTATTCAAGAAGCAATAAGGGTATCTTTCTAGAACACAAGTTATTGGGCAAAAGGACACCATAAGTGTAAATTACGTATGACCGTCCCTTGAATTCCATAACTTTTTGTTGGTCACTTGGGTGTCATTTAACTTTTCAATCAATCGCTTGAATGCCATAACTTTCTAAAGATATCCATCCCAAATGACATGCCTCGTCGGACCTCCGGTTTCCGGTACTAGGATGAAATGGTTTTAAAAAGTTATGGCAATTAAGTGATTAATTGAAAGTTATGTTACTCAAGTGAACGTTTTTTAGTAGAGACTCAAGTGATTAGGAAAAAGGTTATGGCACTCAAAAGTGTTCATATCCCCCAAATTCCTGAAAATTCAATCATTAATTATTTAAGATATTAGTTTTAGGCGAAAGATCTTTTAATGGCACAACATATAGCCACAAATATGTAATCTTATATTAACTGGAGGCAAAATTATTTTTTTAACTTTGATAACATTCTTTGAGTGACAATACAAATTGTCACTTAAACTTGGTATTTGAGGTCATATAGTCTCTAACTAAAATTACTCATCATTTAGGGGCAATCACCCTAATGCTTCCATAATACTACTAGAAAGGGTCAAATATTGAAAGCTAGGATTTAGCACCGGATCTAAATGGTTTATGCTCTTCAAAATGCATGCCTACATATGTCAACGTGCAAAGTCAAGACCATATGGCTACTTCAAATTGAAGTCCTCGCCAAATTTGTTGGATAATTTTGTTCTAATAATTACGTGCTGGCACTTCACCCTCCTAGCAATCTCTAGGGAAATTTACACTGCTTCATATATCTCATACATAAGCACATAAAAAGATTCCCATTGATACAGATACCATGACCAAAGAATTTCCAACCTAATCCAGCCTTCTCAATTTAAGCATTGCCAAAGGCAAGTACTTATCGTCAAGAAACATTCTATTAAGACAATCAAATGCCATTTTTTTCTCATACAATATCAAGCCAACAAAATGCTATCCAATAACACAGCAAGAGAGAATTGACGTGGTAAGATGAACATTTATTGACGCACATAATTTCCCATATTAAGTCTATAAACTTTACCTTAGGTTCTGAGGAAGTAATCCTCATTGTGAGCAAAACTCTTTCTAAGCTCCTACAAACTTCATCTTTGGTTTTTCCATCAATTAGAAGAAGCTGACCCTTGGGTTCTGTAAGAAATGAGAAGCGATGGAGGTCAGGAAAGCATAAATTCTGCTGTTAGATTCTATCTTCTTCTCGGGCGCATGATGAGCAGAATTGCACAACAAAATCAATCAACCTGGAGATATGAAATTGCAAGACAGTGCAATCTGTATGGCGGTGTTCTGCTTGTCACCAGTAAGCATCCAAAAATTTATTCCAGCTCTTCTGAGTGTCTCAATTGTTCCTGGTACACCATCCTGAGTAGTAATGTAAGATATATCAATGTTCAAGTACAACATCATTCTAAAGGCATATTAGAAAGAGCATGGGAAAATGGAACCCTCTGAAAGGGGAAAAGTATATGTAGATGCAGAACGTCCCCCTAAACATATCAATAGTCACCTGAAGACGATCCTCTATTGCAGTGACTCCAAGAACTTCAAAATCATGTTCAATTCTTTGACACACCTCCGCTATTCTCCACTGCAAATCCAGTTATTTCAGGAAGTCAAGATACACTATCTAAGAATAAGCCGAATAGGTGATGTATAACAGGAAAATAACAGAACAATGATTAGTGTACCATTTACCTCCCTATCAACCAATGCACTGCTAGCCTCTTTGAATGATACAGACCATTCATGATATTCATCAGCCATTAGTTCACGCCAAGCCAAGCATAAAGTGCGTAAACCCAGTTGAGAATATTGTTCAACAGCTTCCACAAAGGTCCTTGTTTGTTGCCCTGGAAGATAACGGAATTAGTCAAATATTTATATACCCACAATTAAGGAACCTACAAATCGCACCATTAGCTGTCCTCTGATATATCTTTCTTGGTTTTCAGGGTGTAAAGAAAAACCTTTAGAGCACCATAACTAGCTATTACAGTCTGACACAAGTTACATTACATCTACAGAGGCAGAAATGACAAATCAAGTGCATGCAATATTGATCCCTATGTCAAATTCTCACTGAGCAATACCAAAATCAGGCTAACAGGAAGACTTTCAATTTGGCTATATTTGTAGAATTTCCAACACAGCAAAAGTAGAATTTGAAGCATGCACCAGGCAATCCAGCCACCAGCTGTAAGCAACAAGCTCCCTTTGTACAAAAAAAGGCCAACTTGTTTATGATCACACCTAAAAGTTGATGTGGCATCCGAAAAGGAAAGTTTTAAAAATCTTCAATAAAATCAACTCATCTTGAGTGCAAATCCTCAAATAACAATCAGGTGTTATCAGCACAAGGTAGATGACAAGTGCTGAAATCATCACATTCCAACCTAGAAGATTCAATAGCATTCCCTGGGCACTGCAACCATTTTCAGTTCCTGAAGAAGCGTCCCATCAAAAGGAAAAGAGTATATGATTACTTGGGCTTGAAGTACGACCAAACCCACTAATCAAAAGAAAAACAATATCTCCTCCTCCTTGGAACAATTAAAAGTCTGACGATATTTAAAGAAAACAAAAGCACAAAACCCTTGATCTCTAATCGGAGAAATACCAAGTGAAGAATACACTTGCTAAAACAAGTTGCCATTTTTCATCGTCTGATAGGCAGTGGAGTACTTTTTATGGTTGAATAGGTTATAACTAGAAATGTCGTCAACATAAAATAACCACCACGACTAAACATCCAAACAATTTTTTTCACCCGACAAGTTTTAGCACAAGGATGGGGCTAACCAGGAATGGCATAAGGAATTATTGCTTCATCTGCTCCTTTGGTCAACAGAAATATCTTTCCATTCTCACAGTCTTTCACCACTAGGGACATCCTTTTCCTATCAGATGTGAACTCCAGAGTTTCCAATACCTCATAATGAAAAACTGTTCCGTTGAACTTAATCTCTGCGAGATACAATATAGACGAAAAGTCATTTTAATTGAACCTAGATGACTATGCAGAGTACAAAAGATAAAAAAGAAAATGACTGGTACCAAGAATATTTGCATTCCTATTGACAAGAACCATATGCAGTTTTGCAGCAGCATGAACAAGAGCATCTTCATCCTGAGATTGTGCCTTATATGAGATTGCTCCAGTTTTACTGCAGCAAGAAAATAAAAGGAACCATAAAAAACTGTAGCAGAAGTACATGATGCACATGTCAAAATGGTATCTATATGGTGAATTGACGCCACAATCAGTAACTTCAGGTATGGAAAAGAATCTGGCCAGGAGGAAGTTGGGATCACCTTTGCACAGGGATAACCGTGTTGCATATTGCCATAACTGTCAGAAACCTGATAACATCTGGAGAGCCAGACTCAATAGCATTAAGCAGTTCCACATCTGTATACAAAAAGGAAACTACTTATAAGAGCAAAGCTGATCTCGGGAATGATCAAATATACTAGATGGTGACTGCACGAGATTCAAGCACAACATAAGTTTGCAGTTTTGATTAGGCATGGTAATTCTACATTGCTGTGCAAACTTTGAAAATGATTTCCAACTGATAAAACAAGTAACTTCAAATGCCATAAATTACCTGATCACTTAGCTGTAAGATCCCACAACATCACATTCATTAAATCAACTACTTTAACACGAACATTTAGGAACTGAAATAGGTGATTTTACCGCCAAAATTTAGGAATTGAAATAGATGACGTGCAAGCATTTAAATCTAAGCTTGGCAACATCTTTTCTGCCTTCTACCTTTCAGTATAGGGTACACAAGCATAGCGTTCACATGTTGAGTTTAATCATTTATTCAATAGCTCGAATAATAACTTAAATGATGAAAGAACGGGAGGAGTGCTATACGTCAACATCAACATCAACATCAACATCAACATCAACAACATCTTTATCGCAAATGAGTGCTATACGTCAAGGAAGACAAAATTTGATGTCAGGACCCTATATCCTTCCATGACTCATAAAGGCACAGGTATCTGATCTAAACACTTAACTGTAATTTAAACACTAATCATATAAAATGGTCATAACCAGAGCCCTGCTTGTGTATTACAAGAAATAATTATGCATGTATACAAGCAGGTCCAGACTTTTGTAACAAAGCCACCCAATGCTTTTAACCAAGAATGCGGAGTTTTATTTAGAAGACAATGCTACTTCTATGCTAATGAAACATTGCTCCTCAGAAGCAACTCATAACATTCTGGGATATTGCTGCCAAATGTCAAAAACAAAGTTTATCAGATGAATAGAGTAGCTTGGGTGTTACATGAAAAAAGTTGTCTCTTACCCATCGGCCACATCCTACTTGATAAGTCCAACTGAAAGAAACTAATTAATGAAATACATTAACAGAAAGGCTTGTATCAGAAGAAACTCGATCACTTGTGATAATGTTATCTCTCGAAAAGATAGTGATCTACTTTCCCTTTGCCCTCAGCCGGTCTCTCTATTTATGTCGTGTAACCAGAAACATCACTTCCCATTTCCCCTCCCTTTCAATTTTCAAGCTACCGTAAGAGGAAAATCCTTTAGGCCTGTTGATGCATTAATCTCATTGCAACTGCAAGACTGTTAGGTTTAATGAGCTGGAAAAGTAGAGCCAATTGTGTTTATTTCATACAATAAATTAAGCAGGTTTACTATTGAATTTGCCCAATTCCCTGAAAAGAAGTGGACCAAACGTAATGGCAACCTGAATCCAGGAAAAAAAAAAGTGTATAACTCCGCTCCTGGACCAAAAATACTCAAGCAAGTTCGCAGACCTTACTGGACAAAATATACCTATGGTTCTAAGTACCCGGGGATCCTCTTTTTCACTTTGATTATTTTCATGTGCAAAATGGCAACAAGATTTTCAACTGCTAATGCTCCAAGGACTAAGAATGAAGACATAAAAGAAAGATGTCACATGCTCTAACAGAATCAGAACCTTTCAAGGCATCCCCAGATTCATTTCCATGAAATTTGCCGCTGATGCAGCATCTTCTGAAAATCATCTTGTTTTCGGTGAGTGTTCCCGTTTTGTCAGTCAGAATGTATTCAACTTGGCCCAAGTCCTCACTTATTGCTGTGCTGCCAAGGAGAGAACATTTGCTACATAAAACTGCTTTTAAGATATGCCAATCTCTCATATGGGTTTCTTAAGTTAAACAACTTACTTTGTAGCATGGGCAGGAGTACCAGTTTCCTGGTCAATCATTTTCTGATCCCAGTCAATAAATTTTGCATATAGACTTTTCACGAGGTCCAGAGATACCTGCCAAAAATTGTTAAAAGTTCTCAAAGTTATTAATTTATCTGAAGCTCTTTTAGTGCAGAACTTCTTTAAAGCAGTTCTGTAATCTCCAGCTTGAAATAGGATATTGGGCCAAGCTACCTCACTCTTTTGTTAGGTAAAGCTACAAATTACCAGCAAAATCATTTGATTCAGTCAAGGTTGACATAGTAGCTCAATTCCCTATGCATGGCAAAATTAAGCGGATTGATTCAAAAAGTTAGTTCCAGCTCCCAGCACTAACCACTAAGCAACTCTAAGCATTTGCGGTGAACTTCCATCTTTACCACCAGAGCAACCACCTGCACTGAGGCCGGTAGAAGACTCTAATACTTTATCAAGACTTTCATCACCTCTCTAACAAGTTGTCATTTCATTACAATGGTCTGAATCCATAGACGTCAGCTGTTTGTGAGAATGTAAATAGCAGCCTTACAAACTATAATTAGATAAGTTTTCCATCACGATTTGATGGAAAACCAATGTTGATGTCTGCATATTGTGCAGAAAAACTGCTCTAAGACTCCTGAAGAGTGAGGACTTAATTCGTAAGGACTGTGAAGAGAAAGAATGATTAAATAGAACAGCACTAATTTTTCCTTAAGCAGCATCATATTTCCTTTCTTCCTAAAAGTTAAAGTTACATTTCTTGCAACAGGTCAACTTCCTCCAACATAGATCAAAATGCTATGATAAAGAAGCAATTATCTTGATCTTTCAAACATAATCTTCACATCTCACCTTAATAGATATGGGAATCATGATGGAACAAAGAAGCTCAAACCGCAAAGGTATGACCAAGAGCTCGTACCAGGGACCTTCATGTGGATACATGACATACCATTGCTTCACCAAAAAAGGACCCAAAAAGAAGGAAATACAAAATCAGCTTATGCTGTAAATTTGCAGTTAAATATAAGGGGATTAACTTTACTAGGAAAAAAACAAATCCAAGCAACATAATCGGAAAAAACAAACAAGAGCTACATTCCAGAGCTTCTTCCAATATGAGTCACGGGCAATGATGTAGAAACTAGGAAAGCATTAACAAAAGAATAAAAAAACAAAGAGATATGAATCAGGGACTACCATGAGACCATATATGCACATTACTGAGCCATAGGTGATAATTCATCTAACGACACAAATCTCATTGTATAGACAGTTGAAGGAAAAAAAAAAAGAACAGAACCATAAAGCAAATGAAGCCATCTAATATATTTTTTTTAAAATTTTTAATATACAAAGCCGACTAATATGAATCATCTGTTTAAGAATGAGGCGATTTATCAAGGCCTACGGACGTAAATAGATAGCAATAAAAAGAGATGTCTAAAAGTGCAAAAGAACAGTATAGAAACTCAAAGCAAAGTTGAATTCATAGATGATTGGTTCACCAGAAACGTAATCAAAAGTCGGCAGCACCAGCTACACAGCAGACATTGAACTAATGGCAGTTTCCAAACTTCAGTAATAGAGTCAACCTCACCTAGTGGAATGAGCAGATATACAGAGAAGCAAATGGATGAGTGGACGTTCTGGCTAGATTGGGGAAGGAGATGCAGTTTACTATTATTCACTAGTCTTCCCGATGCTATTAAGGGTATCTTGTATAAGGATGCACTTGACAGCAGTTTGACTATGAGTGATGAAACTTGATTGTTTGAATTTCTGAATGACGATGCTAGTTTCACCGAAGAAAAAACCTCACCTCACCCCCAGCAAAGGAAAGCATGCAATGTTGTCCACAAAGGAATTTTGGTGTCATATCACCAAGTCAAAGCATTTGAAGACTAGCATACACCAATACCCATTATATTAAATCACTGAATATTTATGTGCATAAACTCTGAAAGCACCTCACTTGTCTATTGTTAGTAGATATTTAAGCTACACAATTTCTTGTTACCAAATCCCATTGCTCATGACTAGAAAAAAAAAAAAAAAAACACCCTCAAGGTCAAGAAAATAGTTCCAATGGCTTGGCTTTAAAATATGTTTAATTTTTCCGAGAAATTCTCCTCAGTTTTCAGAATGTTATGAAAACTACACTGCATCCATCAGGAGCTTAATCTCTAGATAGTAAGTCAACAAGATATTTATTATCTTAGCTAATGCATCTAACATTTATTTCAATATCTTTCTACCTGCTTTAATATGCACTTTCTCCGTAGTCGTGCACTATTCCTCTGAACTACGAAGTTTTAAAAAGCAATACTTACGAAAGCACTTTCACTTTGCAATCAGAATAAGACAATCAAAATGTAATTGGTGGAATCACAAAGCAGATATCCCAACAAATGACATGTAGAAGTTGTCCAGGGAAAGATGTTCAATTCTGTATGACTTGAAAATCAATCAACAAAGAAGGTTACATGCTAGGAGCTTAGTTGATCTCACTAACCTTTCTTGCTTCCGTGTCCTTCCATACATTACCAGCTATCCCCAAAACCATTACCACAACTATTTGGAAGATAAATATGGCTCCAGTCAACTTGTCAATCATGGCATCCACAGCTGTAAGCTTAGGTTCTGGTACACCCCTGCTCATACCCATCTTTGTTTCATTACCTGAAGCAATTAATCAAAAAGAAATATGCACCTTAATTGCACCCTTAATGGTGAGGCGTTAACAATTATTTATGTTACAAAGAAAACAATCACGTCAATGCATATGTCATTAGAATTCTCTCAGATTCTGCTACAACACAAGTATAATCCTGTGTATCCACAAAAACTAAGTTTTCCAGCTTCTAATATATTAGTCCACTGATGGAGCAAAACTTACAATCATTAGACTATGATCGGAAGCTTCCTTTCCAGCACATATTTCCTCACAAATCCCCAAAAAAGGCAGTAGAAAGAAGCAAACACCAATAAAATTGTCAACCTAATGCTACTCCCCCAGCCAAAGAGTTGGAGAAAAGGAGTTATATGAAGAATGAACTCAGAAAAGAGTGCATGCTTTTACCACATGCATTATGAAGCTAAAAACACACATAACCACATAATTTCCAGTCTTGCCTATCCGTTAGTTTCTTCTAGACCTGAATAAATCATGAACTATCTTTATCATGATGTCTTCTATCTGCCAAACACCTTATACAGATCTTTTCTAAAACCTCCAATGCTTGCCTCCACTGTAGCCATGGTGGACCTTATCTAATGTCAAATTCATTTAGATTCTGCTGACAGGTACTAGTTCATTTTATTGTTAGCTAAAGCCCGGACAACTTGATCCCAACACCATGCACAGTAGCAAAATTCATTACATTAACTGGCTATGTCACAAGTTGTCTTCCACATTTGGCATGTCCATATCGATGTCTACATGCTCTCTCTCTCTCTCTCTCTCTCTCTCTCTCTCTCTCTCTCTCTCTCTCTCTCTCTCTCTCTCTCTCTCAATCTCTCGCACGCGCATGTGCCCAACCATGCACATGCACATGAAAATGCACATACATGCATCTCTTCCCATCTTTCTCATCCTTACTCTTACCAAGTCAAGTACAAAGAAATGAAGTATTAAAAAATACCGAGCGGTATAGTTGTTCCAGCCAACACACCTGTGTAAACAGCTACTCCACAAGCCCACTCTGTGTTGCGCAAGTAGCACGTTTGAAGAATGGTGTTTTTTATGGTTAAAGGGCACACATCATTGTCAAGAAATGGAGGAAGTAATCGAAGGTTAGCATCAAATCTTCTGATGTCCCTATCAGGACTGGGGCACTCAATAACACCCTGTTGAGCAATCCTTTCATAATATTAGCTAGGATAACAACCAGGGTGTTGCTTTATTAGGTTGACCAAAATATAGGTAACATTCTTACCTTGATTTTGTGCAACAGTTCAGGATCGATTCCCATGCAAGCTGAAGGTACAACCCTTGTCTTTAGATCGGTTTCACCATCAAGGGCAGCTGTCTGCACATGTTACAAGAGAACACAATCTTTTTAAAGAAGGACATGGAATTCGCACAAACACAAAAGCAGTGTCACCAATAAAATTAGATGGACTGCACCATATTTTTTTTTTTCAAATTTACATCAATATGCTAATAATAATTCTCATGGAAATTAATATATCTGGAAAGATGACTAAAAGCACTCGGTGACAAGATAACCAAATTTCTGGACAAATTTAAGTGGTGAGTGACTGGCCTAGCACAATGCCCAAAACCAAGTGCCAAGGATGGTGGCTGATTGATGTTGAAACTATTTTCTTAAATAGATGATAAACTGGACAGCTGACCTGGATGGACTATCTGACTCCTGATCTTACATGTTTTAGCAAGCATTAAAGTTATTATCGCATTTATCTTAACCTATTCTCATACTGGCATATGTGCCATAACACCTAGGTTTTGCAATATCTCATTCCTCTTAGGCATGCTCAACATTTAATGAGTCGCACACCAATTCTTTCGTGCAGATACTACAGCGCTAATATCTGCTTAAAATCTAACCTATAACATAGAAGGGGAATGACTCTAGAGGATCTGCCCTGGCTAAAGTCAAAGCTGCTCAAGTTTTCAATTAGGCACAAGAAAGGTTAGTTCATCACCTCTATATAGCAGAGTCCCTGTGGATCGGACGTTCCAAGCAAAACTAGATCGCATGGTGCTTCATCATTCTCACGAAGCCATACAATGTTACCAACACGAATGTCCTGCGCTTGAATCTAGAAGAGAGGGCACAAAATAAAAAAAGAAGAAGAGTAAGCACAAAGTTATTCTCTTGAAAATCAGAGGTGTACTAATAAAACCACTTCAGGATATGACGTAGACCATAAAAAAATATCAGACATTTCCAGTGATGCAGAGTCCCTATTCTAAGATACTTTAAGCTTGAGTCTATCTCCAAGCCCTTCTTATAGCAACTATAGTTATGCTTAAAAGCAAAGCCCACTTCAAACCCAGAGGGGCACAAATGCAGCATTACTGTCTTATCTGTACAACATCTGCAACATCATCAAACTACAAATATCAAATAACCACCATCATTTTATGTTAAAAATTGGATTTCATGTATCGTTAGTTTTATTTATAAATTTTAGATATTTCCAAGTATATGAAGGAAAGTTACAACTTTGATTGAATGGGCATTTGAGTTATACAGCTATTTGTCAGAAAGCATCCATATGTTCATTCATAATCGCTGAAGGTTATGAACATGAACTATGGGTAAATTGTGTAACAACCAGGTAACAAAAATACTTCTACATTGTGTATACTAAATAAAAACCATTATCAGCATAGAGAGCATTATGAACTACGGAGAGGGAAAAAAGAACTAAAGGAAACTATTATTAACTACCAGACTTCCATAATCTAAAAAGCTAAAATCGAAGGCAAACATGCAATAACTGACAAACCAATCCACAAGATAAATCCCTTGAGAAGATCAACAATCATTCTTCTTCTTTTTTTGGGTAAAGAGATCAACAATCATTCTTCAACAGATTTAAAAGAAAGAAACAGCTTCCTTTCAGAAAAAAAGAAAGAAAGAAAGAAAGAAAAGAATATACCAGGAATGGGGGATTTTTCTGGGGACAAAGGGATAGGGGAACTTGAGAATGATTTCTTTACCAGTTTTTTTACTCCATGACGGACAATCCATACTTCTCTCTCATTTGCCTTTTTGTCAGAGAGATATCTATTGTAATCATCCCATGCCTCTTTTGTTGCTGAGACAGCAAATATAAAGATGAGTGGACCCCATGTACTGGCAGGATTCACTGGAGTAATAAGTGACCATAGCTGGAGGCAGGCAATCAATAGGAAATACTGGTTCATGAACCGGCTGAAAACAGAAAGAAAAAAACAAACCGTATTACATACATATACAGAGTTAGATACTTCCTGATTTCAGTAAATGAGAATCAACAATGGCTATAAGAAGTGGAAGAAGTGTAAGCAGACTGCCTTCAACAAGGCACGTGAATATTCTAGGTTTATTACTTGTTGACTAGCAATATCTAAGTTAGTCTCCCCACCAACACCCAAAAAAAAAAAAAAAATCTATAAATAAGATGAGGCTCACCTGAACTGCTCCCATAAGTTCTTGGGAAGAAAATTCAATATAGTGTATTTTCTGTTGGATATTCGGTTGTCACAGTAGACATCATAAGATGATTGGTCGTCATTGATATCTACATATCGCTTCATTGTTGTCCTTGAAGCAAATAATCAGGTCTATGCATTTCAACACGATCAGATTCAGAGGCCACCCTGAAAAACAAATCTGCCAGACGTTCCCATCCTGAATAAGATATATTCGTCAACATATGCATAAGCCATACTACTGGCCAGATAAGTAACTGAAGAGCATTAACACACCAAGGCCAATATACATCAAAGTCTTCCATGTTGATTCATGATGATGAGATTTGACAACTATGATAATGACGGCATGTACACATGCCTACAAATGAACTAGGCCATGACTACCACATCCTGAGCATCCAAAGAAAATGCCAATGAGTTAGTCTATGGCCTAGATGCATCAAGCAGCACAATAAATTTCCCCAAACTTATATAAACACAATGCCACTGGCACTCACTACGTGAAATGACTAATCTTTTCATTCTCCTGAAGGTGATAATGAATGTGGGTATGCAGTTATTAAAAACTTGTGTTTACTTGGTTCCACCAACTGACCAAGAACATTGATTCTCTTTTAAAAAGGGGTAACAAAGTGGAAAAGTAGGAATTTACACTCCCATGTCGAGAATCTGCCTACACCTATTCATATTAAATATCAAACCCGCTCAGATCATGATAGCGCAGTATACTCAATCGCCATGCAATTGGTGGCATGGAGTCCCAATCTCAACTTCGTATAGTTTGAATGTTTTCAAACTGTCAAGAAGTTACCACAGTTGTTCACCTTTCGGCCTCCCAATACCACCTTGTCCTTAACAAAAAGAACCTCCAAACCTCACTTAAACAACTAAATGCAGCTAATTCCAGTCACAACATTGGACGAGCAAATCAAAAAAACAAATCACTACGCGAATGATTGAGCATAGGCTATCAGAGACGTAAGAATACGATTCCTAACACGCTCGAAATCACAGCGGCACGATGACGAGCTCGCCAATCGACGACTTGAGCGAGAAACTGCAATTGCCGAATTCGAGGAACGCACCGCGCTCTCATTTTCGGATCCAGGTTCAAGTACCCAACCGTCGGACGCGATCAGCACGCCGACAGCTAATTACCGCGTGAACAGGGCGAATTGACGATAGAGAAGGGAGATTTGCTCACCCGAATCAACGGATTAGTATGATCTGGGCCCAATTCGCGTCTCGCGAATGCGATCGGAGGCCAAATTCTTACCCGTCGATCGATGCCTTCTTCTCCTCCTTGCTGGTCTCGGCCCCTTCCGTTTCCAGGTACCGTCTGTTTGAGCAGCCAATGGGAGGAAATGGTTGCGTGAGGGCGAGTATAGTCAGGCGGAGTGATGAGGTGCACCGTGGACCGTCGGATTACGAGGAAATGGGTGGGGAAGTCAATCCTCAACCAATTGTGTAACCCGTTAAGGAGCAGAAAGAGCCAGAGGTGTAGCCTTGTAGGGATGCGATGGATGGGTGGCGATAGGGCCCGCATCGGAAACAGAGTAAAGAAAAACTAGAATGGTTTGAAAAATAATATTTTTAAAAATGGTTGCCCTCACAAAAATAAATGAAAAAAAAAAGAATCTATGGTTCATGAAATATCGAGACATAAATTATTGTCCAAATTAGCCATCATTTACAAGATTTTTTTTTTTCTAAATCATTCAATTTTCATGAAACTAACGGGATTTAAAGAGTAAAAAGATAGGAAATAAGAAGCGAGGCGATGAGGAATGAATAAAGTTCAATAGATTAAATCCAAATTAAATACATATATGATTCTACATAAATCATTATTCTCATGATATTTTTAAAATTTTTAATTTCATGTCTGAATCATATTCAAGATATAATTTTTTTTTTGTATTTTTAGCCGTCGGGATTCCTATTTCCTATTATTTTTATTTTATTTTATAGCTAGTGATTACTGATTAGGGTTCTATCTAGTCGCATTTTCTACAATTTTTTGTGCTTTACTCTATATTGCAATGCTTAATTAAATAATTTGCTTGATTGGGAAACAATGAGCTGGGTTTGAACCATCATTTCGTGTTTTATATCATTTTTCTTTCGTGTATTTATAATCGACAATCAAGTAATCATAATTTTTTTTTTTAGATTTGTGGTGCTTCTCTTCTATTGTCTATTACGGTTAAAGCGAAAACAATCACGTTGAATCAAAGGGACTATAAAACTCAAATTCCAAATTCTAAAAGAATTGCAAAAAGTTGAAAATACTTACGCGAAATTAGAGGTGTCAACCATATTCGCTGTGAATTATTTTCTATCTTTCCTTCCAAATCGTTCTTCGCTCGGAATTTGCTGAGTCAAATTTCACCCAATCAAAGTTCAGTCGATGAAACAAACTCAAGGAGGTACAATCCTCGTAAATATCTTCCTCTGTATGTGTGAAATGAATGTGTGCTCGGGCTTGCATGCCCGACATTGATGTTGATTCCTACATGCAAGGTTTTTTTTTTTTTTGGGTATAAATTCCTACTTGATTATGCATTTTTTTAAGATTGAATGCTCTAGCCTCTCGTGTCTAGATCTTCTGAGAGTGTTGCGCTTGGGTTGGGTTGGGCTTGGGCCATGATTACGATGATGAATCTTAAATAGTTGAGTTGGGTTTCTTTTGGAAAGCAAAGTCAAAAGGATGAGTTTTATTCAATATTACGTTTTTTAGAGAATTTAAAAAAAAAAGACGAACAAAATAAAATCAATTAAATATATGCAGCTAAAATTAGTGATTGTTAAGAACCACAAATTGAAGTTTGAATTGGGAATTTCATTTCTGTAAGTAGTAATACTCTTGACAAACCCGTCAGGTTCTTTTCAATTTCCCCACAAAAAAAAAGAAGGATAAGAAGAAATACATGTGGACGCATGACATTTGGCCTTATTTCTGGTTAGAAATATATTTTTCTATTTCTATTCCCTAAATAAGTTTCTGAGCTAAGATACACGTTTGATAACGACACAAAATTTATGTTTATGAAATAGAAATTCGTTTGATAACATCATAAAATTTCTATTTTCTGGAACAAAAATTCAGTTCATAACAATACGAAAAAAATTCTAGTTCCAAAATTTTGTTTCCATTTTATGTTCTTAAAAAACTAAATGGAAGAACGGATTACAATCACAACGAATTCGAGTGGAAAACAATACAATCACAAAGAAAGTTGCTTTTATATTGTCGTATCGCCATGCCCTGTGGTTGTGTCACTAGAACCTTGAGGTAGAAACCGTTGCAAAGATATACAAGGAATTTGCAATATTTCTTTTCTATAGTGGTGTCTGTTAAGATAAATAACGTGGAAACACTAACGGATCTTTCAAATAAGTCAATACGAAATCATCGGAGAAATTACGAGAAACAGTAAATGATACCAGATATTTACGTGGTTCGTACCGAGATCGGTATCTACGTCCACGAGGAGAGCCAGTAATATAATCCACTATAATCGGAGAGTCAGATTTACAATCATTCATGCACTTGAGTGTTTTCCGCACTTAATTTAAGCCCCAAAGCAGACCCACAATAATATCTCAAATCTCTCACATAGTACTACTCTCTAAGTAAAATCACAGAAAGAAATCAGATTTTCTCCATGTTTGCTCTGCGTGCATGCGAATGAACCAAAGAATGTCCTTCACGTTCTTCGTACGGTGGCTTCTGCTTGTGCGGCTCCAAGAAAGGGATCCGGATCCCCTGCCATACATGCAGGGGATCCGGACACCCAAGAAACCCACTGTGCGGCGCCCCCTCAAGAAATGCCCTCCGCATTTCTATTTCTTCACTATGCGGTGAACGCAAGGAAGGGACTCTCTCCTCTTCTTTTTTTTTTTTCCTCTGTACGTGCACACAGTAAAAAAAAAAAAAATAGACCCCGTCTACGTCTAGTACGACTTTTACATGTGTTCGTGGCAGCTATCAGGAAAGAAACCCTAAAGCTTTCTTTTTCAACTCATGGGCCCACAAATAACATAATAGTATAAAAATCTCTATACATGCTCCCATGTTTGTCTTGTAGCGCCCAATAAAACTCCCGCAGAGAGGCCATGATAGTCCACTGCACGCAAGTATAAAAGAAATCGCATCTTGATCGGTCAAACCGGTGAAAAGTGAATGTTTATCTTTTAGTTAATCTGATTATGGGCTCAAACTCGAGACATTAATTACGAGTGAGTGTCGAGGCAAAAGTCTCCCAAATCTGCGGTGCTTCTGTTGCTAATCTTACTTAGAAAATATGCACTTGGAATGATCGAATGGGATTCATCTATCAAGGATCAACCTTTCTTTTACCCTGTCTGTCTCTATAGCGGATTGAAGGCCCTTGATCGTCAGGTTGAATGGTTGCTCCCGGGAATCCTCGAAAGGAATGAGAGGTACTGCATCTTGTCACTTTGTTATCATGGGGAAGGGGAGGACATGGTAGCATTGAATTTATTGCGGAACGTGTTCAGATATACAGAGCATCCAGACTGTACACTGGAAATGATGCTTGCTTCAAAAATTTGTGGGGAAAAAAAATGAAGTCTGTATTGAAGAAGGCATATAGGTTAAGCTTGCGAAGCACTTAGGATGCAACCTTCGTTATCTGCTAAGTCAAGATTAGTATCTTCTGATAACGAAAGAGCTTTGGAGCAATCAAAAGCTCTTGAAGCTTCTGAGAGAACGATGAAAGAAAGAGACCCCTTTCGTCGTGCATCAGATACATGTTCTTTTGGGTCAGCAAGTTATCGAGGACAAAGAGCTCCAATTGTTCTCCCACGTGGGACGACAAACATTGATACAGGAAAACGTTCGTGTTCTTCGGCTATTACAGGAAGGAATAAGACAGAGAGAACGGGAGGCAACAGACAATCCAGCAAATTTGTCACAGGGAATCATCAAAGATTTCTTTGGGGACTAGCCAAAAAGAAAAAATCAAATAATCGAACCAGCAAAAATATGGTGGCAACACCGCATCCATCGCAGATACGTATGTTCGCTATATCTCGACTTAAGCTCCACGAACATGGAAGTAACGAAAAAGAAAAAAAAGTTATGTAGTCGGACCATCTGCTCTATCCGTTTGAATTAACTGCTGAAAAGTACCTTGTGAAGATCAAAATGGCAAGACGAGAACGCTGGCATTAAGCTAAACCATGGAAAGTTGGAAACTACAACTTTTATATGAACAAACTGAAAACCCCCACGAATAGAGTGGTCATGTTGGACTTAAAACTCCAGTAAGTAGGCTCAGCGACAAGATCCTCTTATGTTTACATCAAAATGATATCAACGGGACCAAAAAAAAAAAAAAAAACAAAATGGGTGAAGCGAACAAGAAAAAGAAACGTGATTTGAAGATTCCAATTAACATGTAGTGAAGAACCATAAGCACTCCATGGCACTTAGTAGAGCTGTCAATTTGGCCCGCGCCGGATGGGCCGGCTTGGCCCGACCCGAAAATTTTCTTGCATTTCAGGCCTTTTCGGGCCGGGTGTGGTACTTGGGCCGGGCCGGCCCGACGCCAAACTTTTTTAATACCCGTTTTTTTCTTTTAAATTTAATTTATTTTTATATTTTTTTTCATTTGATGGTTTCTTAAGCATAGTACTGCTCATTCGAGGCGGCTCGGGCTGGGTAGAGACCCGGCCCAATCCGGCCCGGCCCATTGACACCCCTAGCACTTAGGGCATGCATGAAAACACTTCATGCCCAAGAATGGCTTCTGGCAGAAAAATGGTTTTTTCAACTTTTGCTTTGAAGTAGAAGTTAAATTTTCAGCTTCAGCTTCAGAAATTGATTTTTGATAGAGAAATGCGTTTGATAATGATTCAAAAAGACAATGTTCGAAACATTATTAAAAAAATATTCGATGGCGGCGACGGGCGAACGGTGACAGCGGCGGCGATGGCGGCCGACTGCGGGCGGCGGCCGGCGGCGGCCGCGGGCGACCGGTGGCGGAGGTCGCCAGCCGGCGGCGACCGGCGGCGGCGGCGACCGGTGGTGGGCTCCGCGAGAATGACTTCTCGAATGGAGAAGCTAGTTTTTTTTACTTCTCAAAATCAATCAAAAATCTTACCAGAAATAAAAAATCTTGCTAGAAGTAGAAAATCCTACCAGAAGCCAATTTTTTTACCAAACGGCTTTCTACTTCTGGCAGGGTTTTATCAAACGCATTTCCCTGCCAGAATGGCTTCTGGCAGGGAAATGGAAAAACTGAAGTGTTTTCATGCAGGCACTTAGAACAACAATAAACACTTTCACTGAGCTTAAATAAAACCAGAACCAACAAGAAATTTCACTAACTTAAATCTACAGTACATTCTAGAACAAGTCAAGAACAGAATCAACCCTTCACACCAACAGCGACGACACACCCTTTAAAATAACGAAGGACTGACGAGGTTGTTCACCTTCGAAATTGCGAGCGCGATTGGATTGACGAGCCTTCTCGGAGGCGACGGATTCTTAATTTGGTGTTGAAATTGAAGGTTGACGTGCTTCCCTGCCCGCGACACCTCCATGTGGAGAAAGATAGGCTGGAGAGAGACCGAGCCAGCCGTAATTGGCGGCTACGAGAGCGTGAGATGGAAATGCGCATGGAGCTTCCGAACTTATTTCTATGTTTTGTTCCAGAAACAAAAAAGTACATTTTTTTAGTTCTGATTTCATTCTAAATCTATTTCTACGCCAGTCCGGGAATAAAAAATGAAATTGCATTGTTAAACAGATTTCTATTTTGAACCTATTCCTTGGAACAAAAAATTAAAATTAAAATAGAGAAATAGAGCTGTTATCATGCACGCCATGAGCAATTTTAAGCTCGATTTAGTGGGGATAATTGCCAAAAAAATCCTAATTCAATTGTAGTTATGCCAATTAGATCCTAAATCTATTTTTTGTCAATTAGATCCTAAAACTTTTGTAATTGTGCCAGTTTAGTCCATTTTGATTGAAAATCGTTGATGTGGTGCGACTGACTTCTAATGTGGCAATTTAAAAAAAAATAGATTTTTTTTTTCTTTTTTTCCTTCCCTTCTTCTTCATCCCCTTCTTCCTCTAGCCGATCGCGGAGGTTCCGCATCGGCTAGAAGCGAGGGCCGGCGATATTGACCTTGCAAATTGACAAAAGAACAAATGCCAAAAAAGTTTATATATTGCCGCGAGAAAGATTTTCTCTGTAGCTCTTCATTGCAATTTGTCCTGTTCAAAATAAACGGTGTTAGGATATTTATAGTGAAAGGTAAAAGATGGCTATTGAACAGGATTTTGCGTGACTGTCATCCATATGTTGAAATTAACAGATGATGTATACCGAAAATAAAAAGTAACGGACGGTGCTCCATCATATGTCAAGAGAACACGGCTAGGAGTAAGGACCCGTATCATTAAGATATAGTTGACATCAAACTCAATTACCAAGCCAGTACGAATTCTAACTTTGATGAGATACTAAATAGAGTAAATTAAGCATCTATTCGAAAAGGATTTGATTTTCATAAAATATAGTTGATAGAAATATATTATGTCATTGATGAGGATGAAACTGGGTGAAATTAAGTGGAGGTCTAAACAGACTGAGATCATGCCCCCTTCTTCCCTAGGCGACACATGCGTTACAGTGGCCTGTACAAAGGGTTGCGATCCCTTAAGGGTGAGCTGACTGCAAAAATCTGTCATTAATTCGGATTGCAGGCGAGCACTTTCCCTAACAAGCCTCCCTCCGAATCCATTAAGCCTAAACTCTACGGATGCCAATGACTATTAAGTATCTATAGTTGCCTTCATCGTTTGCTAGTAGGAAAAGTATTAAGATGCGCAATATAAACTATATTTATTTTACTAATCTAAACTTGCACTTTAAAATACATATCACAATTCAAGTTAGCATAAATGGTCGTCCCAGTGACGAGCTTTATGTTGAGAGGGAGGATAGCCAAAACCCCCACCACGGAGGAAGATGTGTAGAGAGGAGGAGAAGGATAGAACTTGGGCCCGCCAAACAAATGGGCTGCGCGATATATGGGCCTAAGCCCAAGTTCTTCGTGGACCGGTGTCATACGAAATTGGTACCCACATTTTGTATTGTAAATTTTTTATTTCACGAACTGATTGTGTTAGATTCAAGTCAATTGTGAGTTTTTCGTGCAAAATCATTATTATCATACATGCCGACCAGTTATTAATTTCTTTGTTTGCGTTCAATTATATCTATATGATATATTGTGGGTGGCGTGGTATTTCAACTTTTTTGCATTCATTATATCACAAATTTTCTTTTAAACAGTATTCATTATTCCATAAAACCCCATTGTCATCAATAACAAAATGGCCTCGCAAATTTGCTTAGCATTTTCTAGTGACACCTACTTGCGGTTTTGCCTATACAGTTTGCTTTGGCAAAGTCCCTATCATCGCCGTGCTCCAATGGGGCCGTATAGGGGCCGCCTAACCCGGGCACCCCCAGCCAAGGCTTCACGAGCCGAAGAAAAGCTTCACAACGCGTAGGGCAAGTGACTCGATGCGGTCACGCTTCTCTTGATTTTATTTTTCATATATTGGGATATTGTTTCTTCACACATCCAAACTCTATCTGTTTTCAAATAAAAGCTGTTTAGCGTCCGTCTCAATGCAAATTTTAAAAAGCAAAGCATTCCCGAGCTCAACTTACATGACTAAAGTCTAAATCCAATCCATCACTCAATTGCGACGTGTTGCAAGCGTTTTGGTTGTCGTTAATGCAAGGTCGTCTTATTGACACCCCCCATAATGATTATGAAAAAATTTAAATATCCAACCCGCATTCCGACGTGATGGTTATGCTTTTGACGAGTTTGTTGGATTTGGTAGCCATGTTTCTCTTGTGAATCACAAGTTTTCATGAAAGGTAAGGCTATTTGGTGTACTAGTGTCAGATCTGCAGACTCTTTCGGGCAATTATGACCGTACTCAAGAGCAATTATATCTATGTGTGTTGATTTTGGATAAATACTCGCATTACTCCCCTCAAATTATCCCTCCTCATAGCACACTCCCTTAGAGTGAAAAAGGCCGTCCACGAATAACCATCCATAGATAATTGGACATGTTACAGAAATAACTCGAACCCAAAAAAAGGAAAATCTTTTCGATCTATATTGTTGAGATAATCTAAAGCACTACGTTAGGA
The DNA here is from genome assembly GCA_021437785.1 of Rhodomyrtus psidioides. NCBI lineage: Eukaryota > Viridiplantae > Streptophyta > Magnoliopsida > Myrtales > Myrtaceae > Rhodomyrtus > Rhodomyrtus psidioides. The sequence continues at coordinate 5,046,362 of JAILYB010000010.1, read as the reverse complement.
AGAATTCTTCGGCGAGAAACAAAGTGACCTTTTTTCTGCGAGAGCAACCTTTCTTCTTTTCTTTCCCCTTTTTTTTTTGTGCCAAAACGGCCGGAACAATCAAGATGCCTATTTCCCGTGTGTCCATGTCCAACTCACCGATTGACCTGTGTCTTCTTTGGAAAGCAAAGATGTTTTGAGGATACCATCAAAAGAGCTCAATCCAAGCTGGACGCAGATTACTTGATTTCCTATAAGATTTTGGGCCGGAAGGACGTAGAATTTTGCCCAACAAAAGGCCAACTAGTGATCTTCCCTGTAATCTGGATTCTCCTTCAAGATGACAAAACCTTCAAAGAATAGGAGAGAGTGGATTATACCTGCAAGAAACAGTCGCAGATTAAGCGCACTGCACATGGCCAAGTTGAAAAATAAGTTTTTATGATGGGGAGAGTTACATTACTTCTCCGTATAGCCAACTCTGCCCCATCGCCAGCCGCCAGGAGGACTGGAGTTGAATGTGTCTGAACGCCAGGGATGGTCTTGGGACGACCTGCCTGTCCAACCACATCAACAGCTTGACCAACCCGTACGGGTACTACAGATAAGGGTTTCAGATTTTCGTCCACCGTCAACAGCATCCTCAGCTGCCACACCATGAAGGAAAAATACGCAATTTACTGCAGGACACGAAATCAGAATACCAAATTCAAGACTTCTAGCTGAGGATAAACCTGCATGGCTTTCATGTCAAGGCACGCATGAAGCATTGTTATAATTCCTGCGAGTGCCGTCCTACAGACAACAAGTGCACATTAGACAACAAGTGCACATTAGGATACCACGTGATGCTAATGTTATAAGTAGAAACTCAAATAGTTTACCCTTGTTCCTTATCTAGCATCATTCCAGATATATCATGCAAAAAAAAAAAAAAAAACCTTACGGAGAGAGCAAAAATCGCTCCGAATGATATGGATTAAGAGTCAACAAACCCTTCCCCAAGTGCACAAGACCTTGGGCAATCCGCACGTGTAGAAGGGGCCAAATCATGTCAAATAAGAACCTTATCTAGTAAGGATAACCACCAAACAAGAGAAAAGTTATATTGAGCATTACACAGAATAGAAGGCTTGCGTCCCTGTAATAATAATAACTTGAAAGATTACGAAGCATGCCGGCTACTCGAGCATTGTTGGTTCCAGCCCCAACCAAGCCCAATGAAATGACAGCAGTCTGTAAAAGCACCAAATATTTCAGCCTCAAATTCCAATTCAAATGACAAAATGGACACAAAGCTTAGCTGTTTCATCTCACCATCGCAACTTCAGAATCTGTGTCATGGCTAAGCCTACTTAGGGTGTCCAACACATTAACCTGCACAAAATAAAGCAAGTAAGAGCTACAAGCATTCTGAGTTTTGCAGGATAAAAATGTCACATCCCTGCAATAAGGATCAATGCCCTCCAAGAAAAACGGATAAAACGTTTTGTCTGTACTAAAGCCATATTTAGGGGATATAGTTTCCAATTAGATTGATTATGCTTTGATATCCATACTTTGAGATTGGTGTATCTTAAATTTCTTCAATTATCATTCAACAACTTAGTCCTATCAAAACCCAACTTAAGGTAGTAGTACCACGTGCTTCATCTTGATATTTTTTCAGAAAATATTCATGAAAGGTCAACTACCTTTGGATTTGCAATGCATAAAAGCCCAAGAGCCAATGGAACTGCCCGGCGGATGTTTTGTTCTCTGTACTGTAAAAGATGCTCCAAGGAATGAATTGCCATTTCAACACCCAGTTCTTCAGCCATTGCGACCATGGCAATTCCAAGGACAGCAGGGGCCTGATGAGTTTCCCCCTTCTCAAGATGTTGGGCGCAATGACCTAGTAAGTTTTGCACCTGCACCAAAAACAATCAGAAAACTATGTCTGACAGGAGTTCCAAAGGTTATTAGCTATAGTGGAGATAAAGAGTACCTTGAGAACATTTCCTGTTCCAGCATATGCACAGGAAAGTAGGTCATGTCTCAGTGTTTTCTGATCTTCTCATTGAAAGTCCTCGCAACTTCTGCTGTGACCTCGACATTTTCCTATGAAATATGAAGAATATTCAAGAAAACTGAGTACTGATGAAAAATACATGTGTGCTGGTATCCATGAAACAATAAGGTAGTACCCAGATGCTCAGACGGTAGCAATATGAAATGAACAGGCTCCATCAAAATACCTTCTTTCCAATATAAAGAAGACCGAGGCCGAGAGGTAAAAGACGAGCAAGAGGCTCTCCCAGTTCTGACTCACTGCGGTCCATCAAAGTAAATATAATCGACTGGGCTACGTCTTCATTGCAGGAGCCCACATATATCAAGCCGAGAGTGATTGCAGTAAATGCAAGCACATGGAGGGGTGCTTTAGCGTCATTAAGTATTGGAGACAATTTAGCACGGAGCTGAAAATGAAGTTGATGGAAGACAATTAATGCTTGTCAATAAGAATACTTCTTGCGGCAGCAACCATATACAAAATTCAAGAGTACTAAATAAGGCTGTTGCAAATGAGATGACTTCGAAGAACGCTAGAAAGGATTTTGAGGGTAATCAAAAGAAAAACAACAGCATCAGCGTAAGAATACATGTCCAATGAAAAAGTGTCATTCCTCCCAAATGTGTACATACCTGCTCATTCTGAGAGCCAGCATATGCAAGTCCAAGGCCCATAATTGCGCCAATTCTAATAGATGAATCTTCTTTATCAATGTAATCACCAAGAACTGCCAGAGCCTGAGATATTCCAAAGGAAAAGAATAAGATTTAACATAAGAACAATGTTGTCAGCACAACAGACTAAAGGCAGCTCACAGGATCCCAGTCACTCTTGATATTGCAGTTCACTATCCCAACACCCAACAGAGCACCAGCTATAACATGATTGTCGTTACTATGGAAGTACTTGTCCAGTTGGGCCAGTCCAGAGTCAACTTCAACATCAAAATCAACATCAACAACACCTTTATCCCAAACTAGTTGGGATCGGCGGTCGATGAATCCCAAAGATTCATAAAAATAAAGCAAAATCAATTGAGGAATAGAGAAAAATATGTAAAAACACACACACACACACACAAACTACCCCTCCACAATACTAATAGCCTTCTTCCACTCCATCCTAAGACACACCGTACGCCAATCTATTTCCCACTCCCTTAAATCTTGTTTTATTACTTTAGTCCATAGTCAACTTCCGACCGCAAAATCATTCCCTGCCCCAGGGAAAATCATGACAATCTGATACTAAAAGGACAATTTTGGCAACAAGTATCCTGAAGTAGCAAGGTGCACGCACCAGACTTGCAGCAGCACTGGCCTTTCCATGCTCTTTATTTTTGAATAGCCAATTTCCAGAAGAGCCACTAGAAGAAGTCTGATTGATCTGTCAATAGCTTATCCTGCAGAGGCAACAATGGAGTTTAAAAAACAGAAATCTTGCAAAGACAACGTCTTTCCTTTGATTACCTGTCCGAAGCCAGCATTTACAAACGCATTAACAAAAGTAGCAGCCAGTTTTTGCCTTGCTGAATCCACACTTGCGCTAGCACTAGCACGTCCATCGAACAAATGTGCCTGAGACAATTCATGGATATCAACTGCATGCAAAATCAGCCTCCATATTCACTCTACTCATGTCAGAGGCCATGTTGCTGCAAGTTGAGATCAGTAACCAAGAAATAATTGGAATATATAATGCCCTAAACAGAGATATATCATACTCTTAGCAACCATTACTCCTTGCTAAGCATTCAGTCAATTGTTTCATATTGGAAGACGATCTAGAGGACAAGGAGTAAATATTTTGGTGTCATCTGTACATGTGGCATATATCTATAGTCCAAAGTTAAAATGCTACAATGAGAATGAATATGGATTTTGAGTAACAAAAGGGTGACAATACATCCAAAAAGTAACAAACTAAAACAAAAAAGCTGCAGCAAGTAGATCTCTTTGAGAGGAAGATAGTAACAAATAAGACTCTTCCGTTGAAAACAATCACACAGCTCCCATTACATGTGCAGTGCCAGACAACATTATGCATCCGAGAGCTTGATTAGAGATATTGATGATAAAATAAGTTAGAGTTTTGGTAAGAAAATCAGATCAAGTCATCAAAAGCATGAACAATTATCAACCGTTCAAACCTTGTAAATGTCTTCAGGAGATTTGGGCTCCATAACCTCAATATCGCGGACAAGAGTAAGATAGCCTTCACTTAATTTAGTATTGTTGACAATTTCCTGCAGTGCCTCTCTTCCATTGTCATCTGGAACCATCTCTTCATCAAGCTCAAAGGGGATACCCTGCAAAAGAGAATAGCAAAACACTATCAAATTTGCCCAAGGCAATCTTGCCATGTACATTAACTGTATCTGAAACAAGGATTAAAGAGGTATTTGAATTATAGCTGAGTAACAACTCACACGTTGAGCAAGGATATAGCAGAATTGTTTCTTCCGTAGAAGATCACCGCAAGACGTGAAGACCTACTTCACATACTGCATGCGTACATTTCAAGTGTTAGATTAGATTCACAGAAAGGGGGAGGGGGATATCCAATATGTGGCAATGTGGAACTCCTCACAAGAAATTCCTGTACACAACTTGAATGAAACAGATGCTTATTCATATTCAACCAAATATACCTGCATATTATCTAGGAACAATGCAAACTGAAGGGAATTGGCATACTCTTCAAACTTGAGATAGACCATGTAAGCAATATCAAGTACTAACATGTCATCAGGTCCAGGAAGGTATCTGCAATTGATACAAAAGAGAGAACTGAGAGGGACAAAAGCACGCTCACGAGTCAGTCATCAACTAATAAGCTCCTAGACCATTTTCAGAGCAATCCATAGTGAATACCCTAACTGTTATGTACTGCTTTGAGGACAAGTATTTCATGCACCTTGCAGCATTTGTGAGGTACAGACATGTTCTCTTGAAGTTAGTGCTGTCCACAAGCTCCATTAACATATCAAGGTCTTCAACCTGGAAGTCATTTAAATATTCTAAGATTCACTTCAAAACAGCCAAACATGATAGAATTTGCTGTTTCCACATGATAGAATTATACAACTGCATACACCAAACATACAGGCCTCTGAGTTCTAGAATGACAATTTTTTTTTTGGAAAAAACTAAGCATGATACCACTTGCGGAAAGAGAGAAGAAAACTATTTCATGTATTCGCATCCCAACCATCTTAAGTAAGCAAAATCTCCATTATAGATAGAATTAATCCAAAGGCCAACAAACCCCCACATAATTGTGCACATGTTCTTGGCCAGATGCTAATGTTGTTGTGTAAGATATGTGCTCACATTTGCATCATCTTCATCTTCAAACGGTAACTCCATGTTGAAAATGCTTTTGGCCATGTGCTCTCCAAACAGACCAACAAAAAAATAAATAAATAATAATAATAAAATCAAAAGCATAGGGAGGTTTGACCATTGACTTTGAAGCATGAATTACCGCGTCCATCCTTTTTGCATTCCGAAAAGATGCCCGGTGCCCACTATACCCACTATTGACCTATTTTTCTTGGCATATTCAATCAATCGCGATACCATATATCTAAAAGCCAGCAAAAATGTATTATAAAATTTGCTCCACAAAACCTAATTGAGGAAATTCCATGTATTATAAAAGAGAATACTCACATCTCTTTCTAAAACAACTACATTTTCTAATTGTGGAAACTGCTTAAGAGGTAACTGCAAAAGCAGAAAACTCGAACGCATTGTTAGTTTTGCAAGAAAAACTGCTAACTACATCTTTTAATGAGATGACATTTCTTATCCCATCTCTAGAATACTATAACTCAAGAAAATAGAAGTGTTTTTCGGGCATCACTTTTGTAAGCATCCTTGACAAGGTCACCTATAGCGTATACAAAAACCCTAAATCATTGCTTAAACAAAGGAGGGAAAAAAAACCAATACTTGTTCGCTTCGGTCGCCAAAGACAACCTCGCACCCATGTTTGATGGCTTTTTGATATGCAGCATGCATTTCACATTCTGGATCGTGAAGGATGTGCTCCCTATCATGGCTCAGCTCTAAAAAAAAATATTAATGCTTAACAAGAATTATCATAGGTCATTTTGAAACATGAAAGCAAAATTGCAAAACACATTTCGGGTATGACATGAACTATGACATTTGTGGCCTCTTGGGATGATATCTACAAGATCAAATATTTCAAGCAACAAACATAAATCAATTTTAATTTCTCTTGACAAAAAATGAAATCTTGCAAAATACTCACCGGACAATAATGTTGAACACCCACCAGCAAGGTGTCGCACTGGCCGCCTGAGCATGGATATGTCAAGGACACCATCTATCTAGCAAGGTGTGAGGGCAAGTTGCTCTCACCCTCCTCTTTCCCCGCGATTGTGGAGAATTGATCTTTAATTGAGCAACAACAACATGTAATGTACTGATCCCACAGTCTTGCACTGATCTAGCCCCCATCCCAATGGCATTCATGACAATCCTGGGCACTCCTAATTTTTTAGGAGTATTTGCTTGTGGGATCAGTACATCACAATACGCGCTGCTGCTCCTCAATCCTCCACAACCGCAGGGAAAGAGGACACTGAGGGCAACTCAAACCTTGCTAGATGGATGCTATCCTTGACGTATCCATGCTTATGCGGCCAATGCAACACCTTGCTAGTGGGTGTTCAACATTATTGTCCGGTGAGTATTTTGCAAAATCTCATTCTTTGTCAAGAGAAATTAAGATTGATTTATGTTTGTTGCTTTAAACATTTAATCTTGTAGATATCATCCTAAGAGGCCACAAATGTCGTAGCTCATATCATACCCGGGATGTGTTTTGCAATTTTGCTTTCATGTTTCAAAATGACCTATGATAACTCTGGTTAAGCATTAATATTCTTTTTTAGAGCTAAGCCATGATAGTGAGCACATCCTTCACGATCCAGAATGTGAAATGCATGCTGCATATCAAGAAGCCATCAAACATGGGTGCGAGATTGTCCTTGGCGACCGAAGCGAACAAGTATTGGCTTCTTTTCCCTCCTTTGTTTAAGCAATGATTTATTGATTTGATTTAGGGGTTTGTGTATATACTACAGGAGACCTTGTCAAGGATGCTTACAAAACTAATGCCTGAAGAACACTTCTATTTTCTTCAGTTATATTATTCTGGAGATGGAGTAAGAAATGTCATCTCATTAAAATATGTAGTTAGCAGTTTTTCTTGCAAAACTAACAATGTGTTCGAGTTTTCTGCTTTTGCAGTTACCTCTTAAGCAGTTTCCACAATTAGAAAATGTAGTTGTTCTAGAAAGAGATATGTGAGTATTCTCTTTTATAATACATGAAATTTCCTCAATTAGAATTTGTGGAGCAGCATTTATAATACATCTTTGCTGGCTTTTAGATATATGGTATCGCGATTGATTGAATATGCCAAGAAAAATAAGTCAATAGTGGGTATAGTGGGCGCTGGGCATCTTTCCGGAATAGAAAAAGAATGAAAGCAACAAGGCATGCTTCAAAGTGAATGATCAAACCTCACAAGAAATTCCTATAAATAACTTGAATGAAAAAGATGCTTATTCATATTCAACGAAATATACCTGCATATTATCTAGGAACAATGCGATCTGAAGGGCATGAAGGGCATTGGCATACTCTTCAAACTTGAGATAGATCATGTAAGCAATATCAAGTACTAACATGTCATCAGGTCTAGGAAGGTTTCTGCAATTGATACAAAAGAGAGAACTGAGAGGGACAAAAGCACACTCACGATCTATCTTTTAATGATATGGAATCCTAATTGGTTCAAATATGTCTGCAAGAAGATCCACAAACACCGAAGGAATATCTAGCTCTATTAAAGGCACCTTTTCTGCAAAAATTTGGTCACAACCCTAGAGCTTGGAGCAAGACTTGACTTAATCCAGCTGAGCTGGAGTCCCATGAAATGTGAACTTTGAAACCTTTCCCTGTGATTCCTTAGGTATAGAAAAGCCCTGCAAAGCCATGTATGTATGTTAGTCAAAATCCAAAGTAAGATGCAGAAAAAAAAAATCAATGTCAATAACATTCCATCAAGCATGCCATTTTGCCCATCCAAAGGCTCCTAAACCCTTTGACACCATAGTTCAAAAATCAGATGTAAGTAAGACAAGCCTGCATAAAGATTTTAACAGATAGAGTTGCTCGTCATTCAACTTCAGCACTCTAGCTGGCTTAAACGGGATCTCAACTTGTCTAGAAGTGCATTCCCAGTTGATGATCTTCTCGACATCCTTGCTTTTGACTTGGAACTCGTCGCAGTTCCGAACGGCCGACTCCAGAAGAATTCTAATTGAGTACAGCAACCTATCTGAAGCACAAACAGTGGTGATTGAATTGAACGGGTAGTTTCTGTTAGAATCCTATCAGAGCTTGGTGGGGCACTCGCTACTCTTATCCGCAATAGAAGACTATCGGCCTCACGCGTACTCAGAAAAGCTCAAAGCTAACTGAAAATGAACTACGCAGTCATGCTAAACACCAAGAAATCCACTTCGAAGTCGCTGCTACAACTCATCACATCCGATCTAAAATACTCGAACCAACATTTTGAGCTAGCCTCTCTTAAACCAAGTCATAAATCACTATTCGGGTAACAAATGAGAACTTACGTCAGCACGCAGGTCTATGGTGGAGGCTATCAATTGCGGAAGTTGTAGATTCAGCCAAAATTCATCAGAAAAGTTTTCAGATCAAAGTGAAAATCAAGAGGAATCAAGGGGAATAGTGGCAGAAACAGCTTGGAGACGACTAAAGGACGGATCTTTACCTTTGCGTCGACGGGGTATATCCCCAAGGAGGGAAGGAGGGCAGCCTGGGTGCGACTGCTTTGTCGGCGTTGATGGCCGAAGGCTATGGTCGAGGCTATCAATTGCAGAAGTTGTAGATTCAGCCTAAATTCATCGAAAAGTTTTCAGATCAAAGAGCAAATCGAGAGGAATAGTGGCAGAAATAGCTCGGAGACGACTAAAGGACGGAACTTTACCTTCGTGTCGACGGAGATAGATCCCTCAAGCGAGGGAAGGAGGGCGGCCTGGGTACTCCGTGACTCGGAGGGTCGACTGGTGGATGGAGGGGGCGAAAACGATCTCTTCTTGAGGCTCTCCATTGCCTTCTCTCTCCACGATGAATCGAGAGACTTCCAGAGTGTTTACGAAACGAAGCGAGGCGATGACATGGTGTTTTAACGGGAAAATGGCTCAAACTGTACTTATTTTCTCAATTAAGGGCCGAAGTGCATGGGCCCGAAGTGCCCCTTTTTAGTTCAAACGGGCCTAGACGGGGACACTATCGTCTTTTTACATATTGTATTTTTTTCTTTTTTCTGTTTCTTTTCTATTTTTTTTGCTTTCCTCTTTCCCGCCGGATCCCGCTTGCACGTCCTCCTCCCCCTTCGCGACTCTGGCGCAGACTCTGATTCTGGCGACGGAGGGGCTATTGCTCCTCCCGAAGAAGGCGGTTCTAGAGAAAGAGCAAGCCGAGACAGAGAGGCGGCGCATGGGGGCGATTGCTTGAGAGGAGAGGAAGGCGAGGTCGGGGAAGAGCAGAGAGGCGGCCATTTCGATGGAGGTCGTTGCGAATCAAAGAGGCCGATCGATCGGTCATCAACGCGCGGCGCCTAGGAATTCATCGAAGACCGTTCTTTGGATCCCCGTCTCCATCTTTTTGCGTCATTCGCTGTCCTCTTCGTCTTCCTCATATCACGAGCTCGAGGACCTCCAACCACCGTCACTCACCTCTTCTTCTTCTTCTTCTTCTTCTTCTTCTTCTTCAACCACTGATATAGGCCCATTGACTTTCTCTCTCTTCTTTGTGCTTTCATGGTCTCTGTCTCGGTACGTTCTGCTCCTCTGCTCCTTCACGTGCTTGATCCACTCCTCCCGCTCGCTCATCCTTCCTTTGGCCAAAGACGCTTCCACGCTCCAGTACGTGGCCACCGTCTACCACGGCCCTTCTCTTGATCCCGTCGAGCTCGCCATAGATCTCGACGGCCCATCTCTCTGGCTCGGCTGCTCCGCCTCCTCCTCCTCCTCCTCCGTCCGCCGGGTCCCCTGCCGTTCGACCCAGTGCTTGGCCACGACGTTCGACGATTCTGGGTTTCGTCGCGCGTGCGCGGGCGGGGCCTCCTCCGATTGCGATGTTCAGTCGCAGAGCGGCGCGGCCGCATGGGGGTTGCTCGCGGAAGGAGCCTGGTCAGGAGAGAGATCGGTCGCCTCGTCGATCCTATGTCGGCTGGTGCAAGGAAACAAGAAAAGAAAAAAAAAAAGGAAAAAAAAATCACGGAATGTAAAAAGACGAAAATGTCCCCGTCTAGGCCATTGTTTGAATTAAAAAAAAAAAGCACTTCGGCTATTCTTTGAAATAACTCGCACTTGGCCCTTAATTGAGAAAATAAGTGCAATTTGGGGCTTTTTTTTGGCATTTTCCCGTGTTTTAACCTTTTATGGAGATTGTGCCCTCAAAGCCATCACTCAGCAACACTGGCGAGCCGCGTGTACTTATTTTCCCAAAAATGAGAAAAAATGTCAAATTTTTTCTTTATTTACTGAATTGGGCCCATCTGGTCAGACTCCCGCACAGCCCACGTCCCACACGCACAGACCTTTTTTTTTTTTTTTAAAGAAATTCCGTTATTTTTTTACTTTTTTATTTATTTTATATTTATAACATCTATAAATATAAAATGACGGATGATTCATATGACATTTCTAGGAAAAGATCTCGGAGCCTAGGAGAGGTGAGTAAAAGTTGTACCTGTCCAAAAATCATTAGTTTGCATATGGGGTACTACTTTTTTGATGATCTCTAGTGTGAACTAAGAATAATTCTTGGTTTCTTATGATTCTATTTCTCTGAAGTTCCAGAAAAAAACGAGAAGTGTTGGGTTATAGGAAGACCTGAAACTTGATTTTCCAAGCAAAAGACCTGCAATTCGCCCTGATGGACAGAGCTCGACTACTTGCTTCTCAGAGGATGATTCTAGCTCTTCTCTGGAGCTTACCAAAGGAGCTACTTCAAGTTTGAGTCCAAGTGAAACTCCACCTCTCAGTCCTAATGGCAAAACTAGAGCCAGCACAGGCTCGGCGACGGATCCGTAGTCTCTCTATGCAAGAGTAAGTACTTTAAAATAAAGCTATATACTTGTCAAATCCCGGAATGTCTGTTTTGATAGATCTTTCATCTCCAAGAATAATAAAGTAACATATCATTGCTTTCGTCTTATAGAAAAGAAGAGAACGGATAAATTAGCACCTCGGAATCCAACAGAACCTTGTTCCAAATGGAACTAAGTTAATTGGGCAATATCCTGCATCATAGTGTTGAAGTTCAACACCTAATATTATTAATTAATTACACTTGCACCAAGGAGAAGTAAATGCAAGTTTAGGGCTTGTCTCCATAAGTGTATTGAAGCATTTAAATGTTGTTTAGGTGTTGTCTATGGAGGAGTAAATGCTTGGGGCTTGGAAGAATATTTAATTAGGTGATGTCTATGGATGAGTAATTACTAGGGGTGGTTAGCATGGAGGAGTGATTACTCCCTTTTGTTTGATTATGTATTGTTGTCTTGAGTGTTTAGTTTCTCCTATAAATAGGCTAGTCTTATATGTTGTTTTCTAAGCTTTCTCAACCTAGAGAAAGACTTCAAGTGTGGTGTGTGGTATGAGAGAATAGGTTGTAATAGTTGTATGAGATAATCTCTGATTGTTATACTTTCAGTTTAGTATAACGAGTTTATCTTGAGTTGTCTATTACATTTTTCTCGTATTATCACCACAAAGCTTCCGCATATCTGAGAGTGATATATCTAGCAAGATTGCGCACTCTTACAATTGGTATCAGAGCCCAGGTAGTCCAAGGATCGTGCCGGAACCTAGGCGGTCAGGAACCGGAACAATCAGCAGCCGGAGATCGAGAACCTAGAGTGGACGATCGAGGATCGTAAACCTGGAGCCAGCAGGCCATGAAGCATATCAAAGCCTAGGTGGTCAGGAACCGGGGCAATCAGCAGCCGGAGACCGAGAACCTAGAGCAGACGATGTAAAGGGTATTAGGTGTTGATGGGGAGTGTTGAAGTTCAACACCTAATATTATTAATTAATTACACTTGCACCAAGGAGAAGTAAATGCAAGTTTAGGGCTTGTCTCCATAAGTGTATTGAAGCATTTAAATGTTGTTTAGGTGTTGTCTATGGAGGAGTAAATGCTTGGGGCTTGGAAGAATATTTAATTAGGTGATGTCTATGGATGAGTAATTACTAGGGGTGGTTAGCATGGAGGAGTGATTACTCCCTTTTGTTTGATTATGTATTGTTGTCTTGAGTGTTTAGTTTCTCCTATAAATAGGCTAGTCTTATATGTTGTTTTCTAAGCTTTCTCAACCTAGAGAAAGACTTCAAGTGTGGTGTGTGGTATGAGAGAATAGGTTGTAATAGTTGTATGAGATAATCTCTGATTGTTATACTTTCAGTTTAGTATAACGAGTTTATCTTGAGTTGTCTATTACATTTTTCTCGTATTATCACCACAAAGCTTCCGCATATCTGAGAGTGATATATCTAGCAAGATTGCGCACTCTTACACATAGTTCTTGTCTTGAATAATAAAATCTGGTCTCGTGTTTAACGGTTGTTTCCGTTCACAGGTCGACACTAGTTAGCACAATGCTTGAAGAAGCTGTTCACTATGCTCAGTTTCTACAACTGCAAATAAAGTTAAGCCCAAATGATAGAAGAAATTACGTTAGATTATATCACATCATCCTACAGGGCTTTTCATACCGCAAAGCTTCCGAAAAATGAGATAAGTACAGTGATATTGCTTTCTTGTGTGTGAATTTGCACAGCTCTTGAGTTTTGATGACTTGTGGATGTATGCACCGATTGCGTTTAACGAATTGGACATCGGATGTGATTTGAAGCCAAGTAAATCTTGCTCCCTGTAAAGTAAAGGAAGAGGTTATCGTTCAAATGAAATTCTCAAGAAAAGGAGGAATCGGTGTCCGTATGCTATTAAGGCATATTGCTTAATAACCGTTGAAAGACCATTCTCACTTGACTGGTTCTGAGATTCATTGGTGTTTCGGCGCGTTGGTAGTGATTATCAAGGGTAATTGAATAAATTCAGTTCAGCCTTCTCTCCTCCATAGATGCCAAGTATCCGCCTCAAAAGCTGTGTTCCTGTTCCTGCTGGGAGACAGGTGATTATCAAGGGTGATTGAATAAATTCAGTTCAGCCTTTCTCCTCCATTGCCAGGTATCCCCCTCGAAAAGCTAGGTGTTCCTGCTAGGAGACCTATTCTATGTCTCGTGTAAAGTTGCTAGTTGAGAAGGAACGACCCCCGTATTATACTCCACTGGTGTATGTTTGATATGCTTTATTCTCATCTGCAAATGTGGAAACTTTACACTTAATGCAAATAAAATTTTTTGGGGATCATTCTTTACCAGCACCCAGCAGTGCCAGGATCAATCAGCTTTCTGCTGCTTGCCCTTTTCTACATAGTAGTGTGAAGACAGAAATTAAAGGAATAAAAACAACCAACGAGTCTTTTCTTCTCTCTATATCCATCTTTTAGTCCACATTCTTAAAAAGAGAGTAGGGAAACCTCCATCTGCACGCCTCTCTTCTTCTTGAATAGGAGAAAAGAACTACAAGAAAATCTTCACAGCACTGATTGCTTAATCACCAAAAAATGAGGCGGTAACTCCTCCTGCGAATTTAATGACAAAACTAGTCATCATAATTGACTGGACTCTGCTTTGTGAAGTGCAATTAGTTGAAGTATACACTCAGATTGTTAGAAAATGTTATCAACTCTTCCATATTCAAAAGGAGTCCTCATTGTAGTTAAAAATACCCTTAATCAAACTTACTCGTGGTAACCTAAAATTTGGTTATTCAGAAATCAGATTGGTGGGCTATCAACGATGATGCACTGTAACAACAGAAATGAAGGATCAAACAGCTAAGCAACATCCTGAGTGAGAAATACACCAAAAAAAATTCACCAATTTGAACATGAGCAATTCCATAATGGAAGAAGATACAGTCAGTAGGAGAAGATAATTACATCTGCTACATGTGTGCAAAAACAAACAAGGTATCAATCCCCAGCATTCACAAATTGCAATGGGGATAACGCACACATGGCGTTTCATCTCCTGTTATGGAAGTCCATCAATCTAGTTGCAGGAGTCAAATGCAGCTTCTTTGTTGAAGCACTCAAGTTTCCGCAGCTGTATTCGTACTTTCCCATGCCAGGGCAGTTTTCTCAATATGCATCAACAGAATCCTATAAATTTTGTTTCTAACCCTACTGTAGACCTCGAATTCTGGATCCTCCAACTTGGAACTCCCCCTGCATCCAATCTTTGCATAACAAGCCTCCTTTTTCGCCATGACATCCAACCTTTCACTACCTCTCTCGATCTGACACATCACATGGATTGTCTGGCTATTTGATATAAGACTCTACGGAGAATTGGCTCTGTTCTGAATTCCTCTTGCAGGCCACTGGCTAAATCAGCTGTTGCACTTGTAGGACTTCCTTTTGACCATTCAAGTTTGTGATTCTCAGATGTCACCCCGCTCATTACCTCACAGTTCTTGTGCTTTCTTGTTGGCACACTATCAGCTGATCCAACACACTGACCATTTGAAAGCTTTAGTGGCTTCAATAGATGGAAGGTCAGATCTTGCCATCGTAGATAATGAAGCTAGATCAGATGCCATAGCTACTTCATTCCAGAAACTTGCATTTCTGTTCCTATATAATGCAAGCTTAAAAGTTTCCCTTGTGGATACTGGGCTCAATTTCGGCTGCTCTTGTTGGAGTAGCATTGTTCAGTGACTGAATAACTAGTCGACTGTGGGCCATGTCATCTTGAAGCTTAAAAACTTATCAACTGATGGATGCTCTTCCTCTGAATTGGATGACTGAAGTTCTGAATATGCACTGAAATTCCCAGAAAAGAACAGAGTCGTCAGACAGATTTTGCTGTTTTTCGTATAGTCTAGAAGTTTTTGCACTAACGAATGAACTTTTGTTTCTCGTTTCCATAGTGAAAAATGCCAAGAAAACAGAATTTACGTACAAAATGCAATACTACAATACCTATGTTCACATACCTGAGGCATTTCAGCAATCTTTTAGCCGCGGAAGCCTCTTGAAGAGCCTCCACAGAAGCAAGCAAAGCTGCATCTCTTTGTTCTAATAACTCCTGAGGGAACATAAATCGAATGAGTGCACTAAGAAAATCGTTTCATGTCTTTTTGTGCATATGAGATTCACTCGAAGAGAATGAACCAAAAGGCTTTGCATACGTTTCAAGATCGCAGTACCTTGCCTAGCTTCACTAAAGCTGAGAGAAGAGAAGATTATAGAATTTTGTCTTCTGTTCTTGTTCTGTTTAGTACTGCGCTAAACAATGCTGCTGGATCCAAGGGAACTTCACCTTTTTTTGGTGTTCCAGAGTTCCTACTCTCAATGTCCTGATGGATTTTGTAGCCACGCTATTATTTTTATTTCTCATTTTGGAGTTTGATCTGTTAGAAGAGTTCTCATGCAGGGATTGGACTGGAGAAACCTGTCGATACGCAAAGAAAAGAAAAGAAAAGAAAAGGTGTGATTTTTGAAGTCATGTAAATTTTGAAGGAATCAGTTGACAGTCCCTTGAAGCTAGCATATCTTGGAGTATCAGAATCAATCTTCATATCACAAAATGTCGGTTCCTTTTAGAATCTGCATTTTGCAGGTGATGATTGGTAAATCACTTCCTAAAATCTGAATACTTCTGCAGAAACATCAATTTGGCCTGCTTCAAATTCATGAGATCCAACTCTTATAGCACATTTTTCAAATAACAATACATAAACTGTCCTGAATACACAATGCAATCACAAAGAGAACTATAAAACTGAATTGAATAGGCAATTAATCACTAGACAAGAGGTTAATCAAGCACAACAGTGGATTAGTTCTCTCATGCTCATCAGCTTTCCACTCAGTCATACGTATGAGCATGAAAAGAAGACATACTGAGACTCACACATCTACAACGGTCATGGCTGATTGCTATGGGCTTTTAATTTGTGCTTGAGAATCCGAGACTATCTCTTCTCGTCCTATCCACTCCATTCCAGCTTCTTCTCTTTGTGGTCGAAGTCTCCGAGCATGACGATATCGTGCTATCAGAATCACTATTTTTGTCTCATCCATGCAAACCATCTGAATCAGATAATGTCCAACCAACACATTTTCTTGATACGCCATTTGCTGCTCTTCCATAATTTTTCCTAGGTACATTCACCCTTGAAGCATTCACAGACCGCTTTGTTTTTTTTTTTTTTTTGGGGTAAAGAACAGACCGCTTTGGTTTCTCTTCTGTAGAATCAATTATTTCTTTTATTGATTCAGGATCAGATGCTGCCCAAATCTCCACCAGATTTTCCAGAGGAACAAGATCTTTAGGAGCTCCACTGCACAAATTTCTGCCAGGAATGAGTCTCACACCTTTGAGCACCTGAGCAGGATACGACGCCTCCATCTTATCAGCATATACATATTGGCTAGGCTGTAATTTGTTGCATAGAATCCATCTTGTTCTTGAGGCAAAGAAACATTCACGGCATGTGAAGCACCAGAAACTCTCACGTAAAATCCCCAGTTAGGCCAGAGCTCCCCTTTGGACAAGACATGCATTATGCTTCTATCTTTAACAGCGCAGCTTTTCGATCTTCGCAGGCCATTTCCTTCCCTTTCATGCCTTCAAGAAGCCTGACA
Organism: Rhodomyrtus psidioides; assembly: GCA_021437785.1. NCBI lineage: Eukaryota > Viridiplantae > Streptophyta > Magnoliopsida > Myrtales > Myrtaceae > Rhodomyrtus > Rhodomyrtus psidioides. The sequence continues at coordinate 5,029,474 of JAILYB010000010.1, read as the reverse complement.
AGAACCCCAGGATTCAAGATTGACATTTTGTCTCAGAATTCGATTGAATGCCGCAAATCAAATTAGTTCACAATGAACTTTTGACTTGTCCCTTCTTGGGTCAAGAAAAAGATTTGATTTTAGGGATAGAGTACGCTGTGACAAGAAATGCATCATCTTAAAAGATGGATTTTTGTTTTTCCGTTCTCTAGGGGATTCACAAGAACGAGCTGTTCTGGCCTGTGACACAACAAAGACCTGAAAGATGAAAGAGTGTTGATGGACGAGAACTTGTGGTTCTTAGTTGGCTTGGGATTCCACGTAATGTGTCAATTGAGTTAGATTTCCACCTAGAGGCCGGTGGATTTTGAGCGGACTCTGGTCAAATTTGATGAAGATACGGCTGGATGGATTGCCCTGGTCTTTGTCATCTTTAAGGATTGAGATGTCGAAATATTGAATTAACCTATTTTTTTGATGGACGGTAGTGATAACTATGATGATGTTGTGCTATGCTGAAAGCCACAAGGACCACAACAGTTAGTTTCTTCCCAAAGGCTTAAACCTAAATCTAAAAGATAAGAAACATCCGTTGAAAGGGCGTGCGTAGATGAATAGAGCCACCGGTGTCGCTATGTTTTATCAGCTTAAGAATAATTTTTTTTTTGATCAAGCGGGGACTAGGAAGTGAGTCGTGTGACAGAACCATTTCAGGATGCATTTGTTACATGTCTTAATCGCCAAAATGCATGGATGGAATTATCATCTAGCGATAGCATAACTATGACTTGGAACTCAGAGCTTCGTCATGACTAGCAATTTGCAAGACTTCCCTGATAAACCAACTTGTCAGTTATAACAGAACATACCAAAATTAGGATTCATGTTGTCTATCTCTGGTTGCAGAGTTCCTGTGAGAATCGGTAGCAATTAGGACAGTGTCTTAGGGTGACAAGTCTCATCTAGCTATGTCTTCGAGTCAAGTTTCAGAGAATGCTCTTGAGACTAACCTTTGGATTAGACTAATGTGGAGGAAAAGAGGCTTTTCTTTTTCCAATGCATCTATGCATCATCACCCCTAAACAGGGAAAACTCTTTATTCTCAATCTACGGGCAACTTCTATGTTTTCGCAGCGCATAGGAACAAATGTCTCCATCTACTATAAATTCACTGCCAAAAGAGCTCGCGATATCCCGACTACAAGCAAAGCAGTAAATACGCATCTTTTCAAGAACCGGCGTCTCTCATCTCTCTGTGTTTCGTTCATTCTGATTGTCCCAATCACTTCTCAACAACATGCATGTGACAAAAGTGCCTAGAGACAAGCCAATTCCCCTTTTGCTATACCTCTTAATCCTACCAAGACCGCGCCAAACACCTAGTCTCGCTCCTGGCCCTCAACTAAAATGTGCATCAATTGGTGAACTGTGTGCAACCGGCATTTCCTGGCTTGGTGTGCCACCATACAATTGGTGGTCCGAGGCGCTTCATGGTGTAGCAAGGGTCAGGGCTGTCTTTTTCAATGGAATAATGCAGGGGGCCACAAGCTTGCCTGCAGTTATACTCTCGGCTGCAAGTTTTAATACCACACTTTGTCATAAGAAGGGCCAACTTGTGTTGACTAAGGCTAGAACCATGCACAATGTTGGTCAAGCATGGCTCACATACTGAAGCCCCAATGTCAATGTGTTCCGGGAGCCACAATGGGGGCGTGGCCAAGAAACACCAGGAGAAGATGGTTGTATCCAGATATGGGCTGAACTATGTGAGAGGACTCCAAGAGGTGCTGCTAGCATTATTCAGCTTATGATGTCGATAGCTGGAACTATGTGGATTGATTGCATTTTGATGCGAGGGTATGGAAAAGTGTACTGATTTCTTTAGCTTTAACTGAAAAAAGAAAAATCTCAGGCTAAGCTTTCACTAAAGTGCCATCTCTTCCCTAGAAGGTTGAGCACAGTCCCTCCTTGCACGTGACAAAACAGGACATAGAGGACACATATTAGCCACCATTTAGGAGCTGCATAGAGGAGGGGCGTGATAGTAGTGTTGTGCGTTCTTACAATAGGGTGAACGGTGGTCCTATCTGTGCCAATCCAAACCTGCTCTAAGGAATGATCAGAGATTGATGGGGTGGTCTCGACGGGTTTGTGTTTCTATCCTCAAATTCACTGTCTTATCAACATTCAGTCAAATAACTAGTGATTAAGTAGCAGAAACGTGAACAGAAAACATTTCAATTTACTAAGGGGCTCCTGCATTTATTCAATAAAGGGAAGATTGCACAACTTAACATTCATCTGCAAAAGAAGTTCCACCGACATTAAATCATTTGGACAAGAAACTCACATATTTTTCTCTATTTTTTTTTTTTGCGTAGCACAGCACAGAGGTCCTCCATAAACAAAGTAAATCGCAAATTTGAAAAGAAACTTAATCAGATAGGATAACTTATGATCATATCTGGTCTTACTACAGACATATGAAACTAAGTGCTTTTGTTTTTTTTTGGTATAATTTCTGTTAAAAAAGCCTGGTTGCCGAATTATCATTTATTGTCTAGTCTAGTAAGAATTGAGGAACAATGCAAACTGGAGACCTAAGAGAACGCATTTAAACTAGAATGTGCAAGTAGTCTAAATGAAGATTATATCTTAGTTAAGGCCTAAGCTTTGCATCTCCAACAGCTATATCGTCTCGGACTGTGACTCGATTGAGGTTTACTATAATAGCATGCTACACCTGAGGATGCATGCACCCTTTCCCTAAAAGCAGGTATTGACAATGTTAAATAATGCCAACATAATAGCTGGTCTCGGGGGGAAATATAATAACATCATACCCGTGTTGAATGTCTGGAGACGTTTATGCTGTGGTATGCAGATTTAAACATGAACTGTGGGAATTTACTAAGCAAGTACACACAAAATGCGGTTGGCCAGAAGAAGGTGGATGAGTCTGTTATGGATCAGGCCTTGGTATACAACTATGCAGTCCTCATGAGACTCGGGTTCTTTGACCGAGACCCCAAATCTCTCCCATTTGGAAATCCTGGTCCACAGGATGTATGTACCGACGAAAATCAACACTTGGCGCTAGATGCTGCGAAGCAACGGATAGTCCTTCTTGCCAACAAGGGAGCACTCCCGCTGTCCAAAAGTACCACATAGAACATGTCTGTTATAGGACCAACTGCTAATACCACAGAGGTCATGATAAGCGCCTATGCTGGTACACCTAGCCGATACACCAGTCCATTAAAAGGGCTGCAAAAGTATGTTTGCACAGCAAGCTATGAGCCCGGTTGCACCAACGTGGAATGCGGCAACTAATCTCTTTTTGAGGCAGCAGTTAAGATCGCCGCCACAACGGACGTTGTGGTTGTTGTGGTGGGGCTTAGTACATTGGTTGAGGATGAAGGGTTGGACAGAGCGAACTTGACATTGCCAGGGCTTTAGGAAAAGCTGGTGATGGAGGTATCGGAAGTGACAAACGGTACCATGATTCTTGTCATCATGTCAGCCGGTCCAGTTGATGTTTCCTTCACAAAAGCACTTGAGGAAAATCAAGGGGCTACTGTGGGTGGGATATACAGGTCCAGATGGAGGAGACGTCATGGCCCAAGTCATCTTTGGGAACTACAATCCAGGTGCTCTCTCTCTCTTTCTCTCTCATGAAAGCACTGATGCGTGCATGCACTGTAGTCGTTTGGGCTGTCAATGTCCAGATTGATAACCAACTAGCAATTTTGTTAGGTGGAAGGTCCCCCTTTACATGGTATCATCCACAAGAGTATGCCGATCAAGTACCGATGAGAGACATGAACATGAGAGCCAATACCTCTACTACCTCGAAGAACTTACCCTTTTTACGCAGGAAAATCCGTCTATCAGCTTGGCCACGGACTGAGCTGCTACTCATATTCCAAATTCATCAGATCCGCCCTGTCCACTATACTTGTCCATTTGGCATCCGCATCCGATCCACACAACATTCTCTTTTCCAGCTCCAAAGTCCGCATACCCCCGGACTCCAATGCTCAAGCTATCAACATTACAACAATTAAATGTACGGACTTGCAATTCTATGTCGTTTTCGGAATCACCAACTATGGGAAAATGGATGGGACTCATGTGGTGCTAGTATTCCGAGCTCGCAGGATTGGTAACCGGTGAGCCAATTCAGCAACTGATGGGTTTTGAGAGTGGAAGTGAAAATTGGCACAAAAGAGAAGTTTTGATAGAGTAGCCTCTCGCGCCTCAAGTCACAAAAGAGAAGTTCTGATTTCTTCTTAGGTTAGCCTGTGTCTGGTGACCAACTTGCCGACCTGATATCAGACATCGTGTGTCAAGTTTAGGACATTTTATTTAGCGAACAACTTTTTAGCATAATTTCTTGTTCTTACCTTAATTTTAGCGAGCAGAATATTAAAAATGGGCAGTCAATGGGTTAAAGTGTAAATATGCACTTCTTTGATAGAAAGTAGGCTCGCGCCCTTTAGTAAATGGGCCACATCGGTCGGATCTATAATGAATCATTAATATCTATATGCACATGTGCCAAATGTATGATTGGTTTCCACGAGAAATTTATTCGTGTTGAATACGATAGTTCGCTTGCTCGATCACATCGGATATCCGAGTTTCATCAACGAAGGAAAGTCCATTGAAAAGTTATAGGATAACTCGGACTTCTCAAATGAGATTGACAAATTTCTCGAAAAGTAATGTGAACTTTTTCGAACTCGTTGGTGATATGTATTGCTAACTCTCATTGCTTCAATAGTAAGCTTTTTAGCGTGCTAATAAGTCACGGATTTGTAAAGTAGCCCTTTCAACAAACATCAAACTCCAAGGCTAGTCGTATGCGTTTTCCTTCGATGTTTCTTAGGTTGCAGTGTTCACTTTTGCACCACAAAACTATCTCAATTACATAATTTTTTTCGGAAGGACGGAAATTTTCGTGAGGCAAAAGACCATAATTGGACTTATAAGAAATTTTTTTTTTCGGTCAAGACTTATAAAGAAAATTGAAGAGTCGAAATGTGTAGCTTAGGATTTAAAATTAGAAAGAGGAAAAAAAAGCCATCTCATTACATGGCGGTGGGTTGCTGTGCTAGTCTACCCCGATGAATAGTCGAGGTGCACGCAAGCTGGCCCGGACCATTGGTTATCAAAAAAAAAAAAAAAAACCTCGGCCAACTACTGGAGAAGCTCCATTCACCTTAATGGTTAGAATGAGTAGTTTAGGATGTAAAATTCAAAGGATACAAAAAAAAAAAGGCTATTTCATATTAGGATGAGCGGGTGAGGTATAATAAGTCAACTGCTATTGAAAGAGTAACCTGGTCGCATGTAAAGTTCCCATCCACCGCAAAACATAGAAAAGGGAAAAAGAAAAATCAAACAGAAACTTTAAATCTTCAAATTTGAAGACTGTCCCAACAAATATCATAGCAATTCCATTCATATTAAAGTGCGCTTGTTTCATGAAAAATGAACATTTTGTAAAAAGAATTCTAAAAATGGTGGCTTGTATTGTTCGAAATAATTAGTCAATGACAAATGCTTCATTATCGACAATAATTTTATGTCTTAATATTTTCGTGGGCAATGAGAATTTTTCAATAATTCATGCAATATAAGTGGTTATTTAAAAAAAATCATTTTCGCAAAGGAAAAAAAAAATCCTTGATAGGTAGAGACATAAGCGCACTTGCAGTCAAGTCACAAAGTGTAATTAAATTACAAAACTTGCAAAATGTGAAATTTAATCTTAAAATTTGTCAAATTGATGTAATGGAATCATTCGGTTAACCCCATCAAATTCGGTTAATGAATATATTGACGTAACTTTTTTTATTTTTATTTTTCTGTCATCGTGGCATTGACGTTGCTAAAACTTAAAAGCTAAAATGACATCATTTTGGATGAAATATGAATTTTTTATGCACATTGATATTAAATTACATTAAGTTAAACAAAGCTTAAAAAATCCAAAAATAAATATTAAAAAGAGGAATGATTCGTTGTCGGCCCTTCCCGACATTGGTGGGGAGGTCGCAAGTGCTCAGGGACCCCCGCTGACCACTTCCAAACCATCGCAAGCACTTCTCGACATTGGTGGGGCGCGCGGCAACAACGACGATGATAGCGAGGCAGCAAGCCCTAGCTTGCATCTTCCTTTTTTTTTCCCCAGTTTTTGTACTTTTAAATTTTACTTACTTACTTTCGACCAAAATTTTTTTTTTTACTTACTTTTTATATAACTTATATGAATTTATATTAGAAGTTTGAGCCAAAAATGATGTTGTTTTAGTTATGTCAGCATCACATAGGATAGAAAAAAATAATAACAAAAGAGCATTTTTCATTAACCAAATTGTGTAAAGTTAATTGGAATATTTGATTGCATAAATCGGACAAGTCTTAAAATATAATTGCACTCTTTACAAATTTTAGGACTCAGTGAAAGTTTCGCGAAAAGGTTTAGGACCCATAGTGCACTTTACATAAACTTACATGCATGGATACATATAACGACTTGTAGTGCGCTATGCATATGGAAGAATACGAGAAAGAAAAACCGATGCTTGTCGAGCGAAATAGTATCGACGACTTCGTTCTAAACCCATGCACACGACTCCCATGATTTTGACCCGATATCAAGTTGGGCAAAACATACACGACTTTGCTCTAGAGCCCCCACACATGATCCCCATGAGTTCGATGGGAGATTATTTCATGCTCGTTCACCTCAGAGGCTCAAATTTGGCCAAGGCAATGCTCCTTTTGCTGCGCGGCTTTATCATTCCAGCTTTGTTTACACTAAATCTTTTCTCTCATTTTTTTGGGGTCAAACTAATATGTCATTCGCTTCCTCGATCGAAATACAAGAGAGAGACATCCCAATTCAAAATTACTTTAAACCAAGACAAATCTTTGACAACTTCAAATCAAAACAAGCTCTACTAGGCCACACGCTCAAAGAGCACCTACGATTTCTCCAGACCAAAATCAGCCGCCGATCACCGAATCCATCTTCAGCGATGAGCGTGCACCGGGAACTCTATCCCATGTTACGGCTTTGCCTTTTGGAAGTGCATGCCTAGGATTGGCATCTCCAACACCATTATCGAGCATAGTAAAAAGGTTAAATGAGCATAGACCCGACACCTTCGAGAGCTGAAAAAATTCATGAAGCTCCATCTTCTTGTTGATCAAGAAAATTCGAGAAACACGAAACACCCAAAACACACATGCAGAAAATCTAAATCTATCTAGATCGGGATAAAAATACCCCCAAAACGAGCGAGAGCGAGAGAGAGATTAAATGGAAAGAGAAAAGCTCACAATAGGGGCAAAACAAGAAAATAAAATAGAGGGATCCAAACAACCTAAGAATGGAGTATTTCTTCTTTCTGTGGGGGAAGCCTCAGGAGAAAGATTATTACTTTTTTGTCTTTAAACTTCAAACATAATATTAATATAAACGATACCAGAAAAAGGCATTAAAAAAAAAGAAAAATGAAGTGAAATATTTATAAGATTATCCAGTAATGATTTCGATTATTTGAATCAAGATCTTGTCCAACTTTTTAATCCTGCGATTGGAGCACATCTCAACAAAATGAGTGAACGTTTTCTTAGAGAATTTGTATATAAACTTAGGGGCGAAGTCATGGAAAACATCTTCTATGTCAATGAAGTGGGAGGCATATCTCCATCACATAATAATGAACTTAATCACAATTTTATAAAATAATAAAATATAAAAAAAAACCAATTTTACACGTCAAATATTGTTCTATTCTGCGGATCCGATTGATCCCATGCCAAGGGAGAAAATATTAGGTGCAGACCAAGTGCCACCTCATTTTTCCAGACCTCCATTCATTATGCGACACTTGTCCTTCGGGAGGCCCACCTGACAGACTTACTCTCTCTCTCCTGGCCCTCTTTTGCCGGTCATGGAAGACCGGTCTGTCTTTTCTTCGGTTTTTTTCTCCCCAGTCTCCGATGACTTGTCCATCTTTGGCAACGCGGCTATCATCTCCGTCCGGTTAGGGTTTCGTTTCCTCCGGTGCTTGCATTTGCTCGAGGTCTTGATCTACTATTCCCACTACACGATTTCGAAGCCCGCGGGACCTTGAGATGTAAGGGGACATAGTGGGCTCGGGGACACGAGTGATGACGAGGAGGGGCTTGTTCTTGGAGCCGGGGGCCGGCGAACGATCTCGATGGAAGCGCCGTGGCCGGTGGGTTTAGGCTTGGAGGTTGGAAGTGGTGGGAGGAGAGACGGGGGTGGTGGAGGTTGGGGAACATGACAGTTGGGTTGGGGACGGGGAGTTCATCGGGTTTTTGTGCGAACGACGTGGCCAGCGACTCGCGCAGTTGAGGGAGGGAGAGGGCCGAAGGGAGATGGAGAGGGGGGTAACGGAGTAAAAAAAAAAGAAGAAAAACAATGAGAGAAGAAAGACCGTCCATGGCTTTGCAGAAAAAAGAACGAAGAAAAGACAAACAAGAGAGAATAGAGAGGGCAACGAAGGAGAGAGAGCAATTCTAGCAGGTGGGCCCCCTGATGCACACGTGTTGAGTAATGAATGGAGGTCTGGAAAAATAAGGTGGCACTTGGTCTCTACCTAATATTTTCGGGCTTGGATCCCCTTTTTCCTTGACAGGGTGATCCCCACCATTCAATAAGGTGGGCCCCCTATTGAATGGTGGGGATCCCCTGCCCAGCCGAAAAATGGGCAGGGATCAGGTCCTTGCGAAGGTGGGATCTAGGCAGAGGTGCAAAGGTTCTAATCTCAGTCGTCCGATTGATACGGTTAGCTGGGATTTAGCCACGTAATCAGTAACAGAAGAGGCGCAAAATTTGGGCGCCAATTACTAAAAAAAAATTTAATAATAATTTCAAACCTCCTTTTTCGCAGATCTCTCTCCTCCCTCCACCCGCGTTTCTTCCCCTCCAGAACGTTCTCTCCTCCTCAGCTCTCTCGCGATCTGGGTCGCCTCGATTCTTCGCCCGCCATGTCTTCGATTCCTCTGATGAGTTTTCTCTCGCCTCATATGCGTTTTGCCCTGTTCTCGATTCCTCTCCGAAAAATTTGAGGATTCGGCTCCTCTCCTGGAGAAAGTATTATTAACCATGCCATTTCCAGCTTCATCCTCATTCCTCACCTTCCTTAGCGACTCTCTCCCTTTCGCCAGAGCTCGACCCTGTAAGAATTGGTCATACCGGTTTACGCATATTCGAAAAAGCTCCGATTTTTGCGATACGATTCCCAAGCTGATTCGCGGCCATAACCCAGAACCAGAGGCCCTGAACCGGGTGAGTTGTTAGTTTTCTTCCCTCAGTCAAGTCTTGACCAGTTTCGCTTCAGCAGTTGGTCTTCGTGTTCGTCTCCTTCTATCAGCGAGTTTAGGGACCCGCCTTTTAGGGTTCTTAAGTTTCTATTCTCTTCAACAGTACCCTTTAGAGTTGTTCGCTCAGATGGATTCTCGCGCCGAGTGTGGGCGTCTGTTGTTTTGCCCTGTTCTGTTGATATCCAGTGATGGTTCTCGAGCCCGCTTGGTGGGCTTTCTGTGGCTTAGAGATTGCAAGTTGGATTTTTTTTTTTCGCTACGACAATGGTTTCGTTTGTGTTTTCCTTCTTGTTATAATGATGGCCAATCGCTTTCATTTATTTTAATACTTCATCTGCTTTGGAGCTGGTTTTTATGTTATCTTGTTCTGATCTAGACATTCTTAAATGAGTTTTAGCGGCGTATTTTTCAGCATTACGTTGTGAGGTAAGTCGGAATCTATATCATCCTTGTGTTTCAGCCTCTGGTGTTGCTGACAGCGGGCGACTTGTAATTTTCGAATTCAAATACCATTTCTGGGGGAAAGAATTACCTCCAGAATTTGCATTGCAGCTTAAATTTTGAATTCTGCATCGTGTATCTTCCCACTTCCTTGAATCAGCAAAGCATGAATATATGGCTTATGTGATCTGATCTTGTGTTAAGAATCTAAGGAAAATTTTTGTTTCCCAGTGAAGGATATTTTTGGGAGTTCCATGTCTAGGCTGCTGAAATCCACTTCTTAGTGTGACCAAGTGGGAAACCAATTGAAGACTAATGGTTCTTACCATAATGGAAGAGTCTCTCGAGTCTTGTGGTCATGGTTGTCTATGAATTCATTGATTCGGCTGGGTGTTCCACTTCAAATTTCACCCACTGAAAGGTGAAACTGTGATCGGTAGGTGGATGTGGAATTTAGTGCCTTTCAATGTTGGAAGCTTCTCACAATAGCTTGCTATTTGTGGTCTGCCTGATCGCCACCAACCAACTATACTTTATGTCCATAAGAAGGAGTTCTTCTAGAGATAGATAGATAGATAGATAGATAGATAGATAGACGTGGGGTGGCATTTGGCGGCAATTATTAGGTGAATTTGTGGGGGATGGGGTGTACTTGTGGGGGGCGCAGAATTTGAGAGATTCTGCCAATAAATTTTGAAATATTCCTCATAGTAGAGTAATCTTTTATTGATGTGTTCATCTCAGAATAAGATTATCACCCGAGTCACAGATTTAAGTATTTCGAAGCTTTTGATTGAACGGACTTGGATATGGGACTCAGGATCCCTGATACGTTCTTTTTGCCTGTTTTCGATGGTTTATTTAGGGACTAGGTCGTCAACAAAATATGTTAATTCAAGATCATTCTGACTGAGGTCTGTTCTGAAGCGGAGAGCCTAGTTACCCGTGTTAGTGTGAGCTGATTCTGATTGACTATCTCGAACTAGGCATGGATATTCCCACAATTGGACTGAAGATTAGATTACACTGGGTTCTGTGTTTCACATTTCTAGACAACCACATAATAATACTGTGGGGCAAGTAGGTGACGGCATCATATGTTACCAGCAGATCGGGAAGAGTTTTGGGGACCAATAGCTGTAAATTACCAATTCCGTGCATTAATTAGTTTAAGTTGTCTACGGATGCAGCCATTTCTCTCTGTTCGACCCATTTTGTGTGGAAGCTCTTAAGCTGGAGTAGATGCCTTCTTAGTTATTTTATGTTGCACGACTCAAATGAATGCTAATACTTTATACGTGTTTTCACCTTCTCTATCTGATAATTGAAATTCAATACAATGTTCCGCAGTTTTAATTTTTGGTAGCCCAACCCTCTTACCTCCGACCATCATGATCTTCAAATAAAGCAAAAGGAAAACAGAAGCTAGCTTGGATAAGCAAACATATTTAGAAACTGAAGATATGCAGCATTATTAGCATCACACTAGGAAATGAAGAGAGGATGAAGCAGTCTGTTTACCTTTTCTTTTCATCTGCTATCGAGCCAGTTCTAATCTGGGCTTGTCTTCTCGGGCATGATGCAGGAAAGGGAAAAGATTCCTGCTACAGTGGGCAACATGTGAATAGACCCCATACTGATGACGATATCGCGCACGTCTCTAGTGATGTGAACAAATCTCCTTCAGGTAGCCAGAAATCAATACTTGCTGTTGCAGCTGACTTGGGAGCAACCCGATCCAGTGGTTTTGAGTACAATTTGCCTAGACTCTGTGCAAGATCCTGTGGTCACACCCTGCGGCCATCTGTACTTCTGGCCTTGCATCGACAAATGGCTTAGAGTTCAGGATATTTCTGCTAAAGAGCGTGAAGAGCAGCAACAGCATCGATGTCCCGCTTGCAAAGCCGAGGCTTCCTATACAAATCTAATTCCACTATGGCCGCGGCCAAACTAGCCAACTGTCCAAAAGCGAGGATCGAGATCTGGGAAATGTTGTACCCCGCGTACCACTTGGTCTGCTTGGTGGGTCCAGCATGCCATGACGGATTAATGCTACCTCTAGTCCTCTCCTAACACCACCACCTTATGATGGACATTTCCCTCTTCAATCGCAACCATACTATTCTCAAGCTCAATTATCGCATCGCCCGGTTTCTCCCATGCTCAGTCTAAGCAGCACAAGCACGGACATCATCTGCCCTATGTTGGTATATTCGGTGAAATGGTGTATGCAAGGCTTTTCGGCAACTCGCTGACAAACTTATGCACTTATCCAAACTCGTACAATGTAATGATCCTTAGTTTGAGTTTAGGAAAAGATTCACATAAAATATCTCCTGAGAAGGATCGGCTCAAATATATGTGCCCGGGATCAAGGAATAAAAGATTGATGCCCCAACTATGGATACAGCGAACTAAGAAAATTCAGGCTGGGGATCAGGTCCTTCCCCAGCTCCCGAGCAACTTGGTCATTTATTCATACGCGCACCAGGCAATTTTAGACAAGTGTTAGTCAAGCAAGACCTGATTCCTAGCCCCGGTTTTTGTAGTTCACTGTATTGTTCCGTAGCTTAGTTTATCAATCGATTATTTGTTCATTTATTCTTGCACGACGTTCGAGCAGACCCTTCGCATGTTGCCCTTAAGCTCATGAATAGGCTAATTGTTGGACTGCTTGCCTATCAGCTGTTTTCTCTCGGTGTGCAGTTAAACATGATGATTTACGAAACGTTGGGCCTATATTCTCCCTGCCCATTCTTGACTAGACAGCAGAAGAAATGAAGTTTGGAGAGTCTGCGATTCCGAAAGGTGTCAATGTCTGGTTCCCAGTCAAGCTGTTGTATGAGGATCCCGCCAACTGGGGCAATAATGCCCATGAGTTCCATCAAGAAAGGTTTGCAAATGGCATTTCTTCAGCATGCAAGTTTCCGCATCTGTTCATGCCTTTTGAGACAGGGATACGAACTTGTATTGGCCAGAACTTCGGGATGACCGAACTAAAGATACTTGTGTCTTCTCTTTATCCCCGGAATACAAACACTTGCTGGCTTATAAGCTGTTTTTCAAGCCCGAAAACGGGGTACAGCTGAAGATGGAGAAGATCTGAAATTGTCCATGTTGTGTTCGAATATTTGGTCTGTTGCATTGGAAGCTGTACCACGAAAAAGCATTCTCAATATGATTGTACCGTCATGTCCTCTTGGTGGTGGTCAGTAGGGCTTACTTCTGTGTAGAAGCTAAGGGCGCACATGGCAACACTTCTGCTTCAGAAATCATTTCTGAAGCTGAAGTTGATTTTTCAACTTCTCAATCAGAAGTAGAAGTTGATTTTTCAACTTTTCCATCAGAAGTTGATTTCTACTTTTGAAATTTTCTATTTTTGAAACATTATTAACAAAATTTCCGACGGAGCTGGCCGCCGTCGGCCGGCGACGGGTGGTGGAGGGCGGCGGCGGCGGCCGGCGATGGCAGGCCGGCAGCAGCGGCTGGCCGCGGTGGGTGGGGGGCGGACGGCGCAGGCGGCGGTCGGCGATGGGCGGCGGCGGCGGCCGGCGACTGTTGGCGGCGGGTGGCGGCGGGGGCGGGGATGGGCGGCGACGGCCGACGACCGACGGCGGCGATTGGCGTTGGTCGATGAAGACCGTTGTAGTTTAAGAAGTGATTTCTTTTTGAGAAGCTACAATTTTTAGCTTCTCAAAGTTGGCAAAAAATCCGACCAGAAGTAGAAATCTCTTCCAGAAGTAGAAATTCTCAATATTTTTTCCAAACGGCTTTTAGCTTCAGAAGCACTTCTGAAGTGTCTTTACCAAACGGATTTCTTCTCCAGAATGGGGGTGCATGGTAACACTTCTGGAAGAGAATTTCTCTTCCAGAAGTCATTCTGGAGAAGAAATCCGTTTGGTAAAGACACTTCAGAAGTGCTTCTGAAGCTGAAAGCCGTTTGGTAAAAATATTGAGAATTTCTACTTCTGGAAGAGACTTCTACTTCTGGTTGGATTTTTTGCCAACTTTGAGAAGCTAAAAATTGTAGCTTCTAAAAAAGAAATCACTACTTAAACTACAACGGTCTTCATCGACCAACGCCTATCGCCGCCGATCGCCACCCGCTGGCCGCCGCCGACCGCCGCCGGTGGCCGGCCGTCGCCGGCCGCCACCCATTGCCGACCACCGCCTGCCGCCGATCGCCCCGTCGCCGGCCACAGCCGCTCATCGCCGACCGCCACCCACCGCCGCCACCCACCGTCGTCGGCCGGCGACGGCCAGCTCCGCCGGAAATTTTGTTAATAATGTTTCAGAAGTAGAAATTAACTTCTGATGAAAAGTTGAAAAATCAACTTATACTTCTGATTGAGAAGTTGAAAAATCAATTCCAGCTTCAGAAATAATTTCTGAAGCAGAAGTGTTGCCATGCGCGCCCTAAGCTTAACAACTAAAAAGCTCTTGGCTTGCTTGGGGGTATCAATAAATTTGAGGGGCAGCTGTTCTTTGAATGCACTTCCATAATTAAGGAAGTTCTTTTTTATGCAAATTATTTAGTTTTATGCAAGTTGATTAGTTCTTCTCGATTCGCTTATGTTGGACCTATTTTAGCTAGGAATGTTGGCTTTCCTTTGAATTCTGCACGTCTGATTTCTGTTTATTATGAATGTAATGGACAAAGCCATGCACAAGATCTAGACGAGATCACCTGAAATCGAGGTGACATATAGCTCTCTTTCTCTGAATGAAAAGCTGTGGGACGCCTTATACTGTCTGGTTCTCTTTAAGAATTGTGGATGGCTGTCGATATTCTTATAATTTTAAGCCTTAATTTGCTGTGAAGATGCATTGAGATTCTAACACACCTCCCTAGGTCGTAGAGTCCTTGGTCTGGTAGTTAGTTGAATAGTCGCAGGCCTTGTTGCATTCTGTAATTTGCCACTTAAGATTTCCGTATGCTAGTTTTACAAGATAGTGCCTCGTCATACATAAGTTCTATATACTGATGTTACATGCGAACTCTATTTATGTACATAATGCAGTTGTACTTCAAGAAGAAACAGCCTCTTAGACGTGATTCTCCCAAGCTGTGCTAGTTTCGTTTTAATTCGGTCCGATTGATCTGCTGCAGCCTTCCTTTTGATTATCTTACACGGACAAATTCCATATATATTTTGATATCTCTAGTGAATAATCCCATTAAAATATACCGGTATAGGTACCAACTACAGTTGACTAGCTTTTCTTATGGTTTCTAGCATCGTTTATACAACTGTGGAAGCAGATTCTTTCCCCCGTGTCCAATCAGAAACCACAGTTGACTAACTTTTCTTTTGGTTTCTTGCGTTGTTTATACAAAGAAACCAACCTTTGTCACTTTGTCCTTTAGCAGCTGAATTGGTGCTGTACAAGGAATCTATGATACGGAATCTGCGAGTGAGGAACAGCACATTTGTTCATTGTCCATTTGCAGTTCACAATTTTTTGTGGCTGCTATAAATAGAAAAAGAAAGAAAAAGCCTGCACTTCCCCTTTCAATTCACTTCGGAAGAAACAAGAAAGAGCTGCGGGATCAATAGTTTAGACATCAAGGACTACAACTTCAGGAGTTCTTGTCTCTTTCTTGTGGCCTTCACTTGCCTTTTCTTGTACCTCTACAATCTCTTCTGTTGGAAGCCGCTTTGGCTCAGAAAAAAGCTTCAGCATCAGGGAATCAATGGCCCTGTGCCATCCTTTTTCCTCGCACTATCCTTTTTCCTTGCCTATTGATGTAACTTGTTTTCACTGTTGGAAAATATGAAAAAAGAAGTAACAATGTAATCGGATTTTGAGGAGTGTAATCACTTTCTTTTAGGATCAATTTGCCCCACGAAGTTATTATAGGTTTCTGGAAAATTCTCTTCATGATACAACAAGGTCACTGCGAGAATACTGGATAGCAATTCCAGTAATTCTCCTAAAATTCTCTGCAAAACAATGAAAAGATGGCTGTCTCTCTTTTGAAGGAAAACGTAGAATGAAAGTTAATTCTGAAAACTGAATAGAATTGTCTATTATATAGACTAATAAACACACCTTTTGGTGTCTAAACTGTCCATGTACGAACGCATCTATTCATGTTCAAAACATCGCACCAGTTCGTGTTCAGAACATCGCACCAATTTATGTCCGAAACATCGCACCAATTCATGTCGAAAAATTACAATTCTGACATGACCGTTCGTGGTGATAATAGTCATTCAGACACAACTGTTCGTAAGTGACAACCGCTGCTCGGACATAACTGTTCGTGTCCGAATAGTCACAATTTAAAAAATAAAATAAAATATAATTATAAAATATTTTATTTTGAAATAATAAAAATAATAATCCAGAATTCGTTCGCGGCGCGCAAAGTGCTAAGTGCGTCTAATAATCGCGACAAAATCGCGCATTCGCACGCGGGTATGGTGAGGTCTATCCTACTTGCCCATTTCTTCTTCTGCTTGATAATCAACTCAAGATCGCCTATCAGACTTTCATCCGAGACGTTCCATACGCTTCCCTGTTCAGTTTTGACCACAAACTGGCTCTCTTCCAAGCTTACAGAGCCTTAACTCGCTTGAATCTTTCATCGATAACGCTCGACATTATCCCCAAGCTCATCATCTTAGCGATACACAATTTCTTTATGTCAGTGGAAACTTCTCCCTCTTTTGGATATAATGAAGCGGTTGCCAGAATGTTGGTTAGCTTAGGTATATCCACCTTTAGTTCAATGTGATTTTCCTCTTCATCAGTGAATATTGCCATTCTGTTTGGTGATCCGGGAGTGGGTTCTCTTGTACGTTCGGAGCCATATCATCAAACTTCAAAATCTGACTGTCGATCAAAGCTTGTACCTTCAGCTTAAGGATATAGCAATTATCTAGGTTGTGTCCCATTTCATCCATGTGATAGACACAGGTCTGGCTCTCATCAAAGCCATGATATTTAACAGGATTTGCCCTAGGAGATTTTTTTTGCCACCAAGTATTGTTCTAGCAGCATCGGGAACTGTCTGGATAAGGGTCTCGAAAGCTGAGAAAATTACTTTTGGGGATGCCTCTTCCTAGGCTCTTGCTCTTTTGGCGTTGACCACGACGATCCTCCCTTGGTCTGATTAGAGTTATTAAACACCTTGGGCTTATGGAGATTTGGTATGAAGGCTATGTCAGGTCCAGTCTCTATCTCATTTTTCAATGGGTATTGCTTCCTCGTGGAAGTTTCATGTGGCCTCTTTTTTCTTAAGGCCCACTCGAGTCTCTCGGCCACTTTTATCAGATGTGTAAAGGTTTGACATCTTGAGGTGTTCAATTTGTCAAAGTATTTGTAGGGAAGCACCTTTAAGAACAAGTCAACCAGCTCCTTCTCTGGGATTGACGATTTTACTTGAGTTGCCAAAGCTCGCCACCTCTAGGCGTATGTTCTGATTGTTTCACCCCTCGCTTTTAAAGTTCGTAGCAGGTCTTCCCTTGTCGGGGCCGTAGATGTGTTGAACTTATACTGCCTAAGGAAATCTTCTGCAAGATCTTCCCACCCATCATAGTCACCCAGGCATAACTCAATGAACCAAGCCAGGGCGGCGCCAGTCAAATTTTCTTGGAACGTATTCATCAGCAACGGAACATAGTCTGAATATTGCGCCATCTTACGCAGGTAATATTTGAGGTGAGTGCGAGGACAGCCTGTCTCATTATACTTCCTCACAAAATCTGGCTCTTTGTAATTAGAAGGGGTCTCTACCTTGGCGAAAGGAGATATCTAGTCAAAACGGGCTAGCTCATAACCCTGGCTGCTTAAACATTCTTCGATTTTGGCTACTCTCTTAGCCTCTGCTTCAGTTTTCACGGTCTGTTTCTCCATTTCCTTCTTCTTGAGGTTGATGATAACAAGGGGTGCCCTTGGCTGTGACTGGACGTTCGGCATACGGATATCTTCCTCGGCACGTTGGGCATCTTCTGCCGTTTCTTTATCAGCCATATTAGGTACAAAATATGGACCTGAGTTGTTCTGATTAGGGACCACTGTCTACCTAGCTTGGGAGGCTTCCAACATTGCCTTAATGTCGGCCATCATAGTCGCCATAGCAGTCATCTGAGTTTTCAACATGCTTACTCGCGGGGTCAACTCCTGTTGTTCCATTCTTGTCTTAAGTCTAGTACAAAAGCGATGCTTTGGTAGTTTCGTGATTAAAGTGCACCTGTTTATTTAAAAATAACAAGTGAGTGTTTCTTCAGGATTGACAGAAAAAGTACTTGATTCTTCTAATTGTATGTTTTCTATTGATGAATGAGAAAAAGGACTACCGTGTGAGCCTTAGTCTCACGTAAACAGTTCTTTTAATTATTCTCCAAAAGAATTCATGAAATTAAAAGAAGCGTAATCTTTGACAATAGTTTTTATGTATCTATAAAACATGTTTATGTTCATGCACATGTGTTTAAAGTAATATTCAATACAAAGGAGTATTCTGAAAGGTTATAGCAGCTTTCTAATTAATAAAGAGACTTTCTTTCTCATTTCTATCCTATGTGGGATACAAAAAAGGTATTATTTTGATTTATTTTTCAAACAAATAACAACAATCCCCCACTTTGTTTGTAAAAAAAATTTATAAAATAAAATTTCTCAAAAGTACAGCCAAAGTTTCCATGAGATCAATATACACACGTGAAGGTCTCTTTCGAGTTAAACCTTCATTTAGTGCAAGTACATCAAAGTTCTATCAAAGTCACAAGTAACTACTGGCTTTAAACTTGTTACTTTTAATAATAGTACCAGACATACCACACATATACTAACCTCTTGTTTCAACGAGAAGTTTATAATATACTTAGCACTGTTATGGCCTTGTACTTGTACCTTTTCATGAGCTCTCTAGAAAGCAACCATAACTTTCGTAAGAAGCGGCACCACTTCTAAGCTCACATAGGTGAAGTATCTTTCACGAGTTTCTATTACTATTGAACACGATACATTAATGTATTATACTTCATTAAGAATATAATTCAGCCTCTAACACGTAACAGACAATACTGACTTCTCACATTTAGGGGCTTATATCAGTATTATACAATCACTTTCAGTAACTTGTTCTTACCCATTAAACCATATTACTAGTGATATGCTAGTATTTGGTCGGGTTACCATTATTGGTGATTTTAATTAAATGGTTTCAACCCCATTTTTTTAGCTCATTATTACTACATCTCTTGGTAGCGCCTTCGTGAAAGGGTCGGCCAGATTTTTGCTCGACCTTACATAGAAAATTGTAATGATACCATCTTGAATCAATTGTCTTACGTACTCATGTCTTAGACTAATATGCCTAGACTTACCATTATAAGTGCTACTATAAGCTCTTGCCAAAGTAGCTTGACTATCACAATTGATAGAAATAGGAGGCATAAGACTAGCCACAATTTTATGTCCAACAACAAATTCCTAATCCACTTGGCCTCTTTTCCAGCTGCTGCTAAAGCAATAAATTTTGATTCCATCATTGAGTGAGATATACAAGTCTGCTTCTTGCTCGCCCAAGATACAACGCATTCTCCTAATGTGAAAACCCATCCAGAGGTGGAATGTTTATCTCCTACGCTTGTAATCCAACTAGTATCGGTGTATCCTTCTAATACAGCTGTATAATTATTATAGAGCAATCCTAAATTTTTTGTTTTCTTAAAATAGCCAAAAATTTTGGTAATAGCATTCCAATGTTCTATACTTGGATTACTAGTATATCTACTCAACTTACACACGAAAAACGCAATATTAGGTCTAGTACAATGTATCGCATACATTAAAGACCCTATAGCACTAGCATATTCAAGTTGTGCTACTGCTCTATCAGTATTATAATTAAATTGAATATTGGGTTCGAACGGAGTACTCACTTCTTTGAAACCAAGATGTTTAAATTTATTTAACATTTCCTCAACATAGTGACATTGGTTCAAAAAATAACCCCCACTATGTTTTTTTAACTTTAATACCTAAGATAGTATCTACTTCGCCCAAATCTTTCATTTTAAAATTTGAATTTAGATACTTCTTAGTCTCAATGACTCCAATCATATTAGTTCCAAATATAAGCATATCATCAACGTATAGACAAACTAAAACACCATAGTCTTTAGTGAATTTAGAATAAATACACTTATCAGCACTATTATGCTTGAAACCATTGGACAATATGACTGATCAAATTTCTCATACCGTTGCTTAAGTGCTTGCTTAAGCCCATAAAGAGATTTAATCAATTTACATACTTTCTTCTCATTTCTAGGAAGAACAAAACCTTCTGGTTGTTCCATGTAAATTTCCTCATTTAAATCTCCATTTAAGAAAGCAGTTCTAACATCCATTTGATGAACACAAAGATCGTAAAAAGATGCGAGAGCAAAAAGAATTCGAATAGATATTATACGTGCTATAGGGGCATAAGTATCAAAATAATCTATTCATTCTTTTTGTCTATATCCTTTGGCCACTAACCTAGCCTTAAAAGTTTGGGCAATACCATCAGAGTTATATTTTCTCCTGAAAACCCATTTACACCCAATAGGTTTAGATCCTTCTGGTAAATCTGCTAATACCCAAGTATTATTGGACATAATTGAGTCCATTTCATCATTTATAGCTTCTTTCCAAAAAGAAGCATCTCTAGAAGACATAGCATCACTAAAACATTTAGGATCGTCTTCTAAATTTAATATTAAAGGATATTTATTTACCACATTATTATCTCTGTCTCCTTCAACAAGAAAAACATGAGTAATAAAATCAGGACCTAAATCTTTTAATTTTCTCGCTCTAGTGCTTCTTCTTGGTTCGGTCATAATTTTCGAATCCTTTGTTTCCTTTTCATGAGAATCTACTTGTATTTCTATAGGTCTTTAATTATTATTATCAATAGTTTCAAAATCCGTAAAAAACTTATTCTCAAAAAATTCAACATCTCTTGATTCCACTATGACATTTGATTCTAAATCAAGAAGTCTATAAGCTTTACTATTTTCAGCATATCTAAGGAAAACACTTTTGATTGCTCTAGGACCAAGCTTTGTTATCTTAGGGTCTGGTACTCTATAATAAGCCAAATACCCCCACACTTTAAAATATGATAAGTTTGGCTTTCTACCTCTTCACAATTCATATGGACTTATGTTAGTCTTTTTGGATGGTATTCTGTTATGAATATGATATGCACTAAGTAATGCTTCAGCCCATAAATTAATTGGTAGTTTTGAATTAGAAAGCATACAATTAATCATTTCTCCAAGCAATCTATTTTTCCTTTTAGCCAAACCATTTGGTTGTGGAGTGTACGGTGCTGAAGTTTGATGAATAATACCATGTTCTTCACAAAATGATGAAAATTCGCTTAAGAAATATTCACCACCTCTATTTGAACTTAGAACTTTAATTTTCCTTTCCAATTGATTTTCTACTTCAGCCTTATATTTCTTAAATATGGTAAACGCTTCATCTTTCGATCTTAGGAGATAAACGTACAAATACCTAATGTAATCATCTGCAAGATAATAAAATACCTTTTACCACCACGAGTTAACATTCCATTGAATTCACATATATCGCTATGCACCAAATCTAACAAATTCGAATTTCTATTTGTACTCGGAAAAGGCCTCTTAGTTAATTTAGACTTAGCACAAATTTCACATTTTTCTAATTCTCCATTAAAATCGATCAAATCTAATTTTTTTCATATTTTTTAGATATCGAAAATTTAAATGCGCCAACCTACTATGCCATAAAAAAGAAGAGTTAACAGTATAAATAGAAGATTCAATCTTATTATTGATACCAATGATTAAACCTATTAAGCTTTCTAGGAATAGCAGGAAAAAGAAAGAAAAAACTATGAAAATGCTCAAATTCCTTAGAAATGGCTACTAGGACAGGCTCATTTCAATGCAGATGCTGCCCTAGGATTTTTCCGTAGCCAGTTGAATAGAGTTCGACTCATCGACAGCTTCTGTTATATCATCTGAGTCTATATCAAGAGTTCAATTACAAGTTTCAAGTACAAATTATAAGCTCTGCTAGTCCTACTCGTGGCGAGATTAACCCTTTTCTTGTGTTTGTTCTCATGGGTCTCGGCATAATTTAGGAAACACTTATGAGTAAGCGTGATCGAGCACTTGTGATATCTTCTTTGCTGATTATAATTTCGTCAATCTCTCCCCGAGGGGTAGGCATATCACTAAACCTTGTAAATTCGTTGTGTCCAGGTATCATCTCGACAATTTAGTTTGAACTCAATTGTTTCTTTTGCGCATGCATCCACGTTAGACACGACAAGTCCAAGGCTCATTCACCAGTTGTGGGGAACTGTCGTACCCAAGCCAGGGAAACAACTTTTTGGGTGCATCATGTTCGGCCACTTTGGATTCGGCATAATCTCTTCATACATGAGATAATTGAGGGCTTGCTAGGGAAAGGACTTCTTATAAATATCAAAAGGGATGACTCTATTGGTCCTCTATTCTATGCACCCACTCTTTATGCCCTAGATTTTGCAATTTGTGCGCTTTGGTCCTCTACTCTTCTTTTTCGTGCAAATTTTCATAGTCAACTTTCGCAATTGAGCTCTCACTTTATCTCCTAGATGTTTTTAGGTACTTTGTTTGTTGATGCCCCTCAACTTTGGCCGGGCCGATTGGCAGTTCCCCGGCCAAGAGACTTTCTATTCTATCGTGATTTTCCTTCTAGTGTTGAGATGGGCTTGTGATGTTAAATCAATATCATCCTCGCAAGAATGATGAATTGTGGGATGTAGGTTGTACTTGGGATCGATCGTCAATATGCGAGGCAAGTTTTTTTATCGTGGTTGGTTGGTCTACTTGCACTGCCTTTCATCCACTTTTCATTTTTATCCAGTACAATCTCGCTTTGTGCATGACTCTCCATTACCGCTCGATGCAATGGGATGCCATCCTAAAGTGGTTCTAAGAGAGTGATCACAGTGCAACCTAAACATTTCCGGTACATACATTAAATGTGCACAAATTTAGAGCGCTCAAATCTTTTGACAACACTCACCCAAGTCACATATCATCCCGACCACGTGCACATGGCACGTGCTGCCCTCGGTCTTGGACTCACATGTGAGACGTGAGGACCACCATGTTCTTGGAGATTTCGTCGATGATCACTAAAAGCAGGACTTGAAGGTACCACACATGTCAATGACCGGCAAGCCGTTAGATAATAAGTCAGACGCACAAATACAACTTAGAGCCGTCAATATGGGTCAATGACCTATTGTTGACCCACATTTTGTATAAAATGGGTGTAGATGGGTCCAACAAAATTGAAGGAAAATCTGATGGGTTGAAAATGATCCACACGTGAAACTTACTTTGAACCCATTTTCAACCCATCAAAGTCATCCAACAAGAAGTGCATGCATGACCCACCCAACCCAGTTTTCGCGAGCACTTCTTGCCCTAGCAGCTCGCAAAGTCGCAAGCAGCAGTCGCCTGCTTCCGTCGCTATCTCTGTCGTGCCTCCATCGCCTGCCTTCGTCGTGCCTGCCTTCTATTGCGTCTCTCTTCCCCTCGCTCAGGTCCTTATCCTCTCCTTCCTGATTCACGTTTAATCGCCGCCGTCATAAATCTATTGTAATTGTGTCAATTCAGTCCTAAACCCTTTTTATTTTTTGCAGATTCAGCCATAAACTTTTTGTAATTGTGTCAGTTAAGTCAATCAGGCCAATTTTAGCCGGTCGATACTAATATGGATGCTGGCAGCCACCAAGACCAGGAATGGCTACAACAATGATGATTTTTGTACTATCACATCCTGCAAGATCGAGTATATTATATGATAGCTGCTTTGATGTCCCTGGCTTGAAGTGGTCGGTTGGGCATTCGTAGATCTTTTATTTGAAAGAAATTTGGTCACAAATATTAAAGAATGCGATGATTTCAGTAATATACGAATTGGTAGAGATATCCGAAGAGGAAAAACTATTACAATAGATGGACATGAAATTAACGTTTGTACTTTTTTAAAAGAATTTTGCTTACTACCCTCATTTCTTACACCAACCTATTTTTCCTTGACCACATTTGATAATAACTAACGTGTAATGTTGTGAAGCTTTGTGATCTGAAGCGAGTCCTGAGGCTTTATTGGACGAGCACGTTACTTAGCTTACATTTTTAGTGTGAAATTTGATAAGCACTTCATGCCTATAGAGATAAGATGTTTAAGAAAGATGACTATAACTCCCGAAGTAGGAAAAGAAAGAGAGAAGAACCCCATAAGTGTTAAAAGTTCTGTACGACACTTACTTTAGTACTAAAAATTTGTGCTGAAGCACTTAAGTTCCTAATAGGAGAAAAATCGATCACTTAGGTGCTGCCGGCAAAAAATTCCGATCAAATCGAAGACGTGGCATCTATAATTAAATTTTTAATGTGACATGGTATATTTTAAAGAAATTTAGTCCACGTGGACTTCTAAAATTAATTTCAAAGTTAAGCCAAACAATAAATTTATTTAAAATAAATCTAAGAATAAGCTTAAAAAAATTAACAGAGAGAGAAACATGCGGCGAAGGCTTGCGACCCCCGCCAATACCAGGCGAGGTCGCCAGCACTCGTTCAATTCTGATCGAGGGCCGCCACTAGGACATGCACTTGTGAATAATAAGTTGCGATGACGACAGATGTAAACATCTTTGAATTGTTTTCTTCATTGGCGAGGAAATAAAATCCTGTGGGCCTGTCCTTACGTTACAAACTTAATTAATGCAGGCTGCTTTCTTCTCGCTTTTGGCCCAGAAGTTTTCCGCTTTTCCGATTCCACCCTTGAAATGTTGCTTGTTTACAAAATCCCGTCCGCTAAAGCGATCCTTTTCGGCACTAAATTAATTGGTTCTTAAATTCTGATAAAAACATTTTAACAACGTGCGACAGGAAATTTATGTAGCATATTCCATCACTGAATATATTAATTTTTTGAAAATTGAGAAATTTAGGATACAATCATTTAAGGGTCACAACATATGCCATTATTTCAATAATAACAGTTGGTCGAAGTCATTTAATTGGATGTCATTAAATTAGTCCGGCACTAAAGCGATCATTGCAAAGGTTTAGCGCTAAATTGGTTATCTGTTGAATTTCGGCAAACACATTTTCAAACCTTGTGGCACACAATTTATCTGGCGAGTAACTTTGTCGAGTACGTCAATTTTTTGTTTGACGCTCGCCTTCGAACTTTCGAAGCAGCATGTTGGGATTGCTTCACAAGGAGTGGCGTTTGGTCGGCTACTCGAGCTTGTTTCACTCCTTTTTTATGGGGTTTCTAGCTTGATTATGGACTGAGAAGTTCGGGAAAATTTGGCGAGTTGATGCCCATGTCTAAGATTTCATATTCATCACTTTCAGGACTTCCTAAATTATGGGTTGCAGATTTGGGGAAACACATCATGCAGAGGGAAAAGCCAGCTCAAAAGTGGGTTGTTCTTCTTTCTTCTTTTGGTAAAGATGGATGATTAGCTAATTATTAGGCAATGCAGTTGAAAAGTTCAGACAGAAAACTCTCAAAAGAGTTTCCAAACAAATTTTAAGGTTCGTTCCCAACTATTATTCAAGGACTGCTTATACATTTGTCCGAGTCTCATTGAAAGCTCTTTGAGTTGTTTTAGCCGAAAGAGAAAAGGCCTCGAAATCTGCTTAAAAAATCTGACATGGTACCCACTGTGAGAAGAGTTCAAGCACAAAACCTATTGACATCACAACAGTAGGCAGCTCGTGTTGTTTCTTCCACCGAAACCCCATTTATTTTCTGATTGGCAAAGCAGGTAGAGAAATCCCCCTTGAGTTTTGAGGTTCCCCGTTGCGAAAAAGCACGGCCTCGACTTCGATTGCTATGACAAGCTCGGATAATAAAGAATGCCAGGTCTTAGATGTCCTCTTGAGGATGAAGCAGCTGTAAAAGGAGCTTGCTGCAGGCTGCAGCATTGAACCTTCAACGTGATGACCTGAGGCAACCGGGTTTGCGTTGGATCGAGCAGAGAAGTCCGCAGGATATACGCCGTTGTACAAATGATCCCGACTCCCTTGCCATGGATCACGATCGATGGCTCTCGACAACGGTATATGGTCCCTAAAGACTTCAGGAAAAATCACAATTCTGACCTGGTTGTTCTGAGACAGCCTTCCCTTCCTCTGACAACAACATGGTTGATCATCAATCGTCGAAAAAAGGGGGGGCCTGGCCTTTTTAATGAATCATGGTCATCAACCAGTTTCTCCGCATTTTCAGCATTACTTAATAAACCGCCTATGCCTAACCTTATTTCATTTCTGTGGCCAGCCCAGGACTCTTCGTCCGGCCCAAACCCTCAAAGCCCATTCGCACTAAAAACTAAGCCCAACCAAGCTCACTTAAAAGTTAGAGAAAAAAAGCAGCCCATATTCATCAATCTGCAACTCAGGCCCAGCATCAACCAAAGCCCAAACATTCCAATTTTCTCCTCTTCGAGACCCCCCAAAAACCGGATTACTTAAGTGAAAGCAAGCAAAAACAAGCGCCCCGCTTCGTCAAATGCCATGCTACCAACAAAGATCGCCACCACCTCCATTTGTTGACAGGGACTTTGATAATATGCAGAGACTTGCTTAGATTCCTCGCCGATGATCACCAAAAGAAGGACGTCTTTGAGGGTACCACACATGAAACACAGAGAACACAAGAAGAGGGAAGGAGAGCCTAGAGAAACCAACATGGTGATTACGGTTCATGAGTAAAAACTTCACACGAACATGCTGAATGACCACAAACGCATCGCGGGTTTACCACTGAAACTCTTTGGTCTTTTCGTTCGGAAGTGTGTCTGAGCACGACTTGGAGATATGATACGTTCATGCACAATCTCCCTGCTCATTGAGCTTTTCCCTTCCACGTAACTTTCACTTCTCATTTCTCTATAATTTCCCTGATCTAACCCACAAACGTACATTGCAGCAAAGTCGGATAGGCGAGTGTTGGCTCCTGAAGGGACTCTCATCTTCCAGAGGAAATCCACGATGGCCTCCACCGTTTTTTTTCTTCCTCTCCTCCTTCACTTGCTTTTTTTTCTCTCTCTCTATGCGTGTCTCTTGTTGCTGAAATTTGCAAAAGAAATAGGACAGCCCTGTGATGATCCGGTTTGGTGCGCCCTATCAATGATGGTTTTGGTGGACCCTCGCGTGGGAACCGTCGATTTACATCAATCAAAGCCAGTGAGGGAATGAACTGTGGAGGATCGCGGGCTCCTTAGCTGGGCAAAAGGAAAGTACTCCTCTCGAAATATACCGAGTTAGAACGCTGATTTAGTAATCCATGCATCATAATCATGTGATGAAATCCATGTTTTTTTTTTGAGTTAATACCATGAAAAATTTCAAGGCTCTACACCTATGATAAATTAGTTGCAATCTAATTTTTGGGTCATAAAAAATTATGAACTGGTCAATTTGTATCAAATTTACTAAAAAACAATTTTTGGTTAACAAAAAGTCCCAAACTAAAATTACGTGACAAATTTATTTGTACATCCCTCCCGTTCTGAAATAAATCATTTGCATTGATCTTCATCAAGCACTCGTTGATAACTCTATAAAAATAGAGTTATTTTATCTATTTTGGGCAACAAACAATGTGATATATGTTAAAAAATATTTGAATTTCATTTTATTTATTCAAATTTTCCTTGTTTGTGTAGAAGAATGATATATGAAGAAGATGAGGAAAATAGAAGGAAATCTGATGCCACCAGCATAATTTTTAGAACATAGCCTTGTTTTTAGAATATCTTAATGTTATCCTTAGATATCTAATTATTTTTGGAATGTATTAATGTTATCTTTAGGATTTTATTTGATTCTTGAGTCTATAATATTATTCTAAAAAAGAAGATAACATTGCAAGCTTGGAGACGTCTACCTTTTTACTTTTCGCTTGTTCGTTCTTTTGTTGTTGAAGCTGATATTTTGAAGAGAAGATAACGTGGTGACAGAATTCTTATTCTTTGATTCAAGATGTTTGATTTAATTTATATTTATATTTTTTTATGTTCTAATTTTCTTTCGTTAGGACTACGATGTGGCCTGACCATGATGATATGAATTTCATGATATTTATGCTTTGCAAGCGATTTCGTTCATGTGAGTTATATATTATTATGCACAATGCTTTTTAGTGACTAGCCATCATTTGAATGATTCAGTGTGCATGTTTGAGACTGAAAAGTGATAATATGCAATTGCTTATTATAATATATAACCATGAATTACAATGTAGATAGAAATATGCCGTGTTATTTATGTAGATTTCAGTAATAAGGTGATCCAAAATACTGATTTTAAACCGGGAATATTCACAGATTTTAACGCTATTATGTTTATTTAAATTTATATAGAAATATAGTGGATTGATAAACTGAGTAGATTTATTATACTTAGAAATATGATAGTAAATAGCAGAGGAAATTTCGCTATCACATGTTTGGTATTGTTCTTACAAGCATAAAGATATGAAATTCATGTCTAGTGGTTATGGTGAAATCGCTCCAGCATATTTATTTGATTGATTTTATTGCATCTAGTTCCGAATTTTTTCCTTAATATTGTCAATTTTATTTTATTCTCAATTCTATTTTTATTTGTTAGATAAATTTTAGAATTAATCCATTTTTAATATTTAACTAGTTCATTAATCATCAATCTCTGTGGGACGATATCTTTTCTCATCATTATATTACTTGTTCGACACTTACACTTGCGAGAATTTTGCGAACACTGTTAATAATAGTTATGCTCTCTAATTCGATAAATATCTATACTAGTTGAATTGCTTATCAAATTTTCTCATTTCAATCTGGTGATGAATTTAATTCTTTTCCTGCGGGCGATGATGGTTTGGCTTTGGGGCATAAATTTGTGGGTTTTTTTTTTTTTTCACAGGCTAATGTCGCTTAAGATACATTTTTTTTATAAT